>OX276359.1:3967858-5217858 GCA_946251885.1 Cosmia pyralina | reverse complement strand
GCAGTCCAGGGTAAAAGTTAAACACGTGATTATTATACCCATTTTCCAATTTTCAGATTACCTACTGAAGTTTAAGAGTTGCCATCATGAAAAAGTCATTGAACTTTTTCTAATCACCCTCAGTGGTGTAAAAATATCCGGTTCTAGAACTGGTGTTCGATACCAACACAACACTCACACAGTTTAAACTGAATACACTACTGAAGATTTGATCTAGTTACGTATAATACTTATTTGAGAAAAAGTATTATTTGACCTTGCTATAATAGTAGATAAGTGTTTAAGTAGTTAGTCCATTTTAATTTTAACACAATCTAAACCAATAATTACACTAGTCAGTAGTTAATTAACAAGACAATAAGTATTAATGAATCTAATTTTCACTTTCCACACACGCACAGCCACGCACACGCTTCCAGCTTTTATAAAATCTTGTAACATCCAACAGCATGTTCTCAATTACAAGTTTTTGCAGGACGGTACAATAACGGTCGACGAGTTTAAACAGGCCGTACAGAACAGCTGCGTTGGCCGAAGATATGAGGACTTTCCTCAGGCCATGAAAGCATTCATAGAGACAAACTTCAGGATGATAGACATAAACATGGATGGAGTTATCGGGATAGAAGAGTATCGATACGACTGTGTACAACGGATGGTGTTGGAGGACATCAAAGTTGTAGACGACGCTTTCAACTCCCTACTCAATGTAAGTATTGTAATAATGAAAATATAGGTGCCGTAGTCTAACTGGCTTTCAGAAAACCTTTACCTGAAGCTTTACTGAAATGTACAGTCAGCGTCAATAAATCGGGACGAACAGACTGTTCAAAATGATTTAAACAACTATAAAAATGAAATATTGACTCAATGACACAAGGAATGTTTCAGAATGAAGACAGTACACGACAACTGTCATTCTGACATGAACTTTATTCAATTGAGATAAAGTTTAATTTTCTTAGTTGTTGAGATCATTTTGAACAGTGTGTTCGTCCCGATATTTTTGATGCTGACTGTACAATGCTAAGTGGACCTCTCGTAGAAAAACAGGTGATGTTATTAGTCCATGCTTTTAGGATGATAGCAATACTGAAACATTCTTTTCATTTCATAAAAGACGTGAGAAGTTTTTCCTAGACAGAGATCACCTAACGGAAAGTCAAAATATTGTCAGCCTACCCACTACCTGACCCGACAAACGATTGTCCTGTCAAAATTGCAATAATTCATACAAAATTCCCATAAAAATGCACTTTCACTTTTCCCGAATTTTCCGATTTTCCCGGCAACTTTGCAAACATTTTCTTTCATACAAACTTTATCCTGTTTGTTTTTTTCAAACGCAACAAAACATTAATTAGCCAAATAGGTGCAACCGTTCTGAAGAGATACGCGTACATAGGTACAGACGCCAGCTCATCAAGCCACCCGAAACTATCAAATTTTCCCAATCAACCTTAAACCTAATGCTTTAGTGGCGGTAATATAAACAAGATAATCTAAAGTTAAACATAACCTAAAAATAACAAAATGATATCCTAACATAACTAAAACTATTAAAAAACTAAAATATGACATCGAAAAATTCCTCCGCATCGTTGTCGACTAGTAAAGTACCCAAGAGACTGGCGGCATTGCCACGTTGTATGGCAATGTTAAGCCTCTGGCCAAGGTAAAAGCCAGCTCTTGGGTCACGGGAAGTGTCAACAAGCCGCTTGGAGATTTCGTTGAATAAACCATGAGCACACGGACCCCACGGCCCAAGGGTTTCAACCCCAAACGGCTCGAAAATATAATTACCGATAAGGTTATTATACTTTCGCCGCTTGAGGTTTTCCGCAGCAGCTGTGCCAGCACAGCACGCCGAGCCAGGAAGATGGGATGGCGCAAGAGTATCGACGCACGTTGCATCCCACACTAAGGGCCTTCCCACCTTCCATGGAAATAAAGACATGCCGTCCGGTCTCTTGCCATCGTCGCGTGCCAAGCCATTGGGTTCTAATACAGCTGGAACGCCGACGGTGACAAGGGCTCGTCGGATTATGTAATTGATGTTCGCGTGCTGCGCAAAGCGACCCGCACTTCAGCTGCAAGACAGGCCGTGGTGTCCGAGGCTGTTGACAACTTCACCACAGTGACAGCGATGAGGAGAACAAGAAGGAGCTCCTAGACGCAGTGAAACAGCGAGGCGGAAAGTAGTGTCGTCGTACAAAGTGCCTATGTTCGACGACGGTAGTGTATGAAGCCACAGACCCGACTCCCACTTACCCACAGCCAGCAGACGCGCACGCTCCGCAGTAGTAGCAGACGTGTCAAGTAAATTGTTCTGTACTACTCTGCAGAGCGGCTCATCCCACCGTCTCTGGGAAGATGGATTGTCGGGTGGATCTGAATTCGGGCAAGCGAGTCTCCAGCCATCCATGCTTTAGCGATAAAGATGAAAATCTAATAAAGAAATTTGACAGATTGTAGTAGCTTGATGTGCTGGCGTCTGTACATTCGGCAATTGATTTTTATTATAGATACCTATTACATCCCTAAAAACCCAAAATTTACTGTCCGCAGCCGTCGGGCAGGTCTATTTTAATTACTATTCAGTAATTTCATTTAACTGTCAATCTGTGTAAGTTTTATTTAACTACCACACAAACATATCGTAAATTACTGTAATCATTTGCTCCAATAAAAAAGCGGCCATCCAGCACAGAAATTAATTGAGTACCTACTTATTGGTCACTAATCTTGACTTCGGATATTAAATCTTTTGTTTTGTCTTATATTATGCCCAATAAACCTTAGTATTCTCGTTTCCCTGTCAAAAGACACAAAAAAAAAGTTCTTTTTAAAATAATTTGACGTTCCCAGGAAAATTCCCATCGCCCTTAATCTGGTTGTGGCCGATTAGAACCTTTTTTATATTGTTTGTTTTTTATAATTTTACTTTATGTTCATGTTTTGTTTTGTCTATTTTTGTTAGGTTTTTATTATTACTTGTGTACTACTACTAAAATGCTTGACTGAATGTCAGATTTTTTCTTGTAAAAATGAGGAAAATCTGGAAAATCTGTTAGCAGTCAGTAACAAGTGGTCCGGCTCAATAATAATAACAAGTATAGTAAAAAAATAAAAAACAAACAATATAAAAAAGTTTCTAACCAGCCACATTTATGTTGCCGCACATAAGACGTATGGCAATCACGTTCAAAATATAGATCGTGTACTAATACACGCCGTTCTAGAAATACTTATTACCTAGCCATAGTAGCCATGTGGCGTTGGCAACCGATTCTGATGTAAATTGATGACATTGACATGGCTGAGTTGATTTCTCATTGCAAATGCTGAGGTGCTAAATAATTAGCTTTTAACAGTCTCTCACACGTGTTCATTATAAGCCTATTCCAGTTATCCATTATTGCTGCAGGCACGAAGCCAAGCCAGAATAAATTAGGATTTTTCACGAGATTAGTTGTAAGATTTTAGACTTAAGTGCAGATAGATGTAGGAAACTATCTGATCTAGATGCACTAGTGTTTAAATAAATGAATAAATCAAACAACATCTTTGAAGTTCTACAAAATGTATAATTTTGTAAAGTATGTAGGTACATTTAACACGTCTATCATAACTCGCAGTTACAGGAAAATTGTGAATGGAATATTTAAATAAGAGTAATGCGTAAACGTTGTCAATATTGTAAGAAATAGCAACGTTGTTTTGCTTCACATTTTATTAAGTGTTACTTTCGTTCACACGTCTAGGAACTGACGATAAAAACATCGTAAAACATGTTTTGTAGCACAACACTGATCTAAATATCTAAAAACGATATCTTTAGATAATTAAATATAGCGAACAGAAATAACCACTATAATATGCGTTATAAAAAGCGATAATCAGAAATAAAATTATGCAACAAGACGAATAAAACAACAAAGAGAGCTTTCTTCCTGGCGCTTAGCCAATGGTTGCGTACGGGCGTGTAGGCACATCTTCACATCTTCTAAATAGTTAACACTTCTTCCACGCATCAAAAGCAATTACTGCCGGGATCATAAGCAAATTGGCATCAGGCGGACCTTAGTTTATGCTCCCGCGCCTACAGGTGTCTCGTGAAAGGAGATTTACCGTGACATGTGACGTAAGTTATCAACGAAAATTAGACGAGTAGAAAAGAACATAATAATAGTGTTATATATTTATTTGTAGAAAGTTGTCATAGAGCAGCTTTCCCAAGAGCTGGCGTTAGGTAAGGTTGATTGTGCAAGCGAACCAAAATTATGTAGAAGGTGCTGGTGCTTTAAGAACTAGATATTGCAGGTGTTTGTCAGACCTATATAATATAGGTAGGTGTAGGTAGTAGGTAGGTATTCTGAGCACATATAGCTTAAGCTTCATTCTGAAAAATAGCATAGGTCCAATTATTCCAAAGCACTGTTGTTATAAACTGTGAACATAGACATAAGGTGTGTTACCATTTTGGAGAACTTTCTGCGTCAGGTTAGTAGAACCCAATTATTGACGACATAATTTTCTTCCAGGACGATGACAGAAGGAAAGGCGGGCTGACACTGTCGAGATACCAAGAGCTGTTCGCTCAGTTCCTGGGTGACGACAGCGACAACTGCCAAGCGATACATCTATTTGGACCATTAGAACTATAATCATAGCCTTACTTAGTCTACTTAGGCTTACATGTATGACTGAGACACCTACCAAATATTACCACCTAAATGTTGACGAAATTCTACCAACTAATTTTTTCAAACATTTTAGAGAGCTGGGAAATCAAGTATTACATTTTTTATGCTATTTATTTTACCAATTAAAGTTATATCTTCATTACTGTCTTTCATAGACTCAATACTGGAGAATAGCATATTTTTGGTGGAATTTGTACATCAATAAAACTTTGCTTATAACTTCATCTTGGTAGTAAAGTAAAAATGAGGATCTGCAGTCCTATAAAAATTTAGGGGTCCTACCCCCTTCCGGGGGGTATGGGCACGGGGAAATTTAAAAAAATGCACATTTAACAAACTAGGTGAGTGAAGTGTATTTTTTTTGCGCTGAATGGAATGAGACCATACCCAGACTTATAGGATCAATATTTTGCAAGATATAAAGGGTTTTTGTTGGAAAAAATGTCAAAAAAAGACATTTCAAGTCAAAACTAGGATTTAATCAGCAAAAACAAAAATAAAAAAAAACTAAAACTAAAACTAAAACTTAACTAAAACTTAACTTAACTTAAACTAAAACTTTTTCACTATGTACAGTATTATTAACTATGACCATCGTCATCGATGTCTACCTACAGTTCTTGTCCGTGTTAGAGCAAGAAAGCCCCTCGCATATTTTGCAAACAGGCGAGCAGGGTATCCCACTTTTTACGCATGAGCACCTTAGAGTGGAACATCCACTTTTGCACGAGCAAAATATAAGAGCCATTATTTCATCCGGAGCTAGTGGTAGGGTAGTGCGAACAGGGAATAGATCACCATTTTGAGGACTCCAACCCCCACTCTCCAGGATTCAGTTTATTTTTCAGCCATTGTTGGACTTGATGGTACGTTCTGAAAGAGTGTTGCATCGCACTTGCAGAAGTATGTGGTTCAAAGATTTGTTGAATAATGTATAACGATGACTAACAAGAGTGACGTTACTGAGAATGGCGCCATACAGTTGCAGGACCAAAGATTCACCTGCTCTCCGTACTTCTTCAGCTGTAGCAGTGGTCTTGTTGAAGACTGCAGCACACTCTTGTAGGGCAGGATTTTTCTCGAGGAGTTAGAGAGCTATTTTTTACCTTTGCTGTGAACGGCACTTTGTTGTGTCACAACCTGAAAACGCTTGTGCGCATGCGGATGTGTGTGTGAGTATGTAGTTTTTCACATTCACATGCTGCTGTTGAAGGTGGGTTGAAGAAAATATTCTTCTTTTAACTCGACCAATTTTGGGTTGAGAACAAGATACTCGTAGGTTTCTCAGAATTACTGAGAGCAATCAGGATAACCATCACATCCACATCTTGAGAAACTATTGTTGGCAAGGGATGTTTAGATTTTTCTACTGCTGTTTGTACAATTAGAACATCATCATCACTTCGAAGTTGTGTTTGAGATTATCGGTCAACATATTTATCAACTGTTTCTTGTTTTAGAAATTTGCGAGGAATCGATCTTGGTTCCCATGAACTGGAGTGGTAATATTAATGTTGAATTGAGGAGCAAAATATCGTTACCAGCGAAGTTGTTCACTACCTTTGGTGCTGTCACTGTCCTCATACCCATCAAATACAATGACATAATTATAACTGCTAATAGTTTTGCAGATGTTTCACATCAATAGGCAAACATCTTTGTATGTTCGACAAGTAGGTACTCTTATTCCATCTGACTGTTCACAAGAGGTAGCCCCCATCGATAATTTAGATACATATCACTTTTCATCAACTCATCGTCATTCAAACTTCTGAATTCCTCATACAGAGTTAATTTGATATTTTTGTCATATCTATCTACCAATACTTGTAAGACGTAAGGAGATATTTCATATCTGAATTATGTATATAGAACTTCATTAGGATTTTTCATCTTCTTCAGTCTTCACATTTCGCAAAATATTGATCCTATATGTACCAACCTACGGGCATATGGTCAGATTCGATTGAGCGCAAAAAAATACATAGAAAATGTCACTTCACTCGCCTAGTTTGTAAAATGTGCATTTTTTTAAATTTCCCCTCTGCCCATACCTCCCGGGAGAGGGTAGAACCCCTAAATTTTGGTAGGACTCCGCAGATCCTCATTTCTAGTGCCATGATAAAGTTATAAACAAAGTTTCATTGATGTAGGTCATATTTTGCCTCCAAACTGACATTTTTTTGACTTGTACTAGTATTGCTAACATATTTATATAAGTAAATATATTTAATGTTTGTGAACACATTTCAGTGGTTGTTTACTAAATTACAAATTTATTTTCAATGCAATGCGGAAAACGCGCCAAAAATACACGAACGCTGCGTCGATACTGTATAAAAATAAACCATAGCTTGTCTAAAATTTGTGATGCTTTCTGAATTACTTACTTCCCAACTCTTAGGTGATTTTAAAACGTTTGTTTATTAATAATTATTTCTTGTCGTGATTAGTGTTTACAGTGCTAGAGTTTTGTTCAGATATTTTTATATAAATTAATTATATTATTTAATCATTGTTGTATGTACTTATATCGTTTTACGTGAATTTCTAAGGTGTCTATTGTGAGACTTTTTTTTAAAGATTTTTGGAATGTTGATTTCCCTTTCTTTTTTATTTACTGTATGGTATCATTATAATTATAATATAGTGAAGCGAACGAGAAACCAATGGGTTTTCATGCGAATCTAATTTATCACTATTATTAAGCAACGGCAGTTAGTTTTAATGAAGTTTGTGGGGAATGTGCGGGTTATGTTGTGCTCAAACATACAAAATGAATCTAGTCACCACGGTGTTATCCTTAATTAATTGTAAATATTTTTTGGCAAAATGGAAATACTTGTATCAAATAAATTGTTACGATCTAAATTATTGTTCTTTTTATAAACCCCTTTTAATGAAGTGTCTAATTAACATTTAGGTCGTTCAGTCCAGCCCGGTCCAAAAATAAAGTTTTCCTGTTATCCCTTTAGTTACGATTTCTTCACACTGCCCCAGTTAAATAATAAACACAAGCTGTATCGACGATGAACTACTAATACCTCCTACCTTTTTTTCGATTTTTGGTTTTTAATGCCAATCGACGTAAATTTCTATTTCGGGTGTACTGGCAAAACCTCCTACACTAATAGAAATAACTTCTAAATTATGAGACGCTAAATTTGCTGCGATTATCAAAGAAAATCTACTAAGTATGTTATTGTGTTGAAATTTTTAAGATATTGCTGCGAAAACCTTCCATCTATTCTAATAACGTGTTGACCATTGCGCGTGGTCTATCTGTCTGGCGTCAGCGATTGATTGAAGAAAGTGGTGAAGACTCGGGTAACTGATAATGAATAAAACTAAAATTTTGATGTTATTTTACTAAGATTAATACCTCCTATCATCCCTTAATTTTTCCATAACCTCTTGCGCGAACGAAGCGCTCTGCCGCGTCCAAATAAGAACCCGTCCATTGCACGGGCCGTTGTCGTCGTCCGGCTGCGCGCGCGCCACTTGAAGTAAACAAATCGATAACGACCAAGTGTTTCTCGGAAGGCTATGACCTTATGTTTTTAAAATGCCAGCAATCAGGAGCTAGACCACCACCTCTTAAAGCAGTATTATTTTAATCTTACATGAGTGTGGGAAAGAAATGGAGCTAGACGTCCTGTATAGCTCCATCTCTTTCTCACACTGAAGTAACATTAAAATAATACTGCTTTAAGAAGTGGTGGTTGGCCCCCTGGACTATAGTTTAGAGTGCGTTTCGTTTGAATGTATGTATGATCGTATAAAATTCACAAAAATAAGTATGTCAGAGCAAACACAGTTAGCTTCAGAGCGGATAAATTAAATAAACTGAAACCAATATCTTCTTCCAACTCTGTAAATGGTAGTTTTAGAATAAAAACATATTTCACACCTTATTTCTATTCCGCTAAGCAGATTAAACCGGGACAATTAATAAAATACAAAATTTAGACGTTTTTTTCATCTCCTGTAAACATGCAATTTTTTAGATGGAAGATATTGTTAGTTCGTCGTCAGTATGCTGGTATATACCTAGTTTGTGTAGGTAATGGCCACAAAACGCTGACAAGGATGACAATAAAAAAAAAATATTTTGTCCTTTATTATTAATTCTATTACACAGATTTCCCATACATTGAATGTCTCGTGAATTAGAGACGTACAAATTACACTAATAAAGACATCAAATATTTTATTCACATTAGTAAGTACAATTTACGTTAGGTCGAACGAATATAAAAACACATAGGATACGGGGGATCAATTTGAAATTTCTAGAAGACCATTAATTCTTATGCCTTTTCTATATTACAAAGCCTAGCGACAAGATCTAAAATGGTTGAAAATGTACTTTTTTATTACATCAGCAACTTGCAATGTTTGTTTGTTAGTTAGTTTGTTTAGATCGAATCTCCTCATAGCCTACGAGTTGATATCGTGTTGGTTCAGTTCCAAAGCATTTCTATGATAAGCATGACCTGATTCTACACCCAGGATTGGCTCCAGGCGAAGGAACTCCTCAACGGTACACCGCACAAACACGAAATTTTTATATATGCTTTAATTATGATAGTCCTCTCTAAAGTTCTCCATGACCTGGCTGCTGCACCCAAGATTGACTCCAGACAAGGGAACTCCTCAACGGTCAACAGTACAGACACGAAATTTTGGTACGCTTTAATTATGATAATGATGAATGATGATGAATGATGTTCGAAAGTCCATCTGACCTGGCTGCTGCCTCCAAGATTGGTTCCAATCCAGACGTGGGAACTCCTCAAAAATCAATAACACAGACGCTGAATTTTATATACGCATTCAATTATGATAGCCCATTTTAAAGTATATCATCACCTGGCTGCTATACCTAGAGAAGGCTTCAGATGAGGGAACTCCTCAACGGTCAACAGTACCTATAGACGAAATTTTATATACTTACGCTTTAATTATGATATCCGTTCTAAAGTCCATCATAACCTGGCTGCTGCACCTAGGATTGAACATTATGAACACTAAGAAATAGTTAACTGAAAAAACAGGATAGGATCAAGTTTTGATCCTTAACCGTCTTATTACAAAACAAGGTTCATCTTCAAACCCAGGTTTAAACCATGGACCCTTTTTTGAATTTCGAGCTTTATTCTGACACGTTAAGATGTCAGTTTTACAAAACTGACAACTTAGTACCGGACTAAGTTGTCAGTTTTGTATAAAGAACTGTATTTCTATCAAAGCTAGGTTCATATTACAAAAACTGGCTCGATGGTTTAAACCATGACGAAGAAAAACCTCGTTTTGTAATAAGACCGCTAGTGTTTAAGAGCGCTATCACAATTTCTCTTGTATTTGAGCGTTTGACTCGAGTTTTGATATGTGATTGTGGTTTTGTTAGAGCCACAAAATTAAAAAACACATATGCCCAAGAAAGCTTGATTATTTTTCTTGGGAGTGTTCTAAATATATATTTCAATTTGTTTACAAAAATCAGTAAAAACCTTGTCTCTGCAAAGGATGTTTCATAAAATTTTACTTTTGGACATGTTTTGATGCTTTGTTACATCGAAGATATAATAATTTAATCATTTAAAAAAATGTCCTTGAAACAACTGTATATTCAACATTGGAGTGCTCAATTCAGTTTTTTTATGTTTCATACAGTAATACACCAAAAATAATTCCGTAAACCAGAGAGTTACTGACAATTTTTCGTCCGAAATTATATTTTTTATCTACGAATGTATAATCCAAATTCATACAAAATGTATTTAATAAATAAGGTTACTATGTTACCTTGCTTGATAAAAAAAAGTTAGTCTATTTAAAAGTAAAATAATATGTTTAATTAATTATTGTATGCAGTGCTGAAAATCAATGTAAATCTCGGGACACGCGGTCTTTAGCTTTAGACGACGACGCATCGCATTATGTAGCAATTTAGCAGTTGTGATTACGTTTATTTTGAGTCATATAATAATTATTTTTTTGTTTATAGTGTGCAATTTCAATTTATGAAAAAATCACGGTCAAAATGTAATAGCGCCCTTAAGTGATCACTATGCTCGCTCTTTAAGCGTGTGTGAGTGAACGATGCACACCATAGATA
Source organism: Cosmia pyralina (assembly GCA_946251885.1). Classification (NCBI taxonomy): domain Eukaryota; kingdom Metazoa; phylum Arthropoda; class Insecta; order Lepidoptera; family Noctuidae; genus Cosmia; species Cosmia pyralina. The sequence continues at coordinate 5,207,031 of OX276359.1, read as the reverse complement.
TATGAAAGAAGATGCACACAAACTCAACATCGCAATGAATTTGCTTAAACTTCATCGAGTGAATTTTGTGTACGGACTCTTAATTACCCGACTACGGCGAAGCAAAAAGGAGGGTTATGATTTTGACCAGTATGTATGTATGTAAATTCATCTGTTCCATCATAACTTCTAAGCTTCTTATCATAATTTGACAAATGAGGTATCACTAGAAGCGTCTTGATCGTCCGCTGGTTATTGGCTATGTGATGTCAAATTGAACATGGCGCCCTCTAAAGGACATAAAGAGATGATTTTAAAAAAAATCTTTTTTAGTCATGCCATTTTGGGTATCAAATGAAAGGGCTTAATTAGCACATTTCAAATATATATATAAGGTTAGCTATTGCTCGCGGCTTTGCTTGCATTCACCCGATAATTGGGAATAATTTCTATAAAATTACGCCTCAGCTGTGAGCCAAACATATTTTCACACCAAACCTACCCAAAATACAACATAATTAGGTATAATAATGATTTTTCTATAAAAATGTAAAGTGCAAAAAGTTTATCACGAAATTAAAACGCCAAAATAATTTAGGTTTTAGTTTTTAAACTTACTTTTTTTGCTTATCAGTTTTCATATACCTATAAAATTTAGTGTCTGTGCTATTGATTGTTAAGGAGTTTCCCAACCAATCCAACCAATCCTGGGGGCAGCAGCCAGGTCATGATGGACTTTAGAACGGACTATCATAATACTAGCAATAGCGAAAAGCAGTTTCGTGTCCAATTTAATACTTTACCAATACTAGCAAGAGCGAAAAGGAGTTTCGTGTCCAATTTAAGACTTAACCAAAACCTATTAGCAACAGCGAAAAGGAGTTTCGTGTCCAATTTAAAACTTAACCAAAACCTACTAGCATCAGCGAAAAAGAGCTTCGTGTCCAATTTAATACTTTACCAATACTAGCAAGAGCGAAAAGGAGTTTCATGTCCAATATAAGACTTAACCAAAACCTACTAGCAACAGCGAAAAAGAGCTTCGTGTCCAATTTAATACTTTACCAATACTAGCAAGAGCGAAAAGGAGTTTCGTGTCCAATTTAATACTTTACCAATACTAGCAAGAGCGAAAAGGAGTTTCGTGTCCAATTTAATACTTTACCAACACTAGCAATAGGTAGCGAAAAGGAGTATCGTGTCCAATTTAATACTATACCAACACTAGCAAGAGTGAAAAGGAGTTTGTGACCAATTTGACAAGTGTCTAGTGCGTTTGCACTGGCGATGGCGAAACATTCCGTTCACAGACTACTTAGGGGATACTTCCGTTATAAACATGTTGAAATCTCCGTTTCCATGGTTTCCTGTCAAGGTATCAACTCGCGTTCGCATTGACGCACAACTTGTTGACGTGAAACATGTTTGAAGTTTCATATTATTTGACATGTTGCACCACATGCTTTTCACAACATGTATAGAATCTAGCAACATATTGTAAGATTTGTTTGACATTTTGTTGACATATCTATGATCTGTGAATCATACTGATATTGACAGTGATTTGGCCAAATAGTTTATTATCACGAAATCTATACATATAATAAAATCGTAGCGAAGTCAAAACTGTATCTACTTATATTGAATATTTTTGGAAAAAGTAATTGCTACGAGCTTTGGGAACGATTCTAAAGTCGAAAACATATTTTTTTAAATTTTTGTCTGTCTGAATGTTCCAGTATTCCGGATAGGTACTTTCTGTTCAAATGCATAGATATTCTGGTTAGTCTGTACCTAGGCTATAAATTATCACGGTATTTGCTATGGGGTGGGGGATGAGCAATATTACAATTTGTTTGTATTCTTCTGTCTATAGTAAATTGAAAAAAGAAAGAGCTAAAAGGTTAGAATATTACAGATTCGCTACGATTTTATTAGGTGTAGGTATTAATTATAGATAGTAGGTACAGATTTCACCTTTTAAATGATTATCATCACTTACGTGTACCTTTATCGAGCTCCGCAGTCAATCATGATATAATCTGTGTTGTACCATTATGTACCTACCTAGTATAAAGCAGGAACGCAGGCGTTCATTAATGGATTAAATATAATGACTACCAAAAAAATTAAATGCTCATCAAAATGTATAAATGCTCACCAAATCTGCGTCGACCTGCTGACGAAAACCCTAAGCCTAGACGGTCGACGTCAGGGGCACCCCGAGGTTTGGTTGGTTATGTTCCGACAGAAATAGGAGCCCCGCTGGGGCTCCGTCGACCTGCTGTTAGTTTTCTAAAGTTATAATTTCACAATAAAATGGTTTTAATTTTGGTGAGAATTTATCCATTCTGGCAGGTATTTCGAATTTTTTGGTAGTAAAATAAGTACCTACTTTTCTGGTAGGCATTTAAACACAAGCCTTCATTAATTCCCTTGAAACCGGCTAAGTGCGAGACGGACTCGTTTGATATTTTCTTTCTGAATACCGGCAATTCTTCACAAAACGATCAGCTTCAAATTCAAATAGCAAAGAAAGCTATTCGATTCGTTGATTTAGAGATAAATGTAAAACTATGACCGCATGGAAAAGGCATGGAGCCTTTTAGGAAAAATTAACGAAATTTCATTGATTTAGAAAACTACCTAAAAGTGGTAAATCCGTCAGATATTTAAATATTCACAATCAAGACATGTAACTCTGTCGCAAAGAATAACTTTCATTCGCCCAGAATATCCCTTTAAAAATTGTCCAAATCTGAGTTTTTCAGATTTAGGGAAAGCCCACAATTTCTTCATCAGATTTGCCGATTTTAGTCATTATGGGTTAGGCCGCACACGCGGCACACGATCATATGAAAATCAACGGCTCTGAAGATCGTTTAATTTTTGGCCCATTTTCGAAATCTGAAAGTGGTTTCCTGACCAAGAGGCTCCTATCTGAAATTTATCGAATATATATTCGGTGTTCTCTACAAATGCCGCTCCTACTCACCTATCAACTTTTCGCCCTGCATATGCTTGCTCAAAAACCCTCTGGGGTCCCCTACCAAGAGCTGTAAAAACTTTATCGTCTTCTGTCCAAAGAGTATAGTAATGAAATATATAAGTTCTGTCAGTTGACTCCATGTTTCGATGTTGTAAGTTTATGTCAATTATGTTGCGAACATGTTGCGAGGCATAATTTGACATAAACTTACAACAGTGCGAACGCAGCCAACAACAAATTTTGACATCTGTCATAGGACTTACTCATGTTTCGTGCAGTGCGAACGCTAATTCAACAAAACAAATTGTGAGATTTGTTTGACATGAAAAGTACCGCAACATGTCATGTAAGATGATTTCAATGCAAACTCATAGTTAGAACTGCAACAAAATTGTATTTTCGAAATATCCACACCTATATAATAGCCAGTAATTCAAACGGGTGATTTTGCAAAATTCGACCGTCATATTGGTCTAAACTTAAATAAATATAATAATTATGTCATGTCCTAAGATTTACTTAAGTACTACATAGTAATAAAACATGATTAACTAAATTGTATTTCATTTATCAATCCTATCATTATCAAAGGTGTAGTTCCTTCCTACTAAAGAATAAAAACGCGAAGAATGGATCTACCTAATTTCATACAGCCTAAGCTTAATGTCGTTAAACATGCCTCAAGAGTGCAATCAGTAAATATTAGGTTGGGGAAAAAGTCTTTTCGCATTATAGTATGTATGAACTCAAAATATAATCTCTTTGGCTATACTATTTGTATCTGGCTGGTTTTGGTATCATTGAAAGTTTAAATTTTAAAGAACATCATTCCAAATTCAAATTAGGAAAATGTGTGATTTTCATTTGTTTTTTGTACTGTCAAGATGAGTGAATCTAATGAAGAAATTCGATACATTTTAAAATCTTACTACAAAAAAAGTAAAATTGCAACGCAAGCCGCGAAAAAAATTTGCGATGTTTATGGACCCAGTGTAGTGTCTGTGAGAGTAGCACAAATTTGGTTTAAGCGTTTTCAATCCGGAAATTTTGATGTCAAAGATGCACGTCGCTCTGGTCGCCCTATTACGGATAAAATGGATGCCATTTTTGAAAAAGTGGAGCAAGATCGGCATATCAGTAGTTACGACGTAGCTGAAGAACTGGGAATTGACCAAAAAACAGTTTGGCGCATTTGAAAAAATCTGGGTACACAAAAAAGCTCGATATTTGGGTACCTCACGAGCTCACTGAAAGAAACCTAATGAACCGTGTACTCATTTGTGATTCTTTATTACGACGTAATGAAACCGAACCATTTTTGAAGAAGCTGATAACTGGTGATGAAAAGTGGATCACGTACGACAAGAACGTGCGAAAAAGGTCGTGGTCAAAGGCCGGTCAGACTTCACAGACTGTGGCGAAACCCGGATTAACTCGCAACAAGGTGATGCTGTGTGTGTGGTGGGATTGGAGGGGCATTATTCATTATGAGCTGTTACCACCAGGCAGGACCATCGATTCTGAACTCTACTACGAACAACTGATGAGATTAAAGCAAGAAGTTGAGAGAAAGTGGCCGGAATTAATCAACAGAAGGGGTGTGGTTTTTCATCATGATAACGCTAGACCTCACACATTTTTAGCCACTCAGCAAAAATTATGAGAGTTTGGCTGGGAGGTGTTAATGCATCCGCCGTATAGTCCTGACCTTGCACCTTCAGATTTCCACCTGTTTCGGTCTCTTCAGAATTCTTTGGGCAGTGTCAGGTTAACATCATGAGAGGACCGCCAAAACCACTTGTCGCGGTATTTTGATCAGAAGTCCCAAAATTTCTATAGCAATGGGATCATATCCCTACCTACAAGATGGCAAAAAGTTATCGAACAAAATGGTACCTACATACTTTAGATAAATGTAAATAATGTATATTAAAAAATGTTTTGAATTTTCTTAAAAAATGCGAAGAAACTTTTTCCCCAACCTATTATGTACAATAAATTGTCTGTACAATTGAAAAACTGTATGAATTTAAATGAATTCAAGAGAAAATTAAAGTCATTGTTATTGACGAATTGTTATTACAGCATTGAAGAGTTTCTCAAAGATAAACGTGACTTACATCTTAATTAATTTTATTGACATAAGTACTTATATTTTTTTTTTAGTATATCTTTTTTTTTTTTATTATTGAATTGATTTTGAATTGATATGTTGAATTATTATAATTAATAATATATTAAGAATAATAATGTTGTGACCAATGTGGAATATAGTGTTTGTATGTTTTGCTTTTTCCTGGCTTTGTGATAATTGTTTAATTTTAGTGTTACATTTATTGTTAATAATAGGTCTTTACCTATGAAATTGCCATTTTGTATGAAAAAATTTAAACGAATTTTTTTCATGCATTTTTTATTTGTATTAATCGAAGTAATCACCCATGCAATCAATGCATCTTTGCCAACGCAGTGGCAGTTTATTGATGCCCTTCTTAAAGAAATCAGCTGGACGGGAGGCAACAAATTCTTCAAAGGCATTTTGTACTGCCTCTCGGGTATTGAATTTTTTTCCCGCCAAGAAGTTATCCAAATTCTGGAAAAGTAGTAGTCTATAGACGCAAGGTCTGCTGAGTAGGGCGGATGACGGAGAGCTTCCAACCCCAGTTCTTGCAACTTGGAGACCGTCTGCTGTGCAGTATGAGGTCGCGCGTTGTCGTGCAGGAGCAGCGGAGACGAGCGATTGACCAATGCTGCTTGGAGATGTGCCAGCTTCTCCATCATTGTGTTCAGTTCTTCACAGTACACATCTGAAGTAATGCTCACCCCGTTTGGTAAGAAGCTGTGATGAATCACACCGGCGCTAGACCACCAAACAGTGACCATCACTTTTCTAGGGATAAGTTTTCGTTTAGGGCATTGTTTAGGTGCTGAACCAGGATCCAACCAACTTGCTGAGCGCTTGCGGTTATCAAACAGAATCCATTTTTCATCGCAGGTAACAATGCGGTTCAAAATTCCTTCATTTGTGTGTCTGTTGAGCAGTGCAAGGCACGTCTCGACGCGTACTTTGCGCTGGCGATCATTGAGTTCGTAGGGCACCCATTTGTCAAGCTTTTTTACCTTGCCAATTTGACGCAAATGGACCAATATTGTTTTGACGCTAACGTCGAAAGCTGCTGCTAATTCAGCCGTAGATTGTGTATCATCAGCTTCCACAATCGCCTTTAATTCGTCATTGTCGACCAAAGTCTTCGGACGACCGCGAGGTTCATTTTTCAGGTCGAAATTTCCAGAACGGAAGCGAGCAAACCAATAACAAGTGGTGCGTTGGTTTGTAGTGTTAACTCCGTAAACGTCGTTGATGTTGCGTGCCGCTTGTGCCGCGTTGCTGCCACGACGGTACTCATATTCCATAATTACTCGAATTTTTAACGTATCCATGATGACGAAAAAGATTGAAATGCGATGAAAATGTAACACTAATCAATAAACAAGTGACTACTTTTGGAAAAAAAATCCATGTTTTTAAAATAAAATTAATTTGAAATTAGAATTCTTAGCCAAACAAAAATTATTTTGATTTGAAATGGCCAGTACTGCAGAACGGCAATTTCATAGGTAAAGACCTAATACCACTTCGTGTAATTCGTGTAGGTATGTTAAAACTGTTCGACACAAATGTAAATTTGTTGAAGAATAAATAAATAAATATATAAATAAGAAACTACACCTACACTACCGCCATCGCACTAGTTTCTTCACGAACGCACATGATCCGTTCCACGAAACAAGATTGGTCTCTAATTCAGTATAGATAATAGTACCTACTATTCCATGGCCTCTGTGGGTGAACCTGGAACGCACTTCATATCTTCATAATTTGTACTTTGACATTTTAGACATCATCTGCGTAGCCTTTTCTCAACTATTTTAGGGTTGGGGTCGGCTTCCAGTCTTACCGGATGCAGCTCCATGTAAAATACCCGTATTTAACATGGCGCGACTGCATATCTGACCTCCACAACCCAGTTACTGGAATGATACCCCTTGGTAAGACTGGTTTGACAAGACAAAATTATTGTTGAATAGAGAGTTAGTGAAGAGAAAAATATATTCTAATGTTTCGATTTAAAACGAGTTTCATAAGGTTACCTTTCCTTTCTCTTGCGAACGAACTTCCGAAAAGAAAATGTCGGAAAAGAGCAGCCCAGTACAATACTTTTTAAGTGGTGGTTTTGGTGGTGTGTGCCTTGTTTTAGCGGGCCACCCTATGGACACGATTAAAGTAAGATTACAGACTATGCCTGTGCCTAAAGCGGGAGAGAGCCCCTTGTACAGGGGCACCTATGACTGCTTTAGGAAGACCATAAAGTACGAAGGTTTCAGAGGTCTTTACAAGGGTATGTCAGCACCACTCACTGGTGTGGCCCCTATTTTCGCTGTTAGTTTCTTTGGCTGGACTGGGCAAGAAACTAATAAAACGGGACACTGAAGAAGTTCTTTCGAAACCTCAGTTGTTTGCTGCAGGTGCTTTCTCTGGTATTTTCACTTCAATGCTTATGGCACCAGGGGAGCGCATCAAATGTCTACTTCAGATTCAACAAGGTGGTAATGTGCCACAGAAATACTTAGGCATGGTTGATTGCGCCAGACAGCTGTATAAAGAGGGTGGAATGAGGAGCATATACAAAGGCTTTCTGGCCACATTACTGAGGGATGTGCCCGCCGGTGGTATGTACTTCATAACTTATGAATGGGTCAAAGAATTGCTAGTCCCGCCGGATGCCAGTGGTAAATTGAAGACGATGGGAACTATAGTGGCTGGTGGTTGTGCTGGAATAGCTTACTGGATACCAGGCATGCCACCCGATGTATTGAAGAGTAGACTGCAAACTGCTCCTGAGGGAACATACCCTAATGGCCTTAGGGATGTATTCACACAGCTGATTAAGAGAGAAGGCCCAACTGCCCTATACAAGGGTGTGGTACCTGTCATGATCAGAGCCTTCCCGGCCAATGCAGCCTGTTTTTTAGGATTTGAAGTTGCTATCAATTTCCTCAACTGGCTGGCCCCTAACCTTTGATAACCATCAACAATGCAATTCTTTCAAGCCGATGAACAAGGCAACTTAAAGGATCAATTCTATTTTCTTGTTAATTTTTGACGTTTAAAAGTGCCTTCTAAGTGCCTGAATGTGAAAAATGTGAAATAAACTTTGAATTTTAGAAAAATATATTGTTTCGTAGGTAGTTAGTTGTACGCAAAAGTAGTTGTAAAATTATAATGACTAGCTTCTGCCCGCGACTTCGTCCACGTGAAATTTCTTGTCCCCCCGACCCGCTCCGTCGCATCGTGTCGTGTCGCCTGCCCGCGCTATTACTTCGTTTGGACTAGCGTTCTTTCCGACTTTTTTTTCTTTTTGCTCGGCTCCTAAGGGTCCTTGCGTAATGTTAAATAGCAAGCCTTCCTAAAGGAGGATCCGCAGTAGTAGCCGCGAAATTCAAATTTTCTTACGTTTTTTTGCCATTTGCAGGTCAGTATCAGGTTAATTGTATGTTGATAAAACGCGGCTATAAGAGAAATATGTATTTACATCATTTTAACCATAAGAATCATCAATACACCTCTCTAAGTTACCTTCTTCTCTTTCAGTTTGATTTCGGAAATCTTGACATTTTGGAACAAATCTAACTTAGAAAGATGTATTGATGATTCTTATGGTTAAAATAATATAAATAAATATTTTTTATAGCCGCTTATGTATCATATTTTTATTTATTCAAATATATTATTTAAATATTCAAAAAATATTAACGCCGTAAAGACGCATATCTCTTTGCCGAGATTAAAAACAACATTCACCTCCGAATAGAGAGGACCGCGCCAGTTTCATTTTGGCACTTGGCACCGGCAAGTGTCAAAATGAAACTGGCGCGAGACGGTGTGAATAGAGGCATTGAACCAATTTGGACTAAGTATAGGTATAAGTTATCTGTGACAATTTTTATACCCGCACACGTGTTGGAAAATGAAAAATCGCACGTGTGTGAGATACATTGCATTGTGAACTCCGCTAGGAGTAATAGTGTTCTGTGATTGTGAGCCTAATCGTAGTGCGATATGAACCAGTTTTCGAGGAAGTGTATTGAAAACATATTTCATTGCTATCTTGAAGACTTTTAGTGAGGCTTGTAGGTACAGAGGCCAGCACATTAAGCTACTCCAATCTGTCAAATTTTCCCAATTGAATATCAACCTTATTTCCTTGCAGTAAAGTTGAAAATGCATCAAAGAAAGGACAATGAACATTTTGGTACCACCCCTCAATAACGATAGTATATATATCATTGGATAGGTAATTTTTAATAGAACAATATTTACTATGACGGCATTTTTGAATTCGTTGTCCGTTCGGAGTCACAGCCGTAGATAGTTATTTAATGTTATTTTACACATTCATGTTATTTTAGTTATAATAACATCAAGGAACCATTGCACTAGGCCCGTAAAAATACTCCACCACGGATGAGTCACCGATGGTCTCAACCCTCCCCGCCCCATGAGAGTCCCCTCTAGTAGGGCGGGGTGAAAAATAGACTCATGCGGCGCGGCGTGATTCAGGCGCGCGCGCAGGACGTAGTCATTCACTGGCTTTGTGCGCGCGATCAAGTTACGTTTTACTAACTACACTGCTTTTTATCAACTTTTTGACCTGGCTATCTTCTCGGACTTTTGTTTTCTTCGTGGATTTGGCGATTATTGTGCTCTATTTGAACGTTTACCGGCTATCTCAAGGGAACTGAACTGCTTAACGATTGGATTGTTGAAAATGGAACGACCGCGCAATTGTGTGATGTGTCGACGAGGGCTTTACCGCGGTAGATACCAAGAACACATTTTAACTGAGAACCTTCCAAGAGCGCGGCCAGAGTTTGCAGCTTACATACAGGGTGTCCCGTAAATAATGGATAACCTCTTAAAGAGTCATTGTACTCATCATTATGAACAACTTTTACTATGGGACCAAACCTGAAATCACGAAAAAAAAATCAGTTGTTCCCTACATTTATTTTCGCATAACTCGTCAAAATGTAGGGAACTGCTGAATTTTTTTTCGTGATTTCAGGTTTGTCCTAAAGTAAAAGTTGTTTATAATGATGAGTACAACAACCCCTTAAAAGGTTATCCTTTATTTACGGGACACCCTGTACAACAACATGCAGTATTAGAGGTTAGTACTCAGATAGTTTATCACTTTTTTTAAGTACCTATTAATTCCTTTTCGCAATAATAAAGTCTGACTTCGCCGAAAGTGACTTCTAAAAATGACGTGTAGCACTAAGTAGCAACATTTACATTCATAGTTTTATTTTTATTTTACACTAGCTGTTCCCCGAGGTTTATTTTTTCGTTGCGTTTTTTCCATCCCCATGGGATCATCCTCCCAGGTAGCTTTCTATTGGCGAAAGAATTTTTAAAATCAATCTAGTAATGAAATAAAAGAAAGATTTGTTTGTTTGTTATTGATAAACTGAAACGACTGAATTGTATACTACTTTTTTTTGTTTGCAAGATGATTACACATTGAAATATAACTATTTTGGACGGATTAATCGCGTTTTTAGATGTTTCAGTTTATATTTATCGAGGTCACTACCCGCGATTAATCCTTTAAAATAGATTTATTTCAATCGGATAAACAAAAGAAAGTACTCTATAAATCCAGTAGTTTCAGAGTTTATCACTATGAAACCAAAAAATCTTTCCGCTTACTTATACAGGGTGATCAGTTAAACGAGGGACATACTTTAACGGAGTGCAGTACTCATGAAAATGAACAACTCTTATTATGGAACTAACCCTGAAATATGAAAAAGAAAATCAGCTGTTCTCTACAAAGTGCAAAACCTACGCGATCAAAATGTACGAGACAACAGATTTTTTTTTTTCATATTTCAAGGTTAGTTCCAAGGTAAAAGTTATTCATTTTCATGAGTACTACACACCGGTAAAGTATGTCCCTCGTTTAACCTAACACCCTGTATAACTATAGAATCATAGATTAATTACCTTATGATGACGTGTACTTGACACAATAAAGTAGATAGTACCTATTATATTCAACTATTAAGGCTTATTTATTAGACAACAAGAATATGATGAACATGATGTATGTACTTATGTTGTCTATATGTGATGTACAATCGCGTTACTTCACGGTGATATACTTTTAAAACAAAATGCTTTGAACGACTCTACGTTGCATAATTGCGCGTATGTGCGTGTGACCCCGCCCACATTTCATTTGTGCCAATTAGGGAAGTTTGAAAGAGCAAGAAATACAGGGTGTTTGGTGCATCGTTTGCCAAATTGAATTGGCCGAAAGAAGAGGTCATTTGCTATCGCTTCAGGCTCAAGTACTCATTTTTGGCCACACCGGTTTTTTTATTACAACTTTCTAATTTTTATTTTGAAAAAATCCAAAACTCAGCATTAAAGCTTAAATTAAAAAAAAGTTTTAAGTGTAGTCGTCAAATTTCATTTTTATTTACATATGTACTGTTGTATGGCTCTATCAAATTTAAAATTACTTGCCAGTTACATCTAGTTTTTTTTTAATAAATCACAAAGTTTTTGGAAAAATAAAAAATGAACTTAAAACTCAACTTTAAATAGCTATAAAAAAAAAACTAAAAGCGATCGGGATCTTCGAATTATTTTAAAAAGTTCTCTAGTCTATCCCCTTTCCAACGGTATGTAATGTGTTAAAAAACTCTTTTAATATCTTTAATAATTAGCTAAATGTGTAGTCGAGACACATCAGGCTGATATTGGATATTACGTTTAAAACACTAGTTTTCGCATAAATTACATGCTATTAGTAGATAGATACTGTTATCTCACGTCTTACGTAGTCTCTTATCTCGTTCTTACATAGGGAACTTTCCTCGAAATTGAAAAAAAAATACATTATTACAAAAATAATCATTTATTAATAAGTAATTTAATTACATACTAATCTTACAAGAATTAGAATTTCTGCAAACAGAGTTGCCCTTATTATTAGCTGATTTGCCAATTTTCAGTGAAGACAGGTCTTTTGTTTTCCAACATGACGGTTGTCCCGCTCATTGGAGAATTACCGTCAGGGAGTACTTGAATGATGCATTCCCGGACTCATGGATTGGGAGGGATGGCCCTATTCCTTGGCCTCCACGTTCTCCAGACTTAACTCCGTTGGATTTTTACGTCTGGGGACGGGCCAAAGAACTCGTCTACGCCACGGAAGTTGAGACAAGAGATGATTTAGTCCAACGCATTGAGGCGGCTTTCATGACGATCAAAGCAGAAATGCGTTTACGCACCACTACAGTTGAGATAAGACGAAGATGTCGCGCGTGCATACGCAATAGTGGTAGACAGTTTGAACAAGACTTGTAAGATTAGTATGTAATTAAATTACTTATTAATAAATGATTATTTTTGTAATAATGTATTTTTTTTTCAATTTCGAGGAAAGTTCCCTATGTAAGAACGAGATAAGAGACTACGTAAGACGTGAGATAACAGTATCTATCTACTAATAGCATGTAATTTATGCGAAAACTAGTGTTTTAAACGTAATATCCAATATCAGCCTGATGTGTCTCGACTACACATTTAGCTAATTATTAAAGATATTAAAAGAGTTTTTTAACACATTGCATACCGTTGGAAAGGGGATAGACTAGAGAACTTTTTAAAATAATTCGAAGATCCCGATCGCTTTTAGTTTTTTTTTTATAGCTATTTAAAGTTGAGTTTTAAGTTCATTTTTTATTTTTCCAAAAACTTTGTGATTTATTAAAAAAAAACTAGATGTAACTGGCAAGTAATTTTAAATTTGATAGAGCCATACAACAGTACATATGTAAATAAAAATGAAATTTGACGACTACACATAAAACTTTTTTTTAATTTAAGCTTTAATGCTGAGTTTTGGATTTTTTCAAAATAAAAATTAGAAAGTTGTAATAAAAAAACCGGTGTGGCCAAAAATGAGTACTTGAGCCTGAAGCAAATGACCTCTTCTTTCGGCCAATTCAATTTGGCAAACGATGCACCAAACACCCTGTATAGGTAACCGATGTTTATTCAGTTGTCATTTGTGTGAGTAAAGGGCGTGTGTAGCAACTGTTAAAAGTATTAAACCAAATACAAGGAACAACTGCAAAACATTTGAGATAATCCAAGGTAATAAAATAATATACCTTACCTAAAAATATTTGGTTATTTTGTCGCCAACGTATGGCCTATTGTGTTAAGCCGTCCTATTGTTTTCGAATTTCCGGGCATTCTAACTAAATAACAATGGGACTTAGATAATGAACTTATTTATAATGCAGCTGCAAAAGTTGCGGCAGTTAAACAAAAAGCTCTGATAACATTTGTATGAACTGCACCAAGTATTGGTGCAAATAATATAACTGTAATTGTGTTTTTTCACTTTCCAATAGCACTGCACAAGTAAAAAGTTCCTATCACGCCGATTAAACACAAAAAATGACAATATAAACATTTTGTATTTATATATACATTACCTACTCACATACTAAGATGAAGTTATAAAGAGAAATACAAAAAAATGTGAGGCGCTCAAAACAGCACAAAATATATTTTCTTGTAAACACTACGCACGCACACTGATTCTCACGCAGGAATAGAAATGAACTCTAATAGCTTACCGCTTATCCTTTCAACTAACGCGCATCTTTGTTTTACGAAAAAACCAGTTTTGAAGGGGCGGGGCGCGGTCTGCGTACGGACGCCACGCCGCCCGCGACGGCCAATCGATTTTAGCCTTATGGGTGGTCGACCGGAAAGTAACGCCACTGTACACACGGTGCCTTCAGATATATATCCAGGCTGATTCGTCGTTTTGTACGCATAATATTGTCTTGTTGTTGTTGACAAACAAGTTGATAGAATTATATATCCATATAGTGACTTGCGTTCACCTAAACATTTAGGCCCTGATTGTCAAGCTTCGAAATAATAATAATAATAATAATATAATAATAATAATATTTTACTTTGTATTTCCAGGTGGCATTTGACGGGACACGACGTGTATGCCACAGATGTTGGCAGCGAATTGAAAGTAACACCAGACCACCTACAATACAAGAACCTAATGTTGTGACGTGCCACCAGTGCAGGCACAAAATACAGAAGAATTTAATGTTCCCGATTACACTAGAGCGCCTAACACCTCGAGACATTGCGTATTTAACTATTGTGTTAATGAGACCCGTCATCGAATACCAGACAGCATCAAAGCCCATATCTTTTGTGATTATAAGCTGTACATTCCGCCTGGTGCACGAGTATGCAGAGAGCACCTAGCTTCAAACAATTGGAACGATCTCCCACAATTCTGCAACGTAACTCATAGTTTTACTCCAGCCCTGTTTAGTGACGTTTGTGATATTCTAAGAGGTACTATCCAACGTGGAACGAGATTAGATTTTAATATGCAAGGTGCATTGACTGACGATGAATTAAACTTTTGGGTAGGACTGAACAATGAGCAGTTTAATACAATTTTGGAACAAACGCCTTCGCTGACTCAGATAAGCAGAAATCCAAGGACGACGCTAGGGATATACCTAACTAAACTTCGAACTGGAGAACCTAATCAAAGACTAGCGACGTTATTTAATATGTCAAGAGTACACCTTGAGCGGCATTTATCTAAGGCACGCGAGTGCCTTACGAACGAATATATCGGACTCCATTTAGGATTCGATCACATCGACCGAAACAATATATTACGAAGAAACTTAACAATCCCGAGACGTCTTTTTGGAAATGAAGAAAACACTAAAATAATTATGATATGTGATGGTACTTATATTTATATCCTTAAAAGTTCAAACTTTTTATTTCAGCGGCAATCTTATAGCCTACATAAATATCAAAATCTTTTAAAACCATTTTTATTAGTAAGCACCGATGGCTATATAATAGATGTAAAAGGACCGTACGCAGCCACAAAAACTGACGCAAACATAATGCGAGATATAATGAGGGATGAAACAAACCCAATTCACTGGTTTTTGGAACCAATCGATTCATTTATTCTGGATCGAGGATTCAGGGACTGTTTAGAAGACGTAGAAGCCTGGGGTTATGAGTATTATGTACCACCAACCAAAGACCGCGGGGAGACACAACTTACAACCGAGCAAGCCAATGAAGCACGAGCGGTGACGATATGCCGATGGGTAGTGGAAGTAGTAAACGGCAGATTTAAGCGTGATTTTAAACTTTTACGCCAAAAATACTTCAATAAATCGCTGCCACACATGTTTAAGGATTTTAAAATCGCTGCTGCCATTTTAAACCACTTCCACGTACCTATCGAAGATAATGCACTTGCAGAAGATTTTTTGACTCAAATAAGAGCAAAAAGACACTTGTCGAATATCTTATATGATTATGTAGAAAGGACGCGCTTAAATACCCGAAGGGCTCATTTTCAACGATTGGAAGCAAATGAACAAGAAAACTTCCCGAGGCTGTCCGAAGAACAAATAATTATCCTTGCGTTAGGTACATACCAGTTAATTTGGTATTTAGGTTATGCAAGACATGTGGGATTTACTGCTCCAGCTTCATTTTTAAATGATGTAATCATAGATGAGCCTTAAAACATTTAATTATTACTGATATTAAAGTAGGTATAACATTTCAAAACTCAGTAATAAATAACTAGGTATTGTTTTTGTTTACAATAAATGGCTTAGTAAATGAGAACTGTGTTTTCTTTATATTTTTTGTATCTTTTTGATTATTAAAAGAAATAATAAATCGTCTATAAATAGCAGAATGAACGATCTATAGCTCCGAACCGACAATGAATTGAAAAAAATCGCCATAGTAAAAGTAGTTCCAATAGAAAAGACCTCTCCAAAAATATATAATTTATCGCTATTGGGGGGTGGTACCAGACTCCATACATAAATGGGCATTGTCCTTTGGCAGATTGGGGTAGCTTGATGTGCTGGCCTCTGTACACCAAACATTAATTTCTTGCGAGACCTTTTTAATATATACCTACGTTCTAAACGCTGTTTTGCCGGTGTTGATTCTAATTTTGATTTTGTAAAAGAAAAAATTGAAGGAGTTTTCTTTAAGAATTTAGCCTTAGGCTCATATACTGAAATAAATAAAATAATATACCATATTTTTCTATGCATTTATTATTATCCACAAGTTATTATAAATCAATCACACTTAGGTATCGTTACATTTACTTTGACCAAAATAATCATCAGCTATAAAATGAGCATAGCGCAATTACAGAATGCTCGGTTGCTTTAAAATTTTTGATTCTCAAACGCTTTTTCCTAGGATTTTCGGTGTTTTGGATCCTTTGGAAATATTAGGTCTTTACCTATGAAATTGCCGTTCTGCAGTACTGGCCATTTCAAATCAAAATAATTTTTGTTTGGCTAAGAATTCTAATTTCAAATTAATTTTATTTTAAAAACATGGATTTTTTTTTCCAAAAGTAGTCATTTGTTTATTGATTAGTGTTACATTTTCATCGCATTTCAATCTTTTTCGTCATCATGGATACGTTAAAAATTCGAGTAATTATGGAATATGAGTACCGTCGTGGCAGCAACGCGGCACAAGCGGCACGCAACATCAATGACGTTTACGGAGCTAACACTACAAACCAACGCACCACTTGTTATTGGTTTGCTCGCTTCCGTTCTGGAAATTTCGACCTGAAAAATGAACCTCGCGGTCGTCCGAAGACTGGTCGACAATGACGAATTAAAGGCGATTGTGGAAGCTGATGATACACAATCTACGGCTGAATTAGCAGCAGCTTTCGACGTTAGCGTCAAAACAATATTGGTCCATTTGCGTCAAATTGGCAAGGTAAAAAAGCTTGACAAATGGGTGCCCCACGAACTCAATGATCGCCAGCGCGAAGTGCGCGTCGAGACGTGCCTTGCACTGCTCAACAGACACACAAATGAAGGAATTTTGAACCGCATTGTTACCTGCGATGAAAAATGGATTCTGTTTGATAACCGCAAGCGCTCAGCAAGTTGGTTGGATCCTGGTTCAGCACCTAAACAATGCCCTAAACGAAAACATACCCCTAGAAAAGTGATGGTCACTGTTTGGTGGTCTAGCGCCGGTGTGATTCATCACAGCTTCTTACCAAACGGGGTGAGCATTACTTCAGATGTTTACTGTGAAGAACTGAACACAATGATGGAGAAGCTGGCACATCTCCAACCAGCACTGGTCAATCGCTCGTCTCCGCTGCTCCTGCACGACAACGCGCGACCTCATACTGCACAGCAGACGGTCTCCAAGTTGCAAGAACTGGGGTTGGAAGCTCTCCGTCATCCGCCCTACTCACCAGACCTTGCGCCTACAGACTACTACTTTTTCCAGAATTTGGATAACTTCTTGGCGGGAAAAAAATTCAATACCCGAGAGGCAGTACAAAATGCCTTTGAAGAATTTGTTGCCTCCCGTCCAGCTGATTTCTTTAAGAAGGGCATCAATAAACTGCCACTGCGTTGGCAAAGATGCATTGATTGCATGGGTGATTACTTCGATTAATACAAATAAAAAATGCATGAAAAATATTCGTTTAAATTTTTTCATACAAAACGGCAATTTCATAGGTAAAGACCTATTATATGTCTCTGTCTGTGATTTTTGCAGTCTGGAGCGCAACACTGCGTCATATTTATTTTATTTAATTATTATTTTCGTAAATTAGTATGGATTTTGAAAGATGACAGGACAAAATTAGGCAAAGTCTACTATGCGACATGTGGTGGGATAAAATAGAGAGTTTTACATAAAATAAAACTTACCTATTATTTTTCCATCAATATCCGGAATCCATCTTGAGTCAAGCACCTATCTTTCAGCCTGTTGTCAGCATTACCTTTGCCTCTCTGCTGGTGGCGCCCTCTATACTTACCGTTGGTACTAAGTATTATATGCGCGCATCGGGTGATGGCACGATTTACCGCCATTATGGAACTCATGATGCACCAGGTAGACCTTACCTGGATTCCGGATATTGATGAAAAAATAATAGGTAAGTTTTATTTTATGTAAAACTCTCTATTATTTGTTTTGTATCAATATCCGGAATCCATCTTGAGTGATGTGTTTGTTATCACCTGGTGCGCTTAAGCCAAAGACGCTATAATGTGTTTAAGGATGTAAAATAAAAATTGAGTTAATAAAAATTAATAATGTAATTATGTAAATGTATTACAATAATTAATCAAGTATGACAACCTGCTTGCAGCCACATTAAATAAAATAAATAAATAACAAAAAATAATGGTAATCTTTCAATGAAGGATCAAAATAATTAGATAAAGATACAGAATGATTGGGAATATTCGAATCATTTTGCAATTCCTTTTGATAATAATTTTGGAAGGTATGAATCATTTTCCAGTTACCAGTTGCAAGAATTTTATCAATCGGAAAATTTTCTACAAAATTGAGAGAAGCTACTGCAGATCTTAGACCCTGGAGTTGCATCAATACCACTAGCTTTTAAGAGAGACCTTACCCATCCGCCAATAACAGTTCTAGAGGCAGGTTTTATATCCCCTTTTACTGTAATAAATAAATGTTTTAAAGGAGAATGGGCATTTTGGTACTCGCTCCAATAGCAATCATTGTGGTGTCATTGGATAGGTCTTTTAATCAGGAAAAATATTTACTATGGCGACATGTCCCAAATCCCTGTCTGAAAACCACGGCAAGCCCCCAAAAGTTCCAGTTTTAGTTAATATCATAATTGCAAGTACGATAATATTACATACCTATCATGGTTGAAATACGAAAAAAACAATGTAAAACAACATTATTTAAAACGAGAAATGTATTGTGTTACTCATAGACTCATAAAAAAAGGAGGACTCCGCGCCACGCATATCGAAAATGAAGCACAGTAAGTATGCCAGGACCGTTTGTACAAACACGCCTCGCGCACACATTTACATCATAGTATGCCAACCGGACGCCATTACGTGACACAAGCGACGGCGTCTTTGCGGGTACTCATATCACGCACACATAGATCGGTACGGTGCTTTACTTTCGATATGCGTGGCGCGGAGTCCTTCTTTTTTTATGCGTCTATTGTGTTACTATTCATGCATTATATCGTGATATGATATGATAATGGTTAAGACTTTTAAAATATGTTTTTTTACATAAAAAAGTAGTATTATCTTTAACATTTCTGTTTTTTGTTACAACGGTGACTATAGACCTCGGGGATAGGGAACCAGCCGCGGGGTGGGGTAGGTGGTGCGCTGTGCCACTGCCAGTGGACAGCCTTTTGTGCCGCGACATTCACTAGTCGTTGTATCGTTCTGTGCGTGAAACGACGTTCCGCAGCTGTTTATTCTACCTAGTACTTTGTTATACCGTTTTCATCACTGACCCCGGCGCCCCTTTTGGACATTGTTACCCGCTACAAACGTTTATCTTGGCTAGTGTTGTGGACTATTGTAGTGCTTATCGATTTAGAACATCGTTATGGAAGAAAATCGCAACTGTGTGATGTGTCGGCGAGGCCTACATCATGCTAGATACCAACAGCATGTTTTAACTGATGATCTTCCAAGAATGCACCCCGAGTTTGTGGCTTATATACGAGAACATGCCGTTTTGGAGGTTAGTTCATACTTCATTAAACTATTTCGAACTTCACCAGCTTCAGTTTTTCTTTTTAGAAGCGGTTTGTTTATATTATTATTGTCTGTTATATTTTTATACCTGAGCCATTACAAACGTGCGAATTGAGCCCTAAATCATTTTAATCGGACCTCTTGCTCGCACTTACAGGTCTTATTGAACTACTCTAGTGTTGTGTGTAAAAGTGCGTTTCCGAACCGAGCTGCAAACTACCAACTGCACGTGTTTATTTTCTATGTAGCGCGGCTGTATGGTCCGTAGCTAAGGGTGTTCGCTTCATAGAAAAAAAAACACGTGCAGTACTAGCTACCTGCCTCCGAGCGGCATCCCTTTATATCAGTAATGACTTGTGCAGCTTTCTCACAATCCTTTAATACTTTTATGACTCAGTTCGCACGTTTATAGTTCTTCTTATTAAAACACTTCTCTGACCACCTTTTGTGTGTTTGCTATTGTTATCTATTCACTAAGCCGTCACATCGGCTATACATAAGATATATTTTTACTTGCATTACTTAAAATAGGAAAACAATACAAGTATGCCATGACTTTAGACCTAAATACCTACATACCGCATTGTTTTAAATGTTTTCATAAAAATACAACATAACATCAGCAAGATCGTATTCTACCATTTTCAGGTAGAATTCGACAACACACGACGTGTGTGTCACCGATGTTGGCAGAGAATTGACAACGTTGTAGGAAGACCACCTGTCATACCAGAAGTAGAACAGAATGTACGAGAGCTTCAGGTTCCAGATTACACTCGAGCTCCAAACACTCCAGGGCATTGTATCTTTAACACTTGCCAAAACGCAACCCGCCATCGAATACCAGAGACGATCAAGATTCACATTTTCTGTGAATATAAGTTATATATTCCTGACGGTGCTAGAGTATGTGGACAACACCTTGAGAGCAATGCTTGGGAAGAGCTGCCTCAATTCTGCAATGTCACACATAACTTTAATGCGCAACATTTTAGGGACGTTTGTGACATGTTGAGAATGGCTTTAAATCGTGGACCTAGGCTAGATTTCAACACAAGAGGTGCTTTAAGCAACGAGGATATGTACTTTTGGACAGGACGCAAATGCGAACAGTTTGATTCCATATTAGAACAAACACCCTCACTAAATGGGAGGTGCAAGGAGCCTCGAACTGCGTTAGGCATATATCTGACGAAACTACGTACCGGAGACTCAGATGAAAGACTAGCGACGTTATTTAATATGTCACGAAGAAAGCTGGAACGTTTACTAACTATTGTGCGCGAATGCCTCGTGAATGAATATGTAATATTACACTTGGGAGTGGACCATATGAATAGAAACGACGTTTTAGAAAAGAACCTCATTATACCAAGAGGGTTATTTGGCAATGAAGAAAACAATAAAGCTATCGTTATATGCGATGGGACTTATATATATATGAATAAAAGCTCGAACTTTTTGTTCCAGCGTCTATCTTATAGCCTGCATAAGTTCCAGAACTTGCTGAAGCCGTTTTTAATTGTGTGTTCCAATGGCTATATAATCGATGTTTTGGGACCATACGCTGCCACTAAGACTGATGCGAACATCATGAGTGATATAATGAATGATAGAGAAAACCCATTGCATTGCTTTCTTCAACCGAACGATGTCTTCATATTAGATCGCGGCTTCCGGGACAGCTTAGATGCTATCGAAGCATGGGGATATGAATCCTACGTTCCACCATCTAAAGACAGATGGGAGACACAGCTAACTACTGAGCAAGGTAATGAAGCTCGATCAGTTACACTATGCCGGTGGGTAGTGGAAGTGGTGAACGGGAGGTTCAAACGAGATTTCAGGCTTTTGCGGCAAAAATATTTTAATAAAACACTACCAAAAATGTTCATTGATTTTAAAATCGCCGCAGCTATGTTTAATAACTTCCACATACCCATCGATGACAACATTCACGCAGAGGCCTTCCTAAACATAATCAGGGAGAAAATAGATTCCCCGAATCTACTTTATGATTATGTTGAAAGAAAACATTTGAATAACCGAAGAGCGGATTTTCAAAGAATAGAAAGTCACGAAATACAGAACTTCCCATTACTGACGGAAGAACAGATTATTTTACTTTCATTGGGCACCTATCAACTGAAGCTAGCCCGATCTACTGCAGCGAGCATTTATCAAATGGACTATACATTCTACAAGTATATAGAGAAAGCGCACTCCAAGATTTAAATGAATATGGTATAAACGAAGATGCCTGGCTTTTACGCGGACGCATACAGTCGCGTCACGTACGGTCAAGAACTTATTAAAAGAAAGAAAGAAAGAAAGAAAGAAAGAAAGAAAGAAAGAAAGAAAGAAAGAAAGAAAGAAAAATATTTTATTTGGGACACGCACAGGAAATACAGTTAAAAAAGAGCATATAAAAGTAACAAAATAAACATTAAAAAGCAAAAAAACAAAAAAAAAGAAATCAGAATAAAAAAAAAAAGAGACCTGTGCGAGGCCAAAAAGGCTCCCATCTCAGCATAAAGCTGCGATATTTAAAAAATAAATACCGCAACGCTGGTATTCTGATAGGGCCTGTGTGATGCCACGGACATACCCACGGATATCAATTAAAAATAGCAAGGGGAATAAAATCAAATAAAATAAAATACAAATACTAGAATACTTGAAAAGAAAAAAACAAAAACCGTCAATAAGGTGTAAAGATCGACTCACGCTTGACGCCCGACGGTCCAACCTCACTTGTCTATGCTATAGACTATTGTCTATATTTATAATAAGCGATGAGACCATGCCTGAGACGCGGGCGCAGGCGACTGGCTGTCAATGTGCATTAATGTAAAAAAGGAAGTAAAGTCACACAAATAAAACAAAGAGTGAATAATAAATACGACAAGAAAATGGTGCAAATAAATAATATAAAGTATTGTTGAGTATATAACTGAATGTGTTGTGTTGTGTAAGTCGGAAGAAAAAAAAAAAAAAATAATCAATCACCGAGTGAAAAAACAAAGCGTTCAAAGTTAAACATGCTGCTAGGAACACAAGACTCCGCTAAGGTCACCAATACCAACTACGTGCAGACCCAGGGTAAGTTTAGACTATCAGAGACTGGTTTCCTTTTGTATTCGTAACAAGTGTTGCTTATATTTAATACTAAAAGTACCAACTGTTTTTATAGCACGAAACGGCGGTGGCAAATCGTTCCAGCAGCGAGAGGCAGCGAATTTAAAGCTTCCACGGAAAGCAGCAGTTCTGTGCGTTGAGGCCAACAGAAGGTAAGATGATGCTCTTGTTTTAATTTTATTTATATCTCGTGACCAAGTCAATTTTTGATACAAATATTCTGGTTTTTTTGTGAGAATGGTGCCAAAGAGTAGGGTAGCCAGATGAAGCTTTCTGCGATCTGACATTCTCATCAAATTACCCTTATTTAAAAATGGTGTTATATGAGATCGGGGAGGGACATTGAAACAAAATCTTGCACAGGCATTCTGCACTCGCTGGATCAACTTTTCGGTCCTACCAAGAATGCACGCACCATACACAGTGTCAGCGTAGTTCAGCTTGGATAAAACAAGTGACTCACATAGCATGACACGCATATCCACACTTATGTACGGCCGTACACGGTACAAAAGCTTAAGACGGTAAAAGCAGTTGCGCACAGCCTCCATGATATGTGTCTCAAAATGCAGGTGCTCATCAAATACCACACCAAGATTACGGGCTTCTTGCACCCTATCAATAGAACACCCATCAACCTTCAAATCCAGACTGTATCCCAACATTTTATTTAGGAAGTCTCTTGATCCCATTACAATGTACTTGGACTTAACTGGATTCAGAACCAAAGAGTTTCTTCTTGACCATGCTGAAATCCTATCTAAATCCTCATTCATTCTTTTTACAGCTTCAGCAGACTCCTGAGGGCGGAATGAGATATACATCTGAAGATCATCAGCATATAGGTGGAACTTGGTGTTGACCAGACAATTAATGATGTCCGCACTGTACAGAATGAAAAGAAGAGGGCCAAGGATCGATCCCTGTGGTACGCCCCGGGTCACCCGCCTTTGACTAGAGGACACAACATCTCCATCACTGTCATTTGTCACCTGGACAAACTGAGAACGGTTACTCAGGTAACTCTGAAACCATAGGACTGTTTCAGGCTGACATCCGTAGAAGGACAGCTTGGAGAGGAGAAGGGAGGTATTAATTGAGTCAAAGGCACGCGAAAAATCCAGCAGCACAAGCATGGTACCCATGCCCTTGTCCCTGGCTTCGAGGATGTTTCCAACCACGTCAAGAAGAGCTGTGGCAGTGCTGTGCCCCTTACGAAATCCTGATTGAGCCATAGGCAAAATGCCGTGCTGCTCAAGATATGTCCGAAGCTGATTAGAGACAACCTTCTCTAGAATCTTGGAGAGACAAGGCAAAAGACTAATTGGCCGAAGATCCTTCACACTGGTGGGATTAGGTACCTTGGGTATGGGCCTTACTATAGCCAGTTTCCATAAATCTGGAAAAGAGGAGGAGGTTATGGATCTATTGATGATGGCCGTAATAGCTGCAAGAGTACGAGGAAGAGTCATCAACAGCATCTCCAGGGAGATATAGTCAGATCCCTGAGCATTGGACTTAAGTCCACGTAAAAGCCTCAACACCATGTCCTCCTGGACTGGCTCAAGCTGGAAATGAATATTACCAAATCTGTGGTGCTCAAAGTAACTTAAGTCAGCGGAACTGACCCTACCACTACCAGGTACGTCCAAAAAATGATCATTTATTTTCTCGGGGTTATTACAAAAATGCGGCAAACCATGCTCAGGTTTTTTAGAAATAGCTATTGACGATTTAATATGGTTCCATAATGCCTTTGGATGTTTGATGTTTTTATCAATATAAGTTTTAAAATATGCACACTTCTCACTATCAAAAGCGGCCCTGACTAAGTATTTAAGCTCTTTGTAAGAGTTTATGTGATGTATAGATTTAGTAGCTTTAGACTTAACATGGTACTTGTCCCGCAACTTTATCATTTCCTTGACAGTATAAGTTATCCATGGGTAAGACTTTTCCTTAATTAAAACTTTTTTTAGGGGTGCATGTAAGTCGAAAAGATTCAAAATATATTCATTAAATGTTGTTACCATAGAGTTCACATCCTCCAGACTTTCAATATACTCCCAGTCCATCTTATTTAAATCCTCATTAAAATTGTCAAGCAGTATATCTTTAACTGGCCTGTAGGTGATCCAGTGTGGGGAAGGTTTATCCAATTTAAAATTAAATTCAACAGATATAACTGCATGTTGGCCGAGCTCTGGTATGTGTGATACAGAAACCCCACACACACGGGCGTCAGTACATATCACATCAATTAGTGTTTCGCTATGATCCGTGAAATGGGTAGGCTCAGTAACAATTTGCTTTAACTTGGAACATAGTAAAAAATTGTTAAGTAATTTTGTTTTATTTTCCAGCTGGTTTAACATGTTAATGTTGAAATCACCCAGTAAGACAACCTTATCCGCGCTAGCAAAAGAGGAAAGAGAGTCGGTAATCGCATCCAGGAAGACATTCACATCAAGCCAGGGCGGCCTGTACGCAGTGCCAATGATTACTGACTGCGAGTTGATGTTAAGCCTGAGCCACATTTGCTCCACCTGCGGCGCCGCCGGGTGCGGCACGGTGCGCACGCGCACCCCGCGGCGCACGTAGAACCCCACGCCGCCCCCGCGACCGGCGCGGACCGTGTGCGGGCGCGGCATGTGCCGCAGACGGTAGCCCGGCACTGTCGGCGCGCGACCCTCCTCTCCCTGCCTGAGCCAGGTCTCATTTATCGCCATGATGTCTACCATTAGGCTATCCATGGCAACAAGGAACTCCTCATGGCGCGAACCCAGCGACCCCGCATTAAATAGTCCAACCTTGAGATTCTTTGTCTTATTCATTTATATAAATAGTGGTGTAAACAATAATACTATGGTTATTGTAAAAAGTATGCAATGTAGAGTTCTGCATAATAATGTGAGGTGGAAATAAACTAAAATTTATAATGTATGGTGTAATTAGATGTAATATAAAGTGAGTTATTGTAAATATTGCAGAGATATACATAGACAGCCAAAGTGTATGAATATAAAAAGTCCGTAAAAACAAATATAATATCATAAAAAAATATATTGAGGACGTGAAAATAGTGTGCAGAAGAGTAATATAGAGTAATAAAATAAATAAATAGTACCTACTCATAGATAGGCATTGGACGAGCAGCTGGGCCACTAGAAAAAACGAAAATAAACTGAGATACGAGAATAGCCGGCCTCGCACAAGACAAACTTAAATACCTAAGAGAAAACAAAATAGATAAAAATAGGTAAGTTTTAAAAGTTACATATTTTGCAATAACAAAGTGTTTGCAAGAAATCATGTGATTAGATGTCCTTTGCGGTAGACACCCCGCAACAAAAAACACGCTCAAAGTCCTCCTCTGAGCGGATGCAGTGGGTAGGCTTTCCGTCACCCTGCTTAGCCAGAATGCGGCCGAACTTCGTCCACGTATACCGCCATCCGAGACGGCTGCCAGCTTCACGTACCCGGTAAAACAATTGTTTGTTGGTTTTGGTGAGTCTCTCATTCAGGAATAAGCGACGCGGGGCCACGGGTAGACCCAGGTCCGCGGTGGTGACTCCGCGCCGCACGCGCGCGCTCTGCAGCAGGTCGTCGCGCAATGCGCGCCTCGCCAGGCGCACCACGATGCGGCGCCCGCGCGCAGTCGCGGCCGCTGCCCCCACTGGGCTCGCTTTGCCGACCGGATTCGCGCCGCCCGCAGAGCTCGACTGAACCTCTCGTTCAGCTCGCAGACCCACCCGTTGCGCGAGTGTTGCGTTGCGTTATTATTGTTATGTATTAGTAAAAAACAATGTTAATGAAAACGAAACCAATATCCATAACATTTTATGCAATTATTACTGCACGTGTTTGACCGGACGACGAACAATCGGCACTTGTGCTCATATAGTTTCAATCGTGTGGTATCTAGGATATGCCAGACATGTAGGCTTCACTGCTCCTGCAGCGTTCCTCAACGATGTCATTATTGTTGATAATAATGTTTAAAAAAATAAATAACGTTTCTAACTTTTTCTATTTTTTTTTTATTCCTGAGTGTTTATTCATTTTAGTATCTACTAATCAACAAACACAGGATTCTATAGAAGAAAATTATATAATATCACCATTATCTTAACAAAATGAAACAAAAACAAAAAAAAAAAAAATACTTAACACAAAATAACTCCGTTCCGACAGCAAATGGAGACAAGCGACTCGGTTATCATTAATCCTTGTAAAAAGACCTTTCCAATGATATATATATTATGGCTATTGGACCGAGTACCAGGCTTCATATATTTTTGCCCATGATCCTTTCTTCGACGGTTTAGAGTAATACGTAATAATTGTCTTAACCAAAAAATCAAATTTAATTTTTTATCAGGATGTTCCCTAAGCCTCCATCCAGACTGCATCCAGACTGGTTATGGTTGTCTGTTTTCGAACCAAATGCTGGCCACAATACAATAGAAGTATCTTCAATAACTAAACTAGTGCTATCAATTCGCAACAATGTAAGATCGTGAACCCTGCGGCCTGATGCTAGCAGTAAAAGAGTAGCCACATGTCTCGATACATGAAATATATTATTTTCGTCAAAATTGTAACTACTCATGTATTGCAATAAAATTTTAGGGTTCCAAATAGGTGGTTTAGCAGATTTCTCTCGTGCGACAGAAATAGCTTTCAATATAATGTTTTATAAAGAAATTTGACGACAAATCAATATTTGATGTTACATGTGTGAAAGTTGAAATAACAGATTTATGTACCAAAATAGTTCTATAAGCAAGACCTATATCACAATGTAAATGTGCTAAATATCGAGCTACTTGATCCGCATTAGGGTATTTGTAATTAATTGAATGCGACTCACACCACCGCTTCCATCTTCGCCACGCTGGTCTGTAGGTTTTGAGTGTGGAGCCTCTCCAGCTTGACATAAGGAGTTTTTGTTCTTGATCTGTCCAGTCTGTCATAATATCCGGCCACCCGAAATCAGCCATGCCTCCAAGTGTAGGTCTTGCACCTGTGGCGGATGCGTCCCTGTTCTGGTGTCTATCAGAGTGCGGGCTAGATCTGGAATCAGTAAAGGAGGATGTCGTGCTCGCCGTTGAACATCTGCCTGCCAAAATACCTTGTTCCACTTCGGGGCAATCAATATGTAGTCTCCGCTGGCTTGGTTTAAGTGTCTGAGAACCCTGGGAATCAAATTTGGTGGCGGAAACAACCAAGCTAGGTTGTAGTGCCACTGATGACAAAATGCGTTGTGGTGTTGTGCTTCTTGATCGTCCACGTCCAATGATGCGTACCGTGGTACTACGTGAGCTGTTCTCGATGCGAAGAGGTCTATTTCCGGCGTGCCCCATATTTGAAAGATTTGTTTCGTTGTCGTGCTCGTGAGGTGCCACTCTGGGCAAGCCTTCTGCCGAGAAAGAGCATCTACCTCTGCATTGAATCTGCCTGGGAAATGATGAATGTTCCGTTTGTCTAGAACAGTAAGAAGTTCTCGGGTTTGTTCGAGCAGTTTCTTCGATTTTGTGCCGCCCTCCTTGTTTATATATGAGACTACTGTCCGATTGTCGGTTTGCAGCAGTATCTGTGCATTTTGGAGTTGCTGTTGGTGCTGACATATAGCTGCGTAAACCGCGAACATCTCTTTTTTGTTGGCATGCCATGTCTTTTGTAAATTCGTCCAGGTTCCCACAATACTTGTATCGCTGAGTTGTGCCCCCCACCCGATATCTGATGCGTCTGTAGTCAATAGGTGCGTCACCGAGCTCAAGTGGATTGGCATCGATTTTCCTATTGCCTGACACCACCACTCCATCTCTGACCGAGCTGGTTGAGGGACAGGAATCAGCCGGTACGGGTGTTTCACCGATAGCTGTCGACTGTAGTATTGCATAGTGCGACAGTGAAGGCGACCTCTCGGAGTCACAAATGTTGCAAAGTTGAGTCTCCCCATTAGAGTTTGGTACTGTTTGAGGGACCACTTGCTTCTCTGGAGCTGTTGGTGAAGTGCATTGCGTAGCGTTAGGCACTTCGGTTCCGACAGGGACTTTGCGTTGCGTTTTGTGTCCCATGTTATGCCGAGAAATTAGAGGCATTGTGTTGGAGCCAGTACAGACTTTTCGAAGTTGATTGTCCAGCCCAGTAAATGTAGAATCTTTGTCGTGAATGCGATGTCGTCTTCCAGCTGTGATTTTGACTGGTTTGCTAGAAGAAAATCGTCTAAATATACGACACATCTGACGTTGTGACTCCTCAGTAATTCCGCCACCCAGTTGGTTATCGAGGCAAACGTTCTGGGTGCCGATGAAAGGCCGAACGGCAAACAAGTCATTTGTAGTAGCTGATGCTGATGTGGATCTTGATGATAATTTAATCTCAGGAACCTGCGATGCTGCTGTGCGATGGCCACGTGAAAATATGCTTGACTCAGATCTAGTTTGGCCAACCAATCTTGTTGTTGCAAAAAATTTGGAACACGGAAGTGACTGAATAGTTGAAATGGTTTGGCTATTACGAACTGGTTCAGTTGCTTCAGATTGAAGATAGGACGGAAGGTCTGATCTGACTTCGGTACCAGAAATAACGTGGAAAGGTAGCTGGGCGTCCGTTCTGCAGGTTCTAGTATACCCGACTCTAACAAGGTTTGAATCTGTATGGTCATATTGGGAGATGTTTTGGTTCTGTAACATTTCAGAACCGTGGGATTTGGAAATATTAGCGGCGGCTTCAGTATGAAGGGAATGCGTGCACCGTTCAACAGCCGGCATATTTTGTCTGGCGCACCTAGATTGCTCCAAGCATACTGAAATTGCTTTAGACAACCGCCTTGAAATGTCCGACAGTCATTCGCGCCGCTTGTTTTTAGTGAAAGCCTGCGATTGCGATTTCTTTCCCCTAGGTTTGGCTCGCTGGTTGCTTGCTCGGTTTTTGTTTTGTTGAAAAGCGTGTGAGCCATGTTTTTGTATTTTATTGTAGTTGTCTCGACGAAAAAATGTATCATCAGCTTGCTTACTAGTCGACGGTTTTTGATTTTTATAAAAACTCTCTTTAGGATTAGTTTGAGGTACTGCTTTTGATGATACAGTTAATTTATCCACCCCCCCAATTTTTTGAAGGTAGGTTTGAAGTGCCTCTTCATTAAAAAGTGATTCCTTACTAGGAGGAATTTTATGTAATACATCGCGATGAAAGCCTTCAGAAATTTGGCGCAACATAGCCTCTCGACGTATATTTATTAAATCGGCTCTACGACCGCACACTATTTGTAACAAGTCATCAGTAAACTTACTATACGCGGATTCTTTCGAAAATAATGTGTCCACTTTTTCGAATAACGTGTTGGGTGTCAACGTTTCTCTAGACTCATTTGACCAATCCACCAATGATTGTAATGTTTTATGCAATTCGTCTTTTTGAGAAAGTAAAGCATTCGTTAATCCAGCAAAAGATCGTTCTAATAAATATGAGCGTGCATCTTCTTTTAACATATCCGATTCAAAACGCTTTAATTCGTCGTTAACATTTACCTCGACAAAACCGGGGGTAGCTGAATATTTCTTTTGTGCATCCGAAAACCGAACGGCATACCAATCATCACACTTAAAACGCTGTAGTTCCGTTAATTTTTTTAAGAAATGCTTCATTCGCCTTAGGGTAAATTGGATCTTTTACCGTTGTACTGACTTCCGACAAAATCTGAAGTTTGTTATTTTCAGGTCGTCGTAGGTTTAACTCGTTTGTGGTAACGGATGTATTGTTTTTAGCACTAGAATTCATATTGTCAACGTCGGAATTTTTCGATAAAAGGTTTGTTAAATAGGCCACTTGTTGTGATAAGAACTCAAATTGTGCATAACTCACGGTTTGAGAGTCCCTTCTCGATCTGCGTTTCTCAGGGCTGGGTCCACTACTCGTAGAAGAATCACTGTCACTATCTTTTGTACTTGGTGTCGGAGAACGAACCCTTTTACGCGATAACGAGCCGTCATTAACACTTTCCGACTCTAAATGATTATTAGAATTTTCCATAATAACAACGGAGAGGTAATCAATTTCACGAATCTACAACAGAAATAGCTTCACCAAACGTTTAAAAGAATTAAGTAAGTAGAATTTTTTCGCGAAGTTTATATTACGGTAACAACTGAACGGCGCGAAAAACGACGCTATAATGGCGGTAAATCGTGCCATCACCCGATGCGCGCATATAATACTTAGTACCAACGGTAAGTATAGAGGGCGCCACCAGCGGAGAGGCAAAGGTAATGCTGACAACAGGCTGAAAGATAGGTGCTTGATTCCGGATATTGATACAAAACAAATAATAGTATATTTCATTACAAGTTCGGAAAGGCTGTCATTGCAGAGTTCCGACAAATGTCTACCCGAGCCGAGGCGCAGCCGAAGGCGAGGGTTGACAGTCGCAACAAGTTGCAATGACGGTTCCGTACGTGTACTGAACGACTATTTTTAATACAGTTGCGAAAAAATGAAGGAATTTAATAAAATAATAAAAACACAATAAACTCAACTAACTAATCATTTAATTCTTATAAAAGTTATAATTCACATATAGGTACATTGACATTGGTACAGTTTTTTATACTAACTGGGGAAGTTTTAGGTTGCATATTTACTGTTTGAGACAAACTATTATTAATTTCGTATGATTGTTCATGTATTGTCATACAATGGCGTTTGCTAGTTGATGGAATTGGATCTGATGAATTATCATTGTCAACGAAGGTAGATGGACGAACGTTCTCTTCAACATGTGAGAAAGACGGACTGGACCTTAAATTAATGGATTGTGTGATTTTTTTCCCAGTTTCTAGTTTGTTGTTTAATGAATCACCAATATAGCTTTCTGCAACTTTGTCTGATTTCCAACCTCCTAATCGCTTTAAGGACGTCAAATTGGCTCCTGAATCTACCAATAATGTAGCAGAGGTCCTCCTGAAGCTGTGCCCAGTATAATACTCAGCATCCGGCAGACCGAGATACGTAGCTATTTCTTTTGGCATATTACCAAATTTGTTTATCCCGATTGTTTGAGCTGTACACTTCCCTTTTTGGTAATTTTGAAAAAAACGGTCGGTTTTTCCTTTTTGGGACCGCTGATTCATATATTTTTGCACTATTCTAAGAAAATCTCCTTCAACAACAAAGCTTCTCGGTATCTTATTTTTTGTGTTCGGAATCTTGATTAGTAGCATTTTTCCATGGGCTTCAATATCTTTTAAAGTAATATTGGCTAACTCCTCTCTGCGGCAAGCTCCAACAACGCCAAAAATCAGAGCAACCTACAAACAAAGGGATTTGATTAATATTTGTTTTAAATAATGTATTGACTGTATTTTGCGATTTCGTAAACTGAATACTAAAGAAAAATATAAGTACTTATTAATAAATTACCTTTGTGGCTAAATAACGATCATCGGGAGCTTCGTTCAAAAACCTTTCCACTTCATTCGATGTTAATATTTTTGACTTTTTACTTGTAAAACCGTCTGATTGTCGTTTTAAGAATGCATTTAATTTTGGGTAGGTATTCACTTATATCCACGTTGTTCCTTATTTTCAGCATACTTTTTATCATCGAAAACCTCGACCATAACGTAGAAGGTTAGGTAGGAAGGTTTTAATTTTGCTGAGAGTTCGGAGAAGTATGCCAACATAACATTTTCTGAAAAACTATTTGCTTTTTTTCTTTTCTCTCCACGCAATAAATTCGTCATATGTAGATATGTAGCGACTTTTTGACTTTTCCGGTAAAATGTTCTTCGAAGCATTTTGTGCAATTTTGGTGCAATTATACTGAGTTCCGGTGGTGTTAATTCAAAAAAAATTAAGGTCGAAATTACTCATTTTGTGCAACAAACAACTAAACTCGCAAAGAAAATTTCTAGAAAATGGCGTCAACTGTAGAATATAAGAAGAGATTTTTTTTTTCTTCACCTATTCTGGTAGGCAAAGGGAACTATGCCCATACAGCCAAGTCTTCAGAGTAGTAGTAGTTTTTTATTGATATGAAATGAAAATGAAATTTAATGAGATGAAATGAAATGAAACCTAACCTAACTCATTCAATCAAATCATTAAATCTGATATAGAAACAAATTAGTAGCTTCTTTATAGAAATATACGTATTTGCATAAATCATAAAAACTTCTATAATTTTTTTTTTTAGTAAAAACTTCATGGTTGGTTTTTCTTTTTAATAGACATTATTTTGACAGTTGGGAAAGAGAACGCACGAGTTCGGGAAAGGTAAAAAAAAAGCACGAGTATGTAATAGCCCACATCCCGAACGCTATACGTCCCTGCAATACGCCACTTTTTGAGCAACTGTATTAAAAAGACAGTTTTTCAGTTTCAGCCCATTACCAACCATCCATTACGAACCGAATCTTTTGCGTCAAAATATAGAAAACGAGTTTTCCCAGATTGAGACCTAGCTATGTAGATCGATTAGATATATTGCAAGTTTCACCGAAATCGTTATAGCCCTTTTCGAGAACGTAAATACAAATATACCTACAGGTATATAAATATTTAAAATATTGCTCAATAATATTATAGAACAGAAAAGATAAAATAGGTAGGTATAAAAGATTGAAATAGGTAAGTATGGCGTCGTGGACTTTTTTGTAGAATTATCTTATGCTCGATTTCTGTGGCCCTCAGATAAATCCTCGATAGAAATTCACTCGACTTATAAGCAAAATTCTTCCACGAAGTGTTCAGAAATATGATATCGAACCAATAATCACTACCGAATGGATAAACTCCGTTTAAAAACCTCAGAAACCGGGCATTAGCAAGTTATCCAAGCGTCTCAAAGACTATGCCGAAGAAAAGAGCCTCACGGCCTCATCCCCAAATGCAGTTATTCTTCGACATAGCGAAAGCATTCGACAAAGACCGACACAACGGCTTATAATTACAAGCGTGTCCTATAGAAAGGAACTAAGACTCCCGGGTTTTTGTTGCAGGAATCGGTCAATGGGTCATTTATGAAGATAAAACCGCGGAGTGCTTAGAGGGTAGAAATTTGAGATAGAGCTGAAAATGCACCTTTTTCAGTTTTTTCAATATATCTCGCAAACGAGGTAATATTTCTATATACCTACTTAATTTGAAACTTTTTGTTCAGATAAATTTCCCATCGAAATGGCACGTTTAAAAAATTTAAAACATTTTTTTCATGACAAAAATATTGAAACAAAAAATGATGAAAAAAAGCCAACTTTTAATTATTTTTTTTTCTCTTTTTTGGGTCAGAGATAGGTATAGGCATTGCATATTAGAAATAAAAGTAGACAAAATTTCCTTCAAAATGCTGGGTCGAAAAATACCATGCACATCGCACATAGCGACTGTTTCATATTTTAATTGCAGAGATTGGCACCCTAATTGCGTTACACATTATCAGTCGACATCTGAATAATTTTGAAGCAAATTGCTAATCCCTACTTTCATATGTTCGAATATTACTTATTCCACGACTGCCCAAAAAAAGGAGTGTATGTATGTGAGTTTCTTTATTTAAGTACTAGCTTTTGCCCGCAGCTTTGCCCCGTGGAGCTTATACTTAGGTAAGTATACCAAAACCAAAGGTCAAGGATAGGTACTTACCCAACGTTGTGACGAAAGGAAGCAAAGTTAATATTGCTGTTCTGGCTACTTCAGGGTATTCACTTCTAGCAACGGCGTATCTTTAGATAAAATGTGAGAACGAGCAAAGTGAACTCGAAAATTTTAGCACCTCGGATAGATTAGATTTTATTCTTACCATTCACACCTACAAGTGATATTGAAGCTACGTTTTCGACTTATGCTTATAAGCTTCAAAACAATTTAGGATTCAAGAACGCGAGCGTAACGAGCTCGAAAATTGTTACCTATTATCACCCAATGTTGCAAAGCCGACCCCAACTTAGTTGAGAAAAGGCTAGGCAGATTTTTGAGGATGCTAAAAAGAGAGTGAAGCGAGCTCAAAGACTATCACCCCTCTCAGATAGTTTTTTTTTTGCCCATTCATACAAATTAGAAGTTAGGGCGGCTAGAAGATGAAGTGCCTGAATCAAGAAAATCTGGCAGACTGCGAAGGGCGCCTTGCGCCGCCCTTCAAAGTCTTCCGTCCCGGGCCATGGCCCTCTAAGAGGGCCTTAGGGTAAATACGCCACTGCTTCATCTGTCGCTGAAAACCAGCGCTGTAGCTGTTTCGCATGGGGTAGCGGCATTATGCTAAGCAATGGCCGTTTTGCGTGGATGTGACGCATATTTTCCCCCCGACTTGTTCCTTTAATTATATTATTTTGTGTGTTATTTCTTTGCGTCATGTTTACCGCAAATAAAGGTATTTTCTTTCTTTCTTTCTTCTAGCACCAACCAAAAACTCGGTTAGCGACACCGAATTCTGATATGGGTATGTACAATAATGAGTTATTCTCATTTAATTTATTACGATATTCCAAAATAATGTTGATCACTGTGGAATTACCTATTTAAAAGCAAACCAAAACAATTTAATAAATGTAAGTATCTGATTCGCGGAACTCTTGTGACTTTTCCACGGAACCCTTGAGTTCAGCGAAACCCACTTTAGGAATCGCTGCTGCATAGCCACAAAGCACTAACATAAATGATAATTAAATTTAAAATCACGTAAATATTTAGTTTTCTTCTTTATTAAAAATTCTATTACACAGATTGTACATACATTGAATGTCTCGTTAAACATAAGACTTTAGATAATACGTACAAATTACACTATTCAAAACTTTAAATAGACATCAAATATTTTATTTACCTCTACATACATTTACATTTTTATACATACATTAGTAAGTACAATTTACATGAGGTCGAACAAAAATAAAAACACTAAAGGTATGGGGGATCAATGTGAAAGTTCTAGAAGACCATTTCATGCCTTTTCTATGAGTACAAAACCTAGCGACAAGACCTAAAATGGTCGAAAATGTACTTTTTATGTTTTATCCATCAGTGAGACTAAATATTTAAAAAATCGAAGGATGTCGCAAGAATATGATAAATTGAAATAATAAAGGTACCTATTTACAAAAATGATCGAAAAATAGATTCCACAGAGGTATGCATAGTATAAAAGAGTTATACTTATTAATATTAAGAATAATATCTTTTGTACACAAATAGTAGGTATAGAATCTAAACTATCGAGTTAGGCTGTTTACAGCAGTCGGCTAAAATAAGGAAGATGCATCGAGTGATATACTTGGTACCATCTAACTGATATCTTCATGATAATTTAGTACAAAAAGCTAATTTTTATTCAAGTTACGCTTTCGATCCGCCTTTGTATAATACAACAATGTTATAAGTCATTTAATAACTATGATATATATTTTCAAAACAAATTATTAATTCGAATTGTTACTATTTTCAAGTGTACATTTTAAGAAATCTTTTTAAAATTATCAGTTACAGTTTTAATTTCTTACCATTCTTTTTTATTTTTTCGCGGTAGGCAACACCAACGATGCTTACTGTGCCGGAATGCTAGAATTTTAAAAGCAACGCTTGCCTCTTTTACAATATCAATATTTGTCTAATCATTTCAATATAACTCTATTATAAATAGAGCAATGCATTACTCACTGTACAAAATTGTTACCTTCGTATTTTCATGAAATACTCAATTTTCAACTCGCTTGGCAGTTTTTCGTTTGCGTAATAATTTAATAAAGCATAGTTTTGTATCCATGTTTCATTTTTAGAAGAGCATAATCGATTCTAGTTAAAAGTATCAATATCCACAATCTAGCCTATGCTTTAGCGTCAAATTGACTCTTGAAGGCACAGCCCACAGAAAGCTTTGCTAACCTTACACTACCAGTCAAGATCATTCAATCTATATAATTCGTGGTCAGTAGTGCTATTCTGTAAACATCTCACCGTGATAACTCAGGTGAAGTGAGCGTGCAGTGAGCCGTCATCCCACCTGATGCTAGGGGGTTGACACTATTAACAGCTCACTTTACGATCACTTCACTCATGTTTTCACGGTGAGATATTTACAGAATAGCACTACCGATCTTAGAATTGATCATTTCATGAAGTGCTCGGTCATTTCATGAAATGGCCAGCTAACATTGACCATATCGTTTAAATGTCAACATTTAATGATATTAGCATGTAGGAATAGCCATATCGTCACGAAAGCAACCTATTTATCGACAGTCCCAGCTAACCACTGGGAATTTCGCAAAGTAGTTGCATTTCAAGCCGCTAGTGGCACCCAGACCATTTGGTCGGGGTGCCACTTCACATACACGGTTGGTTACCTAACCCATTTGGGTTTGGTTAGATTGGAACTAACCGCGCGCGAGCGGTGCTGCGGCAGCGGCCGGTGAGCGCTACATCCACGTTGGTCGCAGTAACATGGCTATTTAATATTTTAAGGACACTAAAATAAGAATTATTCGATTACGAAAAGATGCACAACAAAAACAAAGCGACATCAACGCCTCTACCGGTGGATAATCTAACAAATTTACAATATGATCACTAATGTTTGGCCACATCATGAAGTTAGTAGTCGCGCGTTTAACTGTCCTACGTTGAGTATTCAATGATCTGGCCAGACCACATCATTGACCAGCGGTCGATGTTTTATTCATGAAATGGTTGAAAACTTCATGAAATGATCATTTATAAGATTTGGCTACGACATAATTATACAAGTTTTTACATTGCATCTTTAGTCCCAATAAGATATTTCAACAACGAATTGACTTTTCCCTTACAGTTTAAATTACCCGATAACCCCCTTTTCAGCCACCTCTAACAAATCTATAAGCTAAGTTGCCAATCAATAAAATATACTTACTTTTTTTTCTAAACATTGAAAGCCTTTAATAATAAGTATGTTTTTTTTTTTACCTAAGCTTTGGATAGGTACTCGAGTTCTATAATATAACTAGATTATTACTAAGGTACACTAACTACATGTTAGAAATAGATAATAATATATCATAAATCAACTTCTGACTTTGTCACAATATCCTATTGATCAGTATTTCTAAGACTTTCTACCGATACGCGACCATCAGCATGTCTTATTAGAGTTGAGAACCGTTTACACATTAAATAGTGCAAGCGATTAGGAAAGAAAAGAAAAATAACGTTATTTTCGTTCGAAACACGTGCTTACAAAAAGATAATTAGCTCTAATAATAAACAGAAAAATAAAACAAAATAGATCTACATAATGTTCCCATGTTACTTGTAATTTTAACTTACTCATCGCTTGCACTACAGTGTAAACAGGTATTGATGAGACGTGCACATTATTACGGTACATAGATTACTCAGAATATAATTCCCATATACATATTTTATTCTATAACTAAATCTACTGTATCAGTTACTATTACAAACATAAATGTAATATCATTCACTTCGAATAACTGTCAAGTTTTGTTTGAAATTCGGAGAAAACTTTTTCAATAATTTCTCTAATCAGAACGATCAATGTTTATACAAAATATACATATATTCGCATTTATATTAATACTTTAAACATCACTGCCCTGCTTTTGGATGCTTGCTAACAAAACTTCTATAAAAGATAATTTTGTAGTGGTTTGCATACTTACAGTACCAAGATCGTTTTCAATTATAAAATTAGAATTGAACTCTTTAAACTTCTACAAAATTGTCTTTTATAAGAATAATTTGCATGTGTGCAAGTTTATATTCCAAGTTACGTATGCGGGCTGAATCATCTATTACTACAGATGATAATTTAAATACAAGTATTTTTAGTCCTCAATAACATGGCTGTTACCAGCATAAACAGTTATTTAAAACTTTTATATCACCATTTTCAAAATTACTCTCTTTACTAAATAAAAACAAATAAAATAGTTGTAGATTTAGTAAGTTTATTTAATTTTATTTTTATTTGATACTATGATTCCTTTAAAATATAATTTATATAAAAATTACAAAGCTCCCCAATTTTTTTTATAGATCCCCTATGATTTGGTACAAACTAAATACTTAGATTTATAATTCTTATGTCTAATGTACATATCACAAGCGAATAGCTATCTTGACGGGTACATATTAATTCAAACGCCAAAAACGTTGTTCACAGCATACAATTAATAACCTTAAGCCTT
The DNA here is from genome assembly GCA_946251885.1 of Cosmia pyralina. Lineage (NCBI taxonomy): Eukaryota > Metazoa > Arthropoda > Insecta > Lepidoptera > Noctuidae > Cosmia > Cosmia pyralina. The sequence continues at coordinate 5,167,998 of OX276359.1, read as the reverse complement.
ACACCATAAGATTGAATATGGTAATTCGTGATTCGTCAAAACATATCCAGTCATTTTACATTTCTAACTTACTCTATAATTTCGCTACATAGTTCACTGTTCGAGTCCATTGTCTTTCACTAAAACAAACCTAAGATTGATACAATAAGGCTTTGAACGCCATCTATATTATGCTGAGATCGGTGTAACTAAATGGTGTGACTCACCGTATTGTTTAAATCTTAGTGTATGTGTGAGGTTCACATCTCATCGGTGAGGCCGTTGACGGAGCCGCTGCCGGAGGCGCGCGGTTCGTTCGGGGTCTCCTCTAGACTGCCGTAGGTGGGACCGCGCCGCGACTGCACTCGCCAACGTCCCCGACGACGGGTTATGCCTGACGGAACATCAAATTGTCATGACATCCATCATGAACTACGTCCCCTATACAACACAGCTTAGCAACAATATCCCACACCTCAATGTATCTTCAACAGCTCGACTGAAATATATTCATGCCAAAGTTTTGAAAACACAGCAACATCTAGAAATGTCTCATGAAACAGCTGCCAATTTATCATGCGGTACATTTAATTTCATTAGACGTGGAAAACAAGCATGGACGAATAGGTGGGGTGATTTCAGAGATTAGATATATACAACATCTGTCAACTAATGATAAGGAGTATAAAATGTCTGTAAATACGGTCATGCATGCTTGCTTTACATTATTTTAATTATTAAAAACTGGATGAGTCCGGTGAGCTTTCTGAAAAGATCACCGATAATACGAGTATGCGAAGACAGGTGAATGAACCAAAATACTCTAAAAATGAAACATAGATGAGAACAAGTGCCTTTCATAGAAGGAAAAGCAACTTGTGATAATAATATGCTGAATGTTTGACGGTGAATTTGTCTGTAATTTTTTTTTAATGTGAAAAACCAATAATTAATGACTAGATAAGTAAACCAAAATATCATTGATATTAATTGAAATACATGATATTGTACTATCATAGTCGGATAACTATATCACTAACCAGAATAATCGGTATTTTTATGTGATGACTAAGACTGATGATACCGAATCAATTCAAAACGGTATCAATTAACGAGATAACGGTATGCGAGTGACTTCCTACTGGTTTTAATGATAAAATAACAGTCAACAGGGCAACACGCACCTGTGATCTAAATTCCGTGATAAAATCATAATTTCATTTTGTAAATTTGTGCACAAATATATTTTTTATATAATTCTTATAAACTGTTCTATTGTGGTACTTAACACGTTAACTGTCTGCGTAGCACAAATTGTTAACCAATTGGCGTGCATCGTATGGAACGCACTAGACTAGACAGTGAATGTATTAATATTAGAACATTTTTAAGAAAACGACGTTTATTAACCGTGGGAAATTTTTGTGCCCGTGCTCCCTCCGAGCAATACAATGCTGCTGAATTAAAATGGTAGTCTCGAAAGTATGATTCGCGACAATAACAAACATGTATTCACATAATTATAACTATAAGAATCATCAATACACCTCTCCAAGTTAGATTTGCCGTGATTTCGGAAATCAGACCAAATCACGGCAAATCTACATATTTTTTACTGTCGCGAATCATACTTTCCAGACAACCATTTTAATTCGACAGCATTGTATTTCTCGGAGGGACCACGGGCATAAAATTTCCCCGTGGTCCCTTCCAGGGATTACGGCAGGGACCACAGGAACGGAAAATGTGACCATTTAGTGCACTTCAGTCAGTTTTAAAATTGAACAAACTAAGTGACAGTGCTTTTTGTAATAAAAAGTAATTCTTACGTTGTTTTGGGTCGGGCTGAGAAGCTCCTTAGGCATAAGGAAAAAGTTATCAATTAAATTTTGTTATCAGCTGTACATTGGACCTTTATTCCTAGTTCAACCTGGTGATACGCTATTTGCCTACATACTGCTTCTATTATGCTTTATGTGGTGATCGTAAATACTGAATGATGATAATGGCTTATTAGACCATGCTTAAGTGCAAAACGTACTTGAAACATTCAATTCTTTAGCTATTAGTGTTGTAATATAACGCTCTATAAAGGCGGATTTACACAGGATCAGTAGACGACTCCAAATCCGAACCAAGTCAGCGCCGACCCGTTATTGTCTTCATGTAAATTGATTTGGAAGTCGACTACGACTACTGACTGCATATAAACAGTGAGAGTCAGTCCACGACGCCAGCACTGACTTCATTTGGAGTCAGCTACTGACCCTGTGTAAATCAGCCTTTAGTTTACTACATGTGTAGTGGCTGAATTGTTATAATTGTCTTCTTGCCAATTTGCACTTAAAATGAGCAATATGTTCCATGAGTCAACCAATACATGCATAAATTAAATGCATACCTGGCAACACTGAGCTGTGCACTCATACCATGCATAGGTGCTTTATAACTAAAAAATAAAACAAAAACAAATAATTAAAAAAGCATAATTTATTTTTATTATCACAAAATCTGCCTGACAATATGGTGCCTTTAGATACAGAACTATTTCCCTCTAAATTAAATAAGTACTAACGTTAAGTAGGAGATTCCCATCGTTTGTGATAATTTCTTTAACAATTTCATTCAGCATTTGGCATTCACTAAGATATATATTTGTTTAAATTATAACATTTTATGTTTATTAGGAACTTAGAGGGGAGCTTAAAGTAATCAAAATCTCTGAAGGATCACAAATTAATAATACAGATTGTATAAAACAAAGTCACTGAACTAAAATAAATATCATTTGTTCTTAATTTCCATGTCGTTTTACAGTTGTACCTGTAAAGACAGATACTCCTTGCATTTAAAGCTTTCTATTATTGAAGGAGCGAGTTGACCAACACCAAGCGCCCGCTTTATACCATTAGTATTATCATTTAACCCTTTTGTTAGTCAGAATTTAGGAGAAAAAAAAAATAAAAAAAAAAAACAATACAATGTGCTTTACACAAAGCCTAAGTTGTAATATGGAGAAATTGACCATAAGTATGAATGAAACGGATCTCTCCGATTGATGACACTGCCTTCGAAAAATGTCTACAATAGAATGAGTTTATACAGGGTGTCCCAGAACTCAACGTCAAGCCGAAACGGGGCGACAGGATTGATTGTAAACATCATGAGAAAAATCAGAAAAAAAATCTATCCCATGCAGTTTGAAAATTATGGGCATTTAAGAAAAACCTAAAAATTTGGTCAATCTGTAACCATTTTTCGGTTATTGTGGTTAATTTTTATTATTTTTGTTCATTTAAACTTTAGAACCGTAACCCTAAATAATATTTCTAAGAATCACAGTCAAAAATAATGACACAATTGCTCCAAGTTTCCTAGAAGATTAAGACTTTGTCAAACTATGAATTTAAAATTTTCAAAATTGGTCGACTTTGAACGGCCCTCCTTTAAAAAAAATGTACTAGAGTGCCTTGGCAAGTGCCATTAAAAGTTGGCGCATTTAATTAGGATTGTAAAATGGTACAATACTTGTTAGTTTCTTACTAAAAAAACGAGTAAAAAAATAAAAACCTCAAGTAACCCGATTTTTGCTAACCCATTTTACTCGGTTAAAATGTTTTTTATTCGCACAAGCTCTTGGTAGGTTCCTAATTTTACGGCAAAATGATGAGAGAGATGGATAGTGGACATGTTTGCCATGAGTGAGAGAGACAGATAGTGACGCCACTTTTACCAAAGTCGACAAAAGTAAGTAAAATTAATAAAATAATGAAAAATCTTGACCTAGTTTAGTTTAGGTTTATTGGAATAAAAGTCAGATATGGAAATAATATTTTTTATTACAACAAATGTTCAAATTGTTTACGATCAGCCTCAATACACACCCTACACTTCTTAAAAAAGATCTACGTATTAGCCGGGCATATCCTCGAGAGTTGATGTCCTCAGCAGCTTGAGAAATTCGTTCACGCGGCTCGGCTACGCTCTCAATGGGCTTTGAATAAACTTTTTCTTTGAGAACGCCCCAATAAAAAAAATCCTGGGGATTTAAATCTGGGGAACGGGCTGGCCACGAGATAGTGCCTGAACGTCCAATCCACCTTCCTGGATGTTCCTGGTCAAGGAAATCTCTAATTTGCACTGCGTAAACATGTACACTATCCATCTCTCTCATCATTTTGCCGTAAAATTAAGAACCTACCAAGAGCTTGTGCGAATAAAAAACATTTTAACTAAGTAAAATGGGTTAGCAAAAATCGGGTTACTTGAGGTTTTTATTTTTTTACTCGTTTTTTTTAGTAAGAAACTAACAAGTATTGTACCATTTTACAATCCTGATTAAATGCGCCAACTTTTAATGGCACTTGCCAAGGCACTCTAGTACATTTTTTTTAAAGGAGGGCCGTTCAAAGTCGACCAATTTTGAAAATTTTAAATTCATAGTTTGACAAAGTCTTAATCTTCTAGGAAACTTGGGGCAATTGTGTCATTATTTTTGACTGTGATTCTTAGAAATATTATTTAGGGTTACGGTTCCAAAGTTTAAATGAACAAAAATAATAAAAATTAACTACAATAACCGAAAAATGGTTACAGATTGACCAAATTTTTAGGTTTTTCTTAAATGCCCATAATTTTCAAACTGCATGGGATAGATTTTTTTTCTGATTTTTCTCATGATGTTTACAATCAATCCTGTCGCCCCGTTTCGGCTTGACGTTGAGTTCTGGGACACCCTGTATATTATGATCTTACAATGAAAAATGTACAACACGTTAATCAGAGCATTGGTGTTTTATTCCATACACATTAATACTGTTGACGACTACACAACACAAAATGTTCACCGATGTAATGCCAAAATGTAGTATACATCGTGCCGCTCTAATGGCGACATTAATTTAACACACTTATACTGTTTCGCGTTTTCGTTTTATGAAGATATTTTAATTTCATTAAACTTATTATTATTATATATTATTTATTTACAATTTTCTAAAATAGCATCTTGGAGCAATCTGTACTCAAATAACTGTAGCGCAGGAATCATTTGCCCGGGTCACAGATCCTAACATCGCATCAATGAAATTAAAACAATAACGTGCAAAGAGTAGGTGAATTGAAGGAAAGAGAGAAATTTATTATTTCGTTTGTTTGAAAAATTATTATATTAAACTTATTATAATTTATATCATTACCGGCCACTAGCCCTACCCGTGTGTTAAATTACTGTTGCCATTGTAACGGCACGTTGTATTGGTGGCAAATTCTACACACCGTGAAAGACTATCGTTTCAGCACGCGGTGTACGCCTCCTCTTTGAGTCTAGTCTATGCACACAATGAATAATTTAATGTTTGCATCCCTCCCACCTACTTTCTTCTTTGCGCCAATTTCTCACACACTCAAACAATCTAAACTAACACACAGGTTGATTGTTCTAACTTATTCTACCATCTAAAGCGTGCAAATAAAATATTAATTTGTTGATATTTCACATTAAATGGAATTCTTTAAAGCCCATTTTATTTTGGCATATATTTTGCGCCAATTGTAATTGGGTACTAATACAGGCGTAACTATGTCAAAACTGTTGTATAATGATGATGAATGATGTTAAAAGTACTCATTGTTTCTATATCCCGTCAAACGTCATTTATATACTTAAGAACACCATAAGTTCATAACTACTCTAAGCCCACGGTCGCCATTGGATGATGCTATTTTACATTTATATACATATTATATAAAGTTTTGTCTTACGTACACTTGGGTACGTTCGACGTTTGTATATGTACACACGGCTACACATCAAGCTATACTTTTCCAGTTTACTCTGACCTCTCATTATAAGGAAATCTTATACAATGCGAGATCAGCTTATAATGGAAATGTATAGCTTGATCTGTAGCCGTGCGTACTAGCAACCCATTTTTGTTTTTGATTAAATAAATGAACTTTATCTATTTTAACTTCTGATGCCAGTTTAGTTACGCCGATATAATTATTAATAAAATATATATTTCTATTTATAGTTATTTGCTACCACACTGCCTTGTTGAAAGCTTTAAGTACTGAAATATAAGTACGGAATAACCCATAAGCCTGAACTGTAAAATACCCTAGAAGAGTCATTTAATTACCAATTATTATTAACTTCGCAGAGTTTAAGCGCCTTCTTGTAAATAAAAGTACTTTAGCGGTGTGCAAACAAAACAAAGACAGTGACACAAAATCATAGATATACACATCAATAAATAATAAAAATTAATAAAAAATTAAATTCGAACTCAATAGGAATGATCGCTACCGATACACAGCTAGGAATACAACGATCGATACATGCAAGTTACAATAAAAAAATTATAATATTTTTTTATTCGTGATATTTTTACACAAAAAAGGGTGTCCCCAAAACCTTTTTGGTTAGAAACCGACCCCTTGCCACGTTTTGCGATTTGAACACTTTTGCAAACAAATAGCTCACTACTGGTTAATATTATGATCTTCCTTAATGTAATAGGTAGGTAGTGAACTACTCATAAATGAGGTTAAAATGTATCAAATCACAAACAACGCCGTATACAATAAATGCTTTCAACAATATTAATGGGAAGAAAACCATATTCCCGCGCCGACATTTTTGTGAATTAAGACTGACCAAAAGTAACTTTTACCAAATCTTTGGCGTAAGTAAAAAAATATAAGGTGTTAAAAAATTTACTTTACAAACTTTAAGGAGTGAGTGCCTTGGACATCGAACTGAATAACTTTTACTAAGGGACTAATTTTGAAATAGCGAAAAAAAAAATCAGCTGTTCCATAGTAAAGTTTGATGCCTAATTCTAAACTGTATGGGACAGCTATATATTTTTTCTTTCTTCAAAGTTGGTTCCATTGTAAAAGTTATTCAGTTCGATGGTCTAAAGCACTCACTTAAAGTTTGTATAGTTAATTTTTTAACACCTTATATATAGGGCGACGATACTCAAACACATGATTGTACTCATGATAACAAACAACTTTCACTATGGGAAACTGAAATCGTGAAAAAAAAAATCAGTTGTTCCCTACATTTTGACGAGTTATGCTAACATAAATGTAGGGAAGAGCTGATTTTTTTTTTCGCTATTTCTGGTTTGGTCCCATAGTGAAAGTTGTTTGTTATCATCATGTATTTTAATACCAGTCACCCAATATAATTTTAATTTTTAAACTATTTTGTTTTTTTAATGGTAACATCTAATTCGATTATAATCTCTAAACAAAAATACTTATAAAGGTTTTGGTCCGTCTGAATCACAAAAAGTCCCATAGCTGTAATCAGCAACAATATAATACTATAAGACCTTATCCTGTGCTACTTGAATGTTTGATGAGTCTACTCGACGTATCCGAGTCGCAGCACCTTCCCACTTTACAATACACCGATGCGTTAGTACGGGAACTTGTAACGAGAATGAACGGAGCAAATCAATGCCAATCATTTTTATTATTAATGTGAATGCATGGCGAACGATAGCGGATTACAAGGTATTATGGTATGCTTTTAGATACGTTACGTTAGGCTCAATTTACATTGCCACGGAACGGAGTGGAAGCGAGTTTGTGTAACAACATTGTACAGACGCCAGCACATCAAGCTACTACAATCTGTCAAATTTCTTTAATAGATTTTCATCTTTATAGGTAAAGCATTAGGTTCATGGTTGATTGGGAAAATGTGACAGTTTCGGGTGGCTTGTTGTGCTGGCGTCTGTACATAGCAAAATGAACTTTATATCAATTGTGTAATGTACAAACTAGTAGATACGAGCTTGTAACTACGATAATTGTACAGAAAACGCGCGACCTGTTATATGGCTCGTATCTAATTTGTACATCAATTACAATACAATTGACGTAAAGTTCATTATGCTTTTTACAAAAAAAATTCGATTCCATCCGTTTCCGCGACAATGTAAATTGAGCATTAGGCATTTGAACCGAAAATAATATTTATTTGAAATACCCGCTTGTTTACTGCCATGAGAGACAATATTTAAGTGTTTTTGTAACAAGTATTTCATTGAACAGACTATTCGAAACGCTATAATGTATAATGAGTTCTAGTTACTGAAGTTAAAATTAGTGTATGATCTAAAATGGTCCATCACGATCGCTATGCCACTATTCTAAGTCACGTAAGTAACTCCTCTGCACTAGTACGTACGTGTTCATTCTCGCTATAGTCAAGTTCACGCGGGAAGCGTTTCAAAGTTATACTGGGTGTATGCGTGTCCCTTCGCATCTCTTACTCTTGTGAGCGACGTCTCGGCCACCGCCACGTCCTTGCCACGCAGCAGCTGGTTGGCCAACTTCTGCTTGTTCACTGGTGAACCTGTAACGAGGACTCGAGTCACCTGCCTGACGAACTTGACGCTACATGCGTGTTAACACACTCATGTTATGTGTAGCAACTTTTTTAATAAATGTAGTAGTGTGCGATGAAGTGTAAGTGCAGCGATGAAATGATAAACAAAAGCGAATTGTGCGTTCTTTATTCAAATTATGGTTTATTGGAGATTTGATCAACTTTGATAGTTATTAGTTTCATCTCTTTTCATGAACTTAGATTATGGTCGTCCTTGTAGCAAAAATATAAATGATATGATATCATCTCTAAAAATAAAAATTAATGGCTAAATGTGTTGCTAAGCGCCAAAACTCGAGAACGGCTGAACCAATTCGGCTTTTTTTTTTCAAATATTCGTTGAAATCCGAGGTTCTTATGAAGAGAAAAGTTTTCGGGAAAATTGGAAAAACCTGAAAGTGCATTTTCAATGGAATTTTGTATGAATTATTGAAATTTGGGCAAGACACCGTCTGTCGGGTCAGCTATTAATAATATTATTCAGATGAAACCTGATAAGCATGCTGAACCAAATTAGCAGTTTACTATTTCTTAGTGCTCATTATGTTCACAAATACAACACCTGTGACTTTGTACTGTGTATTTTATCATCCAAGTACAGCAAGTTTCTGTGCACGTTCCTCGCACAAGCCTCTAATGAAATCACCTCCACTGTTAGTAAGGCACTACCAACGTTAATGAGTTAGAAAAGGCAAAAAATAACAAAAAATAAAACAAATAATCACGTAATGTCGCTTTTCAGAGCTATACAATATTATGTCAAAACATCTATCAGCTGAAAAGGTCCAATATACAAGCGGAAGTTGAAATAAAAAGGTGCAAAAACAATAATGTAACAAAATAAAAAAAAAACCGGGACACTGCATGCAAGACCGTAACGAGATAACTTATAAAATATAAATAATAATAATATCGTAAACAAATTGTGTGCGGGTGAGGAACACAAATAATGTTGTGACGAGGCCTGAAACGTGATACTTTAGCTCATATTGACAAAAAATTTGACCATTGATTAGATTAAGTTTATAGGAAGTTTTGTCGGAGGCTCTAACAAAGATTAGAAGCTCTAGAGCCCTGACCACTGGTTGCTTGGGTCCTGGTCCTGATAATACCGATCTTTTTATGTGGATGATCTTAGTTACGCAAATGTATTTGAAATGAGTTTTTTTTTTATTAACAAACTTCATTTTCCCACGTTATTTCTTTGTTTGACAATGTAAAGTTTTCAGCCAAGCATATGAAGCATTATGAAATATAAATAAGCCGTGCCCCGATGAGTTCCTGTCGGCAAAGGAACTTCCATATAAACTTTCATCCCCCGTGCAAACCCAGGGGATGCCTATGACGGTAGAACATGGAGGACTCCTAGTATAAAACATCTATGTAATATTAATTACCCATGTTTGCTAACTAATAAATGATTTGATTAAAAAAAGAAAAAAAAAAAAAAAAAAAAGAAAAAAAAAAAAAGTTTATTGCATATTAAAAAACGTACACGGAAATGAGCTCTTGACTTCCAAACTAAGTAGGACTTGTATTATGGAAGTCAAGGCACTCTCTCATTATATATGCTTAATGAATACAATAAAAGTAAGGGATGCATGCAGCAAACAAAAAAATATTAAAATACCAAAAGAAAAATAACCAAAAAATAAAAAAGTAGGTAGGTATAACAAAAATTAAGTTCTACAACTACCTGTGGAGTGTAGTATTGTCAAAATGTGAGTCAGTGTGATGAATGATAAGTGAGATAAGTGTTTTGTGGTGTTACGAGTGGTGTGTTCGTGTGCTATGTGATATGTAGTTAATAAGTGTTAAGTATGTTCTGTACGCGGCGAGCTTCGTGGGGTGTGTCATAATATGAGGCGTTTTGTACAGATGAGAGTATGCGTGAGAGTCTGTGGTTTGGAATGTGTATGTGTATTTGATTTGATTTGATGAATTTTCAAAAATCCTTCCAGTTCTCACCTTCGTTAAAAAGGAACTTTAGTGCAAAATTTCAAACTTCTAGACCCAGTGGTTCAGGCTGTGCGTTGTCTGTCAGTGAATTCAAGATTTTTATTAAGGTAAATCCGCAGTGGTAGCCCTCAAAATTATTTTTTTTTTTGCGTTTTTGCAATTTGCAGATTAGTGTCAGGTTGTATGTTGATTAAAATATAATTCGCGCCCGTAACTACAGAATATAATCAGCTTTACAGAATTATAACCATTAGAATCAGCAATACAACTCCATAAGTTAGAATTGACCTCAAATCTCATACCTTCATGAAATTATGAGATTTGAGGTCAATTCTAACTGGAATCATATTTTAATCAACATACAACCTGACACTGACAACTGAAAATTTGAATTTCGCGGGCTACCTTAGCGCATCCCCCTTAAACCCTTTGACTGTAAACAATGTACTAATTTATGAACCCAAAACCCCAGGGGAGGGGGGTTAGTTGCGAACCCCAAAGGTTCACAACTACTGATGATGATTTTATTCCATCGCATGATGTTTTTTTACGTTTACATATATATGATATAAGCTTATATACCTTTTATATAAAGGATGTTTCCTTATGCACACCCAGGTGTTCATGCGACGTTCAAAGGGTTAAGTAGATATCTGATTGTTTCAATCACAAGTATACGAACAACTACCGTACAATCCCCTCATCCGAGGTCTGTAGTTATAATGAGCATAGCAACACGTATTAGTCCTCATCACAGCCACTACGGTACACATCACTTACCGATATAGCTGAGCATGACTGGCAGGAAGATCAGGCCGTGAGCCGCGCCCAACACTACTATGCCCAGGTACATGCGGAAGTAGAACACCTGCAATAATGGAACATTGCTATTCATTTCATTTTCATTTTCAAATATCTTTATTTAATCAAAATAATACATAACAAAATGCACTTAACCTAAGCTACATTAACACATAGATAGAAGCACTTTATGAGGCTAACGATTCGCCTTTCAAAGTTTTCGAGACTTGATCATAACAACTGTTTACAACATAAACTCGACACTCAAACATTTCAATGGGAACATGATTTTAATAATGCAAATTATTTAGTAAAATTATAATTTTGCTAATTGCATGTAGGTATATTAACAAAAAACTTTGCTGATCGCGCGATGTATTGTATTTACGTATGTAAATACAAGCAACCGCGCGACCAGTCAATGATCAGCGGACAGAGCCTCCCTGCCGCCCGTGCTCCCGTGCATAAACGGCCGGATTAAGGGCGGCAGCGGGCTACTCGCAGGTCAAGCCGCTGGTCGCTAGCACTTCGGGTGGTGGGAACAAAAGGTAGTGATGCGGTAGACGGTAAGTGCGGTATCTATCGATGTATGGTAATTTGTCTAAAGTTGATGTACATATATTTGTAATCAAGGGGTTAGTAGTATTAATTTTGTTTTTATTATAGAATCTTGATGATATTTTAATTACATGATTAAATAAAAAGGGAAGTTTAATTTGTTTATGCAATTTTTTAAGATTTGTTTTAAATTTGGTTTTGTAGGATATTTTTACTGCTTTATTTTGGATAACTTGAAGAAGTTTATGGTTAGAAATACATGTGCTACTCCAGACAGGACATGCGTACGTTAAACACGGACGGACAAGCGTAGTATAAATTCTTAGTTTAGTACTGCTACTTAATTTACTTATTCGGTTCATTATAGGGTTTAAAGCACCAAGGGCTTGGGCGCCTTTCAAACGTAAGTCAGCAATATGTTTGGACCAATTCAGACGACTATCCATTCTAATACCAAGATAACGTACACAAGTTTTCCAAGGTACTGTATGGCCTGCTATTTTTAAAGTTCTTGAAGGCGGTTGCCTAGCACGGGAGAAAAATATTGCTTCTGTCTTATTCTCATTTATTTTGAGTTTCCATTTCTTAAAATAATCAAGAAGTGAATCGATGGAAAATTGTAGGCGACCTATGATCAAATCAGTATCATCCGAAGAGGTATAAGAGGCAGTGTCGTCAGCAAAGCAAGCTAACTTAGTTCGAGGTTGAATAGGGATATCATTCAAGAATAGGAGAAATAAATAGGGTCCTACAATCGAACCCTGGGGAACGCCAGCTGGGACACTTTGAGGTGATGAAGTGGTGTTTCCGATGTGAACCTGGAATTTACGATCCACGAGGTACGATTGAATGAGTTTAATGAGAAGCATAGGTACATTCAGAGTGAGCAACTTGTGTAGCAGGCCTTCGTGCCACACGGTATCAAATGCTTTTTCGATATCCAACAGAAACATACCTGTGGACTGTTTCAGATTTAGGTGATGGGATATGTGTTCAGTTACCCTGGCTAGCTGTAGTGTAGTTGAATGAGCGGCACGAAACCCAAACTGCTCTTGGATCAGAAACTGCCCAGTGGAACGAAATAGTCTTGAGTAAATTATAGACTCAAAAAGTTTACCAACAGAAGGTAGCAGACTTATGGGTCGGTAATTTAAGGGTATAGTACTGTCTTTTCCAGGTTTTTTAAGAGGTATTGTTTTAGCATTTTTCCAGATGTTTGGAAAATAGCCCAGACCAAAACAGCCATTGAAAATTTTTGCTACATAAACTATCGCTTTCTGTGGCAAGTTCTTTAAAAGTAAGTTATGAATCCCATCATGACTTACAGATTTTCGGGATTTAAGCCTAGTCAAAATTTTACGAATCTCAAATGGCCTCACCGGCTTTATAAAGTCGGAAGCGAGATTATAACTGTTAATGATGGACATAGAGTTCGATATCTCATCCTTGAGTTCAGAGTCACAAGCCCAGCTAGTGGTAAGGCTCATATTGCCGCAAAAGGCATTAGCCAAAGCATTGCACTGTTCTGCCGTGCTAGCGGTCAGGGACCCGTCCGAAAGTTTAAGGGGAGGGATGTTCGCTGATTTAGGCTTGAGTGATTTAGTCACACGCCAGATATCTTGACTGGGATTATCAACTTTTGCCAGTTTGGCATTCCAAACGTTATCGAGATAATTTCGGATATTTGTGTTTATATAAGATTGTAAACTATTTATATAACTACGATTGAGTCTTCTAAGGTGACCACTGGGCAGTTTCTGTTCAATACGACGTAAATAGTTTTTGTGACGGATTAAATGTTTTATATACCGAGGAAATTTGGCAGGGATATCGCTAAACACAGCAGTCGTTGACGGTATGGAGGAGTCTCTAGCATCAATAATAGTCTGCTGCAAATGAACAATAGCAGTATCTATCTCTTTTTCAGTTTTAAACGTCTTAGAACTAAGAGTAATGTTTTTATTGAGGTGGGAACGATAAGCACTCCAGTTGGCATAGTTAAATTTAAAGAATCGAGTTTTAGCCCTGCGGCAGAGTGAGCCTCCAATGGTAAAGAATATGGGGTAATGGTTAGATGACAATGCTATTATCGTTTCGACATCACTAATGCAGCTTACATCCAAAGACAGCACCAAGTCCGGGCTCGTTGGTTTGCGATTGGGACAATAGTTCACTTGGGTAGGTAGGCTAGGACTGTGTATAACGTAGTCGGATTCAAGCATATGGTTGAAAAGAGTTCTGCCTCGCGTATTAGTGTAGCTACTGAGCCAGTGTGCATGGTTGGCATTAAAGTCTCCCATGATAACAACATGGGAGCCCAAGCCAAACAGTAACTCAAGGTCACTACGAAGCATTTGTAGATTGGGTGACTGGTAAACGGATAAAACAATGTGATCAATTCCTGATATTTTGATAGTTATACCGACGACCTCAATATGTTTAGTGTTAGGGACAGTTAAGGCCGAATGATCAAGGTCATTTCTTACAAGAATAGCAACTCCCTGCCCACGGCCGGTATGATGCTTATCTACGCGATAACAGGTAAAGCCAGGTGTAATTAAATTTGAGTTTGGGGTTAGTCTAGTCTCACAAATACCAATTACATCAACAGATAAAACACTCACCGCCAAATCGAGCAGTTCATGAATCTTTAAACGTACTCCGTCAGAGTTCCATGATAACAGGCGGAGTTTTCCAGAATCAAACATATTTACCAAGATGAGAGAGTACCAGCATGACCTTATCCAACCAAGACGTGCAAGCAGCAAATTGGGATTTTAATTTTCTTAATGCTAGCAAAATTTCAAACATCTCCTTTGAGGCCTCATCATTGGGGCCAGGTGCAAGGTGTTCAATGGGAACCTGATTTTTCATCGATGCCCTGTCGCTGATTCCTACAGGAGGCCATAGTCGGTAATTTGAAGTCGATGTTGGTTGAGATATCGGATGTATCGGATTTGGGGGAATCGCCGCAAATGTTGATTTCGGAGGCATCATTGGAGGTACGGGCTTTCGCTCTAAAGCCTTCTTTTTCTCGATGCTGTCCAGATACGCCAATCGGACACTGCACTTCCTGTAGTTCGCCGGGTGAGCTTCATTGCAATTACAGCAATGAGCAGGCTCGGTGCGGTCAGACTTAGTACACGAGGCAGTTTCATGAGGAGCAACACACTTCACGCAGCGAGGGGGCTTGTTGCAATTGTGGGATGAGTGGCCAAACTCTTGACAGCGAAAGCATTGAGTGCCATGACCTTGGGCTGGCTTAAATTTGCTGACGGTCACAACACAACTACACAGGTACTTTATTAACCGAAATTTTGCAACATCAGCTCCTGCTTGTAGCTGTACTAGAAAGGGAGGACAAGGATTGTCCGAACCACTGCGAGACTTAAGGGGTTTCACTGAGACTCCGGCGAAGCCAAGTTTCGCCAGTTCCTCTGGTAATTCTTCTTCAACATATGCCGGCAGTCCGCGAATCACTGATTTAGGCACCTTTTCATCCTTACGGGTGAAGGTAACAAAGGACGCATTTTGAAGACGAAGACCATCCTTAACTGCCTGGTGGCCGTCAGTTGTGTGACATATAATGGCGACTTTGCCTCCATTTCTGTATTGAAGGTGGTAACGCTTCGTAAATTGAGCAATTTTATCCTTTAAGTCCTCATGAGTCCAATCGGTCCTCATATCCAGGATAATAGGAGGGATGTGACCGGTCTTCTTGACTTTGGCTGTCGCTTTGAGGTAAAATTCATTACATGAAGTTTTGTCGACTCCATCCACTGGAAGATCTTGAAAATTGTTGTGTGTTGGAATGTCTCGGGCGCTATCGAACTTTGCTTGTTTAGCGACAGCTGGCCGCTTTGGCGTACGCCAATCATCCACATTTTCGGTTGCAGGTCTCTTGGAGTTGAGACTACCGCTTGAGTCCGAACGTTGCAGATATTTTTCCATAAGTACTAAGGAACATTGCTATAGCATTTGTTGAAATAGCTGAAGTAATTTTTGGGGAGTATCTGTACTCACCAATCACTATGGCTATAATAGAATGGAATATGTTTATTAGCATCGAATATAGGAATACAGATGAGTTGTCACAAAACCACTATTATACCTATACAAAAGGTATCACTTCACATGGAAGATGTGAGTGGAAACGCCGGGAGGGGACGCCCTAGGAAGACATATAGTGATCTTATTGGTGATGTTCTTCAGAAAGGTCAGATGCGTAGTACTCGCAAACGGCGTGCGTGTATGACATCTGGTCATACACGCAAAAGGAGTATTTAAGGATCGTAGCAGGTGACGTTCTGTAGTTTCTGCCTACCCCCATGAGAAGAAGGCGTGAGTTTACGTATTTAGGCTTAAAAAAAAGATACTATCTTCATAAGTCTGTTTTGTAGTTTAGTTAGATTAACGTTACGGTATTGCGTGACAACAGACGTTTTTTCCCAAGTTTTTCCGAGTTGTGTAAGACTTTGGGAAAGAACCTAGGTTAGTCCGGATAAAATGCGTGCTGGGCAACACGTTGTCCTCGTAATATCAGGTGACCGAAAGGAGACATGAGTATAATAAAATATATTGGTGGTTCATTAGTTTTAAGATTTCTTTACTAACACTATTGTATAAATTCTCTGTGATCTGAAATAAAGATATATACACATCTCATTTCGGCGCAAGATAGTATAACGATATAATTTTATCGCACTGCTTACTGCCTGGAAGAAATAGAGACAGTATCTATACTCAATTTGAAATAAGATGGAGACATTTTATTAAAGCTTTTTTACAGTTCGTTCAACCGATTTTGACTTCTATTGCGTTGGTGGTATGACAAATGGCAGCTGCGGTAAACAGTTGGTATTGTAACCACTTTTTTTGCTTTTAATGCCATCCTTATGCCTACGGAATAGAAATCAAAATCGGTTGAACGAACTGTAAAAAAAAGGTTTATTTATATGTCTAATCTTGTAAAACAGGTATATTAGGTATATATTTACCTGGAATATCTGACTCTTAGCAGTCCCCAGCACGATGATCCCGCCGAACTTGGTGAGCGTGATGCCGGACAGCACGGAGGAGCCCATGCGCGTCAGTGCCTCGGCCGCGCGCACCACGCGCGACCCGCCGGCGGATACGCTGAACGCGTGCACCACGTGCGAGCAAAACTCTACTGCTATACCCACTGCCATAACCTGCGGACAATTATAAGCATTAAACATGCATATGCATCATTCGTATATCTTTGACAGTCGTTACGGGTCGTCAGAAGCCCGTCTTGCCAAGGGTATCGTGTTACCCAGTAAATGGGTTGTGAAAAATGTAAAAGTTGGGTAATTAGGTAATTTTTTTTAAATGTGGGCTCAGAAAGTTCTAGATAGAGTAAAAATAAAATCTGAAGCGTTTCAGTCACACTGAACGTAAATAGGAGCAGAATCATGTACCTATACTTCAAGGCATCTTCCAGTCAGAAATGAACTAGCTACGTTGAAAATTTTGTTCACAGAGTCGAAATATCCAAGTGAGTGTAAAATTTCTTGAAAATGAGCAAAATTATTAATTAAGCGAAATTTTCTGAACTGCACGCTTACCATGACCGCCATAAAAACGGGTTTTGTCGAAGGAAAAATAGAAATATTTCAAAATGGCAGATCATAGAAATATTTCTATGTATTCTACGCGTCTAAGCATCGCAATGTGTAATTTTGTCTATTCTTCCGTCGCCAAAACGTCATCATGGTACGCGTGCTGTTGAGAATATCCCAACTTTTAAATGATAGGTAGCCACCACCGCTTTACAGCTTTCCATTTGCCTTTGGACCACTACGTTTGAGACACCCTGTATATTACTTCTAAATTACGTACCAGGTTAACAAGAGACACAGCGTTCAGACTGATGCCCCACCAGTACATCACTCCGCCGAGGTTCACCACAATCATCGTGATTGTGATCACCACCACCTAGAAACAACATTATTTATTAATGTTCGTAATCGTAAATGTTTAGTATGAGTTAGAAATAAAAATAAAAAAATACAAATCGGTTTGAGCCTACGCAAGGCTACGGAGTTATGAATAATGTACCACAGACATTGTGAGGTTTCAACCTCAGCTGGAGATATAAAAGATTAAACCAAAAAATCCTTGGGTCTGAAATACCACGCCTGCACTTCTAACAAAAATATCATAATTTTGGAGTTATCATTGATTGATCAGTGACCACAGATATACTCGTACATCTATATTTTTATTTAGGGAAGAAAATGTAAAATCTGATATTTAAAACCGTTTAACATATGGTTCACATTACAGTGATTGTCGTGCGCGCCCTTGCTATGCAATGGCTGCACATAGTTATATATACCTCTTATACACTTGTTTAGACTTCTAAAAACAATTTTAAATTAAAAAATAAGCTCACCAAAGCCGAAAACAGATCGAAGCCCATAAGCAAGAAGGTCACAATAAAGATCGACAGCACGGAAATGCCCATAGACTTCAGCGTATCGGGCCACATCGTCAGATACTGTTCATAGAACACGTAGAACACAGAATACGGGAACACATTAATCGTTGTTCCATTATCCTTTCCTAGTTCCTTCAAATTTCTGTTCAAAGTTTCTGTTAAATTCGCTGCTACGCTTCTAGCTCCTTTAAGGGCTGAGTAGTAATCATGGCTGGTTTTAAGTACGGTGTGGTATCCTTGATAGTAAGTGGCGCCGACTTGTGCCTGAGTTTTGTTCAGCATGTGGTAGTTGACAGCTTGTCCGTAGGCCGCATGACCTCCCTTTATACATCCTTTGGCGTCGGGTATGTCTTGTAGGAAGAACGGAACGTAACGCTTGAAGTCAGACACGCTGGGGCGCTGTGCGTTCCCTATTAGGGGGATCTTGCATGATTGGCATGGTGCGCCCTCTGTGGAGTGGAATTTTAGTGTTAAATATTTGTTTGGAGTGCAATGGATATAAATCAATAATATTAATAACATTCGTTTTGTTTGGATGAGTATTTGGATGGCCTGGGATAAAGAGTAAATTAAATGAGTGAACAGACATCTTCTGGGCTTGCTCGTTCCATCATAGGCTTCATCCATCGCGTTCCATCAGACGAGATTGAGGTCAAGAGCTGGCCCATATCTTATAATCACAAATAAGGGCTAATATTCTGTGGGGCAGTTTTTACTCTGTGGCCGGATGGGTAATCTCGGCGACTTAATGATTCACAAAAAATATCTTTTGGAAACTTGAAAAAAAAAAAAAAAACGCGGTTTCATAAATCAGTGCTTGACCGTGGTTGACGGTACAAGTTTCCGGCGCTTGAAAGGCATGCATAATACTTACTACTGCTAGGACAGAAGCTGGAGTTGGATGGGAAGTACTTGCAGCAGTTGCCCAGCGAGGCCCAGTCGAAGAAGTCGTCCAGCCACGAGTTCGGCGGCTGTGCTATGTACGTCTCGTTAGGAGTCTTGTAAGCTGTAACAGATAATGAACAGGGTATAAAAAAGAACCATCCCACAGCTGCATTCATTCATTCACACATGCATTCAACATAAGTACCTAACACATTGAGCAAAATTTTACACAGGGAAACAACTTAAAAATCACTGTTTACAATCAATCTGCCTAACCTTTACCCAACTATGTTAGGGTCGGCTTTCAGTCTAACCGGATGCAGCTGAATATAAATATTTTACATGGAGCGACTGCCTACCTGACCTACACAACCGCTTGGTAAGACTGTTTGTCAGACTTTCGGGCTTCTAGCGACACGTAACTGGCGAAATGTGGGTGTACAGTTACACCTCTGCCGAGCCCTTCGGTGAATACGGGCGTGATGTTATGTACTCGTATGTATGAAAATCTATAACTCACCGGAATACAACTGCATAGCAACACTGTCAGGTCTACAGAACCTCGTTCCACATATCATATTCTGCGTTTCTAAATCAGAGTAATTCAGTCCTTCCGTGACCACGAAGTACACTGGCGGTCCGATATTGAGGTAACGGTTCAAGTACTGGAAGTACTTGAGTTGGAAACTGTCTTGAGGCATCGAAAGTTCCTGGTCGAGGCCGATTTCTATGTGAGGTGCCACCTGAAAGTTATAAGTTTAGTTAGGTGAAAGTGGGATGGATCTGGAAATCCTGCGAGGACCTGGGAGGATAACACACAATAATGCCTAGGTAAAAAAAATAAAAAATTAATTTAGTCCTTCAATCAGGTAATAAAAAAATATTAGACACGTATTTTTTGCTTTATACAAGCAACACGCATTAAAGTTGGGTAGTGGGGGCTCGCTACGTAACAACTACGTACAAAATCTAGCAAGATGTGACGTCATGCCACATTCATTCATCTTTTGATTACCTAAAAAAATAGTTCTCAAATCCTGAAACGCCAACACCTGAATTGCACTGTGCATCTGACGCAATAGAGGCATGGAAAACTCTCTGCCCCAATGAAAACTTCCCGAAGGAACCAACGAGTCAAAAACTTTGGGATGTTCCATTGGTGCAGAGTCTACAAAAATTTGGTTCAAAATTCTTCCAGTGACCAACACCGCGCAAGACTTCTTTTGATTACCTAAAAAAATAGTTCTCAAATCCTGAAACGCCAACACCTGAATTGCACTGTGCATCTGACGCAATAGAGGCATGGAAAACTCTCTGCCCCAATGAAAACTTCCCGAAGGAACCAACGAGTCAAAAACTTTGGGATGTTCCATTGGTGCAGAGTCTACAAAAATTTGGTTCAAAATTCTTCCAGTGACCAACACCGCGCAAGACTTCTAGCTGTTTCTGCATTTGATTCGGGACAATGGCTACACGCCCTACCGTCTGCCAACCTCGGAACGCTGTTCGACAATGGCAGCTTCCGCATCACCGTCGGTCTCCGACTGGGTGCCGCCATCGTCGAGCGTCATCGGTGTTCATGTGGCAGTGACGTCGACAGGAACAGACACCATGGACTATATCGCCAACGCAGTGCTGGCAGATTTTCCCGCCACGGCTCCATTAACGACATCATCAAACGCACGCTTGCCACCATCAATGTTCCTTCTCTATTAGAACCTTTAGGGATGGTTCGTGATGAGGGCAGGCGTCCGGACGGCCTGACGTTGATCCCCTGGGAGCGGGGAAGGGCTCTTGTTTGGGACGCTACATGTGTCGACACGTTAGCCCCTTCCCATCTCAGCGGTTCGGTTTTAAGGGCCGGAGCCGCGGCGGAAGCCGCAGAAGAGGCCAAGCGACGCAAATATGTGACGCTTTCTAGCGACTACATATTTGTACCGCTTGGCTTCGAAACTTTTGGTCCATGGGGTCTCAGTACAAAAAAAAATTTCAAGCAATTGTTTCTTCGATTAGTCGACGCCGCTGGTGACAGGAGGGCTGGCTCATTTCTCGCACAGAGGATAGCTATTGCTATTCAACGCGGAAATGCAGCCAGTGTTCTTGGCACCATGCCTCATGGACACCCACTTTTGTTAGATTTTTAAGGTTTAGTTTTGTATTTAATTTTACCCTACATATATTTAAATAAATAGTTCTGAAAAAATTAAAAAAAAAAAAAAAAATTGTTCAATAGACATAAAATTTTTTTTAGCCATCATCCCTATTGCAATGTCTTTCATTTTGACAATTCGACAACATTCATTGTGTTATTTACGTGGTCGAGCAGACGAATTTTTCAAATATATGAAGCGATGGATTGGGAATTTATTTCAAATTCCATGGGTTTGAGAAAGAAAGTGTGTCACACAATTGGGGTGCTGGTGATTATATTCCTCTTAGAAATAAATTACAGATAAACCATTCTAAAAATTAACGCTCTTCCACAAAACGTGATTATTTTAATGTGTGAGAGGAAATACTTATTGTAACACTTTATTTGTGTACGTGCGGCAACTTTACTGTCAATATGTACTCGTCGCCGCACTTAAGAGGTCAACTAACCGTGCGATCAGTCCAGGTAACAACATTGTACGGTGGGGAGCTCGCGCTTTGTATGGAACGACACGTTCGCTCTGTCGCGCGTTCGTGTCATTTATCGCCAACAATAGTTGGCCGACAAATCCGGCTGTTTGACGTTTGGGCAAGACGGGGAGGTACCGATTGAATAAAAAAAATCAGTGTTATTGTGTATACTTTTATGTATGTTAGTCTGTAAGGTATTTATTTAGTTTAGTTGTTTACTGTACTCGCCGGTGACTGAGCAACCAATGACAAAGACCAATGTATTGCGTCTATACACCTTCTTTGCATGTGAGCGTAACCGCTGTGGAGGGGCGTTCATTTTTAGAATGGTTCATCTCTACCTTTGTTTGACACTAACAACTTAGGTCCATATTAGTAATAAAGCTCATAAAGAAATCTTGGCTTTACAAAGCCCTTAATCTCCGTTGGTATATTCATATACTTGCCGATAAAGGCTGTACACAGGCGTAAAGCGGACCCTAGACGATCATGCGGCATGACATGCGTTTACGTGATGCTGCATGATGCACCCTATCGTAGCACGTAGTTTACATGTCATTCGCATCAATCAATACAATTAAACTTCATGCGTGAGTGACAGCACGTAACGCATGTCATGCTCATGCCGCATGGTCGTCTAGCTAGGGTCCTGTGAGCAAGTAAAAATCCTTCTTCATTTTGAATATAAAGACTAGTCTATTAGTGGATATTTTCCTTGTTCAACAGTCCTGAACAATTTTATATCATGTATTTTTTTTATGAAGCTTTTAAACTTTATTATTTTAAACTTTCTTTAGAAATACTGTAAAAAAATAGGAAATAAATGTTTTTTTTTAATTAACCCTCCTCAACTTAGGGTTCCTCGCAAAGTTCCGGTGGAAAGTCAGCCTAAGCCAGTAACAGGACAGCTTATTATATGTTGAATGTATACTCACAGCAACTGAGGAGCACAGCCACGCGAAGAACACGATCATGACGGAGGCCCTCACCTCCCGCTTCATGAGGAAGGGCACGTACACCTGCTTGAACACGTTGTACAGTGCGCCCTCGCCGCTCTCCGCACCGCTCTCCGCCTTAGTGCCTTGCACGCAGCAGAATACGTCGAACCTGGTTAATTTTGTTTAGTACATGTTGTTAATGAAAGGTGACTAACAAAACAAGGCAGATGTGAGTGAAAACGCCGGGAGGGGTCGCATATAGTGACCTTATTGGTTCTTCAGAAAGGTCAGGTGCGTAGTACACACAACTGGCGTGCGTGTATGACCAGATGTTTGAACATGAACGAGGCAAAAGGAGTATTTAAGGATCGTAGCATGCGCCCTTCTGTAGTTTCTGCCTACCACCGTGGCAAAAAGGCGCGAGGTTATTTAACATTACAATTATCGTCTACAAAATTAAAACTTGTACAGTTTACATTATACTATAATGCACACAAAATTAATTTAAAGCAATGATGTGCACAATCGTTTGAAGACGACAAAGTGATTTTTTAAAAACATTTAGCGTTAATTATAATTAGTTATTGGTGGTGCAAACATGACTAAGTCATCTGCCTAGCCTTTTCCCAAGGGGTCGGCTTCCAGTCTAACCGGATGCAGCTGAATGTCAGTATTTTCCTCCACAACCCAGTTACTGACTGTCAAAGTTCCTCGAATGTCAGCCGGGACCAACGGCTTAACGTGCTTTCCGAGGCAACATGATGTTATCATTACAGTTACTTTTCCAGAATTAATTATAACAGTATTTTACCTGTTGGCGTTTTGCCGGTGTGTATCAATAGCCAGGAGCGCCACGAAGCAGGTGACTTGCAGTAAGAAGTCCACAAGTAACGCGGCTCCCGCGTATAACGCGAAGGCGCGCACGGCCGGCATGTCTGACAGCGCGCCGAGGAAGAAACACACTGACTCAGACGCTGATGTTAGGAACATCGATGGACCGACTTGGCCCAGGCTGCAAGAAAAAATATATGTGAAAACTATATAATTGATTGTCTCGTTGGTCTAGTGATCGCTAGCGCAATAGGGATGATAACTAATTTTTTTTTTGTCCGTCATGTAATGAATGATGTATATTATTAAAAAGTATTGGATTGTATTTTTTACCGTAATCAAAAGATTCCGGCGATACATTGAGTTAAAATATGGCATACGTCACTCCTAGCTAGATTTTATACGTAGAAGTGCCGTAGCGGGCGACTCCCCAACTTTAATGCGTGTTATCAAAGTATTTTTTTATTAATTTGATAAAGCAAAAAATACGTGTCTAATATTTTTTTTTATCTGACTGACGGACTAATAGAATTTCTTTTTTTTTACCCAGGCATCATCCCTATTGCTGATCATGAGGTCCTGGGTTCGATTCCTCGGTCGGGCAAGGTGTTTTTAGATTTTTCTATCTGGAATTTCTCAAAAGCAGCCCAGTCTGGATTTGTGTCCGGTTGATGGCAATAGGCTCACCCCTATTTCATGGGACTTGAAACATAAACTGTGAAATGTGGGTGTACTATAGATACAGCTCTGCCCAACGCTTCGGGGAAACAAGGCGTGATGTTATGTGTATATAATTGAGGCGGCAACTAATGTCGTAAATGAATGGTTGGCGCATTGACTCAGCTGTTAAAACAACCTTGTCGCATTTTCTTTACATTTTTGTCGAATTGCTGTTATGAAATTACATGCAAAAAAAACTCAGCGACTCAAACTCTGCGGAGTTTCGCTAGCTAATTTAATTTGACCCTGTATCGTTAATTATTTATTTCTTCCAAAGATAAAATAGCTGGCAAAATACGAAAAGCCATTTTCAGGAGGGGCCATATAAGTGACACATAAAAGTCGCACGACGATTTAAAAACAAAAAGTTTCTTCACTAGTCTCCCAAAATATACCTTGAATAAAACACTGGCTACGCCCAAGCCAACACCACAAAATATAACAAACGTATCAAAACTCACGTCCTCCCAATATGTTCAGCAACAGACTCATTAGGCCTTCTGCCCTCCCTCTGGTTGGTCTGCACGAGGATGAAGATATTGTCCACGCCCACAGCCAACACAAGGAAGGGGATAACTTCGATGATGATCAACGTGGCTGGTACGCCCGCGAAACCGAACATGCCCACCGAACATACTACTGACGCGAGTACTATGAATACACCTGTAGAAAAATTATGAGAATTAATTTGTTTTGCTATCAAAGGTATCGTAACTTGTGGACCGGGTTAAGAATACAACAATCTGTTCCATCACTAAAATAGCTGATGTCACTCGGAAAGCTGCCACGCTTAACGCCTTCAAATTAGCCGCAAAGTGCCCGCGCGGCTGCAGTGCTGCCACCGCGCTGCTTTGTTGATCCATATAAATAAACAACGCGCGACTGCAGCGCTACACCCGCGCTGCGGCCGCGCATCAGTTCATCGATCGATTTATATGAATTTACAAAGCAGCGAGGCCGCCGCGCGGGCACTCCACAAAAGTCACCTTCACTCACACACTTCTCATCTGAATTATTTACATACATCCTTATTAGTCTTACACTCCACAACAATAAACACTCACTCACACATCGTCTCTCATCATGACTCAATAACTTCTGCATAATTATAATTAGGTTTTTCTTATTGTTATTACTTCTTATTTTATTTCTTTAACACAGATAAAGTAACAAGTATACTGTTTGACTCTTGTTTAGCTTTTATTTTTTATTTTTTTTTTTTTGTTATGCATATTGTTAACTTCGTCTCTTGCACGGTATCTCTGTGAAAGCTAATTCTAGCAGTGTAAGGGGGCCTGG
The DNA here is from genome assembly GCA_946251885.1 of Cosmia pyralina. Taxonomy (NCBI): domain Eukaryota; kingdom Metazoa; phylum Arthropoda; class Insecta; order Lepidoptera; family Noctuidae; genus Cosmia; species Cosmia pyralina. The sequence goes on along the minus strand of OX276359.1, from coordinate 5,142,530 downwards.
TGACCTGTAACACAGGTTTTTCCCAAAAACCTATATCAGGCACCAGTCTCTCACAAAGGTGGAATACAGCTGAAACATTTTTTTTTTTGTACACACTAACTTTAAGTCTGCTTTGTGAAGAGAGAATAAATGATATATACTATACTATACTATATACTATACTATACTATACTTTGCGGCTAATTTGAAGGGGCCCTAAATGGAATTGAGTTGGTCACATCTGCCGCATGTCAGACGATCAATAGGCCAAATTAACGACCCAGTGGGTCAACGACATCGCGGCAGGCCCAGACGGAGATGGCGGAAAGAGCTGGACTCCTTTAACCCGTCGCGCGCTAATTAGCAGACACAATTGAAATTCTATTGTTATCTGTACACATGGTGTGCAATCGACATTTTAAGAGTTAATAAAGATTGGTCCTTGGCAGCTTATGAAAGACCAAACGTTAAGAATAAGTATCTAGGCTTGAGTAATAATAAGATAAAATAGCACAGTAGAACTCACCTCCAAGTCCCAAAGTGACTTTACTATCGATCAACAGCCTAGAAAATCCAGTGAACCTTCCAAGCGAGATCGCGATGTACGCAAACATGATGAAGTAGGACACCAATATCGTCGATATGTCGGACTGCGACTCCCGATCGAGCTCGTCTTCAATCGAACGCTCTGAAGTGTATGCTATGTCCATGTAAGATGGCATTTGAGTCTTAGTGTAGTTCTCCATGAAGTGAATGAACTCTTTCTCCCATTCTAATGCTGGTTTTAACTGGAAATGAAAGATGATGGTAAATTGTTTATTTGTAAAAAGTGGATTATAAATAAATTAGCTGCGCCCCGCGGTTTCACCCGCATACGTCTCGTTCCCGTGGGAATATCGGGATAAAAAGTATCCTATGTCCTAACCCAGGTTACGGCCTACCCATGTGCAAAATTTCACACAAATCTGTTCAGCCGTTTTAGCGTGAAAGCGTCAAACAAACCCACTTTCGCATTTATAATATTAGTATGGATTAGTTAGGATATTTGTGTGAAGGATAAAGGCCACACAGGCGCGATGTATTTTCTATATAGTTGCGCGTGACTCACACACAGTGCGCCTTGTGGCGATGCGAATCCAGAAGGAATCGTGATGACTAAGTCTTGAAAATGCAAAGCGATAATGTCGCGCTTTAATTTAATAAACTGGGTGAGTTTTTACAATGGAACTGCAGGCCCGCGAAATCACAGCATATAAGAAGTAAAATAAAAAAAGAATTTTGGAAATCGGTCCGCAATTGACGGAGAAATCGGTGAACATACATAAAAAAAATATATATATACAGTCGAACATAGAACCTCCTCCTTTTTTTTTGAAGTTGGTTAAAAAGCGATCAAATGAGGAATGAGCTAAATGTCACAAAACTTAAAGTGAATGTTTGCAAAAGAAAAAAACATTCGGTTGGAGTCGGGATTCATAACCCGGTGTGTTTTTGCGAAATAATACCAGCTTGTACGGCCGCCAATGACAAGTGGCCCCTCCTGTAAAAGTGGTATGAGGTTAATCAAAGTAAATGACAATTTAGTCACAGGTCTCCTTATATTATTATACCTATTAGCTACAATCTATATGTTTTTACTGACTTCTTACAACTTACAAATATAATTGCCGCCTTATTGTACCTAACCTAATGCAATAGTGAAGCTATCATACATTATACGTCTTGTAACAAAGTGTATACAATGCTCCCGGTGAAATAACTACAATAATGCAATAGGTTTGTCGCACTGTTATGAGCGGAGTGCAAACGTTAGAGGTATCTCATAAAAGAGTTTGGTCGCGCGGCTCCACCACCACTGTGTATGTGGTATAATGTATGTGGTATAATGTATTAAATACTAGCTTTTGCCCGCGGCTTCGCTTGCGTTAATTTAGAATTTGACAATCAATTCGGGTTGCACTGTGCTTGTAAAAATATAATTCAATCATGATTCGAAAGACACGTGGCGCCATTTATTATCATAAGAAAGTTATTGTTGTTTTCCTAGGGAACGGTACTTTTTTTCCGATGAAAGGTACCCTCTGTCCGTTTCTGTACACCTAACAACGTATATGAAAAATTTCAGGATGATCGGTTCAGTGGTTTAGATGTGAAAAGGTAACAAACAAACTAACTTTCGCATTTATAATATTAGTTAGGATTGGTGGTATGTATCAGTGTACGTGGTACCTGTTCCTTATCGTGCTTGTTGTTGACGAGGAAGGTGATGATAAGCGCAGTCGCCTCGTGGAACCTGGAGCGCTTGCCGAGCGCCTCGCCCGGCGCCAGGAAGCCGCCCAGCGCCACGGCCGGGAGCACTGGCCCGCGGTACGAGCCCAGGCAGTCCGGTAAGAACGGGTTGCTTTGGACATACACCGAAAGTTTAATGTAGGCATAACACACACAAACCAAAGACTACAAAATAGCTATGACCTTAAAAATATCTGATGAAAATTTAAACAAATGGATCAGAAAACGTACTATGCTAATTTGTAATGCCACTTAAAAATAAAGTGCTTGAATTCGATTATTTGAAGCGCAGGCCACACTGGGAACGAAGCGAAACGAAGAAGTTCGTTTAGTTTTCCTCCGCGTCTTTTCATACTTTCGTTTTCGTTTCGCTAAGAACGTACGTATTAAGTGTGTGAACCGAAGTATGAAAATACGCGGAAGAAAGCTAAATTAAAAATCAGAGGGGGCTATGGGAGGAGGGTGAGGGGGGATGGCGCGGTGAGGGGGATGAGAGGGGAGGGGAGGGGGCGCTGAGAGGGGGAGGGGGAGGTGGGGGGCGGTGAGAAGTGGGTGAGAGGGGGGACAAGCGCATCTGTTGGCGTAGCGAGAGAGTGGGGAGGGGAAGAGGTGAGGAGGAGGGGGAGATGGGAGGCGAATTTACCTCTTTGTCTATCGTCCTACAATAAATTACAATAACGTTCTTTATTCATCGCTTTATAGAGTATTGATTTGTAGTTTCAGGACATTAAAATGGGCAATGGCAATGTGCATTTTTAATTATTTGGGGATCGAATAAATACATGTCTTTTATTAGCTGCTTTTGCATTCTAATCTAAGCACGTCACCCGCAACCATCACCCGTCAGAAAGCATCGGAGGATCATTTTTACTGGTGTTGTGATCAAATTGATCAAAATACAGAGAAGACACGAGGCCTTCTCTCTATGAGAAGAGGCTTTTGCCCTGCACTGGGACAGTAATAGGCTGATATTATTATTAATTGTATGCAAGCCTTACCCAGAGCACTTCAGGATAGTGTCAAGATATTCGTTATCTTCTTCCTCGGCCTCGAAGGCGTTGATATCGTTATGCCACCAGCCCCAGATGGACTGCACCACACAGTCGTTAGGGTTGATGGAGCCGCTGAACGATGACGTCAGAGGGGCGAAGCAAATGTCCTGGATACCTGTCGTGTTGCCCAGAGCTGCCGAACATATTTACAAATTAGTTATTTATTCATTATTAGCGACCTGTCCTTGCTTCGCACGTTTTTTACGCCTTTACAAAAACATTAAGATTTCGTTGTTAAATGAAGTTTTTATATGGACGGATCAGAATTTTGGGCCACAAAAAGGATGAAAGTCAATTGCATGTATCTGAAATGAGAATGCAAAGAGGGATGTGTGGTGTTACACGAATGGATAGAATAAGAAACGAGTACATAAGAGGACGTCTGAAAGTGACACCGGTGACTGAAAAGTTGTGCGGAAATCAGTTGTCATGGTATGGGCATGCAATGCGGAGGAATGAGGGAAATGTCGTGAGTGAAGTTGTGAGTATGAATGTTGATGGATATAAGAGTAGGGGAAGACCAAAGATACGATGGATGGACTGTGTGAAAGATGATTATGGCTAGAAAGAGAGTGACTACCGAGATGACGACTATTAGAGAAGTATGGAAGAAAGGAACATGTTGCGCCGACCCCAAAAAAATTGGGATAAGGGCAGGAGAATGATGATGTAAGTTTAATATTAATATAAATAAATTCTCTAAATGATGCTGAAACCGCATCAAAATCCGTTGCTAAGTTTAGAAGTGCAACGCGGACACAGACACAGACAAGAAAAGCGACTTAGCGAACAAGAAGGAGCAAGGATCGGAGCAAGTGGCGTTCTTAGTTTTTGCCTAATCTTTTGCGGACAAGGTGTGAGTTTATTTTTGACAATATGTGTATTATCCTCACCCATGATTCTATTCTGTAAGTCCAACACATCCTTGAGAAAGGTCGCGTTGAAGACAGGTCCGAAGCTGATGATGTCTCCGTTCGGAGTGCTGTGCTCGATCTTAGGCAGGCCTTGAGACGTGATGATCAGCATCTCTGTTCTGGGGACACATGTCAAGATATACGTTGTGAATCTGTCTGTGGTTGTGACGCAGTCTTGGGCGAAAATGCACATGTCATGCCTGTAGATGGCACAAAACTATGCAAGTAGCTGGCATGCCATTGTGACATTGACCAATCAGAAGTTGTTATGGCACACGGCATGCCTGCTACTTGGGAGCCTTAAAAACATTTAGAAATATTTTTTGACAATTTGTATGGCTTTGGGGCAACAAAGTGCTTATATGTGTGAAAATTTGAAGACTGTAGCTTTAACCGTTTGGCTGTAAAACCTGTGTGACAGACGACGGACAGACGGACACGTGAGTGACAGCAATAGGGCTCCGTTTGGACCCTTCGAGTACGAAACCCTAAAACTGGACCGCCAGTTTTTATGAGTGGATCGTTTGCCGGCGGACTGTATGTGTGGGACCCTTAAGGACGCTGTTACAAATGGGTAGTCAAATCATTGCTTTTTTACACAAAAGTATGTTTATTAAATAAAATGCTTTGCATTCTTAAAATGTTTTATGGCCGAATTGTTGATAGATGTGCATGGTACGATTCTGAACTATAAATATAATTTTAGATAGGTACAGTTTTTCAAAAAAGGTACCGAAATGAAAATTTTTACTTCGGTACCGTTATTGAGAAACTGTCGGCCCTCTCGGCCCGTCACTAATGTGCTAAGTAAGCATTTTGCGCTACGCTGCGGCCCGACATTATGTGCGAGAACCTTTATACAGCGTTGTCCTTTGGGGAATTAACATGTGATTACTCTAAATTTCAATGTAACATTAAAGTAAAGCTCACCTGTAGAAAGGTTCAAAGTGCGAGTCGAAGTATTCGCGTTCCAGTCGCGAGCGAGAGGTGGGAGAGGCCCACAGCTCCACGGGATTCGTCGTCACTATCATGTAGCTGATGCCGTGGCCTAACCCCACCACAAAGCAAAGACCTGTAGGAAACAAAAATGGGTTGGTTTAGTGGTGGATACACATTTTCTAGTAATGTTCCACATCTTAGGACTGATTTCCAGACAAAATGTAAGCCCTGGCTTAGTTTTGGAATCAGTTTCAGTACGTTAAGAGCGTTGATTGCACGCGGGCTGGCAACGTCACATTTCTAGAGGTTTTTCGTAATTATTTCATTAAATTTAAAAAGGACAATTTCCTCTGACAAATTCGTAGATTCTTGTTAATCTGCCTAGCCTTTTCTCAACTATGCTGGGGTCGGCTTCCAGTCTAACCGGATGCAGCTGAATACCAGTATTTTACATGGAGCGATTGCTTATCTGACCTCCACAACCCAGTAACTGGGTAATACGATACCCCTTGGTAAGACTGGTTGTCAGACTTTCGGGCTTCTGACGACCAGTAACGACTGTCAAAGATCCACAAATGACAGCCGGGACCAACGGCTTAACGTGCTTTCCTAGGCACGGAGGGGTCTTGGTATGTAAAGATGGTCACCCTTCCACGGACCAACCCCGGCAATCGTACCTTAACCTGATCGATCGACCCGTGCGGCTGTTATTACTTACCCACGAGCAAATTCATCACCTAAAGGGGTTATATATTTAAATTTTCTATGGAATTTCGTAATTTTTGCAGATTGGAAATCCCACCTGTATATCTGTGAACGAACACTTACCAACAAACAGCACGATCCAAGGCCTGGACGCCATGATGGTTCCCCACCACTGGAAGAAGTCCTCCATCCTGGTCTCGGTCTCCGCGCCGAGCTTCTCGAAGAACGACGCGTCGCCAACGGCGCCATCTGGCTGGTCGGCCCAGCCAGTGGGCGGGGGATTAGTCGTCATCTCCTGGTTGTTTTCCGATGCTACACCTGTTTATAAAGCATATTTAGTTTTTTTTATTAGGGGTTGCAGAAAGATATGGCTCAAGAAAAGTGGCTTTTTATGGTGGGTGGTATACACATAATTATTTGAAACGTAACATAAGTTGGAAAAAAATATGAAGTCAGTCATTTATTTCCAGTAAATGCGGTACATGCGGTGATGGTAGGTACATAAATTGTCAGTTCAACGACACATTTCGCCATAAGTTGGCAAGCGAATATCAAAATATCCGCGTGTTTGCACTGACGAAACATCGCATTAAAACATATTGATATCTTTATTTCTGTCAATGATATCAACATTTTTTTAACTGAATGTTTCGCCAATGCAAACGCACGGTAACAAGGTGCTAATTTCACTAAACAAATTTAATGAACACAATTCGTAAGTTGTTGTGAAATGTAACATTTCATGTTGCATTGCAATTAATTGGACGACATGTTCGTTTCAAATGTAACATTTCATTTTATGCTTCACCATAAAGAAAGGTATTTTTTTTAGTTATTTACTTTTTTAGTAAGTGACACGTCAGCAATTATTTAATGAATGGAACCATTAGTTGCTTGCCACTATTTTCGAGAACCATATCTAACCACAGTACAATCTTAATTAAAAAAGTCCATGCAATATCGTTCCTGTTACTTTTTTCCTTATTTTAATTAAAAAAAAACACACAACACTCTTAGAAATGAACGACTACTTCCAGAATCAGTAACGGTCTTTTAGTTTTTATATTCCCCATTAGTAAACCCTGCATAGACTTTTCTTAAACATTTAAAAACAGGATATCACACAGTAGCTAAACATTTACAAATACTTTTACCTACAGACAAATACAGTTTAAATACATTATTAAAAGACAAATACAAAATACGAACCAGTATGATTATTAAAAGACGTTATATACGAGTACATACACAGAAGTGTATGTGGTTACGTAGAGACAGAAAAACAAATAAAGCATGCGACGTATAAGCTGAATAATTTCATTGTAATGTAATTATATAAAAAAAAAAAAAAAAAAATTAAAGTAAGGTGACGGAAAACTAGTACCTACCTACTTATAATAAATTTAAAAAGATTAAAAAAAAAATATATTTACAGAGTAATAAAAATAAAAGCATTTTTTGTAAGAGGTTTTAACTGGGTTTACCAATCTTCTGAGTATCGAAAGTTTTTGATAAAACGTAGGATGGTATTTTGACTTGAACTACTCTATGAATATTCAAATTTAGTTGCATACAATGTAAAGTGCGTTTTACGAAAGAATTACCTTCGCCGTTGTTGGCATCATTGCTTTTCATTGACAGAATGGTTTTTGCAAACAATTTTCAAATGAAAAGCAATGGTGCCAACATTACGGCGATAGGAATTCTTTCGTAAAGGCACTTTATGTTAGGTATGGAAAGTAGGGTAGTTTTAGTAGTATGGTGTAGAAGACTAAGTCGACGTTCGCACGGACGTAAAAATATCGCGGCGATTTTTTTTCGTGCACTGGATTTTCAACGCTCTGCTTAGCGCCGAGAGTGCAAAATCCAACAGTGTTTTTTCGACTCGCTAGAATGTACTCTGTTATTGTTAAGTTGGATTCTCAACGCTCGGCTCTACAACGAGAGTTGAAAATCCAGTGCGCGATAAAATTCCGCCGCGATTTTATTACGCCCGTGGGAACGGGGGCTAACACAGTTTAACATGTACTTGACACACGTTTCTAACAATTTAGAACACTAAGCTTTCCAAAGTATGCGCTTCGGAAATCATCGTATTTCCGAATTAGCACGACCACAGACTTCTAAGTTTCATACTACCTACAGCGCAGCGCTTTGTTTTGTAGTAGTGCGCCTATCATTGTGGGTTTGTATGAAGTTTTCTCTATGTCGAGTTACCTACTGCGGTCGCAGATGATCATCTGCGACTCCGCATCGTCACTCAAATGTTTTGAAAAGTTCTTTAGTATTGAATAGGGTTAATAATCTATAATTTTGTACTCATGGTATACAAAATAGGAAAGTACACTTCTGGACACATCTTTTGGCCCACCTTGTATTTTCAGTTTCGTTTGGTCCTAGCTAAAATTTTATATTAGGTCGAGCAAAAAGTTTTTATGCAGTTTTGAACCTGGCACATTCACAATTTCATTCAATAGTCTTTTTTTGAATTTCGAACACAGAATTTAAAGAAACAAAAGACAATTTGGAGCCTGTTTGTTGATATCAAACAATCGAATACTAAGAAAACTTGGTTTTATTGGTTTACTTGGATTTAATTCTTGAAAAAGTGATTGATATCTTTGGTTTTGCAACAAACATTACTTATTCTTAACATTAAGGTGAGGTTCTATCAATAATCTATGGATACTTCACCTGAAGTCGCCGCCCAAGCTGTGGCACTTATTCAGGCCGGACACAGCCAAAGAAACGTGAGTGCTCAACTTAATTTAAGTCGATCTGCGGTCCGAAATGTTTATCGGAGGTACCTAGAGACTGGCGGCTTTGTTCGTCACCAAGGAAGGCCACGATCTCGGGTCACAACTGAAAGGCAGGATCGATTCATCGTGACGACCAGCTTGAGAAATCGTCACCTTACCTCCATTGAGATACAAAACCAACTTCGCGACTTCCACGGAGTATCTGTGAGCGCTCGAACTGTTCGGAGAAGGTTAAAAGAACGCGATATGGTACCACACAAGCCAGCTAATGGCCCCAAACTAACGCGAGCCCACCGAACAGCGCGCCTTCATTTCGCACGCAGTCATTTAAATTGGACACAGCAAGATTGGAGCCGTGCACTCTTTTCTGATGAGTCTAAAATTGTGTTATATGGCAATGATGGAAGGAAGAAGGTCTACCGACGTAAGGGAGAGCGTTTCGCACAATGCTGCTTTGAAGAGAGGGTTGCTTATGGCGGTGGCTCATGGACTGTCTGGGGCGGTATATCCGCGAGCGGCTAAACTCAACTTGAGGTTGTTACAGGACCACGGCTGCCAACATTAAATGTTGAAAGGTACATTCGTGAGTGCTTAGAACCTCACGTGATACCATACGCGGACTATGTGGGCCCAAATTTCCTTTTTATGCATGATAATGCAAGAGCCCATGCGGCCGGCATCGTCAGGGAATATCTTCGGGATGTGAACATCACAGTTATGGACTGGCCAGCCAGAAGCCCAGACATGAACCCCATTGAGCACATGTGGGACGAGCTAAAAAGACGTGTTAGGGCTCGTCAGCCAGTTGCCCAGACGATGCAGGAGTTGAAAACTGCCATAGAAGAGGAATGGGAGATGATCCCTCAAAATTTCATAGAGCGGTTGATAAACTCTATGCCTAATCGTATGAGAGCTGTGGTAAATGCCCATGGAGGCAACACGCGTTATTAAATTAAACCTTTATTTGATAAAACATGTTTTTTATTCAAAAATCAATTGCCTTTAACAAGGCGCATATCCGACTTGTTAGGCGTAGCTCCATGTCGTATGGTATTCTGAATTCAAATTTAAAACAATACGATCGAAAAAGATGGTAAAATGTATCAGGTTTAAAACTGCATCAACAGTTTTTGTTCAATCTAGCAATCATATTTCGGTAGGGGCCATCGAAACCTAAACTCTAGGGTGGGCCAATAGATGTGTCCAGAAGTGTATTTCCATGGTTGTAACAGCTCTAAATTAGATTTCATCATCGCGCGTTCACATTTCCGAAGATAGACGATGATACCCGGAGCGCATACTTTTCGTGGGATATTTGTAAGTGGTTTTTTTTTTAAATTTGAGAACAGTTTCTCAGTTTTCCAATTTCCCGGATCGGCGAGATGATAGAGCCCTTTTGTATGATCAGGTGGAGAAAAAGCAACGTGACAGCCGTCAAGTTATGTGCAAGTTCAACATTTCAGACAAAGCTTTCACCTTTAAACTAACATGAATGGCAGTGAACAAGTCGCCCCGTGACATTCCTCGCTTTCGCTACCAAACTAGCACTAGTGAATAGTGATAAATGCATTGCATACAAGCTTTGTGAAGATGTGCCAGAGTTTGAAACTCATGATATTGATAAGGATTACCACAGAAGTCGCAAGAACTGCAGGACTAAAGTGAAGCAATGAAACCGTGACGGTGTAATTACCAAAATTCTACATTTTATAATCATTCCAACCATTTATTTTACTTAGTCCACGAAGTATTGAATTTTTTCGTCTAAAGTCAAAAGTAAAATAAATGGTTGGACAGAGTTTAGTTTCATTATCATCGCATTGCCATGCCTCAATATCGTAAATAACAAACGATTGTACTAACATTTTTAAGATGTGACTCTTACGTACACTGAAATATGGTTTTAATTACTATTATTGACGTGCGCTCATCGAGACGCAATTAAGGTAGCACGCCAAAAAAATCGCAAAAATTGGTAATGTAAAGTTCACAATCGTTAGCCATTTAGGACAGTCAACCGCACGTCCACGATAACAATTTGACTTTGTCAGAGCCTCTATTTAATTAGCAGTAAGGGCTGTTTCTATGGTTCAAGTGTTATTACTGTCGTACGATTGACTTAATTCCAGGTAACTCTAGTGCTACAAGGACCTTTTGGCGCCTGAATGACATTAGACAGGGGGGCGTTGTTGGTAAATACTTGTGCAATGAGGGTCTTCTGAAATAACGTTCACTAGGTGGCGGCACTGAGACGTCAGGTCCGGGCACCTGTCAAAAGTGTCAAAGCGCCTATATTTTTTTTAGACTGAATGATGAACGAATGAAAGAAACGAATGGTGAACATCATTATATTATTTATTATACATATATCATATTCATTGTTGAAATGGAAGACCTCTAGTCAAAGTGGCGCCAACTGGTGGCGTGAAATTTCACGAAAACCCTCAGTTGTAGTGACAAAACAAGACGGTGCCATTAGTTCCGATTTTGGCCACGCGCCAAAAGATCCATGTACTGTTGTACATAGATGCGTATCTAAGCACGTGGTACAAACACCGAAGCTGCGTGTATGTGCGGTATACGGCAGTCTGACACTGCCGCACCGTGTGGTACGTACTGGAGCGGTGCGAGTGCAGCGGACTGGTCTCGGGCCCGCCGCGCCGCCGCTCTGCGCCGCGCGCCCACCCGTCTGTCCCAACACCACCCAACGTTACGTCACCGCACCACCCACCCACTACCTTACTGACTAACTACTACCTCAAAAACTCAAAACTCAAAGCATTTATTTCAATAAAACCTTTTACAGGCACTTTTAAACTGTCAAGTAACCGGTCAGTCAGAAACAGGAAGCTATTTGCCCAATTCAAGAAAAATATTCTACATAGCGAGCCTTATCTAAATATTACCAAATAACTAAGGGCCAATTTCATCAAAGAAACTGAACGCGATCAGCACATAAACCGCATTCAAAAGCTGTCAGTGTCATCATCGTTGTGTAATATTGACACTGACGGCTCTTGATCGCGGTATACATGCGCTGATCCGCCGTTACATCTGATATATTATATCGTTGCGCTCTCTAGCGTAGGCGATCGTCAAATGCGTATACGCTGCGCGAACGCAACGTTTTTTAGATAGAATCACGTCTACATATTTAAGCAGCGTCTACGTGGCGTTGCCCCAACGCGACGTTAACGTCTACGCTAGACATGCGCTCAGTGACACTAACCGAAATCGAAGGACTAAAAATCAGTCATATTTTCAATATTTGCAGTCATTTGTTGATTAGCAACGCAGCGGTAAATGGTGTATATTCTGTGTGACACCTTTCACCACCACACTTTCCTGTATTGTTGTTTTTATTTGATCTTATGTGATTTTTGGACAAGTAAATCCAAAGATTGGACAAATTTTGATCAGAATAAAGTCTAATATACATATTAGGCTCGTCAATAAGGTAGTTTAGGGCGGCTACAAAGTAATTATCATATTATGAGGTTATGGTGACAGTTTCTATGACTAAGTCATGATAATATGTATAATTGTATACCTACAGTTATTTATACCATAGCTGATATGAATTCACAATAAAATACGTAATATTTTAGACAACCAAGGCTAATGTCCACTATTTTTAAGAGGAAATATTCACATCCTTATCAGAACGTAGTTTCACTAATGGTTTAGAACATAATAACTCCAGTAGAAATTGGCCATAGATGTCTCCCATTAACATAAATCAAATTTTAATGTACCCTAGTACTTTGACTTAAAGACTATATGAGCGGTGTTATGAACAACTATTTCCATTAGTATTTAAAAATAAAATCTATGGTAAGAGAAGGGGATTCTAGATGAAATTATACTTAATAATATGATTGTAATAATCATATTATTTACTAGTTACGCTCGAAAACCTTATCCATTGTTATAAAAAGATCAAATAATACGTTATTTAAATATGAGAAACAACAAACTACCCTAAGTGTAGCATGATTGTGTTAAAAATGTACTGACAATACGTCATTCATCATTTTGAATAGAAGGGGAGTAATTATATCTTATAATTATGAATTATATAACATGTACAGTATAAATGGATGACATGTTACTGTGAAAATAAATAGTGAACTGTAGTGTTTAGAGTTATAAGGAAAATGATACCTCACTTATTCATCAGTTGAGAGATAACCTAATCATATATTGGATATCTTTTAGCTTTAGCTCATACTAACAGACATTCAAATGTTTGGAGTTTGACATAACATCCAAAATATATTTTTTTTTATCTTATTTTTGCTGTAATGATTATAAATATTAATACTTAGTTTGTCTTACTGATAATTGCATGAAACTACTATAACATTTTTGAATGTACAATAGAATCCGCTTATAGTGACATTGAATGGAAGTGAAAGCGGACACCTCCTATTTTTTTTAGGTAGTTATTCATAGTTTAATAAAGAGAAAACTACAAACTGTGTTATATCTATTAATAAAAAAAGAAAGAGAAACCTGAACTGACACAAAACTAACATTAAAAACATAGAATAAAAATATTAATGCATACACAACATATTTATTAATTTTTACATACAAAATGATAATTTTTGTCTGATTTTTTTCACTTTGTCACTATAACCAGAACATTTCTTAAAAATAGGTCATAATAAGTGGCATGTCACTATAATGAAGTTATTAAATCCGAACTTTTTGTAAATAATTTTATATGACAATCAAACTGCACTGCAATTACTGCATATTAAGCGGTTGGTCATAATAAACGGATTCCACTGTATGTAACAGAGAATGTATTGCTTTGTTATCTATAGTATAGGTTGAATTATCGTAAAAAGATTTTGAACAAACTCCAAGCATTTGAACAACATTTCACCATCAACTATCTCACAACTACAAATCACACCATACTGACCGACAACATTCTCCTGAGGAGTGCAGCAGAACACTCCACTTAGGAACAGTGTGGTGAAGATGACGAAGACGATGGCCATGATGACGGCGTACCCGTCGGCGCCCAGGATCGTGAAGGGCGCCAGCGCGGGCGGGGCCGGCGCCGGCGCCGGGCACGACGCGTCGCAGTCCAGACACGAGCAGCCCGGCTGGCCCTGGAGAAATAGGTATAAAGGGTTATTTAAAAATAAAATAGTGAATATTTTTTTTTTTTTTCAGAAAAAACATTTCCGTTTCATAAAAACAATTTTACAAGTAAAAATATAATATACCAGAAAGAGGTGTATCGTTGGTGTCTGTTCTGTACTAATGAACAAATCGTTCAACAAGCCTGTATTTTCCCACTGTATTCATAAGAGTTATGCAATTACCTACTTTATTTCATTAATATTAGGTCTTTACCTATGAAATTGCCGTTCTGCAGTACTGGCCATTTCAAATCAAAATAATTTTTGTTTGGCTAAGAATTCTAATTTCAAATTAATTTTATTTTAAAAACGTGGTTTTTTTTTCCAAAAGTAGTCATTTGTTTATTGATTAGTGTTACATTTTCATCGCATTTCAATCTTTTTCGTCATCATGGATACGTTAAAAATTCGAGTAATTATGGAATATGAGTACCGTCGTGGCAGCAACGCGGCACAAGCGGCACGCAACATCAACGAAGTTTACGGAGCTAACACTACAAACCAACGCACCACTTGTTATTGGTTTGCTCGCTTCCGTTCTGGAAATTTCGACCTGAAAAATGAACCTCGCGGTCGTCTGAAGACTTTGGTCGACAATGACGAATTAAAGGCGATTGTGGAAGCTGATGATACACAATCTACGGCTGAATTAGCAGCAGCTTTCGACGTTAGCGTCAAAACAATATTGGTCCATTTGCGTCAAATTGGCAAGGTAAAAAAGCTTGACAAATGGGTGCCCCACGAACTCAATGATCGCCAGCGCGAAGTACGCGTCGAGACGTGCCTTGCACTGCTCAACAGACACACAAATGGAGGAATTTTGAACCGCATTGTTACCTGCGATGAAAAATGGATTCTGTTTGATAACCGCAAGTGCTCAGCAAGTTGGTTGGATCCTGGTTCAGCACCTAAACAATGCCCTAAACGAAAACTTACCCCTAGAAAAGTGATGGTCACTGTTTGGTGGTCTAGCGCCGGTGTGATTCATCACAGCTTCTTACCAAACGGGGTGAGCATTACTTCAGATGTGTACTGTGAAGAACTGAACACAATGATGGAGAAGCTGGCACATCTCCAACCAGCATTGGTCAATCGGTCGTCTCCGCTGCTCCTGCACGACAACGCGCGACCTCATACTGCACAGCAGACGGTCTCCAAGTTGCAAGAACTGGGGTTGGAAGCTCTCCGTCATCCGCCCTACTCACCAGACCTTGCGCCTACAGACTACTACTTTTTCCAGAATTTGGATAACTTCTTGGCGGGAAAAAAAATCAATACCCGAGAGGCAGTACAAAATGCCTTTGAAGAATTGTTGCCTCCCGTCCAGCTGATTTCTTTAAGAAGGGCATCAATAAACTGCCACTGCGTTGGCAAAGATGCATTGATTGCATGGGTGATTACTTCGATTAATACAAATAAAAAATGCATGAAAAAAATTCGTTTAAATTTTTTCATACAAAACGGCAATTTCATAGGTAAAGACCTATTATATGTGTATATTAATGAAATAAAGTAGATAATTGCATTTTAAATTATTCATTAATTATATTATTGTATTAATTTAACTGTATACATAGTAGGTATTTTACGAATTATTATTGACATCTTTTGTCAATAATAATGGCTTCGCACGCGCTACTGTTTTCATTCCAGGTGCATGCATTGATAATAATTACATACTGATATTACAACAGTCGCGGGAGTACACCCATAATATCATTAAATTGCATAATAGGTAACTATAGGAAACAATCGTCAATGTGATATTAATATTATTAACACTATATCACTAGGCATGATTGTAAAATATAGTAGTAGTGGTAGCTAATGACCTGCCAACTGCGACTGAATCCACTGCATAAGATTATTTTTTCTTACAAAGGTCTAAAGTTCAACATGGTGATCATGTTACATATCAATTAATGAAATTTTGGCATTTGATCGAGACAGGTACACTTCTGGCTCTTTCAAATAAGAGCTAGAAAGGTTATAACCAATTAGTTTTCCTTGCTTCAGCCAATCTGTGTCCAAATTATCCTCCTTCCATTCATGAGTTGCCTTGGATAACCTGAGTCTTAAAAAAAAAAACAAATGACTCACGGAAGGTCCTTGATTACAGGGTCTCGTCTTAGGATCGTACGGCGTAAGCCCATGTTCAGGCACCGGGTCGCTGACATAGTTGATCTGGAAGGGCGCGAAGCCATCGGGGTACGCTGTCCCCATGAACTTGAACCAGAGTTCGGGCGTGCAGTACTCCGCTCCGTACTCGCCGCACATCAGGTCCAGGGCCAACTGGTTTGTTGATGGCGCTTGCACCTGTTTGTAAACACAGAGTTAGTTGAATTTTATAAATAATAGAAAAAACATGTAGACCTATTCGTAATGTATCAACATCCTATGTACCGTGTTTCTGGCATATAAATTACTTTGACTTTGAACTGGTAGCAGATGAAGTGGAAGATTATTCTTTAAGAAGATTTTTGATAGGTACGCACATGAGGTGAGGCGAGAGGTACCTACCTATGACAGAAAAAAATATAAATAGAATAGACGAAATAAATAACACACAAAATGGATATAAGTTTAAATGGATTTGTCCGGTAGATGACCTCGCTCTTTGCGCGATAAAGCCGTCAAAATATAAATAAAATCCAGGACATAATCGCGATAACATTGATGTTTCCATCTTTATCGAAACTTCGCAACTAGATCATACGTAAAAGAATTCAATTGATATTTCAGATGATGGTACTCTTTAAGTGACAAGATAAAAGTCAGACGGCACGTTTGTATCTGAAGGCCAATTCTCGTAATTATAAAACGTTCACATTCCAGTATCTTTGCTGCAAAAGTTCCAAAACGTCATAAATGGTATTCTACTAAACCAAAAAACTAAGTCAAACGTGACTTTTCATGCAAAGAGATTGCAATGAGACCAAAAATAAGAAATGTACTAAAACAGTATTCTGCTAAAGTTTCGACTTGACACGACTTGATAAAGGAAATATAATAGGCATTCCCGTAAATATAACAACGTCAAAACTGACGTAAGCATGAAAATATTCGTACACTGAACTGTGACGAAAAATTTTAGCTTCTGCAGTCTCATAATTCTAATTTTATTTTGATTTTATCCTTGAAATCATCTTGAAATCCAAGTGTCATGAAGTAAAAACTTATCCACCAACACTGTTGTAAATAATTTTGTGCCTGTGTAGTGAAATAATACAAAACGAGTGGGTTCGGCCTGTGGGAGTAATTTTCATTCCTCGCACAACGTGCAGTCGACGAATCGGCGGCAGAATAACGTAAAGAACACAGCAGCAGCTGTTCTCAGCCTCGCCGGCTGCGGGGTCTCAATCAGACGAATTTTCCATAAGCGATGCGGCCGTTTTTGTAAAAACTTACAGACTCACAAAGTCTTACGAACTGAAGCCGCATATCCCACAGGATAAGCGAAAAAATGGACTGGGTGTTACAGCCAAGGTTGGTCTACTAAGTACACATTAAATATACCTATCAAAATAGTATTGATTGGCATGCAACAAGGCAGCTATATTCTAAGCATCTTCGTCATCACTGTATCTACTTTTTCTCTGTTTTGATAACCCTGCGCTTTGAGCGAGTAGCTAGTAGCTCCTTCCGGTCTTTCGTAGTGGGTCAATTCCTTCAGATTCCCAGCTGCGTAGCAAGCCTAAATGGCCTTGAACCACTCACGTGTGTTCAAAACACAAACACAACATAACAATGTGCTTTTCACTGTGACAAGAAAGGCCTGAGAATAGGCTGAAAGTGTGACCCTTTTTAAAGCGATAATAGAATTTGTTTGTCGGTTCGCTACTATGATACTTAATAGTTTGTTTCCTTTTTAGATACCATACATTTGATAAGATGCGTGTCATTTCTGCTTCATATGACTATCTGATAATCAAGACAACAATATGAGGGAATAATCTCCCGAAGTCCTGACCGAATAACGGTCACGCCAATTCCAACGGAGACAGCCAAATAAGCAGGAGATAGTATAAAGAACAAGACTAGTGTTCGCGCATACACAGGTGTACTCCGTCTTCCCTCACTTTCATATTCCGATGGGACGGCAATAAGACGGTGGCAAGAATGAGCAGGGCATTATAGTTCTGACTGCCAGATATTAAGAGCGAAAAGCACGGTCCATGTCCGGTAGAAAAAATGTTTACAAGCGCCCTAATACATAGTGTTACTTATGTTGTTATGAGTGGTATTTGATTATTCATTAAAAAAATATTCACTTTAGTAGTAAACTTTATTTTTCTGCAGTCACTCCACTTCTGTGAAGCACAGGACCGGTCTATATGGCGACACTAGCGATGCTTGGGGTACGCTGATGTTCAACAGTGGACATCTTTCGGCTGAAATGTGATGATGACTCCACTATAAAAACCTTCATATAGAGGGCTGATTTTATAGTCGGTTAGCACTTCATCTGCAGCATAACGGCACGTTTGCTCTCTCACTATGCTCGTAACTTACTAAATAATACCTACGTATTTAGGACATCTATCACGTATGGATTTTAGCGCACATATAATAAAATCGTAGCGAAGTCAAAACTGTGCATTAAATATTTTTAAGAAAAAAACTTAAAAAAAAAAAATACAACCGGCTCCCAAAAAAAAACACTACAAAGTGAAAAATAACTTTAATTTCGGAATTTGGTGTCTTTGGTTTTTTTTTGGTTTCATTTTTTGCCACCGACTTCCGAAATTAAAGTTATTTTTCACTTTGTAATGTTTTTTTTGGGAGTTGGTTGTGTTTTTTTTGTAAAAAGTTTTTATTTTTCACTTTTTAGTGGTGCCTACCCCACACATTGAATACCACCCTGCAAAATAAATTAGAGCAGCATTCACATAGACTATGTGGGAAAAATAGGTATTAAATGATTAAAGCTAACTCAAAAGCCACTCATCAGAACTTGAAGATATTTATATGCGACCATCTCAAATAAAAATTTTGCAAAAAGGCAAATACACGTCGCGCTAAGCCGTGTCAGAAATTTGGAAGGCGTAGTTTTATGTTGACGGAGGTAACGAGGCTACGAAATCTTACTTCTGGCAATCGAGGCCACACATAACATACAACTCAAGTAGCACAATTTGAAGCGGCATATAATGACCATTAAAATCATTTATAGCCAAAGTGGACCTCATGACAATTCCAATAAGGCCAAACACGGCTAGAATACATTGTTTTGATACCGAGTTCCGGTGCCTACCTTCCGGCTTCTTCATCAGATCGGTTCGATGGTACCATTTTTATCAGAACCATTTATTTAAAGCTTCGTCATAGTCGCTTAACTGTCTTAATCGAGATATCTTATCGCGACCCGTGAAATACTTATTATCATTGAGAAGTTCCCGTGGCCATCTGTGGTCTTCTTCATCAGTTCCACTTCACCAGATGCTACTTTCTGAATGCAAATGCTTGATTTGTTGATGAAAATACCAAAATCGCTATATGTATGCCTATAATTTTTGAACAGTTCCCTCAACTCCTCATAGATCCCATCATCAGAACTTGCTTTTGATAAAAATGGGACCAATCTGGAAGTATATCATTTCAAATAAAAAAAAGAATTTTTCAAATCGGTTCATAAATGACGGCGTTCTGAGTTCTTCATCATCATTACTGGCAGCCTTGTTCCACCCACTGCTGAGTAAGCTATACCAATATTATCACTTATCATGCTATTTGCTATGGGGGGAAGAGCAACATTGCATTTTGTTCCTGTTTATCGATAGTTTACTGCGGAAATGTAATAAGACGAGACAAAATTGCAAAATATTTACAGTAAATTAGTCAATAGTTTGGAATTTGCTCTGGAATGAAAATCAGCACGCTATACCTACATGGAGCTAAACAGTCAATTATGACATGTGCGGAAAAGAACGGCTATTTTAGTTACTTGTCAATGAAATACATAGCCTGGCGGTATGACGTCTGCCTTGCATGACTTTGATTACAAGTTCGATCCCCATCTGTTGATGTTCTTTTTGTATGTTTTTAGTAATTTATTTTGTTTTTTTTTTTTTGATACAATAAGATTTTCAGAGTACTATAATCAAATAACTGTATGCTTTTTAGAGCGCGATGTCCGCTGTCCGTCCGTCCGTCCGTCCTTTGTCACAAACGTAGTAGGTCTATCTATTACGTTTCAAAAGATTCGCTTGAAATTTTCACAATGTGTGTACTATGGCCGCTATAACAACAAATAATAAAAATTAAATTCAAAACTAAAGGGGGCCCCGTACATGAAACGTGTTTTTGCATCACAACTTGAAAAGTAAGCTGCAGAAGCCATCGATTTATAGGCAGTAATAGTACGAGAGTCCACGACCAAAACCATGTCATGTCGTCTGTGGTCAGGATGACGGGTCCGACAATGATTAAAAACGATGAAATATTTTCAATAAACAGCATTTTCAAACGTTATCCCAGTTTTCTTTTGTCCAATTTATTAAAAAAAGTCTTTCAATATCAGTTCGATGGTTTCAGGTTCGGGTAAGCTGTTCATTAATCGTACCTACGTAAATACGATTTTTAAATAGTTTCTGACTATCGAGAAGTTGTCTGATATTATTTTTTTTCTACATTTGGGCAACTTTTTCCATCATCTCCAATAACTTTCAGACGGAATGCTCGGTAATTTTTTTTAACACCTTCAAAATGGATTCATCTCATAAGATGCTCACACTTTCTTCTGAAAATCATTGCATCAACTGACCAATGATGTTGATCATTTGAAAACACAATTTTCAGACACCAGTAGCGTTGCACGTACCCAGTAGACCCTTAAAAATTAGAGAAAATTAAAAATATAGCATAAAAAAACCAATAGTTGGCTTGGTTTTTTTATCTAAAATCTATTGTTCAACTACATTCTGAAAATCAGACAGATTGCTATGAAATAGTTCGGTAATTCTAATTGTTACACATATTTGAAAATGCGGTCAGGTCAGACGTGGCGCGGAAAATTTCTTAAACGGGGTCTGGTATCAAAATAACCAAATCTATCGATTTTTAGATCGTGAAACGATGAGGCAAATATTTTGGCCATGGGCTCTCGTACTATAAGATTGGTGTGGTTCAGACGTTCTGGACATGACTACTACCCTTCGATCAATATTGATCGAAGCTACTACCTTAGAAACAGACCAATAATTTTGCCTAGTGAGAACGAGCAAAAGTTCATAACAGAGAAATAAAAGGGCGAATGAAAAACATATTTTTAGTTATTTTGTTACATTCATAAACTCGAGTAAATTTAATTTATTGAAATAAAAATAGAGTAAAAAGCTTATTTATTTCATGCAAACACATAATGTAGCCGTGAAAGTATGCAAAGTAAATCCATGTATGGCAAATGTATCGAGAGACGGAGTAGTAGACAGGAATCCATAATTTTCCTTTTCCATTGGACGTGGATGTTTGACTTCATGATTTCTTTAAGACCTTGATTTTTTTCACGTTGTCGCGATTCGCCTATTTCTTCAAAGTTGTGGTTGCCTTGCTAAACGATAGGTACCTACAAGTTTTCCCAGGTAAAAATATAATCGTCTTCGTAATCCACCGGAGAGTGTAGGTACTTAGGTATTTTTAGATGGTTCGACATTATTTTTGATTTCGAGAGGTTCGTTTCTAAGCCAATCTTGTCACTCCTACTTCATGAAGCTCTGCCAACATAACTTGTAGCTCGGCAGCATCGTCAGAAAATATTATGGGTATAGGTTCGTGACGGAAAGATAACATCTATCGACACTATCTGTACCTATCTGTATGATGTTCCCTGCAACTCTTCACTCAACGCACAACAACGATCACAACAGGTAGGTATTTATCCTGAATGATATGCGTGGGTTTTGTTCCAAAATACGATGATATCCGTCATGAAATAATATACTTTTATACTGAAAAATGTTCTGATGGCTAGGAGGCACCATATTCGAGAAAATCTCTTTCTTCCTGTGATAGCGCAATACATCGTTACAGTAAATTAAGCCATAAGCCAATTTAGTAAATAAAAATGATTTAGAAGTATAGTTTGACTATATTTTTACATATTTTAATAGTAATAATAAATTCTTTGAGTTTGACATTCAATACAATGACGTCTCTTCTTGTCATTAAATCATCCGCATCGCGCCTGCGCGTAGCTGTTACCAATACGTTCCAAGTTGACTTTTTGTCCGATTATTTATTTTAATGCTTTTGTAATATCAAAGATTTAAAATAACAAACGGGAATGAAAATACTATGAATATGTACTAAACTAAGCAAACTAATTAAGGCATTACAAAAATCATAAAATAACGTTGCTAAAAATTAAAGTATCATTAAGTATCACAATATAGTCTGCATATAATGAACCAACATGATAATATGTTTATTTTCGTAAACGAAAACAAAGTTGACTGCCGTGACGCTGGCATGCAATGATAATGCGACGCGAATGTCAAGAAACCGTATTTTAAGATTAGCAGAATACCATTTTTTGGCTCGTTCACAACGTGATTGCAGCCCGGTGTCAAAATTTTTACTTTGCACGTTAATTAGTAGAATTGGCCTTCTGTTGTTTTAACACGTGAGCCTGTATTTATTTTGACATTTCTAAGATAAATACTTGAGTCATATACACACAGATAAAACTGAATGTACGGGGAGCACTGAAAGTTTTTAGAATAGGCCAGTAAGAAAAGCAGACGATGAAAAATTTATTTAAATTTCGAATTAGGAACTCTTTGGGAATCTGTAGATATGTAATGAATTCATGTCATCTGTTTTTACAAATTGGCGGCAATTTACAAAATGTCTGTCGTGCGTCGAAATCGATTTGACTAGAGAAAATGATGATTGACAATGATTTATCACGACTTTCGTTGCGGTCTTACTCAATGACAATGTTACGATAGACTTCGGTTAGCATTTCATGACGAAGCCCCATCCCGTGCCACTGTTTACAACTGGTTTAATGAGTTTAAACATGGTCGAAGCAAACTCACTGATGATTCGCGAGAAGGACGTCCTTCTACGGCGACTACTGAAGATAACGTGAGTGCTGATAGAAAGGTGACATATCAACAGATTCGGGCATCTTTAGGCATTGGTATGAGTCAAGTACAAGAAGTCTTACATTACATGAACATTTAGGCGTCAGAAAGCTTTGCTTTGTTTGTTGTGTGTTTGTTTGTTTGTTGTTTTGCTTTGTGATGATGATGTCGGTGTCCTCATAATTTGACGAAAGATTAAAAACGCCATCGTTTTGATTGGTGCCGCTCAATGCTTAAAAAAACCGGCCAAGTGCGTGTCGGACCACGCACAATGAAGGGTTCCGTAGTTGGGATGAATTTATCTTAAGAACAAACTTAACATTGTAGTTGAAAAACATGTTGTCCCATACATTCCAACTGTAAATGTAAGTTTGTACTCACAATATTGATAGATTTACCATGTTATTTTAAGACCGCAGCCTTCTTATAGGTTTTCCTGTAATCTACAGGTAAAGATCTATTTTCTGTATTTTGTTTCAAAATTAAATAACTTTAAAACAATTTATTTAAAAATTATAAAAAAAAATATATATTTGAGACCCTCATAGTAAGCCTTTCCTTTTGACTTCGATAAAATTTTTCAACAGTATCCGGGACTCCACTTAAAATTACTTGTCGACCCCTGGCGTTAAAGGACTCTAATTTTTATTTCCTATTTCCCTCGCATATTAATTATCAACTTAGAGCAATGCATTAAACACGATAACTTTTATTGGTCTCATAAAAGTGCTTACGTGTATGCGATAAGGAAGGTCAATAAATTATCATTATAAAGCTAAAAACCATTCGACCATTATGAAATTAAAATAAATTCTAATATTGATGACTACACAGTGCGAGCTAAGTAGAATGAAGAATAAAATAAACGACTATACGGTAGGTACATTTTTCATTTCAGTATGTCAGCACGTTGCCGAGCCACAATATAAATATGGAGAATAGGGACACTACGAACAAACGTACGAAACAGCACACACACAGACGCGCGCATCGACGAGACACATATGCCACAGAGAGCACCGCGACTATCGCTTGGGGCCTCGTCGGTGCGCGCGTCTGTGTGAGTGTGCCGTTTGTACGTAGTTTCCTTACTATCCATATATTTATTGTAGCCGAGCCGACCTACATTTTACACGGAAATCATTCATACCGTGTCGACTCATTCATGAAGTTATCATATTATTATCTGTAAACATCAGGCAATCGATATTCTGCGTATCAATAAAATTCTTCGTCAACCAAAGCACGTATTCATTCAGGGCAGACAAGTTTACTATGCGTTTGTACTGGCGAAACATTCACATAGAAACATGTTGAAAACTGTTCTTTGCCAACGTATCGAACCAGCCACGTTAGTTGCATTGTCTCACAACATGTTTAATGACTTTTCATACACGGTGTAAGGAACATTGAAATGACGCATAGACTGTTACCATTTTTTTTGAAGTGAAAACTTCTTTAGGCGCGTTGAGGGATTTTTGGTAAGGGAAAATCTTACGGGTTCGCGTCACGTCACGCGACATAACAATGTGACGTATCGCTCTGTCAAGTTATTACTACTGTCGGCAGTCCCCCATGACTATGTTTTTTTATTTTTCTTTTATTTTTTTATTAATGGGTTTTTTAATAGTCTTAAGTCTTGGTACAAGTGTATAAAAAGGGAGGGGAAAGAATCATAGGGCATCAAAAAATACTGTTAGGTACCACGAATTTAGCACACGATTGTGGCGTAGAATACCCGGCGTTGATTAGTCCGTTAATAAAATATACAAAAAAAAAACTAATATTACAAACAAAAGTGCAGTACACGGTCACAATGTATGGAATAAAAGATTTTTTTAAATAACTGATTTTCATCTGGCACTATACCTGTAAGCAGGAGTTGAAGGTAGCATTCATATACGTAGAGCTGAGATCGTAGGTCACGACGTTGACCTTTTCGTGAGTGGCTGGAAAAAAACAAACGACAGGTTAAAATCTATTGAAACATCGTGTGGGAACAGGCATGTGCTAAAAGTACTGGGCCTGCATGGTGGACTGCGACGCCCTCTGCGGCCAGGGACTCGGCATATAGAAAGGAGGAAGAGCAAGGAACAGAGAGGCCCATGTCCTAGCAGTGGAATCGTTAAAGGCTGTTTAATTATGTGCGCATTACAGAATTCGACCTTACGCGTTAAGGCCGTTCATAGATATTTTATATCTGGCTAAATTTCAGTACACAATGCCACTGTGTAAGTGTGTACTACATCTAGTTTTTCTATGATATAACGATCAACAAGCACGTTATGAAATTAAACTTACCATTGAACGGAACAATAGAAGAAGGATACACGAACTCGCTCTGATTGGGCGAGCATGTCATCCCGCAAATATGCAGGAGAAAGTTCTCGAAGCATGACGGACATCTTTGTAGGAAGTTCTCAGCGGGCTCAATCTTCGCGGCGAACCCGTCCAGCTGCTGGTCACTGCAGCAAGACAAGCCGCCCGCAGCTATCGAGGGGCAGTACTTCTCGAGTATCGCCTGGAAAGAAACATGAAACATTCAGTAAGCCTTGGACAGCTACCCACGTGTAACGTTCACCACAAAACGATTTTTTGTCAAATCATCAGCATCTCTTATCGGCGAGAATACTCATGCTTGTAACTTGCACAAAAGTATGCAAGTAGCTGGCATGCAGTTTGCCATAACAACTTCTGATTGGTCAATGCCACAATGGCATGTCAGCTACTTGCATAGCTTTGTCCACACGGCTACATATCAAGCTATATATTTCCAGTATAAGCTGATCTCGCGTTGTGTAGGATTTCCGTACAATGAGACGTCAGCTTACACTGGAAATGTGTAGCTTGAATGTAGCCGTGTGTACCAGCTACAGACATGTGTATTCTCGGTAACTGTTATTAGATGGCAAGCATGCAGGCGGCACACCTGACAGTGGTCACCAATCATAGATATGAGACTGTTTTTTATATTTCTATGTGTACAACAGACACACACGTAGATACATACTTTGAGGAACCTACAGACAAAGACGAAGCTGAAATTTCTAATCATCATAAACATAAACAAAACAAAACCATATGTTTGTCATAAACTTATTTTTTTTTTTTATCATCTGCCATCAGCCTTTTTCCCAACAATTTTGGGGTCGCATTCCAGTCTTACCGGAAGCATCTAAATACCAATATTTTACATGGAGACTGCCAATCTGACCTCCACAACCCAGTTACTGGGTAATACGATACCGCTTGGTAAGACTGGTTGTCAGACTTTCGGACTTCTGGCGACCCGTAACGACCAACGGCTTAACGTGCTTTCCGAGGCATGGAGGGATCTCGGTATGTAAAGATGGTCACACATCCACGGACCAACCGCGGCAAACGTACCTTAACCTGAGCCACGAGCCCTGTTACTGTTAAGTAGAGCAGGCTTAAAACTTATGGAAAACTATGAGCATAGCAAATCATAAAGTAACCTATTTCGTTGATCAATTGATACGCTGTAACGCCAGATTCCGATAATGGTGAAAAGATAACGATCACAGAACAAAAGCAAATCGGTCGTACATAAATACATCATCGAATCGATTTTAAACTCGTTATCAGCCGATACGTGATCAAAGAGCGCTCATTGTTTGTTTGGTAGCAGTAAATCTAAACATATTACTCCAGCCACTAATATTAACCGTGACTCTAAGGTTATCAGCAGGTCTGGAAACTTTCAACATAGGATGAATCACTGTATTGTTGAGAATAAAGCTGTTTTGTTGGAAGAAATTCGCAGGACTGAGTGCTACGATAAGATGACCCAGTTTGAACGTCAAGTAATTGATGAGATTTCTTTTTTATCGTTCGACATTTATAAGGTACTTCATTTAATTATCTATCTATATAAATAAAAAGAGAAGTCCTGACTGACTGACTGATTGACTGACTCGTCTACGCCCAGCCCTAACCCTTGGACCTAGAAAGCTGAAATTTTGCACAGATGTCCCCTTTATAATGTAGACAAGGAATAAGCAAGGAATTCCCGGTAGTACGTTCTCGTGGGATATTTTCCGACATCCACGCGGGCGAGGTCTATAGTTGTAATTAATATATAAATTAATCACATTATCATCATCATCACACTATATAATATTATAAAGGCGAAAGTTTGTGAGTGTGTGTGTGTGTATGTTTGTTAGGTACTTCTTCACGCTCAAACGGCTGGACCGATTTGGATGAAATTCGGTATGTAGACAGCTTATACCCTGGATTAACACATAGGCTACATTTTATCCCGAAAAAATGTAGTGCTCCCGTGGGATGAGCAAGGAATTCAAATATATTTGCTACTCTTTCAAACTAACGGCTCGACCGATTTTGCTGAAATTTGGTGTGGAAGTAGCTGACACTCTGGATTAACACATAGGCTACTTTTTATCCCGAAAAAAAAAAACAAAGAAAGAAAGAAAAAGTATTTATTGTGACTAGCACAGGAAGATCACCAACTAAACTAAAATCACAATAATAAAAGTTTGAAAACAAAAAAAAAACGAAAATAAATAATCACACTATCATCATCATCACACTAATATTATAAAGGCGAAAGTTTGTGAGTGTGTGTGTATGTTTGTTACTTCTTCACGCTCAAACGGCTGGATCGATTTGGATGAAATTCGGTATGTAGACAGCTTATACCCTGGATTAACACATAGGCTACTTTTTATCCCGAAAAATGTAGTGTTTCCGTGGGATGAGCAAGGAATCCAAATATATTTGTTACTCTTTCAAACTCAAACGGCTCGACCGATTTTGATAAAATTTGGTGTGGAAGTAGCAGACATCCTGTATACACATAGCACACATAGGCTACTTTACATCCTGAAAAAATGTAGTGTTCCCGTGGGATGAGCAATTTTTTTGTGAATACTTTTCTCACCGATTAAATAATACACGTTTTAGTGTATCTCATAAACCGCGGGTAACACCGCGGGGCGCAGCTAGTATAAAATATAATTGTAAGAATGTCTATAGTTTTAAGTGTTCTATATTGTTTTGTAGAGTAGGTATAGGTATGTAGTTTATAAGTTAGGTTTTATGCCCATGTGGCATAAAGGTTGGTGATCATTACATGTATGTCCGTTCCGCGGGTTGGTTAATTGCACACTGAGTAAGTAGCGGCATTTGTTGTGACAAGTGAACTTATTGATTCGCCTTGTCAGCCAGAAGTAGGGTCAATGTACGTAGACCGTACACACATATTATTGTAAATATTCGTATGCCGCTTTTAGCGGCGGATGTGTCCTGAACACAATTATTTTATGTACCAACTTTGTTGCTACCATATCCAACGAATAAATGTCTTTGTCTTTGAAGCCGCTGGCAAAAGCTAGTCTATTATAAAAATAAACTTCAGGCGAAAGCTCCAGGTCGTCCGCGAAATTCAAATTTTCTCACGTTTTTTGCAATTTGTAGGTCAGTGTCAGGTTCTATGTTGATCTGAATATGATTCGCGACAGTAATAAATCTGTATTCAACCCTGAACAGTCACAGAACATAGTTTTTAATTTTATATCAACACCATGACAAAGAATAACAAACAAACGCAACTGTATGATGGTCTGATGAACTAACATATCATTCGCATAACAAATTGCGTAACTGTGATCAATACTGTCACCTTACCCGATGCGCTAAAAGTTGTCGTTGACAAAATGTAAATAAAAACATTGTATATTATGTACATTTCTCACATAGGCACGTTTTACGGACACGAGGCGTGACGTCACTATTCGGGAGCCCAGTTCGCAAGCCTGTTGCCGTTAATTAAAACACGGTTTCCTCGGCTTTCGACCGTTGCCAACACGTAATCCTCTTTGTATCATCCATGTAGTTTGCTCGGAAAATTCAATATGATTGTACCTAGTCTACTTTAGAGATACGTGTGAAACTAAAAAACGAGTAAAAAAGTTTGTTTAAAGACTACGTTATCAGCTCACGAATAGGGACCTGCCTGAATGAATGCACATAATTTCGGGCAGATTTGAAACTAGAAGCATAAATCCGAGTAAAATCGTAAGTATTCGGAAGCAATCATAGACTTCTCTCAAGATATTATAGGTTATATTTAAGAAAACCAATAAGTATTTAATTTAAAAAGTAAGCTTTTTGAAAGCTTCTTTCAAAAGTGTCCACATTATTTCTATTTGAACAAACAAAGCCGATCAAACAATTGATATAAAAACTAATATAAGTTAATGGATCAAACACTATTATTTCCAATTCGCTGACGACCTTTTCCCAGCATTTTTATGACAAGGAACCTTCTTATTGTTTTATCATCAAAATATGCTTTTCGAGGTCGTCGACCTGCTCCAATAAATATTGTGACAGCCGGCCGGCACACCTGCGTCGCAAATATATTGCCACACCCCACAATAGAACTTACAAAAAAACGTATGTACTATAACTTTCAGAAATGATTCATGCTTTCATAGTAACAAACAAACAAACCGTAACGCATGTGCTCTTTGATTGCACAGGCGTCACCCAGATTAGAACAGAAACTCTTGGAACACCCAGATCTTTCGCAGATGTTTTGAACAGACTTGGAGACTTGATCGACTTCTGGAATGAGGTGGGCTGGTTGGAATAACCCCCACTCCCCCCGAAGGCCGCTATGGCCCACGCACAATGGTCCACATGAAGGACTAAGTGCGGAAACCATACCCTCTAACTAGACTAGACTAGTAACAAACTGCTCTGGAGGACGTCGGAGTCGTCGCCGCGTCGTTCTAACGTATGGGAGCAAATGAAGCAATAGACATTAATAACTGGATTGCACGAAAATTGAAAACATAAAATGTTGTGTCCATATATATGTCGCAGCCAACTGGTTTAATTAGCCGTTAAGTTAACGCCTAGCCTTTTCACTAAACGGCGCCGTTCAACTAGCGGCCTGAATGATATTAAGCCGAATCGTCTAATACAACATTTAATGAACTGGCTGGCTGATGCTTAGGCCATAATAGGGCCATCAGCTTCTGCAACGTCTCCGGCGCTGCGGGAAGTGAAAAGGTTAGGCGGTTGACTAAACGGCTATTTAAACCAGTTGGCTGCGACATATATCATGTATTACTCCGCTCATCATCGGCTTGGCCTTATCCCAATTTATTTGTCCATACTTCTCTGTTACTCGTCTGCTCAGTAGTTACCCTCTTTCTAGCCATATCACCTTCACACAATCCATCCATCATTTTTACACGTCTGCCCCAAAAAGGAGTGTAATGTTTTTCACTTTGGTCATTGGTCTTCCCCTAGCCCCAACTCTTATTACAGCCATCCCACATTCATTCTCAAAACATTATATTATTGTCTAGCCGCTCTTATATCACAATTCTAGCATGTTTTCTTTTATTTTATCTAATACCCCAGTCCAATTAAGGACCTTTTTTTTTTTTTTCTATTTATTTAAGGAATTTTTATACATAAAGTACATGTCAATTCCATCGTAACCTAGCTAAACTAAAATACATCTACTTACTAATTATGGCTTACGACTAAATAACATAAACAGCGCTTTAGCGGCTTCAGACACAGGAGAGGACGACATATCGTGGAATATACCTACATTGGTTCTGCTAAAGTTGAACGTTCTTTTAAAGGACTCTCGATCCGTCTCGTAACGGATACATTCCACCAACAGGTGATGCACGTCTTCAATTACACCGCACACATCACAATTTGGAGAATCTGATTTTCTCATCATGTGTGCGAACTTGTTCAGTGGAACGTAACCAGATCTTATCCTAAACGCTGTTACAACTAAAAATCTACTCAAATTCACATTAACGAGCCATGGTATTCGAGGAGGCTCATATTGAATTGTTTTGTACAATTCCCTTTTCCAACGATCTCTCATTAAAATATTCCGTGCAGTTATTGTGGCAGTACTTTTTGTATTTAGGCAACAACTCAGTGTAATTTGGCAGAATTATAACCTCTTTTCCATCTACTGCTGCTTTTCTCGCCAACATGTCAGCCTCCTCGTTACCTCTGATGCCAATATGTAATGGAATCCATTGCAATTTCAACTGAATGCCCTGTAAATTGTTTTCGTAAATTTCAGCGAGGATGTCATAAGCTATCGATGTACCTCTGCCACCAGAGGCACATCGAGCTATATGATACAAAGCGCTTCTGTGGTTCAACAAAGATATCTAATGTCTCATATTTTGGTAGATTGACGATTAAGTTACAAAGAACTATGATATCTATCAGTCCTCCTTAGTAATAATAATTAGCATGTGAGTTATTAGTCATTTGATTATTCGGGGAAGTATGAATGAATAGCAAATAAGCTACTTATCTCCTATAACTCAATGGTACATTTAAAACTAAATAAACACTACCTACTAATACTATTGCGATTCAGAGATTTCTGGTCCAATATTATTATGGTCTTTATTAACCGACTTCCAAAAAGGAGTAGGTCATATTAGGTTGGGGAAAAAGTCTTTTCGCATTATAGTATGTATGAACTTAAAATAAAATCTCTTTGGCTACACTATTTGTATCTGGCTGGTTTTGGTATCATTGAAAGTTTAAATTTTAAAGAACATAATTCCAAATTCAAATTAGGATTATTATGTGTGATTTTCATTTGTTTTTCGTACTGTCAAGATGAGTGAATCTAATGAAGAAATTCTATACATTTTAAAATTTTACTACAAAAAAGGTAAAAATGCAACGCAAATCGCGAAAAAAATTTGCGATGTTTATGGACCCAGTGCAGTATCTGTGAGAGTAGCACAAATTTGGTTTAAGCGTTTTCAATCCGGAAATTTTGATGTCAAAGATGCACGTCGCTCTGGTCGCCCTATTACGGATAAAATGAATGCCATTTTTGAAAAAGTGGAGCAAGATCGGCATATCAGTAGTTATGACGTAGCTGAAGAACTGGGAATGGACCACGAAACAGTTTTGGCGCATTTGAATAAAACTGGGTACACAAAAAATCTCGATATTTGGGTAGGTACCTCACGAGCTCACTGAAAGAAACCTAATGAACCGTGTACTCATTTGTGATTCTTTATTACGACGTAATGAAACCGAACAATTTTTGAAGAAGCTGATAACTGGTGATGAAAAGTGGATCACGTACGACAAGAACGTGCGAAAAAGGTCGTGGTCAAAGGCCGGTCAGGCTTCACAGACTGTGGCGAAACCCGGGTTAACTCGCAACGAGGTGATGCTGTGTGTGTGGTGGGATTGGAAGGGCATTATTCATTATGAGCTGTTACCATCAGGCAGGACCATCGATTCTTAACTCTACTGCAAACAACTGTTGAGATTAAAGCAAGAAGTTGAGAGAAAGCGGCCGGAATTAATCAACAGAAGGGGTGTGGTTTTTCATCATGATAACGCTAGACCTCACACATCTTTAGACAGCAAAAATTAAGAGAGTTAGACTGGTTGTGTGATATGTCCAAAAAAAAAAAAAAAAAAAAAAAAACTGGGAGGTGTTAATGCATCCGCCGTATAGTCCTGACCTTGCACCTTCAGATTTCCACCTGTTTCGGTCTCTTCAGAATTCTTTAGGCAGTGTCAGGTTAACATCACGAGAGGACTGCCAAAACCACTTGTCGCGGTATTTTGATCAGAAGTCCCAAAATTTCTATAGCAATGGGATCATGTCCCTACCTACAAGATGGCAAAAAGTTATCGAACAAAATGGTACCTACATACTTTAGATAAATGTAAATACTTAATGTATATTAAAAAATGTTTTGAATTTTCTTGAAGAAACTTTTTCCCCAACCTATTACGTTCGACTTTACGTATGTTTTTTTTTTTCTTTTCTTATACATATGTCTTTACCGATTTCTCCGTCAATTGTGAACTGATTTTGGAAATTATTTTTTTGTTTTAAAGGAAATCGAGGGAAACCCTAAAATTTATAGGCACTCCTATAGCGATTTGGGTATTTTTTTTATAGTAACTCGTACTTTTGCCCTCGGACAGCACCATTTGGTGAAGTGGAACTGATGATGAAGACCACAGATGGCCATCAGAACTACTCAATAAGTAATAAGTATTTCAAGGGTTGCGATTCGATTACTAAGAAATTTTTGCTCTGCATATGGTGTAGTGGAGCTGATGGTGACTGCACCATCAGCTTCCAGTTCTCCTGGTTCTTACTAGGAGAACTCCTCAACAATTAACGTGCCTGCATCGGGAAAAGCAATATTTTGTGAGCAGTTGACATTTGGCTATTGTAACTTAGATAAATTACAAGCTGACCCACTAAAAAGTGAAAAATAAATAACTTTTTTCCAAAAAAAAAAAAAAAACAAAAACAGACTTCGAAAAAAACACTACCTACAAAGAGAAAAAGTAGGTGGCAAAAACTAAAATACTGATCCAGACACAGACATCCCAAATTATAAAATTATTTTTCACTTTGTAGTGTTTTCGGTTGTTTTTCTTTTTCTCATTTAATAATATTATAAATTTACAACTTCCAAAGTTTATTGAATAAATACGTAATCATAATAGATATAAATTATTATTAATCAAATTAATTCAAATTAAAAGCGACACGGAAATGACAATCATTAAGCCTATTTCTATTTTAGCATTTGTATAAATTATTTATATCTAGTATAAATTTTATAAAACGTGTCGAGGAAGCAGAACGACACCTTGTATAAGTATATCTTATCATAAACATTGTTCTCATGTACGTAACTTTGTCTTTTTTGAGAATAAATATCTTTAAACCTAAACCTAAATTAAGTAGATAGGGTTCGTCTCAATTACATTCAAAGAGCAAATTAACAAATTAGCAACGTAACCAGTAGTGTGGTGATCATGATCCAATCGTGCCCATGTTACATGCTCAGAATCGCAAATGTCAAATAATCTAGAACGGTATCATCAGTGTATCATATTTGGAATGGACGCGACTCGTGACGGCTTGTGTAATATCATGCACAGAGGATAAACCCTGCCAGATAACAAACCTAAATAAGTATACAGCTATGACAATATCATGGCCGTACTTCGAACACGTTTCCGGTATTCAAAACATGAAACGATCATTATATGTATAAATCTAGAAAAAAAATTACCTACTTCATACACATTTTGTTTTAAAAAAATGTACAAAAAATTTCGTATTTCTATGGAGATAATGTTCCTCTAACTAAGAATAGTTAGATGGACCAACTTTATACAGAGTTGGAAACTTGGGAAGCAAATTATTAACCAATTATGTAACCATCCAGAGGGCTTCATCTTGTTTGACTTTCATTCAAATACCAAACTGACACAACCCTCAATTAAGTTTACAATTCCTTACATAATGACTATGTGGCAAGCTATGATGTTCATGGCAACTGGCGACACCGAACAACAACGGGTCCAAGATTTCATCACTACGTACATGACATCTATCCATGCAATATATAGAGCCGACATCTAGGCAATTTTCAAAACTTGCAAGCAAATGCAGTGTTTTTAAAAACAATAGTGTGTATTTAAGTGTCATTTTAATATTATGTTTTCGCATCTGTTTCATTACCATAACACTAAAACGCTCATAAATGAGACAATTTGCTACCAGAAAAAAATAGATAAATACTATTTGGCAAGTTCATAAGTTTATAACATATCAGGTAAACATTTTTTAAACAAAAAGTTTTTAACATTTCGACCTCGTCTTCCTAATTGCTCGTATTTACATACTAATTCGTCTAACCAGTTCTTAATTATGTGTAGGTACTCTCAGCATAAAAATATCGCCGCTAAATATTTCGTTTGAGCTGCTTTTCTGTATGAAAACATTATAGTGAACTCGTTAATTTGGGCCTTGTGCAGCCTTCACCCACAAGCCGCTAATAAAATTAAACAGAAAATGGATTTTCCGTGATCTTGAGCTACTTTACACAAACCACTCTAAATTCAAGTGTTTTCCCGATAAACTCTACAATATAATATCACACTATGTTCTTATCTAAACGATTACCTATTGTGAAGTCACAATCACAAAAGCTGGCCAGGAAAGCATGGGTAATAAACTAATAAACGATTAATCATATATTGATAACTAAAACTTCTGCGAAGAATATTTTGTAGGTAATACTTGTGTGGATTGTAAAACTAATGGTATCTAGACTGCAAAAAATGTAAGGTGAATACGAATTCCTGATACAACACCTGCGTCCATAACTCCATATCTTATCGATATTACAACTGTTATGATGAATGACTAATAAATGTTTTTCTTGTTATTTTAATGATAAAGTCGTGCTAAACAAATTTTTATTTAAGTCGTGAAGGAGTTTTGCGAGATTTTAGAAATTACAGGTTATTTAACCTCTGACGTGTCCCTGCGCCCCATGTGTGCATAAGGAAAAATCATTTATATAATAGGTATATAAGCTTATATCATATATATATACACTTCTGGACACATCTTTTGGCCCACCTTGTATTTTCAGTTTCGTTTGGTCCTAGCTAAAATTTTATATTAGGTCGAGCAAAAAGTTTTTATGCAGTTTTGAACCTGGCACATTCACAATTTCATTCAATAGTCTTTTTTTGAATTTCGAACACAGAATTTAAAGAAACAAAAGACAATTTGGAGCCTGTTTGTTGATATCAAACAATCGAATACTAAGAAAACTTGGTTTTATTGGTTTACTTGGATTTAATTCTTGAAAAAGTGATTGATATCTTTGGTTTTGCAACAAACATTACTTATTCTTAACGTTAAGGTGAGGTTCTATCAATAATCTATGGATACTTCACCTGAAGTCGCCGCCCAAGCTGTGGCACTTATTCAGGCCGGACACAGCCAAAGAAACGTGAGTGCTCAACTTAATTTAAGTCGATCTGCGGTCCGAAATGTTTATCGGAGGTACCTAGAGACTGGCGGCTTTGTTCGTCGCCAAGGAAGGCCACGATCTCGGGTCACAACTGAAAGGCAGGATCGATTCATCGTGACGACCAGCTTGAGAAATCGTCACCTTACCTCCATTGAGATACAAAACCAACTTCGCGACTTCCACGGAGTATCTGTGAGCGCTCGAACTGTTCGGAGAAGGTTAAAAGAACGCGATATGGTACCACACAAGCCAGCTAATGGCCCCAAACTAACGCGAGCCCACCGAACAGCGCGCCTTCATTTCGCACGCAGTCATTTAAATTGGACACAGCAAGATTAGAGCCGTGTACTCTTTTCTGATGAGTCTAAAATTGTGTTACATGGCAATGATGGAAGGAAGAAGGTCTACCGACGTAAGGGAGAGCGTTTCGCACAATGCTGCTTTGAAGAGAGGGTGGCTTATGGCGGTGGCTCATGGACTGTCTGGGGCGGTATATCCGCGAGCGGCAAAACTCAACTTGAGGTTGTTACAGGACCACGGCTGCTAACATTAAATGCTGAAAGGTACATTCGTGAGTGCTTAGAACCTCACGTGATACCATACGCGGACTATGTGGGCCCAAATTTCCTTTTTATGCATGATAATGCAAGAGCCCATGCGGCCGGCATCGTCAGGGAATATCTTCGGGATGTGAACATCACAGTTATGGACTGGCCAGCCAGAAGCCCAGACATGAACCCCATTGAGCACATGTGGGACGAGCTAAAAAGACGTGTTAGGGCTCGTCAGCCAGTTGCCCAGACGATGCAGGAGTTGAAAACTGCCATAGAAGAGGAATGGGAGATGATCCCTCAAAATTTCATAGAGCGGTTGATAAACTCTATGCCTAATCGTATGAGAGCTGTGGTAGATGCCCATGGAGGCAACACGCGTTATTAAATTAAACCTTTATTTGATAAAACATGTTTTTTATTCAAAAATCAATTGCCTTTAACAAGGCGCATATCCGACTTGTTAGGCGTAGCTCCATGTCGTATGGTATTCTGAATTCAAATTTAAAACAATACGATCGAAAAAGATGGTAAAATGTATCAGGTTTAAAACTGCATCAACAGTTTTTGTTCAATCTAGCAATCATATTTCGGTAGGGGCCATCGAAACCTAAACTCTAAGGTGGGCCAATAGATGTGTCCAGAAGTGTATATATAAACGTAAAAAAACATCATGCGATGGAAAAAAAATCACCATCAGTAGTTGTGAAGCTACGGGGTTTGCAACTACCCCCCCCCCCCCCCCCCCTCCCCTTGGGGAGGACGTTTGAGGGGTAGAAAAATTTTGTGCCTGAACTGGAATCAAAACAAAAAACCACACAAGAAAACCATATAGATTTTAAGTTATTGGAAAACTTATCTGATCTGTAAAAATCCAAGCGATTATAAAACTAAAATTCGACCGCGCGTTATAAATCAGACATAAAATGACATTTATCGGAAGCGAGGAAATATGGTATTTGTCTACTAAATGCAATGCTATGAGTAATTTTATTAATGTTAAGGAAACAAAATGCCTACCATCATCTTCCTGCCCTTATCCCATATTACTTGGGGTCGGCGCAACACGTTTTCTTCTTCCATTCTCCCCTGTCAACCGTCACGCTATCATTCACTCCCTTCTCTTTCATATTATTCCTCACACAATCCATCCATCTTTCTTTGGCCTTCCTCTGCCTCTCCATCCATCAACATGTATATTCATCACTCTTCAAACAAAATGCCTACCACAATTTTAAATTAAATCACCTTGTGGTATATTTTCCTAATGACATAGCAATTAGTTTTATGATTTGCGACGAAGATCGGAGCTTCACGCGTAATACTGGCCACAAATGCCATACAATGATATTCTTACACAAAAATATTGACTAGCATCACTATGTGCGTCAGCGCAGCACTAAATTCTCATTGGCTGTCGCAGACTGATATCATAAGTTACTTTAGCGTCCATTGCTCCATTTGTTTACAGAAGCTCTTTATGACAGTAAATGATGGATTGACGGATGTGGTGAGCGTTGATCCAGCCTGCGGCAGGCTTGGGCTATACGGTAAGCTCAGGAATGACAGCGCTTGCGATTACGCTATTATGTATTTAGCATAAAGCTGACTACATTTAATAAATGAACATGTACGAGGAAAATACGTTTGGTACCTAATTAAAATAATATTCTAGACTAAAATAATATTTTGGACTAAATACTTATAATACTTATATTATATAAGTATTTAGTCCAAAATTAATGATCTCCTTTCAAAAGAGGCAATTTAAAAATACTCTCTGGTAATTCTCATCTCCTAGAATATTATTTTAATTACCAAACAAAAAAAAAACATACTCCGTTGTAATGTTATTCTCTTCACTTTTCACTATGGGACCAAATCTGTAGGGCCACTCCCTGCGCTGTTATTACATACGAGTATGAAAAATACTGTTTTCAGTATGTACTCGTATTAGTTTCAGTCTGTTTTCAATGTGTATGTGTATGTAGTTAAAAAAATAATAGTATTATTTTTCACTTTTTAGTTGTGGTACCTACCCCACACAAATTCTAATACCACTACTTACCTGCAAAAGAAACTAGAAGATCATCCATATAAAAGTGGGGAAAAAATACGTATTATTGAAGTTAACACAAAAACTACCCAAGCAAAGTTAATCAATTTTATATGGGACCAACTTTGAGGTACAGCCTCTCGAATAAAACAAAAATTTTCAATTCGGACGACTGTAAAAGGTTATTCGTGGTCATACATAAAAAAATATACAATATGTCGAATTGAGAACCTCCTCCTTTTTTTTGTCGGTTAAAAACAGAAATAAATACTTAGAGAAAAGTGTTCTTTAGCCCAAAAATGTATGGACAGTGAATGTTCTCCTTTAGCAACTGCCTACTATACCTATAAAGTCAGCCTGTTGCCTACCTACCTATTACCATTACAAGATAATGTAATCGCGTAGATAAAAGAAGGCTAAAACTGCCTTGAAGTCCTCATTATTTCCTAATAATGATATAAGGCCTGATTCTAAAATCTGAACTACTAAGAATGTCCAAAGGATATCTTGTGGTTTGTCACCGAAATTCATTCGTTAAATATTGTATAAGATTTGAAATCATTAAAATTTTGTATCGGCCGCGTTTCTATGAAACCCCAAGGCCGTATCGACCAACGCCCGCCGGTGTTTCAAACTAACCTAGACACCACACTCAGGGTCACAACCCCGCCCAGGGGCTACAACACTACAAGTTCTAATTTTTGTACTACCTCTGTGCCTCTACATGCTAATAGCACGCGATAAAAGCTAGCCCTAGTCTTTATTATCAGGCTTTGTTGTCTGGTGGATTAACTTTGCACGATAAGCGATATTCAATATTGTCATCATAATCTCGTAGTAACAATCTCCTCTTCTTCCTAGCCTTTTCCCAACTGTGTTGGGGTCGGCTTCCAGTATTACCAGATGCAGTTGAATACCAGTATTTTACATGGAGCGACTGCCTATCTGACCTCCACAAGCCAGTTACTGAGTAACATGATACACCTTGGTAAGACTGGATCCCTTAGTAACAATCCCAACTTTAAAGGTAAGTGTCCACAAGACCTGTCATTTATCTATTCAGACCACGTTCCTTTTGCTAAGGCCTCCTTGCTCCTCAATCTTCCTTTACTGATCGATCGGCTTTCGTAACGGAGCTCTTCTTTTACAGATTTTTTTATGAATGTTCCTGATTAGTTACGTCATCAGAATATAGAATAGAATACTCTTTATTATGTACACAATAAAATTACAGATATAAATGTAGAAATTTTACATAGGGTGACACAATGGGCGATCTTATCGCTAAAAGCGATCTTTTACCGACAACCTTTGGATGGATTAAAAAGGAGAGATCAATTGTAGGTAATCTGTGGTGTACCACTTACATATACAATATGCATATAATACAATATACCTACATGACTGCCATAGACTATTCCCATAGGAATATATCATCCTTCATCAAGTCAGTGATTGCGGTATCGATTTCATATAAAGTATACCTTGGACGCCCCGCTCATACATAATAAACTAATACTACTTTATATTATACGTTTTAAGTATATTAATGTCATCCACCTGATTAATTTTGTTGGTTAGTTTTCCTTTTTTAACCGACGAAAAAAAAGGAGGAGGTTCTCAATCCGACATGTATGTTTTTTTTTATTTTTTTTTTTGTATGACCACGCATAACTTTTTACAGTCGTCCGATTTGAAAAATTTTTGCTTAATTCGAGAGGGTACCTATACATCAAAGTTGGTCCCATATAAAATTGATTAACTTTGCTTGGGTAGTTTTTGAGTTAGCTTCAATAATACGTATTTTTTCCCCACTTTTATATGGATGATGTTCTAGTTTGTTTTGCAGGTAGTGGTATTAGAATTTGTATGGGTTAGGTACCACAACTAAAAAGTGACAAATAAAAACTTTTTTACAAAAAAATACAACCGACTTCCAAAACCTCACTACAATGTGAAAAATAACTTTAATTTCGGAAGTCGGTGTCAAGAACGAAAATACATTTAACCAGACACCGACTTCCGAAATTAAAGTTATTTTTCACATTGTAGTGTTGGTTTTGGAAGTCGGTTGTATTTTTTTGTAAAAAAGTTTTTATTGATCGAAGTGAAGGATAGTTGAAAAGTCACGTGTTGTAACTTAAGTAATGTAGGTATTCATAATGTCTAATCTATACAATTCCTGCTGTTCATCATGTTTGGAAGTCGTCATTAAATACAGCTATTACCTACAAAATTTTTTTTTTCATGCTTCCGGAAATGACTTCGTATATTATTTTTGATGATAATGTTGTTTGAAAAACGGAAACAACTTTTATAAAACAATCAATTCAAAAAATATAATTTACTTCTGTATGTAATTTAAAAGTACTTAAATAGCTCATTACGTGTATAAGTATAACCGAAATAATACCTTTACAAATCGCTATCAACCGATCATCGAATAATTTTACGATGTTATCACGAAAAGTGAT
Organism: Cosmia pyralina; assembly: GCA_946251885.1. Lineage (NCBI taxonomy): Eukaryota > Metazoa > Arthropoda > Insecta > Lepidoptera > Noctuidae > Cosmia > Cosmia pyralina. The sequence goes on along the minus strand of OX276359.1, from coordinate 5,101,692 downwards.
CGCAGCACTTCCTATCAATGTATCCTACTTCCTGCTAATTTTATAAACACGATAGTTTGTGAGGATGAATGCATGTTTGTTACTCTAAAACTACTGAACGGAATTTAATGTAATTTGGCACACAGATAGTTTATAACCTGGATTAACACATAGAGGATACTTTTTATCCCTATAATCCTACAGGTTCGACAGTGGCGTGCACAGAGATTTCAGACAGGGTATGCACGTCTAAAATAAAAAAATAAAACTTGAACAAGCTGAAACTAGTACCTAAGTTTTTTTTTTCCCGACCGTTTGTTTTACCCGACCTCACCTACCCTAACCCTAATCTTACACTGACTCTTACCGCACGGCGCCATTGGCTTCGCATGATGTTTGTTTGCGACCACAACGAATATCTAAAATATTTTAATCTGAATATCCGATAAAGGTCCAAACATTATTTTTATCTTGATTTGTAAACAAAAAGCAAGGGATAAAATACAATGAGTTTGTGTTATACACGACATGTTTGACAGTAGGTAATAATTAGGTATCACAAAACTTTTCTATGAAAATAACGAGAGGCATTACCTTTTTTGTTGAGTTAAATAAAACCCGGGTTCACACCTTCCGTTTACAATGAATTTAACTTTTTCCTCAAAATATAACGTCGAAAAGCGGCAGATTTTAATTTATTTAACACACTTCGGCAGCACAGGTCTCACAGGTATAATGTTCAATTTTTTACAAATGATTAAAATAATTACATAATAATATACAGTCAATCACAAGCGCCAAGAAAAACAATCAAATCAAAACAATATGGCGAAAAAACAAACATTGCAAGTTGAATAAAAGCGTGTAAAAACTTTACGATTACATAATAATACGAACTAATCTTGGTCAATCCGACTAAAAAAGTCAACCCTCTGTAATCAACAACTAAGCGGTGCTTTTACGGCTTCTCAATTTGGACGGGTTGCAAAATAAGCTGTGCTTCCAGAAATTAAACACACGCACACTGTCACACTATTGCTGTGTACTACACGGGTAATCACGGGTTGCGTTGTTTGAAAAATAAGCACGGCGTTGTTCTGCTTATGCTCACCGGGAGCGCTGCCTGCGCGGTTGTCGCCGCTCGCTTCAAGAAATTAGTTTCAAATGACAGTAATAGATGGCGCGTAAATCGCGTTATAAACAGTGAGATAGCGAATAAGTTAGATTAATATAGTTATTACCATGATTTTTCTTGCGTTAAAGTTATTTATCATTTCGAGGGGCATGTATGTATGTGTGTATGTGACTACAGGGTATGCAGAGCTTATTTGCATGTATGGAGTGCACGCCACTGGGTTCGAGACTTACGCGGGTGAAACCGCTGGGCGTTGTCAGTTATAAGTGTACTAATATCCCAAGAACAAAACCATAAACATAGCAATAAAGATACATAATATTATATCATAATGAATATTATAGGCATTGATTATAATTCTGCAAGTAAATTAGTCATGCAATGTTATTATCTCAACATTAAATAAATTAATTAAAGCATCAGGTGTTTGTGCAACGCTTTAACTTGGGTTATAAAGCCTTCAAGTAATAAACAAAAATCTAACCATAAAAAAGCCGCGAACAAGAATTCCTTGAGAACACAGGAAAAGTTATGTTTATCAACGTGTTGCGAAATTACCTTGGTGAATAGCCGTCTAACTATTTGCGTACCGAGATCAAACATGCATTTATACGGATGTACAATAAGTCGATATACGCACGGACGTAAAAATATCGCGGCGATTTTTTTTTCGCGTACTGGATTATCAACGCTCTTCATGACGCCGAGAGTTGAAAATCCAACAGTGTGTTTTCTCGAAGCGCTGGGATGCACTCTGTTGCTGTTAGGTTGTATTCTCGAAGCTCGGCTCAACAACGAGAGTTGAAAATCCAGTGCGCGATAAAATCCCGCCGCGATATTTTTACGTCCGTGCGAACGTCGGCTAACCAAGCTACACAGTCGGCTACCAGTACTTGTTGGATGGGTTGCCATAATCTTAATTTATCATCCCAAAGACAAAATCGCTGTCACCTAGCACGAGTACTCTAGCAGTAGCAGCTCTTGGTTCAAGTACAATAGCGTAAAACATTATGTCCGCAGACACCTTTAGCAACAAAAATGGGTCCAACCGAATTGGGCACACTGCTCCACTTCTGACGTGAAACATTGCAGCAGCCCTCTGCGGAATACAAATTGTTAGTGGAGAACGATCGATACTCCCAAACGAGATAAGGTTGTCTGAAGGTCGAATATCAGTTTCAGCTCAATGCGACCCGAGGACCCTAAAAGATTTTATAGGTAGAATGTAGTAAAATCATTCGAACATTTTCTGATCAAATAGCAGGTCAGCGCGAAATGAACATTTGAGCTGCGATAATAATAAAGTCGTGCTATGACAAACATTCTCAGAGATGTAATGTAACCTTATTTCGTTTTGGTACTGTCCATAACGAAAAACAATTGACTTTATTGGCATTACAATCGTGTGAAATGGCACGAAGCGAAATAAATTGGCTTTGTAAAGCATTTATAGCAGACGGTTGATTTGATGTTTTATGATTTATGTTATGAGACATTATCTTCAGTTTGATTATGATATCCCCGCGGCTAGTCCTTATTTAGTAATTTTTGGTAAACCTGGGGGGCTCATGGCTAATTAATAACAGCCGCACGGGTCGATCGAAGGTTAGACTTGCCTAGGTCGGTCCGTGGCTGGGTCACCATCGATTCGACTCAGAAAGCACTATTAAAACCCGTCGGTATATCGGATGTCATTTGTAGATCTTTTACAGTCGTTACGGGTAGTCAGAAGTCCGAAAGTATGACAACCAGTCTTACCAAGGGGTATCGTACTATCCAGTACCTGGGTCGTGGAAGTCAGGCAGTCGCTCCATGTAAAATACTGGTATTCAGCGGCATCCGTTTAGACTGGAAGCCGACCCCAACACAGTTGAGAAAAGGCTAGGCAGATGATGTGATGATGGTTAACCTGACAATTTGATCGACTTGGTACCTACTACTGCAATATCCAAGTTAGTTATGCTTTGAAGATTTGTATATAGCTCTAGAAACTATTTTGAGACACAAGCGTTTCAATTATCTACTACAATCAAGTATATCACTGATCATTTGACGCCAATTTACTCCCATTAATGTCGTGTTACCAAGCAAGTTACATTAGAGCTAGACAATTTGCGATCAATAATGATTTAACTTCTTTGAGAACGCTGCACTGTCATTAATTCGACAACCGTAGAAAGTGCAAACTTTCACTCAAGGTTGACTCGTAAATTTTTTACAACGATGCGTCATCGTGATTGTCGATAAGAACATAATTATGATAATATTTAAGGTCGGACTTTTAATTAGGTGCAATAAAATGACACTTCTACTGTCATTTCGTTATAAAAAGGGAACATTTTTAGGTATCGAAATGACAGTAAAGTTATGAAGTGTCATTTTACTGCAGCGAATTAAAACTCCAAGCATAAATAATTTACGACAGTTCAGGAACTCAGGAAGTAAATTATTGATTCGGTTCAAATACTCAGTATAAATACATTATGAATTTATGATATTCGGAAGTTGCTTGTGTTCGCTGATAATTATTTGAATCGTATTCATCACCAGGAAGTTAATCTCATCACGAGGCACTAAATAATAATCACACCAACAATCATCTGATAATCAGATCGTGATGGTCTTCCTGGTCAAAGAATCTTCTAGAACTTTCGTTTAGTCTGTAACATCTAATGGCCGATTCCTATAATTTACGGACCGTTATTGGTTAAAATTACAACTCTTGTATCTTGACCAATAATGAAGCAAAGACCTCATAGCTTTGCATAGTAGACTCCCATAAGGAAGTAGCTATCACAGATAAAATTAGCTTACGAATCTATATAGATAGCCAGTTTGTGCAATAAAAAATGCTACCATTGGTAAGCAAAACGATTCGTTTTTGTTTATGGGAACCGAGCATAAATAGTTACTTTCAAATTCAACGGAAAAAAATATTTCTGGCACCCAGCCCAGACATCGGATTATGAATTCAAGACAAAACTCAACAGCTTCAGGCGCACTTACTTCCACATTTGTTTGTATTACATTTAGTGTGAGATCAAGCGAGCCAATCATAACACGGTGTTTGTATGTGTGAACCTTACGCGAATCTTTAACAAAATCATAGTAGGTTCGTTCGTACGCATGTTTTGATGCAATAGTGAAGTCATTCAGCAATTTGGTATCATTTCGAAATTAACGCAGACAACGAAAACAACTTTTAAAACCCGTTTTGTAAGTTTTAGCACATTTCCGTGTTTTTGTTGTCTATTTAATGTTGATGGAATAGTTTGTGACGTCAATGCTACAACGACAGACGACAAGTATAGCACTTAGGACTGACCAATGTAACCTGAAGCCCGTCGAGGTAGGAAACGCTCTAACTTCAAAGCAGCAGCAAGCTTAGCATGACCGCCATAGAAACGGGTTTTGCAAAGGAAGATTAGACAAAATGGCAGATAGTAGAAATATTTGTACGCATTATATGCGTCTAAGGCTCAACTCACACCAAAAGAGCGTCGAAGCGCAGCGAAGCGGAGAGCAGTTTCAGTGTCATATGAATTTTAACTTTATTTTCATTACTATTAAACTTATTATCGCATGAGAAATTCGAACGAATCGCGCGGATGCCCGCGGCGCCGCGGGAATTCCGGCGAATTCCATAAACGGAGCCTTCTCTACCGAGCGGGTCGCTGCGCTTCGCTGCCCTTCGCCGCTCTTTCGGTGTGAGTTGTGGTTGACCCTAAGCATGGCAATGTGTAGTTTTGTCTATTCTTCCGTCGACAAAACGTCGTCATCATAGATATCTATGAAATAAGGTCTGCTACGCGTGCAGATTCATTCTAGAGTCTAGAATAAATCTGCTGCTGTGAAGATAAACCGTCTCCTCCTTTCATTTAGGAAGTTTACAAAATTGTCCTTAGTCTAGAATCTAGACTAGGGACAATTTTGTAAGCTTTCTACTAGCACTCAATATAAAATGATGAATTGGGACACTAAAATAATTGTAACGTAACTCGGAGGAGGAGCTCGTGGCTAAGTAATAACAGCCGCACGGGTCGATCCATCAGGTTAAGCTACGCTTGCCGGGGTTGGTCCGTGGATGGGTGACCATCTTTACATACCGACTCCTCCGTGCCTCGGAAAGCACGTTAAGCCGTTGGTCCCGGCTGTCATTCGTGGATCTTTGACAGTCGTTACGGGTCGTCAGAAGCCCGAAAGTCTGACAATCAGTCTTACCAAGGTGTATCGTATTACCCAGTTAATGGGTTGTGTAGGTCAGATAGGCAGTCGCTCCATGTAAAATAATGGTATTCAGCTGCATCCGGTTAGACTGGAAGCCGACCCCAATATAGTTGGGAAAAGGCTAGGCAGATTGAATTGTAGCGTAAAGAACTATGTAGTTGTTGTTCATATTTTTTTTTAAATACGTCCTTCAAGCGGTGTTGAACTGTTGTCATCAATGTCATCATTTACAATTTCCGTAAGCCAAAGATGACTTTGCAAAATGATTTAAAATGCAAATTATAAAAAAAAAACCGGTCAAGAGCGAGTCGGACTCGCGCACCGAGGGTTCCGTATCATCATTTATATGTATTTTTTGTTGATGATTTCTGAAAAACTATGCTATTTAGAGACATCGTTTTATTTTTCCTGTAATCTATACATAAACTTCTATCACATGAATAATTTCAAATTTTTTTCTATGCAAACTTCGGAGATAAGGGGGAACGGTATTTTTTTTAACAGTTTTCATCAAGTCGAAAACTATTATTCTGCCTAAAAAAAAGAAAAAAAAATGTTTAAGAATGTGCAAACAGCCCTAGTAGTAGCCCCACTTCGATTTTTTAAGACCCCCTTTCAGTCCCTGTTGCAAAAAAACATGTATTTTTTTATTTCTTTCTTATTTGCAAAATAGTTGGGCAAACGTCATCTAAAACTGTTCGAAATTTCAAGTTGATAGCATTAGTAGTTCTTGAGATATCCAGCTGCGTGTGTGTGTGACACAGACAGACAGACTGAGTCACACCATAAGGGTTCCTTTTTATTATTTTGGTACGGAACCCTAAAAATACATGATTTGTCCTCAGGGTCTTCAACCTTCAATCTAAGAATTGACATGTTTTTACATAATTTTAAGTTGTGAATTTGATTTCCTGTTATCAGCCTCTTGGTGGATACGTACCGTTAACTTGCAACTAATTGACAGGTACATCCCGTTTAAGATTCATATCTATACAAAATGTTAAATTTTAACTGCCATTATAATTAATTACTAGTTCCTTTGTGATACAAAACTTCCACAGAAAAGAAAGACACATTATCTATTTGGAAGTCTTTGTCCTTCAGTCAAAATATTATGCTGTGTGACGTGGACATCTTCAGTTCAGTACAATGCTGTTGATAAGCATTCCATATTCATTCGATGACGTCACTGTTACCTGAACTGAGTCAGTATTTAATTCATAAAACTCATATCGACATACTTTTGTCGTAAAACATTGAATATATTTTTAAACCATGTGTAATGTTTATATCTGGAAAGGCCCATCTGGCCAAATAAATGTTTATTTGCGATAAACCATTTCGCGGAAATATTTGCCTGAGGCACAAAACGTATACGTGGGAAAATTATGTGGTACTGCAACGGCATTCCTTAGGAACAACGTTTTGTAGTCTTTCTATGTCTGGACTTGGTTCAATCAATCTGCCTAGCCTTTTCCCAACTATGTTGGGGTCGGCTTCCAGTCTAACCGGATGCAGCTGAATACCATTATTTTACGTGGAGCGACTGCCTATCTGACTTCCACAACCCATTAACTGGGTAATACGATACCCCTTGGTAAGACTGATTGTCAGACTTTCGGGCTTCTGACGACCCGTAACGACTGTCAAAGATCCACGAATGACAGCCGGGACCAACGGGTTAGCGTGCTTTCCGAGGCACGGAGGAGTCTCGGTATGTAAAGATGGTCACCCATCCACGGACCAACCCCGGCAAGCGTAGCTTAACCTGATGGATCGACCCGTGCGGCTGTTATTATTTAGCCACGAGCTCTTCTGTCTATGTCTGGACTTGGTTATGCTATGCTAATTTTCTGAAGTCGATTCTTTACGACATCCTTAGCCTCAGGACTAACAGAATCTCAGAAACTTTAGGTAAGTAACACTAGTTACGTATCTTTCTTTTTTATTACTTAACGATTTTGTAATATCCGGATAGGTATTATTATCCCGAATAGCGCATTAAGGCCAGTAGTCCAACCAACTAGCGCCACCATTGAGAAAAAAATCTTAAGTCTGGAGATATGGAACATTTAGAAATTTCCTATGCTCACATTTTTAGTCAGATGAGGTAGGTCAGGTGAGGTCAAAAAAATCAACACTAAACCTTCTAGGTTCGAAGCCTTAGCAGTTAACGTCAAAAACGGAACATAAGAAATTTCAAAATATTCTATATCTCCAGACTTATGATTTTTTTCTCAATGGTGGCGCTAGTTGGCGGCACTACTCGCCGAAGTCAAAAGAAGTGCTGACATTAATAAAATCTTTTAAGTTCATTACCAAAGTTCAAACTTTATTTAAAGACCAATATAATTGATTCAAACAACTTCTCAATGATAACTTGTGAACAGACGAAATCCTGTTTTGCTTCATTTTTAAGCACACTAGAACAATGAAATTAATGAATACACAATAATTATCTTGGTTCAGTATTACTTCCTCATTTAAATGGGAATCGTAAGGACAAATTAAATTATGGGGACTGTACATGCCTGAAAATTTGAACGTTTCCTTAGAGGAAGTAACCAGTTACCAAATTCAGACCAGCTTTCACCAGTCTTATAGCAGTATCCTAATTGCGTAACACACTATCTATCAATCGGAAACGGTTTAATTTTGACAGTTCAACACAACATTCATTGTGTTATTTACGTTTTCGAGCAGACAAATTTTTCGAACATGTGAAGCAATAGTTTAGCAATTTGCTTCAAAATGATTCAGACGAAATCTGAATCCATAGTACCTACCTATGTTACGCAATTAGGGTGCAGGTATAGCTTAATAAATAAAGCCTAGTTCAAACATAAATCCGAGTCTTTCAAACTTCATTACAAAAGAAGAAAGAATCATACATGTACATAAAAGCAACAAAAAATAATTGAAGAAAAAAATTTTTTTTTTAATTTTCAAAATGGAGCTATACTGCCGCCATATTGTTTTTTTTTTTTTCAAATAAATATAGCCAGTGTCACTCGGGATGATGTAAGGATTCTAACGATATCCCATACATCCAAATCTGTTCAGGCATTTTCAAAGTTATGGTGGAATAAAGAAACTCACATACAAACATACATCAACCCTGACAAGAATGATCTAAAGTTGCTGCATACCTAATACTGTAATAAAGAAATAAAACCTTAAAACTTTTTATGATTTGTTATTGCTAGAAAAGCCAGTTATTAAATAAAACTTGTAAAGTCACGATGAGACAGCAATGGTTGCGCCGAAAAAACGTGCATTAATAAAACGTGATGTTGAAAAAAAAAAACCGAATAAAAAGTCAAAGGAGCACCTAGAACAAAACAGAATGTATTACCAAAAAACTGTCAGATGACCAGATCATATGATGATGATGATCAGATGTTTAGTTTAATAATTATGACATTTAAGCATGGAGTTCGATGTAAGACTGCCATTTTAGACACGCGTTGAGCAAGTGTCTAAGTTTTTGTGGTAAGGCCCAAAACATTTATTTTGTTATAAAACATTAATAACTGTGCTTGTGCCTACATAATTAGAAAATCAAATAACATCATACATACCTATTACACAGCAAAACAAACAAAATAAATCATAAGTTCGCTGTTTAGGAGGATAATATTAAAATAAATTAGAGAGAAAGACAATAAAAACAAACAAGGAAAAAGAGAGAAAGATAACAAAAAACAAACATATTAGGAAAAAGAAATCTTAATTACCGATGTCCTAATGAACAGGAAAAATACAACAAAAGAGTACCCACCTAAACCACTTTCTACGCTATACAGTTTGACTGTGGACAGGACGTCTGTTGGGTCAACTAGTTGTAATTAAAATTGAGTGACTCATTAATTAGTAAAATGTGCCAAAATTAATTAAACCTCAAAAAGGCTTAACTTGTTTGAAATTAAACAGATTTAAATGATAATTCTGTAACTAATTTGAATTAAGAATTCCATATTTTGGCATCAGTCACCCACCTGCTAAAGAAAAGGGAGATGCTGATCTATGGGCCTCGTTGTACTTAATTATAAAATATAAATAGAGAAACAATATGATTTTGTTGGTCTAATCTTGCGGTGTCATCATGATACGAGAAAAAAACTTTTTTACAAAAAAATACAACCGACTTCCAAAAACAACACTACAAAGTGAAAAATAACTTTAATTTCGGAAGTCGGTGTCTGGTTAAATGTATTTTCGTTTTTTGCCACCGACTTCCGAAATTAAAGTTATTTTTCACTTTGTAGTGTTGTTTTTGGAAGTCGGTTGTATTTTTTTGTAAAAAAGTTTTTATTTTTCACTTTTAAGTTGTGTACCTACCCCAAACACAAATTCTAATACCACTACCTGCAAAACAAACTAGAACATCATCCATATAAAAGTGGGGAAAAAAATACGTATTATTGAAGCTAACTCAAAAACTACAGAAGCAAAGTTAATCAATTTCTTCCCTCTCTAATAAAACAAAAAAAAAATCCAAATCGGTCCAGCCATCTTCGAGTAATCGGGGAACATACATAAAAAAAAAAATAAAAAAGGTTCCGACGAATTGAGAACCTCCTCCTTTTTGAAGTCGGTTAATAATGAAGGGACCAATACAGTTTAAAACCACGCCGTCCGATTCCTATGACGTCTCAAAACATCATAAACTCACTAACCATGATTCATTCTAAACCCAAATATTAGGTCTTTACCTATGAAATTGCCGTTCTGCAGTACTGGCCATTTCAAATCAAAATAATTTTTGTTTGGCTAAGAATACTAATTTCAAATTAATTTTATTTTAAAAACATGGATTTTTTTTTCCAAAAGTAGTCATTTGTTTATTGATTAGTGTTACATTTTCATCGCATTTCAATATTTTTCGTCATCATGGATACGTTAAAAATTCGAGTAATTATGGAATATGAGTACCGTCGTGGCAGCAACGCGGCACAAGCGGCACGCAACATCAACGACGTTTACGGAGCTAACACTACAAACCAACGCACCACTTGTTATTGGTTTGCTCGCTTCCGTTCTGGAAATTTCGACCTGAAAAATGAACCTCGCAGTCGTCCGAAGACTTTGGTCGACAATGACGAATTAAAGGCGATTGTGGAAGCTGATGATACACAATCTACGGCTGAATTAGCAGCAGCTTTCGACGTTAGCGTCAAAACAATATTGGTCCATTTGCGTCAAATTGGCAAGGTAAAAAAGCTTGTCAAATGGGTGCCCCACGAATTCAATGATCGCCATCGCGAAGTACGCGTCGAGACGTGCCTTGCACTGCTCAACAGACACACAAATGAAGGAATTTTGAACCGCATTGTTACCTGCGATGAAAAATGGATTCTGTTTGATAACCGCAAGCGCTTAGCAAGTTGGTTGGATCCTGGTTGAGCACCTAAACAATGCCCTAAACGAAAACTTACCCCTAGAAAAGTGATGGTCACTGTTTGGTGGTCTAGCGCCGGTGTGATTCATCACAACTTCTTACCAAACGGGGTGAGCATTACTTCAGATGTGTACTGTGAAGAACTGAACACAATGATGGAGAAGCTGGCACATCTCCAACCAGCATTGGTCATTCGCTCGTCTCCGCTGCTCCTGCACGACAACGCGCGACCTCATACTGCACAGCAGACGGTCTCCAATTTGCAAGAACTGGGGTTGGAAGCTCTCCGTCATCCGCCCTACTCGCCAGACCTTGCGCCTACAGACTACTACTTTTTCCAGAATTTGGATAACTTCTTGGCGGGAAAAAAATTCAATACCCGAGAGGCAGTACAAAATGCCTTTGAAGAATTTGTTGCCTCCCGTCCAGCTGATTTCTTTAAGAAGGGCATCAATAAACTGCCACTGCGTTGGCAAAGATGCATTGATTGCATGGGTGATTACTTCGATTAATACAAATAAAAAATGCATGAAAAAAATTCGTTTAAATTTTTTCATACAAAACGGCAATTTCATAGGTAAAGACCTATTATTACAGAATTCATTCAGGCAAAACGATTAAATTCCCAGAACCAAAAGTCAAAACAAAGGGTGCGAATGTAAACGTAGATATCGGCACGTGACATAGATCATTAGAATTATCATCATTACAAACCGTATTAACATAAATAAATAAATAAATAAATAAATAAATAAATCATTCTCCTGCCCTTATCCCAATTTATTTGAGGTCGGCGCAACACGTCTTTTTCTTCCATACTTCTCTATTAGTCATTTCGGTAGTCTCTCCCTTTCTAGCCATATTATCTTTTACACAGTCCATCCATCGTTTCATTGCTTTGGTCTTCCCCTACTCGTATAGTCGTATAGCCATCCACATTCATACTCAAAACTTTCCTGACGACCTTTTCCTCATTCCTCCGCATCACCATGACAACCGATTTCCGTAAAATTTTTCAATCACCGGTATCAGTTCCTTCAGGTCAGACTTCCTCTTATATACTCATTTTTAATTCTATCCATTCGCGTAACACCACAAATCCCTCTTATCATTATGCAGTTGCATGCAATTGCCTGTCATTCATTCCTGTTGTGGCCCAACATTCTGATCCATACAAGGCACGTGACATACATCAGGCGAAAATTAATTGATAGCAACAATGTAGCGCCAATTGTTTCCATACGCGCCACTAGATACTAACCAGAGGGTCCAAGGTGAACTTTAGCTTTGATAAAAATGTATAGCAACCGCCTGTCCAGCACTAATTTGTATCTGGATACAAAAACAATTGCTTGAAACTTACGTCATCATAAACGCAAGGCAAAGTCGCAGGAACTGATAGCATGCCTGTGCCATACAATTGCACTGATTCACGCAATTAGCTACTTCTAATTGGTATTTACAACTCACAAGGATATGTTATTTATCACACAGAGTACCAATGGTTATTACTGTTCGTGAGTCAATGTTGACAAAATGCCATCATAATATACAAGCTGTAATTAATATTGACTATTTCCAATAGCAGCTACATCACCGTACATTTACTGAGTGATAGTGAATAGAAGAAGAGCTCGTGGCTAAGTAATAACAGCCGTACGGATCGATCCATTAGGTTAAGCTACGGTTGCCGGGGTTGGTCAGTGGATGGGTGACCATCTTTACATACCGAGACTCCTGCGTGCCTCGGAAAGCACGTTAAGCCGTTGGGCCCGGCTGTCATTCGTGGATCTTTGACAGTCGTTCCGGGCCGTCAGAAGCCCGAAAGTCTGACAACCAGTCTTACCAAGGGGTATCGTATTACCCACAGGTAATACGATACCCCAGTAATTGGGTTGTGGAGGTCAGTTAGGCAGTCGCTCCATATAAAATACTGGTATTCAGCTGCATCCGGTTAGACACGAGCCGACCCCAACATAGTTGGGAAAAGGCTAAGCAGATTGATTGATAATGAACAAATAACTTCAGCGGACTTTTTTTTCAATTTTCACCTTATCCGAAAAAGAAAAGGTTTGTATTGTACAAAGTAACTGCCCGCTGGTGGAACAGCTGCAAACAATCAGAACTGTCTCCCGTAAACGTCAATAATCGATGCAGCTATCATTTAGCCTGCACGTAGCTATTGTTAGACGCGGGTCAAGTTCCGCCTGAAAACTAGGACTTGTGTGACGTCATCATTGCATGCACATGCTAAATATAGCACCGAGAACACAAAGTAACCTCACCCGGTGACCCAGATAAGTGTCGCTCACAACGCCCTTGGGGATGCAAAAACTGTTTGATATCCGGAACAATAAACTGCAATATTCACATCCTGAGCTAAGTGTTCAAACAGGAATCATTTTTATACATCAAACCAAGTAAAAGGAAAGAACATTGCCAAGTGTTTCGCTAACGTTAAAACTAAGAAAAATTTCTTTATGCGATGTTGGAGTTTCCTAAAGTCCGACCAAAGAAACCTCAACGCTTCTAGAATCGACTACCCTTCAAAAGTCATCATTCAAAGTCTTCATTATACTGCAGTGTCCTTTAACTATGATTGAGCCAATGTTCTTGAGAAGCCCTTGATGAAACTGTTAAAAATAAACGTTTTGATCAGGTTAACTTCTGCATCAAAACGAGCCATTCATAACCAGTTTTACTTTAGCGTACCTACTTGAAACTACTTAAACCTGATTAAAATAAAACTGTAAGCAAAACCTACCAAAGTAAATACCAGTTCACGAACTGAATTATACGCCAAATCAGAATTTGAAGAACTGTAGAACCATATTCGTATTACTAAAAGATCAGAATGTTCCAGTTGAACCACCACTTTGCTAAATTATCACAAAGAACAAGACAAGGTAGATGCAGCTAGTCTGCGTACAAGTCCGAGATGGGCTGCCGACTGCAAACTGCAACCGAAATCGACTCTAGGTTTCTATAAATCGATATAGATATCTTTAAAGGGTGACTGATAATTAGTGACCGATACTTAAACACATGATTGTGCTCATGAAACAAACAACTTTTACTATGGGACCAAACCTGAAATCGCGAAAAAAAAATCTGCTGCTTCCTACATTTTGACGAGTTATGCGAACATGAATGTATAGGGCAGCTGATTTTTTTTTTTTCGCGATATCAGGTTTGGTCCCATAGTAATAGTTGTTTGTTATCATGAGTATAATTATGTGTTTAAGTATCGGTCACTAATTACCAGTCACCCTATAGATATCGTCGCTCGCTCGGCATCCAATACCGCGACTGCAACATTCATCAAATTTTACAGGAGATAAAAAAAAAACTTTTTTGCGTGTTACGTATTGCGCTTGCGATGGGTATGGCAGCACTGAGGAACTTACGCTTATGCGCGGATTTGTCTGCGAAAAATGATTTTCGCGGTTTTGGATGACTCGAATAACAATGTGACCGGTTAATTTACGGCCAATATTTAAATGTAGCATTAATTACGTATTTGAACGTGTAGAATGATATAAAACAAACATCTGATTTTCGTCAAAAAAAACCTCAGATAAACCTCTTTATCTGTTCTGTGGGATGCCGAGCGACGATATATTGTGGTTTTATGACGATAAAGTTTGCAGTCTGCAGCCTATCTCGGACTTGTACATTTAGCCAATCAGAAGAAGTGCCCGCAGTACGTCAGAGGATGAGGATTAAGCCCCCGTTCCCACGGGCGTAATAAAATCGCGGCGGGATTTTATCGCGCACTGGATTTTCAACTCTCGTTGTTGAGCCGAGCGTTGAGAATCCAACTTAACAATAACAGAGTACATTCTAGCGCGTCGAAAAAACACTGTTGGATTTTGCACTCTCGGCGCTAAGCAGAGCGTTGAAAATCCAGTGCGCGAAAAAAAATCGCCGCGATATTTTTACGTCCGTGCGAACGTCGACTGACAGCGAAGCTGCGTTGCTACGTAAGTGCTTTACTTACATATCTTTAGTGCTACTGATAACAAATTTTCTTTAGCTGTAAATTCTCGGCACAGTTCCTATTTTAAGGAAATAACTTCATTTTGTAGCCAGGAACTACCCATTTTATCAGCAGATCTCTAACAACGAGTGCATGTACAGGGTTAAATTAAATTAGCTAGCGGAACTCCGCATACGTGATGGATATCGATCTCTAAACACGACAAAATAAAAAGATATGATGATTTTTATTGGGTCAATGACTGCTGGTAGGCCTGGTAGTATTGTTACTTGAAGTGTGAGTTGATCAAATCTGTTTTATCGTACTCATCACGACTACAATACCATTGATGATGACCCCAGAAAAAAACCTCACCAAATTATTATTTTTTTGTTTTATCATGTTTCTTTGTTATGAGGAGCTCGTGGCTATAAGAGCCGCACGGGTCGATCCATCAGGTTAAGCTACGCTTGCCGGGGTTGGTCCGTGGATATGTGACCATCTTTACATACCGAGACTCCTCCGTTCCCGGCTGTGTCATTCGTCGGTCTTTGACAGTCGTTACGGGTCGTCAGATGCCCGAAAGTCTGACAACCAGTCTTACCAAGGGGTATCGTATTACCCAGTTACTGGGTTGTGGAGGTCAGATAGGCAGTCGCTTCACGTAAAATACTGGTATTCAGCTGCATCCGGTTAGACTGGAAGCCGACCCCAACCCCAACATAGTTGGGAAAAGGCTAGGCAGATTAATTTTCATGTTTCTTTGACGTCTGCGGGGTTTCGCTAGCTAATTTAATTTGACCCTGTATTCTGGTGAAGCTGATGATGTTGACAGGTATGATTAATCCCTGAACATAATTGTATCGTTAAGTAATTATTAGTAGGTACTCACCATTGCAGTGCTCTGGATGGGCTTTGCTGTTCCATTGTACGCGCAGTTAGTCAGTGTATTTGAGTCGGAGGAACATACGCCATACCAAATGCAGTGGCCTTCTGCCGATGTTGAAGGTATCTGCAACAAAAATATTACTTATTTTATTAAAAGCTAGCTAATTAAGATTATTGGAGTTTTTGCGTATTCCAATGATAACGTGATCAAAGAACTGGTTTCTATATTATTAGAAGTAATGTGTATAACAGTGTACGAGTATAACATGAACATTAACGTGTTGCAATCTTTTTATTTAGGCAACGTTTTATGTATGCTACACTACAGAGCTGCATCGCTTTTATGTTCTTACTACCTGTGCCCCGCGACTTCTTTCGAGTGGAAGTCGTAAGATACACAATATACTAAAATAACAGCCACATTTTAATGAAACCCTCGTTCCCCGATCCGCTGCGTTGCATCGCCCGCCCGCGCTATTCGTTCACACCTAATTCTTTTTCTGAAATAAAAGTAGCCTAATTTACTTCTTATAACATCAGCTATCTGCCAGTGAAAGTCCCATCAAAATCGGTCCAACCGTTTCGGAGATTAGCCGGAACAAACAGACAGACAGATATTTATGTGTATAGATATTATAGGTGTATGGATAATTGAGAATTTAGTTTTCAGATCAAATCGCCAACGAATATATTTTAGACTGACTTAACACTCTCAGACTTTTTAGGGTTCCGTACGTCCGATTGGAGAAACGAAACCCTTAAAGGATCACTCTCGTGTCTGGTCTGTCTGTCCGTCTGTCACAGCTCCCAATCTAATGGACCGATTAAGTTGAAATTTGGTACACATACATATCGAGTTTTTGTGACCCAAACGCGGACGTGTAACGTAAATAAATTAATTTTGATTATGGGGGTCACTTTTGGGAGGAAAATAAGAAAATTAAAGATAAAAGTTTTGCAAACTGCACAATGAGTCCGTGTGACATGTCAAGTGAACCCTTCATTGTGCGTGGAAAACAGATAGCTTGAAGAGTTTATGACGTTCGTTATGATGTGGAAACCTGCTGCTTTGAACTGTGATACTGGCCTACCGCCAGTGTCACATTTCAAAACGGCAAGTTTTGCGTTGAAATATCAAGGAAAACGTAAGGAAACCCTAACGTTTTTCTAGGTAGCGCCAACTACTTGTCAAGCAGCATTCGGCTCAATGACTAAGGTTGAACTCAGGTGACACGCGAATGACGCACGCACGAGATGTCTCCGTAATACGTGCTTGTAATTATTTTTTCTTTGGAGAGGCGTATCAAACGACATAATATGCTTCATGAAGGTTTTATCTATTAACTAGCTTCTGCCCGCGACTTCGTCCAAGTGAAATTTCTTGCTCCCCCGAACCACCCCGTCGCATCACATCGTCTGCCCTCGCTATTACCTACTTCATTTTGGCTTAGCGTTCTGTCCGACTTTTTTTTTGTACGGCTCCTAATGGTCCTAGCGTGATGTTAAATAACCTATAGCCTTCCTCAAGAACTAAGCTAACAAATGCAAAAATAATTGTTTAAATCCGACTGGTAGTTCCAGAGATTAGCGCGTTCATACAAAAAAAAAAAAAAAAACAACTCTTCAAAATATGCATATTTGATCAGCAACAAAGAGGGTATGATCTGGATACGAACATTGCGTGGCTATAGACATAAGCTATTTATGTATGCCATGCCAGAAAAAAATGGCGTGCTTCGCAAATTGAATGAACGGAAACATATCGGACTAATCAATTATTTACCGTAATGGAGGAAAACACGCGAACTTTGCTTACTACACAATATATTGCAAAACGTGTAAAATAATTACTTAAAAAATTATTTTCTATTGTTCAATTATTTGCTAGCTTAATAAAGAAATAAATACATCGTGAAACATGTTGATCATCCAATTCTTATTATTAATACAATAATTTTAGATAGCATCCAGGATGGACAAAGATCATCTAAACTGCAAACGGGTAATGGATTTATTAGATGTGATATAAGCAGATAAGAGTAAATCTGTCGTAGCCAACTGGTTGAATTAGCCGTTTGGTCAACCGCCTAGCCATTTCACTAAACGCCGCCATTCAATCAACGGCCCTGAATTGCCTGAATGATATTTAGCCGATACGTCTAATACAACATTTAATTAACTGGCTGGCTGATGCTTAGGCCATTTATACAAAAGGGCCATGCAATAGGGTATTTCGGTAGGTCATTTAGAGATATTATTACATTCCAATTTAAAATTACAGTGTAAAGGTAAAGAGCCCGTTTTAGAGAAAAACAAATTATTGTAACTTAACCTCAAAACACTTTAAAGTTGCTTCTGCAACGACTCCGGGGCTGCGGGAAGTGCAACCCCTTCGTCCTTACGTAACAAAGGATAGGCACCCATGCTCACCTCCGCAGCTTCGGCTTGTGGCAACCAGCCTCAGCCGCTACGGCTCGCACGGGTGCCTATGCTTTGTCAAAGTGGGCGGGGGCTGCCCTTCCTTCGTAACTCCGGATTTTTATATACCCTCTAGAGGTAGCAGCTAAAAGACTACGTGGAGTCGGGGTGCCCTGTTTCGGTTTTGCGTAAACGCATTTAAACTCTGAAAAACACCAGAAATATTGTGGCATGTCGACGCCATATTGACAGTGTGGATTTCAGCGCCAGGTGGCAGAATTTAAAACTAAATTTAAATTGAAATGTCTGGGCTAGGCAAGTAGTTAAACGCTATCGATCCAAGTAATTTGCCTAGCCGTTTGATTGAATGGCTGAATATCATTCAGGCCCTTGATTGAACGAGGGCGTTTAGTGAAACGGCTAGGCGGTTGACCAAACGGCTAATTAAACCAGTTGGCTGCAATATATCGATAAGCTGACATGTGGTCACACTCCAACTAACATTATTGTCATTGTCATTTAGATTGAAAACAAGAAAGGAAGAGATTAAGAGAGACACTGTTGAGAAAGCGGTAAAACTTAATAAATATGATATTGGTCCATAAGTAAGTTTTAGCGCAGCCTTCGCCACAGATAGCAAACCTACTTACTGATTTGTTTACGTCATTAATTATATTGTATTTGTAGATTTAGTTTAGAATAGGTTAAGTTATGATGAGGCTGACATGCCACTGTGGATAAAAGCTTCTTAATAAATGAAAATTTAAAAATAAAGTACGTTTTTCTGGTCGTTATTCATGATTATAATATTATGATTACATTCAGACGACACGACCGAGTTCTAAATACCAAACAATGAAAGTTTCCCACATCAATCAATCTGCCTAGCCTTTTCCCAACTATGTTGGGGTCGGCTTCCAGTCTAACCGGATACAGCTGAATACCATTATTTTACATGGAGCGACTGCCTATCTGACCTCCACAACCCATTAACTGGGTAATACGGTACCCTTTGGTAAGACTGATTGTCAGACTTTCGGGCTTCTGACGACCCGTAACGACTGTCAAAGATCCACGAATGACAGCCGGGACCAACGGCTTAACGTGCTTTCCGAGACACGGAGTAGTCTCGGTATGTAAAGATGGTCACCCATCCACGGACCAACCCCGGCAAGCGTAGCTTAACCTGATGGATCGACCCGTGCGGCTGTTATTACTTAGCCACGAGCTCCTCTCATTCTTGTTGACCATCTTACTTGTAATTATGTACCTATATTCATCCACATGTGGGAAAAATGAAAGTTTCCCACATGTGGATGAATATAGGTACATAATTACAAGTAAGATGGTCAACAAGAAGTAAGTTTGCCATAGCATGGTGGTGTTGCCAACCGTGCACTCGCACATGAATGTAGCTATGAAACACGTCGCTATAAATAAACTTGTAAATAATGTTCTGGAACCGACCGCGTCATGCATTCACGATAAACAAACATAAGTAGATATATCATAACTCTCTACACTTGCTAGTGAGAATCAGAAATAAATAGTTACAGCCGTACTTGATTTTCTGTTTGGATTTGTGCCCGGTTGATGGCAGTAGGCTCGCCCCCTATTACATGGGACTTATACATAACTGTGAAATGTGGATTTACTACAGCTATAATTCTGCCACACTCCGGGGAATACAGCCGTGATGTTCTGTTGATTATTCGAAGCTACTACAAAGATACAAAGCATCAGGTGGTCCAAACTGTATCCAAAAGCCAAATAGTACCACCACCCAGCATCTTTTTGCTAAGCATCTTGATTGTGGTTTCCATCATAGTAGGCATATAAGGACACGCTTACTAAATGAGGAAACAACAGAATAACAAAATTGGAAGGAATTTTTAAAAGTCCAGAAGATTGGGGGAGAATATTATGACGTCCACAGATCCAAAAACGCAAACTTCGACAAATTGAACATCAATATATTTGTAATTCAATGGAATAGAACGGATGTGGATGATGACGTTAGAATATCATTCAAAGGACAGCCATGTGGGGCATGCGAATACCAAAGAGCTGGCCCGTTACACATTACAATGATATTGACAATTATTAACGTTACTGAATGAGAGCCGAGCTTTTTACAGAACTCAGATCACACTTTGATTTATACAGTGGTGAAATGAAAACAAAAACAGTTCACGCCATATTCTACTGAGATGTTGATGTTACATTACATTAGACCAACTAAAGACCAAATCAATCAAATCCCTGCAGTTCAATACTAAGACATGTAGGTAACGCTGTTGCCAAATAATTAGGTGGTTTTGATTCTTTTGATTGAACAAAAATTACAACAGACATTCAAATTACTGGAGTAGTGACAGAGATTGAATAGGTTTTAGATACGAGTCCGTGGGTAGTAACGCTTAAAATATTTGTCCCAAAATGTGTATTGTTTCCGCAAATGTACGGAAAACATACTTGTTTTGATTTCGTTCACTAAAATGAAGCCGTTTCTGATTATTTAAAGATACAGATCTTCCAACTGCCACTAAAACTGCGCTTGCGCAATCCCTTTTACTTCCCATCCTTGACTACGCTGATGTCAGTTATCTCGATCTCACTGAGGCACAACTCGATAAACTTGAGCGACTTCAAAATTTTTGCATAAGATTTATATTTGGCCTGCGAAAATATGATCACATTTCTGAATTTCGTATAAAGCTCAAGTGGCTTCCTATACGTCTTCGCCGGAATTCACATATCTTGTTTCAGCTCTACAGTATTCTGTTCAATCCTACAACCCCATCTTATCTTAAAGAGCGTTTCAAGTTCCTTCATGACACACATAATAGATATCTGAGGTCATCGGAAAACTTGAGACTTGAGATGCCGATGCATTCCACCAGCTTTTATGACAAGTCTTTTACAGTTCAAGCAGTACGTTTATGGAATGCCTTGCCAGTGTTGACAAGGCGAGCTCAAACTTTGGTCACTTTTAAAATTCTGGTAAAAAAACACTTCCTCTCTCTTTAAACGACATTATTACATATATAGTTCCTTGCTCTTGTTTCATGTTTATTATTGTATAAGTATATATATATATATATATAAATTTATTAATGTATGTATTTGTTGTATATGTATATGGTACACCACGGACTACCTACAGAATTGTCTCTCCTTGTCCCCATACTCCATCCAAAGGTTGTCTGTAAAAGATCGCTTTTAGCGATAAGACCGCCCATTGTGTCACTCGTATGTAAAATTTCAACATTGTAAAATTGTAACCAGTAATTTAAATGGTGTGCATAATAAAGAGTATTCTATTCTATTCTATTCTACAGATCTAAATGGTCGGTCGGTAAGCGATTTCCTCTTTGAAATTTTGGTTTGCCACCATACATATAACATTGACTTCAGAATTCAAAATCAGTATTAAATATTTAAGACATAGATGACTTTTAAAACTGATAAACAAATTTTGACCCAAAATCATGTTTTTTTCCTCAGCCAACTGAATATAACGGTGAAATAAAAAATCTTGAATAACACTGAATAATTCAAATGTGTATCATGAAATATATCAACAATAACAATTTAAAATAGACAAAATCTTTATTTATTGAATTAATATCAAGTCATGTAAGAAAATTCAAGAGAAATCTTGAATAAACGACAACTTTTTATAATCACATCCAATCTGTGAATTCTTGGAAATCAAATCAATCAAGTTGAATAATATTCAACGAGCAAAAAACAGTTCAGGACTCTCAAGAATTTCTGTCTACAAAATCTACCCGAGACTATAAAAGGAATTTGTGGCATAATTGGAAACGAAAAAGGACGATCACGTAAACGTCGGCATCGCGCGTCTGGCGATGTTTTGCTTCTACAAAATAACAATCAAGTAGGCATTCATTTAGACAACAATACAAACAATCCCCAGTTCTTTGATACTTAAGTAACTGCCCTCAATTAAGTTCACTGTCCAATTCAGTCCTTTCAACTTTCAAGTTATTGTAATTTGTAAGGTTCAAAGGCCTCAGTCTGTAATTTTTGTTGAATGTTTACGTTACGACGCCCACATACATGTTTCTTTGAATGTTCTCAGATAACCAAATTGTGTTTACACAAAGGAGCTAGGTATTACCTTCGCACTCGTTAGTCATTTACATTGAAACGTCTAGGTTAGTAGCCCTAAATAGATTTTTTATAAATCACGCAATATTTAGACACCGGCAAAAGTTTGCAAAAAGACGTTCTGCTAATAATGTAGATATAAAATTTTGCATTACAGAATACAGATATGACCTGAACTTGGAATATAAATGTTGATGGATGGAGAAAAAGAGGAAGGCCAAAGAAAAGATTATATGAAAGAGAAGGGAGTGAATGATAGCGTGACGGTTGGCAGGGGAGAATGGAAGGAGAAAACGTGTTGCGCCAGCCCCACGTACATGGGACAAGGGCAGGAAGATGATGACTACGCTAAATATATTAAAGGTAAGTCAAGGGAACGGAGCAATAAGTGTTGTAGCAAGAATCTGTCGACATACTACGGTTAATTAGTAAAACTAGTAAGTATAGTATATTCTTACTTTGATTAAATTAATAATCAATCAGCTTTTGGTGAACCGAGATTAATACTACCTAAGCGAGACCTACTTTCAGCCTTTGATGAGCTACGAGCGAAGCGTTGTGTTTCCAACCTTGTGAAGCCTGTACAATGTATAGAACACATCTCTCGGAGGACTATCGATCCTTACCGTGCCGGCTTGAGTCTTTGACTCATTAAACTCTCGCCTGTAGAATGGCTTCTGGGCAGGTCGATATAACAAACAATTCCTTTCAGTAATCTCCTTTAATAAACGCAAGATTTTATTGACAGTATAAATAAAAATCTAATAATTTAAAGAAAAAAAAAAAGAAATTAGAAGGAACATCATGCTCATAAAAATACGTATTATTGAAGCCAATTCAAAAACTACCCAAGCAAAGTGAATAATTTTACATCAGACCAACTTCGAGATTATAGGTACCTCGAATTTAGTCCCATGTAATTCACTCCCGAATAAAAAAAGAATATTTCAAATCCGACTACTCTGTAAAAAGCTATGCATGGTCAACTGGTCATACATAAAAATAATAAATTTAAGTATCGACTTGAGAACCTCCTTTTTTTTTTCGTCGGTTAAAAATACAATATTTGTCCTTCACATTCATAGGTTAACTACTTTTATAGTGCAAGCTTTTGAAGCAAAAACTCGAAACACCCAATAGAACATCGAAATAAATCAGTGTGACCGAGATGCGATAATTTGATCATACGCCGAGAATGAGTCAACTTCCGTGATAACAATCGGTAGGCCTGTGGGATTATCAGCCGAGTCAGTTGTTATGGGCGGCTTTCGACTTCCTACCAAAACTGATACCTATAACAAGTTGAAAATTTATCTATTACTAGCACTACGTGGATGTCGGAAAATATCCCACGGGAACGTACTACCGGGAAATCCTTCCTTATTCCTTGTCTACATTATAAAGGGAACGTCTGTGCAAAATTTCAGCTTTCTAGGTTCTAGGGTTTGGGCTGGGCGTTGATGAGTCAGTCAGTCAGTCAGGACTTCTCTTTTTATTTTATAGATTACAAATTAACCTACGCAAACATTTCGGAGCCTCATCCGTTAGTTTTAAACAACTTGATAATTTGTCTGGCTTCCGTCGCATGAGCGTCGTTTAGCGTGTCACAGAATAATTCCATCCTCACTGATCAATATATATTTAACGCCGATTTTCCCCCTAAACATGGACATAAATGTCAAAATCCAATTAGATTTAGCGCCTAACTGTAGGAAGGACTGACACAGCTCCGTAATTACTACATCCCCATTTGTCATTGGTCAGACTAAATAAAACCTAACCCGTTTTGTAATAAGGGTTGTTTTGCTTCAATATTACGTTTTGTGATTGACTCCTGCAGTAGTTAAACTTGAATCAGGACTTTCCGGTTTTGCAAATGAGTCATTGCGAGATCATGACGTAGGTACTTAGGCGCTCACAAATTGTGTACCTATTTATAATGTCTCGTGTCGGTTGATAAATAATTTTCCTGTTACAGAGTAGGGCGACAGACAATAATTTATTAATAGGTCTTCAGCCCAGTTTGTACAAATAAGAAAATGTTTGATGCTCCGAATTTATTTAGGTACATTTTAGTAGCTTTCCGCTTTGGCGAATAGCGGAAAACCAGAAATTGAGATTTACCCGAGAAAATTAACTTTTTTCATTGTAACTGTTGTAAGTATTGAACAACAGTCACAATGAAAAAAAGTTAATTTACGTTAGTTTTTTAGGGTTCCATACCTCAATAACGGAACCCATAGACGATAACTTCGTTGTCCGCCTGTCTGTCAGTCTGTCAAGACCTTTTTTCTCAGGAAGGCGTGGAGGTATCAAGTTGAAATTAATATCAAATACGTAGGTCAGTGGTCCCTTGAAGCTCTAAAAATATCAAGCTTCTATAACCCATCGGTTTAGGTAATTAAATAAATGTAAGCAAAAAAAAACACATATCTGGTTAACCGATAAACGTAATACCTGTCATGCTACGACACAGTTGTACTCTTCAATTTAGCAACTTTATAATTAGTTGTATATCGTTGCTAAATTGAAGAGTACA
This sequence comes from Cosmia pyralina, assembly GCA_946251885.1. NCBI lineage: Eukaryota > Metazoa > Arthropoda > Insecta > Lepidoptera > Noctuidae > Cosmia > Cosmia pyralina. Next base: position 5,076,989 of record OX276359.1, on the reverse strand, counting down.
ACTTTGTCGTATCATTACGGGTGAAGTGACAGATATTACGTTTAGTCGGTTAAGAAGACACGTGGTTTTTTTTGTTCAACTTTATTTAATTACCTGAACCAATGGAGTAAATAAGTCAACGTAATAAAAAAATACGGCCATTTATGCGACATATTTTGATACTCGCAAGTACTTAAATCGAAACCTATAAGGTACTTACAGTTGACCTAGAATCATGAAATTTGGCAAGAAGCAAAGCAAGGTCTCATACTACAAATAAAGGAAAAAGTCCGAAAATCATTAATTTGTAAAAAAAAATATATTTTGAGATTACAAACTTAAATTTGCAGTTAATTGGACAATTAACCGTGACGTCAAAGTAAATGTTTTAAACTACAATGTTAAAGGGATAAATTCTTACAACTACAGAACACTTCATTGCGCGTGGTCCGACACGCGCTTGGCCGGTTTTTTTTGATAAGTATCAAAATCTGTACTTGGACAAATTGAGTCGGGCGAAAAGGGTAAAAGTAGGTAGGGACCCGGGTTTAAGATTTGAAATGGGACGTGAACTGCGAAAAGTTGACCGTATGAGTAGGTACTAATAAAAATATTGTCATCGCAATTTTTTGCGTAACTTGCAGTGAGGTCGATCTGCGACCTTCAGTCAGATGTAATCAATGTTTGGAACCAGTGTCCGTTACGATGAGCCCATTATAAATATAAATATTTGACATCTTTAATTCCTGTTTTTTTTTTTTTAAATTAGGATACCTATAAAATAGTATTATTTATAATCCTAACTAATATTATAAATGCGAAAGTGAGTTGGCTTGTTTATTTGTTTGTTACGCTTTCACGCTAAAACGGCTGAACGGATTTGAATGAAATTTGGCACATGGGTAGACCATGACATGGATTAGGATGTAGGATACCTTTTAACCGACGATAAAAAAGGAGGAGATTCTCAATTCGATACCTATATTTTTTTTACGGCAGTACGTTCCCATGCGATTCCGTTACTTTCTAAATCTACGTTCGGCCTCTAAATGACAGTGACAAAATAAATGGGATGTCATCAGACAGCAAAGGATCAACTTCCCTTAGCATCCCTACCGCAAATTTTAAAATTGCCTATTTCTCTGAATGAAATCTGACGAAGATATACGCTGTACAAGCCCTCTATGAAATTAATTCCGTAATAAAAAACTTTTTTACATAAACAAAAGAACCTACTTCCAAAAAAAATACTACAAAGTGAAAAATAACTTTAATTTCGAAAGTCGGTGTCTATGGATCAATATTTTATATTTTTGCCACAAACTTCTGAAATTAAAGTTATTTTTCACCTTATAGTATTTTTTTTGGAAGCTGTTGTTTTATTTTTTGTAAAAAAGTTTTTTTTTTTACAAAATATTGCTTTTCCCGATGCAGGGACGTTAATTGTTGATGAGCTCTCTTGTAAGAAACAGGAGAACTGGAGCTGATGCTGAAGTCAGCTCCACTTCACCGTATGCATTGTTACGAGCATAAATTCCTTAGCAACCATATTAAAGTAATCGAATTGCAACCCGTGTAATACTTAATATTGAATAGTTCCGATGGCCGTCTGTGGTCTTCATCATCAGTCCCGCTTTATCAAATGGTGCTTTTTGAGAGCAAACACCGGAGTTACTATAAACAATACCCAAATCGCTGGGTAGGTGTGCCCATAAAATTTGAGGGTTTCCCACGATTTACATGGGATCCCCCCATCAGATTCTGACTTGGTGACAATGGGATCACCCCGAGAGCATTACCCTATCAAACAAAAAAATAATTTTCAAAATCGGTCCACAATTCACGGAGTAATCGGTGTACTTATATACATTAAAAAATATATATATACGCGACGAATTGATAACCTCCTTTTTTTGAAGTCCATTAACTCCTAAAATGTCGATTGCACACCATGTGTACAGATAACAATAGAATTTCTATTGTGTCTGCTAATTAGCGCGCGACGAGTTAAAAAAACATCAAAATCACATTCGCTATGAGTGACCTCCAAAGCGAGCCAAGGTTTCCAGAGTATCCCGAATGATGTATGATACACTCCGTCCGAATTCAAACAAACTTGGACGTCCGCTGGCGTCAAAGCCGATGTGTGCAACACAGAATTTAATCGCCAAAACAAGTTGAGTTGCGATGACCTTAGCGGAGGGATGTTTATACATAAAATAATACCCAATGCCCAATCAACATGGGGTACTAATTACATTGGACACGAATGAATTAATGTTTAATGCGAAGTTTTAATGAAACGCTAATCATCTGTAATTCTGTTGTAGTTTTCTTGAGAGTGGAAAATTACACGTTGCGTACAAGGCGCTCTATTATGTGCGACTAATTGAATCTTATGGCGAATAACTTCTTGCACCCAATGCTGCTTTTCCGGAATATCCTGACTTTTCAAATATAACCCTGACTCTGAGCCTGTTCTAATTAAAAATTCGCTCTAAATTACAAAATTTTGACCCACTTTTTAGGGAGTTTAAAACATCCAAATCAAGCGCAGTTTCCTTTACATTTTCGCTTTTCCTACTTGAAAGGATTCAGCAATTAAGAGCATTATTTTCTCGCGGACCGTCGCGTCGTCGCGGGTCGCCTTGAATGAGTGGTAATAAGGAAAACGAAGCTAGTTATTATGTGCCTCACTCACGCACGCGTGACGAAGACTCGAAGTAAACCTTGGCGCGTTTGCAGTCGCAACCGTGTCTGTCCCTGCATCGGGCACGCATAGAAACTACACCATCGGTTATGAAAAGACCTTCTAAAAGGGCTAATATGAATTTAATTAAAATCGCGTTTAGAAATACATGACTCATTTTGATTCTGGTTCGGTTTGAATTTTTAACCGACTTCAAAAAGGAGGAGGTTCTCAATTCGTCGGATATGTTCTCCGATTACTCGAAGATGGCTGGACCGATTTGGATTTTTTTTTTGTTTTGTTCGAGAGTGTATACATCACAGTTGGTCCCATATGAAATTGATTAACTTTGCTTTGGTAGTTTTTGAGTTATCTTCAATAATACGTATTTTTTCCCCACTTTTATATGGATGATGTTCTAGTTTGTTTTGCAGATAGTGGTATTAGAATTTGTGTGGGGTAGGTACACAACTAAAAAGTGAAAAATAAATCTTTTTTACAAAAAAATACAACCGACTTCCAAAAACAACACTACAAAGTGAAAAATAACTTTAATTTCGGAAGTCGGTGGCAAAAAACGAAAATACATTTAAAACCGACACCGACACCGGACTCATTTTGATTCTGGTTCGGTTTGAATTTTAGTATGACGTTTACATCTCGGCTGATGAATGTGGATAGCTTTACTATATGATTAGGGGAATACAAAAAGACTGGCCGGTTAGAAAGTAGGGGGGTGACTAATTCAATGACGGCTAATAGAGATGCATGGAAGACGACATGCTGCGCCGACACCAAATGATCTGGAATAGGGGCAGGAATGTGATGTTTATCTCGGCTAAAACGCAACTTAACCTAACCAAACCACCCCCCACCCCCACCCTGTCACGAACTCACCCAGGTTTTGAAGTTTCCGGAATCAAAATAGGTATCCCCCAGTCATTAGGTAATTAACATAATTCTGACGCAACTTTTTTCGTAAAGATCCAACATCCGGTACTTTGGTGAGTTTGAACTTTGACGTCATTACAGATTCCATTGGTAAATTCAATAATATTTATTTCGGTTTTATTAATAGCCTTGTCAGAGCTAGTTTTGATATAAATGTTTCCTTTATTATAAATATAGAGCTAATGATGATTTTTATGATTGGTCATGACACCAAATTGATTTCCAACAGGTCATCTTTACGGTTTAAACGTGCACATGAATGCAGATGTTGGCAACAACCTCGTAAAATAGTTAACATGCTCAAACGAGCTACTAGCCTTGGTCTAGAAAGTACCATGGAAATGTCCTTAACATTGATGGTAGGAAGTTTTGGAGTAAATTGGATTTAGACAAGGATTAGTTATTACCATATTGTCACCGGCTGGCCGCCCTGCCGTAGTTTAGCTAAGGTCAAGGCTGCGCGTGCGTGTCGCGTTATTCAAACCTGTTTATTTGCAAGTATGGTCGTTAATCATTGCCTTGCGGACTACAAAACACCGGGTACAAATAGGTGCCGACTGACAAAAACAAAGAATGTAGGTAGTTAATTTAAATATAGCGATTCTTAGCTTAGGTGTGGAGCTAAGACTCGCCGAAATACATTTTCATAAAACACATTCTATTACATCTACTTCTTGCTTTCATATTTTGGGTGTATTATCATCGTCAACGGAACTTAATGCAGGACCGGAAATGTGTAATTTACTCGCTCGTAGATGCTTATATTAACACTTCATAAATGCTCTTTACAAGGCATTGGAAACATTGTTAAATCTATAAAAGTATGATGCGCAAATACCTAACTACTACCTCAAGAAAAAAATTATGGCCTTCAAAATTCAAACATAGCAGTTAACATTATTATCAACTAAAGCATGTTTATTATTTGAGTTAGTGTGTAATTAAATGAACTTGATTACAATATTGTTGTGACTGCTCATAGACAATTCATTAAATAAATTTTGAAATAAAACTTCTGAACTCTTAAATAAACTAAAATACACTTGAAATAGCTCAGAGGATGATCAATAACAGTCAATATAATTCTTTCTAAAGCTTTATGGATGCAGACCCCTTTAGTAAGCTTAATTCTGTACCAATTGAAGTGTACAAGCAGTTATTGGTATAAATTAATCTTAATTGGACCATTTGAGTTCCTGATTGACATGTATCAGCTTGTGTCATGTCAAATTGTGACCACTCAACATATTTAATGTCTGTGCTGTACTTTCTAGAATGTTTCTGTATCATGCTATGGTAATTAACAATTCTCATGTCAGTGAGCGAGTCAATAATTACTCTCTGGATCATTGATTTATTATTATTAATAGGTAGTTTGGTTTGGAGCGCACAATACTAGGAGTTAAATTAACAGGTTGTGTTTGAAACAATACTGTGCTCCAAAACAAAGATAGTTGATGTGGCTCAAAAGGATGCTCAACTTAAATGGGACAAGGCTGGACATGTCTGCCGCATGTCAGACAAAATGTGGGCCCAGATAGCACAGACCTGGTGCCCTGAGACAGAGAAGCGAGGTTGCGCAGGCCATGTAGGAGATGGCGGTATGAACTGGACAGATTACATAAGAAGTGGAAGGAGGTGCGAGCTCGCAAACAGTGGAAGGAGTGGAGGGGGCCTTTGCCCAGGAGTGGGACAGTGCATGTTGACAAAAAATAAGTTTGGTTTCATTTACCCTGTACCTTTTTAGCATTGATTGTTCATAGTCATCAATCAATCTACCTAGCCTTTTCCCAACTATGTTGGGATCAGCTTTGAGTCTAACCGGATACCAGTATTCAACATACAAGCATCTGCCTATTTGACCTCCACAGCCCAGTTACTGGGTAACACAATCTCTTGTTAAGACTGGTTGTCAGACTTTTTGGGTTTTTGACTACCAGTAAAAACTGTCAAAAATCTACGAATGAGTGATGTAGGTCCAGAATATCACCCTGTAACAGTCTCAAAGCAAAACAAAAGACCTTTATAACACAGGTCAAGAGAAACAACATGACAAAATAAACTATTTTTGAAACAGTGAAATTGAACAATGGCACAGCATTATGTTAAGATTGCACATTGTAAAAGACAAGTTTTCATATTAACAACTTTTGAAACTTTATCCTGTGATATGTTAATTGTAACTATATATTTTCTAGTAATGTACCTCGTATTCGTAGTAGTACTTGTTGAATATTGATAAGAAAAGATTAAAGCAAAGCAACAGGGTAACACTCTGTGTGAGATAATATAATTACATATTCATGTAAAAAACAATTTTCGAGCATTACAGTAATGATAGAAAAACTAATTTTGACAACATGAAGGCCATGATAACATGAAAACTTTACAATATTACAAGAAACCAAAATGAGACTCTATTTATAGAAAGTTTAAGTGTATTATTGACTTTGTAAATGTTTGACTTCCTATTAGTTGATTATGATCACCTGATGCTCGACTAATGTAAAACAATGGAAAATATAAACTTATCAGTCAACCTGACTTATGCAGGAGTTACTTATCAAATTCTGTTATCAAACTTTCTGTTTATTATGGATCTTATTTATCTAACTTTGTATTAACATTGCTATTGGACAGTACAATAAAATTCTAACTAGCAATTCTACATTATGGAACATCCTGGAGAAAATTAAATTCTTACTGTTTGGCCTTACACACTTTGTAACTGTTTGAAACCAATTTCTCAATTTAGATAATTTATGTATGTTTTTTTGGGTTGAATATCAGTAAGTATGTACAGTCAACAAAAGAGATATCTAGGCAGGGTATACTAACATATTTGTATGTGAATTGTTTCATGTTCAATTTCGTGACAATATACCATTTTATGTTGGTGTGTTACAATGTAGGAGTATTGCAAAATCAAAATAATATATATAAAATTGAACATGAAGCACCAAACATACAAATATGTTACTCTACCCTGCCTAGATATCTTTTTTGTTGACTGTACATAGATTTTGTTGGGTACAAGAGTTGGTTAATAAAGTTATTGTGCTTTTAGTAGTGTTTGTAGTATGATAGTTGATTACTACTCCCATGTCTGAGAATTAATAGTACTTACACTACTTTACCTAATAACATTAGATTCTATGGGTTTTGCTTTGAATGGTTAGAAAGGTAAGTAAGTACTAACTCCATTACAGATTGATAAAAGACAGACTCAGCCCTACAAGACCACAAAAACCAAAATTTTAACATTAATAGTAGGAGTAAAATGAAACGCGAGTGAAATTTCTGAGTCAGTGCGTAAGTACTAAAAAATCATTAAGTAGGATACGCTCAAACAGCCTGCCCTGAGATAGCAAAGAAATACGTAGAACACTAATGTTACATTAGTGGACTTATTAGCGCGGAACAATGAAAATGTAACATCTATAAGCACTTACGTATTGCGCTAGTTGTAGTAGAAGTACACAATCCAAGAAGACATGTAGAAATCGACGCGAAATCCCTCCAGCTTCTGCCATTTTTCCACACTTTATTTCACTAATCAATGTACAAGACACAAATATTCGTCATATCATAATTTTACGAACAAAAGATACGCCTTGGAATAATGATTACACGATTTTTATTTTTTACGGCGCACTTTACTTCCGAGACATTCGGTGAATAATAAATGAATGACAGTTCGTTTCGTTCGTCCGAGTTCCACAAACGATAAAAAATATAAAACAAAATGGCCGACCTACGTCACAAACGACTTTCATTGTTTCCATGCTAAAATATGAATTTCTACTTTTTTACCTCCTCAGTTTATGGTAGAAAAATAAAAAAATAATCAAAAAACCCGACTGCGTAAAAAGAAAACCTGAAAACATGGAAACAAGATGACCTATTTTGTCTCCAAACAACCTCAAAAAGAGCACGGATTGCATCACGCATATAGATTTCTCATACAAACTTTGTTACCCTGTCTATAGCTCCCATCCCTCATGGATTTGGGTTGTTGTTACTTTGACAGGATTATTTCTTACATTGTAAGCCGCTTGTTCGTATCGATTTTAAAACCACGTTAAAAATTATACCATCTCCTTTTCCCGGGCCTTTCTTCAATTTCGAAGACCATAAATTAAGGAGGATGTTGTTGCGTTATGGTTGCGTTCCAGTCGCCTATATTTTTTTTAATCTGCATTCATACCAGTCATAATTATTTTGTTGTCAATTTGACGTTTACTGGTTGGAAATTTGGGAATCTTGTTGTTGTTTGATACTTTGACTAATTATCTGAGAAACTACTAATTTAAATTAAATATGAATACCGTTATATTTACACAAGATGATTTAATGATAGTGTAATGATAAGGTATTTAATTTATAGTACCTTAAATATGTAACTAAAACAATTTGGTTATAGTGTTTGTGTTGTGTTTATTACGAATTGAAAGCATTTCATAATAATGGATCGAAAAAAAAGGCAAAGGGGAATATATGTTACTATAAAACAGAAAAAGAAGCTGATAGAATTAATGACAAAACATCCTGAGTTGATAACAGGCAAAGTGACCCAGGACTTCAATTATAAGGACTCTCAACAACTGTGGCACACCATCACGAACGAATGCAACTCTATACCCGGCGCGAAAAAATCTTGGAGGCAATGGAGAAAAGTACAATTCTTGCTTTTAAATTTTTTCTAAAATCCTAATTATAACTAAAAATTCATTCAATATATTTAAATGATTGTTATTAGTTCTGTGGCTATTAATAGTTACACCCGTCCTAAATTTATTAACTTGAAAATATATTAATTATTTCAGACTTGGCATGATTTACGGTCAAAGACAAAGAAACGCCAGGTGGAATCAAATGGTCAGCTACCAAATTTAGTGTCGATGCTCACGCCAGCTGAGCAAGAAGCCTTGGGTCTGAAGAATGTATCATCAACAACAAATCAAAGTACAGAGTTTATACCTCTTGAAGAGCATAATGATGAAGACAGTTTTGGTAATGCGGTAGAGTCGAATGCCTCATACAGTGACCCAGAGTCTGCACCTGAAGAAAAAGTATTCAGAGACCCTCCCAAAGTAAATATGACAAACCATGAAAATAACACAAAACAAAAGTCTAAGCACAAAAATAGAGATTGTGCTTTCAATTGTGATATGCTAGCAGTGCAGGAACAACGAAAAATTGAAATAAAAGAGGACTATTTAAATTTTAAAAAGGATTATTTAAGACAGAAATTAAAATTGTTGAAGGAACAGACTGAGGCTCTGAAAAGTATTGCTAAAGAACTTTGTGTGAACAAGTAATGAAGCCAAGGAGGTTGAACTAAATTGTATCTTTGCATGGAGGGGAATAGATGGTCATACATCATGGAGACTGCTCCAGGGGGCAGTATCATGATTGCTTTCTTCACAGAAGTCAGCTGAGTAAGATGATGATGAATGGTCCCTGTAGCATTGATTGAAATTGAAGAGATGCTAGTGTTTCATTGTGATAATTTACATTTTTTTAGAAACTAGTCAAATGATGATAATAATAATTGTTCTTGAAATTCACGCAGAAACTTCATCATTTATTTTTGATTTTAAATCAACCTATAACTTTCACCTATAACTTTATAACCTATAAGTACAGTACAGGCCTCCTATCTGTGAGAGAGAGAGTGAGCCATAAAGCAAAATGCCCGGCGGGGTTCTAACCCACGACAAACGACACTTAAGTCGGGGCCTTTACCACTGCGCCACCACTGCTCCTGTGATGAATTTTTTAAAGCTTAAAAATTAAGCATAATATTTTAAAAATAGAAACTGGATTCAATTAGAGGAAGGTTAAACTAGGAAACAAATAGCAAGCTTTTAATATTTATGAAATATCAGTTGGTAGTGAATTTGACAAATTATTGTACAAGGGTTTGCTACTTTGCTCAGTCTTTTTTTAAAGGGTGTTATTGTTAATTGTTGTCTTGCCATATGAAAATAGATGATAAGTAATTCTTAGGGTTTTAACATTAAATAGAGAATACATTGACGTAATTGCTTTATTCTATCATATCTGACGGGAAAACCTTGCTTCGAGCCGTCCGCTTAGTGGCCGTTTTTTATTGACCGTCACGAACCGGCTCTTTAAAAGTTTATAGCACGTTTCCAAGCTTTCCACTTGCCGGCGATGGTTTTTATTGGCTGCGTGTGTGACTTTGATCGCTTTGATGCTTAAATTTCGATTGGCGGACTAAATAATTCGAGTAGCTCTCTACTCTACTCGACCGACCAGTCTGTTCTTACCTTAATTATTTTTTACCGACGTAGTTTTTTTTACGTGCATCTTTAGCTGTAAACTTCACTTGTTGCATTCCATACCACAGAACGAATGTTAAGCATTGTATTATTGCTATCTCTGTTTATTTACTGGTATTGCTCTGTATTGCTACTTCGCTCTACAAAGTGGTTTCTGACATACCTTACTTATGTCAAAATTGATTTATTTACAAAAGTCGTCAACATAAACCAAAAGAACATTATAATTTTAAATTGTATTTAAATAGGTATTTCATTGGTTTTTCGAATTATTCTGTTGCCGAATGCTCTGCGGTCGACTGCTTCCGTCATGTATCTACGAATGAGTACACATTTTAGTTTTGTGATATTCATTGCCGTTGGTAAGTTGTTACCTATTGATTATTTTCTTCTATTTCCAATGGGCAGCAACCTGGTTAATAGGTAAATAATGTTCTTTCTTTTCTTTTTCCTGCATTGGTTGGGTATAACGGGCTGTACTGATAATGCCTCGTAATTATCCGATAAAGAAAGAATTGAGACAGGGACTCAGTCAATCAATCTGCCTAGCCTTTTCCCCACTATGTTGGGGTCGGCTTCCAGTCTAACCGGATGCAGCTGAATACCAGTATTTTACGTGGAGCGACTGCCTATCTGACCTCCATAACCCAGTTACTGGGTAATACAATACCCCTTGGTTGAGACAGGGACTCAGTAAAATGAGAAATTCCTGATTTGGTACTCCTGCATAATATTGTGCCAAGAGACTGCCATCAACCAACCAATGTAAAAATTATTATTGTAAGTACTTACTAGGATCTATAGAAAATATATTTTATTATGATTTATGATGATTTTCAGCCTAAATTAAAATTTAATCAATTATAACATTATTACAAGTACATTGAACTCAAAACTAATAAATAATTTAGAATTGTCTGCAAGTTAAATGTCTTATGAATATTTAAATATTGTGCCATTTTATTTAAATTTCTTTGTTTCTTAGTCACATCATGAGAATAATACAATTTTCTAAGTTGGTTGTCTTTTTCAACAAAATACTATAACAATACGCAAACTAGTTCTCATAATTGAATTTGTTTCAAACAAAATATATTTTTTTCAGGGCTAGCTACAGTTACCACCCAATTTGACATTCAGGATGAAGCAGAAACAGAGATTAAAGAAAACATTGACCTCAATGATGTTCCCAATGTAGACGAATCAGAATCACTACTCTCCAATGTTGTGTCCGATGTCAATAAAACTCTCACCAATCTGTACAATACTGTCACTTTGGCCAATGTTACTGCAGAAAACAAAACAAACTCAGCAAATGAAACACGAAAAACAATAAGGTGCAAAGAAATAGTCTATGACCCGAATGAGGAAGTGGAACCAACAGTAGAAATAGTCAATGCCTCACAATTGATCAAATTGTTGCATGTCAATCCAGAAATTACAAGCAGGGACATGGAAGCTGACTGCCTGCTGGTCTTCTTCTATGCCAGAGCATGCCCTTTCAGCGCTAAGGCAGCACCACATTTTAATGCCCTTGCAAGAGCTTATCCTAACGTAAAAATGGTAGCTTTGGATGCTTTGAAATATGGTGGAACAAATACTGTTTATGGAATAGTGGGAGTGCCAACACTGAAAGTTTTTCACAATGGTAGACCCTATGGAAAATTCAATGGCACAGATTATAACATCCAGTCTTTCAGTAAATTCCTTCATGCTGTAACTGGAAAGCATGCATTAAGTCACCTAGTTACATCTAAGGACTTCCAAGGTCCAGTCTCAAGTGTTGTCGAGACTGAAACTGATTATTTTCTAGTGTTATCATGGTTGTTTATTATTGTCTGTTCTATTTATTATTTCATGCAGTCCAAATGTTGGACAATGATTGTAGAAATGATCCAAAATAACTGGAGAGAATCAGAGGCTCAACATGAACATAATGATTAGTTTGATAAAATTATTTAATTATTAGGTGAGAAATGATTAAAATGCTTTTTTTTTCTTGTTTTTGAGTTTTATTGATTAGGTGCTTGCTGTCAGTTCAAAGTCAGGTAAGTACCTACTACATCTCAATGGTTCCTACATAAAAATCTTGCTGTCAAGGGGGTGCACTTAACCCGTTTGATTCTGAGCTTTTGTGTTGACCTGCTCTTTACCTTCCCAAAACATCTTTCTGCAATTGGATGGATCATAATGTTTATAAAATATTTTTGTAGAGATCATCATGTTCTGTGGTTCTACCATCATACACACATCTAGACAGCCTGGATAAGGTTCAGTATGCTGCGCGTTAGCTTTTCTTAAACATCCTAGAACTGATATTGCACAGTAAACAGTGCAATTTGTTGCATTTTGGCCCCCTTATCAGCCCCTGACGGATGTACGTCGAATTACCAGTAACCAGTAACCCTGTACCTATATAAAATGAGAATCCCAATTAGTATTTTTGCGGAAAACTTTATTTTAATGCCATCTTTTGGCAAAGGTCAGAACCACTTGAATGCATTAAAGTCCTAATTTGCTATCATAATCATAAATTTTTATTTATCTCAACATCAGTATTACAGGCACTAGATAGTATATTATGCACAATCTTAAGTAGAGAAAGGTGTCTGAAGTAGGAGTCACAGATGCCCTGAGTTACAGATCACCCGGCTCATTTAGATAGGACATGTTTATTTACAAAATGGTTAGTCAAGATATTACATAGCATAAGTCTGAAATAGCAATTAGGTAAAATAAGAACCTACAAAATTAAAAGAAAAAATAACAAATTTACATATTAAGTAGGTATTGTGTTTGTAAAGAAAATATGGAATTGGAGAAAATTACAAATTATATTGTCGGGTACATAGATTGTCTGATAGGTACATAAAATATCAGTTTGAAAACTGTATTTACATTAAATGTAAATACAGTTTTCAAACTGATATTTCTTATATATATATATTATATTTCTCTGATTTTTATGTTCTGAATTTTTCTAAATTTTAGAAAAATTCAGAACATAAAAATCAGAGAATAGCAAATCAAACATAAAATTCAAATAAATGTACAAATTGGTATCTATAACTTCTTGTTGGGTTACAATCAGTGCGTAGAAATATCTTCTAAATTTTACCGCCCTATTTTTGCTAAATAATTAGGTAATTAGTTTTATGTTCCTCGCTGTAGTTTGTAGGTAAATAGAAGATCTCAAAAGTTCACGGACGACATGGCACTTGATTTCTAAACGTTTCTAAAAATGTCAACTTGGTACTGATGTTGTACCGGCTCGGCTTGTTTGACACTGACAATTCGTCAAGTAATAGGGATGTAATGTAATGATTATAAATCGTTCGATTAATAAAAAATGTTGCGGGTTGTGGGTCCAGCCCTCCGCTAGGAGTATAATGTTCTGTGGTCCAGCCAGTGTGTTTTCAACTAAAGTGGTGACTGCGATTATCTCTGCTCGTTGACGACTTCGACGTCAACAGTTACGTTACGTTTCGCGAAAATAACGTAACGACCCATGCGTAACATGCTGGTCACGGAGCGAGAGAGGACGCAATCGGAGCCGGTCGGTCGCGCGAGCGTGAAAGAACACGCAATTGAAGCCAGTGGGACGCACGAGCGCGAAAAAGCATGCAAACGGAGCCATTCGGCTGCGCGAGCGCGGAAGAGTACGTCATCAGAGACAGCCGGTCGGCTCCTCTTATTATTTCACACTAAGCGCCGTAGGTTTGCTCTCAAGCATTTTCTATAATAAAAGAAGTGACATGTCAAAATAAATCTTATTTTATTAATAAAAAATCTGCTCTCCTCTCCCTCCGAGCCGGTCTGTATGAACGGACCCTAAAGAGGGTGTGTGCTTATGCCACACGATAGAAGTGAAAACAAATCAAATACTTTATTGCTTACGACGGGAACTGAGTATAGAATAGAATAGAATAAACGTTTATTGTCTCCAGTATTACAGCTAGTAGTAGTGGTACATACACAAAACTGTAATACCGGAAGCTTACTTAAGAGTACCCCTTTACTCTTTACCTTTTATTCAGCGTCACCAACTCGAGCGTGATGGTTTAGTTTCGTTTTTTTAGTTCACACTGTTCAGAAAGAGTACAAAGAAGTGTTCACTTCAAATAACTAAATTCAAAACGATAATTTCGATACGGTATCGAATATCGATAATTAACGTCAGAAGGTGGACAACACTACGTGTTGTCACCGACACGTGCACCGACACCGACCAAGACTAGGTACTTAGGTACTAGCTAGTATCATCAGTCTATTGTTTTTATACTGTGCTAGTATTATACACCGACCAATGTGATGATCTAATAAATATCACTATTTTATGAAAAAAACGTACCTACTGATACTTATGGAATTCAATAGCAATTTTACGTAATAACTGTAACTTGATAATATGAGCGTCATATCATCTTTTATAAGTTCAACTAGAGGCAAGGTTATACTTGTTACGGTGGCTGCACTTCACATGACAGTATACTTTGCGAAACCTTCGCTTTTCAAGGGCGAAAGTTCGAAAAAAAGTGCAGCGTCTCCGCCTAGCTACCTACCAAGTAAATAAACGGCCTTGTCTCGCCCGCGAACAAGGAAACCCGGTGACCGGCTGGAAAGAAACCTATTGATTGATGATTTATAAAAGAGTAGCGTTGTTTGCGCCGTCTTTAGTCCGCGGTGTTCTTGTAAGCGTGAGGAAGATGAGCTCCGGAAGATACCAGGTGTTTGTGACGCGAAGTGACATGCCGCAAAGTGGTGTAGATCTGCTGAAAAAAGAGTAAGTGATGATAAGCTTGTTTTTATATAAGGACCCACTGACCAATATGTTCATTATAATATGCCCATCAGATTACACTATTTTGTTTTTTAAATGATACTCCATTCTAAACTAAATGGCAAGTTTTTGTGTATCTAATACTTACTCTTTATACTAAGAAATGAGTATATAAGGGGTAGATTGAAAGTGGCGCCAGTGACAGAAAAGTTGAAAGGCAATTGTTAGGCTTGGTATGAGGACGGAGGAAATGCATGTGACCAAAAGAGTGGTGAATATACAGGGTGTCCCGTAATTAATAGATAACCTCTTAAGGAGTCACTGTACTCATCATTATGAACATCTTTTACTATAGGACCAAACATGAAATAGCGAAAAAAAATCAACTGTTCCCTACATTTATTTTCGCATAACTCGTCAAAATGTAGGGAACTGCTGATTTTTTTTTTTGTGATTTCAGGTTTGGTCCTATAGTAAAAGTTGTTCATAATGATGAGTACAATGACCCCGTAAGAGGTTATCCATTAATTACGGGACACCCTGTATATGTTGATGGATGGAGAGGGAGAGGAAGGCCACAGAAAAGATGGATGAAATGTGTGAGGGATGATAGCATGACGTTGACAAGGGAGAAGGGAAAGAGAAAATGTGTTGCACCAACCCCAAATAACATGGGTTAAGGGCAGGAAGATGATGATTGTGTAATACTCTTTGGGCTGAATGAATCAACTAAACTTATTTATTTGTGACCTTTTGCCCTATGTTTTAAGAACAAATATGTTATCAACATAGCTTCACCTATTATCATTTAAGAAGGCAATGTGGTAGATATTTTTATGAGGAATTGCAAAACTAAATGGTAAAATTGGTTCAGATATTTAGTACCTTACCTTTATTAACATTTTATAACACTTAATTTACAATAGATGAGCATGGTACTATTCTGAACTAATATAATTTTAGATAGGTACAGTTTCTCATTAAATGTACCAAATGGAACTTGGTACATACATAGAGGTCCACCGGTGTCAGGAGCAGGGTCCAAGGGAGCAAGCAAGAGACAGGAACCTTCTCACAATGCGAGCCATATCAAGGAGTACTGCCTTTCAAGGGCATTAATAACAATAAAACTTCTATTGTCTAGTTTACTGTGCGTGAAGCTGTTAAATTTTATAATTTTTAAAGTTTATGCCTTATGCCCACTTCAACCAATATTTTGTGTTTATGTTGATCATATTCATAATACAGATAAAAACACATTTTAATATAATATAGTAATAATTTATTTATTTTCAGATACAGTCCATTCCGTTACATTACATTAATTAGTTAAATCATTAAATTGAAATAAAAACATTCAAATCAAATAAAATAAAAAATACACATGTCAATCAAATCAATTAATATAAAATACATCAAATGACATTCAAAAACAAAAAAATAAAAAAATAATAGGTTGGGGAAAAAGTTTCTTCGCATTTTTTAAGAAAATTCAAGACATTTTTTAATATACATTATTTACATTTATCTAAAGTATGTAGGTACCATTTTGTTCGATAACTTTTTGCCATCTTGTAGGTAGAGACATGATCCCATTGCTATAGAAATTTTGGGACTTCTGATCAAAATACCGCAACAAGTGGTTTTGGCAGTCCTGTCGTGATGTTAACCTGACACTGCCTAAAGAATTCTGAAGAGACCGAAACAGGTGGACATCTGAAGGTGCAAGGTCAGGACTATACGGCGGATGCATTAACACCTCCCAGTCAAACTCTCTTAATTTTTGCTGAATGGCTAAAGATGTGTGAGGTCTAGCGTTATCATGATGAAAAACCACACCCCTTCTGTTCATTAATTCCGGCCGCTTTCTCTCAACTTCTTGCTTTAATCTCAGCAGTTGTTCGCAGTAGAGTTCAGAATCGATGGTCCTGCCTGGTGGTAACAGCTCATAATTAATAATGCCCCTCCAATCCCACCACACACACAGCATCACCTTGTTGCGAGTTAACCCAGGTTTCGCCACAGTCTGTGAAGCCTGACCGGCCTTTGACCACGACCTTTTTCGCACGTTCTTGTCGTACGTGATCCACTTTTCATCACCAGTTATCAGCTTCTTCAAAAATGGTTCGGTTTCATTACGTCGTAATAAAGAATCACAAATGAGTACACGGTTCATTAGGTTTCTTTCAGTGAGCTCGTGAGGTACCCAAATATCGAGCTTTTTTGTGTACATACCCAGTTTTTTTCAAATGCGCCAAAACTGTTTTGTGGTCAATTCCCAGTTCTTCAGCTACGTCTTAACTACTGATATGCCAATCTTGCTCCACTTTTTCAAAAATGGCATCCATTTTATCAGTAATAGGGCGACCAGAGCGACGTGCATCTTTGACATCAAAATTTCCGGATTGAAAACGCTTAAACCAAATTTGTGCTACTCTCACAGACACTGCACTGGGTCCATAAACATCGCAAATTTTTTTCGCGATTTGCGTTGCATTTTTACCTTTTTTGTAGTAAAACTTTAAAATGTATAGAATTTCTTCATTAGATTCACTCATCTTGACAGTACGAAAAACAAATGAAAATCACACATTTTCCTAATGTGAATTTGGAATTATGTTCTTTAAAATTTAAACTTTCAATGATACCAAAACCAGCCAGATACAAATAATATAGCCAAAGATTTTATTTTATGTTCATACATACTATAATGCGAAAAGACTTTTTTCCCAACCTAATACATACAGATGTCACTAATAAAAAATAAAACACATAACACAAACATATTATATAATACGAAGGGTTGCGCTATTATTTAGCTGCTCCATCTCTGCAACAGGAGCAGGGGTATTTTAAGTCACTGATCAATAAATCGGCTACAATCCTCAAAAAATTAAAATATTGATAATTCTATAAATAATTTTCAATTTACAGATGTGATGTAAAAATATCCACTCATCCTTCAGTGTTGCCAAGGGATGAACTTCTAAAACAAGTGGCTGGGACAAATGCCATCTATTGTTCTCTAACTGATAAGATTGATAAGGAGTTGCTGGACGCTGCTGGGCCAGGCCTGAAGGTGGTGAGCACCATCTCTGTGGGCCATGACCATATTGATGTGCCTGAGTGTAAGAAGAGAGGCATCAAGATTGGATACACTCCTGATGTACTTACTGATGCTACAGCTGAACTTACTGTAAGTACTTCTTAACTGTTTAAACAACACTAAACGCCCATAGACATCATAACAATAAAACTTCTCAATGTCTCGTTCAGCTCTGCTCAAGGTATTAAGAGCAATTTGTCACCTCTCTCGCTCATGTGGGACAAAATTTTTAAGAATGTGAAATGTGAAGATGCTTTTTTGATAAATGTAATCAATTGTCGAACTATATAATAAATAATATTATTTTAATAGGTAATTATTAAGAACACATTTCTATTGTGTTATCTAATAAACAGCCCAATAAGTATTATGATCAGTTTTTGAGACGAGTTAAATAAATACCACAATAAAAATGTGTTTTTAATAATAAAATTACCTATTAAATTAATATTATTTATTTCTTCGCCAATTGATTATATTTTTCAAAAAAGCATTTAATTTAACATTCTTAAAAATTTGGTCTTGTGTGAGCGAGAGAGGTGACAAAATGCGATAGCCCTCTTAAGTACTTTTTGGGCATGACTTCTAATATTCCAGTAATGAATAAATCTCCAAAAAAAAAAAAAACAAACAGCCAAATAACATTGACATTAATTGAATATTACTGCGTAAGGACTGGGCGGACGGCATGTTAAAATGACGCCACGAACGTGGTCCGAGAACGGTCTTCGCTATACCGAAGTGAACTAGTCCGCAGTCGGCTATCTTCGGGTGCGGTCGTAAATTTTAAAGACAAAAATGCCTCGTGAAGGGTTGCGTGAACTAAGACAAAAACACAACAAAAAAAAAAAAAAAAAAATTAAATCATTTCATATCACCGGTAAGTCAAAAATATGTCAATAAATCAACTTCTAACATTACTTAAAACAATTTTCTTTCCTACTTTCCTACTACAAATAAATTGTCTTAGACGACGCGAAGCCACGCCCACAAGACCGTACCGCTGTGCGACATAACTTTGCAGCGGCGTGCGTTGTAGCCTATGAAATAAAGATTTACATAGATTACAATAAGATTTTTTTATAAACAAACTCTCACTCAATGGAACAACCTGTTACACTTAATCATAGATTACATTTTTAATTAGGTCAATAATTGAAAGATATACCAAGGTCAGAAAACACTACGAATCCAAAATGGAAAATATATCAAGAATAACAAAATGGAAAAAAAAATATTTGAAGGACAACGAAAATTTTATTATTTAAACAAACAAACTGCGATAAATATAATTTTTGGAAAATAAAAGATTTCTTAATTTCTTTATACCTCAAAAAATACCACGCCGCTCTTACAAGGTTACGTCTACGAGCAGCCTACGCCGATGGACGTCGTAGTTAAGAGTAGTTCTAATATTAGGTTGGGGAAAAAGTCTTTTCGCATTATAGTATGTATGAACTTAAAATAAAATCTCTTTGGCTATACTATTTCTATCTGGCTGGTTTTGGTATCATTGAATGTTTAAGTTTTAAAGAATATAATTCTAAATTCAAATTAGGAAATTGTGTGATTTTCATTTGTTTTTCGTGCTGTCAAGATGAGTGAATCTAATGAAGAAATTCGATACATTTTAAAATTTTACTACAAAAAAGGTAAAAATGCAACGCAAGCCGCGAAAAAAATTTGCGATGTTTATGGACCCAGTGCAGTGTCTGTGAGAGTAGCACACATTTGGTTTAAGCGTTTTCAATCCGGAAATTTTGATGTCAAAGATGCACGTCGCTCTGGTCGCCCTATTACTGATAAAATGGATGCCATTTTTGAAAAAGTGGAGCAAGATCGGCATATCAGTAGTTACGAAGTAGCTGAAGAACTGGGAATTGACCACAAAACAGTTTTGGCGCATTTGAAAACAACTGGGTACACAAAAAAGCTTGATATTTGGGTACCTCACGAGCTCACTGAAAGAAACCTAATGAACCGTGTACTCATTTTGTGATTCTTTATTACGACGTAATGAAACCGAACCATTTTCGAAGAAGCTGATCACTGGTGATGAAAAGTGGATCACGTACGACAAGAATGTGCGAAAAAGGTCGTGGTCAAAGGCCGGTTACGCTTCACAGACTGTGGCGAAACCCGGGTTAACTCGCAACAAGGTGATGCTGTGTGTGTGGTGGGATAGGAAGGGCATTATTCATTATGAGCTGTTACCACCAGGCGGGACCATCGATTCTGAACTCTGCTGCGAACAACTGATGAGATTAAAGCAAGAAGTTGAGAGAAAGCGGCCAGAATTAATCAACAGAAGGGGTGTGGTTTTTCATCATGATAACGCTGGACCTCACACATCTTTAGCCACTCAGCAAAAATTAAGAGAGTTTGGCTGGGAGGTGTTAATGCATCCGCCGTATAGTCCTGATCTTGCACCTTCAAATTTCCACCTGTTTCGGTCTCTTCAGAATTCTTTAGGCAGTGTCAGGTTAACATCACCAGAGGTCTGCCAAAACCACTTGTCGCGGTATTTTGATCAGAAGTCCCAAAATTTCTATAGCAATGGGATCATGTCCCTACTTACAAGATGGCAAAAAGTTATCGAACAAAATGGTACCTACATACTTTAGATAAATGTAAATAATGTATATTTAAAAATGTTTTGAATTTTCTTAAAAAATGCGAAGAAACTTTTTCCCCAACCTATTAGATGGCGTTAGTGTTTCTGTATGGCGAACGCGTCAGGCAAATGTTCCGACGACCGTATCTTTAGTTTTTATATCAATGCCAAATAACATTTTTCATGCTTCCCTTTTGATATGAAAAACGCGGGATTTTGCCGAAAAGATTTTGACAAAATTTCACTACCCAAACAAATTTTAGCAAAATACCAATACAAAATTTGGAATGATTTTAGTAGGTACGCACATTTTCATTTGGTCAAATTGTTACTTGGCCGAATATTACCAAGGATTTGGCATTTGGTCTTTAATCAAACGTTTTATTACATCAAATAATCTTCACAGTCATTACGGGTCGTCAGAAGCCCGAAAGTCTGACAACCAGTCTTACCAAGGGGTATCATATTACCCAGTTACTGGGTTGTGGAGGTCAGATAGGCAGTCGCTCCATGTAACATATTGGTATTCAGCTGCATCCGGTTAGACCGGAAGCCGACCCCAACATAGTTGGGAAAAGGCTAGGCAGATTGATTGGTAAAAATACTTGTGCTATGTCTTTCTTATAATTAAACCCAATTTTTTCTCCCACATTTCCAGCTCGCTCTTCTTTTGTCAACATCCCGTCGTCTGCCCGAGGCGCAGCATGAAGCGCGCTCCGGCGGCTGGAAGTCCTGGGCTCCAACCTGGATGACAGGCCCCGGCCTCGCAGGCTCCACCGTCAGCGTCGTGGGCTTCGGCCGAATAGGGCAAGCCGTCGCACGACGCGTCAAGGCTTTCAATACTAACAAGATACTCTACTACAACCGCAGTGAAAGACCTGAGGCCAAAGAAACAGGCGCTATCAAAGTCAGCTTCGATGAAATACTAGCTCAGAGCGATTTCATCATATGTTGTATCGCGTTAGTACCTGAAACTAAAGAGTTGTTCAACAAAGCAGCATTTGAAAAGATGAAGAAGACGGCGATCTTTGTGAATACTAGCCGCGGAGGTACGGTCGACCAGGATGCGTTGATCGAAGCCTTGAAAAATAAAACTATTAGGGCAGCTGGACTGGATGTGACTACACCTGAACCGTTGCCTTTAGATAACCCACTTTTGAAACTGCCTAACTGCGTG
This sequence comes from Cosmia pyralina, assembly GCA_946251885.1. Classification (NCBI taxonomy): domain Eukaryota; kingdom Metazoa; phylum Arthropoda; class Insecta; order Lepidoptera; family Noctuidae; genus Cosmia; species Cosmia pyralina. The sequence continues at coordinate 5,055,385 of OX276359.1, read as the reverse complement.
GTACTGCCTCACATAGGCAGTGCAGCTATAGAAACAAGAGACACAATGAGTGAACTCACTGCTAACAATATATTGGCGGCGCTCAAAGGATCCGTAATGCCGGCAGAATTGAAGTAAAATTTGCATTTCAGTTGTAAGGACACGCTCATGTTATGTAATACATGGTCATGTATGTTTTTATTTTATTTATATAAAATATTATATTTTATCATTATTTTTGTTGGTTTCAGTTTAGTGCAAAACGAATGAGTTAGTAGTCTGATACGATAGATGGCGCTAGTGAGTCCCTTGGATATGCGATTTCATTTTTATAGGCCTGGGTAAAAGTTAGCTTACAGTTTCCTTGTCATCAGCTTAACTTTTACACTGATTACCTACTCTTCTTACTCTCTCTCTCTCGACGTTATTTAGATGTAAGGTAATGATTTTACTTAGATGCAAGGTCGGCTGTGGCTATTTCGACTGGTGGGGTAATTCGAACTAGTGAGAACAATCCTAATTAACATTATAAATGCGAAAATGAGTTTGTTTGATTATTATTTAATTAATTAATTTGTTTGTTTGTTACTTACTTACGGTTTCACGCTAAAACGGCTGAACGCATTTGAAATTTGGCACATGGGTAGACCATGACCTGGATTAGGACATTAGGATACTTTTTATCCCGGTAGTACGTTCCCGTGAGATCATTCAAATCAAAGTCGCGGGCAAAAGCTAGTTCTACTATATTTGTACCAAAACGCCATCTATATCCAGATAGGTGAACAGTTTTTCATAAACTGTTGAACTGTCAATTCGGTGCCATAGTACTTGCTACCTACAGTACCTACTTCATTTTAACATTATTTTACCTACTGTAAGTCTAGGTGGAGTGATGATTGTCGTAGGTTGGCTGGTAGCAGTTAGATGAGAGTTGCCGAAAAGAAGGAAGAAGAAAAAAGAAAGGCTCTCGAACTACTGTGGATTGCTGCATTGATCAAGTAGGAGCCTACCATGAATATGTTTGCAGCAACATAGGTAACTGGTGGAATTAGGTATCAACCAGTTGGGAGAACCTCGAGAGTCAACTTTTGGAAATGCCTATGTAAGGAGTGATCATTTCAGCTGGAAATATAATTTGGAGTGATAGATTTAGCGTAGTTATAGTTTTTAAATGCAAAAGATCACCAACGACTTTAGATTGAAATAAATTAGAGATTAGTCTTCGTCATTTAGGGAATTTTAGAGCAGATAGATAGAATACTCTTTATTATGCACACCATAAAAAATTACAGATATAAATGTTGAAATTTTACATAGGGTGACACAATGGGCGGTCTTATCGCTAAAAGTGATCAACAGACAACCTTTGGATGGATTAAGGGGAGAAGGCGAGATAATACTGTAGGTAGTCAGTGGTATACCATATACAATATATACAAATATATATATAATTATAAAATAATAAACATGAAACAAGAGCAAGAAACTATAGGTACATACATTTTTAAAGAGAAAGGAAGTGTTTTTTACCAAAATTTTAAAAGTACAGCAGAGCAGATCTGTCCTCAGGTAACAGGAGTTTATTTGAGGTCCGCTAACGAACGAGAGTATGTATACCCACACCCACTCTCAACAGGTGGACAAGACTTGAAGACAGTAGGATAAGTTAACTGCGTACAATTGATAGGTACAACAGATGCAGTAAACGAAATCATCTCGCGAAGTGGGGCGAAAACCGCGGTAACTCGGTGCTCTTGCGTCGTAAACAAAACGGGGCGTAGTGAAATTTTTTTACGTGGTAGACTGGGCTCTAATGTCCATTGTCTGACTGGCCAGTATTCTGCAGAAGGCTGGTCAGTAGTCGGTGCGCCGCCGTGCTCGCGACCGGTCGCGCACGAGGGCAGCTGCTTCTCGATTGTTTTCTATCGAAATCAGTCTCGGAACGTGTTGTGTATGCGTTTGGATGCAGTGGACTGAGGTGAGTTTACTGACTGTTTAGTGACTGAGGATGGAGATTTTCTGTTTTTAGATAAAACTGCTCGACTGTTGGATTATGATTTTTTGGGCCCAAAACTATCAAAGGCTGCATCAAAAATTGGAGTTTGGCACACCGGTGTTGCATGCATAATTTGGCGAAATACTTTATTATCCTTATCAATATTCTCTATCACCGAATTTAACGCGACGTTTTGGTGTTTGACTGTAATGTTAGCGATAGTGCATTACTGTGGGTTTTTTTAATCTTTTATTATCATATAACTACCTACCTACGGAGTTTTATAGGTTCATTCTTAAACTTGGTATGCTTTCAGTAAAGTTTCAATCGGTAGGTAGGTACCTACTGACGATGTAGATAAAGAAAGCCAATTCCATAATTTCCTGTACCTACCTATACATACCTCTAGTTACCTAATTACCAAAATTTATTTGATTATATAAACATAACCTAAAAATAACAAAAATATATCCTAACATAAAACTAAAACTATTCACAACCCAAACAAGTTATTCCCAAACAATTACCAAATGTTTGGGAATGCTTGAGTTGTGAAATGTTGTTTAGTCACCAATGATTGCATCAACACTGAATGAACACTATCTATTCAATTCTACTCTAGGTACTGAAAAACACGAACCCGTCTCAAAAGGCTGACGAATATTCGAAGATCTTAATTCAATTAAACCAATTACTGGCACTTGGAGTCGGTCAGTCAGAAAGATATTATGAAGCTATAATTACCCATTCCAAAGCGAAGTAGGTTCCTTTGGAGAAGAACCGACAAGAAACTTCATGGACACTCTTTTAAATCAAAATATTAAAAAGATTTGGGTAGACACTGATTCTTGGATTAAGTATCTACTTTTTTGGCAGCAGAGAACTCGTAGTCTTAGAGACAGTTCTGTCACTTGAACGAGCAGCGAAAAGATCTACCAAGTAGGTAGCTACTTATCTACTCGGGAGTTCAAATTTTCTGTATCATCTCAAGACTTGCAAAAATACTTGCAGGTAGGCACCTACATCACCGGTGTAGGTGGCAGTCGGTTCCTGCGCACCTCTTCCAAGAACTTCATCATAGTTAATGGATTGATTTTTGACGACGACTGTACTTATGATCAAAATCACTGCTCATCTGTTTGTGGAACCTCTCAGGCTTTTGGTTTGAACTTAGAACACACATGTTTTTAATAAGTTTCAACTTCCAGACTTCAATCAGCCTAAACTAGGGATTCTTGTGTTTCTCTGGAGGTCAGATGCCGATTGTTTTCATCCACTGCTGTAGTTTAGATATGCACTACTGCTACCTACTCCCTTTAGTCACTCATTACGAGGTCAAGGTCAAAATGACCCTTCACGAGACCTACACATTAATCTAAATTTCGCAAAAAAAGGTAAAGGTGGATTGGATACCGTACTTAAGTAGGTAATTCTAGATGTCATATGTGTGGATTAGCTAAGGGACTAGTTAGCATTTGAATATCATTTTTCGAACTTCAGGATTGCATCAAAAAATTTATAGATACTAAGCAGCTGAACGAAGAAACGTTAGAATCCAAAAATAAATTAAATTAGGTACCCTGTTACTTATTTGATAATAAATTTTCAAACTAATCTTAATTAAGGAATAAGGACCTGCCCAACTAATTAGCGAATTTAACTAACTATCGACTTTCGTGAGTTCTAAAACGTGATTCACTTTCCGAGACCGCTTGCAGTCATCGCGGGAATGCAAACGGAATTCATTAAAAGTGTGATCAGACTTTCATCTTGTTAGAGCGGAATCTAAACGTAATAATAATAAAGTAAAGTAACGCACAAAAATCATACAGCCGGAGCTCGGAAGCACTGAATAGTTTGATAAAAAAACTGCCGCGATGACTTTCTACCGAGCAATTAGAAGATTCGCACACGAAAGTGCACTGGAAGTATTTAGCTACGACAGTATGCGCCTGCGCCGGGAAATGCACGATTTATGTTCGAGTAAACGCGTACCGGCTCTCTTAAATTTTAGATGATCAAATTGTTTTAAGATCTTGGACGTTTGAAATCATGAGATTACGTTGATTATGACTGTGATTTTTTACTTTTAACTTTTATCAAAATACTGGCACTTGTATAACGCCATAAACTTTAATAAAAAGGTAAACGATTTATTTTTATATATAATATTTTACGGTTTTCACAGCAGTTTTTTGGTCGTAATGGCCATTTGACGTTTAATTTATCGTCAAAAACAAAAAAAAGATTTTTTATTGGAACGGCTAATAATTTTCTTGTCAAAAAATAGGTACCTCAGAACCCACGGTAGAGGATACTAAACGATCTTAGAGCACTTAATCCAAAGCAATTATAGATAAAAACCGGCCAAGTGCGAGTCGGACTCGCACACGAAGGATTCCGTACCCTAAAGTGCAAGATTTAACACTACGTATGTATTTAAATACTTTCGTAACAGAAACAAGAGAGGCGATACAATTAAAGATTTCTAAAGTAACAGCCGTCAATACGGTATTTATTTAGGTTTTGACAGTCGTAAAGGAATATTTAATTCTTACTTATTGTTTTGGAACAAATAAGTTTTCCCTGGTCCTTCAAATCTTTCACACATAAATCATCGACTTGCGAAATTAAAGTTATTTTTCACTTTGTAGGTTTATTTTGGAAGAGGGTTGTTATTTTTTGTAAAAAAGTTTTTATTAGAATGAACATTGTCTAATATTACCTATATAAAGGTACATCGAACTAAAAAAATATTAGTGATCTTGTAACAGATGTAAAAAAATATTCGATCGGCGCATGCAGTCTATTGTGATTTCACACGACGAGGATTTCTACTTTTGCATTTTCTAATTTGACAGAAATGTCTACTTATAAATTCTAATGAACTCGTAGTGATAGATATTCATTTTGATGCGTGGACTGTTAATCCTAATATTATTATGCTTCATTACGTATTCAAATGCGTATTTACGTTTTGATTTATCCATTCGTGTTAGTTCAGTCACTAATTAGGTAATTTTAGTATCATTCTGAACTCGTATTATCTCATTGTAGGGATAAGGTCTTCATCACACAGTCCTTTATGTGGCCGAGCCATGACGAGCCAAAAACAAAAAGCTGAGGCACTAGGTACATCCTATAGCCTTTTCTCGAAGCGTTTCGTCGTAAAACCCTCTTAATTTCGGCCTGAATAATGCTAGAGAGCTCAAATTCTCAGGGATACGATGCAGTTAGCCGTACATTTTGACCAAGATGTAAGGTTTGTAGAGTTAGGGGCTTGGCTCTACATTCTACCTGATAACTTTTTAACAGTGAAAGCGTTATCTGTCTTGGCAACCTAAGTAGGTACCTACTTCACATGAAATGTTTTTGGTGGGATTGATATTATCCCACTTACCGGTTTACCGGCTTTTACCGTATTGGGGACCATGCACCTGACGGTATGTAGAGTGCTAGCTACAGGGATCTTTTGGGGGGCGTTGTTGGTAAACATTTGTGAAATGTTCACTAAAGTTGTATTGAAAAAACAAAATGGCGGCATTAGTAAGGTATGTAGAGTGCTACAAGGATGTTTTGGTTTTTTTTTTTATGGCTTCGTACGGTTAGGTAAACATTTGTGAAATATTCCCTGAAGTTGTATTGAAGAAACAAAATGGCGGCATTAGTTCCGATTTTGGCTAAGCACGCGCCAAAAGTACCCTGCAGCGTTGTATGCGATTACTGAAATGTCGAAGGTGACCAAAACTCCCAAGATGGCGTCCCCAATTTTCCATCGAAAACCAGTTAGTGTGATAAACTTACTATCTCGTATCTGACTTACATAAGGCGAGTAGTGTTGCTAAGCCAACTAGTACCACCATTGAGAATAAAATAATAAGTCTGGAGATATGGAACATTTTGTCCTGTGCTCACATTTTTAGTCAGAATTTAATGAGGAAAAAAAATCAACACTAAACCTCCTAGGTTCGAAGCCTTAGCAGTTAACGCCAAAAAAGGCCATTTTTAGTAAATGTTCCATATCTCCAGACTTATTTTTTTCTCAATGGTGGCGCTAGTTGGCAGTACTACCTACTCGCCTTAACTCTTAAAATGTCGATTGCACACCATGTGTACAGATAACAATAGAATTTCAATTGTGTCTGCTAATTAGCGCGCGATTCAACTCCGACTCACTCCCACTAATATAGGCAGCAGACGATTTTGTAGATCGATAGAGACTAAATGGTTTAGACTACAGTAATAAATGAGCTGTACTCGTAATATCTATAGAAATATTTAAATAAATAAAGAAAGAAAAACTTTATTCACGTGAAAGTGACCCACATACATGAATTTGTTTTTTAACATAGGTAAGCCTAAACAAAAACAAATAGGTAGGTATTTATTTTAACATAAAAAAAAAGAAATATACCTATCCTAGACGGAAATATGGGTCACTACTAGCGTTGCCGGAGAGTAATATTCCGAAGTATTCCCGTTGTATTATTCGCGGAAGCATTCGGAAGTTTTGAGTAGTATTCGCAATTATTCGCCGAGCTAAGTACATGTTCGGTCACGCATACAGTACTTATCTAAAGTTGGATATTCACCGCTAGATGGCGTTAATGCCAGAGACTATGTTACTACGCGTTCATTCATAAATCTGAGTACTATTCGATTTGAAAACTTCTGAATACTTCCGAATATTTATTTTCATCTACTTAGATTAGTACTTACGTAATAAGTTTTTGTATGCGGTTTAGGTGTGAAAGTGATAGAGAGGTAAATACATAGGTAGGTTACTGAGTTTATAAAATAGTTTTTTTTTTCTTTCGCTTATATCTCGAAAACGGTGTGTCCTATCGCAAAAATAATGAAAATTTGGCCCCCTTTATAAAACTCATAAACCCCTAAACCTCAACATGTAGGTAGGTACCAAAAAAAAAAAAAAAAAAATCGATTTGAAAACTTACTAAGACTTCGTTCCCACGGACGTAATAAAATCGCGGTGGAATAAAAACGCCTAGCGCGGTTTTTTCCCACCTTCAACAGTGTTCGAACGAGCGTTAAAAATCCACTTCAAACTGATTCCTCGTGCAGTGCGGACGTACGATTTGCTCCGTAAAATTATTAGCGGTAGCCATTAGTGAGGGCAGGAGACCACAAAAGAATTAAAGAAAATTTTGAATGCATCCCTTTAATAATTAACTTGAATAATTAATTATTAAAAAGGCCAATTTTTGACGCCATAGAATTATTTAAGGAAATATCCAGAATAATATAATATTTAACAATAAAATCGCATGTTTATTTTATTGTATTTTCTCAAATGGAACCCGTTTAATGTTTACTTACTTTGTTTAAGTATAACAAACTCCACCCATATACCTACCTATGCTGAAACTATTTTAGTACCTATAGGTATATCATTATTATAGGTAGTAGGTACCTAATATTCGCATACCTACGCTATCATGACGTCCGATAACTAACTCCAAATAAATTGCTTATAATTCCAAAGGTTTATTTAACCTACACCTTCTTCGGCTTGGCATTGCCGTGCGCAGGCCTTGAGCATGCGGCACGTCCGCTCTCTATGAGCCCGCGCACCATACTGACTAACATTATAATAGAATGTACTTTGTTCTGACCAACGCGCGCGATTATTTCGCGTCCGTGGGAACACAAGTACAGAACTTCGTATGTCGCATTCATTCAACGTTCAACGCCGAGCGTTGAAAATCGAACACCGCGCGATTATAAATCGCGCTGGGAAAAAATCGCGGCCGTGTGAACAGATGTACCTACAGCTTTCCGTTTGTTCTATTCCAAGCTCGCCACTCGATTTTATCCCGCCGCGATTTTTTACGTCCGTGCGAACGTACACTTATATTTCTTTTCATCTACTTAGTACTTACTTACGTAATAAGTTTTTACTAGTAGTATTCCTTCAAATCGAAGTATTCTTTTGAATATTTGCTAATTATTGCGGATACTTCCGAAGTTTTGCAACGCTAGTCACTACCGCGCGAAACGGCTAACGCTCAGCATAATGCCGTAGCCCATGCACAAAGACACGAATCAAAGGCCAGGCCAGCACCCTAATTGCGCTTCATATGTTCGAAAAATTTGTCTGCTCGACAACGTAAATAATGCAATGAGTGTTGTTGAACTGTCAAAATCAAACCAACTCCGATTGATAATGTGTTACGCAATTTGGGCGCCGGTCGTGGCTCGTGGAGCTGCTGCGCATACTCTCCAAAGTACAGTCTGTAGAAGACCGAGCCAGGCTGTGTTTATTATTGTAGGCTAAACCATTTTAGTCTCTATCGATTCGCACAATCGTCTATTGCCAGGATATTCGTGGGAGTGAGTTGAATCTCAATTATATAAGTCCGATATTAAACAATAAATCTCGTCGTCGACATATAATGCGACGACATTTATGGAATAAATTAAGCCTTTTCAATGTAGTCAATATTGTTCATAATAGAGACCAAACTACGCTTGTTAACAAATGACATTTGTTTTTGTTCACGAGTTTGACCGGGTCAAGTTCGGTCGTGATGACACATAGGTACCTAATAGATTTGGAAAAATCTGGTTTTATTATACCTAATCAATCGTTTGGCCAGTAGAATTAGGTATAGCCTCGCGTGGTGATATCTACTAAAATGTAGATAGGTAGGTGCCTACGACCAGCGTGCCCGGGTAGTCAGAACCGTTTGCTGGCAATTTTTTTTACACTGCTTGAACTAAAAAAAAATCCATCTATTAAATGAGCAATATGTGTATTGTGTATACATAAACCCTAATCATAATACCTATAAGTACCTATACATAAATATACATATTTGTAATCACGTTCCTGTTGTAGTAAATGTATAAGTTGCAATGTATATAAGGGTTTACGGGGCCGAAAAATCTCAACCTAGCTAGGTCTCAAAAATTAAAAAAAAAAATGGATTTTCTCTATTTTCATCAGAGCAGAGCTCGGTCGCCCAGGTACTATTAATTAGGTAGTGCCAACACATTGGTGTTAAAGTATGTCGGACCTAACAATAAATTACGTAAAGTCGACTAAAAGTCTAGAATTTCAGCAAGTCCGCTTCACGACTGATGAAAAATTTCATAGTAGGTAGGAACTATTTCTATTTAGATATTATTACAGATAAGCTCCTTACCACTCCTTTTATATATATTTTTGAGCGATTCAATGCTAAAGGATCAATAATAAAAATCACATCCTCTTAACGCATGACATAATTATTTTTGCATCGACATAACTACATCGGCAATATGGCGAGCACAAAGATTTCTGCGATCCTGTCAAACAGGTCCAGCGAATAATATGGGCGTGTCAAAGCTGCGACTTGCCACTTTGAGACTATGGTCATTGTGTAAGCTCCGTCTATGTTTAGTATTAGGTATGTATGTGGTAGTAACTTAATAGTTTGCCAACAATTTAAGCTTACTTACTTGTTTTTGGTGACATTTAAAATGTAGGTGTGGCTGAATGTGGGAAATTTTTAAAGCACCCAAACATACTCCTCCCTTTATTATTTATTTTATTTATTTATTAAAACTTTATGCACGAGGAAAAAAATACTGAACAAAGGCGGACTTAATGCCTGAGGCATTTATTGTGGTTTATGATTAATTACTCTTAGGCTGCTCAATCAATCAATCAACTCAGCCTATTGCAGTCCACTGCTGAACCTAGGCCTCTCCCCGGCTGCGCCACAACACCCTCTTCTACGCCTTCCTCATACAGTCTGTCCCAGTCACCTTTTACCCTTAGGCTACTACTGAATTCCTATTGGGAAAAATCTAATAACACTGCCCGGTTTGGGGATCGAACCCATGTTTAGCAGTTGCGCTTGCGACCACTAGACTTGACTACTTGATTTGAAAAAAGAATGATACCCAAATGTCACTGTCAAATGATCAGATGAGGTTGAATGAGGTTTTCGTTTTTCCACACAAGTCATGCCTCGACACTAACACAAGTTAGTGTCGAGACATGACTTCGATGCCGTCAAAACATCGATATCTCGAGTCATTGATTATAAATGATTAACAACGAATTTGCATACCTACTCGCAATAATAAAAATTTTAAACGAGTTATGTGTTGACTGTCGTCTTAACGAAAGTGGTTTTATTTATGTAGGTAACGTAATATGATGTGGAGTTTTATAATAAATTGTAATTTTAAGTACCTAATTATGTTTGTGAAGATTTTGTTTATTTTCAAACAAGATAATATTTACATATAGGTAATTATTAAACGCTAACAGACATAGAGCTAACAAAAAAAAAAAACATTCTTAAAATACCGGGGTACACTTGCATAGTACCTACGAATAGGGATAATCGTCGGTTGGTGCCTCATTTAATTAAAAACGTTTAACGGGCCTCTGCGAGTTGGCTTCGGCCCCTCGTTCGCCTTCTTAAGGTACAGGGTCCCGAGATGCTTACATGTGTATGTATAAAGGAGGGGAAATAATCATAGGGCGTCAAAAAATTCGTACGCATCGCTGTCAATAGGAAAAGTGGCAAGTTTTTTCTTTACTTTTTATGCATGTTAATTATGTGTAGTGAATGGGATTATCTAGAAATGAATGAATGGATAACCATGTTAGCTGGATTGATGTGGAACATGATGACTGCATGCAAGATGATGAGTCTCAATTAGATGTAATAAACTACTTACCTTTCTTCGATGTCCCATTGAATTTTGCTTTTCGCAAATCTCAAGTTGTTTTTCTGTCATCTAGCTATGACTGCTGACTGGGTATTGCTGAGTGCTCAATGTATTTTAACACCCAACCAAAAAGTTTGCAAAAACGAAAAACATAAAATTTGTTTCCTCAAGTAGGTAACATGCAAAGATCAACACGAACATCAATACGAAAAAAACCGGATTTCAAATCCAAAAGGTCATCTAACAACCAGCCAGACAGAAGTAGCTAACCGAAAGCGAAAACCGTAAAACCTAGACAAAATATTGGTCAAACAATGGGCATCACTTTCGAACAGTATCAAATGTGGAGTAATTCCCACGTACCGATTACTTGTTCCGTATGAGCGACGCCGGAGTGATAACGGTGCCCACAACGGACAAACCTACATAAACACGCTCGCGGAATAATCTGGCAAAACTATTGTATCGGGAGCATTGGCAAGGAATTTACCATATTTGGCTCATGGATGTGGTTCTCTTGGTCAAACTAAGTTAAGCTGAAGTTCTTGCGATCAGTTTGTGAATTTCAGATCATTATTTACAATAAAACCCTGTAAAGACCCCTCCTGATTTGGAAAGCAAGCTAACTGTCGGTCCCGGGTGTCTAATGAAACACAATATCATTTTTTAATGTAGAATCTCTATTGTAGAATCAAGAAAACATAAACAAATAACAATATATTAAACAAATTCTCCATTATAACATCGCAGTGTCGTGTTCAGAAAAGTGTCGTTCGTCCTTTGTCTTCAAGGCTTCTGCTGGCAGATGATGAACCTCTCGGCTTCGTTTTGGATCAGCTTGAAGATCGTGGTGATGGCTTCTTCGTTCTTGCACGACATGGGGGCAACGCTCCCGCGCTTCCCACCGCCCCAGCTGGAGGTGAACGTCAGTTGTGCTTCGGCGAAGAGGCAGAGGCAAGCCATGAAGACCATGAGGAAGCAGATCTTGTTCATCTTGAAGTAATTTTTGGTAGTACTGATTGCAGACGGAAGAGTGGTGGATGTGTGATGTCTTTCCTAGAATTCTCGGGCTTTTTATAGTCGTACACATAATTATGTCGGGAGAAAGAAGCCGTAATAATTTTAATTTGTATGTAATTTGCAATGGCCGATGACGACTCTTGATTAATTGGAGATTTCAATTGAATAGAAGCCTTGTTCGATTAATCATGAAACCCGAAAGTCTGATAATCAGACGGATACCATGAAATGATTTTGCAGATTGGAGGACAGCTGGAAGTGGAATTGGCTAAAATACTAATGTTCAGCCACATCTGGTTAAAATTGTAGCTGGTCCCAACATAGGGGAAGCCGGATGATCAGATTACCTGGGCATGGACAAGAGGAACAAAATATTTCCTATTCTTTGATTGCTTGTTAAGCCTTTCATTTTGATAGAGATTTATGAACGGTTTGAAGAAGAACTTTCATGAATATTATGGGAATGCCGGTTGTTTTTGCAAACTCTAAGATCACTAAAGTATTTAAAGGGCTTACAAGTCAACTGACAACAGAGTCATCACGAGTAGGTACAAAACCATGAATAATATTATGTTCACGTGCCTACTTACTGTCGGCTCATCGACCCGTGCTTCCACTCATATAAGGTCTGTACCAAGGCCAGCTCCGACGCTTGTCGGATGAGCGCTTTTTGTTTTTGACAATTTGAATGTATGAAACTCATTGTACTCATAGTTGAAAGAGAAATGTGGGATGGAAGCTGCTAAAATAGTTTTGAACTTAAAACACTCGTTTTAGTAAGTAGTTTCACTTAATATACAAAAACCCACGTTACTTTCCTAAGGCGTAAAATTGCGTTATACTTAAACCTAAAATTAGCATGTATTGGCAATTCCAGATTTCGAAAATCATGTGCAAACTAAGGACCTTGGCCAGCCTTATAAATTACTTATTACAATAATTTGTAGTGCAGATACTGCTAAGCACATCTTCGTTTTCACAACAGCTGCTTGCATACTTATATAACCAAAAACTGCATTGGAGTTTTTGTGGGGTTCTGTACATTCCAGACTGAGAAGCGATCGCAGGTGTTGCCGACAAGGCCAAAAAATTCTAAAGATTTGGGGCTATAATGAGCGGCTCATTGCACAGCTGTGTTGACATTTCACTTCATCCCAATCTTAATTTATTTAGTGTTTAGTCTTTACAGACTACAAGTGAGCTACAGCAATGGCCGAACGGTAGAGGAATTTTTAGTTTATTATCCGTGGTCCCTGCCGTAGTCCCTGGAAGGGACCATGTGGAAATTTTTGTGCCCGTGCTCCCTCCGAGAAATACAATACTACCGAATTAAAATGGTAGTCTCGAAAATATGATTAGACAAAAAAAAAAAAAAATACAAATATGTATTAACATAACTTTATCCGTAGGAATCATCAATACACGTTTATAACTTATTTTGAGATTTGCCGTCGCTTGGTCTGATTTCGGAAATCAGACCAAGCGACGGCAAATCTACATATTTGTTATTGTCGCGAATCATATTTCTGAGACTACCATTTTAATTCGGCAGTATTTCTCGGAGGGACCAAGGGCACAAAAATTCCCCGTGGTCCCTTCTAGGGACTACGGCATTGCAGGGGTAATAAACGGAATTTTATTGTTAAAGAAATGAAACCCTAGAAAACACTTTTCCTAAATCTTATAATCCATGCGGAGAAAAATAAAGTAATTTTCTCTGCGTTTGTTTATAATATGACTGGCCACATTGACGATTAGATATAGGAATCTCGTGATACCATTGACTTATCTTAAGTTCATGATCAATGATGAAAAACAGGCACTGATAAAGTAAGGTTTATTTACCATTTATCTTGAGAGTTTGGTCTTGAAAGTTATTGTTTATGTACCTACTTACATTTCTTTTTTGTAAACTTTGTTGGTGATGGACAGTCAATTAACAATTCGTCGCGACGATCAGCGGTTGGATTTTTTTGTATATTTTCTTAATGTTAACTTTCTATTACCTTAGTATTTTTATAGGCTTGGTAATGTGTTTTCTTTAATAAGTTACCGTCAAATCACTATCAGCATCGATTCTACCTACTATTTTTGCTTGTCCACAATTTGTTCCTTCCCACGGTTTCTTATCTTCTTCGTTTTTTTACGTGTTTTTTTTATATCCTATAACTCTAGGGTATTAATGAGACCATCATTTTGAACAATTTTTACTATGGAACCGAAACTGAAATCGTAAAAAAAAATTTCTTTTCCCTACAGTTTGACGAGTTATGCCTCCCGAATATAAATGTAGGAGCAGCTGATTTTTTTTCGCGATTTCAAGTTCGGTCCCATAGTAAAAGTTGTTCAAAATGATGGTCTTATTAATACCCTAGAGTTAAGGGATATAAAAAAAAACACGTTGAATAACAAACCTGGATGGATGGCATACTTATTCAATGATAAATCAACATATTTTTCACTTTATCTAACTACTTACTCTGTATCCTTTGTTCTTAGACAAAATTAATGGCATAGCCAGTCTGAACATTTAAAAAGAACACCCAATCTAAAATCTTAAAGGCAATCTGCGACCATAGATTGATCGGAACACCTGTGTTAGCAATTACTGTCGGTGATCTCACACAGCTGTGGCAGCGTCCGCGTGAATGTCGGATTTTCGACCAAAACGATGATGTAACTGGTTCCGTGGTCATCTGCATGTTAGCGGTCAGGGTTACCGAAAACAGTAGGAAAATAATTTAGTAAGACTAGGACATCATCTGTGGCTGTATTTCGGTTGGAACTGGGAGCAAGCGAAAACTTTTCGGATCTCAAATTCAATCTGTAAGTTTAGCGAACAATATTGACAAAGTTATAAGAGGATGAGATGATAGAGCGAACAAGGCAAAGAAGTTCTTCTTTATAAGCTACATTTTAAACTGAATATACGTCACAATTACTTTAATTTTCCATATAAAGTAAAGCACATAACTGTCAGCCCTGCTGCGCCCGCGCAGTCAGCCATGCATCTAGTATGTATAATTGGACCGGCCGCCATTATGTTACAAAATGTTTATTGTGTGTGAACGTTTCCGCACATGATACAATATACAATTGACATTTATCTCAAATACTCCGTTTGTAGAGACTTACTGACAAATTGTGTATAAAAACAGGGTTTTTATAATTATTTAAAGTGCATAAAAACAGGGTTTTTATAATTATTTAAAGTGCATAAAAACAGGGTTTTTATAATTATTTAAAGTGCATAAAAACAGGGTTTTTATAATTATTTATATTTGCAATATATTTCATCCCCATCATTATTTCATTAGTATTTTTGTCTTTCTTTTTTGTTTTTTTTTTTATTTGTTTTTTTGGGTCTTGGGACTCTGAGGTCCCGGACCTTTGGAAGGTGTTCGAGGGGATGAAGACAACTCGTAACCTAGAACTATGAAAGGACTATGACCCCCGCCTGATCAATGTTTTATTACATGGAAAAAAAGGCAGGCGGTGACTTGCACACTCAATAATGGACCCGCAGAAACTGTCGCCAGGACTTAGTGACGTAGCGAAAACGGAGCAACATATCCTGAGGTGCTTGAGGAGTGGAGAGGTATTCCACGGCTTTCAGAACAATCCCAGAGCCCGCGGAAGATAGTCAAGATCCCTACAAGCACTTACTGGAATACTTCCTTCCTCCAAGCACGTTTGCTCTTGCGAATCTTCACTCAAGCCGGCCAAGAAAGGCAAAAATGAGGTGCGAGCTCTGTTCCTCATCAGTGTTCACTCCAGCCTGAGTCGGTCAGTAAAGGCAAGCCAGAGATGAGGAACAAGACTTTTCCCGGGAGATAGCGTTCGTGGGGCCGCTACTGCCCAATAGCTCGCCACATGCTGCCTGGGGTTACTAATTTTATTATTTTCATATTATTTTTTATTTTATTTTCATTATTTTTTTCTATTTCGTGGTATCTAGTAGGTATGTTGTTATTGTGTGTGCAATCACACTCATTATTACTACTAGTCTAGTAGTACTTTATTATCGTATTGCTACAATTATAGGGCTATTCCTTTTAAATTATTGACTCGTTGCTTTCTATGATAATAATTAGTGCGCAAGTGCTGCTGTACGCAAGATATTATATTTCATAATAAAGTTATTTCCAAGCAGCCAACTGCTTACGACTTCCCGAGTCCCGACGCGGTGACGCCTTATTTATTATATTCGAAATGATTTATCATGTATAATTCATTTGAGAATAAATTCTTATGTGAAGCAATAAGGTCTGTTTTCGGTAAATAAGTTAATATGCAAAGAGAAGGACGATGTGTGAGGGCAGTCAGTGACATCCTGCAAACAAACTGCAGTACGCAAACTCACACACACTCATACGCACACGCAGTCACTAACAAACACACTTTCGCGCAAAAAGAAGATGCAAAATTGTATTATTTTTTTTTATTTAAATTTTTTAATTTTCTTGGTTTTAAATAATTTTTTAATTTTTTTTTGTTATTATTATTTTTCTTTGTGTTGTCATAAAACAAAAAAATTGTGTCTTTTTGTTACGGAAGGACACTGGCTCTGCACCTCCTGCGCCTGGTGCGCTGAGCCAGTGAGTCAGGGAATCGATAATTTGTTGTACCAAATGTTTTATGCCAATAAATAATTTTTTATGCTGTGATGAAATGGAAACAAAAAAACCGGCCAAGTGCGAGTCAGACTCGCGCACGAAGGGTTCCTTACCATTATCTATAAAAACGGCAAAAATATCACGTTTGTTGTATGGGAGCCCCCTTAAATATTTATTTAATTCTGTTTTTTAGTACTTATTTGTTGTTATAGCGGCAACAGAAATACATCATCTGTGGAAATACAGCCTGGTGACAGAAGGACAGTCAGACAAACAAGTGGAGTCTTAGTAATAGGGTCCCGTTTTTTACTCTTTGGGTACGGAACCCTAAAAAGTTGGTTGTATTGTGTTGATGTGAAGGTAGCTTGAGTGTGGATGTAGAGCAGGTTTTCGACTGATGGAAGCATTACTTAAGGACGCTGTTACAAATGGGTAGTCAAATCATTACTTTTTTACACGTATGTTTATTAAATAAAATGCTTTGCATTCTTAAAATGCCGCACGGGTCGGTCGAGGTTAAGCTACGTTTGCCGGGGTTGTCCGTGGATGGGTGACCATCTTTACATACCAAAACTCCTCCGTGCCTCGGAAAGCACGTTGCAGACGTTGGTCCCGGCTGTCATTCGTGGATCTTTGAGAGTCGTTACGGGTCGTCAGAAGCCCGAAAGTCTGACAACCAGTCTTACCAAGGGCTATCGTATTACCCAGTTACTGGGTTGTGGAGGTCAGATAGGCAGTCGCTCCATGTAAAACACTGGTAATCAGCTGCATCCTGTTAGACTGGAAGCCGACCTCAACATAGTTGGGAAAAGGCTAGGCAGATTGACATGCTTAAAATGTTTTTTGCCCGAATTGCTGATAGATATGCATGGTACGATTCTGAACTATAAATATAATTTTAGATAGGTATATTTTCTCAATAAATGTACCGAAGTAAAAATTTTCACTTCGGTACATTTATTGAGAAATTGTTTCTTAAAAAAAAAATATATTTATAGTTCAGCCTTGCACATCTATCAACAATTCGGCCAAAAAACATTTTAAGAATGCAAAGCATTTTATTTAATAAACATACTTTTGTGTAAAAAAGTAATGATTGGTCTACCCATTTGTAACAGCGTCCTTAAATAATGCTTATCAACATGAACTTGCTTTTCACAAACCTCACCTGCGAGCCTGCGACCGACGATTGTCCTCGCGTGCCTAGATGACAAACTCTATTAACTCGTCGTTTGAAAACTCCCAGAGTATAAGGTCAACGCTAAACGAAGCTATCTCTGCATTCATAGCAAATAAAGTTCCGATTCTGATTCTGGAACATTCACAAACTGCCAAAAAACCCAATGTTTCCTTTTGGTTACAAATACATAAACTCACGCCTTCTTCCCATGGGGGTAGGCCGAAACTACAGAATAATGCCAACTGCTACGATCCTTACATACTCCGTTTGCTTCGTTTACGTTCATACATTTGACGCACGCTGCCGGCACGTGGCGCGCCGGTTGCGAGTACTTGCACCTTGAATTTCTGAAGAACATCACCAATAAGTTCACTTTAATGTCCTTCTAGGGCGTCCCCTCCCGGCGTTTCCACTCACATTTTCCTTGTAAATAGGTAGGTATGTACCTTACCTAGCTAAGATACTGATTGTCTTCATATCTATGGAGTCTTCAGCATGTAACGCCATGCGCCATCATGCCTTGCGCCGCAGCAAAGCAACTATTGTATGGTAATGTGCATACAGTTTTCTGAGCGTTGAATTTATGTTATAATAGTCGGTTATTCTAATATTATTCATGATTTATTGTCAGGACATCGGATTGAGGGATCAGGTGAGAAAGATGGGAGATTAAAATTGATTTTTCTGATGATGATATTATTAACTAGCTGACCCGACAGACGTTGTCCTGTCCAAATTTCAATAATTCATACCAAATTCCCATAGAAAATGTACTTTCAGTTTTCCGAAATTTTCCAATTTTCCCGGAAACTTTTCCAATTTTTCTCTTATTAAAAACCTTCTCTTGAATCACTCTATCAATTGCTGAAAACTGCATTGAAATCCGTTGAGAAGTTTAAAAGATCTAAGCGTCCAGACAGCGGAAGCGACATTATTTTATCAATTGAAAAGATGTAGATTATTATTTTTTTCGTAACTCCAGTCGCAAAAAAATAACTACATATAAAAGTCTTTTAAAAGCGTTCCAAAACTGGGACGTAGGTAAGAAAGCTGGCAGGCTCAAATGGGATTAGGCGGGTTACGTCAGCCGCATGCACGATGACCGCTGAGCAAAAGTTTCCACGTAATCGGTAACCGAAGAGGATACAATTATTTCTACATTAATAATTATGAGAGAAAAATCAATTTTAATCTCCCATCTTTCTCACCTGATCCCTCAAACCGAAGTCCTGACAATAAGCCGACGTACGCACGGACGTAAAAATATCGCGGCGACTTTTTTTCGCGCACTGGATTTTCAACGCTCTGCTTAGCGCCGACAGTTGAAAATCCAACAGTGTGTTATTTCGACGCACTGGGATGCACTCTGTTGTTGTTAGGTTGGATTCTCGAAGCTCGGCTCAACACCGAGAGTTTAAATCCAGTGCGCGATAAAATCCCGCCGCGATATTTTTACGTCCGTGCGAACGTCGGCTAAAAGCCCAGAAAGAGGTGCCGGGATGACCTGGACACGTACCGTGAGGGCTGGTGCGATGTGGCTCGGGGAAAGCGTTCCTGGAAGGACTTAGGGGAGGCCTTTGCCCAGCAGTGGGACAGTATTTGGCTAAGTAAAAAAAATCCTTTTGTGCTGTTGAAATCATGACTACAGAAGCCAATAATCATAATTAATTTTAACAATTATTATTTTTTAAATATATTTGTAGGTCATGTCGTTGATGTCTTTTGAGTGAAAATTAAATATAAAATAATTTTTTAACCCTCGGTTGCCAGAAGAAGAAATACTTTTCTTTCTGAATACTTTGTGAACGATAAGTTTTGAAGATATTTTATTTATTTATAGTTAACTTAAACGGTATACAACACCAATTGCATTAAGCATAGAAACAATTATTACGTTGACAATAATTATGTTGTTAATTTAATTTAAAACTAACAGTGGACCTTGCATTCTCTCATAGAACACCAGACATTTACGCCTACTTTGACTCCATTCATCCGCAAACACATTACATTCAGGGTTCGTAGTCAGACAGAAGGGCATTTAGCATCTCCAGATGCCGGGGCCACACTATACGTCAACGTCAATGCCCATAAACACTTTAAACATCGCGATAGTTAAATTCGGTCAAGATTTGGTCAAATTATTGCCCCAACGCGATAATCTATCTGTATAGTGTGGCCGCAGCAAGAGTACGACAGACTGAAACCTTTGAGCTCTATTCGGTCTTGTTTCCATCACATCTTTACCGATTTCTAATAAAATACTGGCATCAATATTTAGGCTATTCCAAACAGCGTGATTATATCGCGTGTCGCGCCTGTTTGGAGCTTATTTGCTTATACTTAAACATCACCAGCAAAAATATTATCAGAATCTGATCAATGTCTCCATTGTTTGGAAATACATTCACATATTTATCTCATGAACAGGAATCCAATCGGAAATCTATCAGAAAACAAAATATAATAATATGTCTTCGAATAACAATGCTCAATCAATGTCTGTATTTCGTGGAGAAAGGAAAACGCGGTGTTAGCTACTAAAGTATATTTTGCAAGGTGATCAATATTTTGTTCGGGAAAAATGTAGATAATATGTCAGTGACAACGATAAGAATAGGAATGGCCCTTTTTGAATTTTGACAGTTCAACAACATTCATTGCGTTACGTTGTCGAGCAAACGAATTTTTCGAACATATGAAGCAATGGATTAGCAATTTGTTTCAAAATGAAACCAACTCCGATTGCTAATGTGTTACGCAATTAGGGCACAGGAACCCAAAGTGCATATCACGTAAGAATTCTCTTCGCCGCGCGCCGTAATGTTGGTACCACTGCTTTTCATTGAAGAATTGCTTGCAAAAACTATATATTCAATGAAAAGCAATAGTGCCAAGTACCAACATTAGGTACGGCGAAACGCACTCTACCTTTAGTGGAACTCAAGTTATTTTGACGTCGCAACGTCATTGTATTCGTCAATGCTTCTGTGAATTTGTTCGTACTACGTATAGTAGGAAGGTTTGTCACAATGTACGACCCTTGAATTGAAAATTACGCCAAATAATACTTAGTAAGTATCATCCCTTTTCTTAATCTCTACAGCACCTACATAAACTCAATGCATACAAATAAATAAAATTTAAGTGTCTGTTTGCAATGTCAAAATAACAGCTTTTTACTGAATGCATATGAAAGTATAAACGGTACATAAAAGATTTGGACGTGTCTGTCTGTTTGTTCCGGCTAAACTCCGAAACGGCTGGAACGATTTTGGCGGGACTTTCACTCGCAGATAGCTGATGTTATAAGGAGTAACTTAGGCTACTTTTATTTTAGGAAAATAATTTATTACGGTTCCGCACAAAATAATTAAAACTCATGAAATTGTCAAATTGTGAACAAAATCCGATTCAAATAGGGAAGTATTGACTTCTACGCGGGCAAATCCGCGGACAACAGTTAGTCTACCCATATAATCACAACAGCAAAGACCACACGCACTTAACGAACCCTAACATTATTCAAATTGCACATCACAGTAAAATCACGAAGAACTTTGACACCCCAACCTTATCATTAGCCGAAGCACTTAAATCTGCAAGATTGATGGAGCATTCAATTAAAAAAACCGGCCAATTGCGTGTCGGACCACGCTCAATGGAGGGTTCCTTAGATGGGATGAATTTATCTTAAGAACAAACTTAACATTGTAGTTGAAAAACATGTTCTCCCATACATTCCAACTGTAAATGTAAGTTTGTACTCACAATATTGATAGATTTACCATGTTATTTTAAGACCACAGACTTCTTATAGGTTTTCCTGTAATCTACAGGTAAATATATAGATATTTACCTGTAGATTACAGGAAAACCTATAATTCCGGTATTTTTTTCAAAATTTTAGGCTCAGTAGTTTCGGAGTTAAGGGGGGGGGGGGGTATGGTCAATTTTCGTCTATATTCTTAAATAACTTTAAAACAGTTTATTTTAAAATTATAAAAAAAATATATTTGAGACCCTCATAGTAAGCCCTTTCATTTGACATGTCAAACGGTGTAGTTTGCAAAACTTTTTTTTAATTTTCTTATTTGCCCCCCAAAAGTGACCCCCATATTCAAAATTCATTTATTTACTTTAGCCGTCCGTGTTTGGGTCACAGAAATTCATGTGTAGCAAATTTCAACTTAATCGGTCCATTAGATTCGGAGCAAATTGGCTGTGACAGACGGACAGACAGACATACACACGAGTGATCCTATAAGGGTTCCGTTTTTTCCTTTTGAGGTACGGAACCCTAAAAACATGGTGACATTGATCCGTCCCGTGGTCCTGCCTTCATAGTGATGTCAATTGGTCATGTGATTCCGTTTATGTATGTAAGGCCAGTTCAATCAGTTTGTACGAGTAGACTGGCTACTAATTGATGTACGAGACTCATTCATTATTATTTTGTTTGTCGTGGTTGTGCAGATTGTTCATATGCCAACAAGTACACGGTTTCTTGAGGAGCAGTGGTGGCATAGTGGTAACGGTTTAACCGACACCGACTTCAAAATTAAAGTTATTTTTAACCGACTTCAAAAAGGAGGAGGTTCTCAATTCGTCGGAACCTTTTTTTTTTTTTTTATTTTTTTTTTTATGTATGTTCCCCGATTACTCGAAGATGGCTGGACCGATTTGGATTATTTTTTTTTTGTTTGAAAGGGTATACTTCCCAGAACTACTCCAACTCTTCCAATTTTATAGGCACACTTGAAGCGATTTGGATAGTTTTTGGAAGAGTACTTTCTTGGAGTGGTCCCATTTCAATTTGGTGAAGATCTGATGAAGAACTTCTGAGATAGGCAACGGAACTTTTCAATAAATGATAGCAAATGGACTGGGATTGCTGAAATCTCATGTCTGTTTGTTGTTCACACCAGTTCATAATATAACATCACGCCAGTACGCTGTGAAGGGGTAAGCACATGTGAACCACTAAAAAGTGAAAAATAAAAACTTTTTTACAAAAAAATACAACCAACTTCCAAAAACAACACTACAAAGTGAAAAATAACTTTAATTTCGGAAGTCGGTGGCAAAAACGAAAATACATTTAATCAGACACCGACTTCCGAAATTAAAGTTATTTTTCACTTTGTAGTGTTGTTTTTGGAAGTCGGTTGTATTTTTTTGTAAAAAAGTTTTTCCCTTTGTAGTATTTTTCTGGATATAAGTTATCCAGAATAAGGACATTTTCTTTGTAACGACTATCTGTATTTGGGTCTATTTCATTGCTCTTATTTGACTACTTATCAGTTCTGGGGAGTTTGTAGCGCCACTTTTTCCCCAGCTAAAGCAGGAAGTGTTGAAGGGTGGGCGTATTGGGGGACTGTCTTATGTAATTTTGACGTTCAAAAAGTCGAAATATTTACATAAATATTTTGTAAAACGTGTCAATCCCCCTAACCGGTCAAAAAAAAAAAAAAAAAAAAAAAAAAAAAAAAAAAAAAAAAAAAAAGGAAGGAGGAAGGAAGAAGGAAGGAGGAAGGAAGGAGGAAGGAAGGGGAGCTCAGAGAACACTGTCCTTTAAGATACAGGATATTCCTAGTTTGAAGGTCAGGGGTCTTTCTCATTTTATGATAGCCATACCCGTCCCTCATTGAAACAACACTGATGTTACCTAGGCTAAGTTTTTTGGAAAAGAAATGATTACTTACTTTCTTATAGATTCTCGAGCCTTGTTTGAATAAATGACTTTTGATTTAGTTTACTTTTACCAGTGTCATTAACTCCTAGTCATCTCGGACCTAAGTTGCTCAGACAACATGATGCCTGGGTAAGAAAAAAAGAAATAAAAAAAAAATTAGACACGTATTTTTTGCTTTATCATATTAATAAACAGACAGACAGACAAACAGACGGACAACGAAGTGATCCTATAAGGGTTCCGTTTTTTCCTTTTGAGGTACGGAACCAAAAAAATTACTTAGATAATACGCATTAAAGTTGACGAGTGATGGGGGCTCGCTACGTCACTTCTACGTATAAAATCTAGCTCTAGGCGTGACGTCAAGCCATATTTTAAGTATCGCGGTAATCTGTTGATTACGTTATAATAGAAAAATACGAATATTTTTTTATTATCTACAACCCGGACAAAAAAAAAATTGTAGTCATCATAATTATCATCATTACCACGTCTGCTATTCGTTCCTGTGTATCAAACAAATTCAGTGGAGCATCAAAGAGTCAGTGTCAGTGACACGTGACAAGTTAGTTTAATATCGCATTACATTCGCTATATTATAATCTAACTTTACCTCGAGGAGCTCGTGGCTAAGTAATAACAGCCGCACGGGGCGATCCATCAGGTTAAGCTATACGCTTGCCAGGGTTGGTCCGTGGATGTGTGGCTATCTTTACATACCCAGACTCCTCCGTGCCTCGGAAAGCACGTTAAGCCGTTGGTCCCGGTTGTCATTCGTGGACTTTGACAGTCGTTACGGGTCGTCAGAAGCCCGAAAGTCTTACCAAAGGATATCGTAAACCCAGTTACTGCGTTGTGGACGTCAGATAGGCAGTCGCTCCATGTAAAATACTGGTATTCAGCTGCATCCGGTTAGACTGGAAGCTAACCCCAACATGCCTAGTTGAGAAAAGGCTAGGAAGATTGACTGACAATCTAACTTTACTATGTATTATTTTACTTCGTCATGTCTGTTAAGTAGGCACCGTGTTTCTAGATTAATATCCGGAAATAGAATAATTAGTTAACTGTGCTCAAATGACACAATATTTTGAATGCGCATTTAAAAAGTTAAATAAGAATAGGTAATAGAGGTGTAATCAGAAAATCTTAATTACAGTATTTCAGTTGGATTTAAAAAAAAATCGCACGTCACGTAACTTAGCACTTATTAATAAAGGCGTAGGAATAAAATGTTGTTAATGAATTGCAGTAATTAGTGTTGCCCCGCTTCAAATGTTTAATGATGTAACCGCTTTCGCTGACTAACAATACACCTCTTCCTGCGGTTACGATGCAGTTTTTTGCTTTTCATCTCTTATTGCACTCTGACACAACAATTAAACTTGTTGAAATTGAATGTATTCGTGATGAATTGGTGGATTGAAAAAGTGTATTTGCCTCCATGCCTCGTCGTTAGTAATTTTCTACACACATGCAGGAAAGGCGGGCATTAAGGCTACTTGACTACTAGAGTGGAGAAGAGAAAAGGGAGCGGAGCTGTGTCAATATTAACCAATAGAATCTAAACTCTCCTCTCTTCTCCGCTCCAGTGGACAGGAAGCCTTCGGCCCGGACTCCACTAAGGCGGTGATGTGCGGAATGAGAAGAGATATTTTTCAACTAGGGTGTATCCATCGAAGCTGTGCGGAGATGCGTACTGGCTAGACTGGAGCGGAGATGTGTGCTGGCTAGAGCGGACATGTGTGTTGGCTAGAGCAGAACTGAACTGCGTGCTGTGATCATTGGACGTTGAGACGAACGCACGCCACTCACATTTCTTCTCGTCTCCGCTGCGCGCCGTCGTCGTCGTCGTCGCCAGTTTGCGAGGCACAGCCCCCATCTCCGCTTTGTACCGCTGCCACCGCCTAGCTCAACCTCGGCAAGACACAGCTCGAATCTCCGCCTCGATCACGCCATACAAATATGATACATCTCCGGTCAGTGGTCTCCACGGAAGCCGAGTGGAGACGAGATGTGTGAATAGCGAAATTCTATTGGTTATTTAAAACACATCTCCTCTCCTCTCGTCTCGTCTCGCTTTGGTGGAGCCAGGCCTCATTCGAAACACGTGCAGGCGCGGAGCTAGTTGAAATGTCACCCCTCATTTTAATTTGTGCAATTGTGGTATTGACAAGGTCTAATTGGTTTATTTACATCCCAGTACTCAACAAACAGATATTGAGTTAGCAAAAGAGCTTGACGAAATTGTAATAATAGGTATGGAGTTATGACAAATTGATAACAGACAAAAGGTCTTGATTAGTAAAGGTGAGCGTCCACTGGTCCCGCAACGCACGCACGGCACGCCACGGATTTCGGTTTGCTTTGTATGAATTCATATAGCACTGCGTCGACTACCGGTAGCGCCCGCATTTTCATTTCTTCATACAAACAAACAAAATCCGTTGCGCGCCGTGCGTGCGTTGCGGCCGGTGCGGACCAGGGGATACTCAGCTCTATGGCAGGACTCCTCCGGTCTCTATGAAGTATTTGCCCTTAGTTTGCCGTTACTAAGTAACTTGTGCGGGTAAGTAAACAACCCGCATGTTATGGTAACCCTCTATTGATTGCACTGCATGAGGGCTCGTAAAGAAAGACATTGCATGTAATGTACTTCGGAGCGGTTCGTAGGTAAGATGTTCTACTATTATATAAAGTGTAATTATAATAACACAAAACCTCTTAAGGGGTCATTGTACTCATTATTATGAACACCTTTTACTATGGGACCAAACCTGAAATCACGAAAAAAAAAGTTAGCTGTTCCCTACATTTATGTTCGCATAGCTCGTCAAAACGTAGGGAACAGCTGATTTTTTCACGATTTCTTCATAATGATGAGTAAGTACCCCTTAAGAGGTTGTGCGATATAAATTACACCTATCAGGAATTCTTGTGCAAAATGTTATTACATTTTAGATCCTCTTTGTTTTCTGTCAGTGAGTGAATGAATTTAAGAATTTTAGAAGAACGATTAATGAAGCTACTACAAGCTCATCGCAGTTTAGTATCGAATGGTATCAGCAGACATCGACCTCCATCGATCCACGATGTTTACCGCGCCGCCCGCCGCCGCCGTGTCGGAGCGCTATGACTACTGACCTACATTATGCTACATGTGTCGACATGGCAATGGACTGTCAGGTGACAATCATGTTGTAAAAGGTTTTTAAGTGATGGTGCCGTAGAATGTAGGGTATATTCTCAAGTGGCTTAATTTTTTTGGATTGAAAGAGGATCTAATTTCTGAAGACCGCCATCTGCACATGGTTTCATTGGTTTCCTACTTCAAATGGATTTCAATACTTATTTACTGAGTAGGTACACTGTCTTTTCAGCCATGGTATGATGGAGCCATGCGTGATCGAAATGTGGATGCCAAAAGAAAATGGTGATTGAAAAATTTGGAATATTGTACTAGATGTCAAATACAATGGTTTCTGTTAACAGCCATACGACTTTTGTTTTCTTGTCTCTAGTCTTCTCAAGCACGAGAATAGCTTATGCCGCCGTCTCGGCATCAGCTGTAAGTACTGTACACACTAACAATGAAGGCTATAACACATTTTACTTACAGTCCTACTAACTTATCTGTGAACTGAAAGAGGACGCCACCGTCGATGCGTCGACACAATCGAATGACATGCGTCGACACAATCGAAGACATTTCAACATGACGGCCGTAGTTCCAACTTTCGCCATTTCACAGATAAGTTAGTAGGAGTGTAAGTGTCATCGTTTTTCCGATGCGAAAAAAAGATGGTACCATCCGTTCTTTATAGGTCCATCCCTCTCACTCACACTGGCACAATCATAGTTCTAAAACGTCATAATACGTCCTCAGGACGACTATACCCAGATTGTCTTTTTCAAATAATATATTCTGATTTCCTTTACATTTTAGTATTGGAAATGGCTAATGCACTTACCTGTATGAAATGACATGCATTTCCTATCATTCGTCTGCTCTCTGATGAGTGGAGACATTATCGTATTGACGAGAGTATCGAGTATCGATGGAGAAAGTAGCGAGTATTAGAAAGTTATGTAAGCTCCCATTCGAGATCTTTTGTGAACACATTAGGTACTTACATGAGTTTGTGATAAAACACAGGTACCTACTACCTACATGTGTGTGTAATTTTTCTATGGGCTTCAAAAGAGATTGTGCAATCGTGACTTTTGTCCTGTCACGTGACACGACGTGAAAAAAGTCACGATTAAAAAGAAATGTACTGTATTACTGTATGAATTTTTTTTGACGGAGCCAGTTTAGGAGTTTGACAGGCTACCATTTCTTTTTGACGGCGCAATATAGGGACTTTTCAAGAAACAATTTATTTCGGACACAGGCAATTTAAGGATCTGCCAGTCAACAATTTCTTTTTGACAGAAGAGAGTTAGAGATTATCACAATGAATAAGTTTCTGTTCTTATACTTACCTTTGTTTCATGCATCATTTAGTATTCTAGTCTCATGTTATTATTCTCATTAATTGTCAATCTGTGTTTTTTTTAAACAATATAATAAGAATGTTCAAACAGCTTTGTATAAAATGCAGTGTTTAGTTTAGTTACTGTTTTAATTTCGTGCAACCATAACACAGGTCAGGTCTCACGGGGGCTTGGCATCCGGGTCCAATGGCCTTAGACCTTTGATATACTTAGGTACTATTAGGCAATACAACTCTCTCCTGCACTAAGTACCAGATTTGTACTAAAAGTGTTATATTATTAAAGTGATCTTAATTAAGTTCTGTTTCTTGCGTCTTATTCTGTAAAAAATATCACCTTGAAAATTTAGGAGAAGTGAGCTTGAAGTGATCTGTCAGCCTACCTACTGCTACGGCTATACACTCCGAAACTATGAGGAATAGCGAAAAGTACTCAAAGGAGTCTCGGGCTCGATTTTTATGAAAACTAAAACTGCATCATTGGATTTTTGAAAAATAAATATTTCTAGCCAGGAATCGAACCCGTTGATTTTGGAAAAAAAAGCACTATATTATTATACCATTCGATAGTGTCGCTCATAAGGATCGAATTCTGGGAAGTAATGACATACGGCAAACTAAAGGAAACAGCAAATTTTTAACAAAATACTTTTTTTATTTTTCTTGTTACCTACCTATTAAACCTTAACTGATCGATTGTTCAAAATGATGACCATTGTTTTCAATACATAGCTGGATTCGACGTCTCAGGGATTGTACTGCATTCAGCATTACTATATTCCTCATAGTTTCGAATTTAGCCATCCACACCCACATGAAAAATTCACCCTGTATACATTGTCGCGATAACGCGAACTATAAAGTACTCTGTGACGCGAACTACACTTCGCGCGCTCTCTCTCGCACACTGCTTGACGTCGCGCTGAAGAACAGAGAGCGCGCGAAGTGCAGTTGGCGTAGTGTGACCAGATTTAGAAGGATACTGCGATTTTAGCAGGATTCGATCCCCAATTTAGGGCTTAGCAGATTGTGTCGCAGGTCGGAAAAGATAGCAGATTTTGGCAGAATCTTACAAAACCTCAACAGAAAATTAGCAGGATTAGACATTGACAAATTCCTGTGAAAGATTTTGGGGCCACACTTCAAAAATCATCAAAGCAGATGGAGCTATCCGAACTTGGTCGATTTCGCAAAGGCCATGATGACTTTGTCTATGTCCAATACGGCTTGTGAGCGCCTATTTTCTCAAATGAACAATATAAACACTGAACTACGCAACAAAAAAAAATGTTGCTGCAATTCTACATGTCAAACTGGCAGTAAAAGAATGGGTGGATGCGTAAATTTTACGCCATCAAAAATTATGATAAAGGTAGCTCAAAGCTCGACAGCTCTGTATAAAACCATGGATACCACAAAAAATTAGAAGTTATTAATTGTTAATAAATATTTTTAGTAATTATTTTTGCGTTTTTTTAAATACATTTGTACAAATGATGTCCTAATTAATTAGCAGAATTTTGGCAATTTTTACAAAAAAAATAGCAGGATTTAGACAAGCAGCTAGCATTATGTTCAATTTAAATCTGGTCACACTGTTCGCGTTATCGGGACAATGTAGCCGTAGCATTACTGACGCTAAGATGTGCTAGTGTATCTAGGGATTGAGAGTTCACTTCAAATTCACTTCACTTATGTTTTGACGGGAAGATTTTCACAGAATAGCACTATCTCAATTTCAAATATTATTCGCCAATCATGAAAACATTTCATCACATTACTTTTATTAGTATTTCGTTGTTTTGCGTCATGCACAGCTATAGTTTTCGACGCACGCCATTTAATCCGCATACAGTTACGAACCCAGTTATTACGCAGAAATACTTTTTATATCGCAATACCGGTCAATAGTGCGCACAATGGCAGATAATTGTGTTGTTAGGCTTACGGAGGGCATGCTTGATAATCATGATGCCAGTTTGCGACACAGTTCGATTCTAGCTAGGCTGCGGAAGTGTGTGCACAACACAACGATCAGATTCTGCAAATATTTGCATAAGTCAGCTTCATGTTTAGTCTTTGTGACAAACTGGCCAAAGAAGACTTATTGCATAAACTCTGATTTTTAATTTGATATAGAGCATTTTTTAATCTCGGAGCTAAAGAACTGGCTTACATCTTTGCATTATTATAAAGGTCATTTTAACATTTTCACTTGTCAATTTTAGTCTCCGAGATTATAAAACGGAACTTAGACCAAAATGACAGCTGCGATCGAACTTTTTTTGTCATTTTGACATTTAAGACATGATTTTTATGTTATGTCATTTTAGTCTAGCAAATTAAAAATTAGAGTGTAGAGTATATACACTTCTGGACACATCTTTTGGCCCACCTTGTATTTTCAGTTTCGTTTGGTCCTAGCTAAAATTTTATATTAGGTCGAGCAAAAAGTTTTTATGCAGTTTTGAACCTGGCACATTCACAATTTCATTCAATAGTCTTTTTTTGAATTTCGAACACAGAATTTAAAGAAACAAAAGACAATTTGGAGCCTGTTTGTTGATATCAAACAATCGAATACTAAGAAAACTTGGTTTTATTGGTTTACTTGGATTTAATTCTTGAAAAAGTGATTGATATCTTTGGTTTTGCAACAAACATTACTTATTCTTAACATTAAGGTGAGATTCTATCAATAATCTATGGATACTTCACCTGAAGTCGCCGCCCAAGCTGTGGCACTTATTCAGGCCGGACACAGCCAAAGAAACGTGAGTGCTCAACTTAATTTAAGTCGATCTGCGGTCCGAAATGTTTATCGGAGGTACCTAGAGACTGGCGGCTTTGTTCGTCGCCAAGGAAGGCCACGATCTCGGGTCACAACTGAAAGGCAGGATCGATTCATCGTGACGACCAGCTTGAGAAATCGTCACCTTACCTCCATTGAGATACAAAACCAACTTCGCGACTTCCACGGAGTATCTGTGAGCGCTCGAACTGTTCGGAGAAGGTTAAAAGAACGCGATATGGTACCACACAAGCCAGCTAATGGCCCCAAACTAACGCGAGCCCACCGAACAGCGCGCCTTCATTTCGCACGCAGTCATTTAAATTAGACTCAGCAAGATTGGAGCCGTGTACTCTTTTCTGATGAGTCTAAAATTGTGTTACATGGCAATGATGGAAGGAAGAAGGTCTACCGACTTAAGGGAGAGCGTTTCGCACAATGCTGCTTTGAAGAGAGGGTTGCTTATGGCGGTGGCTCATGGACTGTCTGGGGCGGTATATCCGCGAGCGGCAAAACTCAACTTGAGGTTGTTACAGGACCACGGCTGCCAACATTAAATGCTGAAAGGTACATTCGTGACTGCTTAGAACCTCACGTGATACCATACGCGGACTATGTGGGCCCAAATTTCCTTTTTATGCATGATAATGCAAGAGCCCATGCGGCCGGCATCGTCAGGGAATATCTTCGGGATGTGAACATCACAGTTATGGACTGGCCAGCCAGAAGCCCAGACATGAACCCCATTGAGCACATGTGGGACGAGCTAAAAAGACGTGTTAGGGCTCGTCAGCCAGTTGCCCAGACGATGCAGGAGTTGAAAACTGCCATAGAAGAGGAATGGGAGATGATCCCTCAAAATTTCATAGAGCGGTTGATAAACCATATGCCTAATCGTATGAGAGCTGTGGTAGATGCCCATGGAGGCAACACGCGTTATTAAATTAAACCTTTATTTGATAAAACATGTTTTTTATTCAAAAATCAATTGCCTTTAACAAGGCGCATATCCGACTTGTTAGGCGTAGCTCCATGTCGTATGGTATTCTGAATTCAAATTTAAAACAATACGATCGAAAAAGATGGTAAAATGTATCAGGTTTAAAACTGCATCAACAGTTTTTGTTCAATCTAGCAATCATATTCCGGTAGGGGCCATCGAAACCTAAACTCTAAGGTGGGCCAATAGATGTGTCCAGAAGTGTAGTTTTATCTTATGCTTAATCTGGCTGGAGGCCTTATTTTTTAGGCAATAGTTTGGTTGATCAGGCGATAACCTCCAAGGTAGACCTGAAAGATGCCCTTCATAAGAATAAAAAAGTATTCTGACTTCGCCGGGAGGACATATTAATGAGTTTGTGCTCTAGCTAGCCAATCCGCGTCGCTATTAGGCGAGGAGAGGAACCACATCAATCACGTTATCATGACAGACTGCCGATCCATATTTAAAAATATTTGAATAACTGACTATAACAACAACTGATAAATAACAACTGATAAATAACAACTGATAAATTGACCTGGTTTTCAGTATTTGGTACTAAAAATATAAATATTAATGAATTATGATAGTTTTTTAGTAAGTGGCGAAATGTGGGTGTAGGTACAGACGCCAGCAGGTCAAGCCACCCGACACTGTCAAATTTTCCCAATCAAACTTGAACCTAATGCTTCAGCGATAAAGATGAAAATCTATTAAAGCAATTTGACAGATTGGTAGCTTGATGTGCTGGCGTGTGTACATACTACAAATTTTAATATAACTCTGCCAAACCTTTTGGGTAAACAAGACGTGAATGCGTGATGTTATGTTTTTTAAAGTCCTATGAAGCAAATCCAAAGAGAAAATTTCAAGCAGGAGACAATTATTTTGGTATTTCTCAGCAGCATTATTTTCCGTGAAATTGAATTTTATTACCAGAACTGTATTTAAGTGCTGTTTTGTTCCCATAAAAAGAAATGGGACGTAATGTTAAAAAACCCATTTCGCTATAGAATAAAAGATTTGTTCGCTGAATAACGCTAAAGTTAATGTGCGGGGTGGATTTACCCAACAAAAATTTCTCCGAACAAAAAATTCAAGAAATTGAAAACATATTGGAATGCTAGTAAAACTAGATAAAATCATTGTAGGATAAAGTTAATGTTCCTACATTGTGTTTAGACCAACATTTTAAGCGTAGATCAGAAGATATCAACATTCCAATAAAAAGAGGCGAGATGGTGATGACGACGCTGGTATGGCACTGATTTATCTATGGATGGTAATGATTTCGTGTGTATGGTGATGACGCTTTATACATGAATGTCAAATTAAAAACAAAAAATATATGAAAATCAACTTTTTTTAATGATTTAATCAACACTCGTAATTCTAATATCAGTCTTCGACATTTTTCTCTTAACAAGCTTATAATAATTTGGTCAGTGTTTTTGGTAATCGGTCTTAGAGAGGTAAAAAACCAGAAATTAAGTACAAGTAGTACGTTAGTAAAACTTGTACTTAATTTCGGTTTGTTTTTTTTCATATTATTAGTAATTTTTCTCTTAATAAGTAACTAATTAACAAGTAATCATTATTATTTCTATTTTTTTGGTCAGTTTTTTGGTTATCGACTATTTGTAAGTAGTTAGTACTTCTACGATTGATTAAATTACCAAATAACTGAAAAACAATTTTTTTTTCACTTTCATAATTTTACAAGATTCTCTTACTAATCACCACATGTTTTTGTAATCAA
Organism: Cosmia pyralina; assembly: GCA_946251885.1. Lineage (NCBI taxonomy): Eukaryota > Metazoa > Arthropoda > Insecta > Lepidoptera > Noctuidae > Cosmia > Cosmia pyralina. Next base: position 5,022,180 of record OX276359.1, on the reverse strand, counting down.
AAGAGGTAAAACTATCTTCTGATTATTTTTTATGTATCTTGATTAATTTGTTGGAGAGTATTTTTATGTTTGAGGGCCCAGCTACAATTACTTTGGAACTTATTGGCAAATTTGTGACATCACAAAGAGTCGAATGCTTTGTTGCTGATAACTGAATGACATGATCTTTGTTTTTATCCTGATTCATGGTAATTGCGGCTGAACGTGGTATTTGTATAAAACCTAAATGTTTTCCATGATCACATATCTGCCCACATGTGCATTTGAAACAGCTTGATGTTCTCAACGTTAACCTATTACAGAGACGCTGCCACAGGACCTGATGCACTTTTAAAGTACCCTTAAATGTGTCAAGTTTTTTGGGTATTTTCTGTTCTCTTATCCCCACGTCAGTTTCGCTTACAGCAATAACTGTAACATTGGTGTGTGCTTGCAAAACAGCCATAAATTTATCAAGACTTATAATGTCTGTGCCATGATTTATTTGAAAATCAGCTGTCCTCTTGATCACAGCCCCCACTCCATCGGCAGCTCCTTTGCCGTGGCCAGATTCAGTGTAATTCCACGTTATTCCGGTAATTTGTGGGAAATCATGGGACAATTGTGTTATTATATAAAACATGTATTTATTCCTGTATTGAGATGTAGGCGAGTCTGATTGAAAATGCAATGTATCGAGGAATGGATTTTGTTTGATGGCTTCATTTATCAGAGGTATAAGATGTGCCCAAATTGCTGGTGCGTCATGCTTCAGACATTCACTTACGGTGCAGAATGATTTCGGTTTTATATCACTTGTTTGGAAATCAAAGGCATAAATAACGGCAGTATGTAGAGTAAGTTCTTTCCGGCTCCCACCAAAATGTAATGACTGAACTTCATTTGCGGCTTTCATTCCATAATTTTCCGAAAAGTCTACATGCATGACAGCAGAGTTGACAGTCAAAGATTTCTTTAATTCTTTCAATTCGTTGTATTGTGCATGGATTAGGTAACAATGCTCGAAAAATGATTTCAGGTCTGAATTTAATTCATTGATAATTTCGAGGGGTTTTGCTTTGATTTCGTCTTTCTGAGTGATCATGACAGATTTAGGACCTTTTCTTGTTGGGATTGATTTTCGGGATCGTATCCATTTAGAGAACACTATCTCTTCATCATTCGAGAACTCTTTGAATTGAATTGTCTTGTCTTTGCAGACACAACATTTTCTTTTAAGACATTTCTCTGCATATCTTGAGCAACAAAGACTTTCCAGCAGTTCGTGATGGTTTTTCTCTTTCATAATTCCCGACTTAAATAAAGATTCCAGCTTGAGATCAATATTGGCATGTACTACACACATGCATGTGTCTCTTTGCGCCGCAGTGGGTGGCAATACCCAGAATGGTCGATATTTCCAAAACGTACAGTAGCTGACTTTTATTTTATTAATCTTCAAAAATTTCGAGTGCAAATCTTTTATCGAACTTCTGAGATACCTTCTCTGCATTTGTGTTTTGAATCGTGTTATATACTGTTTTTTCCCGGGACATATCGTACTGTTTGCATCATCAACATAAAACTCTTTTATTAATTTAGCGATCTTTTTTTCTGGTGACATTTTGGCATTCTTTATTTTGAAATATTTTCTAAGGTTGGATTTTTTGGTTTCTTCTTCAGTTTTGTTCATTTTTTGCCTATAAAGTTTTTGCTTCAGTAGTGTGTTTTCTTTTTTCAAATCCATAATTAATTTCAACAATTGTCTTCTTTTCTTGTATTCTAAATAACGAATCCTCTTAACTTTTACTGAGCAGTTGCATTGCAAGTTGGTGGGTGTTGTTAATGGGTCTTGATGATCCTGATCTAAACGATTGTTTGTATTTGCTTCAACACTATCATCGGGATTGATCAATATTGGTTCAAGTTTAATGGACTTAGTTTTTTCTTCATTTTTTTTCTTTTCCCGATATCTTTTGGCTGCTTCACGCCATTTCTTGCGCTGTACTCTCTGCTCTCTTAGACTTTTTTCATTTATTGATTCGAATTGACCTTTCTCTTTTCTACTTTTATACCTTTTCTTTTCTTTTTCTTTCATAAGTTCATACAATTCAGGGTCTTGCTTCATGGTGGCATATTTTCTCCGTTTATTTATAGCTATTTTCTGTTTTTCTAACTGAACTTCTCCTATACTTCGCTTTCTTTTACTCATAGTTGTGATCTGAAAGTAAACAGTTGTGTTAATAGGTACAATTCTAAGCGTAAACCATGAAACATTTTTCTATTTATACATACCTACTTTATTGATAGGTACTCGTTAATTATTATTTTGATTTTTAATTGGTTAAAAACTGTTTTTTTTTATATTAATTCACCCCACAGTCAGAACTTTACTGAAACTACGTTTCCTTTATTGATTGTGGTAATCTGAAAGAAAAACAATTCTGTTAGTGGCTACAATTCTGTAAGCATAGGTCAACATGAAACATTTATTATAATTAAGTAAACATACTTAGTTAATAGGTTAGTATTTTGATTGATATTTGGTGAAAAAAAAATGGTTTTACATTATTTCCCTCAAATCTCTCAGAGTTAGCGACCATTTGTGAAGGTTATTAACGATTATTTCATCATATAGTGATAGTCTATCCTGAAATAGCACACGCAAAGTTTCTATTGTAGCTGTTGCCTGAATGTACACAGTATAATAATTAAAATCTGATTGTTGTTCATATGTTCTATATATTTTCATATTTTCTGAGTCTTCACACAGGGCTTTACAAATTCCACCCTCATGCGTGGCGTACATTACTTCAAAATTTTGAAGAATATGGAGGAACAGATTTTGGTTAGGCATGTTACGATTGGTGTCTATTACTAATATATAATAAATTAGTTTCATTATTAATAGTTTATCAATAATTTTCTCAGTCTGAAAGCAAAAAGGACTTAGGTGTATAATCAGGTAAGTACATCGTTTATGAAATCAAATCAAAGAATTAAAAAAAAAACCTTGATCGCTTGAGTAACACTAATGACACAATTAACTATACGATAATAATTCTTTAAACAAAGAGATAAATCTAATAAATAACACAACTGACAACAACATAACTGGTGAAATATGGATGTACCTACTATGGGTACACCTCTACCTAACACTTCGGGGAAACAAGGTGTGATGTTATTGTATTGATATTATTGAATCTATTACATATCGATCTCGCAGTGTAATTTTTAAGCAAATTATAACAAATTATCAAAATCGTCATCACCATACACATGAGGTCATCACCGTTCATTATTTGTAAACGGTGATGATTCGTATGGTGATGACGATTGGGACGCTACGTCGATTTTTTTAGAAAAGTAATAACAATAGTAGGTTACCCCTTGTTTCTTTAGCATCTTCACTTATAACTAAGTTCTTGTTGATATTAATCGAAATGTTATTTTATGTACTTACCTTAAATCACAGCCTGACAGGAATGACGCAACTTTGTCTAAACCACTTATTTTGTCAGTTCACAACAATTTTTGCTCTCGGAACGCGTGCTATGCCGACGTGTGACTCGCTTCGCGGTTTGCTATGGACTGAAGAAGCGGGGCAGGGTATTACGGGCCGCGTAAATGCTACGCATACAGAACTACCTTCACTTTGATATTGCCGCGACGGTGTTGACGAATTTCGATGCTAAAATTTTATTTATTTATTGGTTATTTATTTTACGAAGAAATGATTACTTACTTTTCTAGAAAGTTACATACAATATGGATAAATGTAAATAATAAATTACAATCTACTTCATACGTCGGGTATTCGACTTTTTTGCCGGCAAAAGTAAAGAGTAGCATTTTATTCACGGACGGTGATGATTTTGATAGAAGTATTCATTTTATTATTAAAAATCTATTGAGTTTGAGTATAATTGGGTTAAAGCACATTATAAAACAAGGCTATATACACCCTGTAAATGTAAAAAAGTTACGATACTCGAGCAATATTTTTTTTTTATGCCCTCAACGTGATTTTTTGACAGCATTGTAAATCCACCCGCGTACCATACTCGTATGCACGTTACAATGCAGCTGCTTTCTTGCTGCAGGCCTTTTATTTTCGTTGGCGAGATCAGCGATACGTTACTGCTTATTGCTATTTTAATACCTCGGCTATTATTTTCCAAAACTCCAAGTGAAAAAATCGTATGGAAGTTGGTTCCTTTTTTTTGCAGTGGTTTAGTTTTTGCTAATCGATGATCAAATTTTTTTTTCTGCTAGCTACTTTCTTAGTCACAAAAATGAGCCTTGCCATAATTATTGTGAACTCTCTGGATTCCTTCTAGTCTCTCAGAATTACCTATTGTAGTCTGTGATTTTACAACATTTTTGCTTTCAGCCAGTGCAATAAAATGAACACCGCGCAATTCAGCAGCTACGCCTGCTACAATCGCTGTATTGCGTTGCGCCATACATTCTCTCGTTTCCGAGCGGAGGCAGTCGGTCGAGAGCGCGCAGCCGTGGCGTGCGTTGCGCATCGAACGCTTATCTCTATTCAAAAACTGCGCCAATTTGAAAGTTGACTAAAAAAAGTTTTTAATTGTGCATAATCTGTTCAGTGACCACGTGACATTTTATAGGATTCGAAAAAGGAATTTTTACTTTTTTTATTGTGTAAGTATTCTATTTTTTTTTGTGTGCCACATTGTGCTTTGTTATATTTCTTTGTAAAACTGCTGTATGAGATTAGTAGCGGTCGCGTATAGTATTGCGGAAATGTAAACCAAATTGAATTACGCGCTCCACACATGAAATTTCAATGTTCTACTCTATTTTATTAGTTTATATTTTTTAAAGTATACTCAAAGTTTTTGTACTTTGGCGCTTGTGCACGCCTTTCAGCTGTACGTAGACTCGGCTATAAGTAAAATTGAATTCATGAAGTTTGAAATTAATATATTATTCCTTTTAAATTAATTTTAACATTGGCACAGAGGCTATATTTGAACAATACCTTTATTTAAACGGCTCCTTGACAATAATTATTTTTTATTGTTGTCTCATATGTTTCTAAATGTCAAGAAACAAAGTTTTAAAACTGTCAAGGTTAGTTCAAATGTTTTATGAAATAAAAAGATGAAGAATTTTCTAATTGGACATGCAACGTTTTCATTTCTCATTAATTGCATTGCTTTTGTTATACTTACTTAGGTACTGCATACTGCAATGAGCTTTGAAACAACTGGCGTTTTATTTTCCTTCGACAGTGATTCCTTAAAATATTAAAGGGACATCCTGTTCAAATTCGACCGGTCTATTTTGTAAAAATCTTACCGTGAAATCTCAGGTGAAGTGAGCTGTCACGCCACCGAGTGACATTGACAGGTCACTTCACCTAAGTTTTCACGGTGAGTTTTTTGCGGAATAGACCAACAAGAGTTCTCTGGCTGATGAATTAGACACAGAATACAGTACAGTATACATATTCGGTACAGTGAGATAGTAAATCTACACAAACAAATAAAATTGAAGTGTCTTAGTAGCTTTTTAGTAAAATGAATGTATTTTACGGTAGGTACTTATTTAAAAAAAAAAAAAACAATTTTTACAATTTTTGTGTCTGTCTTGTCTGCCGGTCTCTGTGTCTGTCTATTTGTTCCGGCTAATCTTCGAAACAACTCGACCGATGTTGACGGGACTTTGACTGGCAGATAGCTGTTGTTATAATTTTAGAAAAATAATTAGGGTTCCGCGCAATAAAATAAAACCCATGAAATTATGAACAAAATCCGTTTCGAATAGGGAAGTACCTATCGAATCGACATACACGCGGGCGATGCCGCGGGAAACAGTTTAATTAAAAATATAGTTGACTACAAAAACGCGCATTTACTTTATCTTAATTATTTTAATGTCGTGATGCTTGCAAATGCAGCTGTAGTAATTAATTTTAATCTTTTACGGAAGCAGCTGTAGTAAAACGTCTTACAAATTATTTTTTGTTCAATTGTCGTAAATTAAAAATAATGCGTCGGTTGCTAATTCAAGAATTTTATTTTATCTCGACTTTTTTCATTTTCTTTTCTAGAGTAGGTAGTATCGATGCAGTCAACTTCTACATACTATTAAAAGCAAGGATTTTCAATACATTATATCCGGCGTGCTTGTATGACCAGAAGTATGGACGTAAATGAAATAAAAGGAGAATGTATAGGGTCGTAGAATATGGCTTTCTTTATTTTCTGCCTTCTCCCATGGAAAGAAGACATGAATTTATGTAAGTAGGTAGCTATGCATAACCACCAGCAATAATGAAGCTTTAAAGTTTCAGCAGTTATGTAGCACTAATTACTCAGTTTTAAATGTCAGGGAGTCTAAACATTTTGTATGTTATGATAATATTTTATACTAATGGGTACTTCGCATGTGGACTCATTGGTTCACTCGCCCTGACTCATCGGGTAGCGTATAACACAAGGTCTGTGGGACGTAGTACTCTGACACTGATGTGTCATTGATATACCATACAATGAAGTAATTATTTATCTTATAGACTCGTACGTTTGTTACATAAAGCACTATCTATACGATAATTGTTTCCTCATGGTGAAGAAAAGCCTAAGTTACATTTAGGAAAATTCAGGCGACTTAAATGCCTTCGTGTTTTTATTATAACAGTACCTATGCAGTTTTCCTAATACTATACGAAATTATTTATCAGTACTTCATACATTAAAAGAAATAAAGAACTAGTTGTGTACTTCAGTAGCGTGTATTCGTTAACAGTTTGTAAATACCATGATGACATGTCAAAGAACTCGACGAACAAGATATTTTTTTAATTTATTGACTTAGGAACGGCTGTTTCCGGTCTCTGATGAAGATTACGAACAAAAAAAGTGTTTCTATATTATGTCACTGATCAAATATTGTAATCGTTTCACGATGAGACGTCGAGTTATGTTGGAATGGTTTTTACGATTCATTCTTATTCTGCATTGCTTTCTCTTAAAATAAGTATTGCTTCGAGACTGTAGACGACTTCTTTTCGTCACTTGAAATAGATTTTTGGTTAAGTCTGTTTTATCCCCTCTTACCTTAGAATTAGAACACTAATATCCGGTTTAAGGTTTGAAAATTTGAAGTTGAGAACTTTTAAAAATCTACTTTAGCATTAAGTACTTAAGGTGATTCCTTCAATAGCCCTCGAAATTCAAAACCTATCAAGTTATTTTGGAAATAAATTTTGAATTTCGACCACCAATTTTGAATTTCACCTCTTGTAATGCTAAAATAAACTTTGACGATGTCACAACTTCAAATTCTCAAATCAGAAACCGGGTGTAAACTATCGATCAATATCAATCTACCTAGCCTTCTCCCAACTATGTTGGGGTCGGCTTCCAGTCTAACCGGATGCAGCTGTATTTTACATGGAGCGACTGCCTATCTAACTTCCACAACCTAGTTACTGGGTAATACGATACGCCTTAGTAAAGTTGGTTGTCAGACTTTCGGGCTCCTGACGACCCGTAACGACTGTCAAAGATCCACGAATGACAGCCGGAACTCGAGGCATGGACTGGTCTCAAACTCAAAGAATTTATTTCAATTAAACCAATTATAGGCACTTTTGAATTGTCAAGGGGTCGGTCGGTCAGAAAGATGAAGCTAGGCGCCCATTCCAAGGCGTAGTAGGTACCTATGGAGAAGAACGGGCAAGAAACTCCACGGACACTCTTTTAAATCAAGATCTGGTTACAAAATAATGGTTACATCATTCATGTTGAAATTTTACATGTGAGAACGATGCAGAACGTTAAAAGCGTCCGTCTCGGTATGTAAAGATGGTCAACCATTCACGGAACAACCCCGGCAAGCGAAGCTTAACCTGCTCGATCGACCGTCCGACTGATTTACTTAGCCACAAGCCACTAGTACATACCTACTCGATCATAGTGTTAAATTGTACCTATTATAATTTCTGCGTTAGCACTTTAGATTAGGTGCAGTGGCATTTGAAACAAGTCCATTTTAGTAAGAGTTGTAGATATTGCATTAGTGGACTTGGACCGACCTAATAAGGCACATACTTTGAAAGGAATTTGGTGCATTACCTTATAAAATAATCTGTTATTAGTTAGTTAGATCTATTGCTGTCTTTAAAAATCCTATATTGCGAAGATCCACCACACCATGCTTGCTTTGATTTTGCTTACATTTTCACTCGATTTAACATAGGACACAAGTCAGTCTGAAATTGCTCACCTCGATAGTTTAAAGACGCGAGTTGATGTGTATGTGCAATACTCTGATATGAATCTCATATCAAGGCAACCAAGCCCATGAAACCTGCACCCTAATTGCGTAACACATTATCAATCGGAGTTGGTTTCATTTTGACAGTTCAACAACATTCATTGCGTTATTTACGTTGTCGAGCAGACAAATTTTTCGAACATACGAAGCAACGGATTAGCAATTTGTTTCAAAATAATTCAAACTCCGATCGATAACGTGTTACGCAATTACGCAACTGGGCTTGGTTGTTAAGAGTCTGATAAATGTATGACATATTTTCGAACAGTCTGAATGAATTCAGACGATACGTTCTCAGTTCTTGATCGATCTGTTTGTTTATTTCTTTTACAAAATGTTATTTGTGTATTTGTGTGACTCCATCCAATGTATTTAATATTGTACAATTTAACTTAATCTAATTTAATGATGTCATAATTTATTGGTTATTTTTACAGTTTCAATTTACAATTTTTATAATATTCCAAGTTAACTAATTTATTTGTATTTTTATTGTTTCAATTTATAATTATTCCAATTTAGTTGATGTTTTTTTTTTTAAATTTTGTATTATACTGTATTTTAATTTAACTACTTGTCATTTTAAATTCAATGTAAGCTTTGTAAATTTTAATTTTGTTATTTCCATTTTAATTTTTATTATTGATCATACAAGTGCTGTGCATTTGCATAAGTGACAAATTCACCGCAAAGCTGTTGTTATAAAATATATTTAATGTAATGATTTAGTGAATAAGTCGTTGGTGTGTCAATAAATAAATAAATAAATGACATTGGTATGGCTGGTTACTCTTATCGTTAGTAAACGTCGGCGGCAATATCTTTTCAGCAATCACATAGTAATAATTGGTAATGATTCAGCGTATTTTGGTAATAAATCACTTAAAAACATCACGCTTGTATTCTCCGAAGGGCTAGGCAGGGCTGTACCCACCTACGGAGCACCCACATTTCGCCAGTTATGTCAAGTCCCATGTAATAGGGGGCGAGCCTATTGCCATCAACCGGGCACAAATCCAGGCTCCGAGCTGCTACTGAGATACTCCAGATGGAAAAAAACCCAAACACCTTGTCCGAACCAGGACCACATGCTCAGTAGTAGACATAAATTCACAATATGAATGAATGAATGAATGAATGAATGTATGAATGAATGAATGAATGAAACGTACCGGTACCCCAGGGTGGTTGACTAGTCTCGCTTACTCGAATGAACCCAAAGATTTACAGTAGCCCCTGGAGCCTCATGTTTCATGGGGCTATAGAGACCATTGCATATCAAGGAGTAGACCGGGGGGGCGCGATAATGGTAGGGAAGACGTGCCTTTAGGGTATGGAAGGATTATTAGAGCTGCACCAGATATGAGAGAGAGACAGGTGATTTATCTATGGATCTTTTAACGACGTCGCCGCCAAGTTGGTTCAAGTCCAGCTTTACCGGTGAATCTTTTGGCGGGTTTAAAGCACACAAATACATTATACTTTAAAATAATTAGGTCCTAAGTGTAAATGTAAGAGGACTAAGTACCTACTCGTTGTATATAGTGCTACATATTATTTGACTTTAGACCTGACCAACTCAAAAACAACATCAAAAGCAGGAAAACCGAAAATAAAAATATATTTGCTTGTCTATAAAGAAAACTGCTATGGTCGTCGTAATCTTTCTCTATCTTATCAATGCTAAACACAGTTTACGTACAAATACTTTATCTAATCGACTCTCATGTAAATTGACAAGGATTAATAAATATTTTTCGGAAATCACATCACACTTTGTTTATAAACATTGCAATAGGGATGATGACTAAAATTTTTTTTAGTCCGTCTTGTAGTTTATTAAAAAATATTGGACATGTATTTTTTTTTCTTTTTTTACGTAATCAAAAGTTTTAGGTCGTGTTAAAATGTGGCACCACATGGCATGACGTCATTTTATACGTAGTTTGTTACAGTTGTGACGTCGCGAGCCCCCACTGCCCGGTTTATCTAAGTAATTTTGTATTAATATGTTAGAGCAAAAAATACATGTTAAATATTTTTTTATTAACTGACTGTCAAATAGAATTTCTTTTTTTTACCCAGGCATCATCCGTATTATTTTTTTTCTCACGTCACGCCATTTGAGAACAGATAACTGAGATTTCTCGTCGAATCAGAGGTATACAACATTTTATTGCCATCGCTTGATCTACGTATACTTTCATGTATTATTATTTTTAAAAAGGTGAACTTTGAAAAAAATATTGTGTCTTGATTTTTTATCAGCAATTATGTAGGTACCGATAGCTTGCTGAATTTCAGATAGCGAAAGTTATCGCATTTTGCCTCGATTTTACTCACAGGTTTTTCTATTTTATTTTCTACAAGGTGAATCATTTAGATTAGATATCTTAATTCGTGTTGATAGAACTATGAATAATCCTTTTTATTGTAGGCTTACCGTATAGTATTATGAAATGCCTACTCAATAATACTGTAAAAAGAAAACAACATCATATTAGATAGTAGATTTAATTATAATTTATAATTATGTATTATTATTAGACATTATTGTAAATTATAAATTATGGAAAATATAACGTCCCATTTCAAACAACGAATGGCTTTCTTAATTTAAAAAAAAAGTAACACGCTGTTTCCTGCACAAAACGTACACACTTTCAAACTTAGAAGATCGTATCGAACGTTACAAATTATGGTCATACCATACATCATAGACATGACCTTATCAACAATACCGGTCTAATAGAAAAAAAAAGAGGACCAATCAGAACACACACACTTTTGAACCTTATGTCTTTGGAATACAGTCTCTACTCAGTACATCAAGATAAAGGTGAGGCAGTAGTTCTGTTGTTGTAAATTCTTCCATTTTACAATGAAGCTAGTTCCGTGATAGGAATGAACGGCCATTTGTATGGTAATCCGATAGAAATATTTCGGTATGTGTCGCTTGTGTTTGCTTAGTCTCGAGGTTATCTTCAAGGCACGTAATTCAAAGTTGAAATGACAAAACGATGTAGCTACGTAATTTATTTGATAATCTGCAATATTTTACTGGGAATTTGTAAATGTATTATCAGCGAAAAGTTGGAATTTTAAGGCTGTGAAGCCTTCGGATGGCACATGGCGTTTTTAAAGTCACACCTGTGCTTACCTACCTACTCGACGATATACTTAAAGGTATTTGATTACCTACGTATTATGTTAAAATACACCTGAATTACTTATTTGTTTATTAGTCAAATACTAATTAAGAAATAATTATGCGAAACGACAAAATCAGCAACACTTTTTCAGTCAAATTAGCGTCAATATCTGTCACAGTGATTTAATAAATCAAATAAGGCGGGAAAATATTTTCTTGTCTATTGTTTGGTTAAGTACATAATTGAAATATCTGCTACGATAAATAGTTTGCGTGACCTTGTATGGCAAACTTTAATTTGTGTACTGGGAAAAAGTGAAAATTGTCTCTGACATTGACAAATTCTGTAGCGGTTTCCACGCTTAATCTTGGAATAGCGCGAAGAAGCAAGATCATTGCTCTTTTACATCAGGTAAAAGCTACGAACAGTTACAAGGCATCAGCAGTGCGATTCTGTATAACCATCTCACCGTGAATACTTAGGTGAAGTGAGCGTGGAGTGAGCTGTCAATAGTGTCAATTCCTAGCAAAAACAAACTCACTTCACCTAAGTTTTCACGGTGAGATTTTTACAGAATCGACCGGCAGGTCGTTGTCAATCTACGCCACTATTTTACGTGCGTGCGAGACATTCCAAGATAGATGACATAACGATGACATTATAATAATTATGTTACTCCATTTTGTCACCGTTTGAACAAAAAAGAAACAAAAAGTCTTACTTATCAATTTTATAAGAAAAACGGCAAGGTTTTTATAGCAACTGTAAGAGATTGGTATTAAGATCATTACTGATCAAGTGATCAGTGATCACAATGAAAACAAAGAATGATTACTCAAAAACTCACCTCAGAGACCCAATTTCACTACAATGAGATCTCTTGACAAGTGATGCGAAGAGCAATCGAATGTTACACCACACTTCAAAAGTAAGACGAAGATCTCACGATTGATCGTAACTTCGTAATTAGGTTAATATGGGCAGACCGCATTACAAACATACATTCTATGTGTCCATACATGACACAGATGCCATATGACTCATAAAATTAATACTATCAGTCAGAGTGGAAATGATGCTCTGATGTTCATGGGAACATTAATCTAGATGAACAATCAAAAGTCAGTGGAACAATTCTGATTTTGTTGTGTTTCATCATTATCATTTCAGCCGAAAGTCGTCCACTGATGGACATTGCTTTTGTATTTCATAATTTTGGTAAATGTCAAACATACTTTTGAAAATGTCGAACATACTTTTTTAAAACACATTAATTTACCTAACTGTATTTTTGTGCTGTAATGAGTTGTATTTTTCCCTGTAAATGAAGAACTAAATGTTGAAGTGTCCAAAAGGCACTTGAGGCATTTTTTATGAATATTAGCACCCACAAAAAGTACACGATCATGGCTTTTCATTCAAAAATTCCTCCACGTCGCTGTCTACCGGAAACACGTCCAAATTCTGGCAGCATTTATGAATTCAGTTTTGGTTCATGGACTCATTTCAAGGAATGGCGAATACAATACATTTGATAAAATGTGCCTGATTCTTGCTCCACTGGGTGAGTCTTAGAGGATGACAAAGTTTTCATCGATAATGAATAGGAGGAGTAACAATTAACTAAAATTATACCAAAGAATGCATCAGCACATGTCGTGAAACAAAGAGTAGTGTTCCATTGATGTCTAACCTCTTTGGAATCTATGCTGCTCAGCCTTGAACCCAAAACGGTGGAATGTTGACGAAAACGAAAGTCAAACGGAACGCGCTAAGTAGGCCCAGCGCGACCTCTATGGTTCACTGCTTCCACGGTTTTTGTTTTATTTCTGACATTACTGGCTGAAAATACACGGAAAATTTCCTAACGTGGAGTTATTTTTAAAGATAATATTCGGAACAAAAATAGAATATTGAAATATTGTGGACTGTGGGGTTTCTAAAGATTTTGAAGGTCTTGCAAGGCCCTTTTAAAGGACGGTGGGTTCAAAACTTCACATAAACTTGCTTCTAATTAGTCAGATGGCACTGACCTTTAGGTACAAGAAAATATCGTGAGAAAACCAGATCGCAAGCACATGAAAAATACAGTGAGCAAGCGTAGTGATTTTCTTGTGTTATCTGCATAAGATTAGGTTTGTTCCATGCAGTTACAGTATGAAAATGTTGGAAACAAAATAATTACCTACAGGTACGACTTATTATTTAACTGTTGCAAAAATATCCAGAAGACACGCTTCTGATTGTTACAATATTATATTATTTATGAGCCTGTTAGGTTAGTCATACCGTTATGTATGACGGCTTACGATGAAAGCATACAGTTTTCTTTTGTCATCACCTTGTTGTCGTCAATTTTAAATCAATAACGGTATCTTCAGCAAAACTTTACAGTTATCAGCAGGGCTATTGGGCTATCTTTTTCATTGCCAGTGACTAACTGGCTTCAGTTGTACACCGAACTTTAATGAGAATTGAAAACTGAGAATTTTTTAGGACTGTTTCAAAATAGACTGAAGTAAAAACAAAATTGGTACTGCCTTTGTAAGTTTAATGTTTCTTTGTCTACATAGGTCGGCTTTTTACTGGTAAGTATTCAAATGAAAAAAAAAAATGTAAAAGTTGTATTTGAGACGTAATTGAGGTCTCAAATTAAGGGTCACGTTTAGAACCTCCAAAACTCATGATGCTTTTATGTAGGCCATGGTCACAGCGTACTTACCCTGGGTCTAACCTTGCTTCCAATTTAGCTGACTGGTATTATACGTAACTTCTTACTAAGTACTTAAAAGAAAGAAGAGAGTAAACCTTTTGAACAGGTAAACCAGTGAAAATAAGGAAGATATGTACGGTGCTACGAAGTAATAAACTACTAAGGTTACACACAAGACAGACAAGACTAGCCATTAGTTCCTATATGTTACGAAAGATTCGTACCCAATTGAAAACTTAGAAACCACGGCAGCGCACTACTCAATCATTCGTCACATGTATTGTGACAACAACCCGCATTTAAACAACAACGAAATAGTATACAGAACACGTATTTCCGTATTTACAACAATACTAGTTATGATAGTCGTAAAACTGACAACTTGGCCACGCTTTCTCACGGGGTTATGTAATGGCCGCGTTTTTTGGCGGCTGAGGTTCTTGGACAACGGGAAGTGTGCCCTATGCATACTAATCAGAACATAGTGGATCGATTGCGTCAGGGTAACGTGTATTGACATGTTTAGTGAGGGTCAATGAAGGTTACAAAAAGGTGGTAACAAAAAAGAACGAGAACGTTACAACAAAAAATCGGTGTTTATGCATATCGGTTAAGGATGTTTGTAAGGCTCATCAATTTATTTTATGTTAAATGATTGTATACAATCATATTATATTGTAACGTTAATTTATTAATTAGTCTCAATAAATATTAAATCGGCGGAAGCTGTTTTTAAAACATTTAAGAAACCGGTCAAATACAGTCTATTGTCGTCAAATAAAAAATAATAATTTGCAGTTTCACATTATACAAAACATTTACTGGAAAACAACAATTGCCAATCGTTTGAATAATTTTTCTGACACTGACGACGTCAAGTAAATCGATATTATGCAAAATAAATCAATTTAATCAAAAATGTTACATAATTTAATAGCCATTTATTTTTTACGACCAGTCTGGCTATTTTTAACGAAGAATAAAACTATGCCGAAAGGTTAATTAAAATGTTTTATTGTTCTATGCTTACCTCAGACAAAAAAAACATAACTTTAGCAGTTTGTTATATACTGCAGTACCTATTGGTACCTAGGTACCGTGTATATAGAAATAACAATTCTATGCATCACACAAAATATGACGTCGTCAAAAAAATTTCGAAGAAGAAAATGGAAAATCGAAGAACACAGATCAGTTTTTGGGCATGAATCCAGCCAATTGTATCCAGTGGTTTTTGAATGTATAATTGGGCGCAAAAGTAATATTTTTCTTTTTCTTTTGTACGTAAACTCTTTGTGAGTTATTGCTACTAGCTGTCAATGCTAACAGCGTAAAGTACTTGTCAATCTGCCAATCATTGTAGTAATAAGTGAACGTTACGCATCATGGCTTCATATTACGCTCCTACCAACTTATCTGTGAAATGGCGAAAATTGAAACTACGGCCGTCATATTGAAATGTCTTCGATTGTGCCGACGCATGTCAATCGATTGTGCCGACGCATCGACGGTGGCGTCCTCTTTCAGTTTACAGATAAGTTGGTAGGACTGTACACCTTTATTTGACGCCACATAGACGTGACAGGTTGCGCTGCCTTTGATTGTTCACTTCGAAGGTTCTGAACTTTATGACATAGTTTAGTAAGCACCTGTGCTTTTAAATGTAGGTACCTTTTTCTCCATAATACGCAAGCTAGGACGCCAGACCTATATTATTATCTCATATTGTGTAGCAGCGTAATCAAATGGAACTGCGTTTGAATTTAAAATGCCTTATTTACTATTCAAAGAAAACTCCACATTTCCATTCCGCCTGTTATGCGATCGGAAGTAACTTGAGGTGTGAATAATCGATTTAAGTCATTCTCCTGCCCTTATCCCAATCTATTTGGGGTCGGCGCAACATGTCCTTTTTTTCCATACTTCTCTATTATTCGTCATCTCGGTGTCACCCCCTTTCTAGTCATGTCATCTTTCACACAGTCCATCCATCGTTTCTTTGGTCTTCCCCTACTCTTATAGCCGTCGACATTCATACTCAAAACTTTCCTCACGACATTTTCCTCACTCCGCATCACATGCCGATACCATGACAACCGATTTCCGCACAACTTTTCAGTCACCGGTGCCACTTTCAGACTTCCTCTTATGTACTCATTTCTTATTCTATCCATTCGTGTAACACCACACATCCCTCTTAGCATTCTCATCTCAGCTGCATACAATTGCTTTTCATTCATCCCTTTTGTGACCTAACATTCTGATCCATACAAGACAGCAGGTCTAACCATTGTTTTATATATCTTCCCCTTAAGTTTAAGGGGAATGCGGGAGTCGCAGATTGTTCCCATGACCTGCCGCCATTTCATCCATCCAGTGTTAATCCTATGCTTAACCGTCCGATCTACTTCCCCATCGCTTTGCACGAGTGAACCGAGATACCGAAAGGCGGAGCAGACTGGGAGGAGCGCGCCATCAAGCACTATGGCTCCAGAACTGGACATACCACCGAAATCGCAGAACATGTATTCAGTTTTGGTTCTGATGATTTTCAAGCCAACATTCTCCAGTTTCTGTTGCCATTTCTCCAATCTGTTTCGAATCTCAGGTACATCTTCACCGACAAGAATAATGTCATCGGCAAACAGCATGCACCAGGGTGCCTCTTCCTGTAGATTCGGCGTCAGAGCATCCATAATCAACAGGGAGAGGTAAGGACTTAAAGCCGACCCTTGGTGCAAGCCAACAGCCACATTGAATTCGTCGGTATTGCCAGCAGCCGACTGGACGTAGGTACGAGATTGACTGTACATAGCACGAATTAACTCTACATACTTCCCGGACAAACCTTTCTCTTTCAAGGCCCACCACAACACATCCCGAGGTACCCTATCATACGCTTTCTCCAGATCAATGAACACCATGTGCAAGTTCTTGTGTGCACGTCTGTACTTCTCGCACAATTGGCGGAGTGCAAAAGTGGCGTCCGTTGTTCCTCGACCTGGCATAAACCCAAACTGGTTCGGGGTAATTTCACTCTTCTCTCGCAGTCTTTTCTCTATTACATTCTCCCATACCTTCATACTATGTGACATGAGCTAATAATCGATTTAAGTGTTCATGTATATTTTATGATCACATTGCATTGCCAGTACAGTCCTACCAACTTATCTGTGATCTGAAAGAGGACGCCACCGTCGATGCGTCGACGCAATCGAATGACATGCGTCGGCACAATCGAAGACATTTCAACATGACGGCCGTAGTTCCAATTTTCGCCATTTCACAGATAAGTTGGTAGGAGTGTAATATGAAGCCACGATGGTAGTGTACGTGACATTTGTTCAAATTGATCAGCATTAAGGACGCTGTTACAAATGGGTAGTCAAATCAATACTTTTTTACACAAAAATATGTTTATTAAATAAAATGCTTTGCATTCTTAAAATTCTGAACTATAAATATAATTTTAGATAGGTATAGTTTCTCAATAAATGTACCGGAGTGAAAATGTTTACTTCGGTACATTTATTGAGAAACTGTATATCGTACCATGCACATATATCAACAGTTTGGCGAAAAAACATTTTAAGAATGTAAAGCATTTCATTTAATAAACATACTTTTGTGTAAAAAAGTAATGATTTGACTACCCATTTGTAACAGCGTCCTTAAGGGGGAAGCGCCAGGACAGCCCGCGAAATTAAAATTTTCTTACGTTTTTTGCAATTTGTAAGTCAGTCTTAGGTTGTATGTTGATTAAAGTATGATTCGCTACCGTAACAAATATGTTTTTACAGAATTATAATCATTAGAATCAGTAATACAACTCCTTAAGTTAGTACAATCCTCAAATGTCAAGATTTCATGAAATAGTCATTCAACAGGATTACCTGGTCTTAAAGAGTTGTATTGATGACTTTAATGATTATAATTCTGTAAATACATACTTGTTACGGTCGCGAATCAAATTTTGATCAACATAAAACCTAATACTGACTTGCAAATTGCAAATAACGTAAGAAATTTTGAATTTCGCGGGCTACCCTGGCGCTTTCGCCTTAAGTAAAAACAAAAGCGAAGAGGTGAAGTGTCATTTCCCTATGATAAGTTCACCAATATCATTGGATAAGCTAATTTTATGCGAAATTAAAACCACATTGAAATGTTTAAAATTAAAATTATATTTTAAACGCAGGTCTTTTGTATTTTTAACCAACTTCAAAAAAAGGAGGTTATCAATTCGACACGTATGTATGTGATATTATTGGAACTGCAATATATTCACATATGATAATCTATTATGGCTTCCAAAAACCAATACAAAATTTTATAGGTGTATGTATGTATGCTTGTTTGTCTACGCATTTCTCCGAAACTATTAACCGGATTGCGACCATTTTTTTTATTAGCTTACATTCACTTCAACTTAGGAATAGTGTAAGTTTCATCAAAATCGTTTCAGTAGTTTTCAAGATATTGACTAAATACTGAAAAGTGTGACGGCCTGGCTTATTGATGGCCGTAGCCGGGTGTGTGGTGTCAAAGGGAAAACTTCTCAAAACCTTGGTCAAATTCTAGTGCAAATATTTACAGCAAAACTATTAATAAAAAAAAAAAATAATCCGACTTCAAAAAGAAATGAACTCAAAATTATGAAATAACTTTAATTTCGGAAGTCGATGGCAAAAAAACTAAAATAAAGATCCCAAGACACCGACTTCCAAAATTAAAGTTATTTCATAATTTTGAGTTTATTTTTTTTTGAAGTCGGTTTAATTTTTTTTAAACGACTTTTTTTTGGTAAATAGAATAGAATAGTTTATTTCCATCACTAAATGTTACAAATATCTCTTAATCTAAGGATAATATGTGACAACAATGGGTGACATTAACCAAGAGAATACGTTGACGACCGCAGTAGTATGAACTGTGTCACAGCCGTCAGCGCCTTCCACTCTGTACAGAAATTACATATCTTTACATTGTTTTAATGTAAGTTTTAATAGAACAAAATTTTGCAATATAATTAAACCTAATTAAACATAAAATAGACATAGATACGTTACCATATGTATAGTGTGTGTGTGTGTGTGTGTGTGTGTGTGTGTGGATGAGTAAAATGTGTAGTGAAAGTGTGTAGTGTTAACTGTTTAAAATTTCCTCCGTTTGTATATAGTTTAGTTGTAATAGCTAAACTCGTATTTTCTCCTTACATTAATAATCCTTAAATACTGTGACAGTGTGTCACGGAGACATTTTGTTAAAGATTCATTGAAGGTTTGAATACTTTTTGTTGATTGGTAAAAAAAAACCAATCAATCAATCATTTATTTTGTAAAACATAGGTATGATTACAGATAGTATATTTTTAAAAGAAATACGTGCGCGCTATGTTTTGCCAATATATGGCGTACAAAATTAACACAAATAAGCATGCCACACAGTAAAAATATAAAAACAATAACAATACAATTTAAAATATGTCAATTAGGTTAACAGATCATCAATAAAATATAACACATTCCTACTAAATAAATAAATAAAATCATAAGCCTTTAATTAGCAAGTCGGGATCGTCATACCTCTGTTTATCAGTAGTAAACTCAATGATGGAGTAGTAACATCTATCTAAAAGTAATTTAAACAAATACCTCTTAAAGGATCCCAGACAGTCTTTATTTCGAATAGCTGCTGGTATACTGTTATATATTTTTGGGGCCATACCTAGCACACTTTTACCGAAAAATGCGGTTTTATGAGAGGCAATGCAAAACTTGAATCATCGTTAATTTTGAATGAATCAGTTCCTGTTATACTTATACCAACTCCTGCGGACTAGCGTTCCCTTTTTTACCAACTTTCAATAACACCCGGGGTAACAGAAATGACAGTTATGGTTTATATTGAGAGAGTGAGTAACATATTAACTCTAATAATAGCAGAAACCATAAATCTCTATGCTAATTGGTATGACAACGTAATATAATCCCTGGAATCGGTCATATTTCAGTTAATTTAGTAGAACTACATTCAGCTGCGGACATTTAGCTTCATGATTCAGTGTTGTGTGCAAACATTTTAGTCATGTGAACACATCGGACGAGATATTCAACATATTTGTGCGACCAAAGTCGCGCGAACCAGCGAAAAGCGAGCGACTTGATACAGCGACGATACACGGAACATTAATAGACAAAATATACACTATCTTCTATTTGTCGATTCCTCAGAAACTGAGACATAATATTTATTGAGCTCTTGTTAGATAATATCAACTTGTCAACGTGAGATAAAGACCGCAAGACACAGACATGAGACAATGCTGGTAAAATCCCTGACATTGTCATCGGCGAGTAAGTGAAATTTTACGCTTTAAGTGCTTCGCAAACAGCTATCGTGGATTAGATAGCGTTTACCGACTTTCCCTCCAAGAGTTAGTGACTGTTTCTCTTAAATGACTTGAGGAAATCGTATGAGGATCTCTCTTGCCTAGGAAATGGTGAACTCGCATCACGTTGGAAGCCATGAAAATATGACCCGTAGTCCGGAGATGACTTTTAGAATATCAACAAGTAAAAGTGAATAATAAATTAACATTATCAACTGATAACTTTATTGTTTTTACTTTGCAAAATTTTTCTGAATAAATTGTACGAGATTAATGCATACAATCACGTTTTGATGTTGTTATGCACGTAAAAAGACAGTTATTTTTGAGCTATGCTTTCGACAACTGCAAGTTTGTTTGGGAAATAGAGTTTGAATACGCGATCAGCACATCTCAACCGCGTTCAAGAGCTGTCAGTGTCATTATTCCGTGTTTTGAACGCAGTTCAGATTTGTGCTGATTGCGTTTAGTTTCATTGGTGAAAGCCCTGAATAGAATTGATTTAGAATATACAAAAACATTTATTTCAACTAAACATTGTGTTGTACATAAATTGAGGCAGTACAATAGTGCTAGTGTCGGAGCTGTCTCACTCTTCCCTAAGTGGTAGGTTCTAGAAAAAAAATAAAATAAAGTAAAACATTAATTTAGCAGCTCTCAGCGTGTAAGGTGTGCACGTAAGAATAGGTATAGGTAATTTATTGTTGCTGCAATTCGAATAATTTGTAAAAATATGTGTTACAGGTATTGATGTGTTACTACGTTTTCGTCTAGCCCCGTGGATATAAAAGGTAAGAACATTTCAAAATATTATTGACACATATTTTTCTAATTTAGGTAGGTACCTATATTAATAGTTTTTTTAAATCTTATTTTTTGAATTGTTTTTAAATATATTTTTTTAACATTGTTCTCACATGTAGAAGCAACAAGAATAATGTACCCAGGATTTTGTAATACTTATATTGATTTAAAAGAGTGTCGTGGAGTTTCTTGTCCGTTCTTCCCCATAGAGATCTACGTTTTGGAATGGGCAACTACCTTCAACTTTCTGACTAACAGACCGACTCTTTGACAATTCAAAAGTGCCTGTAATTGGTTTAATAGAAATAAATGCTTTGAGTTTGAGTTTCAGAGTTTGAAATGACATTTAACACTCAAAAGTTCAGATACGTCATAAATTAAAGGGAATATCCCCTCCCTTATCTTCATTGCTCAATCCGGTTTCCTTCGGGATTCGGGGCATTAAAGATTATCAAACATCCAGGATACTTCTATCTCGTTGGTCACAAAAACCCCCGCATCCGCTCATCCGATAGATAAGCAGCTCCACTCTACTTCCCGATGAGCACAATAATCGCGATGAGCATGGGAATCTATAAATAGTGCTGTTTTGAACGACACTGCTCATGTTTCATTTCTGCTCCAGTTCCGAAACACAATGCTATCGCGCATGCGCGGCGGTGTCGTCAAAGGATGCGTATGCACACCGATTATGGTTATTGAACTCGGTATTTATGTATTTATTGCTCTCTCCTGCTCGTATGTGCTATTTGATTTTTTCGGAAAGTGGAAAATAATTCAGCGATGGTTTCATTCCTTTTTTTCACCTTTGTTTTTATATGTATTGGTTATCAGACCACATAGAACACGCAAACTCAGTTATCTATAATGTCTAAGATCGATCGCCCAGTGAATCGATTAAATCTCTCGGAAAACACATCCAAAACAACGCCAGGTGACTGACTCACCTTACCCGTTTTTTCAAACCATAATAATAAACAACGGTACAAGACTCTACAAGACTACAACAAGAATAGTTCAACACATAAGTAGCTCGTAGGCATACTCTCGATGTTTTCGCAGAACTTCTACGTCACTGAAGAAAAAATCAGGAGAGCAATATGCGTCATCATTGGTGTACGGTGTTGTTTTTATGTTGCTGGCCTGTGACCGAAAACTACCTTTTGTCCGCAGCTTCGCCCGCGTAGGTAGGAAATTATCCCACGGCAATGTACTACCGGGATGAAAGGTATCGCTATGTCCTAATCCGGGTCATGGTCTACCTATGTGACAAATTTCATTCAAATCCGTTCGGCCGTTTTAGCGTGAAAGCGTCATAAACAAACTCACTTTCGCATTTATACATTAGTTAGGATTGTCTTGGTAATTTTTATCCTTTTCCTGTGAGATCTATTCAGGTAGAGCGATGGAAATCTATATAGGGTGACTGGTAATTAGTGACCGATACTTAAACATATGATTATATTCATGATAACAAACAACTTTTACTATGGGACCAAACCTGAAATCAGCTGTCCTATACATCCATGTTCGCATAACTCGTCAAAATGTAGGGAGCATCTGATTTTTTTTTCGCGATGTCAGGTTTGGTCCCATAGTAAAAGTTGTTTGTTATCATGAGCACAATCATGTGTTTAAGTATCGGTCACTAATTACCAGTCACCCTATATAGGTACGCAGTTTTAAATCTGTGCTATAAGTCGACGAGACTTCGTAGTATTTTCGTTATAATGCAGAAAAACAATACGGATTAAGATTACAGCCCACTCCCACTTGCAGAAAGAGAAGGCCTGAGTTCCAGCAGTGGGAACGCTGTAGGCTAATTTATGCAGCAAAATCAAACGCGAAGTCGAATTGTCGAAATTAACTCTTGCCTTGCTCTTATCCGTAGGGGCCAGATTATTTCAATCTGGGACTGTAACGAATGATTTCCGTACAGAAAATCCTTGGTCGAACCGCAAAACCACATCAATACATAATTAAGTATGCCATACATAACAATCTAATGGAAATAAGTACGACACTATATTAATCGGATTAGCACTGTACGCTATCGGCTATAAAACAAACATAACTTTCTACGATTAGTAGTAGATTACATACAAACACACCTCGCTACTTGCTTATCTGGGTCACAGATTAAAAATACTGAATGTCTACACATTCAGTATTTTTAATCTGTGACTATGACTACTCATAGATAAAACACATTTTATGATCTGTGGTCATAGAGATTGAAGTAAATGCGCAAATTGGTAAGATTATTGGCATTTGTTATCATTAACACATAAAATTGATCGTTCGAATATTATCGTTATTATGTGTTACGATTTCCTGTTGTTTCAGGGGCCTCTCTCTAACTCCGTCAACGAAGATACGGGCCCGACCGAAAGTAGTTGGAAACTTCGGAATGAACGCTACTTCTGATTAATATTTTTTTTCGGACAGGTTAAAATACATCGGGATTAGCTGTCAAATCGTGTTGTCATTCATTCTTAGATCGGGCCCCAAACTAATGTTATGTCCGTAGGTGATACGGATTAGGAATCGTCCGTAACTTCGTCCGAATACGGATTTCATGCTTAAGGAGTACACCTCCAGAATAGGAAGAGCAGCTTAGTTTCAGATGGTTTCAGTTTCAGAACCGATTTGCAGGACCACGACAATGTAAAAATAGTATAAGTTAGTTCCTTTTTTGTGCATGTAAGGATCGCAGCAGGTTGTCCAGATTAGTTCCTGAACTGTGTGTAAGTGAAACGGCGTTATGGCTGTCTTGTTTGATGCGCGAGATAGAAGACTCTCACGCACACCGGAATTATGTCGTAAAAGTGCCAATAAAATAGTATAAAATTTGAAATTAACTATTTAATAATAAATAATCCATCACTGGATGCAGTTTGGCATTTAAAATTTTATGGTATATTTTAAATTATAATTATAATTGTTAATGAAGCGATAAACTGCTTTTAAGAGGTATATTGGAAGATTTTTTTGGTGCATTAGGGTATGTTTAATTATGTTTTGAGTTCCATCACTGTATGCGAAAAGGACTTGAAAATATCATATTTTTTTATTTGTCAAAATTATTTACGATTTATGAGATATACTGCTTTAAATAAATGACCTTTTTGTCCGTTTTCAAGAAATCTCCGCCTTAAGTAGCGAGTGTGTCCAACATGTAAAACACTTCACATAGTAAACCCAAAAGTTTATTTATCACTAGTGTCGTACACCGTAAAGGTTGGTGATCATTACATGTATGTCTGTTCTACGGGTTGGTAAATTGCACACTGAATAAGTAGCAGTATTTATTGTGACAAGTGAACTTATTGTATCGCCTTGTCAGCCACAAATAGGGTCAATGTACGTAGACTGTACACAGGTTGTGTTCTGTAGTTTCTGCCTACCCCGATGGGAAGAAGGCGTGAGTTTATGTGTGTTACATGTAAGTAGTACTTTTACATGACAAAACAAGCCTTGGTTGTTCGTGCAATTGGACCCCAAAAATATGAAAAATTATATTTAATTGCAAAATAACAATATTAATGATTATTAAGTAAATATTACAATAATACGATGTTTTATTTATCGTGTTAACGTTGCTGTAATCATAACACCTGATATTTCCTATTTAATTAATCTAGAAACATTTACCTCTTCCTTCCTTATACTACACTAGCTGACCCGACAGACGTTGTCCTGTCTTGGCTATGAATATTCTGATGTAAACGCGTGAAGTTAAAATGTTTTTTCTGAAATTTTCTAATTTTCTGCGAAATTTTCTTAATTTTTTTTTTCATAAGAACCTTCTCCTGGCAATCGTAAACACAACAAAAAAAAAGAATTAGCGAAATTGTTCTATCCGTCCACGCGTGATGCGATGACCAAGGGAAATAGGGATTCATTTTTATATACATATATGTATAGATATATAGATTAAGATTATATAATCTATATATTAGTGACCGATACTTAAACATATGATTGTACTCATGATAACAAACAACTTTTACTATGGGACCAAACCTGAAATCGCGAAAAAAAAATCTGCTATTTCTTAGATATAGGCTTTATACACACATAATCATACGTAGGTATTCTTGTTGTATAATCGTATTTGTTGCCTGATTATTATTATAATTTTAAAATCAACAACAGATATTTGACTGACTCATTATTGTTATGTAAATAAAGCATTAATTTTTATTTCACCCGTTTATTTTTTTTCTTGCTAAACAATAATATTCTTTAAAAACAATCACCTTTTTTCTATGGTCTGGTGTTTACATTTTCATCAGATACTTTTGGAACAGACTATACGTAAGTA
The DNA here is from genome assembly GCA_946251885.1 of Cosmia pyralina. Classification (NCBI taxonomy): domain Eukaryota; kingdom Metazoa; phylum Arthropoda; class Insecta; order Lepidoptera; family Noctuidae; genus Cosmia; species Cosmia pyralina. The sequence goes on along the minus strand of OX276359.1, from coordinate 4,996,498 downwards.
CTTACTACTATACGAGTAGGAACCTACTGTGACTCTTTTCAGGGTACCGACCGTACCCAAAAGGGTGCCAATGGAACCCTATTACTAAGCCTCCTCTGTCCGTCCGTTTGTCTGTCAGCGGGCTGTATCTCATGACAGTTGAAAGACAGACAGTTGAAATTTTTATCAGAGTCTGTTGTTATTTCTATTGCCGCTATAACAACAAGTAATAAAAATAAAATTAAAAATTAAAGGAGGCCCAATCGGGCAGGGGACTTTTTGGCGGTTTTTGCTCAACCGCTGTATCTCTAGGTAGTCACCTACATGAAACGATGGCACGAAACTCATCGTGTGCTAGTCCGACTCGCACTTGGCCGGTTTTTGGTGAAACTTAAAATACGTGATCAGTATCGTTAATATTAGAAAAAATAAATTTCTATAAGCCCTGTATAGCACAGAATAGCCCTATTCTGAAATAGTGGTCCGGGTCCGTCATTTTGCATAGAACAGGATAATATTATTGATTATTTTTAACCGACTTCAAAAAGAAGGAGGTTCTCAATTCGTCGGAACCTTTTTTTTTTTTTTTTTTTTTTTTTTTTTATGTATGTTCCCCGATTACTCGAAGATGGCTGGACCGATTTGGATTTTTTTTGTTTTATTCGAGAGGGTATACATACATCACAGTTGGTCCCATATAAAATTGATTAACTTTACTTGGGTAGTTTTTGAGTTAGCTTCAATAATACATATTTTTACCCCACTTTTATATGGATGATGTTCTAGTTTGTTTTGCAGATAGTGGTATCAGAATTTGTGTGGGGTAGGTACACAACTAAAAAGTGAAAAATAAAAACTTTTTTACAAAAAATACAACCGACTTCCAAAAACAACACTACAAAGTGAAAAATAACTTTAATTTCGGAAGTCGGTGGCAAAAAACGAAAATACATTTAACTAGACACCGACTTCCGAAATTAAAGTTATTTTTCACTTTGTAGTGTTGTTTTTGGAAGTCGGTTGTATTTTTTTTGTAAAAAAGTTTTATTGTTACGATTGTGAGGCGCGACACACGAGTTCACACGACGCGAATCGCGCCTGTTTGAAGGAGCCTTAAGTAATGGTGACTACATAATCCTGTTACAGTGCATTTGCAAGGTTTTACTGTACAGACATGCAGTACTGACACAACGTCTCACTTATAAGAAGTCTTTTTCCGTTTATTGTAATACTAGCTTTTGAGAAATCATCCGCGGAGAACGGGATAAGAAGTATCCTATGTCCTAATCCAGGTTATGGTCTACCCGTGTGCCAAATTTCATCCAAATCCGTTCAGACGTTTTAGCGTGAAAGCTTAACAAACAAACAAACTCACTTTTGTATTTATAATATTACATAGCATAGACTTTTTTTAGATACAATATACAATCTAACACTGAACTATACAATATACAAGTATACAGGGTTAGTTTTCAATGACCAGCCAAATTTTCACAGGGCGTTCTACCCGTGAATATGAACAACTTTTACTATGGGACCAACTTTAAAATCACGAAAAAAAAACAGCTGTTTCATACAAAAGTTCCAACCAAAACCAACTCGACCAAAATGTACGAAAGAGCAGATTTTTTTTTTTTTTAGACATAATTTACCACCGAAAACATGAAGATCGCAACTGTGGAATAAAGTCATTGCATCTTCTTGGATATAGGAAAGGGGTGCATGGTGTCCACATGGTGGCCACAGTTCAGTAATGTATCTATTCAACGATTTGCTAATGCAAATCAAATTTCGACTGGAGTTGATCGAGAAAGGTCTTTGATTTTGAACTCTGGAGGACGGAAGTGATAAAGTGACGAAAGTGCTGTAAAATTGTTGTTTGTTAAATAGTATATTAATACTATTTAACAAACAACAATTTTACAGCAGTATTAATATACTATTTAACAAACAACAATTTTAAATTGTTATTAATACTGTTAGTATATTAATACTATTTAACAAACAACAATTTTACAGCACTTTCGTCACTTTATCACTTCCGTCCTCCAGAGTTCAAAATCAAAGACCTTTCTCGATCAACTCCAGTCGAAATTTGATTTGCATTAGCAAATCGTTGAATAGATACATTACTGAACTGTGGCCGTACGTGAAAAAAACATCATGGATCCGTTGAGAAATAAAAAAAAGTAATTATAAAAACTAAAAAACCCGACTGCGTTAAAAAACTGAAAGCTAAAAACAAGCCCATTTTAAATTAAATAAAAGTTGGAAGCAGGCGGGGACCGTTTTGAGTTAGAAAATATAAAAATGGAATTGTTCGGGTCGCGACCTAAATGGTATTGACTATTGGGATGGCTACTAAAAACACTGAGTTTAACTTGCTGAAAACTATTTATTTTATAACGATTAAAAGGCTACGCTAAAATGATGGCTAATGACAATGAGGCGAATGCACCCGGTTGCTGTCCGAATATGCACTGTTGTCGGCGCGCGCTCAACGCGGCCTTATTGATTCGCTAGATCAGCAAAAGGGTGTTCGAATAACTTCGAACATGCTCCCGAGGGAGAGAGATAAGATGAGAAGCGATACAAAACTATAAGTTACGTGAAGTAGTGAATTTTAATACTAGTGAGGATTAGTACAATATTCGATGAGAGATGATTAACAAGATGATAAACAATATTACTTAATAGCTAAAGTTTATCGGCTCAAATGTTTGTGTCATTGATAGTAAATACCGTTTGCCTTTTCGCGATAGGAGACGTCGAGCAGTCTCGCTTTTTTAAACGCAAACTTGCCCAGCGCTTGGGCGCACCAGGTTCACGCACATTATCACTACACTCACTAGCTCGCTGCTCGGGCAGTAGCTGATTACGCGCACTCACTTTAGGTCGTTGCTCAGGCTCGGCTTGGTTGATGCACACCCTCACATTGGTGGGTGCACCTTCGTTGCGCTGTTGGTTGGACGAGCTGGTCGCTCGCCTTCTTCGCCTCCACAGGAACCACAGGAATACGGCGACTGCTGCTGCTAATAGTCCATATAATACCGCATATTGGTGGACATCATGTGACGTCAGGTCGTTAGTTTGTAGCGCTGATTCCTTCATGGATTTTATTTGATCATTTAGTCTTTTTAATGAATTATTAATGTGAGCCCTTTCATTATCAAATTCATCTAAGTTTTGGATAGGTAGCGTAATATTGTTGACCAAACGATGTATTGGAGTCAATTTAGTTTCCAGTATGTTAGGTTTCAGAGTGAGCGTATTCTCTAATTGCTGATAGGAATAAAGGGTTACGTCACTGCCTTTAACCATACATTGCTGAGTAAGGTGTAGAAGTCCGGCCTTGCTGACTTGGCGCGCTTGTATTTCATCGTCACATATGATTCTCAAAGAGTAGGTATCACAACAGAAGTACAGGTAGGTGGAATGGTCGTTTAATTGAACCCAGCTATTTTTGCAGCTAGATTTGACGAATTGACAAGCCGGTGGGTTTTCGGTTTCACAGAATCTTTCTTCGGTGCCAATATTCTTGATAGGAGCTTGCAGTCGACAAAGGTAGGTATCTTCCTGATGGTGACATCTTTGAAGATCATTGATGCTGGCTGATAAGTACGCGTCTCTTCTTAGGTTGATTGCTAGATACTCCGAAATTGCTTTAACCCTGATCATGCTCTTGTTTATTTGATGTGGTACCGGAATCAATTTATATAATTCAAAGGTATCTCTGCTGATTAGTGGTAATGTGATTTCAAAGATGAAATATTCTTCCGTTACCCTTGCTCTGACATTTAATAGCTTGTAGATTTTATACGGGTTAAACTGAATGTTGTCCACTGGTAAAGCAAGTTCTTTCCCTATTTGTCCAGAAATTATTTGTAACTCTGAACGCAGTTGTTTTGGTGTCAAAAGATGCAAGTTAATTTGACCTTTATAGACTTCCGTCATAGTGTCGGTCAGCGTATCTTGAATCCGCTTTAAGTTATGGACCATATTAATGGTTGCCATCGCTGCTAACGTGAAGTCTTGCTGAGTGGTCATTACATTGATTTCCTGCTGCATGGTGTTGGTAACGCTGTCTAAGAAGTTCAAATGCTTGTTGATTATTTTGTGTTGCTTTTCAATAGTGGCCTCGGTCCTTTTTAGAATATTGTACTCTGCCTCGATTATCGATGTCTGGTTCTTGTATAGTTGATTTACGTGATCTATGTTCCTATGCACGAGGTCAATGTCACGTTTATATTTTTCTGCGAAGTCCTGGTCGAGCACTCCGAACAATGTATTCGCAATTGTGCCGACTGCGTTAATAAGTCCGCGTCGGGTTCGCAAGGACGCTCCGAAATGCTGATTTAGCAACAGCTGGTTGCTATATTTTAGTTCATTGTACTCATGTTGTATTTGTAATAGGATCATGTGGCACTGGCTTGAATTCTTTATTTTTTCGCAAGTTTGTTCGAGATATTTTGAAAAATCTGTTACTGCTTTGTCTCCTTGCCAATATGGGGCCATATCGAAATAAGTTACAATTTTCCACTCATTGCGAACTAGATGCATTTTCCCGAGTGGATCAAAATACAAGCTTTGATTGCTGTCGAAGCTTGTAAAACTAAAAGACGCTTCAGTGGGAATTATTATACTCATAAAAAACAACAATGAGAGTATCATGCTAGCAAGTGGCGGGCTGCTCTTTGACTGCTTGCTCTTTGCTGCTTGTTTAGTTTCTGGGGCGGTTTCAGTGCTCTTCCGTATTGCCGCCCCACTTCTTGGCTGCTTGCTTCTTTCTTCCTGGATAGGCAAGATAGATAGCTTCACTATTGGACGCTTAATGTAGCCGTTTTTTGTCTTTAACGTTACTACTCTGACAATTCCATCTGTACCTGGGTGGACTTCCACCACTCGGCCGACTGGCCATTTTCCCGGTGGTAAGTTATCGTCGTGAATGGTCACCATATCTCCGATCTCGATGTTTTGTTGGGTTTTTAACCACTTGCTGCGTACAGATAACTGGCTTAAGTATTCTGTTTTCCACCGTTTCCAAATGTCCTGGAATATTTTGTTTGTCATGTACCATCTTGTTCTAGCATCCCGTGCTGTTTCTATGACCGTCAAACCAGCACGGCTCGTTAAAAAGTGAGCTGGTGTAAGAAAGTCGATGTCATTAATGTCCTCTGATATAGGACACAATGGCCTTGAATTTAGACTCGCTTCGATTTGTGCTAATATCGTGCTGTACTCTTCAAATGTCAACGCTTGCTCACCAACAACTCTTCTTAAATGCTGCTTAAGACTCCTAATGGATCGCTCCCAAATTCCTCCTGCGCTCGGCCAAGAAGGACAATTCCAATGCCACTCTATGCTCATCTCTGTTATTTCTCTGTGAAATGTGTCGCTAAAGGTTTGCTGTAATTGTTCATACTCCTCTTGGAGATTCCTATTCGCACCTACAAAATTCGTGCCATTGTCGGAATAGATATGCTTTGGTGTTCCTCTTCGTGCCGCCATGCGGCGTAATGCTGCTAAGAATGAAGAACTGCTTAGGTCAGGCACTAATTCGATGTGCACTGCTTTGGTGACCATGCAAATAAACAAGGCAATATACCCTTTCGTTGTTTTTATTCCTCTACCTTTATTGGCTTTTACCTTAATAAATCCAGTGTAGTCTACTCCGGTATGGTAAAATGGCGGTGCCGGGTTAGTCCGACAATCAGGTAGATCCCCCATGATCTGATGTAGTTTTCTAGGCTCTTGTTTCTTGCACGTCACGCACTTACGAAGTTGCTTTGTTGTCGCTCGATTGCCGCTAATGATCCAGTAATACTGTCGAAGCCATGACAGGGTAAGTCGTGCTCCTCCGTGGAAGGTTAATTCATGCGCTTGATTTATTAGGAGTTCTGTTAAACGACTGCTGTAAGGAATTATGATTGGATTTTTCATATCCATGCTGATGTTAGCATTTTCAAGTCGTCCTCCAACTCTTAGTATCCCATCTTTGTCTAAAAATGGATTGAGTTTTAAAAGTTTGTTATTTGAAGGAAGCTGTTTATGTAATAAGTTGTCAATCTCCGCTGTAAACTCGGTGCTTTGAACGATTTTGATTATACGCAATTTTGCTTTTTTGAGCTCGTGTAACGTGATATATCTAGGCATTTGTTTTCTTGTCGGTGCAAATGCACGTAATAACCAAGCCATTATACGCGTTACCTTTTCGAATGAACTGTAACGATTTAATAACTCAGTGATAATGCTGTTTTCTGGAATGCTAGTTTGGATGGTAACTACTTGTTTTCTGACCTCCTCTTCAGTAAGATACTTAGTACGCTGCTTTTCAGGTTCAAAGCTCGGGTTTGATAACCAGGCTGGCCCTTGCCACCATAACGAGTGTTCCATCAATTGACACGATGACAACCCTCTGCTTGCTGAGTCAGCTGGATTTTCCTTAGTTGACACGTAATGCCAAGTGTCTGGTGACATTGAAACGGTAATTTTCTTTACCCTATTGGATACAAATGGCTTCCAGCGATCTGGGTTACCTTGTATCCAGCTAAGTGTGACTTTCGAGTCACACCAGCCGTATATTTTGTAATCAATGCTATTTGTGTCTATACTGCTTATAATTTTCACCATGAGCCGTGATAGTAGCTCTGCTGCGCATAATTCTAGTCTTGGTAAAGACACAGTTTTGCTGTTTGGCACTAACCTAGTTTTTGCTGCGATTAGTACCACTGATGCTTTGTCTTTCGACACGATTCTGGCATAAACCACACATGCATATGCCTTTATAGAGGCGTCACAGAATCCATGTAATTGTATGGTATCATCTTGCTTGCTCTGCAACCATCTAGGAACTCTGCATTGGCTGATGCTGCTCAAATCTTCCTTTAATTTGGCCCATTCGTTCTTGATGTTGTTTGAGACTTCATCACTCCACTGTAATTTTGATTCTAGCCAAACTTTTTGGAATAATAACTTCATTTTTGTTGTCAGGGGGGATAACCAACCTAAGGGGTCGAATATCTTCGAAATTTCAGATAGTAACACTCTCTTCGTCAGTTTTGTTGTATCTGTTTGTAGACAATATTGGAATGTGAGTAGGGTAGGATTGGGGGACCTGGATCAAGGATCCAGGTCCCCCAATCCTCTATTCAAACTGGGTGTTGTATTCAAAATCCTCTATTCAAAATGAAGATTGGATTCAGAATCCTCTATTCAAACTGAGTGTTATATTCATAATGAAGGTTGCATTCAGAATCCTCCATTTACAATGAAGGTTATATTCAGAATCCCCCATTCAAAATGAAGGTTGTAATCACAATCCTCTATTCAAAATATAGGTTATAGGTATTCAGAATGAGTGCTGTATTCAGAATCATCTATAATATTATACCGAAGAGATTCATAATCTGTTGCTAAGCACAACAGAGTGATTGTTTACATAACAATCACATTTCCATTCCCGTTAAGGAAACAGATCGCATTCTCTTCTACCCATCGTGTGCCTCACGGCTATAAAGTTTTAATTATTAATTTACATCAAAAATCAGCATGTAATATGTATTAATAGTGTTTATGAACACATGCCTAATATGAGATTGTTTTATTTACTAAATGTAACTATGTGTTCAGTGTGTAGGACTAGGTGTCACCTGCTCATGACTCGTTTTTTAACAGAGTGATAGAAATAAAACAACTGAATTGTAACTACTAGTTTATTCATATTTTTTGACGCAATTTGCTTAAAATGTCCTTAACACATTTATAAATATCATCATTAAATACGTTCCGCACAACATGTTGAGCACATATATTAGCACTACACTCACATGGTGAATTTGTGAAATCTTCGGCGTCAAAAACTTGAATTCGTATTATTTTACTGCGATGACCCGTTGATGGTTTCTGTATATATGAGTAAACAACATCTTCATTTCTTCGTCTTTTATTATTGTTGCTAGTGCTCATATTGCTGCAAGGCGGTGTATCCTCAAATTGGAATGGTTGAAATGGTCTTTGTCTCTCTAAATAGTTGACCCCATTTTGAGGTAGGGTTTGTTCAGCAGGAATTGGCGAGTATGAAGAATTAGTTGGGAAAATATCGCTGGACATCTGAAACAAAGAAGTAGAAACTAATTAATTAAATAAGACTAAAATTAGAAGGTTGCGAAGACGAGCGTTTACGACTTTACGTTGTAAAGAACTATACTAGAATAGATCCCTGTGACAATTACATAGCTAATTATTATAAATATTATAATAGGTAAACATTATTTTATTAATAATAATTTTAAACACTTTTTGATAAAATATTTACTTACCGACATCGTTGAGCAGATAACACAACTTCAATGTTTTTTTTTGTCATCTTGGATTGGTTTATATAGGTTCTGATCCATTTTTTTTTTGTCGCTAAGGTTCAATTTAATTTCGTTTTTATGTAAGTTGTTTGTGTGCATGTGTGTTTTTGTGCATCCGAAACTTACGGCTCCTGTTGTCTCCATGGGTGGCTAGGAATTTGTGACACGTATGCAAAGACGCATTGTGATCTACAGACGAGCGTTATAACCGCAGAGTTTAATCGCAGCGGATGTTCCCCTAAGTCATTCGATTCAATAATCACACTATACATAAATTATATTACATATATACTTATGTTTTTATTTTAACCTCTCAAGGGTTGCTAATGAGACACAATTGATAATCTATTGTTAATGGCACCTGTGGACCCGCGCTGACATTCAATGAATTAAGCGTTTAAAACGCTGCGGTTATGACGCTCGTATAGAGATTTTATTATCGATTTAAAAATGCTGCGCTTGCAATCCGGGTGATGAACTTATTTTCGCATAAATGCAATTTTACAAATTAGGAGATGTGTGACGCGTTTTTACGCCTATATAAAGGTGTCAAGACAAAAGTTCACCACCAAAACACCACTGGTAGTACTCGGTGGTCCTGAATTTCTGCATCAAGACAAGTACAGCAAGCAAAACTAAGCAGGCTTTAAAATGTAAGTAATTTATTTATTTATTATCTTTTCAATCACTCGTCAACTATTCATTAATTTTGTCTATTCTTCGATTCAATGATATAATGTATTCACTCGTTGAATGTCCATTTTTTAACTGAGTATTTAGGTACTAATTTATTTTATTCATCATCTCTCAAATTATCTTTTCAATCGATTAATTTATTTCAGTCAAATAATTAGTGCACCTTTTCTGTTCATTTAATCTATTCACTTATTTAAAGCAATTTAATCCGTGCATGCACTGACAGTGTTTTTCTTTATTATCTACTAAATAAATATATATTGTTGCAGGTCGAAACAAACAGCTAGCCAAATTTTCTCTTCCGACGATGAAGCCGGACATCAGCAGCTGATGAAAAAACCGCAGGACTACAAAGCGTCATCTTCATCGCTGACTTCTAAGCACAACAAGCAAACCGCGACAGGCTTTAAGATGTAAGTAATTTATTTGTTTATTATCTTTTCAATCAATCATTAACTTTTCACTCATTTTATCTATTCTTCTGTTGAATCATTTCAGTTATTTATTAATTTAATCATTTTACTATGTATTCACTTATTAAGGTTCTATTTGCATCTAAGTATTTAGGTAATAATTTATTTTATTCAGGATCTCTCAAATTATCAAATCCATCGAATAATCTATACAGTCAAGTACTAATTAATCTACCTTTTCTTATAATTTAACCTACTCAATTCAATGAACTGTGCCTTGGACAATGTTTTTCGTTGTTATCTATTGTTATATAAATATATACTTATTGTTGCAGGTCGAAACAAACAGCTAGCCAAATTTTCTCTTCCGACGATGAAACCGGACATCAGCAGCAGCTGAAAAAAACGCAGGACTACAAAGCGTCATCTTCATCACCGAGTGCTAAGAGGTCAGCGGAGGAGGAATCATTGCATACCGAGATTAAGAAGAATAAAAAGAAGAAAACTACGATCAATCCTGTCAACGCCAGCATGAGACCCACATCGCATGATTTATTCGGGACCGACAGCGACGACGATGGTCAGGAGGAGATCACTGCAAGTACCTTAGGTAAAAAAATTCCGCCTATACATTCCTATTATACCCGTAGAGTAGCCAACGGTATAAGTAAACAGAGCTATGAAGGGAAAAAAGGTAGATTTTTTATAGAATTAAAGATATATGAACACAGCGAGATACAGCGTGTAGCGCCTATAAATAGATGGAGGCATGCCATTGTTAGTGTAAAAAATCGAACAGATGATGGGGCGCCTGCTTGGAAACATATAAAAGAGTTTTTAAAAGAAACTCATAAAGAGTTCAAGCATTGCCCCATAGATTATGTCAGCAGTTATTTTTAGTAGATAGGTATATTTACTAAAAATAACTGCTATCTCTCAATACTAATATATTACTTTCTCAATTACTCTATGTTGTTAATCATTATATTATTATATCATTTACTTATATACTTTAGCTATAGATTTCGGATTTTGTATAACTAGAATATTCATAAGGATGACAAATCGTAATTATATAACACAGAAATGTAACCATATTATCTTTTTGTTTTATTTACAGTACAAACCCCGTCTACTCAACGAATGCAAAATCCAGAATTTATTGAATGTAAAAAATGTCTTATTGAATTACCGATTAATGAATTCAAATATCATTTGAGAACCAATATTCACAAGTCTAATAGTTTATTACAAAGCGAATTTGAAAATATTTACATAATTGCAAGTGCTTTCAAAAACAGAATCATAACATATCGTTTAAATCCTGCACAAGATGTTGAATACCTCACACCAGAGGCATTCCTGTGTCAGAATAAAAATGATATACTGAAACTTATACATACATCTCTATTGAAAAATACTTGTCTCAAGATCAATTTCGAATTGTTTGCTCACTTTGTCTTACCCAAAACGAGTGAGCAACAACTTAAGTCATTCAATACAAGATATGAAGTTATTTGTAATAACACAGATATTTATAACATGTTTTCGAAAGTAACTGAACTTTTAAAATGTAAAATGTCAGAATTCGAACACAAAGACTCTGGATGGTCTTATCATTCAGTAAGTCATCTTGAAATCAATGTGAATAAATATTGTCCAATGAGAGGTGGCACTTATTTAGATTTGCCTACAAAAATTAAGAATTCTAAAAGTTGCATTAATGTACAAAATAATGACAATCATTGCTTTTTATGGAGTGTGGTAGCTGCTTTATATCCTGCTAAGATGAACGTATGCAGGTCTAAGTCGTACCCACACTACAGTTCTGTATTAAATATTGATGGAATGTCTTTTCCTGTCTCATATCATGATATAAAATTATTTGAAATAAACAATAACATAAGTATTAATATATATGGATTAGATAATAAAAGCGAACACGTAACTGGACCTCTGTATTTAACAAATAACAGAAAATCTGTACATGTTAATTTGTTATATTTAGAAAGAAAACGAAAAAGTCATTACTGTCTTATTAAAAATTTGATACGATTAGTAAGACATCAAGTGACGTGTCATAAAGGCAACTTATTGCTGTGTGAATCATGTTTACAATTCTATAGCAGTGAAAATAAGTATAAATCTCATAACTGTTCAAAAGTTTTATCAATTTTGCCTGAAAAGAATAGTAAACTCGGATTTAAGAATTTTGAAAGAAAACAAAAAATTAATTATGTCATCTATGCAGACTTTGAAAGCCTTTTGCTAAGTTGTTCTGAAAAAAAATCTGAAAAAACATACAATTTCAAAAAACACCAGCCCTCATGTTTTGGATACTATATATGCTGTTCACATGATCCAAGTCAAAATAAATATGTTACTTATAGAGGTCTTGACTGTGTCGAAGTATTTATTACGAGATTAATAAAAGATGTGAAGAAAATATATGAAATATTATCGATAACAAAATCTATGATACCTTTAACACAAAAAGAACAAATCAGTTTTAACAATGCTAGTATTTGCCATATTTGTGATCAGTTATTATTTCATGATAAGGTACGTGACCACGATCATGTGACAGGAAAGTATAGAGGAGCTGCACATGTACAATGTAACTTGATGTTTAGAGTATGTCCATTCATACCAGTATTTTTTCATAATTTATCGAATTACGACTCTCATCTGTTTATACAAGAATTAGTGAGACATGAAGGTTATATTAAAATTATACCTAAAACTAAAGAAAAGTATTTAACTATTACCAAATATTTAGATAATGAGAATGGAGACCGTCCTATTCAAATAAAATTCATAGATTCGTTCCAATTTTTAAGCTCTAGTTTAGATGCACTAAGTAAAAGCTTATCAGATCATGACTTTATTCACTTAACAGCAGAATTCAATAATGAAAATATATACTTGTTAAAAAAGAAAGGTATTTATCCTTATGATTATATTAATACTTGGGACAAGTACGAAGAAACAGCACTCCCTCAAAAAAAATATTTCTATAACTCTTTGAAAATGGAACACATTAGTGATAACGATTATGAACATGCAAAAACTGTGTGGAATGCATTCCATATTAATACGATTGGCGAATATACCGATTTGTATTTAAAATGCGATGTTTTATTGCTGTGTGATATATTTGAAAATTTTCGTAATATATGCTTAAAATATTATAAGTTGGACCCTACGTACTATGTAACGGCACCTAGTTTAAGCTGGGATGCTATGTTGCTTTATACACGTGTTGAGATGGACTTAATTGATGACTTAGAAATATATCAAATGTTAGAAAAGGGCATACGTGGTGGTCTGGCTCAGTGCTCACTACGTCATGCAAAAGCAAATAATCCCTACTTATCAGAATACAACGATCTAGAACCGTCTAGCTATTTGATTTATCTCGATTGTAACAATTTGTACGGATATGCAATGACAAAAAAGATCCCCATTTCAGAATTTAGACTTTTAAATCAGAAGGAAATTAACTGTTTCGATGTAATGAGTGTATCTGATAATAGCGAATATGGCTTCATTCTAGAGGTAGATCTCGAATATCCTGAATCAGTACATGATTTTCATAGTGATTTGCCTTTTGCTCCAGAGAAATTCATACCCCCTGGAGGAAAGACGGCTAAACTAATAGCTAATTTATATGATAAATTTAACTATGTAATTCATTATATACACTTAAAGGAGTGTTTGAAATACGGGTTGGTTCTAAGAAAAATCCATCGAATTCTTACTTTCAGGCAAGAAGAATATTTAAAAAAATATATTGATTTAAATACTACACTCCGTCAAGCATCCGTAACTGCATTTGAGAAAGACTTTTTCAAGCTTTTGAATAATTCTATTTTTGGTAAAACGATAGAAAACAAACGTAAACAGGTAGATATTAAACTAGCTACAAAATGGATGGACACAGAAAATGTGACAAATAAGCAACTCTGTGCTGAAAAATTAATTTGTAAACCTAATTTAAAATGTGTTTCTATATTTTCCGAAAACTTTGTAGCAGTGCAACTAAAACCTGAGAAGATTTTTTTAGACAGACCGATTTACATAGGTTTTACTGTTTTAGAGTATGCTAAGTTACATCTTTATCAGTATCATTATAAAATAAAAAAGAAATATATGAATAATGTAAGGCTATGTTATACGGACACGGATAGTCTGCTTTATTTATTTTACACAGAAGATATTTACCGTGATATAAAAAATAATATAAAGGAATTTGATACAAGTAATTTTGATGTAGATAACCCATATTTAATACCTCAGGTAAATGCAAAAGTACCTGGTCTATTTAAAGACGAGCTAGGTGGAGACGTGATCAGTGAATTTACTGGTTTAAGAGCAAAACTTTACTGCTTATCGGCTTCTAAAACTGACATAAAAAAAGCAAAAGGTATTTCAAACTCTGTTACTAAAAAGCTCGAGATATCGCATTACAATAAATCATTATTTGATGATAAAAGTAGATCGTGTAAGATGAATATGATTAAGTCAATCAAACATGTATTATATTCACAACAAGTAAATAAACTGGTAATGAATAGAAACGACGATAAAAGATACATACTACCAAATCAGATCAAGACATTGCCTTGGGGTCACTATAACGTTGTATTTTAGTTTTTAGCTTTATTATAATAATATATTAATTTTACAGCATTAAGTAATGTGTATGAGTGTAAGCAGGTATTATTAAATTTGTTAATAAACGTATATGTAATAATAAATAATAATAGTAATGACATTGACCTTTGTTTCATTTATGGATTCTTATATATATATACGCACGTCATTTACGTTTATCTCGCATTTCACAATGAAGTTCATCAAGCAATCACAGACTTTAGAAGTTAATAATATAAAATTAGAAAATCAATCATGTGAAGTGAAACATAGTTCACTCTTGCCAAATACTATTAGATGTATAATATGCGGTCCATCTAACTGTGGTAAAACTAATTTAATGCTTAATTTAATATTACATGAAAATGGTCTCAAATTTAAACATATTTACTTATACTCGAAGACAGCTTTCCAGCCAAAATATTGGTTTTTAAAACAAGTTATGAGCTACATACCAGGTGCTAACTTCTTTGTCTTCAATGATAATAAAGAAATCATACATCCTAATGATGCATTAACTAATGCAATAATGATTTTTGATGATGTAGCATGCGAAAATCAAATCAATATTCGCAATTACTTTGCAATGGGGAGACATAAACAAATAGATTGTTTTTACTTATCACAAACCTATTCCAAAATACCTAAACAACTTATACGAGATAATGTGAATCTTTTGATAATCTTCAAGCAAGACGAGATAAACTTAAAACATATATACAATGAGCACGTGAATACAGATATCGAATGGTTTCAATTTAAAAAACTTTGCTCTGCTATTTGGAAAGACCGCTTTGACTTTTTATTAATTAATAAAGATTGTCCTATAAATGAAGGTCGATACAGACAAGGCTTCGACATATTTATATACTTTTAGAAAGTACATATATACCAACTCAGTACAGAAAATATATCAATTGAATTCTGATAACTGTAAATAACGGATGGGTCAGTAAAAATAAAAAACATTATGCAGGTTAATATTAAAGAACAATTGATAAAGTCAGTTGATAGTATTAAAAATAAAATTAATAGAATGCAAAATGCAGAAGATACAGCTCATTTAAAATTTAAAAAGGTCTTCAAACCAATAACAGATCCACTAGAAACATTAATTAAAGCGAATGATAAAATTAAACCGATATTTGACATTTCAAGAGACGAAAGTGGCACGCTTGAAAGATTTAGCTCATCAACTGATTATGCTCCAGATTATGAAAGTTTTGAAGAATGTATAAAAACAGATTCAAATGAAGATTCCGAGTGTTACAAAGACACTCTCTCAAAAAATCCTTTTAAAGATTCTAATGATACACTTATTTCACTAAATAAGGAAGATATGATGGAAATCTATGATAATATGAATGTGCCATTTGGGATACGTAGTGAAAATAAACAACTGATGATGGGGAATAGCCAAGTTACGTTTTCTCTTACAAATAAGACCAGTAACTTACCAAAAACAAATATAGTCACTATTGATAAAAGGTCTTATAAATTAACACCAGGCCTAAAGGAACTTTTGGTACGCAGTAAACCTGACCTTAATTTGGTCACAGAACAAGATAAAATTGATTATAAAGATATGCTTCTTAATACACATGCGCACAAACGAGACTTTCATCCTAATGGTCAAATAAAAGGTGATAAAAGTTTAAAATATCGTCAAATTATTAAACCTCTTTTTTCGCAAAATAGTTATGTTCAAGATGAAGGGCAGATAATTAAAACAACAAGCGGTGGTTTTTTACCTAAATTAAAAAAATATAAAAGTAATACCGATTATGTCTACTGGGATGACCCTAATGAACTAATTGAAAGATTAAAACTTCTAATTGCATCAAAAAATGCCGGTAATACTAATCATGACAATGAAATTCTATCAATTATAGAAGAGTTAAAAGAAGCTGATATTATAAAAGAGTAAAAAGCTTTGGAATTTTCTCAGTTATCAAAGTTGTATGCAACATGAATGAACATAAAAATGTTAATTGTGTTCGTACAAATGAAACATCAGTCATAACTAAAAATAGTATAAATGTGGAGCATGTTGAGATTAAAAACACAATAAAAGAAACTGAATCGCATAACAATATTACTGGAGAGGCAATCAAAAAACTTGAAATTAATATTTGCGTGCAAATAGAACAACTGAATAAACTAATTTCAATTTTAAACGATAAAGTAAGAAATCTTGAAAAAAATATTGAGTTAAAAGAAATTTCAGGAAAATTAAATAAGCATTATGAGCAAAGCAGATGTCATAAATGAAATTCATAAATGTGCTAGAGTTAACTTTCCAAGAAGACAGGTCATACTTAAAGATATCGATGATCTCTGGCAAGCAGATTTAATGGATATGCAAGCAATATCAAAAGTGAATGGTGGTTACAAATATGTACTAACAATCATAGATACTTTTTCAAAATATGCTTGGACAGTTCCTCTGAAACAAAAGAATAAACAAGAGGTGTCAAAAGCATTCGAAAGTCTATTGCATAAAGGACGTGTTCCGAGAAATTTGCAAACTGATTTGGGAAAAGAGTTTTATAATAATAAATTCAAAAATATTGCTACAAAGTACAATATTAATCATTATTCAACGTATTCTACTAAAAAAGCCTCAATTGTTGAAAGATTAATAAGAACATTAAAAAATAAATTATACAAAGAATTCAGTCTTAACGGGAATTACAAATGGATAAATGGACCACTTAGCAAAATTACTTATGAATACAATAATACTACTCATAGGACCGTGGGACAACCTCCAGCATCTGTAACTCATGCCAATAAAACAGACATAATGCAAAGATATATTCGTATTTCTGAATGTAAGAAAAACACTAAGTGTAGAAAGTTTAGTGTGGGTGATTTTGTAAGAATAAGTAAATACAAAGGATGTTTTGATAAAGGTTATTATCCTAATTGGTCAACAGAAATATTTAAGATAAAAACAATACAAGAAACTAATCCGTTAACTTACTTGATAGAAGATACAAGATGTCGACCCATACTAGGAGCATTTTATGCTCAAGAACTTCAAAAAACCAGCCATCCTGATTTGTATTTAGTTGAAAAAGTTTTGAAAAGAAAAGGGAATCAAGTATATGTGAAGTGGCTCGGACTTCCTACTAGCGAAAACAGTTGGATAGATAAAACAAATGTATTTTAAGAGAACCAATCAAAAATTTGTTCTAATATGTATTTAAGCAAATACATATATGTTTCCTATTCATTATCTATTTGTTCTTAAAGCAAAAAAGACTTGTATTTGTACCTATTAAATACGTTTCCATTACTTTAGAAAGAAATAAAGAAATAGCAATGAAAACAACACAAGGTATTTCAGGCAGCAAAAAAACAGTTTCACCAGCATTCAACAAAAACATCATTAAAGTAAAAAAAGGAACTGGTTTTAAGAAAACACTTAAAAAAATTGTTAGGCATACTAAAAAGCACATTACAAAATTAAAACCAACATGTAAGAAAGCATTGATGGAATTAGCATACGCGGCAGCTAAAGAATTTGCATCAGATACACCAATAAAATTACCTAGGATTATACCAGTACCAAAAACTGGAGGATTTCTTCCTTTAGTACCAATATTTGCTGGATTATCTGCTGCTGGCAGTTTAGCAGGAGGTGCTGCTGGTATTGCAAAAGCAATCAACGCATACAAAACAGCTAAGAAGCAATTGCGTGAAGCAGAACGACACAACAAGGAAATGGAGGCGTTATTCATTGGAAAAGGATTACATCTCAAGCATTACAAGGATGGTTTAGGCATTTACATAACAGAGAAAAAAAACTGAAATCTCGGCTGCCCAATAGAGCTTTATCCAATATTGATATAATGAAACACTCGAATAATATTCCATTCTTCCGAGGTGTGTATATGAGAGATAAATTACCAGATAAAGTACTGCCGATAGAATGTGGAGTGATCAATCTAGACTCTTCTGAAAACTCTGGTACTCATTGGGTAGCCTATGGCAAAATAAATGAATACATTGAATATTTTGATAGTTATGGTAACTTAAAACCTCCTAAAGAATTTATGCAATATGTAGGAAATAATATTCAGTATAATTATGAAAACGTACAGCGTGATCATTTGTATAATTGTGGACACTTGTGTTTAAAATTTCTTAAGTCATTTTGGAAAGACAATAAAGTAACATAACATATCATATATGTTTTTCTTTGAATACAAATGAATGTCATTGAAACGTAAATAAAAAAAGTTAGTTAGCCAGTTATAAAAGATCATATCTTGATATTCTACACCCATTGTTAGATTGTCTGTGATGATAATAACTACTCGCATTGTAAAGAATAATTGAGCTAAATTTGATAATAGTAATACGATTTTGTTTATACATGAAACAACATGTTAGTTTTTAATAAAACGCCTATCGTGAAAAGAAAATGTTATATTACACTTCCTGTTTCCAAAGCAAGCAGACGTGTCAATGCAATAAACATTAAAAGAAAAATTAAAATTACTGAAGAAAATAAAAGATTTCTCAGAGATATTGGACTAAAATTAAAATTATAACAATATGCTTCAAATAACAGATTTACCTCAACATGACAACTCTATTGAAAGTTATGAGATTCATAGCTACAATCCGTATAATACTAGTTTCAAAGAAAATGATGAAATCAGAATACCAATACATCATCAAGATTTGTATGTATTGCCATGCAACAGTTCCATTTTTATAGAAGGGTATGCAAGTGTATCTACTAAAGATTCAGCAGGAAAAATAATACAAAAAGAAGTTAATTTCATAAACAACCCAATCTTATATTTGTTTCAAGATATTAGGTACGAAATAAATGGTGTTGAAATCGATCGCATTAAAAATGCCGGTATCACAACAACTTTAAAATCGTTCGTCTCCATGAATGAAGGTGAAAGTAAAGCTGCGGCAATTTGGGGATGGAACTTAAATGGTAGGAAAATAGATAATGGACACTTTAGCGTTATAGTGCCATTGAATAGATTACTAGGATTTGCAGAAGATTATAAAAAAATAATAATTAATTGTAAACATGAACTTATTTTACAACGAAACAGCTCTGCATTAAACTGTGTGCTTATGGAGAAAAATGATAGCCTAGAATTTGATATACAAAAAATACAATGGCGAGTACCACACATTAAAGTTTCTGATCGTAACAAATTATCATTGCTTAAGAGTTTGGAGAGAGATCGTTCTATTCAGTTAGCATTTAGAAACTGGGATTTGTATGAATATCCATTGTTACCAAGAACAACAAAACATTCATGGTCGGTGAAGACAACTTCACAATTAGAGAAGCCAAGGTTCGTTATATTTGGTTTGCAAACTAACCGAAAAACTAATAAAACTAGAAGTTCTTCCATGTTCGATCATTGCAATGTATCCAATATTAAATTATTTTTAAATTCGCAATATTATCCATATGACTCACTTAATCTGAAATTTGATGAAAATAAATACAGTATATTATACGAAATGTATTCTAATTTCCGTCAGTCATATTACAACTTTGACATAGATCCGTTGCTTAGCTTAAATCAATTAAAAGAAATTGCTCCGCTTTTTGTGATTGATTGCTCAAGACAAAACGAATCGCTCAAAACTGGACCAGTCGATGTGCGATTAGAAATTGAATGTTCTGAAGATATTCCTGATAATACGTCTGCCTATTGTTTAATAATAAACGATCGACTTTTTGAATACAAACCTTTGAGTAATATTGTGAGAAAATTATCATGAATGTTATCGTAGATGTACAAGGGTTTAAGGGTGAAAAAAACGAATTTATTCCGAAAGAAATTGCGATGATGTATGAAGGACGTATACAAATACTGTTGTTAAAACCACCACGAGCATTTCATGACTTAACGAAAAAAGAACGGATACAAGTAGCCTGGATTGAAAGAAACAGAGGAATATTCTGGAATGAAGGCACCGTACCTTATTTTAACTATAAAGCTAATTGGAGTAACTTTTTTACAAATAAAAATGTATTTACAAAAGGTAGCGAAAAAGTGTTATGGTTAAAAGATATATTTGGAATTGATAATGTATATAATTTAGAAAGTAAGCAGTGTCCTAGTATAGTAGCATTGTATAAAAAATATTCAAAATCATCTGCTATTGTAAGTTGCATCAATCACACCAATATTTGTGCCTTAAAAAATGTATTTTGTTTAAATAAGTGGTGTGTCGAAAATAATGTTCTTAATTCATAAACAGTAATGTAAATATACAAGTAAACTAACAATTTAGTTTTATTTTTACTCCTATCTTCGTTAATTTATAATGTCTTTTAATATAACACAACATCATTAGCTCTCATAACATATAGAAAAGTATGCTAATTCTTGTATGAACAGCACATTTAACCCTACTAATTACATAAATACAATAAAATTAAATGCTATCATCGTTAGAGCCCGAGTAACTTATAAATTGCTTACAATTAGTTTGCACGACATTTCATTCTTACAATTGTAGCGTGAAGGTTCATTGCGAAAAAATTATATCGCTTAATTTTGTAGTCATTTTTATGAGTAATAAACCAGTAAGATTATATTTATTTGAGATAATAATATGCAGAGCAGTCAGAAAATAAATAAATACAATCCTCGATATGACACGTATAATACTTATAAAATGCGTGAATTATCGTTTAGTCATTATTGGGCCACGGTTGATTCTAGGAGAAGATTGGTGAGGGAAATGGCTGACGCCGGATTTTTTTACTGTGGAAATAGTGTAAATGACAAAGCAGCATGTTTTTCGTGTGGAGGTATGATAGAAGATTGGGAGATTTACGACGATCCTTGGATGCAACATGCTATACATTTTCCTCAGTGTTATTATTTGATCGCTGTGAAAGGAAAATATTATATTAATAAATGTCTGCAACAGTTAGGTATATTAGAATATACGTCATCGGATCATACTTCAAAGTGAGTCAACTTACGCCTACATAATATTAAAGCGCACTGCATCACAACATTTGACTCTCATCAATTCAGTGTGAAGGTACAATTTTATTGTATCTGTTTCATCTTATTAAAAGTAATTTTTAACTACCATGTCTAATTCAGTAATATGTGATTTAAAAGGCATTCGTAAAATTATTTTCAAGAATCCTAACGGTGAAATTATATTTACTGAAGATATGCAAACTGATCCGAAAATACCGAATGAAAGTTCATTGAAACACAAGGATATAATACAAGCCAGACAAAAGATTTATTTCACCTAAAGATGCAAGATTCAGTGAAATCTAAGTTTGAATACCCTCATTATCTTATAGTCAAGAATGGCCATCGTAAGGATGCTCATACATTGGTTCGAGTTAGCGACATACAGACTGATTGTGAAAAATATAATGCAAGTTCATCAAAACTTAGTGAAAGTAGTATATCAAAAACAATGTAAATATCCTGTAATAAATTATGTTTTACAATATTTATTGTTTTTTTTTTACACACCATATCACATCGATTTAGTGTGCATTGTACATGATCGTAATATAACATACGTACCTACATAATAACTTTAGTTCCGTAATTCAGCATGAACCTGTATATTCATTATATTTTAGGTATACCTAAACTATTACACAACCCAGTAAGTTATATAAACAATAGATGATTGTGAATGCAATCTTTATTTTGAATAGAGGATTGTGATTACAACCTTCATTTTGAATGGGGGATTCTGAATATAACCTTAATTTTGAATGGAGGATTCTGAATGCAACCTTCATTATGAATATAACACTCAGTTTGAATAGAGGATTCTGAATCCAATCTTCATTTTGAATAGAGGATTTTTGAATACAACACCCAGTTTGAAAAGAGGATTGGGGGACCTGGATCCTTGATCCAGGTCCCCCAATCCTACCCTACTAATGTGAATTCATCTTTAATTGGGTCCCACCGCAAACCTAAAGTTTTTGCTGTATCTTCTGTCTTAAAACTAAATGCTGACGCTTGTGTATTTTGTTTGGATATGTTAATATTTTCTAATAGTCCCTTTTCATTCGCAGACCATTTTCTTAACAAAAATCCTCCGCTGCTGAGACACAAGTTTAGTTCTGCTATTCTCTTCTTCCCTTCTTCAATAGTGTGCACCCCGGAAACCAAATCATCCATATAAAAATCTTCTCTTAGGCTTTTTGCTGCATTAGGGTAATTAAGCTGCTCATCTGCTGCAAGCTGACGAAGTGTCATCATCGCCAAATAAGGTGCTGCTTTCGTCCCATACGTGACAGTAGATAATTGATAAGCTTTGATTGGCTGTTTATGGTCTCTGTTGTCTCGCCACACTATTTTTTGCAGCCTCTGATCATCTTTGTTCATTAAAATCTGGCGAAACATTTTCTCTATGTCTGCTGTGTACACGTAACGATACTGTCTCCATTTTAGTATCAGAGTCTGCAGGTCTTGCTGTAAGTTAGGTCCTTTATGCATGAGGTCATTAAGACTATAGCCCGTAGACGTTTTGGCTGACGCGTTGAAGACGACTCTTAGTTTAGTAGTGGCAGACTCAGCTCTCTGTACTCCGTGATGAGGTAAGAAGCACTCCCGCTCGTTGTTACTGAATCTGGATACAGTCATGTGTCCTAATTGCTCATACTCGCTTATAAATTGTTTGTATTGCTTTTCTAGATCCTTTTTCTTGCTGAGTTTTGTTTCCAGGTTCCTAAATTGTGCTAACGCCATCTCTTTTGATGATCCTAACTTTTCGTTCGCTTGTGGCCGCATTGGTAATCTAACCTCATATCGTCCGCTTTCCGATCGTTTTGTTGTAGTATGATAATATTCGACACATTCTTGGTCTTCTGCTGATAATTCGTTTTGCTCATGAATGTCCTCAATTTTCCAAAATTGATGGATTATATCTTCCGTGTTGTTTAGCACTACGTTGCAGTGAAACGTCTTTACACTGCCACATAGTAGCCACCCGAGATGGGTGTTCTGAGCTAAAGGCGATGACAAGTCAGAATCTCTGATCATACCATCTATCATGATAATTGCATAGACGTCAGCTCCTAATAATAGATCTATTGGACGACTTGTATTGAAGTCGGGATCTGCTAAGCTAATGTGTTTTAGGTGTGTCCAAGTAGGCTTCTCAAAGGATCTATTGGGTAAGTTTTTCATAAGGCTATTCATTATCATAACTTCGGAAGTGAATTTGAAATCGGTATAGATTGACTGGCATGTGATGCTCAGCATGCCCTTCACGCTGCTTTCCTTTTCTCCAATTCCAAAAACTACTCCTTTACATTGCTGGCGTTTCAATTGTAACAGTTGAGCTGCTTTTTCACTAATTAGTGATATTTGTGACCCTTGATCAATGAGTGCTCTCAGAACATGCTGTGTACTGTCCGCTGCCGTCACCTTCACTAACGCTGTAGCTAATAAAATTTCCGTTGAATCTTGCCGCGATGCGTGAGCTCCATTATTATTGCTTGACGATGCATTTTCTTCTTGTTTATTATAACGTGATTTCTGTTTTGTAGGACCGGACGTGTAATTAGGTTTTTGCTGCTCAAAACATTCATGCAATAAAGTATGATGATTTCCGGAACACTTGTGACATCGTTTTGTTGAAAAACAATTATTTTCATTATGATCGAAAATACAATTTTTGCAATAATTAAATTGGTTGACGGTTTTAAGTTTCAAATCGCTCGTCATTTCTTTAAACTTTTCGCAATTTAATAACCGATGTTCTGCAAAACAAAGCGGACATTGAACTGCTGACGCGTGCATGGACTTTGTTATAGGTTTTGCTGATTTCCAATTTGATTTATAATTATTTGCCTTACGATTATTATTTGCGGATGATGTTGATGAATTGTTTTGCTGTTGAGATGAATGCTCTTTAGGCATGATATCTTGTCTCCGACGAGATGCTTCTAAGCTAGTGAACTTATTCTCCAAGAAATCTAAGAAATCTTTTAGTACTGGTAGCTCCCTTGAGTTCTTTAAAGACTCAATGTACTCTGAATAGGATTCACGGTCTAACTTTTGCGACAGTATATGAACTAGCAATGGGTCCCACGTTGTTGTGTCTACACCCAAGTTTTTAATAGCGTGAAGGCTCTCTACTGTAACGTCGTGCAACTTCTTGATTGCTTGAAATGATTGCTGCTGTATGTTAGGAAGATTAAGAAAAACATTCACATGTGATGAAAAAATTAACTTATTGTTATCGAACCGATGATTCAAGATCTCCCAACATACATTATAATTGTCAGCGCTGATTGGTAGGTGCTGAATTAGGCGCTCAGCCTCACCTTTTACCTTGCTTTTTAAGAATTGCATCTTCTGTGCGTTTGACAATGCGGAATTCTTATGGATGGTTTCGTTAAACAAATCTTGAAACGATACCCACTGATGATAATTTCCTGTGAAAATAGGTATGTCTATTTTTGGAGTTGATTTTTCACGATACGATGTGGACCACATCTTTGTGTTGATGGCTTTTTTCATGTCGTTAAATATCTTCTCATATTTGTTGTAGTGGGACTCATACGCTACGTTTTCTTCTGTCTCACCGATGATTTCCCAATGAAGATTATCAACTGCGGTCCAACGATTTTGTAGAATTCGAAGAGTATCTTCGAACTCCCATTTGTCGACGATTGCATCTACCTCAATATTGTCGACTGCTCTCATAAATGCTTTAAAATTGACCGACTGCTTATGTAGCATATCGTCAAGCTTGCTGTTGGAACCTGTTGACTCTAACTTAGAAGTTGCTGGAGTTGGAGCTCGTGGTTCTGAGTGGCTGGCAGAAGCACCGGTCGCCTCTTGCTGTGCTGCTCGAGGAATCTCCCTCTGCTTGGGAGATGCTTGTATGCTAAACTGTACTAAATCGTCATAAAACTGCTTGATCAGTCTTTTTACCGTTAAATATACTTCTTGGGTTCGCTCAAACTCTGAACTGGCAAAGTACTGATGATTAGTGTTTTGGTACGGCAGAAGCTTTTCATTGTTTGCCTGATAATCTCTCCAATAAGACTCCAATAATTCAAGCTTTCGTTTACAATAATCGATGGTCTTACGCTCTACGCTATCTTTTTTAAAATTGACGAGAAGTTTCTTCAAACTCTCTGCAATCTCAGTTTGATTGATGTATAAATTTTCCATCCTGCTGCTGTAGTTATAATTAAAATGGAACGCTCTTACTTGATAAAATGCTGTGCTGCTGATGCTGACTAACGAAGTTGCTCCTCCGTCTGCCAACGCTATAGGTGTGAGCTGTATGCCCACTGCTGCTAACTGGTACCTCAGCCAATAAGTACCACTCGCTGCTGTTAAATGAAACCTCACTGAGTAGGTTTCGCTGGTTCTGCTGATGAGTGATGAAAACTCTCTGAGTGCGATATGTACCCAGTACAACTCAGTACGCTGCTGCTAGCCTTTACCACAAAGTCACTGCTATGCTAAGCTAATGGACGCTGTACTCTATAAAGTCACTGATAAAGTTCACTCCACTTGCCGTTAGTCCAGAAAAAACCGCACTATATACTGACACGCGAAGTCCAAAGCTCGAAGGACCAAAATGTTCGGGTCGCGACCTAAATGGTATTGACTATTGGGATGGCTACTAAAAACACTGAGTTTAACTTGCTGAAAACTATTTATTTTATAACGATTAAAAGGCTACGCTAAAATGATGGCTAATGACAATGAGGCGAATGCACCCGGTTGCTGTCCGAATATGCACTGTTGTCGGCGCGCGCTCAACGCGGCCTTATTGATTCGCTAGATCAGCAAAAGGGTGTTCGAATAACTTCGAACAGGAATGGATCCCGCCTGCTTCCAACTTTTATTTAATTTAAAATAGGCTTGTTTTTAGCTTTTCAGTTTTTTAACGCAGACGGGTTTTTTAGGTTTTTTATTTCCAGCTTTTTAGTTTACAAATGTGAATTAAAGATTTCGCAGGGGATTTAGTTCTTGGTACGTGTTTTTTACGATTTGTTACTTCATGTTTTTGTTTGTAAAAAACGAAAATACATTTAACTAGACACCGACTTCCGAAATTAAAGTTATTTTTCACTTTGTAGTGTTGTTTTTGGAAGTCGGTTGTATTTTTTTTGTAAAAAAGTTTTATTGTTACGATTGTGAGGCGCGACACACGAGTTCACACGACGCGAATCGCGCCTGTTTGAAGGAGCCTTAAGTAATGGTGACTACATAATCCTGTTACAGTGCATTTGCAAGGTTTTACTGTACAGACATGCAGTACTGACACAACGTCTCACTTATAAGAAGTCTTTTTCCGTTTATTGTAATACTAGCTTTTGAGAAATCATCCGCGGAGAACGGGATAAGAAGTATCCTATGTCCTAATCCAGGTTATGGTCTACCCGTGTGCCAAATTTCATCCAAATCCGTTCAGACGTTTTAGCGTGAAAGCTTAACAAACAAACAAACTCACTTTTGTATTTATAATATTACATAGCATAGACTTTTTTTAGATACAATATACAATCTAACACTGAACTATACAATATACAAGTATACAGGGTTAGTTTTCAATGACCAGCCAAATTTTCACAGGGCGTTCTACCCGTGAATATGAACAACTTTTACTATGGGACCAACTTTAAAATCACGAAAAAAAAACAGCTGTTTCATACAAAAGTTCCAACCAAAACCAACTCGACCAAAATGTACGAAAGAGCAGATTTTTTTTTTTTTTAGACATAATTTACCACCGAAAACATGAAGATCGCAACTGTGGAATAAAGTCATTGCATCTTCTTGGATATAGGAAAGGGGTGCATGGTGTCCACATGGTGGCCACAGTTCAGTAATGTATCTATTCAACGATTTGCTAATGCAAATCAAATTTCGACTGGAGTTGATCGAGAAAGGTCTTTGATTTTGAACTCTGGAGGACGGAAGTGATAAAGTGACGAAAGTGCTGTAAAATTGTTGTTTGTTAAATAGTATATTAATACTATTTAACAAACAACAATTTTACAGCAGTATTAATATACTATTTAACAAACAACAATTTTAAATTGTTATTAATACTGTTAGTATATTAATACTATTTAACAAACAACAATTTTACAGCACTTTCGTCACTTTATCACTTCCGTCCTCCAGAGTTCAAAATCAAAGACCTTTCTCGATCAACTCCAGTCGAAATTTGATTTGCATTAGCAAATCGTTGAATAGATACATTACTGAACTGTGGCCGTACGTGAAAAAAACATCATGGATCCGTTGAGAAATAAAAAAAAGTAATTATAAAAACTAAAAAACCCGACTGCGTTAAAAAACTGAAAGCTAAAAACAAGCCCATTTTAAATTAAATAAAAGTTGGAAGCAGGCGGGGACCGTTTTGAGTTAGAAAATATAAAAATGGAATGGATCCCGCCTGCTTCCAACTTTTATTTAATTTAAAATAGGCTTGTTTTTAGCTTTTCAGTTTTTTAACGCAGACGGGTTTTTTAGGTTTTTTATTTCCAGCTTTTTAGTTTACAAATGTGAATTAAAGATTTCGCAGGGGATTTAGTTCTTGGTACGTGTTTTTTACGATTTGTCACTTCGCATTACTTTTAACCATATAAGTTGTATATACACTTCTGGACACATCTATTGGCCCACCTTAGAGTTTAGGTTTCGATGGCCCCTACCGAAATATGATTGCTAGATTGAACAAAAACTGTTGATGCAGTTTTAAACCTGATACATTTTACCATCTTTTTCGATCGTATTGTTTTAAATTTGAATTCAGAATACCATACGACATGGAGCTACGCCTAACAAGTCGGATATGCGCCTTGTTAAAGGCAATTGATTTTTGAATAAAAAACATGTTTTATCAAATAAAGGTTTAATTTAATAACGCGTGTTGCCTCCATGGGCATCTACCACAGCTCTCATACGATTAGGCATAGAGTTTATCAACCGCTCTATGAAATTTTGAGGGATCATCTCCCATTGCTCTTCTATGGCAGTTTTCAACTCCTGCATCGTCTGGGCAACTGGCTGACGAGCCCTAACACGTCTTTTTAGCTCGTCCCACATGTGCTCAGTGGGGTTCATGTCTGGGCTTCTGGCTGGCCAGTCCATAACTGTGATGTTCACATCCCGAAGATATTCCCTGACGATGCCGGCCGCATGGGCTCTTGCATTATCATGCATAAAAAGGAAATTTGGGCCCACATAGTCCGCGTATGGTATCACGTGAGGTTCTAAGCACTCACGAATGTACCTTTCAGCATTTAATGTTGGCAGCCGTGGTCCTGTAACAACCTGAAGTTGAGTTTTGCCGCTCGCGGATATACCGCCCCAGACAGTCCATGAGCCACCGCCATAAGCAACCCTCTCTTCAAAGCAGCATTGTGCGAAACGCTCTCCCTTACGTCGGTAGACCTTCTTCCTTCCATCATTGCCATGTAACACAATTTTTGACTCATCAGAAAAGAGTACACGGCTCCAATCTTGCTGTGTCCAATTTAAATGACTGCGTGCGAAATGAAGGCGCGCTTTTCGGTGGGCTCGCGTTAGTTTGGGGCCATTAGCTGGCTTGTGTGGTACCATATCGCGTTCTTTTAACCTTCTCCGAACAGTTCGAGCGCTCACAGATACTCCGTGGAAGTCGCGAAGTTGGTTTTGTATCTCAATGGAGGTAAGGTGACGATTTCTCAAGCTAGTCGTCACGATGAATCGATCCTGCCTTTCAGTTGTGACCCGAGATCGTGGCCTTCCTTGGCGAAGAACAACGCCGCCAGTCTCTAGGTACTTCCGATAAACATTTCGGACCGCAGATCGACTTAAATTAAGTTGAGCACTCACGTTTCTTTGGCTGTGTCCGGCCTGAATAAGTGCCACAGCTTGGGCGGCGACTTCAGGTGAAGTATCCATAGATTATTGATAGAACCTCACCTTAATGTTAAGAATAAGTAATGTTTGTTGCAAAACCAAAGATATCAATCACTTTTTCAAGAATTAAATCCAAGTAAACCAATAAAACCAAGTTTTCTTAGTATTCGATTGTTTGATATCAACAAACAGGCTCCAAATTGTCTTTTGTTTCTTTAAATTCTGTGTTCGAAATTCAAAAAAAGACTATTGAATGAAATTGTGAATGTGCCAGGTTCAAAACTGCATAAAAACTTTTTGCTCGACCTAATATAAAATTTTAGCTAGGACCAAACGAAACTGAAAATACAAGGTGGGCCAAAAGATGTGTCCAGAAGTGTATTTTTGTAATCACTTTTTAAAACCCTTTATTTTGATACACCACTCGACAGGTTTTGAGAAAAAAAAAAAAAAATTTTAAGACATAATTTGGCGCCAAAAATCCGTCATTTTATTTATTTTATTTTGATATACCCAGTGTCACTCTCACAGTAAATACAAATCTAACGACACCTCTCAAGCTAAAATCCATCGAGCCTCGAAAAACATAACCCTACTACAGGCACAGTCGGGTAAAAAGGATGGTGCTCTAGGTTGTATATAGCTCCGTCTCTCTCTCACACTGGAACCGTTCAATTTCTGCCCTGCTGTAGGAGCTCATAGTAAGCCCCCATGGCCCATAACAGGCATAAACAGTCTGTACTTAAGTACCTATAGGTACTATCTATCTTCGCTAGGCATACCCAAATTGAAAATTGTGCAAAACTATTCTGTAAGTGCCCAAAGTTTCGATAATTTAAATTTAGATCACTGCTGTAACCTCTCGTTCGTGGTTCATCATCATCATACACTGCACGATAATAACCGTTAATAGGTTAAACAAAGTAACAATTAGTATGAGAACACTAACAGAAACCTCATTTGGCACAGATATGATGACCTACGTATAGTCAACGACTTTTGTTCCTCACCCCCATAAGGGCGCTTTTGCTGCATTGTTTTCGTCTACCAATAGCGCTTCGGCGCACGCTTTAAAAATAGTTCTAATCAATTTAAGAAAAAAAAAAACTGTAAAAAAAGGGACATTGTTCATTTTAGGCTCATCCTTCTTAGGCGATATTATTCGTTCATTGGTCAAACAAAAACAATTAACTTTAAAAAAAAGGCTTATCCTTCATTCATTGCACAAACAAAAAATCGGCCAAGTGCGTGTCGGACCACGCACAATGAAGGGTTCCGTAGTTGGGATGAATTTATCTTAAGAACAAACTTAACATTGTAGTTGAAAAACATGGTCTCCCATACATTCCAACTATAAATGTAAGTTTGTACTCACAATATTGATAGATTTACCATGTTATTTTAAAACCACAGACTTTTTATAGGTTTTCTTGTAATCTACGGGTAAAGATCTATTTTCTGTAATTTTTTCAAAATTTCAGGCTCAGTAGTTTCGGAGATAAGGGGGGAATGGTCAATTTTCGTCTATTTTCTTAAATACTTAACTATAAAACAATTTATTTTAAAATTATAAAAAAAATATATTTGAGACCCTCATAGTAACCCCTTTCATTTGACATGCCACATAGTGTAGTTTGCAAAACTTTTTTTTTAATTTTCTTATTTGCCCCCCAAAAATGACCTCTATATTCAAAATTCATTTATTTACTTTACCCATCCGTGGGTCACAGAAATTCATATGTGTACCAAATTTCAACTTAATCGGTCCATAGATTCGGAGCAAATTGGCTGTGACAGACGAACAGACAGACAGACACACGAGTGATCCTATAAGGGTTCCGTTTTATGCTTTTGAGGTACGAACCCTAAAAAGGGCGCAAACTACGATTTCAACATGCAGCCAAAAAAGTTTTGAAAAGGGTGAGGCACAACGACTTTCGACTGTACCTACGTGATAGGTACCGTAACAAATATTACGAGGCCGCGTCAGTTTCGATTCAGCAGGGCTATTCTGTACAAATCTAACCGTGAAAACCTAGGTGGAGTGAGTTGTCATTCTACCTGATGCTAGGGATTGACAGTATTGACAGCTCACTCCACGCTCACTTCACCTAAGTTTTCACGGTGAGATTTATACAGAATAGCACTGCTGTTCCCAACAAAAAAGCATAGGATTCTGCTTCAAAGAGAACAAGAGCCGACGTCAAACTGTCTTAATTTTAGTAGGTACTCGTAGTTTCAATTATTTTTTATGAAGGATTTTATTTAATTAATTAATTCATAACTTATCATAACATCACCCCTGTAATCCAAGATGGGTTACGCAGAAGTGTGTCAGTACACCCACATTTCGTCCCATGTAATAGGCCTATTGCTATCTATCAAGGGGGCACAAATCCAGACTCCGGGCAGTTACTAAGAAATTCCTGAAAAAAAACCCAAAAACACCAATAATTAATTAATGTTAATAGCGATTGATTCTACATCTTTCTGTAGTTTTAGTAAAATCACACTAATATTATAAAGGCGAAAGTTTGTGAGTGGGGGTGTGTTTGTTTGTTTGTTACTTCATCACACTCAAACGGCTGGACCGATTAGGATGAAATTTTGTATGCCGATAGTTTATACCCTGGATTAACACATAGGCTACTTTTTATCCCGGTTATACATTCCCGTGGGATAATTTTCGACTTCCACGAAGGTGAAGCCGCGGGCAAAAGCTAGTATTTTTAACCGACGAAAAAAAGGAGGAAGTTCTCAATTCGACACGTATATATATATATTTTTTTTATGTATGACCACGCATAACTTTTTACAGAGTCGTCCGATTTGAAAAAAAAAAAAATATTTGAGAGGGTAATATATTATACATCAAAGTTGGTCCCATATAAAATTGATTAACTTTGCTTGGGTAGTTTTTGAGTTAGCTTCAATAATACGTATTTTTTCCCCACTTTTATATGGATAATGTTCTAGTTTGTTTTGCAGGTAGTGGTATTAGAATTTGTGTGGGGTAGGTACCACAACTAAAAAGTGAAAAATAAAAACATTTTTACAATAAAATACAACCGACTTCCAAAAACAACACTACAAAGTGAAAAATAACTTTAATTTCGAAAGTCGGTGGCAAAAAACGAAAATACATTTAACCAGACTCCGACTTCCGAAATTAAAGTTATTTTTCACTTTGTAGTGTTGTTTTTGGAAGTCGGCGGTTGTATTTTTTTGTAAAAATGTTTTTATCATAAAAACAAAAAAAGTAATCTTAGTACACCTAAAGAAAGTGAATATAAGGAAAAATCTCATGTAAGAACAGTAATTACATTAACGTGACGTGTAATCAGTAGCTGGTAATTAGTGCCAAATTATCATGTGTTAGTATAGCCCCCAGTCTTCAGCGGGCGAACACTTTTAATTGGTAGAAAATGAAAGTGAGCAACCACTGTGTTGAGATGCTTAATTGTCAAGTTTTATATAGCAGCAATAAAAATGTGCGTTTACAGACTTTTTCAAATTGAAATACAGTCACACGAAAAAGTGAATTTAGAAAATGAAACTGAATTATTGCGTAAGATTATCTAGATAGGTAATTTACTACATAAATGAATTATTTCTGTAACGTGCTATTTATTAGAACACTTAGGCCTCTGCCTCGAATTTCGCGGGCAGCGGGGCGGCGGCGGCGACGGCGCGTCTCGCATTGTCCCGCCCCGCTTCCGCGCCGCTGTTTTCGAGGTCCGGTTCATTTGTTTTTATGCATAAAATCCTGCCGCTCCCGCGCCGCCGCCGCTGCAGCCCCGCTGCCTGCGAAATTCGAGGCAGAGGCCTTAGATGGGAGCGCTACACTACTCTGACAACGCTACTTTACAGAAGTGCTAAGTTAGCCCGTGAAATTCAAATCATATGTTTTTTTGCAATTTGCAGGTCAGTATAAGGTTGTATCTTGATGAAAATATGATTCGCGACAGTAATAAATAATTGATCTGAAGTAATAACAGCCGCACGGGTCGATCTATCAGGTTAAGCTACGCTTGCCGGGGTTGGTCCGTGGATGGGTGACCATCTGTACATACCGAGACTCCTCCGTGCCTCGGAAAGCACGTTAAGCCGTTGGTCCCGGCTGTCATTCGTGGATCTTTGACAGTCGTTACGGGTCGTCAGAAGCCCGAAAGTCTGACAACCAGTCTTACCAAGGGGTATCGTATTACCCAGTTACCGGGTTGTGGAGGTCAGATAGGCAGTCGCTCCATGTAAAATACTGGTATTCAGCTGCATCCGGTTAGACTGGAAGCCGACCCCAACATAGTTGGGAAAAGGCTAGGCAGATTGAGCAGATTGATTTCGGAAATCAGACAAATCCGGGGCAAATCTAACCTACAGAGATGTATTGATAATTTTTGTGGTTAAAATTATGTAAATACATATTTGTTATTGTCGCGAATCATATTTTGATCAAAATAAAACTTTACACTGACCTGCAAATTGCAAAAAAATTCAAGAACATTTGAATTTCGCGGGCGACCACAGCAGACGCATGAACTAATTAATTTATAAAAATCTGATATCAGCTATCATATTTCAAGATGTCCTCGCCCCTGACAGATACACATACAAACAAACACAATAACATATTACGTTTCACTGCAGTTGACTATAGTATCTATTTATTAGTATTAACATACGCGCATACGCCGGTTACATCACAACGTAATTGAATGTACATGACCATAGACAGGTTTAATTAAAAAATACATCATAAAAAGATGTTACGCTACCAAACAGTGTATCAACAGAGCAGTGAAATGTTTTAGCGTTTTCACTACATCTTTTAAGAGAGAAAGCGTTTAGGATACCGCATTGCTTAGTGCTAAACTGTAATTGTCACCTAACTTTCTTCACAGTTAGCTGAAGTAAAATCTGCGATTTGGTCCGAATTAAACGCATCTGCCTGAACGAATTTTTGTCTGAGCGACTGTACTTTTTGGGGCAAGTCAAATTAGCAGATTTTGTCGATGTACAAACGCAATTAAAATAACCCTTTTTAAGGCATACTGTACAGCACTGTACTTGGGAGCCCTGTGGTTCACATATGCCCGAAAGGCTTATAATTCTCTGCGTATCCAATACAATAACGCTTTCAAAGTAAATTTGTTGCGATTGCCGCGCTTATTTGCAGCGCGATTGTTTGTAGACGTACGCACGCGCTTCAGCAGTGCTATTCTGTACAAATCTCACCATGAAAACCTAGGTGAAGTGAGTTGTCATTCTGCCTGATGCTAGGGATTGACACTATATTATAGCTCACTCCACGCTCACTTCACCCAAGTTTTCACGGTGAGATTTGTACAGAATAGCACTGCTGTAGTGCCTTGGCAATGTTTGCAGACGTACGCACTGCCGCCGGGGTCGCGGGTTGTTCGATACCGTGGCCCTGGCACAGGCAACTGAAAGAACACGGGTGGGTTTTAATCAGTAAAAGTCTGACACGCCCTCCCGCTCCGCCCAGAGCAAAAGAAGTCATTTGATGATTTCCCATTCAAAAAAAAAAGATGTACGCACTGACGGCTTTGATGCAGTGTGGCGAAAGAAATCTGCCTCGCTACTTCGCAGGCTGCCTGCGTGGCAGTCCCAACACTATCCTGCAATCGATAGCCGCCCGGACAGATGCCCCGCTAGTGTGGGCGCTTGCAAATCGCACCCGATCTGTGTACTAACATGCTAAGTTATTTTATTACTAACACTGTAGACTACATTGTAGTCTGAATTAATAAAGATTATTACTAATTTATGTAAATAAAAAGAGAAGTCCTGACTGATTGACTGACTCATCAACGCCCAGCCCAAACCCTTGAACCTAGAAACCTGAAATTTTGCACAGAGGTTCCCTTTATAATGTAGACAAGGAATGAGGAAGGAATTCCCGGTAGTACGTTCCCGTGGGATATTTTCTGAAATCCGTATTATTCATTAATATTATTGAAAAAAAAAAAAATCCGTTGGCAAAATTTATATACTAATAAATAAAAATCAATTGCCGAATGTATGTGAGCGCATCACTTTAAAACGGTTGCACCTATTTGGCTAATTATTTTTTTGTTATGTTTGTAATTGTCAGGACAAGGTTTGTATGAAAGATTTTTTTTTGGAAAATTCACCGGAAAAGTCGGAAATTTGAATGGCACTTTTGCATGAAAACAGACAACACACATCCTACACCACTAGAGATAGAGTCTTGAAATTCACTCGTGCGACGCCGGGCACAAACACCTAGTTTCAGATAAATTTGTATAAAACTTGCCTACAACTGTGTGGACATATGCAATCATAGATATCCGTGTGCAATAAATCACACTAATATTATAAAGGCGAAAGTTTGTATGTGCGTTTGTATGTTTGTTACTTCTTTACGATCAAACGGCTGGACCAATTTTGTTATGGTATGGAGGTAGCTTACACCCTGAACACATAGGCTACTTTTTATCCCGGTCATAGATAATATAATACTACTCCCAGTCTACGCGGGTGAAACCGCGGGGCGCAGCTAGTGAATAATAAATAACAAAAACTTTTTTACAAAAAAATACAACCGACTTCCAAAAACAACACTACAAAGTGAAAAATAACTTTAATTTCGGAAGTCGGTGTCTGGTTAAATGTATTTTCGTTTTTTGCCACCGACTTCCGAAATTAAAGTTATTTTTCACTTTGTAGTGTTGTTTTTGGAAGTCGGTTGTATTTTTTTGTAAAAAAGTTTTTATTTTTCACTTTTTAGTTGTTGTACCTACCCCACACAAATTCTAATACCAGTACCTGCAAAACAAACTAGAACATCATCCATATAAAAGTGGAGAAAAAATACGTATTATTGAAGCTTACTCAAAAACTACCTTAGCAAAGTTAATCAATTTTATATGGGACCAACTTTGATGTATACCCTCTCGAATAAAACAAAAATTTTTCAAATCGGACGACTCTGTAAAAAGTTATGCGTGGTCATACATAAAAAAAAAACAAAAAAATAAAATAACATCCTCCTCCTTTTTCTTCGTCGGTTAAAATTGCTATTAATCAGTCAATTCTCCAAAAAGTAAGTTTAAATATAATTTGACCTAAATCGTATTATCTAAATCGGTTTGTTTGATAATAACCGATGCGACGTCAAAATCACAAAAACGCATTACGTTTATCTTAATTATACAAAAAGTGAGTGCCTTATCGCTAACAGCGCAGGCGCTTACCGTCAGGTTAACAATCACAGGCATTTTCAAAAAAGGGGTTACTGTTTAAAACTGTAGTGCTTCCGCAAAACTCTGTAAGTGGCAACTTTCACCATCTTTTCAAGGACAAAAGAGTATTGTTTGCATTTGTCTTTGGTATACCGGTGGCAATTGACAACACTTGTAGTTTTCACAACACTACATTGTTTTGCTCACGTACTGTTGGCTTATTGGCTAATAAATTAGTTTAGCCATGAATCTGGTTCCGTTCTGTCTGTCTGTCTGTCTGTCACGACGGTTTACAAGTTCCGTCCTATATTCATTAATAATTGTATGTTGTTTGAGCAATTGCGTTTCCGTTAATTATTTCTGTGTGGTCACACAATGGAACTGAGGCCTTGAATTGGAAGAGTATTTTTTATTTTAATTTGAATATTAAATAATATTATGTTTTTCGTCATTTTGCTGCGGGTTTCGCTTTTCTTGTATAGATGTATGAACAGCACAAGTATATGTGCAATCTGCCTATAATGTTCCCACAGCCTTCTCCCGGTGACAGGGAGTGGACTGTGGACCGTAATCCACCACGCGGGTCCAGTGCGGGTTGGTAGCTGTGTCACATGTCTTAGAATTACCTATATCTATGGTTCAAACCTACGACCTACAACTCCTATAAGTCGTGGCTGTTACATTACCCGCCGCACTGTATGAATAGACTGATGAATTCGTAAAATGCACGGATTACGAAGAAAAATATATTATCCAAGACGATTTACTAACACAACTATTCAATTTATTAAAAAAGCTCTCGTCATACAAATTCCTGATCTCAAACTGCCATAATTTAATAAACACGCAATAAATCGTAATAAATTACGCAGTTATAGCGGCAACATGGCCGCATATGGTGGTAGACGTCATTACGCGCAAATTGGCACAAACGTTGGACATTAACATTCTAGCGCATGCGCCAATCTAGAAACTGAACATCGCTCTTAAGAGGTTAGAAACTTTGTTGGTAAAGCTGTTGGTTGTTTAAGGCGAACATTTCATGTCGAACCGAATGGTTAGACTAGCACTTAGATAGGTAACAGATTATAGCAGTCTCTGAAGGACAAACTTTTTAAAATGGTCTTGATTATTTACAATCTGGGAAAGTGGGTTTTCTGATCGCAGAGTCATGTAATTGCCATTGTAATTTAAGAGGATGTGAGTCTGGAGTACTGTCATACTGCACCCTAATTGCGTAACACACTATTGATCGGAATTTGAATCATTTAGAAACAGATTGCTAATCCATTGCTTCATTTATGTTCGGATTTGTCTGCTCGACAACGTAAATAACGCGATGAATGTTGTTGAACTGTCAAAATGAAACCGATTCCTACTGTAAGTATGTTACACAATTAGGGTGCATTTCTCACAAAGGTTAAACCTATGAATTATGTTATGTATGACAGTCTTTCAGTTCTTATGAAAAATTTTACCTTTTTGAGATAAATAAATAATTATTATTTTTATAATTGCAAATGTCTCCAAACTTTATGCATATTGCTAAATAATTTAGGAATAGGATATAGGTTTATGAGTATCTCTGGTTTATCAACATTTTGTTGAGTATAGATTATATAAACAGCAATAAGATAGCTGTTGAATTATGATTGTGGAAACCCACCGACTAACATGACTCTAATAACAAAATATGAAAATACGGACCTCACTGCTACATGATACATAAAAGTTCTGATTAATGCCTACGAATCCGCACCCTAATTGCGTAACAAATTATCAATCGGAGTTGGTTTCATTTTGAAACAAATTGCTAATCCATTGCTTCATGTGTTCGAAAAATTTGTATGCTCGACAACGTAAATAACGCAATGAATGTTGTAGAACTGTCAAAATGAAACTAACACCGATTGATAATATGTTACGCAATTAGGGTGCTGTTGCTGTGTATTAGGTATAATAATATTCTTGTGTATTCCTGTTATATACAAAATAATACTAGAACTCTTGTAACATTATGAAGTTACAGGAGAAGACTCGTACAATACAGCCGATGAATTATGGGTCGTCTGAACATAAGCTCTCCGAACTTTCGTGCACGTTCTCTCACATTCGCCACATCTTTGGATTTATTCGAGTAATCGAGTCTAGTCAAATCGCGTTGGGGTCGGTGCATTTCATTCATTCATTCATTGCAAGCCTTCTGCGCAAAGTCCGAGCGGTCGTATTGTCAAACATATGTTCGTAGACTGCGCGCGTAAATGAATGGTAGCCTTAACATTTTCACTCACTGACCGATAGCGGCGTCGATTTCGCTTCTTCTCGGGAACACTTCTAGAAAATCTAGACCTTTTATAAAAACATAACGGGAATGTGTGAAACCGTCGAAAGTCGGCTCTACTTCGAGAAAGGGGAAACGCACTGCTTGCAATGCATTTATTTATCATTTTGTAGTTTTAAAATTGTAGTAGGTACCTATTTGCATTATTCATATTTTGTGCTTTATGTGATTAAGGTCGATATGGGCACAGCTTGATTTATTTAGGTACACGATAACTTTTCCTGAGCTTAGATTTTTCATATACAACGTGCCGTTTTGTATCCTCGTCAAATTTCAGGGTGTGATACAGAACATTAAACCGAACAACTTTCTCCATGGCACCAACATCGTAATCGCGAAAAAATTTTCAACTGTCCCATAGAAAACTTCAATACCTACTCGACGCAAATGTATGGGACGGCTGTGTATATAAATACACAGATGTTAAGAAAGAAATTCCTTATGTACACTGGAGGAGCTCGTGGTTAAGTAATAACAGCCGCACGGGTCGATCCATCAGGTTGAGCTGCGCTTGCCGGGGTTGGTCCGTGGATCAGTGACCATCATTTCATGCCGAGACTCCTCAGTGACTCGGAAAGCATTTTAAGAAGTTAGTCCCGGCTGTCATTCGTGCATCTTTGACAGTCGCTACGGGTGGTCAGAAGCCTGAAAGTCCGCCAACCAGTATTACCAAGGGGTGTCATATTACCCAGTTACTGGGTTGTGCAGGTCAGATAGGCAGCCGCTCTATGTAAAATATTGGTATTCAGCTGCATCCAGTTAGACTGGAAGCCGACCCCAACATAGTTGGGAAAAGGCTAGGCAGATTGATTGCATCATATTTTTGTTTCATAATTTTGGTTGTTTCGTTATGTACTATCAAACTCAGTGGTATCACCAAAACTTAACCACGTGCGCATAAAGTTATTTTATTAGGTTTATTACATTAATATTACAAAATGATAATTCATAACTGCACATTACCTACTATCCGTAATAAAAAAATGTCTGTGAAAATAATGAACTATTCAATACTTATTCGGTAATATCTAGATGTATTTTGACCGGGTTAAAATTCACTCAAAAAGATGATTAGATTTAAAAGATAATTTTGCAACTGTTGTTTCATGTCGGCAGAGTTAGGTGACACGTTATAATAAAAGGTTTCATTTGACTGATTATGTATATTAAATTAATCTTTGTTTTACTTAGAACTGGTTAGAAAAAAAAAACTCCTTATTTATGTAATCGTAATGGTTTCTCAAGGGATAGGCAAGTATAAATAAATAAATAAAATAAAAACTTTTTTACAAAAAAATACAACCGACTTCCAATAACAACACTACTGAGTGAAAAATAACTTTAATTTCGAAAGTTGGTGTCTGGTTAAATGTATTTTCGTTTTTTGCCAACGACTTCCGAAATTAAAGTTATTTTTCACTTTGTAGTGTTGTTTTTGGAAGTCGGTTGTATTTTTTTGTAAAAAAGTTTTTATTTTTCACTTTTTAGTTGTGGTACTTACCTCAC
This sequence comes from Cosmia pyralina, assembly GCA_946251885.1. NCBI lineage: Eukaryota > Metazoa > Arthropoda > Insecta > Lepidoptera > Noctuidae > Cosmia > Cosmia pyralina. The sequence goes on along the minus strand of OX276359.1, from coordinate 4,956,448 downwards.
ACAAATTCTAATATCACTGCAAAACAAACTAGAACATCATCCATATAAAAGTGAGGAAAAAATACGTATTACTGAAGCTAACTCAAAAACTACCCAAGCAAAGTTAATCAATTTTATATGGGATCAACTTTGATGTATACCCTCTCGGATAAAACAAAAAATTTTTCAAATCGAACGACTCTGTAAAAAGTTATGCGTGTCCATAGAAAAAAAAAACATACGTGTCGAATTGAAGAACCTCCTCCTTTTTTTCGTCGGATAAAATATAAAAAAGCTTTTATTAAAAGTTAATTTAAAAAAAGTTCATAATAAAGTAAGGTACCTAATATTAATTATTAGGACCCCTCGACGGATATAGTCCGCCTCCAGTAATATCCCGTTTTTTTTTGTTTTGCAAAAAACAGAAAATAGTCAAGTATGGGGGCAAGCTAACAAATACATTTGATAAACAGTAGGGCTACTTTGGTCACTAAGTCTTCCTGTTTTAGCAAAAGGCTGTTATTGTAGGAAACTTTGCTTTATTAATAAGCGTTCGCCCGCGGCTTCGCCCGCCTGGTATGTCGATAAAAGTAGCCTATATCCTTTTCCAGGTCATGGTCTACACGTGTGCCAAATCTCACCTAAATCCGTTCAGCCGTTTGAGCATGAAGAAGTAACAAATACAAACACACACACACTCACAAACTTTCGCCTTTATAATATTAGTGTGATGATGTCGTACAAAATGATTGGTTACAAGATTAGGTATGTGTTAGCCTGGTATCAATAAATTTAACAAGGTGTACAGGTTTTTTTTAGCTTCTAGCCCGCGGCAGTGTCCATATTTTCTGAGTCCAAAAAAAAAGTTCACATCATTTTGCCCCATGCTGCGTTGCTACTGAGTTAAAAGTCCTACTGACCTACTGGTGGGAACATAAACTCCATTATAAAACTAGTTAACTAATCTAATTAAGTAGTGAAAAAAAAATAAGAGCACATGTCAAAGTTTTATTTTCGCTCGAACGTCAGGGGCGTCGACCTCACTGTAATTTCACGTTTTCAACACTCACAAACTGTAATTTGCGTAATTAAAGCATAATTTCGTTGCGAAAATTAATTGTACAGTAAATTAATTAGATAATTTAATTTATTGTATTGCGTTTTCTTGTATAAGTTTCGTATAAAAGCATGAATATGTGTGAAGTTATGATTAATTAAATTTAGCTTTTCTCCTATTGCGTAATACTCATAAAATCAAGCCTGTAATCCCGATGGGTTAGTTGAGGTGTAAGTACCTATAGCACACCCACATTTCGCCAGTATGTGTTAAAAAGTCCCATGTCATAAGGGTCGAGCCTATTGCCATCAACCGGGCACAAATTCAGACTCCGGGCTGCTACTGTAAAATTGCTGATGGAAAAACACAAAAGATCTACCCGATCTGGGAATCGACCTCAGGACCTCATGCTCATCAGTAGCGCTTGAACGGAATATAAAAAAGGATAATTATATTCTTATTTGAAATGGAGTATCCTATTTAGTAATATTCATAAGACTATTCTTATTTCAAATTAGTCTATTCTTATTTCAAATGGAGTATCCTATTTGTAATATTCATAAGACTATTCTTATTTTAAATTAGTGTATTCTTATTTCAAATGGAGTATCCTATTTGTAATATTCATAAGACCATTTCAAGATGGAAATAATTCAAAGTTCCAACTAGCTACTCACAGACGCTTATTCATCGTTTTATAAAGCTATACTTGGTCGTATCGCTCGGGACTATAGGTTCATCGACTCGACGACAAAAGTATATCCATGGTGATGGTAATAGTGTGACTTTGACAGCGACTTTATTCAGTAGCAGTTAACGGCGAATTTCGCAGTTTAAGTTTGAGTACTGACGTGACGTGCATTATGCCGGCCGCGCCTGTGTTTTTTTGCGCGCACATGTTCACTTGTTCTGCCATGCCCAATTGCCCACGCGGCGCGGCGATAAGATTTTATGTTTCTGTAAGGCAAATATTTGAACTGTAAGATGACTGTATTTAGTTGGTCTCATTCACACTTATCTTTAGAAACTAAAAAAATACAAAAGTTTTTTATTATCCGACTGATTCAGAAGGAGGGTAATGTTTTTCGCACGCATGTATGTATTGTATGTCCGCTCCATTGTGACCTCCAGTAGCCTAAACAGCTTGATGGATTTTATCATATGACGAGTCGATAGATTATATAATATTTACTTATAATAAGTATTGCATCTGGAAACACAAGAAAAGGAGGGGAAGTTTTTTTTTAAATAAATTGTAATAATATTGGTATTAAATAAAAGCTAGTAATGGGTCAATACAAAATATAAATATATATTAATTAATAAAATTAAAAAGCTTGAAATAAACAAATTATTTAAAAAAATAAAAAACCCGACTGCAAAAACTCATAACTGAAAAGAGAAAAACAAGCATTATTTTATAATAATTTCGAATTTGGTATTGCAGGCCCTCAAACCAATAACCTCAAATATGGTGTTACTTTTGTTTGTCGGGGCCTGCGATACCAAAATGATTATATATTAAAATGCTTGATTTTCTCTTTTCAGTTAATGGAGTCGGGTTTTCTGTTTTTTTTTTTTTTTTTTTTTTTATGACTTTGATACCTTTTAACTCCACTTTTATTATTTGTAGGTAACAATTTTCATAATAATAATCATCTGTAGATTATCACGAAAACAATTTATTTGCTTGCTTGTCAAGAATGTAATATTTTCGTGTCTGAGTATACACATTAAAGCTATACTTCTACATAATTAGGGACATGGTGCACGGGGAAAGTGTTTAAATAAAAGTCGAGACAATATAAATCTTAGCGAACTCCATGACACGGCAAGGTAACCGCTAATTTGTCTGGGCAACCGACTTTCGAGCTCGCTTTGTTTCCCGCGGAAAACCATCTGACGTATGTCACTTTGACAGTTTATTGTTTCAAAAGCGTTGCAAAACCTCGCGCCATTGACAAGAATTTGAATTATTCCTCTGCGTATTTACAACTTTTCACTGTTCTAGATTTTAACACGGATACTTTTTTGTTTTGTGCTTTATAATATGGTCAAGGTGCACAAATTCCAAGGCTGTCTGTAGTAAATACATTCGATAGTAATTGATATAAAAGGTAGGTATGTAATGGTTTAAACAATCACAGTATCCTACTACACATTCATTGTTTTCTGCATTAGGTTACAGGTACACCTACTATATATATATATAGGCGGTGTCTCTAGACATCGCCAACGCCTTCAATACCCTGCCCTGGAGTTGCATCAGGGAGGCACTCCGGTATCACCGGGTGCCAACCCACCTCCGTCGAGTGGTCGAGGCCTATTTGACGGACAGGGCCGTCATCTACCCCGGTCATCAGGGAGAGTGGAACCGGCGAGAGATGTCGTGCGGTGTCCCACAGGGATCGGTCCTGGGGCCACATCTGTGGGACATCGGGTACGACTGGGTGCTGCGCGCCGACCTCCCTAGCGGCGTCAGCGTTGTATGTTACGCTGACGACACGCTGGTCCTGGCGCAGGGGAGGTCGCACCAGGCGGCGGCTGAACTAGCGACACGCGGGGTTGCGACAATCGTAGAGAGGATCCGGCAGTTGGGACTCGAGGTGGCCCTGCACAAGTCCGAGGTCATGTGTTTTCATGGTCCTCGGAACGCGCCACCGTCGGGTTCCCAAATAACGGTAGGAGGGGTTCACATCGGGGTTGAGTCGACGATGAAGTACCTGGGACTCGTCCTCGACAGCCGGTGGAACTTCGTGGAGCACTTCCGACGTTTGGCTCCCAGACTGGAGCGGGCCGGGGCTGCCTTGAAGCGGCTCCTGCCCAATCTGGGGGGTCCAAACGCCTCCTGCCGGAGGCTTTACGCGGGGGTCGTGCGGTCCATGGCCCTTTACGGGGCACCGGTGTGGGCGCGTTCCCTGAGGCTGCGACCAGCCCGCCGGTTGAACGCGTCCCAGAGGGTCATGGCCATCCGGCTAGTCCGGGGATACCGCACGGTCTCCTGTGAGGCGGCGTGCCTCCTTGCCGGATTACCGCCATGGGATCTGGAGGCAAAAGTCCTCGCGCACGTGTGGGAGTGGCGCGAGGAGGTGAAACGCCGGGGCGTAACTCCGCTGCCGCGAGAAATCACGGTACAGCGGACAGAGCTCCGGCGGGATCTCATGGCGACATGGAGAGTGCGATTGTCGCAACCCAGCGCTGGGCACGCCACAATTGCGGCGATAAGTCCCCTCTTTGAGGAGTGGTTGGAGAGGCGCCACGGCGTCCTCACCTTCCGCCTGACGCAGGTCCTCACCGGACACGGTTGTTTCGGGAGGTTCCTGTTTCGGATAAGGCGGGAGGAAACGCCCGGGTGTCACCATTGTGTGGATCGCCCGGAGGACACGGTGGAGCATACAGTGGAGGTCTGCCCGGCTTGGGCGGAGCACCGCCGTGTTCTCACGGAGGCGATCGGCGGCGGCGATCTCTCGCGTCCAAACCTGGTCCAGGCCATGGTGCGGAGCGAGAGTGCATGGGAAGCCGTCACCTCCTTCTGCGAAGCAGTAATGCTCGCGAAGGAGGAAGCGGAACGCGTGAGGGAGAGGCAACAGCCGCGCCCTCGCACTCCTAGCCGCCGTAGGAGACGCCCTGGGCGGCGGGAATCCATTGCCGATTCCCGGCCACCGTAGGCGCGGGCTTGCGGACGACGAGTAATGGGCAGCTCGCCGTCCGGTAAGGACCAGGCCCGGGTCGACGGCGCGTTGTGTTCCACGCGCGCCTCAAAGAGATGTCAGCAGTGACGGGGTCAATTGGGCCGATGCCGCCGGGGTCGCGGGTAGTTCGAAAGAGATACCGTGGCCCTGGCACGGGCAGCTGAAGGAACATGGGTGGGTTTTAGTCAGTAAAAGTCTGACACGCCCTCCCGCCTCTGCCCAGAGCGGGAGAAGTCATTTGATGATTTCCCATCCACAAAAAAAAAAAAAAAAAGGTACACCTACTTTTAATCTGCCTAGCCTTTTCCCAACTATGTTGGGGTCGGCTTCCAGTCTAACCGGATGCAGCTGAATACCATTATTTTACATGGAGCGACTGCCTATCTGACCTCCAAACCCATTAACTGGGTAATACGATACCCCTTGGTAAGACTGATTGTCAGACTTTCGGGCTTCTGACGACCCGTAACGACTGTCAAAGATCCACGAATGACAGCCGAGACCAACGGCTTGACGTGCTTTCCGAGGCACGGAGGAGTCTCGGTATGTAAAGATGGTCACCCATCCACGGACCAACCCCGGCAAGCGTAGCTTAACCTGATGGATCGACCCGTGCGGCTGTTATTACTTAGCCACGAGCTCCTCTGCTGCCTATCTGACCTACTTTGTACACCTACTTTGTGATCACTAATTTCTAAGCTGCCAGTATCAATGGAAAGTTAAACCTTTTTTGCTCACATTTGATACATTTTCAGTCAGCACTATATTCCGCACATAGTTTAAGAGTTGTGAAATCCGAATAGTTAGTTGCAGGCTTGCAGCGTGGTTTGCGCAACGTATGCGCATAATCAAACCCCGATAAATCAAAGCTGATAGTTGTGACAGAGACATGATTGCTGTTATTATCCTCAAGAACCTTAACACTGTAATTTGTTGACAGAAGGATTAGCTTTTAAAAGCTTTTTAAATGCTTTTGTCTTCAGTGTAATTATGTGTATGTTCAAGGTTTGTATACAATAAATTTCGAAATATAAAAAAAAAACGTACCTTAAGTTACAATATCTAAGTAATAACAGCCGCTCGGGTCTATCGATCAGGTTAAGCTACGCCTGCCGCGGTTGTTCCGTGGATGGGTGACCATATTTCGAGAACACTCCGTGACTCGGAAAGAACGTTAAGCCGTTGGTCCCGGCTGTCATTCGTGGATCTTTGACAGTCGTTACTGGTCGTCAGAAGCCCGTAATTCTGACAACCAGTCTTACCTAGGGGTATCGTATTACCCAGTAAATGGGTTGTGGAGGTCAGGTAGGCAGTCGCTCCATGTAAAATACTAGTATTCAGCTCCATCCGGTTAGACTGGAAGCCGACCGCAACATAGTTGGAAAAAGGCTAGACAGATGATGACCTAAAAGTTGAATACATAAAGCAAATACATTCTAGCAAATAAAGTTATCATTCATTCATTCATACAATTGTAGATTCAGGGTTGGATTCAGGCAAGAATAGTTTGGAATTACCTACGGATTTTACGGATTATTTATTTAATTGGTGTACAGTAGAATCTACGTTTATTGTTTCCAGTTTTAATCATTTCTCAATCTTGGAATTCCATTCAATCTGCTTAATACCAGTATTTTACATGGCCCGACTGCCTATCTGACCTCCACAAGCCATTAACTGGGTAATACGATACCCCTTGGTAAGACTGGTTGTCAGACTTTCGGGCTTCTGACGACCCGTCGACTGTCAAAGATCCACGAATGACAGCCGGGACCATCGGCTTAACGTGCTTTCCGAGGCACGGAGGAGTCTCGCTGTCTCGGTACCTATGTAAAGATGGCCACACATCCACGGACCAACCCCAGCAAGCGTAAATCGACCCGTGCGGCTGTTATTACTTAGCCACGAGCTCCTCTCTTGGAATTCCATTCTCCCTTCGAAATACTCGAGCGCAAGTTACCTACTATTCAATAATGATTGAACGCATTTTCATCAACATAAAGCTTTTTAATGTCCTTTAAGTGAATGTGTTTCAAAATTTTCCGAACAAACAAAGACATAGCGGTCACTGGTGTTAATTGACATCAATATTTGTGAACTGGGTTGTGCCAGATTGTCCAACAATTGACTGATGATGTTGACCCGTCACCGCTCAATGACTCACAAAAAAAGACACGGATTTATGAAATTTTTAGTCATTAGTGAAGTTTTCTCTCAACAAAAGAAAAGTGATTTAACCGCTACTTACGATATTCTATTGTAGTAGTTCTACATACAAAACATTTATTTATCATGAATTAGCTGCGCGCCGGGGCGCAGCTGCGCGGGTGAAACCGCGGGCGGTTTCACCCGCGTAGACCGGACCGGAATAAAAAGTAGCCTATGTGTGACAAGGGTATTCATACTAATTATTTAAAAATAACAAAATTATATATACTAACATAACGAAAACTATTAAAAAATAATGGCGTCGGAAAATTCCTCCGCATCACTGTTGACAGGTAAAGTACCCAAGAGACTGGCGACATTGCCACGTTGTATGGCAATGTGTTTATGTGTTAATCCAGGGTATAGGCTATCTACATACCAAATTTCATCCAAATCAGTCCAGCCGGTTGAGCGTGAAGAAGTAACAAACATACAAACACACACACACACTCACAAACTTTCGCCTTTATAATATTAGTGTGATGATCCTTCTAAAGAGGAAAGAAACAAAGAAAAAAAATTGTTTATTCTGCAAAAATACAAAACACAGGTAGGTATCTAAGTCTCATACTTACATACCTACCTGTATTTTGCATTTTTGCAGAATACGTAGGTAAACAGAATATTTTCTAATAGAAACGAAACTTTACAATCCCGAACTTCACTGAAAATCGATGTGCCAGTATTATAATATATTCTATCTATGTATGTACTACATATATGTAAATATATCACACTTAATAATTATAAAGGCCAAAGTTTGTGAGTGTGTCAATCAGGCAAAAATGGCTAAATGGATTTTGATGAACTTTGGCACACAGATAGTTTATAGCCTGGTTTAACATATAGGATACTTTTTAACCCGATATTCCCACGAGATCGAGGCTTATGCAGGTGAAACTGCGCTGCTAGCACAATATATACGTACTGTAACTTCCACAATATAGTGCCTGCAAGGCTACAGGCACTAACAGTGCACTAAAGTAAGCTCACTAAGTGAACTTTGCGCTACCCTTGACCTCGCGCGGGGTCACGCCTACTCTGCGCGGGCGCATACTTTCTTCTTCATTGAGCATGAAGCTTACTGCACATATTGAAGGTTAACATGACGTAATTAAATGCAGTCAAGGTACATAATACAGGTTTTTGATATGTATTTTTGTATATATTTAAACGTATGACATAATCAAAATTTTGTTTACAGCAACATCGGACAGTTTTATCCTGCAGTTTAGCAGATCCGTATATAAAAACCACTTTTGCTTAGGTTTATCAAGGACTTCAAAGTGACTAGTCTAGCCCATACATAATGTGATAAATCGTGTAGCCGCTAGACAGCATAAAGCTGCTATGACTACGACCATGACCAATCAGAACCAATCAGCAGTGATCGTAAACTGAATTAAGTTTCCTTTGATCTTATCTCATGTCTTCCGCATAGAACATGAACCACAGTGTTACTGTTTACTGCGGTTTTGTACAAACGGATCACAGGACACGAGAAATGTCAAAGTCAAAAGTGTTAACATTTCTCAATGATGACCTTAGTTATGCTTTGATCACACGTACCGAGTAGATTTGGCGAGACAGTGCTCTCGGCCGAGCGCTAAGTACATTTCGTACCGAGCACTCGGCTGAGAGCGATGTCTTGCCACTGGCTCGTCCATCTACTCGGTCGGATAAGGTATTGATGTCAAAAAACTTAACTAGTCAGGTTTCACTAATGCCTGGATATCATGCAAAGAGAAGATTTGTCGAGACACATACCGAGCTCTTGGCCGAGAGCACTGTCTCGCCCACTTAGGTTCTTGGTACGTAGTGATCCAGGCATACAGCTTAGGACTTTATACACACTAATGTCCTTACTGCAGTATGGCAGTTCATCGCAAACAATAAGCTCTACCCACTTACTCCCCTGACCCTTCGCAATCGTTCGAAAACTGTCAATCTGCCTTGCCTTTTCCCAACTATGTTGGGGTTGGCTTCCAGTCTAACCAGTTGCAACTGAATACCAATATTTTATATGGAGCGACTGCCTATCTGACATCAACAGCCCAGTAACTGGGTAGTACGATACCCCTTGGTAAGACTGATTGTCAGATTTTCGGGCTTCTGACGACCCGTAACAACTGTCAAAGATCCATGAATGACAGCCAGGACCAACGGCTTAACGTGCTTTCCGAGTCACGGAGGGTTCTCGAGAAGGTGTTCACCCATCTTCAACTTTCAAACGCTCGAAAACTGTGCTCTACGGAAAAGCTCCCATTGAACCACTAAAGTAGTTACACTGTGAAGAACTGTGTAGTAGTATGTTTTAACTGTTCTAAGCTTTAACTTGTTGCAACAGCTTTATGAATATTGAGGCTGTCAATAGCGCTGTCGTGCCCAGGTGTCTTAACTCCGGTAGCTTGACGTGTATCGAATTGAAGATTGAGATTTGCATTGACAGGTTACTGGTCCAGCGTTCTACAATGAGCAAATACTTCGTTCTTGTTTAGAAATTTGCATTAAGCAAGTTGTAACTCGACTTGAGTCTTTAGTCCACCTGTCTGTGTGCCAGTGCCAACATAATATTTTGGAGGCTTACAGTAAGTGTCACGATGACTCAGGATTGTGGTTTCAGGAGTCACCCATTGTTGATATTAATTGGGGTTGATGTTCTAATAATAAAGAGGGCCTTGAGGCTAAGTAATAATAGCCGCACGGGTCGATCGATCAGGTTAAGCTACGCTTGCCCCGGTTGGTCCGTGGATGGGAGACCATCTTTAAATACCAAGACCTCTCCGTACCTCGAAATGAACGTTAGCCGTTTGTCTGTCTGTCTGTCATTCGTGGATCTTCGACAGTTGTTACGGGTCGTCAGAAGTCCGAAAGTCTGACAACCAGTCTTGCCAAGGGGTATCGAATTAGAATGTAACTGGGTTGTGTTCAGATAGGCAGTGGCTCCATGTAAAATACTGGTATTCAGCTGCATCCGGTTAGACTGGAAGCCGACCCCAACATAGTTAGGAAAAGGCTATGATGATGTTATTGATGTTCTATTGAGAAACAAAGCTGTTGAACTTCCACGCATATCAGTTCCCAAAAAATCTTGCTTATCAATCATCCAGATTACCAAACAAAAGTTAAGAGTATTTAGACTGTGTAGGTAGTACGTACTGTAGGTATATCTATGTATTGTGTTATCCTTAACAATACCCAAGTTAGCTAGCGAGCCCAAAGCTCTGGCATTTGCATCACCTTCACTTTTGAACTATAGCGTAGTTGTATTCATCACGAGCGTTTCGCAACCGCCGTCACGACGCAATGGTCCTTTGTCAGTGAGTTACGGGCTTACTGCGAGTTAATACATAAGCGTTATGGTTGTATGAATATTCATGCATGTATGTGCTCGCCTTTTTCTCTGTCTTTGGCTCTAAAGGCGAGAAAACCTCTGTCAGTGATTTTTTGTTAGAGTTGAGGACTTGAATAACCATCATTGTTTCTTTCATTGTGAAATTGCACTAGCTGCACATACGTCACTGTACTATGATTTTGACACTATCACAATGGCCAGGCAGGCCAGGCTGTCTGTATCTCTTTGCCAAATATAACAGTTTCCATGTTTATAAATAAATATCTTTAATCGTATACAAGGTGTTCCTTAAATAACGCACAACCTCTTAAGGGGTCATTGTACTCATCATTATGAACAACTTTTACTATGAGACCAAACCTGAAATCGGGAAAAAAATCAGCTGTTCCCTACATTTATGTTCACATAACTCGATGAAATCTAGGGAACAGCTGATTTTTTTTTCGCGATTTCTGGTTTGGTCCCATAATAAAATTTTGTTCATAATGATGAGTACCACGACCCCTTAAGAGGTTGTGCGTTATTTAAGTGACACCCTGTTCTCTTTCTCATGATCTTGCGCATTATTTTTTTCGTCATGATTATCTTCTTTTTCATTCAGTTCTTTAATGACTCTTCTATTTCCGTCATTCCCAAAACTAATGATAAAAATATCGTATAAAGACATAAATATCTAAGTCATAGCGTAATCCTGCCATCTCTCTCTTTTTGCAGCCTATTTGACGGGTAATAACATTGCCAGTCACCACAATGGCTGGCAACCATCTTAATGTCGCCGGTAACCTTTTGCAGAACAGAATAGGCGATATTTTGTTCTGAAAAAGGTCGGTATAAGTACGTAAGTTATGTCGAGACGTAGTACACTGGTATTTCAGAATATAAAGATGTATTTAGAAGGTTGAGTCCTAACAAAGCAACAAAGAAGTGCTACGGTAAATTCGAATCTAAACTAATAATTATCTACCAAAAACGGAAGTCTTAAAAATTATTCAAAATGGTGTATTGATCGTCTTATCGTCGATTCGCTGGTAAGGAGCCTGGCGGCTTTGATACAATTACCTAGACTCATGCTATCATGCCAATATTCAAGATTCGATGGGGATCAAACAGCAGATTCTCTGTGTAAGATATTCGGCTGCATCTACTAAGACTAGAAGGATGAATGAATGTACCGTGATGGATGGGGTGCAGTAAACCTTCTGCACCTGTCCAGAGCAAGCTGTGGCACCAGCGCAGACGCATGCATAATGTATGTCGCGCGCGGATCGCGATTGATATGCGGCGCGGACGCACAACCGCCTTTGCAATATTCACTCTTTGTTCCCGATGCCGAGAACGTTGCTAAAAGCACCGCGCTGTCACGTTTGGTAACGGCTGTTGTTTGAATTTTGAATTAGGAATATGGAATATGGCGGTTCTGCAAAAAGTATCTTAACATCAGTCTGACAGCAGTTTAAAGCTGGACATAGGCTTCTCCATCTGAACGCTACAGAGCTAACTAATCTGAACGCTACAGCTCAATATTTGACTACGCTTATACATCATTAGCTATTTTTTTTTTATTCACGAACCACGAACGGTATCCATCAGAGAGAAACATAGGTAGCATAGACCTGTCAGGTGGTGGGCCTTATATCTTTTTAAGAAAAAGGTTTTTTCGCGTCATTAAGGCTAGCCCATAAAAAGTTAGTGTTCAGAATTCGTGACTGGCTTATGTTGGGAAAACCACGCATACCTACGCTTCAATCCAGTGCTTGACATTTTAAATCAAAATATTTTTAAAGATTGTTTGTTTTTTTTGCAGACTAGAATTTGGTGTATGGCTTGCAACTTTGTAAGTTTTATTATCCGGGTATGTTGTAAAACGAAACGTCTCTATGTATGTCCGTTAGTGCGTTCGTATCTGGAGAACCAATATCCGATTAACGTGATTGTTCTTTTGATTCTAATTAAGTTCTATGTCTAGATTGAGAAGCGGCCGCAGCCTGTCTTTTTTTTTAAATTGTTTGAGGACACAAAGACATGTGTCTCAAATTTATTTTTTCGTAATTGGAATTCAACCACGACATTTTCAGGCCCCTTTATCTTATGTCAGCAAAAGTATTAAGCCATGTTAGGAAATAAAAGTACCTACACCTACATGATCTTGGGTTCTGCTGCGATTACTATGCGCAAACAGAGAATGATAAGATTCCATGTTGATAATAGTTCTGTCTGTTATTCAAACAACACGTTTGTTTTGTAGGGGAATTTAAGGAACGTCGGAATTTTCCAAACACTTTAACGTTGGTTTTATTTACCTGCCTGTTAAACTGTGGTAAGCCCAGGCATAGACCAGCACCCTAATTGCGTAACACACTATAAATCGGAATCATTTTGAAACAAATTGCTAATCCATTGCTTCATATGTTCGAAAAATTTGTGTGTTCCACAACGTAAACAACGCAATGAATGTTGTTGAACTGTCAAAATGAAACCAACTCCGATTGATAGTGTGTTACGCAATTAGGGTGCAGGTTTTAAAATGAGCCTCTCCGTGCGTCGGTTTTTCGTAAATTATAAAAGCAACAAAATCTGCCTAGCCTTTTCCCAACTATGTTGGGGTCGGCTTCCAGTCTAACCGGATGTAGCTGAATACCAGTATTTTTGACCTCCACAACCCAGTAACTGGGTAATACGATACTGATTGTCAGACTTTCGGGCTTCTGACGACCCGTAACGATTGTCAAAGATCCACGAATGACAGCCGGGACCAATGGCTTAACATGCTTTCCGAGGCACGGAGGGATCTTGGTATGTAAAGATGGTCACCCATCCACTGACCAACCCCAGCAAGCGTAGCTTAACCTGATGGATCGACCCGTGCGGCTGTTATTACTTAGCCACGAGCTCCTCGTCCTCCTCCAAATTGTAAAAGCAACAATAGACAGTTCATTTCAACCTACTTATGTTCAATTGTAGACAAGGTAGGTACTCAATAACTTACATTGAGTCAAAAGGAGTATTAATCCATCCTACCGTGCACTGGGCTTTCAAATGGGACCAACACTAACCAACTAACTACTAAACCAAACCAACCAATCAATCAACCAACCAGTGTTATAGTAACTTCGAGCTTCGTAGTGGAGAAACAAAGGAACTGCGTAAATTGCCAACACCACTGTTCCGTTGTTGAAGATCCAAATTAGAAGGAAGCCGGTTGTTTGGGATATTTGAGAGATCGTTATCATAATCTACATTGTATGTATGTGTATAAGGGGGAAGTGCCAGGGAAGCCCGCGAAATTAATATGTTCTTACGTTTTATGCAATTTGCAAGTCAGTTAGTCGTTTGTTGTGGTTGTATGTTAATTAAAGTTTGATTCGCGACCGTAACAAATATGTATAATTACAGAATTAAAATTGTAATCATTGGAATCAGTAATACAACTCCATAAGTTAGTATAAACCTCTAATGTCAAGATTTTATGAAATAGTCATTCAATAGGAGTACTTGGTTTTAAAGAGTTGTATTGATGACTTTATTAATGATTATAATTATGTAAATACATGCATACAAGTGTACAGACGCAATACACTTACAATTATGTGTATTGCTACACTACACACTACACATTACACTTCTTTGCATGTGAGCGTAACCGCTGTGGAGGGGCGTTCATTTTTAGAATGGTTCATCTCTACCTACTTGTTACAATCGCGAATCGTATTTTGATTAACATAAAACCTAATACTGATTTGCAAATTGCATAAAACGTAAGAAAATTTGAATTTCGCAGGCTACCCTGGCGTTTTTGCCTTAACTTTATTGCAAAACGAATCAATTGCAATCAGTTAATCAACTCCATAAAAGTCTGTGGATACACATAGTAAACCCCGAACACCTACAGTGCAGGTGTGGCCTGTAAAGTAACTACTTTTAATTTGTATCTAGCAGTCTCTAAATCACTAGTATGAAATTATCATTAGTTTCCTCGACATTTCTGTTATATACACATTTCTTTAACCGTTTAAAGGAATGGTTTGACCATCGATCTGTAGATCTATCTATGGTTGCGACTGAAAATTCTTTTCAACTTTTCTACATTCAACTCAATGGCATATGCAACCAATAGATAGGGTCAAACTTACAGATAAAATCTCCCTCATAAACATTTCATCTTATATTGCAGGAAGATCATAATGTCATCACATCATACACATCACTCATCAACATCACAGTGGATGCAGTGACAGATAAAAAATTTACAGAGAACAAAAAAGTTAAGAGAAGTGAAGTACCTAAATGTATTGATGAGATTTATTACAAAAACTATTGATTTCAGTTTAATAGATTTCATATTCAGACATTCATCATTGTAGGAGTCAGGTTGAGCTGTAGTCTTGCGAAACATTGCGAGGCTACAAATCATTCAGTCGTTAGATAAAGATTGTAAGAACATTACTGATATATCTGAACAAATAGTTGGCATATAAATTCAGATGTTATAACGGATTATGGACGCACAAATTAAGCTGTTTTTGAAAAAGAAGTACTCGCACATAGAACCACAAGCCACAGTTTAAATAATTATATTTACAAATATCATGAGCAATTACACAATACCATTTAAGCACAATACAATACGTACTATATTACAAAATGTCCAGCAAACCGAACATCAGTCATCGTTGTTCAATACAAACCTACCCAGAGACATAGATGATGCCATCTTTACGAAGTTTAACAATCAAACACATGCCATATACCAATGCATACCATACTACCGAGCTCTGCTCGGGTGGAAATAGAGAAAACGAATTTTTCCAGTTATGAGACGTAGCTAGATCGATTTTTCGCCATCGTGAACCCCCTATATTGCAACTTTCATTGAAACCGATAGAGCCGTTTTCGAGAACGTAATTACAAATATATACAAATATTGCTCATATAATAGTGTAGAATAAACATCCTATGTAGTATCTTTCTATAGCAAAGAATATATCTACATTATTTCTCAGTAGCCGTCCAGGGATTTATGCCCGGTTGATGGCAATAGGCTCTCCCCCTAAAACATAACCTGGCGAAAAGTGGGTGTACTTCTGCCTACCCTTACAGACACAAGGAATACAAACGTGTTGCTATGTTATATTACAATTAACTTGCGGGTTTCCTCGTTTCATTAGCACATGTCTACCTACGATCCCTTTGTCTGCTAATCTGTTTACTTCAACAACGTTACATTTGCACTTATTATCGTAAGGTCAACGAGTTCCTTAGTCTATGCCATGCGGAACTGTCGTGCCGCCATGACAGTTATTGCAGGTCATCATGTCGACTGTTCGGCCGGCACGTATTACAGGAAATACACTAATTAGGTATAGTTTGCTTTCACTGTCGATGGCTGGTTATTTAGGATCTAGGAATGCCTTGAGGGGTTCCTTACTAAGAATTTGTAGTTTCATTTAGTTAAATATGGTATCCTTTTCCTTGGTGGAGATTGTGTGTTTATTGTTTAAGGAATTCATTAGTTTCTGTAAATTGTTTCAATGGTCTCGTTTTGTAAAATTGAGTATGTTATAAACTTATAATTAGCGTTTTTATTACCTATTTATTTTGTTTACCGGTGTAACACAATGTAGTCTTGTAAGAAACATTTGTATTGACTATTACTAGCCCCAAGTTATTTTCGTTGAAATTATTTTCATTTGATGAGACAGCAAAATTTTGATGATATACTTTATAATAAACATTAATATTATTACCACACGGAGAAAGCTCTTGTCATCGTTATGATTTATCATCGTCATCACTAACACTTTCATCGTGTCATAAATTGATTCCTTTTGACGCCAAATTCATGAGTTTGATTGCGAAATCGAGCAAACGTGAAATGAATTTGTTGAATGGCAATAACGCTCACCCTCACACACGAAAATTGGAATTTATCTTTCAATTGGAATAATCTAAATTGTTACATCTACACCTAAAGAGCTTTTGTCGGGTTGATATTCTCAATGAAATAAAATAGCCTTAATTACTATCAATATCTGTATTGGCTGTCTACGTTTATTTGTTTTACTGCGTTCAGGGTCACAAATACCACGATGTAATTGCTTTGATAGTCTGCAGGATTGTTACACCTACGTTTCTTTACTTCCCGCAAAAATTACATTCATCACTACACTTTATATCCACTTTAGTTACATTTTAACTGCCTGTCTATATGTAGCTAGTGTTGTCAAATCCTATGTTATTTCTTTGATATTATAAAGAGCTGTCACCTACATTTTTGATTGCCTGCCTTTCTAAGGTTGCCAGTTGCCATCACTACAATATTTGTATGTATTATCATTATGGTTCTGATTGCATCGACATGTCTACATTTTACGCGTTAGTACTATTATTTATTCTGTGCTTTAGGGTTGTCATCTCTTCTACAGAGTATTTTGCTTTATTCTATGTCTCTACATAATTTATTTGTATTGTCTTCAGGGCCGGCACCATGTTGCAGCAGATCCTGCGCGACATGTGGGTGGATCCCGAGATCCTGGCCGAGCTTGATGAGACGCAGAAGCAGACGCTCTTCTGCAAGATGAGGGAAGAACAGGTAAAGTAATCAACCAACATAGACTCCCGATTACGAAGCCTGATAAAGTCAATGAATCATCAGCTGTCTAACCCTTTCCCAAGTATGTTGGGGTTGCCTTCCAGTCTAACAGGATGCAGCTGAATATCAGTATTTGACATGAAGTGCTTGCCTATCTGACCTCCACAACCCAGTTACTGGGTAACAAGGTAACCGTTGGCAAGACTGGTTGTAAGATTTTCGGGCTTCTGACTACCCGTAACGATTGTCAAATATCTACGAATGAAAGCTGGGACCATCGGGTTAGCGTGCTTTGCGAGAAACGAAAGGTTCAGGTAATAGCAAAGCAAAGTTCATGAATCTCACGACAAATGACTGACATGTTAGTTAGCTAATGTTATTGATTGTTAAGCTTTCAAATATTGGGGTCGGCGTAACATGTCCCTATTTCCATACTTCTCTATTAGTCGTCATCTCGGTTGTCACCCCCTTTCTAGCCATGTCATTTTTCACACAGTCCATCCATCGTTTCTTTCGTCTTCCCCTACTCTTAAAGCCATCAATATTCATACTCAAAACTTTCCTCACGACATTTTCCTCATTCCTCCGCATCACATTCACATGACAACCGATTTCCGCATAACTTTTCAGTCACCGGTGACACTTTTAAACTTACTCTTATGTACTCATTTCTTATTCTATCCATTCGTGTAACATCACCCATCCCTCTTAGCATTCTCATCTCAGCTGCATGCAATTGCCTTTCATTCACCCCTTTTGTGGTCCAACATTCTGATCCATACAAGACAGCAGGGGGCTTACTATGAGCTCTTATAGCAGGGAACCGTTCCAGTGTGAGAGAGAGAGACGGAGCTATATAAGACATATAGCACCATTCGTTTCTCTCAACGGATCCATGATGTTTTTTCATGTCATAGTACGGCCCCTGGTCTAACCATTATTAAAGGTTATACACAACATTACATATAAAATAAACGGTAACACTCCTATACGAGGTGCACTACCTTTTCAGAAAAATGCTTGGCATAACATCGTAGTAGATACGTTTGTTATCAAAACAGTTTCTACTTAGAACTCACTTAGTTCCCAGTAGGTGCCAATCTTATCTCTATTAATACGCGTACAGTCATTCGACACGCCTTCGCTTACATTATTTTACGAGTTTCGGCGACG
The DNA here is from genome assembly GCA_946251885.1 of Cosmia pyralina. Taxonomy (NCBI): domain Eukaryota; kingdom Metazoa; phylum Arthropoda; class Insecta; order Lepidoptera; family Noctuidae; genus Cosmia; species Cosmia pyralina. The sequence goes on along the minus strand of OX276359.1, from coordinate 4,938,395 downwards.
CCATGACACAATGAATGCCAATTGATATTCCTGTAAACGTTACGAGAGTTGCAAATAACTTCAATTGAAGTTGTTTAGTAAAGTAGGTATGATACTTATAAGTATTAGGGGTTAAAGTATGAATTTGCCGATTTGTACTGAAAAAATTAAATTCGTTTTTTTTTAATATAACATATTTATTTAATCAAAATAATTACCATTAGTAGCTATACATTGCTGCCATCTAATAGGAAGGTCATGTAAGCCTTTGCGATAGAACTCTCGTGATCTAGATTCGACAAACTGTGTGAAAGCATTTTGTGCTGCCTCCTGAGAAGAAAACTTTTTATCACGTAGAAAATTGTCCAAATCACGAAAAAAATGGTAGTCCGTTGGAGCAAGGTCTGGCGAATACGGAGCGTGACGAATGGTTTCTAAATGCAGTTCCTGTAGAGTTAAAACGGTTTCTCGTGCTGTATGAGGTCTCGCGTTATCATGGAGCAATAATGGTGAAGATCGATTCATGAGTCGGGGCTGTTTCACTGCTAGTTTTACTATCATTGTTCGGAGTTCGGCACAGAAGACATCTGCCGTTATTGCTTGACCAGATCGGAGAAAGTTATAGTGAATAACACCTTGCTGAGATCAGCAAACAGTTACCATTATCTTTTTATTGGTAAGCTTTGCTTTAGGACACTGTTGCGGCGTTTGAACTGGCCATTGCATTTTTCGCTTACGGTTATCGTAAAGAATCCACTTTTCATCATATGTCGCAATTCGATCCAATATTCCTTCATTTCTGTATCGATTCAACAAGGCAACACAAGTTTCAACACGCGTTTCTTTCTGCAGATCAGTCAAATCATGAGGCACCCCACCCATTTCTCATATTTTTTTTATTTTATTGATTTGACGCAAATGAGTCAATATTGTTGGTAAGGTAACGTTAAACCATGCCGATAATTCCTGGGTAGTTTGGCTCGGATCGGCTTCCACCATCTCTTTCAATTCATTGTTATTCACCTGTGTCTCGTGTTCGTTCTTCAAATCAAAGTTAACGAAAGCGTTTAAACCAAAATCGCACGGTGAGTTCATTAGCAGTCCCCTCTCCAAACGCAATATTGATATTGCGAGCTGTTTCTGCCGCGTTAGTTAGTGCCGCGTCGGAACTCGTATTCAAAAATAACTCGAATTTTTGAAGTATCCATCTTTCTTGTCTAAGCTGAATAAAAAAAACAAATGAACGTCGATAATCGAATGTTGTACATTTTTTAAAAGAAGATCTTCATAGGTACCATGTGAAAAAAGTTTCACTCAAAAATCTCAAACCATGAAGGTTCTATGTCAATTCGAAGTTCCTAATACAATAAACGGCAATTTCATACTTTAACCCCTATTATTATTCAGACCCTTCCTAAAAGTTGAATTTAATTTCTTACCCGTATTAAGGAATAAGAAGTTAGTTAGGCTAGGTGACCTCAAACTTTAAACCAATTACAGGCACTTTTGAATTGCCAAGGAGTCGGTCAGTCAAAAAGATGAAGCCATAGTTGCCCATTCCATTGCGTAGTAGGTTCCGTTGGAAAAGAACCGGCAAGAAAACCATCATTATTAGCAAATGATCGTGGCAGAACAACGTTAAAATTACTATGATTTTTGGCCGATTGTTGATCGTAGCTGTATGATATAATTTGTGTACAGACACTTCGGTACTATAGCTTAATTGTTTTGGTTAAGAGGATACATCGAAGCATGATTTAGCTCAGTGTGTAAGTGTAATGGCGTTATGGCTGTCCGGTTTGACGCGCGAGATATAAGACTCACGCGCACCGGAGTTAAACGCGCTTCGTTTAAATGTAGATTTATGACAAAATGCTATACATAAATTATTAGCTTATTAAGTTCTTAATATATTTTAAAGCACATTTTACTGCGCAATAAGGGACTCTTTACGTATAATATAAAACATAAAATAGACGGTGCCACTTTGGAATTTTTTTGTAACGAAAAAATTTCAAGTAATCATGTTTCGATTTTAGTACAGCAGTAGACATTATAGTCAAATAACACATAATTATAGAAAATCCAAATAAATAAAATAAATAAAAAATAAATAAATAAATATGTTTTGGACATATCACACAACGCCATCTAGCCCCAAGCTAAGCAACCTAATGCTTGTGTTATGGTAACGAGATGGCTGATAAACTACTTATATACATTTTTTTTTTTTGTAAATACATACATATTATAGATAGAAAAACACCCAGACTCGGAACAAATACTTGTAGGTCGTACAAATATTTGTTCCGTGCGGGAATCGAACCCGCGACATGCTGCGCAGCAGTCAATCGCTCAACCACTGCGCCAACCGTGTCGTCAAATGATTTAACCATATACATTTAATTTTATAGGAATTTTAAAAACACAAAATTTATCGATGTATCTCCGAGCGAGGGTGTGGTCTACCCAGCGAAGTGATAGTCTAGTCTAAATTCAGCGTAACCCCTTCAAATGTATAGGTACGTATAGAATAGAACTCAAGGGCAATTATTTTATAGCGTGAAGTCTTGTAGGATATCGTGAATCGGCTTCGTCACGCCTGGAGATAAGTTCCGTGTCACTTCTTATCGACAGATTAGAATGAATAATAGTTAAACCCAAACTTTTTCTCTCTTTTCGGCCACGGACATGTATGAAGAATATCTCGTAATCTCGTATAAGTTTGGAAATTAAAGCCTGTGCCCCAAGATACAGACTAACTGTCTAGTTTGGGCTCAGACTAAATAAAAATGAAGACATAGCTGTCGCTGTCAACGTGAGGCCGTGGCCGTACTTTTCAGGTTTCGTAAACATGTGTGCACGTAATGAGGTGTAGTTTATTATTGTAGTTTGTTGTAAATGTGTGCGTGGGAAAGTGTATGCACAGAGCGAGGTGCAGTTTTACGCATGCTTCACTGTATGGTTCGCAGCGCTTTAAATGGGTTTATTATTTAGTCTGAGAGTTTGAGGCTCACTGGCTACTAACACTAATGTAAAATAACTGTAGGAAGGTGAATATTTTAAGCCAATTTTGTGTTTAACCCGTGTACCTGCTAACGTACCTATTGGTTAATAAAAAAAACTATTTCTATCACATGTCGTTGTAAAGACCGAAGCAAACATGTGGTCAGATTTACTGTCGGAGGTACACTGCACCCTAATTGCGTAACACACTAGCAATCGGAATCGGTTTCATTTTGACAGTTCAACAACATTCATTGCGTTATTTACGTTGTCGAGCATACAAATTTTTCCAACATTTGAAGCAATGGATTAGCAATTTTGCTTCAAAATTATTCAAATTCTGATTGACCGTGTATACGCAATTAGGGTGCTGTTCTTCGTTTGCGCTTAGTAACTTTTAAGTTTCGCCACTACTCTCTAAACTAATTTGATATCACGCTTTCCGTGTTCCGTTTTTACGAGAGCCCGAAATTGACTTATTAGTCATCACGGATATGACAATTATGCAGGCTATTTCTAGGACCCGTGGCAAATATAGAGCATTGTTGTTTTTTGTGGTATTTCTTATAATAATTAGGATTTCATTAGGTAGGTACATTAGGCAGTAAGGTCATTTATATATTTATACAGGGTTACAGGAAAAGTCGACCTAGATCCGTTAAGGGCGTGTAGTACACATCATTTCTGAATGATTTTACTATGGAACCCCCCATCCTAAACTTAACCGTTTTCGAGATATTCGAGTTTTAATTTTTTTTATGAAAATGCCCAATTTTTCGGCTATTGAATTGAATATTTTGTATTTATTTGACTCTTATGATTATTTTTTTGGTTTTTTACATGAAGAATGAGATTCTTAATGACCTCAATGACTAAAATTGCACGTAAGTTAACTAAATAGGTCATTGTAGACGATCGACACTTAAGAAAAAAAGTAAAAATTATAAAAACATATTTTGCTTTTCTGGATATCTCAAAAAATAATTATCGCACTTGCTCTGCAGGTGTGCTTAAAAACATCTACATTTTATCAGCTATCCAACGAGGTATAACAACCTAGGGTTGTATTTAAACTCATATAAAAAAACATAGTTGAAAAGGTTCAGGTAGTAGGTCTAACGGGTCCCTCGGCTATTGTCCTTCAAGTTAATCCGGTGCGTGTGAGCGAGACAACTTACGATTTATGCAGGTGAGAGTGAGAAAAATAATGTGCAAAAACAAGTTTGGGGATACAACATGCCCATTGTTTTGTATTTGGTCGTTGGTTTGCTTGCCATCCATTTTAGTCTGCTCATGCGATTCGTCCATGGTAGATGCGAATTATTGTGCTTTCGGATTCCCACACGGCTTGGCTTTGTTTCTGGACTGATTTTTCTAACTGTGACTACTGTGCTTGTTTACTGGACTCTGATTTGTGCTTGTGATACTGGACTATTGAAAATGGCAACATACTCGAACGAAGAATATGCGGATATGCTTATCTGCTACGGATACTGCAATTGCGTGTCCGCACAAGCTCGGACTGAGTACATACGACGCTATCCCGACCGTCGAGTACCTGATGTGAGCGTTTTCGACGGAGTTTACCGACGACTTCGTGAAACTGGCTCTGTTTCGCGACGACGTTCGGACTTAGGAAGACCACGTGTCATTGATGACGACGGTATATGGCTAATTTATAGCTTCTGTATAACTATGAACGTCTAGTTATCATTGAGTTACTTGGCGACTGCCTATCTAGTCTAAAACTAATTAACATAATAAGTAGTTTTATAGCTTTGTAATTTGTCATAGGTATGTCTCTGTCAGAGTTTTTTATTTCTTAGCCTGCTCTTACCCACTCCTTGGCAAAGGCCTCCGTCCACTCCTTTTTTTCTGAGTTTAAAACTTTTTAATCATTTGTTGTTGGCTTGTGTTTGTATGGTTACTATTCTGCTATTTTTTAAATTCTTATCCTCTATTACACACCTACTTCAAATTAATGAATAATTTCATTGCTTCAAATGACTTGTTCTTATTTAAGAGGACTGTTACATTTTGTTACCTCTCTCGCTCACATGGCACCAAATTTTTAAGATTGTTAAATGAAAAGATACTTTTTTGAAAAATATAATCAAATGTCGAACTAGTAAATAATATTAATTTAATAGGCACCTAATTATTAAAATACATTTATATTGTGTTATATCATAAACTCAGCTCAAAAAGTATTATCTGTTTTTGAGATAAGTTAAATAAATGCCACAATAAAAATGTGTTTTTAATAATTATCTACTAAATTAATATTATTTATTAGTTCGCTAATTGAATACAATTATCTTTTCATTTGGTCCCTTTTGAGCGAGAGGTGACAAAATGAGACTGCCCTATTAATCTCATGTACGAAACGAAACATGTCAAACCATGTTGGAGCACCTAGGTCTTATATGATCAAATCCCAGATTGTATTACAAACAATATCCTGACTAATGATGAATGTCGGCCCTGAGGTGGCGGCAGAGGTCAACTCCGCGCAACCTTGATGCAGCATTCCAACAACAGCCTGACTACGACAGGAGTTGTTTAGTTACCTTTACTAAAGCTAGTTCACAGCTTTGAACAGGGATACTGATTTTAATTCTTATTTAAGAGACACTTGTCTTAATTACCTAATTTAGACAAAAATCTGGAAAAGTGTTATGTTGCAAGTGATCTTATAAAAAAATCTGGGTTTAGTGTTCTGAATGCATTAGTTAAAAGACTTTCTTATCGTCATAAAACCCACCTAGGTATACTCAGAAAAACTTCTGGGAATCGAACCTACTACACAGTACACACAATAAAATATCTCGCTCCCTTTTTATAAAAATTCACTAGAAATTATTATTTCAAATAATGTCAAAAATCATAAGATAAAAAAAAAAAACAAGAATTTTGACCGTAACAGAGATTTCCAAATGAAACAACTGCGTGTAATCACTTATTACTACAATAGTTTAAAATCGTAACAAAGGCATTGTTTACATTTTTTGCAAATGTTTTTGCGTTTTCCTACAGCACGTTCCTAAGTATTATCTCATCCAAATTGAATGCCTTTTCATTAGAAGGCATTAGCGAATCAATAACATTGTTGTAAAAACAATCGTCACGAATGTGTACACAGTAGTACAGAAGATTCACTCCGCAAACACATTTGAACAATTCAGATCGCACAGCGTTAATTTCCAACAGTTATTCACCTATCTTCCATCGGTTCACGTAATTAAATAAAGGTAAACAAAAAAAAAAACACGTGTCTGGTTAACCGACTAAACGTAATACCTGTCACTTCAGTGGTCATTCTACGACACAGTTGTACTCTTCAATTTAGTAACATTAGACAACGAATTATAAAGTTGATAAATTGAAGAGTACAACTGTGCCGTAGCATGACAACTGAAGTAACAGGTATTACGTTTAGTCGGTTAACCAGACACGTGGTTTTTTTGTTTACCTTTATTGAATTACCTAAACCGATGGAGTATAGAAGTTACCTCTCTTTCTATCGCGTAACTCTTATACCTTAATCGTTAGAGTTGTTTTCTTTTACGACGCGGTGCGTGAGCCAGTATCGAACTAACATGCGAGCCAGAGCTAGCCCGACAAGTCGAGCCCGCCGCGCGCCGCGTAGTTGTAGCTTCATACCTACAATGCGGAGTAAACCTGGCCTGGTATAAATGAATGCTATAACAATAAATTAGTTAACAAGTTTATTTTTTATATACCCTAACATTATCAAAATACCGGTTTGCATAGGCATATCATTATAAACGACTCCAATATATTTTTACTAGCAAATAAAAACTTCTAAAAAATGATTACATCACTATATGTAGATAAGGTTAGCTCTTACTTCTTGTAAAACGTCTCACGGCAATTAAATAAAGTTAAATATTTCTACTAAGTAGCAATACTCGACATTGTTTAATGACATATTACATATTTTTAGTTATCTTATAATATACAGGCCATCTGCCTAGCCTTTTCCCAACTATGTTGGGGTCGGCTTCCTGTCTAACCGGATGCAGCTGAATACCAGTATTTTACATGGAGCGACTGTCTATCTGACCTCCACAACCCAGTTACTGGGTAACACGATACGCCTAGGTAAGACTTTCGGGCTTCTGACGACCCGTAATGACAGTCAAAGATCCAAGAACGACAGCTGGGACCAACGGCTTAACGTGCTTTTCGAGGCATGGACGGGTCTCGGTATGTAAAGATGGTCACCTTAACTTGATGGATCGAACCGTGCGGCTGTTATTACTTAGCCACGAGCTTCACTATATAGATATACAACATATATCAGAAAGGTATGGTGATATTTAAGGGTGTGTTGCAGACCATCAAACTGAAAACTTTCTCCATTGGGCCCAACATCGTAATCGAGAAAAAAATATCAACTGTCCCATACGAAACTTCAATACCTGCTCGAACCAAATGTATGGGACTGCTGATTATTTTTTCACATGGTAAAATGTTCCCATGAAGAAACTTGTTCAGTTTTGATGGTCTGTAGCTGTGCCACACCTTTCTGATACATTGTTGGTATATGTAGGTATCTGTCTCTTCTATGCAGGGGACAAAAGAATTATATTTATGCCAACCTGAAGCTTTAAGCCCTTAGGAACTCTAGAAAAAGAGAGTGAATAAGACTCACACCATCCTGAAAAGACATAATATCAAAACTATCATAAGGACTCCTTTTAAAGCCCTCTCTAGAACACAATTCTACTACATACTTCAAGCTTCTAATGTAGCCAGCACTTGTTCGTTGTCCAGTCCGGCTTTCAATTTGACTCAAGGTCGTTTTTTGTTCTGCTCCTATGCTGAATGGACTGCCGATTCGTGACGCCATAGATTGCATCTAACAATAATACTAAACTACTGCAAACTGTGATCGTTTTGTTATAGTTATGTTGCTAGCCGCAATGGATTTATTAGTTTATGTAGATTAGCAATGCGGATCTGTGATTCGTATTGGATTTGGTGCAAGATTTGAAAGTTGAAAGGTTGTGATTGAGTCTTTTGTTACAGTGAATTTTAAATATAAATAGTATAGGTAAGATTATGAGAATTATGTGTGATTCATCACCAGCATCGTCCTCACTATCCCTGTTTATTTGGGTTCGGTGTTCTATCTGTGATCATCATTGAAAAGACCACCCCTTTTCTAGCTAAATCATCTTTCACCCTTCATCATAGTCTGCCTAGCCTTTTCCCAATTACGTTGGCGTCGGCTTCACCTTCATCATCTTTCACCCATCTGTGGTGATTTTTCACCAACTCTTCATCATCATCATCACCAACATCAAACTCACATCAAACGCGTGCTTATTTTTATGGACTCGTCGGGCAGTATCTTTGATTTCAAACAAAATACCTAGGGTTTGTTATAACTTCAATATATGTACAAGAGTAAGTGAATGAAACTTATCAAATATCCTTGACATTCCAGGTGCGTCGCTGGCAGCTCTGGGACGAGAAGGTGGGCAAAGAGGACGAGAGGCCCAAGTTCCAGAAGAATGGCAAGAAACAGGTGCAGTTCCTCACGGGAGAGGACGGAGAACCATGGGTGAGGAACATTCGAATTATTTAGTGCCAAGAGAGTGTCAAAATTTACAAGCAGGTCTAGCCTAAGATAACAATCTAAATAAAAATGAACTAAAAGTAAATTGATAAAACAGATTTCGTGCCTGTTTTTTTGTAGTCTCACATGATCAGATTTTTTAGATTAGGTACGCTATGTCCATTACATAGTTATGGAGATTTCGACGCAATCTCTACTTGGAAGTACCTAGGTACAGTTTAAAATTAGCAAATGAATTTAGATTAAAGTCGTTCATAATTTGTTACAGAAATCAGTTTTCATAGCTAAAGAATGATGTTGAACATTATTGGCAATATTACTTACATCCGCGTTATTCGACAGCTTATTGGAAGACCTTCAACCAGATCATTTGGCCATTATTTGAAGGTTGCTTCCATTGTTTGGTCAAATATTCGACCTTTGCAGACAATACCCAACTCACTATCGTATTGACGATTGTCGTCATCAATATTGTTTTGTCATTTTTATTATGATTTTGGCTCATTAAGGAAATGTTTTGTTTAGCCAATAGCTTCGTTTCGTGCTTTATTATCGTTGCTAAACTAGAGACTACAGCAATGTTTGATAAAATATCGTGTTATGTATAAGTTTCATGATGTAGTTTTTTGTTTTACACATTGTTTAATTAATCCCAAATTGTTATCTTCTTTTGGTTGGCACAAAGCTTGTCTAAGTACTAATAAATCACGCATAAAATTATCAATACCATTTTTCGCCATAAAACTCGTTATGTTGTAGGTATGGGTAATGGGGGAGCACCCCGATGACAAGTCGATAGAGAGCATCCTGGCGGAGGAGGCGCGGGAGAAGGCCATCGCGCAGGCGCGGCAGGAGGTGCAGCAGCTCAGGAAGTCCGTTGAGAAGGAGCTCACGCAGCTCATTGAATACAAGCCGCTCGATGATTTAGAACAGGTTAGAGAACTGACTGACTGGTCTTTGATTTACCGAAATGTACGTGAAACTCACGGGCTAAAGTTTTTGGCCTTTAGTTTTGGCTATCCGGAGCGTTCCACTGGGGATTCCAGAGCCCAACTTTATGTGCAAAGGAAGACCAAACCACCATGTGAAATATATCGTTAGAAGTCCCAACCCAACTTTCAAGTATATCCTTGAGAATTTCCGCACAAAAAAGTATGGGCGATTTACTCCTGAGCTTTTCAGTACAAATGTTCTGAAATGATCTAGGCGTTCTCATGCCAGCAAAGGGTCTTGGACTCAGCCTATTGCTCTACATTTCAGAATCATTATTATAAATAGAATATAGAAATATATTACTGTTTCTTATATAAGTCAACCGATGTTTACCACAATTATCATTATTAGCCAACCTGTGTTTACTTTAAATTAAAACAATAATCTTTTTTATTTTTACTATTGGCTTTGACCTTGACCTTCCATCCTTTCCAGAAATTCGACCTATCCCCGAAAACGATAGACCCGTTAGAAGACACACTAGAGATCTACTGCACGGTGGACGAACTGCGGCAGAGAATCGAGGCTCTGGAGCCCGATGTGAAGCTGGAGGGGGACGAGCTGGGAGACAAGCCCGACTTCAACGACTCCCTGAAGCTAGACCTCAACAAGAACACACTGCACTTTAACTTTATTGAGGGCAAGAGAGACGTACTGCAGGTCAGTTGAAGGCGTAGTTAGTAGCACTGTTGTCATACTAAGTCTAGTTATTTTTAGGGTGTGGTTCTATTTTGTTCGTGTGTTAGTTACGCTTTTTGCATCTTCTACTGCTCCAAAAGTGCATGTTTTGGATTCAACCTTTGGTGGGGGCGCTTAATCGTGAGCTTATCTCGCGATGAGGTCGCAAGTCTTAACTCTTAGTACGGTCTATCTATCATATACCGCTTCCTGATTGTCTTTCGTTGTAAAAACCTCAAAAACACCGACATAATAGTTCCTTGTACGAGTAGTTTCTATTGCAGCAGTTACAAATTCGGGAAGTGTAGTTACTGCGTGAACAAAGTGAATACACACAATTAGATATTAAACTCGCCTTGAAACTGCCCTGACATTGATATACGCTGAAAGTTCAGTCACTTTTTGTTTAATTTAGAATACTACACTTGTACTTGTTTACTTATCCTTTCGCAATTTCTTTTCTTGACTATATTCTGCTAGGCAGTTGAGGTTTTATAAATCAGTCCCAGCCTAGCGAGGGACGATGAACAATTGTTAATTGAATGTAAACATGCTTATAATGTGCAAAATATTTTTGTAATAAGTTTTCTCATGTAAGAATAACTTATGTGTATATTATACGAATGAATAAATAATTTTAAATAATTATAGATTTTTTAAAACAATACTGTCGTTTTAATGCGCTATCCCTGACGATATCAAAAATAAACACAATGCATGATATCATAACCATTTTCATATCACATTAACAAGTTAGGATCATGAACGCTCTGTTATGGAAGTCCACCCAGACTATTTCACATTCATTCCAGAAGTTTCTTATTCTACCGTGAAAGAGTAGAAGAACTGTTCTTAGAAGGATATATGCGTAAGAACCAGTAAATAATTTTGAGATCTACATCATTCTCATTTTCCGCATATCACTTTTGCTAAGTATAATCTTCCTTTCTTCTCACTTAAGCTTTAGAAATCCTGAATCTACCACGTTTCTAGCAAACTGCCTAGTCTTTACGAGTGTCTCCAAAGACGCCCCTGTGTGTTCAGGACATGGCCGTGGGTGCTGGCGGTGACGGCGTCAGCGTGCTGGTCGCGGCCTGGGAGCGACGTGTGGCCGCCGCCAGAGCTGGGGACATACTACGGGGACTGAGGGCCAAGCGAGCGAGAGCCATGAGGCTTGCGCACCATGCCGCACAGACACACGACGCGACCTGGCGAGACCAGGGTGTGTACATACGTCTTTTAGTTTATGTTCCTACAGTTCTCGGCGCAAATATTCTTAATCGAGCTTCAAAAAGAGACTGTTGTACACACTGAGAAATACCTGAGTGTCAGAATCAATGCTCTACATAGCAGAACTTTTTCTATACTTGATGTGACATATTTATGTTCTATAGTTGTACAACTTAAAGAACAGCTGGTACGTTGCTTTGTGCAGAAAGCCACTAATATTGTGGTCTTGCCCTTTCAGAGCGCAAAGCAAAAGAAGCGGAAGCAAGCATGCGAGAGATCGCCCGTGCGGCAAGAGAAGCACATCGGCGAAGTGCAAATCTTCCCGCTCCACCAGACACAACACAAGGTAAACATAAAAGTGTTCCTAACAGCAGTCTAACGGAAAATAACTTTGTCTGGCTTCTCAGAGGACAACAACAACAACAAGGCACAGTTATAAACTTTCAGACTTCTGACTATTAATTTATTCTTCTTGTTTTAGAGTCAATGGAGTATGAATCATCAGTATTGTTTTAAATGAGTTGGGTCTAGTAATTGGCCACGACTAATTATTGGTGCTTTGTTCTAGCGGGAAAACCACCTAGCAGAGAGGCGGTGATGGAGTGGTTCCAGACTCACGAGCTGAAACGAGGAGTTGGACTTGATGAGAACAAAAAGCCTGTCGACTGGTTCCACGGTAAGACCTCACATTACACTCTTCATCTTTAAGGCTTCATATGTTTACATTCAAATCGAGGGTTGTTAGCTTCGTGTTACAAGTTCAGAAGACACATTTGGGGGTCCCTCTTACTTAATTCACTTTGTTCTTTAACGGTTACTGCGTTTATTTTTATAATTGAGCGTTGTTAGTTTCGGGCTTAGCAATGGTAGATGACTCTGCTATTAGGAGAGAGCCTTTTTGGAGGTATTTTACTCACTACGATTATTTTTTTTACCAGGTCTGATCAGCCGGTCAGAAGCCGAGGCGGCCCTCTCCGGCTGCGCGGCCGGCAGCTTCCTAGTGCGAGTGTCAGAGCGCGTGTGGGGCTACGCGGTGACGTACCGTGACCCGGTGCGCTGCAAGCACTACCTGGTGGAGGCGGCGCGCACCTACCGCTTGCTGCCCACCGGACACGTCGCGCACGACACGCTCGGTACGTAGTCACTACCATACTGCTTGAGAGTGTGATGCCACGTACGCTAACAGCACTACCAGCACGCGTAGCATGACCACCATAGAAAGGGATTTTGTCGACGGATAGCATAGATAGATAAGCGGATAGATAAGCAGTCAATGGTGCCGATTCTGTTGTGCACAAACTAAACTTAATTTAGGCTATTGCTAACTTTTTCTCTCTATTATGACAAGAAAGGGACGGAAGTAAATTAGAGCTGTCAAATTAGTTGCAACTAATTTCTCCATAGACATTTAGACGACACGTAAAAACATGTCGACTAAAAAACACGGTGAAGCGCAAGGCGTGAACTAGTTTGACATCTCCAACTTAGTTCATAGCTATAGCTGTCCTTTTCTCGCGCTGCCTGTTAGTAAAAGATAGCGATTCTCTAATTTTAGTTTAGTGCGTTCACAAGAGAATCGGCACCAATATTAATGAATCTAAATCTTGACCACAATTGAATGATGCTTATTGTTGCACAATATTATTAACTTTTTGACGTTCATATATTTTTGAAGCCTGAAAGGGCCAATATATTAATGAACTTGACTATACCCACGGTATATTAAGCACCCATTAAGATAAAATCAATGTTTGATACTTTTCAACCGACTTCAAAAAGGAGGAAGTTCTCAATTCGGTTGAATTTTTTTTTTTTGTTACCTCAGAACTCCGTCATTTATGAACCGATTTGGAAAATTCTTTTTTTGTTTGAAATAATATACTTCCAGATTGGTCCCATTTTTATTAAAATCCAGTTCTGATGATGGGATCCATGAGGAATTGAGGGAACTCCTCAAAAATTATAGGCATACATATAGCGATTTTGGTATTTTCATCAACAAATCAAGCATTCGAATTCAGAAAGTAGCAAGTGGTGAAGTGGAACTGATGAAGAAGACCACAGATGGCCACGGGAACTTCTCAATGATAATAAGTATTTCACGGGTGGCGATAAGATATCTCTATTAAGGCAGTTAAGCGACTATGACGAAGCTTTAAATAAATGGTTCTGATGAAAATGGTACCATCGAACCGATCTGATGAAGAAGCCGGAAGGTAGGCACCGGAACTCAGTAACAAAACAATGTATTCTAGCCATGTTTGGGCTTATTGGAATTGTCATGCGGTGCACTTTGGCTATAAATGATTTTAGAAAGAAAAAGAAAGAAAGGAAGATATATTTTAATGGTAATTATATGCCGCTTCAAATTGCGCTACTTGAGTTGTAGGTATGTTATGTGTGGCCTCGATTGTCAGAAGTCAGATTTCGTAGCCTCGTTATCTCCGTCAACATAAAACTACCTACGCCTTCCAACCTTCTGACACGGCTTAGCGCGACGTATATTTGCCTTTTTGCAAAGTTTTTATTTGAGATGGTTGCATATAAATATCTTCAAGTTCTGATGAGTGGCTTTTGAGTTAGCTTTAATCTTTTAATACGTATTTTTCCCACATAGTCTATGTGAATGCTGCTCTAATTTATTTTGCAGAGTGGTATTCGATGTGTGGGGTAGGCACCACTAAAAAGTGAAAAATAAAAACTTTTTACAAAAAAAATACAACCGACTCCCAAAAAAAAAACACTACAAAGTGAAAAATAACTTTAATTTCGGAAGTCGGTGGCAAAAAATGAAACTAAAAAGAAACCAAAGACAGTTATTTTTCACTTTGTAGTGTTTTTTTTGGGAGTCGGTTTGTATTTTTTTTGTTAAAAGTTTTTTTCTTGCAAGTGGATCTGGATAGGTGTTGCGTAAACGCAGACTGCCGTCCATCGTAATCTGCCAAGCCGTCCTTTGTCCCGAAAAAATTTTCACATCCTCGCTATGCAAGCCTTTTGAAATATAATGCCTAATTTACAACTTTTTGTTTCCAGCTGATCTCATAAACTACCACAAGATGGTGCCTATCACGGAGAGCGGTGGCGAGCTCCTGGTGGCCGCGTGTCCGCCCCTACAGACGCCAGACATCTTGTGCGCGCCGCCATCTTGAATATACGCGTGACGTCACGTGAGCCCGCGCACTCGATGCATTCGTTCTTGTACTCACTTAGCTCTTAAGTTGGAATCTTTTACTTACATTGTTGCCGTTGTGTTTGAAGGGAAATTTGATTTTGGTTGGTTGCTCATTCCGATTGGTAATTATAAGTAAGTAGGTATAAAATTACAAATCGGAATGAGTACCTACTGAGCAGTCAATTTACTTTGCTTTCTTCAAAAATTTTCAAAAGGCTGAATGGATTGAATGATACAGCGGTCCTTATGAAAGGACAAAACAGTAGTTTTAATTGTAAATTTTCTTATAAATAGAGCGTGAAAAAAATCGATTTACTATACTAAGATTTTTCCTATATCCTGGTTAAAAAAAAGATATTCCTATTATGTATTATGTACGGCGACAATGTAAAGTACGTTATGAGTCGAATAGCGCTCTAGTGAGTCAGGCTGTTGCAGTTAATTGCACTTTGCCTGCCACAGCCTGCTTACTTAGAGCATAATTTAACTAAATATCTGTAAATATCAAGGCACTTACGCAATACAGTTATCGCAACGTGTAAATACATTCCAAAAGTATATAATCAGTTATTATTTTACTGAACAACCTACACTGTGACGATTTGAGCAAGAAAATGCAAGGATTCTATTAAACCTATGTATTTTGGGTTACATTACAGTAACTCAGTATTGGTGCTAATTACTTGTACCTATATTAATTAAGTTGATCTCGATAGTTCGAAAACTCTAATATTTAAAACATGCATTTCGTTAACAGTAACTAAAATTAATGAACAAAATTGTAAGTTAGTTGTCGTGTGGCTAATGTGATATTTACCACAGTCCTTCAAACATTCAACGCTTCAGTATTACTGCTTGGAAATGAAAATATATTGAAGCTTATGTAAACAGACTTTCACAGCATGTTCCTGTATTTCAAACTTGCATGATAGGGCAATGTCGCCGATTTTAAGAGAAGGTAGGGGGATGATGAATTATTGGTTTAACAATATTGGACTATTGAAGAATTAATCTAAAGGCTTTGGTCTCAAGGATGATGTTATAAGTGGGTAGTCAAATCACTTTTTTTCACAAAAGTATGTTTATTAAATAAAATGCTTTGCATTCTTTACTCAATAAATGTACCGAAGTAAAAATGTTCACTTTGGTACATTTATTAAGAAACTGTACCTACCTAAAATTATAATTATAGTTTAGAATCGTACCATGCACATCTATCAACAATTCGGCCAAAATCATTTTAAGAATGCAAAGCATTTTATTTAATAAACATACTTTTGTGTAAAAATGTAATGATTTGACTACCCATTTGTAACAACGTCCTTAAAGTAACGTAACTTTCAGGTATTGGTCTAATATTTTGAACTATTCAAGTACTGGCCTAACATAAGCTAAATATATTTTCGTGTAATGTAAGTCCGGATTCTGATAAATTAAGCCAAAGTTAACTTCAACGCAGAATCGGAATCTTCATGATAAGCTGTTATGTATTATTTTATAGCAATTTTGTATGCCATTTGTATCGTTCATAGGTGACGTTACTCTATGATATTATTGTACTATAGTCATTAACTGCCAACTAGAATAATATTAAAATTATGAAAATTAATGGGCGCGGTTTTATTTTGTAGATAAGCTTATTTAAGTGTGTTACCAAAGCAAGTAGGTGTGGAAAACCCTCGGGCTTCGTGAGGGTTCTGGTGCTGCTCGCTCACCTTGCGAGCTGGTGTTCGCTGAAGATTAGGTCATGAATAACCCTCGGGCTTCGTGAGGGTCACAATCGCTATCTTCTGTTCCCTACGTTCTATAGGTCTGATTTCAAAAATAAAACATGGAGTACGATACAACCGAATGTTTATTTTATGGAATTTCACCTTTTTCAAGTTACATTAAAGGTGTTCGAAACTGAACCTTATAAACTGCTGTTATATGCACTCGGCGGAGAATCTTAACACCGCGATCTAAGTTTTGTACTCAAATAAAAAGTGCCATCTATTGGTCCCGATAATAACTAAAACAACATTACTGTTAGAGCGCGACATTGATTTGCGGGCGATGTTGCTACTGACCGACAGATGGCTGAACATTCCGCCCACCAAGGACATTTTGTGCAACATTATGTCCTTCCAATTAAAAATTTTACAAACTTTATCTTTTGTTAACCAAACAGTTTCAATAACTCTTACAATATACCTTATGACATACATCTAACCTTAAACATAAACAATTACTTACATGTCTAAATTAACATTGCTTAAAGTTATCACTTAAAACTATTAACAACATTCTTAGGCAATAGGCAAGACACACAGTTTTGACGTTGGCCTTTTTAATATGGAATCTTTACTGCGAAGTGTGACCACTCTTGTAAGATTGTCTGACCCCGGATGTTTTTCAACCACCCTGCCAAGAAGCCACCGACAAGGAGGTAAGTTGTCCTCTTTTATTAGAACTATATCCCCTACGTTTGGTTCAGGATTTTGCTTAGACCATTTATAACGCTGAAGCAGTGTGGTCAAGTATTCGTCGGACCAGCGACGCCAGAAATGTTGTGTCTTCTGTTGGACTAAATGCCACCTCTTCAAGCTAGAAATATTCGCCTCTTCATAGTTATGGTCAGGCGCGTTTACAATTGGTTCGCCCACAAGAAAATGCCCCGGCGTTAATGCGTCAAAAGTGTTCGAATCGGTTAGTCTACACAGGGGACGTGAGTTCAAGCATGCTTCTACTTGACTTAATAAAGTGGACATCTCTTCGAAAGTTAAAGTAGAGCTACCTATTACCCTGTTTAAATGTTTCTTACATGACTTTATTCCAGCCTCCCATAGTCCGCCAAAGTTCGGAGCATGTGGTGGAATAAAGTGCCATGTGGTACCCTCGGTAGCTAAAGCCGCCGCAATGTCCTTAGCTATACCTGAATTCTCCGAGCGAAGTAATATGTCTAGTTCCCTAGAAGCACCCTGAAAATTTGTACCGTTATCACTCCACATATCCCTACATTGACCGCGTCTTGCCACAAACCTTTTAAAAGCGGCAAGAAACCCCGTTGTTGTTAGGTCGCTTACGACCTCAATGTGGACAGCTTTAGTTGCCATGCAGACAAATAAACAAATGTATCCTTTATACGCATGGTGACCCCTACCCTTTGATGCCCTTAACTGAATAGGACCAGCATAATCTACCCCACTGCTCCTAAACGGCCTATTTGGGGTAACCCGTGCAGGTGGTAACTGACCCATTAATTGAGGTTTTGTAGATGCGGCATAACGCAAACAAGTGACACATTTTCGCACGTATGCAGTAACCAACCGCTTAGCTCCCTGAATAAAATACTTCGTGCTTAAGTAGTTCAGCATTAGTTGAGGACCGCCATGAAGATTCCTATGATGTGCGTCGGCGATTAGAAGATTGGTAAAATTAGTATCACTTGGAATTAGCATTGGATTTTTACGATCCATGTCAAGATCGGAACGCTCCAATCTACCGGCCACCCTCAGGATATTAACGGAATCGAGGTAAAGATTTAAAGACTTGAACATCTTTCTTTTAGGCTTTTCCCTTTGCAGATCCAGAATAACCGCATCGAACCTTTGGCCTTGACATACCCTAATGCATGTCTCCAACGATAATCTCAATTCTTCTGCAGTTATAAGTTTATGACTCCTTCTTTCAGATTTCGGTTTTCTCAACTCTAAAGGACGTCTTAAATATGCTACCATTCTAACTAATTGGGTAAGTGATGAATATTTATCCCAAATAAAATTATCGTCTGTTACTACGTGTACCTTTATTTCTTCTATATTGGTTGATACTACCTTGCGTTTACCAAATAGATTATTTTTATCCTTCAGAAACCCAGGACCTTCTACCCACAACTTAAAATTTACAAATTCCGACGCATACAAACCACGTGAAGCGCAATCAGCAGGATTGCTTTTCGACTGAACATGATTCCATTGCTGAGGTTCACTGATGCTTAAAATTTCGGAAACGCGGTTTGCCACGAATGTCTTCCATTTACTGGGATGACTATTTAACCACGCTAACACGATCTCTGAATCGGTCCAGTAGTACAAATTAGATTTGCCGATTCCCATCACTTCGGAGACTTCAGCAAGCAGCTTTGATAGGAGGACTGCACCGCATAACTCTAACCGAGGCACTGATACCGTTTTAATTGGTGCAACATTCGTTTTAGCTGTGAGCAAAGTTACATAAACGCTACCGTCAGGATCGACTACCCGTACATAAACTACCGCTGCGTATGCTGATTTCGACGCGTCGCAAAAACCATGTAAGTCAACCTGCGTGTCACCGGGTTTCATGTTCAGCCATCGAGGTATTGAAAATTCCGTTAAACCTATCAACTCCTGCCGGTAAGTAAACCATTCCCTTTTTATTTCATCTGGAATTTCCTCATCCCAGCCAATTCCAGAAATCCACAATTTTTGAATTAAAATTTTTGCTAATACGATCACAGGAGCAGCCCATCCTAAAGGGTCAAATAGTCTTGCTATATCTGATAACATTTTTCTTTTTGTTACAGGTTCCTGCAACAGAGGCAACTGAACAGAATACTGGAAGGTGTCGCAGCTTCGGTTCCAGGTAAGTCCCAACGTTTTAAATATCTCATCCTGTTTTATGTTAATCTCCCTTTCAACACCATTCTGTCCTTTGTACGAGTGCCTTTCACCGATGATCCTTTCTAACAATTCATTGCTATTGCTTGACCATTTCTGTAAGGTGAATCCTGCTTTTGCTAATAACTGATTCATTTGGCTATAGATCTGCATGCCTTCTTCTATCGAGTCACACCCAGTCATAAGATCATCCATGTAATAATCTTTAAGTACTCTTTCAGCCGCCAGTGGATAGTTGGCTCCTTCATCGTATGCTACCTGCTGCATCGATCGAACTGCTAAATAGGGCGCTGAAGAGGTACCAAAAGTAACAGTAAGTAATTTATAATCCTTAATTGAAGATTGTTTGTTGTCTCTCCACACGATGCGTTGAAAATCTGTATGATGGTCGGCCAAGCGCACCATTCGGTACATTTTGATAATGTCCGAAACTAGACAAATGCGGTAAGTTCTCCAACGAATCAGTAAATGTCGCAAATCTGGTTGCAGCCCTGGACCGATCATTAGGTCATCGTTGAGCGATATTCCATTTTTTCCCTTGCAGGAAGCATCAAACACAACCCGAACCTTGGTTGTGTCTTTATCGTTCCGTATAACCGCATGATGAGGCAAGTACACTGCATATTGATTTTGTTCTTCTACCTTGGTTATTGGCCTCATGTGTCCCAGCTGCAAGTATTCGTTGATAACTTCCTCATATTTTGTTTTTAAATCCGTGTTTTTACTAAATTTAGCTTCTAATGCGTAAAATCTATTAATTGCTACCTTTCTTGCTTCACCATATTTACAGCTCGGATCTTGACTTCTAAATGGTAAGTTAACTACGTAACGACCGTCATTGTCTCTTACAGTTGTAGCCTTAAATAAATCTTCGCATCTTGCTTCTTCTTCGGTAAGTATACGCTTCTTATTTTGTGGTTCCCTTTCTAATTCCCAGAATCTTTTCAGGACTTCATCATCACTAAGTTGAGCATGCATCACTGTAATGTTCGAGGTACTGTGAGTAGCGGAAGCTACCGTTCCCGATAAAATCCATCCCAATGAGGTACACTGAGCTACAATGCTACCACCAGGAGCTTTCTTTAAACCGTTTTGCAAAACCTGACTATAAATGTCTGCTCCTAACAACATATCCACTTTATCCGGTGTATTATATCTAGGATCCGCTAATTGTATATCGTTAGCTTGTGCCCAATCTAAATATACCGTTTCCCTACCAGGTAATAATGACGTAATCGATTTGAGAACGTATGCTTTGACTACAAGTTCAAACGATGGATCGACCCTAGATTGAATTTTAACCTCAACAACCGAATTTATGAATAATTTGTTATTAGCGTCTATACCAGTTATTAAACCTTTAGCTGGTTTTTTCTGTAACCCCAAACTCTGAACAGTATATTCTGTGACAAAAGACGCCTGTGAGCCTTGGTCTAACAAAGCCCTGATTGTGTAACTAGCCCCATTTTTCGATACAGCCCTCACTAGAGCCGTGGCTAATAGGACCTGGTTATTGTCTGTACCTTTCGAAAAACAAGTTACTACCTTGTTTTCGGCTTCTACTCCAACTGTGTGTGTTTGTTCTTTCGTCTGGGAAACACTGTCGCCAGACGAATTTCCTTTCTCAGACTCTTGCTCACCTTTAGGGTGCAACAAGGAGTGATGTCTCCGCTTACATACCTGACAAGAGGCAGTACACTTACAAAACCTGGCAGAGTGGTTGTGCCCCAAACAATTAAAACATAAGTTGTGATCTTGCACAAACTTACGTCGAGTATCCACATTCTGGCTAACGAATTGCTTGCAATTTCTTAGTTTATGCTCGTTACTACAAATCGGACAAACCATGGCCGCATTGGTTGCCGTGTGAAAGACCTTTGCCTTATTAACATTTACATTATTTTTATTTGGCTTAGTTTCTAAGAATTCAAATGCCCTATAACGGCTTGTTAAAAATTCTTTGAACTGTTCAAACGTAGGCAGCTTATCTGAATCAGTGTTGCTAGTTACCATGAGTTCCCAATTCTTTCTAGTGTCTGAATCTAGTTTTAACGTTATGATATGAATTATTAAAATATCCCATGAAGTTACATTAATATCTAAATTAGCAAGTGCATTTAGGCAGTCTGATGTTGTATCCATTAATTCCTTTAAAGCACTAGCTGACTCTTGTGTTATGTTCTTTTGACTAAGCAACCTTTTCAAAATACAGTGAGACAAATATTTTTTATTGTTATACCTAGTCTCCAATTGAGCCCAGCATCTGTCATAATTTGATTCCGAGATTGGAATATGACGTAAGAGCTGCTCGGCTTCCCCAGTCAAATAACCTTTTAAATAGTGTAACTTTTGGACATTATCAATACTGCTATTTTTATGTATTGCCGATACAAACAAATCTCGGAAAGTCGGCCATTCCGTATATTTCCCAGAAAATGTTGGAATAGTGATTCTGGGCAACTTTATGTATGTGCCTTTCCCTTCGGAAACATTTGATGATGATCCCGCAACCGGTAAAACATCACTACCCTTAATATTACTTAATGCAGTTTTTAATTCGCATTTTAAATCTAAATACAATTCTTCTGCATTAAAATAAACTTCGTTTACAGTGTAAGGTGAAGGCAACAAATCCTTATGTTCAAAATCCTTAACAATTTGTGTATGTGTTAAACTAAATTGCGCCCACAACTCTTCAACAATTTCTAATCTGGTTTCTATGTACTGCTTAGTAATTCTATCCTTTGGCGACTTTTTAAAATTACTTTTAGCTCTTAACAACCGAGCGTGAATATCATCCTGTACTTTAACATGTGAATGCAAAGACATTTTGAAGTTAACAATTCAAACAATTTACCAATAAAAATCTACAATTCCAAAAATCTAAAATTTTACAAGTCAATGTAAACAACGAAATTTTTCTAAGTGTTTGACAAAAAGTCTCGAAAAATTCTAAGTCCAAAAAGTTATAGAAAATTTTACAAGTCGATGTAAACAATGATTTTTTCTAAGTGTTTGACACTTTAAACTTTTACTAAAATCGGACATAGGTTCCCCGTCTGGACACAATTGGCTTAAATCTAGCTAAGTCCAAACATGCACACCTGAAATTATTCTAAGTTCAAAATTTACTATCAAAAGTTAAAGTTTAAATCTTCTGGGCAATAAAGTTCACTTTTGCTTGGCACATAAGAAATCACAATGTACTCACGATTTTCGGCACTATCACTCACTTCCTTACGACCTTAGTCGTCTGCAGCATGCTTGCTTGATTGGTACTCCTTCCTCCGTACCTCCCGCAACTGGATCCGGTATTGCTCTCTCTCTCTCTCTCTCACCATCCAAGATCACTCAGCAGGAGCGTATGGGGTTGATGCTTCTCCGTCCAATTAGGAGAAAACACCTGAAATCGCTGAAACAGCCCTTGCCTGGCGTACGGTTCGAAGGACCATGAAAAACCCTCGGGCTTCGTGAGGGTTCTGGTGCTGCTCGCTCACCTTGCGAGCTGGTGTTCGCTGAAGATTAGGTCATGAATAACCCTCGGGCTTCGTGAGGGTCACAATCGCTATCTTCTGTTCCCTACGTTCTATAGGTCTGATTTCAAAAATAAAACATGGAGTACGATACAACCGAATGTTTATTTTATGGAATTTCACCTTTTTCAAGTTACATTAAAGGTGTTCGAAACTGAAACTTATAAACTGCTGTTATATGCACTCGGCGGAGAATCTTAACACCGCGATCTAAGTTTTGTACTCAAATAAAAAGTGCCATCTATTGGTCCCGATAATAACTAAAACAACATTACTGTTAGAGCGCGACATTGATTTGCGGGCGATGTTGCTACTGACCGACAGATGGCTGAACAAGGTGAGTATCAACTATTACCGTAACATTAATAACATTACCAACATGGTATTCTAACTTGTCACTGTGCACGTATCTTTTCAGCCAAGATAGGCTACAGTAGTCACAATAAAAGTACACGCTCGTAACCCTGGCCGTCAAAAACAGAAATGATCACCGTAGCCGTAAACCGTAAATCGGCATGGGAATTTACAATATGTTATTATATCAACTATTAGACTGGGTACCTCATATAGGCACTCACCTCATATAGATCACGAAATATTAGGTTGGGGAAAAAGTCTTTTCGCATTACAGTATGTATGAACTTAAAATAAAATATCTTTGGCTATACTATTTGTATCTGGCTGGTTTTGGTATCATTGAAAGTTTAAATTTTAAAAAACATAATTCCAAATTCAAATTAGGAAAATGTGTGATTTTCATTTGTTTTTCGTACTGTCAAGATGAGTGAATGTAATGAAGAAATTCGATACATTTTAAAATTTTACTACAAAAAAGGTAAAAATGCAACGCAACCCGCGAAAAAAATTTGCGTTGTTCATGGACCCAGTGCAGTGTCTGTGAGAATAGCAGAAATTTGGTTTAAGCGTTTTCAATCCGGAAATTTTGATGTCAAAGATGCACGTCGCTCTGGTCGCCCTATTACGGATAAAATGGATGCCATTTTTGAAAAAGTGGAGCAAAATCGGCATATCAGTAGGTACGACGTAGCTGAAGAGCTGGGAATTGACCACAAAACAGTTTTGGCGCATTTGAAAAAAACTGGGTACACAAAAAAGCTCGATATTTGGGTACCTCACGAGCTCACTGAAAGAAACCTAATGAACCGTGTACTCATTTGTGATTCTTTATTACGACGTAATGAAACCGAACCATTTTTGAAGAAGCTGATAACTGGTGATGAATAGTGGATCACGTACGACAAGAACGTGCGAAAAAGGTCGTGGTCAAAGGCCGATCAGGCTTCACAGACTGTGGCGAAACCCGGGTTCACTCGTAACAAGGTGATGCTGAGTGAGTGGTGGGATTGAAAGGGCATTATTCATTATGAGCTGTTACCACCAGGCAGGACCATCGATTCTGAACTCTACTGCGAACAACTGATGAGATTAAAGCAAGAAGTTGAGAAAAAGCGGCCGGAATTAATCAACAGAAGGGGTGTGGTTTTTCATCATGATAACGCTAGACCTCACACATCTTTAGCCACTCAGCAAAAATTTAGAGAGTTTGGCTGGGAGGTGTTAATGCATCCGCCGTATAGTCCTGAACTTGCACCTTCAGATTTCCACCTGTTTCGGTCTCTTCAGAATTCTTTAGGCAGTGTCAGGTTAACATCACGAGAGGACTGCCAAAACCACTTGTCGCGGTATTTTGATCAGAAGTCCCAAAATTTCTATAGCAATGGGATCATGTCCATACCTACAAGATGGCAAAAAGGTATCGAACAAAATGGTACCTACATACTTTAGATAAATGTAAATAATGTATATTAAAAAATGTTTTGAATCTTCTTAAAAAATGCGAAGAAACTTTTTCCCCAACCTATTATTAAAATAATCTGTAAATCTTCAATTAGATAACAATTAGACCGCAATATGACGTCTCCAGTGTGTAATTAATCAGAATTATGCTTTTTGTTCCTGTTCGTTTCATTATTGATAATTTTCCAAACCGTCTTTATTTTATTATGTATCTGCTGATTTAACCCTGTTGATAATGTAGGCTTTTTGATAGCTGACTACAATAGTTTACCGGAAGCTTCGCCACGAGAGAGCGCCGCTGTGTGTTTGTCACTTGTCAAAGTCATCTTGAAGACAAAGCGACCAACCGGCGACAAGAAAAAACACTTAGCACCATCTCGCGGCTGTTTTCAGCAAGGCACTCCATTAGCAGCTGAATGAAAGTAACAAACACTTAGCGCCATCTACGCGGAACTAACATGACAGTTTTCTTCCCCATTTATTGATATAACACAATAAATCTGTAAATATAAATAAAAATGAAATGCGCTGTTAGTTGGTAAGCTCATCACTTGAGAACGGCTGGACCGATATGGCTATGTTATGTTTTAAAATGTTTTATTAGTCCGAATCAGGTTTATACGGAAAGAAAAAAATTCCTGGGAATTAAAAAAAATACTGAACATCTTTTTTTTATGGGATTTTTGTATGAACTAATGAAATTTAAACAAACAACATCAGCCGGATCAGTTACATAATATCAACTAGTTGGACATCGCTCCACCCCGTCAGGGGGTGCGACTGGCGGTGCCGGGGCGTGGCCCCCTCTCCGCGGTAGCGCTCGTTGGCCCGTCACTACGGGCCCCTCGTTTGATCGGCCTACGCGGCCTAAAAGATGATGGGACGCGGATATGCGCGTCCCTGTGAGTGGTTGCTATTACTGTGTCTGTAGGCACGCCACGACGCTGCTAATCAGCGCCGCTTTCTTCACCGTATCCCGGCGGTCAACCCCTACCAGGTGGAACCCCCACCTACATGGGGGAAGCCCAGCAGAAGGCGACCTGCGACAGAGATACGGACTCGACGTTCCTACAGAAGGGGTGAGTGGCTCCCGCCCGCCCCACTTTCAGAGCTAGCCGAGCCTGGCACGGGTTAGGGAGACCGTGTAATGGGTGTGTGGGTGACATTGTGTTGTGTGACGTCACCCGGTGTCTACGTGAATCGCGCGCCCGCGCTGCGTCTTCACGCGTGTATTTATGCGCCTGTATAGAGGTGAATGTCTACTGTTTGCTGCGCGACACGCCTAAATTATCCTAGCACGCATCACGCAACAGATGTATGTTATGTGTGGAGTCTATTGTCACAAGTGAGCCGCGTGTAAGCTGAGAGCGACTCACTCGGAAGTCCAGTCCGGTGTGGAGTCACACGTCCGCGAGCAGGTCGCGGGGCAAGGGTCTCCTCGCGTCAGGGGGGCGCGTATGCCAGGGCGCAATCTGCTTAATGTGTGGCAAAGCAGACGCGCCGGCACGCGCGAACATCCCCTTCGCGAGGCGCCGCACAAACTCGTCCAGGCCCTCTATCCCGAGGTCCCGCTGGATGACGTCGTTCCTCACGAAGCGAGGGGCAGCGACGATAGTGCGCAACGCGGCACTTTGCTGCGTGCGCAGGAGCTTACGGTTGGTCTCGCTCGTGAGGGCGAACCATGCAGGGGCGGCGTACGTCAGAAGCGGGCGTACGTACAGCTTGTACACGCCCAGCTTGACGCGCGCCGGGATGCTGGATGAGAGCACTGGTCGCAGGAGGTTGCGGGCGACCCTACCACGCGCGGCGACCGCGCGGACATGTGCCTCCATTGAGAGCCGACGATTTACATAATATAAATAATATGACCACCAAACTACACAGCCACCGCGGGGGTCCACGCGCTGTAGGTACACTCCTACCAACTTATCTGTGAAATGGCGAAAATTGGAACTACGGCCGTCATGTTGAAATGTCTTCGATTGTGCCGACGCATGTCATTCGATTGCGTCGACGCATCGACGGTGGCGTCCTCTTTCAGTTCACAGATAAGTTGGTCGGACTGTACGCGCCACAGCAACCGATCAGCTGTGGTGGTGACGCGCCGCCATTTTACACAGGGTGCGCCGCCACAGGTAATGTAGAAACCCTAGTGGTGTGACCGTCGGTCTGCCAAGTCATAGGTGTCGAGTCCGAACCCAAGGCACGCACCTTGTGACTTTTCAGTTTCATGTGCGTATTGGTGAAGGAAAAACATCGTGAGGATACCTGAGAATGCCTGAGAGATATTTCTCGACGGCATATGAAGCTAAGAAGCGCAATGACTATGCAGACACAAGGCCAATTCTCGTACCTAAAAACGTTCAAATTCAAGTCGCAATCTCATGCCAGCGACAATCAAATGCCAAAATGTAGGTAAACGCTATACAATTTTTGACAGATTGAGACTGAGATGAGATTGCGAACATTGTTAAAAATACGGGAACTGCCCACTGGTTCTAACCATACGAAAAAGAAAGAAAGAAGCGGTTGAGCGAGTCTAATTACGTATGTCGCAGCCAACTGGTTTAATTATGCATTTAGTTAAGGACGCTGTTACAAATGGGTAGTAAAATCAAACCTTTTTTACACAAAAGTATGTTTATTAAATAAAATGCTTTACATTCTTAAAATGTTGTTTGCCCAAACTGTTGATAGATGTGCATGGTACGATTCTGAAGTATAAATATAATTTTAAATAGGTACATTTTCTCAATAAATGTACCGAAGTAAAAATTTTCACTCCGGTACATTTATTGAGAAACTGTACCTATCTCAAACTCAAACTCAAACTCAGAGCATTTATTTCAATTAAACCAATTACAAGCACTTTTGAATTGTCAAGGGGTCGGTCAGTCAAAAAGATGAAGCTAGGAAAATTATATTTATAGTTCTTCTGAACTATAAAAATAATTTTGATAGATTATAATATTTTAATAATATAATAATATTTTAATGATTATAATATATATATTTTTTTTAATTTTTTATTATTATTTTTTTTTTATTTTGATTTTTGCCCAAACTGTTGATAGATGTGCATGGTACGATTCTTCGTACCATGCACATCTATCAACAGTTTGGGCAAAAAACATTTTAAGAATGTAAAGCGTTTTATTTAATAAACATACTTTTGTGTAAAAAAGTATTGACTACCCATTTGTAACAGCGTCCTTAACCACCGAGCCTCAGTCATGAAAATCTGTAACTTTCATCAGTACTTATTTGACAATAAGTCAAACCGGGCGCGGGGTTTGACCCTCAAATATTTGAATCGCTAGATTTGCCCTCACCGTACTTAGTCACAACAAGAAAAAGGGTCCATACCTACTGAGAAGAGTGAGCTCACACATTATTAAACAGCGTTTCCATGATAATCAAGTGAAGTCACTGCGTCCTTCCGTGTCAGAGGTGTCAAAACGAAACAGAAATGCGACTACCTTTTGACGGGGTAGGGCGAATCTAACGATTTAAATCTTTGCCGCAGTCATCATTTTCATGACAAACACTACGGCGCGGGCGCGGCCACCGCTCTTCTAGGAAACCGTAGCTTTATAGGTTAACTGTGACCAACCACGTGCGAGCCGAATTGATCGCAGTAATAGAGCCAGGCACCCCGACCAAATGGGTTAGGTTACGTTAGAACTGTGACCAACCCCGAGGCGAGCAAGCGAAGCAAGCAGTGCCCTGGCAGCGGCTAGGTACATATCACAGCCAACAAGGGCAAGGGCATGTACCTACATTATTTAATAATTAGTTATGGACTTTACCATTTGCAGAAAGTTTTTTCGAAGCATTATTTGTAAGGGAAAGTGTGTTTGGTTATGTTATAAAAAAAAACTTATTAATGTTGCACGTGGGTCAAGTCTTTCATTAAGGTAGGTACTACAGTTAGCAACAAAAGTCGATTAACACTTGAGTTTTCTAAATCATAATTATTGAGAAAAATACTTCATTAAAATTGGAACAGATGTAAATTTTAAAGAAAATTAACTTTTATCTAATAAACGAAATGCTAAAAACCAGGTTATCGAATCATTTTGTGTTAATTTAGATGATGTCAAAAAGTAGCAGTGTTAACAGACTTCTGTTGCTGACCGAACTACTTGTGATTTTATAATTAGACCTTTACGATGTGAGAGTCGATAAAAGCTAATTATGTAATAAAAACTAACAAGATATATTATAAAGTGTTTATTGCGTGTAATAAAATGTAACACTATACATATTTACAAACAACGTTCCCTGTCACCGCTCCTCTTTGCGGCTAAACTCGTCAAAATAACAAAATTCTATTCTCTAAAAATCCCTTTGGCATGTCTGTTTACGACAATACGATCCGTTTCAACCATGAATAATAATCAGAATAATAATCAATTAATCATTATAATTTAAACAATTTATAAATTAAGTAACAGAATTCGTAATCTAATCTAGGTACTATAACTATCGGTTGTTATTCTAAGCGAAAATTAAAATGAAATCGGTAATAAATCAATCGAATTAAAAATCGTGTATAAACCCAAAATTTTCAATTAGGTACAACATTTTGATTCGCTCTCTTTCTCTCTCTTGCCTGAATCATTTTTCAATAATAAAAGCGATTGAGTTATAATATAATTCAGTTTGGTTGCACATACCTACATATAAAGTTCAAAAGTCGAAAAAGAATCAATAAACCGTTATTTCGTAATCGACTGAATATCGACTTAAACAATTTGGTAAATTAAAAATATACCTAATTTAAAACTAAATTAAAATAATATTCCACTATTGATTTGTAAGGTTCGTGACGTGAATGCACGATACCAGCAGTCTTTGTTCGCGGTGGTGACGACGGTTCCTGGTAGTTACCGGTGGTTGGGCCACCAGTAGCTGTGGTACGGTCACATGTAGGGCAGGTTAGTTGGCGTTCGGGTGCTCGAGATCTCCATGCCACTACGCTGTTTAAGAGAAAAAGTCATTTGAATAACCAGAAATATAGAAGTCATTTGTGCAACCAGAAATATTGTAAGAAGTCATTTGAGCAACCAGGAATATTTTAAGAAGTTATTTGAGCAACCAGAAATATTGTAAGAAGTTATTTAAAATGATCTGAACAACAAAGAAAATTCAACTTTATCTCAATTGGATAAAGTTCTTGTCAGAATGACAGTTGTCGTGTATTGTTTTCATTCTGAAACATTCCTTGTGTAATTGAGTTAAGGACGCTGTTACAAATGGGTAGTCAAATCATTACTTTTTTACACAAAAGTATGTTTATTAAATAAAATGCTTTACATTCTTAAAATGTTTTTTGGTCAAATTGTTGATAGATGTGCATGGTACTATTCTGAACTAAAAATATAACTATAAATAGTTACATTTTCTCAATAAATGTACCGATGTAAATGAGAAGCAAGATAAGATAAGAATGTAAAGCATTTTATTTAATAAACATACTATTGTGTAAAAAAGTAATAATTTGACTACCCATTTGTAACAGCGTCCTTAATATTTTGAACAGTCTGTTCGTCCAGATATTATTGACGCTGACTGTACAAGGGACTAACTAGGGAGTATTTAAGTTCAAACTCACAATCCCGTCCCAGTTGTCGTACGCTTTCGAGACGGAGTGGTATACCTGGATCGGCTTCTTTACCTTCTTCACTGGACTGTTGTTTGCTGGAATCAATAATAAAATAATGTTATTGTAATTTAAACTGAAAACAAAAGATTTCCTAATGGCCTGGAGCTGGCAGCAGAGGCTTTCCGCCCCCCGCTTACCCACTGATCTTGGTCGGCTTCCAATCTAACCGGATGCAGCTGAATACCAGTATTTTACATGGAGCAACTGCCTATCTGACCTCCACAACCCAGTAACTGGGTAAC
Source organism: Cosmia pyralina (assembly GCA_946251885.1). Classification (NCBI taxonomy): domain Eukaryota; kingdom Metazoa; phylum Arthropoda; class Insecta; order Lepidoptera; family Noctuidae; genus Cosmia; species Cosmia pyralina. The sequence continues at coordinate 4,907,828 of OX276359.1, read as the reverse complement.
ACGATACCCCTAGCCCCTTGGTAAGACTGGTTGTCAGATTTTCGAGCTTCTAACGACCCGTTACGACTGTCAAAGATCCAAAAATGACAGCCGGGACCAACGGCTTAACGTACTGTCCGAGGCACGGAGGGGTAGTAAAGATGGTCACCCATCCACGGACCGACCGCGGCAAGTTTAACTTAACCTGATCGGTCGATCCGTGCGGCTGTTATTACTTACAACCAGCCAACCAAAGTCTGACAACCAGTCTTACCAAGGGGTGTCGTGTTACCCAATAAGTGGGTTGTGGAGGTCAGATAGGCGCTCCATGTAAAATACTGGGATTTCGCTGCATCTGGTTAGATTGGAAGCCGACCCCAACATAGTTGACCAAAGGCTAGGTCGTTGATGTATTTGAGCCTATTATAAATTTAAAGTTTATTTTCGTATCTGTTGTTCTTATACACAAGGAATGTTACAGAATGAAGACAGTATACAGCAACTGTCATTCTGATAAGAACTTTATCCAATTTTATTCTAGTAGCAGGTTAAATAAACTTACCTACATAAAATCAAGAAATCTTGATGATTTGTGAAAGTCTTTAAAATCGTGCGGAGGGGCGGGTCGCGAGCATGATATAAGACAAAACACAGATGTTGGCACACCTACCTCTGGTGCCCACAGTCCTGTTCTGCTGCTTACCCGGCACGTACGGTAGCGACAGTTCAGGTGCGGTCTTCTTGTTTCCCTTCTTAGCGGCTGCGCGACCTCGGAGCAGCTCCTCATCCATCACCAACTTGTTGTTCACCCTGAAGGATGTCAGAAGACAAGAGGTAAAACATAATTAACTTTAAATCCCGTGTTTTTCATTTATTTAAATTGTATGCCTTTGTTGCTACGGAGAATCACTGACTCGAACTTGCACCTAGTTTAGGAGTCAGAGTATTTAAATATTGACCTTTGTATTAAGTCTTTTATGTGTTAGTCATAAGGATATTGTTAGGAGCGTTTAGTGAAATAAAGAATTTTAAAATTTATAAAATGATTTTTTTTTGTTCAAATCCTATGTTGGACTAATCTCCATACCTAAGGCTCTAGTACGCACTGTCGACTGTTTGCCGGCGACTCGGTCGACAGCGACTGTGACTTTCATTAGTTCAAATAGGTGTTTACGCACTTGGTCGCCGCGCGGTCGCTCGAGCGACTCTAAGTCTCGCCGCGCCCAGTGGCGACGCACAAGCGACTGCGAGTCCCTGGCGACCAGTCGACAGTGCGTAATGGCTGTAACTGTAGCTCGACTATTAGTGGCCTGGGCTCGCACTCAAACTCAAATTCAAGCATTTATTTCAAATAAACCAATTACAGGCACTTTTGAATTGTCAATGGGTCGGTCAGTCAGAAAGATTAAGCTAGTTGCCCATTCCAAAGCGTAGTAGATCCCTATGGAGAAGAACGGGCAAGAAACTCCACGGACACTCTTTTAAATCATAATATTTTTACAAAATACGGTATTGGTTACATCGTTTATGTTGAAAATATATACGAGTATGTTAAAACTAAAACAACTAAGTAAAATATTAAAATTAAAAATAAGCCATGGCAGCTAAGAGACGACCAGTCCCAACTGACGGCGCCCGTTCACGAACATACGCATGGATCAGCACCAATTAGCTCAACCATTTTGAAGGGAACTTAATGATCCAACACACACGCCACCACTAGCGAGGCACTTGAGTGAGCATGACATACTCTCAACCGCCAGGGCACATTCAAGTCAGTGAAAGACGTATCCAGTAAAAGGTAGCTTAATATATTAGTACATAGTGCTCACACATGTGCTATGCAATTATATAACACAAAGAGATTGAATTTAAACTTAAACACTAGGGCTCGACTGTCACGACTAGGTATTACTTACTTTTTGATATATGGCGTCCTTGGGTACGTGTTCATTGGTACAGGAAACGTCTGAAAAATTATAACTTTGATTAACTTGATTTCAAAATACGCTTGTGATGATAATAATAATAATAAGCTTCCAGCCCAACCAGATGCAGCTGAATACCAGTATTTTACATGAGAGCGACTGCTTATCTGACCTCCACAACCCAGTTACTGGATAACACGATACCCCTTGTTAAGGCTGGTTGTCACTTGTCAGACTTTCAGGTTTCTGACCACAGATCATAAAAACACAGTATGATCTATGCATGAACGGTAAGTAAAAAAAATTGTTTCAATAAATCAGTGTTTAACGAACATTCATGGCGGTTGGTTTCATTTTTACATCCTCCTAATAGAATCGGTAAGCATAGGAATCCTCTTACAGCATGGTACTTAATTGTTTCAATAACTTAGTAAAATATTCATGTGTTACTTGGAACGTGTCGTTGATGGCTCTTGCGAGTGAGCGCGGCAGCGCGGGCCGTGGCGCCGGCGGCGGCGGTAGCGCCAGCACAGACGCAGGTGGAGCTGCGTGCTGAAGACATCAATCTTAAACTATAGTTGTCGCGTTTTAGCATTGTAATAGCGGTCATTGCCCTTTCCATAATATCTCTATGTAGGAACCTAAATAATAAACTTTGTATGGTTTTTCGTTATTGGAACATGTTCAAGATCACGATAGATATATTGATTCCGGACGTTAACGAACTTTAATTTGTTTTTGAAATAAAAAATGCTCGAAAATGTAGGTGGGTCAGTCGCCGCTATTCGGTGTGGCTAGCGCCCCGTACCGCAAAAGAAACCGTGCCTTGTATAACGTGCCGTGATGTGCCGGCGAGTAGTGACGCCATTTAGCGCCACCGTTGAGAAAAAAATCATAAGTCTGGAGATATGGAACATTTTGAAATTTCCTATGCTCACATTTTTAGTCAGATGAGATAGACTTTTTTGACCTCACCTGACCTATCTTATGTGACTAAAAATGTGAGCATTGGAAATTTCAAAATGTTCCATATCTCCAGACTTATGATTTTTTTCTCAATGGTGGCGCTAGTTGGCAGCACTACTCGCCTTAAGAAGCACATTCACGATAAAATTTGAATGACGTAAAACCATTAGTAATTAATTGCAATGTAACTCTTGTCTCATTGTTATAAAGTATAAATTAGAAACAGCGAGTTGATTGATTAAAGTCTCGGCATTCATTGTAATTTATACCTTATCTCACTGAGATAAGAGTTGCAGACTTACTAATGGTTTTACGTTTTACCTTACAATAAGGTAGAACATTCACGATCGACGTAAACCCAATCTGCGCCTATCAATAGTCACCCACCTCTGTGGTTTTGTGCGGACAGACAGTGTGGATGGACTGCGACTTCTTCTCTATTGGACTTGTCTCCATTTGTGCTTCAGAATCTAGAAATAGATAGATAGATAGATAAAACATTTATTATGTGCACACAAAAGACATAGCACAACACACAGAAGTACAATTAAATTATTTCAATTAAAAAAAAAAATTATAAATTTACTTTAAAAAAAGTAAAAACCGACCTCAAAACCAAAAACTAATAAAATAACGTTCATAACACTTAACCGCTTCTGAAGTCGGTGTCAAGCAAGGTGCATTGAAGAATTGAAGACACCGACTTCAGAAGCTGTTAAGTGTTTTATGACAGTTGTTATTAGTTTTTGGTTTTGAAGTCGGTTTTTACTTTTTTTAAAGTAAATTTATTTTTCCATTTTAGTTGAATATACAATTACATATTAAGTAGGTACCTAGCCCAAGTCGAACCAAAATAAGAATCATCAAAAATCCGCTTAGAAATGCCGGAGATACAGTGCATTAATGCATATAACTTTGTACATAAGAATCATTACATAATGTATTATATACTAAAACCTTCCTGAAAGTATGTAGATCACGTTAGTGAAAGAATCATCAAAATTGGTTCATTAGTTTTTAAGAAAATTGCGGACAAACAAACATACATACATACGGGTCGAAAACCGAACCTCTTTTTTTGAAGTCGGTTAAAAACAAGGTACCAACATACAAAAAAATAAAGATAACCATACAAAATATGGAAATAAAAGTGGCACTATTACCTATTATGACATGTATTAGAAGAGTTTTATGAAAGTAACCAGTTTTGTATTATTTATTTTGTATTTTTTATTATAAATAAACAAGAGTTATAAAACTTATAAATGTGACGGCGCTTCGACATTTTGAGAGTGTCAAGAAACGTCAAGAATGACAGCGGACATTTTGACAAGCACGGGTTGACGTTTCTTCACTCTGACGCAACTCCGAGCTCTTTTGCACGCGGCCGCCAAACAGATCAGAATCCGTTTGCATCGCGACCAAGCAAGACGTGTTCGGTGGAGTGTCGCTGTATTCCAATTAATTAGAAAGTGTTGATTATAATTCAATTAATATTTTGTTAAAATAATAATCGTGCATCGTTGATCATCTTCAACACGTGGTTTTAATTCTCCTCGCCCGCCTACCCACGATAGCTCGGCAGCCGTAATGAACCCAGAATTGACTGATAATGGCCATGTGCCTTTATCAGAAGTGGGATGTGAAGGGCTTGCTTCAGAGGAGAATAGTCGCACGAGACCTTCAGCGCCGACATCAGAACCAAGCCTGTCTCAACAGATGGAGCTGTTTTTATCCCGTTTGATGGCTATATCACAGCCGCAACCATCGAGCAGCACGTCCATCCAGTTGATTGAGTTTGATCCGGATGGCAATGAAGCGGACATCGAAGGTTGGTGCAACGTGACAGAAATCGTAATCAACAACCGTAAGTTAGAAGGTGCAGAATTGCTTTTGTTACTTACACGTGCACTCAAAGGCCGAGCTGCTACCTGTTTAACACGATTACATGCATCGCAGCTGACATGGCCTCAAATAAAAGAAGTATTGCTCGCGAAGTTTGCTAAGCCTATGCTGCCACAAGATTATTTTGATGAAATTCTACGTTTTCAAGTTGGTGTCAAAGAAACCGCGAGCGAGGCGGCCATGCGCCTTTGGAACATCATCGAACGCATCCCGCGGATGGAGATGTCCGAAGATGTCACAACGGGATTCGTATCTTCAGTTTTATGCCAAAAGGAAGCCGTGATTCGCCGTGAGCTCCACTCTCATAACCTGGCCACTAGATCTCAACTTCTACGCGTCCTTAACGGCATTTCTCTGAAACGAAGGCATGAGGGTAACGATAACCATGATGCAGATGTGAAAAGGACCCGATTCAACGAATCTCGCTTCACGGGGACATGTCACCGCTGCGGTACTTCGGGTCACTAAGCGATAGACTGCCGCAAGCGAAGAGAAGAGCCTGCTACTTCAGAGAAGACGCACGACCAAACATCCAGGGCCGCTGATAAACCAAGACCGACCACCTGCTTCGCGTGTGGACGACCAGGACACTTGGCGTCGGCGTGTCCAGATCGAGCGGGAGGCGGCGGAGCAGCGGCGGTCAAAGAGGTCCATGTGTGTGAACGCAAGGCATCGAGAAGCACCTTGACTACATCATCCGGTGAGCCAGTTTCCTTTCTTTTTGATAGTGGTTCGGCTTGTTCATTAGTAACTAATAGCTACGCCGAGAAGTTCCCAGGTACTGCGCAGAATGATTTAGTTTATCTGACGGGCATTGGTAGGGGGGATGTAGAATGTTTTTCCCAGGTAATTAGCCCCATCAATGTTCAAGGTCTCTCGCTCTCAGTGTTGTTCCACATAGTACCTGATGGCACCATTGCTGAACCAGTTATAATAGGTAGGGATATATTAGAGTGTAACGTACACGTACATATGGATAACGATCAAGTTACTTTTTCTCAACGTAAAGAAGTTAATTTTTCTGACAAAACTAGTAACATTGATTTCATGAACATTGATACGGAATTACAAGGTGATGACAAATTAGCATTGACTAGAATTTTAGAAAAATATAGTGAGTTCTTCACAGACGGTATACCAACGCGACGGGTCACGACAGGCGTTCTCCGTATAGACCTTATTGATCCAAATAAGACCGTGCAAAGGCATCCCTATAGGTTAGCACCCGCGGAAAAAGAAATAGTCAATGAGAAGATAGAGTCCCTATTAAAAGCGGGCGTTATTCGGGAAAGCAGTTCTCCTTTTGCTAGCCCCATTTTATTAGTCAAAAAGAAAGACAACACTGATAGGATGTGCGTAGATTATAGAGAACTTAACGCTAACACGCGTCCCGAGCATTACCCGTTGCCCCGTATTGACGAACAAATCGACCGTCTCCACGGCGCGCACTATTTTTCGTCATTAGATATGACGTCAGGTTATCACCAGATAATTGTTGACCCCGATAGCATAGCAAAAACGGCATTTGTGACACCGGATGGTCAATTCGAGTATTTGACCATGCCGTTTGGGCTACGGAATGCCGCCTCCGTATATCAGCGGTGCATAAACACAGCGCTAGGTCCCCTAAAAGACAAGGTAGCGCTGGCCTACGTGGATGACGTCATGTGCTATTCAAATGACGTCACTGCAGGGCTAGAACGCTTAGACCTAACTTTGAAGGCTCTCACTGACGCGGGTTTTTCGTTGAACTTTAAAAAGTGCAAATTCATGAAAAAGGAAATAGATTACCTCGGTTACGTCATAAAAGCAGGAGTAGTTACACCGAACCCTAGAAAGATACAGGCTTTAGTTGACGCTCCGACCCCAAAAACAGCTACGCATGTCAGGCAATTTTTAGGCCTAGCTTCTTACTTCAGACGGTTCATACCAAATTTCACCCGTATAGTAGGACCTCTTTACCCGTTGACAAAATTGAAAGGGCCCATCAAATGGACAGACGCTCACAATGATATCCATAAAAAGATTGTTGATATTCTTACGTCAGAACCGGTGTTGGCAATATTTGATCAAGATTCGCCCATTGAACTTCACACTGACGCTAGTTCAGAAGGCTACGGGGCTATATTAATCCAGAGGAAAGATAACGTTCCTCACGTGGTATCTTACTTCAGCCGTCGAACGTCCGATGCGGAATCGCGATATCATTCATACGAACTGGAAACCCTGGCGGTCGTTCGTGCGGTTGAGAACTTTCGGCATTATTTATACGGTCAGCATTTTACTGTCTTCACCGACTGCAATTCTTTGAAAGCATCCAAATCAGAAACCGACTTAACTCCACGCGTACACAGATGGTGGGCGTTCTTACAAGCGTACGATTTTGATATTGTTCACAAGCAGGGCATTAGCATGAGTCACGCTGACTATCTATCTAGAAATCCCGTTTTGGAGCCCACACCTAGTTCGCAGGTATTAAATGATTCAACTGTTGCTACGAATAGGAATAAGAAAGTTCACTTTATAGAGTTACATCAGGGTTGGCTAGCCGTAGAGCAAAAACGTGATAGCGAAATTTGTGACCTTATCAGCAAACATCAAAACAACGAGTTACCAGAAGCGATTGCACACACATATGACGTGCAGAAGGGCATACTGTATAGGAAAATTGAACGCAATAGAACCAGCTCTTGGTTACCCGTTGTACCAAGATCCCTGACTTGGACACTTATTAATCATGTTCATACAGAAATTATGCATCTTGGTGCTGATAAGACGCTTGACAAAATATATGAACAGTACTGGTTCCCACAAATGTGCAAGCAGGTGCGTAAATTTGTAGATTCATGCATAGTATGTAAGGCTTCAAAGGGATGTTCGGGAGCGCAGCAGGTTCGATTACACCCAATACCTAAAGTGTCTACGCCTTGGCATACGATACATATAGACATCACAGGCAAACTAAGTGGTAAAAGTGATAGGAAAGAATATGCGTCCGTTATTATCGATTCGTTCACCAAATACGTTCTTTTAGATTACACACCTTCTCTAGATGCTGCTAGCGCAATTCAATCTCTTAAAAAGGCAGTTTACCTATTTGGTGCACCGAAGCGCATAATATCAGACCAAGGTAGGTGTTATATTAGTGCGGATTTCAAACGATTTTGTATTGAGCATAGTATAGAGCTTCACCTCATCGCTACTGGCTCCAGTAGAGCCAACGGTCAAGTTGAGCGCATAATGCGCACTCTAAAATGCCTGCTCACAATAGTAGAGAACGACCCAAACAAAACGTGGCGCGACGAACTTCCAGAAGTTCAGCTTGCCTTGAATAGCACCAGATCCAGAGTAACAGGCTACTCCCCTACGGAATTGATGTTTGGCATACGAGCAAAGTCATTGGGAATGTCAACCTTATCCTTGCATGTTGAACCAGAGCCCCGTCTAGACTTAGACACCATTAGGCATAATGCTTCCGAGAACATCAAAAAGACTGCTTCGTCAGAAACAGAACGCTTTAACCGGGGTAGAGCAATAGTGAAACCATTCAGTGTAGGCGACTTTGTCTTCATCAAGGGTAGTGAGCGTAACCAAACCAAACTACAGCGAAAGTTTAAAGGTCCTTTTACGATTGTCAAGGTACTAGATCACGATAGATACGAGTTGAGAGACATTGATGGGTCTAACCGAACCTATAAGTACGCCCATGAAAACTTGCGCGCAGTACCCAGGGGCCACGGTGGATTGATTGAGGTAGCTAGTTCGTTAGTCAACGAGGCAGAGGAGGCCGAGACGGCGGAGGTCCATAGTCATGGGAATGAAATGGCAATATCTGATGATGATAGTGATACAGTATCGGTATCTAGTTCACACACTTTGACCGCAGGCTCTGACACCCTCTCTGCCTCCGAACGTGATGAGTAGTAAATGGTGAGTTTATAACAATTGTGTAAATCCTGTTCTTTCATCGAGAATCGATCTAGAGCGTAGGGGACTGGATAGGCAGTTGGGAGCGGCGTGGTTGATCAATGGGGCTGGCCTAAACCGGGTCGATGCCTCTGATCAGACTACGTCTTCCTACGTGGTGTGTAGTGTAGTTGATTGACTGGGCTGGCCTAAACCGGGTCGACGCCCACGATCAGATTACGACTTCTCTGGTGTGAGCTGGGTGGCAGGAGATTGAGCTGGGACTGGCCTATGCGGGTCGACGTTCCGGACCAGTTGATTGCAGCAGCTGCGTGTGGCTTTCGTCACTGGTGGAAGGGGCGCTGACGGGTTGTCCGGTCTACCGCACCATGTGAGTTGGTGGGTGGTCGAAGGGGCACCTGAGGTCAGTTGTCCGCCCAGTGTGTTTAATTCAGATGTGAGGGGTGAAGATCGAGATCTTTTCAAACAGGCAGCATAAATGGGTAGCTAGTCAGAATGGGCGAGCGTGCCCAAACGTGTACTACAGATTTGTGTTTGGTCTTTGCAGATAACTCAAGGCGTGAGCAGTCGCACGAGGACGTGCGAATGTCAGTCCGGCCGTGACGGCGCTTCGACATTTTGAGAGTGTCAAGAAACGTCAAGAATGACAGCGGACATTTTGACAAGCACGGGTTGACGTTTCTTCACTCTGACGCAACTCCGAGCTCTTTTGCACGCGGCCGCCAAACAGATCAGAATCCGTTTGCATCGCGACCAAGCAAGACGTGTTCGGTGGAGTGTCGCTGTATTCCAATTAATTAGAAAGTGTTGATTATAATTCAATTAATATTTTGTTAAAATAATAATCGTGCATCGTTGATCATCTTCAACACGTGGTTTTAATTCTCCTCGCCCGCCTACCCACGATAGCTCGGCAGCCGTAATGAACCCAGAATTGACTGATAATGGCCATGTGCCTTTAAATGTATAACCTACGACATTTTCCACAACATATTAAAAGTTATAAGTTAAGTGTGTGTGTGTGTGTGTGTGTGTGTGTGTGTGTGTGTGTGTGTGTGTGTTAAGTTATGTGTTGTTGTTGTTTGTTGTGTGCGCTAATCTAAGCTGTTATAAGGTTATAACAGAAAAGTAATGTATAGTGAACTTAAACATAGATAGGCATGCTAACAACAGAGGAAGAGAGAGGGAGAGAGAATGAATAAATAGCGTTGCGTTTGTCAGCAAACGCGTGGAGGAAATCCTAGGGAGGGGCAAACAGTGCAAAACTCGACTAAAATGTAAGGTTTTATTTGTTGTTTTGGGCAAATATTATAGAAAGAAAGAAGTAGTACTTACTGGGTGTTGTATAGTTGTAGTCGATAAGAGACTCGCCCGCCGTGCTGTCTGTCCGCGACCTGGTGGAGTCCTATACAAAGTAAAGATCCAAATTGAGAGGGATGCGCTAAGGTAGCCCGCAAAATAAAATTTTTCTTACGTTTTTTGCAATTTGCACGTCAGTGTCAGGTATATGTTGATTAAAATATGATTCGCCACCGTAACATGTAATTCTTTACAGAGTTATAATCATTAAAATCAGCAAAACAACTCCATCAGTTAGAATTGGCCTCAAGTGTCATGATTTTATGAAATAGTCAACTAGGAGAGTTGTATTGATGGTTTTAATGATGATAATTATTTGATACAGCCGCGTATCATATTTAGATCAACATAAAACCTAACACTGACCTGCCAATGACAAAAAACATAAGAAAATTTGAATTTCGCGAGCTACCCTGTCGCTTTCGCCTTAACGTATTTTGTTTAGCTATGTGCAAAAATTGGGAAGGAACATAAATTACTAGCTTTTCGGAAAATATCTCACGGGAACGTACTTACCACCGGGAATTCCTTCCTCATTCCTTGTCTACATTATAAAGGGAACCTCTGTGCAAAATTTCAGCTTTCTAGGTCCAAGGGTTTGGGCTGGGCGTTGATGAGTCAGTCAGTCAGTAGAAGACATGACAGCTAACACCTGAATGGCTAAAAAACTTTTTTCCTTCATGTTTGGCTGTTTGTGTCAATCACTTAAAGTTACGCAAAACCAGAAGTTTTATTAAAAAAAGTGAAGTTCCATAATGAATGTCTTTAAGGCGGAAGTACACACGTCTGTAGTTTGTACAAAACTATGCAAGTAGCTGGCATGTCATTGTGACATTGACCAATCAGAAGTTGTTATGGCACACGGCATGCCAGCTACTTGCATAGTTTTGTGCAAGTTACAGGCATATGTATTCTCGTTCTCGCCCATTTGCAGTAGAGTAGAGCAAAAAAGCGTCCATATTGAGGCAGGTGTCGGAAACGCTGGCTTGACTATTTGGATTCGTTTAGAAAGACTGGTCAGGAACTATAATAGTGAGCGGTAAGACGGAGACAGAGGAGAGAGAGGGAAAGAGATAAAAAAACCTACTGGGAAATCTTCGAAAGAGATAAAGAAACCTACCGGGAAATCTTCAGCAGTGGGACGGTATGGTTTAATCCTAATTTAATAATATAAATGCGAAAATAAGTTTGTTTGCTACCCTTTCACTCTAAAACGGCTGAACGGATTTGGATGAAATTTGGCACTTAGGTCGATCATGAACTGGAGAAGGACATAGGCTACTTTTTATCGATACACCACGCGGGCGCAAGCTAATAGTAAATATTATGTAATACCGATATAATGTTGAGCGTCCATTGTTGCCGGGGCTTGCCTGCCACGCGCGCTGTACTGCCTTGTTGGGACTGCGGGGACTGAACATTTAGATGATTACATACTAAGCTAATATTACAATATAAAACAAATGGGGATACATAGAAAGGGGTTACCTCAATCTCTTTGCCCAATTTCTTTCTCAATTCAGAGTTAAAATTCTCCGCAAAATTTTCTGTGCTGAAGTATCTGTGAATGTGCAAAATAAATGTTAGAAACCAGTGCAATCCGAAAGGAACTTTAAATGAACGCTCCATTAGTAACAACTCCGGCTTACGAATTGTAGGTTTGGGTGAAACCGGTATGTCCTAGAACCAAAAATTCAACGACATGTGTTTTCTCCCAACCCGCACTGGGCCCCGCGTGATGATTTACGGACTACTCTCTCTATCAGAGAGGAGTTTGTGGGCAGTGGGAATATAGGTTGATTGTGAAGTATGCTTACTTGTGTCTAAGCAGCGCCTGCGCAGCCGGCCTCGCACGTGGCTCGGTGCGCAGACACGCGGCCAGCAAGTCGCGCGCGGCGCCGGCGCCTGGCAGCGCGCCGCGTGCGCCGGCGCCGCCTGCCGCGCCCGACAGCGCCGCGCCGCCCGCCAGGCGGGACACCACCTGCTGGTGACGCGGCGCCAGCTTGCCTGAGAAGGAACGGACTGATGGAGTACAGATTAAGGTCAATAGTAAGACAATAAAAGAAGGAAGCAGAGGCCGGTATCTTAGGGGATGAGCTTAAGGTAGTCCGCAAAGTTCAGAATGCAGAGCTGCAACTTGCAAAAAACTAAGATTTTACGGGCTGCCTTAGTGCATCAGAGCAGTGGTGGCCCAGTGGTAACTGCCGCGACTTTCGAGTAGGTCATAGGTTCTAACCCTGGCAGGCGCTTCACTTTGTGTAAATTATTTCATCACTACTGCTCTTAAAATTGTGAAGGAAAACATCGTGAGAAAACCGGCATGTCCTATCACAAAAAATTTGAAGACATGTGACATCTACCGACCCGCACCGGGCTCGCGTGGTGGACTATGGCCCACTCCCTCTCACAGACAGGAGACCTGTGTCCCAGCAGTGGGAACATTATAGGCTTTTATGATTATGCTATCATGCTTAGTGCATCCACTATACATCGAAGACATTTCATTGAGTCACTGAGTCAGTTGATTCGAGTCACTAAATCCTAAAACAATAACCCAGCAATATCAGCCTGCAATAGGGCTCGTGACTAAATGGTACACGTAACAGCCGCACGGTTGATCGAAGGTTAAGCTGCGCTTGCCGCGGTCGGTTCGTAGATGGGCGACTATCCATTACATATCGGGCCTCATCCGCGCCTCGGAAAGCACGTTAAGCTGTTAGTCCCGGCTGTCATTCGTAGATCTTTGACTGTCGTTACGACGGGTCCGACGCCAAAAAGCCTGATAACCAGTCTTACCAAGGCGTATCGTGTTACCCAGTAACTGGGTTGTGGAGGTCAGTTAGGCAGTTACTCCATGTAAAATACTAGTATTCAGCTGCATTCAGTTAGACTGGAAGCCGACCCCAAAATAGTTGGGAAAAGGCTAGGCAGATTGATTGATCAGCCTGCCATAGCCCTCCACAAAAGGTTGTTTTCATAAACCTGGGACAACGCTGCATGTATGTATAATGCCACGTTAAAACAACAAACTGTACGTAAACTGACCGACAGTCTTAATTATGAGTGCCAGCTGGTCGATGTCCGAGTCTCCGGGGAACAGCGGGTCGCCTGTCAGCATCTCCGCAAACAGGCACCCGATCGCCCAAATGTCCACCTCGGGACCGTACCTGAAATAGTGTTGATCTCTTTACTGTTCAAGAAGTACAGAACACCAACAGTTGAGCTGTATTGTGCTAACGTATGAGGTTATAAACTTACGCAAAGGTTAGAGTACTGCTAGTACTAATCAGTGTTTAAGTAAGCTAGGTTTCCGTGGCCTCCGTTATCCGATACCCGGCTCTCCGCATCGCACAGCACGAGAACCGGATCTACTAAGCTACTTTTTCACTTGTACGAGCCATGCAAGAATGGCAATAGTTTAACATAATCATGAACATTGTTCAGCTGAAAGGCGTCCACTGCTCGACTAAAGTCTCTCCCAAGCCAGCCAATTCGCGCAACCTACAACTTAAAAATATAGTTGCCGGCACGAGTCGTGAGCGCAAACTCTACTCATAAACCTAACTAATCTTATCTCCTATCACAGCAAGTTGCAAACGGGCGGGAACAATTGAATCAATATATGATCAAGCAGATTTACCAATACACAGATAGAAAACAGAATACAAGAGCACGCTGACGAGGGCAGCTAAAGTTAACCCTTTCAGACCTGGCGTCCACAATTGAGGACATAAAAAAATATAACTTTTCATTATAATTATATATTTTTTAATTTACCAAAATCCGTACAAGAAAATTTGTGCTCACGACTCGTGCCGGCAATTATACCACCAGCCAACTAAATAGTTTTGAATTTGTTAGTTAACCAGCTAAGTCACCATCAGAGCTGACTGTCCAGGGTGTACTACAGTACTGACCTATGCTCAGCTACGAGCAGTTCAGGGGCGCGGTACCACCGCGTAGCGACGTACTCGGTGTAGGGTTCGCCAGGTGCCGCCAACGCCCGCGCGAACCCCAGGTCGCACAGCTTCACGATGCCCGCGTTTGATACCAGCACGTTCTCTGGCTTCACGTCGCGGTGAATTATCTAACAAGGCATTTATACTTTTACACTAAAGGCAACTGCTTTGTGCGGCAAATCATTATTGTAGGTTAGGTTGACTGAAAGAAAATGTCTAAGGCATTAAGTGCTCCTTTAATTATAGATTATTTTTAACATGTGCGTTCATTTTTAATGAATAAATAATTTTCAAATCAAGAGAGCACATAACAAATACATATTCCGAACCTTCTAGTGGTATCAACAGCAGTGTTTTGGGCTCACTAGGACCATCGCATCAGTAAAAAGCTGGGCGGGAAACCTCTCCACCAATGCCAAACTTTCAATCTCCTGCAGTTAATCAAGGGAACAGGGGCGTTAGGACCAATGTGTGATGGATGCTAAGCTACAACATTTTGCTTATGGGAAAAGTATGCTTACAGAATTCTGGTGACAGTAGTCAACGCCCTTAAGAAGCTGGTACAGGTGCTTCTTAGCGGTGTCCTCGCCCAGGCCACCGGGTGCAGCCTCCAGCTCGTCCAACAGTGTATGGTCCAGGTATTCGAACACTAGGTAGAAGCGCCGCTTGCGACGAAACACCTCGATCATGTTCACTAAGTGGTCGTGTCGGAGTTTCTGGAAATTATGTCATAGTCTATATAACTTTACGTGGCTAAGATCAAAAGTTATGTGAGGTAAAAAGGATACACATGATGGAGTTTAAACTGCATCTGGGATAAATAACGTGTATTTAGTGAATTAACTATAAATATTACTTTTTCACGTCAGTTTTAAAAAAAATCATAAGAATGCGGGGAAATGGGAAGAAGGCGTGAGTTTATATAATATGTATATTATGTTTATTTAAAAAATTGTAGATTGGCCCATTCATTACCACTGTACCAATTTGGGAACACTTAATAAATGAGGGTTATTTTTGCGGTCCATTTTGCCTGGGTGCGCATGCTTTTGGCATAAACCACGTTTTAAGTGTTCCCAAATAGGTACAGTGGTCAAAAATGGGTTAGTTCTGCGTTTCTTAGCCGACTACTGTGAGAAGAAATACCGAAACAAATAATCATCAATGCGGGCCGGTGGTAAGATGGGATTCCAATGAAGAACTACTCTAGTCGCGCTTTTTCTGGGGCCGTACTATGACGTGATCATGGATCATGGTTCCGTTGAGAAAAAAGGATGGATGCTATAGGTAGTATACATATAGCTCCGTCTCTCTCTCACACTGGAACCATGATGGATCCATGATCTTTTTTCACGTCATAGAAGGGGCCCCAGGTCACGAAGTGGAAAAAACCCGCCATGACTAACGATACCTATATTGGAAGGCTGTTCTCATGTCTCGTGCGAAAAGACTGTATGTATGCATGTATCAGAAAGGTATGGTCATATTAAGGGTGTTATACAGACCATCAACTGAACAACTTAGCTCTATAGTAGCATTAAAAAAATCCTACATCAACTAAATGAATCTCAATGACGTCACTTACTTTGAGCATGCGTATCTCCCTTAGAGCCATCTTCCTGACGGCAGCATCCTCCTCAGTCTCCAGGAACTTCTTGATGGCGACCAGCTGGCCCGTGTCGCGTCGCCGGCACTTCAGAACCACACCGTACGAGCCCTCGCCCACCTGTACAATCGGAAAATAGTTATCTAAAGTAGGAAACCACTATTCTTCTGCCCTTATGTTATTATGGGTCGATGCATTAACTACTTTTTAATATTTCCGTCATCTGTGTTCAATTTGTTCCTAGCCTAGAATATTGAAAATGCCGTTCAAGCAAAAAAAAAAAAAGATACATTCCGTTAGAACATGTTATTCTCTTCACTTTTCAATGGGAACAAATCTGCAGGGCCATTCCTTGCGCTCTTATACGAGTTTGAAAAATACTGTTTTCAGCATCATTATTTAAAATAATAAAAGTAAAAAAAAAGAAAACCAGAAATAAAAAGAAAAAAACGTATTCTTTCGGAAAATAGCTTTTTTGTTTGTTAGCCCAAAAATGTATGGACGGTGAACAATCTCCTTTCCATGTCTAGGTTTGTTTCTTTCGTCGACCTGTTTTTTTACAGATCTCCTTACTGTAAAGGCTACCCTTTAGCAGTTATCCAGCCTTCCAATACAGGTCCTAAAGACAATAGAGACATTATGGATCTTCGTTATTACCGCAATATTTTCACAGACATTTATTTTGTCAGCATTCTGATATAACTCAAATCAAAATATGACTCATTCATTATAGAAAATGAGTAATGCCTAAATTAATTCTGCTGAACATCAAAAAAACTATTTTCTTATTTCTATTTACAGGATGTATTAGAAAGGTGTGATCAAATTTAAGGTTGTGGGTACAGACCATCAAACGGAACAACTTTTTTCCATGGGACCAACATCGTAATCGTAAGTACGGGACAGCTGATAATTTTTTCTAGATTACGATGTGAAACTGAACAACTTTCTCCATGGGATCACCCACAGAAAAGATAAAGAGGGACCACCCATGTAGAAAGTTAATGCCACCACTTCATTTTGACCACACTTTACTGGTACACCTCTATAAAACTAATGTCTTGTTCCCGAAATACAAATGGCAATGTTCCTAATACCCAAATTAATATTGCTACAAGTATTTCGGGCAGCTACAAAACAGCGAGGCATTCTTATAAGTTGGGCCTGACACGGGCTGATACTGACGTGGACGTAAATGCTACGAATCACTTCTTTACCCAGAAATATTTACCGGCTGAATTAAGTTAAACAACTTTCAAACCCTATAAGTAAACAAATTGTTGAAGCAGCTGAATTTTTTTTTTTTTTTTTTTTTAAATGGTATTAAGCAGATTGAATGGAATTCCAAGATTGAGAAATGATTAAAACTGGAAATATTAAACGTAGATTCTACTGTACACCAATTCAATAAATAATCTGTAAAATCCGTAGGTAATTCCAAACTATTCTTGCCTGAATCCAACCCTGAATCTACAATTGTATTCAACTTAGGTCATCATCTGTCTAGCCTTTTCCCAACTATGTTGCGGTCGGCTTCCAGTCTAACCGGATGCAGCTGAATGCCAGTATTTTACATGGAGCGACTGCCTATCTGACCTCCACAACCCAGTAATTGGGTAATACGATACCCCTTGGTAAGACTGGTTGTCAGACTTTCGGACTTCTGACGACCCGTAACGACTGTCAAAGATCCACGAATGACAGCCGGGACCAACGGCTTAACGTGCTTTCCGAGGCACGGAGGAGTCTCGGTATGTAAAGATGGTCACCCATCCACGGACAACCCCGGCAAGCGTAGCTTAACCTGATGGATCGACCTGTGCGGCTGTTATTACTTAGCCACAAGCTTTTTTTTTCAATTTTTGAAATTATTTATCAATTAATTTAATGCCGTTTGGGGTCGAAACGCTCGGGTCACGGGGCCCGAGTACGAGTCTCCTTTTTAAGAAAATTTTCACCGACTGACGAGCCAACGCTCTGGTCACGTGAAGTATATATAAATAAATAAATAAGTCTCGACTTCACGTGACCAGAGCGTTGGCTCGTTCTTTGGCCAAAGAATTAGCATTGCCATTCAACGTGGCAATGCTGCCAGTCTTCTGGGCACGTTTAAGGATGACATCGATGCGGACGAGTACTTTGACGCCTAAGTGTCGTTTTGTTTTTGTATTTATTTGTGTAGTTAGTCATTTAATTTAGTACTTACCTAGTGTAAATAGTGCTAACTTGTATATTGTAATTAAGGTTTAAAAAAAATTATTTAGGGCAAATTTTTCAATAGTCAGACAACTTTTATCTGAAGAATAAATATGACAGTTTGACATATTTTCTGTACAAAAGCTGTCAAACCGCCATATTTATTCCAAGAATAAAAGTTAACTGACGCAAATTATTTTTAAGACTTTAACTGCAAACTTTGATATTAAACAAATTATTTGAATGAATTAGAACCAACCTATTTTGATCATTGATCTAATAATTATACGAATGATTTTGGTCATTCATTTAATAAATACTAGCGACCCGCCCCTGTTTCGCACGATTTTTACTACATGACAAGACATCAAGATTTCTTTATTACAAGTAAGTTTAATATTTAAATTTTGTAGATGTAAACCTTCCGGAATAAATTTTCTAAATAATAGATAGTATAAACCGCATCAAAATCTGTTGCGGAGTTTTGAAGAACAACGCGGCCACACAGACAGACACGAAAAGCGAATTCATGTATAGTTACAGATATGTGTAGATTTAGATGTGACGGGTATTTGGTATTTTTACTTATGAAATTGAAAGAAAAGAAAGAAAGAAAAAAAAAGAAGTTGCCGTTTTACATAGATTGTTTTATTAAAAGAAACATTGTCGGTGCATTTTTGCAATATAACGCACCGTGCGTTCACTTGCGGTACCTATTGTCCATACACGTCGTGCTGTCTGTGCTGCATTGGTGCCACGACGGAACTCGTATTCGAAAATAGCGCGCTATTTCGATTTTTCCATGGTTACACAAAACATGCGGCGGGAAAACAAATGAACAACTGATTTTTTTTTTTAATATGCTATATTATAAAATTAATTTGAATTTGGAATTCTAAATATAATGAAAGATATTGATCTTCACTCTAGCCGGTATCAAAAATCGGCAATTTCATAGGTAACGACCTATTATTATTTGGGTAGTTTGGAAATATGGTTATTGGCTATGTAGACTTACCACCGCCAGCTGCTCGTACTTGTCCATGCCGCGGCTGTTAGGCGTCGACGGCGACAGGCGATCCATTCTGACCAACATCCTCGGCGAGAGAAGGCATCTTAACAGTTATACACCGAACACCTGGAACAAACAATAAACTAAATTACAGAAAAAAAAACACTAGACTAATTAAACAAACGAGCGAACACACACACACATACACACACACACTCGAAACTATAGTGGTGCTTACTCTCCCGATCATCAAGCCTTACATTTCTGCATTCCTAGCAAATATAGAGGGTAAATGATTCACTTTTTAAATATTTATTCCACTGCAAAAACTCAAGTCACTGCGAATACCAAAAACAAACAAACTGCAAAAAACAACAACTGCAACAACAACAACACAACTGCAATAAACTGATTTGATTTGAAAATTGAATTCTGAGAAATAAAAATGCATTTCAATAAAATATTTCCAAAGAAAAACGATACATGAACGAACAAACTACACATATTACACATATCATCAGCCATTATTGGCAAAATAACAAATGTCCTTGTTTGCATATAAACAATATTCTATGCATATAACATGAAAGACAATCCTAAGTAT
Source organism: Cosmia pyralina (assembly GCA_946251885.1). NCBI lineage: Eukaryota > Metazoa > Arthropoda > Insecta > Lepidoptera > Noctuidae > Cosmia > Cosmia pyralina. The sequence goes on along the minus strand of OX276359.1, from coordinate 4,888,387 downwards.
TATTAGTTATTATGCCGATTTCTGTAAAGAAACTGTTCTACAAATTGTAAGGCAGGGTCGTCAATAATTCACTAAGGTGGGCTATAAAACGCTGTTCGACAGAACAGTTCCAACTAATAACTAACAATTACGGTACACAGAAGACAGTTTTATATAATAACAGGGCTGTCTTCACCAAGACTGTAATTGCTAAGAAATTAATGCATGGTTTGGTACAAGTTTGAAGCGGTAGCAGGTCGATAAAACGCTTGTTGACGTTTCAAATGGATGCAGCAATAGTTGTGATTGTTCTTTTCCATTCGATTTTATCGTTTTCGTTGTAGTAATCCATATAAACCCTAAGGGCACCCTACCATTAAACCCCCCGATCTACTCCTTCTTGATATGGGACATGAGGCTCTAGGGCAGGGATTCTAAACTATTTTGGGTAAGAGACCCCTTTTTCATAATGAACTGATACCACAGACCATAGCCAAATTACTTTAAAAATCCTATACGAGTATCTCTAGTTTTTTTCCTATTGGTACAAAATAGGTACTTAACAATTTAAAAGCTTTGCGGACTTGACATCATTTTCTCACCAAATTTAATAAAATTTTATTAAATATATTCCTACTAAAATATTAGTCATTCTTATAACAAGTTGGTACACGTAACACAACTTCAGTACCTTGAAAGTTTCATAAAAGAACTTAATAGGTGTCGATTTTTAGACCTCGTCGACCCCCAAAGTCAGTTTTCGTTTTTATCGACCCCTGGGAAACAGATTTCGACCCCAAGGGGTCGATTTCGACCACTTTGGGAATCCCTGCTCTAGGGGCTAGTACCAATCTTTGGGTTCATTCAAGTAATCGAGTCTGGTCAAATTACACTGGAGTCGGTGCAATTCATACATTCGTTGGCCTTCGTGGCACTTTGAATAATTATTTTCATAGACGCTAGTAGGTATTCAGATCAATAACTTTGTGCGAAAATTGGCTTACGGTGATTTTTTTACAGAATAGACCGGGAGTAGGTACTATGTTTATAAATCGCTATAACCTTATGAATTGTATAGTCACACACTGGTGGAAAATATTCACACGGGTAAAGCACTGTAATCTGGATTTTCCTTATAATGTTATATAATGGATGCATAATAAAATGAAAATGTGATAAGACGTGGCTATGTAGCTGAATAAAAAATAAAAGTGAAATTTTTCATGTTTTGTAGACAATTGAATAAATAATACCTACCCCCCTATTGTGATGTCATCGTCAGTTATATCAATCCACGTGTGTGTAAAACTGTGGAGTGAAATCATTATTTGAATGTGATAGGTCGGTGACCAAAATATGAAAGATACTCGTATATATTGCTATGTTATTGGATGACATAAAGGCTTGTGGCTAAATGATAATTGATAACAGATGGACAGGTCGGTCGAAGGTTAAGCTACGCTTGCCGCGGTTGATTCGTGGTTGGGTGACCATCCATTACCTACATATCGAACCTTCCGTGCCTCGGAAAACACGTTAAGCCGTTGGTCCCGGCTGTCATTCGTAGATCTGACATTGACAGTCGTTACGGGTACTCAGAAGCCCGAAAGTCTGACAACCAGTCTTACCAAAGGGCATATCGTGTTACCCAGTAACTAGGTTGTGCAGGTCAGACAGGCAGTCGCTCCATGTAAAGTATGTATTCAGCTGCATCCGGTTACACTGGAAGCCGACCCCAACATACTCGTAGTTGGGAAAAAGGCTAGGCAGATTGATTGGGTGACAAACAAGGAAAAAAAGGCGAGCAGATTGATTGGATGACAAACAAGCAAAAAAGGCTTTGCAGATTGATTGGATGACAAACAAAACAAGCAAAAAAGGCTAGACAGGTTGATTGGATGACAAACAAGCAAAAAAAAGCTAGGCAGATTGATTGGATGAAATGTCTCAAGTACCTGATCGGTAACCACACCCTCCAAACTGGAACCCAGCCACGTTGCTTGGTGACAGAAAATGTATCTATGATAGCAATACTTCACCAGACATGCTATATCACCTAAACCTTCTGAAACGAGAATTTTATTCCCAAAACATAGAAGTATACTCAAGCAACTCATTAATGGCTCCCACGACGCGACTCATACACAAAAGAGATACCCGTATCCTCCTCATCATCAGCGTATAGCAGTCCACTGTTGGATATAGGCTTTTCCAATTGCACGCCATTCAGCTCGATTCTCAGTAACTCTCATCCAGCTGCTACCAGCCACCCTGCCAAGATCGTCGCACCACCTAGCCTGAGGGCGTCCTGCCTTAAGTTTGCCGATTCGCGGTCTCCACTCAAGAACACGTCTACGGCATCTACGCAACGGTCATCGGTTCTACGAGATCCCCCTAACTGCCGCAATTTGTCGATCCATAGATAGGTAGCCTATCAGATACCTTAAACCATCGCGTGTACCAACACCCTATCCTTTAACAATTGCAATGACATTTTAATTAGTTAAAATAAAACGATACCCCGTCACGCCACCCAGGGTCAGGGTCGGCAGTAATTATTACTGACTATAATGATGATAGATTTGTGAGACTAAATAAAATTATAGTCTGTAGTCTGTCGCACAACATCGTAATTTGAGTAAACATTTTGTCAGTAAACGGTTCACAAATAAAGTTGAGGTCGTTATTTGCTGTCGGTGGATATTTTTAACTATGATGAATGGGTTTGTCTTGCATATAGAGACCAACTTAGTTTATATGTATAATAAAAGGTGTGTATGCAGGGGGTACACATTCTAGTCAATGTGTTAGCTATATTGATAAGCTAGAGAGAGGATAACAAGCTTTGGTAGATTACACTGACCACAACTTGCGATAATCAGGGTGTCTCAAACTTAGTGCTTCAAGGCAAATGGGATAAAGCCACATATCATTTAAAAATTTAAAAGTTGGGTAGGTATTGGTTCTAGAAATTTGAAACTAACTGTGTTTGCTCTTTACATACCTATTTTTGTGAATTTTATACGATTAATACATTCAAACGAAACATACATTACGATAGAGTCCAGTTCTCTGGCATCCGTAAAAACATTTGAGCGTTACAAGATTCCAAGTATCTTCGTCGCTTCGGCATTGTTTGTAAACACGTGCGAAGTGCCGGCTGACGTCACGGTGCGCGTACGCATGACTGCACGATGGACTGTTTTTTTGTGTAGAGCCGCTTTCGTACTAGTGGCTATGTAGTAAATTTTTTGTATGTGGGCTTAGAAAGTCTCGGTAAAGTTTAATAAAAAGTTAGAACAAACAAGTAAATTAAATTCTGAACGTAAATATAGGAACATAATCTTGTACCTACACTATCATGGCATCTTCCAGCCATATTTAACGTCGCTACGTCGAAAATTTTGTTATCAGGTTCGAAAAATTCAAGTGAAAGTGTAAAATGTGTAAATGTTTCATGAAAATTATTTAATTAGCAAAATTTTCTGAATTGCTGTGAATATCCCAAATATTAAATTTTTAAATGATAGGCCGTTTATCCCATTTGCCTTTGAACTTTTCCAAAAGGTCGAGCAGAAAAACGGCAGGGTGCGCAAATAAGGTGACTATGATTCGGTAGTAGGCCAACAATATCAACATTTGTTTTTCTGAAAGCCATAATAATGTCAAGGTCTGATCATTACATTTAAATCTTAACTTATGACAATGTTGTGGTACTCATGATTAACAGACAATATATAATATGTTCACATAAGATCTGAAAATACATTTCAGGCTTCCAAAAACCGCGGTGATTACAATTTCAGTGCAGCCATCTACAGGGTGAAATTTTAATCGTTTTAATCCTCTTAAGGGGTCATTGTACTCATCATTATGAACAACTTTTACTATGGGACCAAACCTGAAATCGCAAAAAAAAAAATCTGCTGCTCCCTACATATTGAAGAGTTAAATGTAGATAAATGTACTGAACAGCTGATTTTTTTTGCGATTTCAGGTTTGGTCCCATAGTAAAAGTTGTTCATAATGATGAGTACAATGACCCCTTAAGAGGATTAAAACGATTAAAATTTCACCCTGTATATGTAGATAGAACAAAACTTGTATAATATTCTATATGTGAACTTTTCTCTATCAACCAACAAACCACAAGTACTCGTAACTCATTTGCCACCATTTTCTACCACCCGAAGAATGCCAAACTCGCTGATCAAACGCAACAACTGATCTATGTGACGTTGGAACAGCCCACAGGCAGTTAAAGTGCCCATGTGTGGTCGTTTCGTGCGCTTAATGGCGCTGGCTCAATGTCACCGGCGTCCCTCATTTATAGTGTATCAGCGTGACCCTGGGGGACACGGCTTTTACAAGTTCAATGTAAATAATTGGTTTATATGACGGTAGTTTTTGTTGGTAGGTTCTGCTGGCGTAGCATGACTACTTCTATCTCTACTCTAGAAAGAGTAGACATAATCTTTATACTCGACTACGGCGAAGCAAAAAGGAGGGTTATGATTTTGACCGGTATGTGCATCTGTTCCCTCATAACTTCTAAACTACTTATCATCTTATCATAATTTGACAAATGAGATATTTATTATTTATCTTTACCTATGAAATTGCCGTTTTGCAGTACTGGCCATTTCAAATCAAAATAATTTTTGTTTGGCTAAGAATTCTAATTTCAAATTAATTTTATTTTAAAAACATGGATTTTTTTCCAAAAGTAGTCATTTGTTTATTGATTAGTGTTACATTTTCATCGCATTTCAATCTTTTTCGTCATCATGGATACGTTAAAAATTCGAGTAATTATGGAATATGAGTACCGTCGTGGCAGCAACGCGGCACAAGCGGCACGCAACATCAACGACGTTTACGGAGCTAACACTACAAACCAACGCACCACTTGTTATTGGTTTGCTCGCTTCCGTTCTGGAAATTTCGACCTGAAAAATGAACCTCGCGGTCGTCCGAAGACTTTGGTCGACAATGACGAATTAAAGGCGATTGTGGAAGCTGATGATACACAATCTACGGCTGAATTAGCAGCAGCTTTCGACGTTAGCGTCAAAACAATATTGGTCCATTTGCGTCAAATTGGCAAGGTAAAAACGCTTGACAAATGGGTGCCCCACGAACTCAATGATCGCCAGCGCGAAGTACGCGTCGAGACGTGCCTTGCACTACTCAACAGACACACAAATGAAGGAATTTTGAACCGCATTGTTACCTGCGATGAAAAATGGATTCTGTTTGATAACCGCAAGCGCTCAGCAAGTTGGTTGGATCCTGGTTCAGCACCTAAACAATGCCCTAAACGAAAACTTACCCCTAGAAAAGTGATGGTCACTGTTTGGTGGTCTAGCGCCGGTGTGATTCATCACAGCTTAATACCAAACGGGGTGAGCATTACTTCAGATGTGTACTGTGAAGAACTGAACACAATGATGGAGAAGCTGGCACATCTCCAACCAGCATTGGTCAATCGCTCGTCTCCGCTGCTCCTGCACGACAACGGGCGACCTCATACTGCACAGCAGACGGTCTCCAAGTTGCAAGAACTGGGGTTGGAAGCTCACCGTCATCCGCCCTACTCACCAGACCTTGCGCCTACAGACTACTACTTTTTCCAGAATTTGGATAAGTTCTTGGCGGGAAAAAAATTCAATACCCGAGAGGCAGTACAAAATGCCTTTGAAGAATTTGTTGCCTCCCGTCCAGCTGATTTCTTTAAGAAGGGCATGAATAAACTGCCACTGCGTTGGCAAAGATGCATTGATTGCATGGGTGATTACTTCGATTAATACAAATAAAAAATGCATGAAAAAAATTCGTTTAAATTTTTTCATACAAAACGGCAATTTCATAGGTAAAGACCTATTATCATTAGAAGCGTCTTGATCGCCCGCTGGTTATAGGCTATGTGACGTCACATTAAATTGAATATGGTGCCTTCTAAAGGACATAAAGTGCTGTACTAAAAAAAAAAAAAATTAATCATGTGTTGGGTGTCAAATGAAAGGACTTAATTAGCACTTAGCACATTTCAAAGATATATATTGGTAGCTATTGCTCGCGGCTTTGCTTGCATGCACCCACAGAAATCTAAATAATAAGGTGCCTTATTATTTAGATTTCTGTGCATGCACCTAATAATTGGGAATAATTTCTATAAAATTACGCCTTTGTGATGTGAGCCAAATATATGTTCACACCAAACTTACCCAAAATACAATGGATGAAAATTATTATTCTTTAAAAATGTAAAGTGGCTCTGCAAAACACGAAATACACGAAATTATAAGGAACCCAAAATAATTTAAATAAAAAATAAGTTTAAAAACTAATACTGAAAAATCACGCGCTAAAAAGTATGAAACAAGAAAATATACTCATCTGAAATTAGAAAAAGACAGACAAATTAATAATCCGGAGTCACACGTAATCGGTTCGATTCGTAACATAACGTGTGACTCCGGCTTTATAATTTGTCTGTCTTTTACTTTATGTAAATAATTTAATCACTAACCTAGTGATTAAATTAGAGCAGTACTGCTCTCAAAACAGTGACGGAAAACATCGTGAGGAAACCGGCATGTCTTAGAACCAAAAATTCAACGGCATGTGACATTCATCAACCCACACTGGGCCCACGTGGTTATATTATAGCCCACTCTCTCTCACAGAGAGGAGGCCTGTGTCCTAGCAGAGGGAAAATTATACGCTCATTATGTATGATGAAGTAGGGTTTTATTAAGTAGACTAATTACTTAAGAAAGTAGTTATTAGTCTGCTGTTTTTATACCTATATCCTGGCTGGGCCTGGATGCGTATTGTATAGCCATAAACATGGTATATAACCCTACCAATCATTGTGTACGTCCTTAGGGCAGGCGGCCATGGAATAGTAGGCACTTGAATTACATAGGTAATTCATGACGCAAACGCGCTGCTGCTGACTCAATATAAATGATATCCATAATATTTATCTATAATAGCCGTCGTGAAAATACTATAATTTAACCCTGAACGGACGAAATTAATATCTCTATTGAAAGTATTTTGTTATTGATTGAAGTTTTTCGAACTTTAATTTATTATTACTAATATTATCGGCTTTTTAGTTTGACCGTGAGAATAAATGGACACTAAGCCATCTAATACCTAAAGTTTTCTGTTAATAAAACTTTGTTTTCTCCTTGAGTACCTACATATTATGTATTGTGATTATTACTAATTTAAAAAGGTTTTTTTACAAAGCAGCGAAATGTTACTGAATGGTAGATAAGCTACGATATTGGCAAGTTTTCATAATGAGTACACATGTTGAAGTTTTAATCTATTTACTAAATAATTGATAATTATGTAATCTTGTACATTCTCGAAACATTAACAACGCCTGTTAATAATGCTATGAATGATATTTATTTTGTGTTTCCAGTTCATCCATCATGACTTAGAGAACCAAATAAGAAATGCAATGTCATTGATCTCAAAAAAATATTAAAGCTTGTACTGAAGGTTTTCAATTTCTACCAAAACAGTTTTATTATAGCAAACTGGGAACTTTGACCTAAGTTACTCTTTTATATCGTGACTTTTAAATGAAGCTATAAACTTGCATTTGCATTGCAAAACATGAAACATGTTGAAATCAAAAATTAATATTTTTTATTCTCTATAAAATACCTCAGTTATAAGTAGGTACTTATTTAACAAGAAAGGGAAATACTAACGTAGGGTTTATCATAAGTTATGCAAAAACCATCGCTTTACCTAAAGATCTTTAATAAATTAATCCGTGATTCGTGACCAAGAAATGGCGAAGTTTGCACAACAAACTTATTTAGTCATAACTTATTGATTTGTAATTTACTTCATCGCAAACAGAATGTTACATTATGGACGGTGTGCAAAAAATATCGTTTTAAAGCTAACTACGTCATACCTAAGGTAATTGATTGTTTGTTATAACAACGGGAATGATTACTACAAAATGCTTGTCGAGGATGATAGAATGTGCAAAAAATATCGTTTTAAAGCTAACTACGTCATACCTAAGGTAATTGATTGTTTGTTATAACAACGGGAATGATTACTACAAAATGCTTGTCGAGGATTCTAATCCCGAAACATCAAAATAAATTGGAGTCCTTAATATTACGCAATGCGATACGAGATCTTCTTCCTAAAGCATGCTAATAGCATATCATATTATTATGCATAATCAGTATCAATATAAAGTTCCCACTGCTGGGACACAGGCCTCCTCTCTGTGAGAGGGAGTGGGCTGTAACCTACCACGCAGGCCCAGTGCGACTTGCACTGGGCCCGGTAATGTCACAAGTCTTCGAATTTTTGGTTTTAGGACATGCCGGTTTCCTCACAATGTTTTCCTTCACCGTATTGAGAGCCACTGTACAAAGTAAAGCGCATGCCTGCGTTCGAACCTACGACCTACAAGCCTACAACTCGTAGGGTCGCGACCGTTATCACTGGGCGCTACTGGGCGACCAATGCTGTGCACTAATAAATTGTGGGTATTTTCATAGGGTGCTATAATGAAATGGAACTACATTTTAAAGAAAATATAAAAAGAAATAGAAAAAGTTGAGAGGCGTCAAGGGACCCGGATGGAACGAAGTTCCTTTCGATCAATTAGTGAAGGAATTGTAATAATTTTTTTTTTTAAGTTATAATAAGATTTTTTTTATTATTAACAAATATAATGTAATATAAACTTAATCTTTCTATAAGAGAGAGAGGGAGAGAGAGAGAGACACGACAGAGAAACATGCGCACGTCGCACAGCTTACAATAGCTTACTATAGCAAAAAGTGTCATTACAACTTTTCGTGAGAATTTTTTCCGTCTAGCCCCCTTTCACAACGCGCGATAAGGAACTTCGTTCCAAAAAAACAATCGATCTTTCATTAAAATAACCATAAAACGAATCTTATTAACCGTGTTTTCTCAGAAAAACCGCCACAAAACTTCTTCTACAACAAACATGAAATGACAAAAGGTAGTTCAAGTTGCATAGTCGCGACAAAACAAGCATGTTATTGATTAGTAATTCGTAACATCGGGCTCAAATCGCGGGTCGCACGCGACCTACGTTTTTGTACGGGTCCCAACCCAAACTCCTGCCCTGTCTTACAAACTTATTACATTTATATGAAGGTCGACAAATTGCACTGCCTAGATCTTTGTCTAGATTTGTGATTACAATCGTAATGGATAAAGTTTTCTCGCTTTGGTAAATTGCATCTCGATTGGACTTTGGGGAATTGAGTTACCAAAAGGTATTCAGGTCAAACCATTATTAGGTAATTTTATATTTATGGCGATCTGGGCGACCGAGCTCTGCTCTGATGAAAATAGAGAAAACCCTATATTGCAACTTTCATCGAAATCGTTAGAGCCGTTTTTGAGAACGTGTTTACAAATATATTATTTGTGTATATAATACAGATGTATATACAACGTGTCGTTTTGCATCCTCGTCAAATTTCAGGGTGTGATACAGAACATCAAACCGAACAACTTTCTCCATGGGACCAACATCGTAATCGCGAAAAAATTTTCGACGGCTGATTATTTTTTCGCGATTACAATGTTGGTGCCATGGAAAAAGTTGTTCGGTTTGATGGTCAATACCACACCCTTAAATTTGACGAGGATGCAAAACGACACGTTGTATATACAAATATTGCTCATTTAATAGTACAGGATTATATGACTTTTCCCCAATGGTTCATGCCAATTTACCGCCTAAACCCCGGTCTCTTTGAGCCTATTTAAATAAATTTGCTATATCAAATCTCATCTTGCAAACTTAAATTACCAAATCAAATCAAATCAAAAGTCATTTATTTAAATTATGCTGAGAATAAGCATTTTTGAACGTCAAGAATTACATAAGACAGTATCTCAAAACGTCGGCCCTTCACCATTTCCTCGTGTTTTAGCTGGGAAGAAGAGCAACAAACTCCCCAGCAACCGCTTTATTTACAATCCTAAGACACAAAAATCCAAATTCTTCAGCAATTTCTTTAGCCCGTCGGATCTGTTCGTTCAATAACTGTAATTATCTATCTCCATTCATAATTCACCATCAAGGCACGCACTGTCATAGCGTCCTCATTTTTGCTTCTCCCTTTTTTTTTTGTTTAACTAAATAGCTTAATAAGCTATGCAGTGAAGCTAAAGCTAATACCATTATGAGTCTGGTTAGTCACGGCATGTTACGTGACAATGTGGCCGTTTCTTTTGTGGACGATGATGGGGATGTGGTCTAAAAGAAGTACTGTACGTAGCCGTAATAGGGTACTGTTTACCTTCTAATATTTTGAAAGTTCTATGGCCTGTTTCACCACCGACGATTATGTTCCTATTAACTTACTTGGCAGATAATTTCATACAAATTCTGTTCCATTTTTGAATTTATTCGGTGAGTAATGGCAATTCGGACATCGAGAAATAGGCCCTCAATGTTGATTTTCACCCTCTGGTCAAGAGTAGATATATACCTAGCAATTTTTTTTTGCGAAAGCAGTTGATAACTGCTTATTTTTTTTTTTTTTTTTTTTTTTGCGTTAGGCGGAAGGTGAGGACGCCGTGGCGCCTCTCCAACCACTCCTCAAAGAGGGGACTTATCGCTGCAATTGTGGCGTGCCCAGCGCTGGGTTGCGACAATCGCACTCTCCATGTTGCCATGAGATCCCGCCGGAGCTCTGTCCGCTGTACCGTGATTTCTCGTGGCAGCGGAGTTACGCCCCGGCGTTTCACCTCCTCGCGCCACCCCCACACGTGCGCGAGGACTTTTGCCTCCAGATCCCATGGCGGGTATAAGTACCCTAATAGTGGTTGTGGAAGTCCTCCTGGTTTGAGCACTCCATAGAAAACAGAAGTACGTTGATAACAGCATTTAGATATTTGATGAAAAAGACATCATCCCCACTTTACTCGGAGTAGTAGAGGATGCGACATCATCTGCCTAGCCTTTTCCCAACTATGTTGGGGTCGGCTTCCAGCCTAACCGGATGCAGCTGAATACCAGTATTTTCAATGAAGCGACTGCCTATCTGACCTCCACAACCCAGTTGCTGGGTTTGGTAAAACTGGTTGTCAGACTTTCGTGCTTCTGACGACCCGTAACGACTGTCAAAGATCCACGAATGACAGCCGGGACCAACGGCCTAACGTGCTTTCCGAGGCACGAAGGGGTCTTGGTATGTAAAGATGGTCACCCATCCACGGATCAAACATGTCCTACAATGGTGGAATGTGTCCGCAACGAGAACATCAGGTTCGAAATCATTAATCGAATGATAAATTTAAAAAATATTGGATGATATTCCTAGAACAGGTTTGTGAGAAACAGAACCTTGGATTTGATCTTAATCTTAGTACCTTTTTAACCGACTTCAAAAAGGAGGAGGTTCTCAATTCGTCGGAACCTTTTTTTTTTTTTTTTTTATGTATGTTCCCCGATTACTCGAAGATGGCTGGATCGATTTGGATTTTTTTTTTGTTTTATTCATCACAGTTGTACATCACAGTTGGTCCCATATAAAATTGATTAGATTTGCTTTGGTAGTTTTTGAGTTAGCTTCAATAATACGTATTTTTTCCTCACTTTTATATGGATGATGTTCTAGTTTGTTTTGCAGGTAGTGGTATTACAATTTGTGTGGGGTAGGTACCGCAACTAAAAAGTGAAAAATAAAAACTTTTTTACAAAAAAATACAACCGACTTCCAAAAACAACACTACAAAGTGAAAAATAACTTTAATTTCGGAAGTCGGTGGCAAAAAACGAAAATACATTTAACTAGACACCGACTTTCGAAATTAAAGTTATTTTTCACTTTGTAGTGTTGTTTTTGGAAGTCGGTTGTATTTTTTTGTAATAAAGTTTTTTAATTGTAAGTATAATTGAAAGTGTAAAATTAAAATTCTGATAGGGATGATAGATTACATTCACATTATAATACATGTTGTTTATGAAGACTGTTTTGCACCTAGATTTAAAAGTCATGAACGAACTATGCTGTAAAATGTATAGAACAATGTGAACAATACTAGGCAATCTGCCTAGCCTTTTCCCAACTATGTTGGGGTCGGCTTCCAGTCTAACCGGATGCAGCTGAATACCTATATTTTACATGGAGTGTCTGCCTATCCGACCTCCACAACCCAGTTGCTGGGTAATACGAAACCACTTGGTAAGACTGGTTGTCAGACTTTCGGACTGTCAAAGATCCACGAATGACAGCTGGGACCAACGGCTTAGCGTGTTTTCCAACACGGAGGAGTCTCGGTATGTAAAGATGGTCACCTATCCACTGACCAACCCCGGCGAGCGTAGCTTAATCTGATGGATCGACCCTTGCGACTTAGCCAACAATACTAGGCATTTTAGCCATTTCATGTTACAGTCGTCAACATTGGTACCTAAGGCGCTAGTTAACATGTCATGAATGGCTTCTATACGGCTATCAAGTAACGTAACTTACAAATTACTGGTAATTAAACGAAATGGTATTACACCAATTTAAAAAATGAATGTTGCTGTAGCTTAAAATTGTTGTAAAAATACCTAAAATTAAGTTTCTTGTTAATATAAATCGGCCCAGAAAATAAATTAAATGGCTTTTAAATTATTATAGACACCAGCTCAGCCAGACCTGACAAGATAAGATCACATAGGATATCATTTTTCGCCTCAGCACCAATAATGAGAATAGCTCATACCAGCCCTACCATGGGGTATCTTATTACCCAGTAACTGGGTTGTGGAGATCAGATAGGCAGTCACTCCATGTAAAATACTGGTGTTCAGCTGTATCCGGTTAGACTGGAAGCCAACCTTGCATAGAAAAGGCTAGGCAGATGATGACCATGATAAAAATATTGGGTACAGATACCATGGAGGTAGTGGAGGTGACTACATAAGATTCCTCGGACGCACAATATTACTACACATCCGAGAATATTTTCATGGGACTATACTACTAACTGATACTATCCTGGGCTTACTTTTTTTAGACTGCCAGTTGTCTCATTCGTACTCATTCCCCGATTCAGATATGGCTGACAACAATACTAACGCTTCGTCACCTTACGGCCCTGAATTCGGTAATAATCACAAATACAAATATCCCTATAATATAGTCTGCACACTAATGTAACTTATTTTCTAAGCGTAGAGTGTTGAAGAGCTTATAAAACCGGCCTTGGTATAAACAAACACGTTTGGGCCGAAAGATATGACGTTGTGATATTAAGGCTGTGTCCTCGGCCTTCAATACTGTCTGCTGAACATGAGGATTTTTTAGTGACGAAAAATGTGGTAATATGAGAGTCGATAGGCGTAACTTTACAATCTGAGTCAAATCACTAGATCATCAAACGCCATTACAAGGACTGCAAGATCTTTTTAGTCCTAAGGCCGTTCTTACATTACGACACTCGCATGCGACTCACCATACAAATGTATGTGAGATACTCCTCGTCGACTCATTTTTGGTACTGACGTAGGATACTAGTTGTCTGTAAGAATCGTAAGATTAGAATATGCTAAGTTTGCACCCGATAGGTTAGGTAGCAACCACCCCAACGGGAACGGGACGTCAACGAAAAAACAGACGACGGTGCCATAGTAAGTATAGGGGTCGAGGACAGCTCAACATTAGTATTTATTTATTTATTTTATTGTAATCGGAAAACAAACAGTATTAACAACTAACAAATTTAACATCAAACTAATCAACTAGTAACCAATTACATGTTTTCGCATTTAATCTACTATGAAGAGCAAACTTGTTATAGAGAAAAAGAAAGTGAAAAAAAAAAGCATTACAAATGTGGTATGTACCAACAATAACATACAATGTGCTCATTAGCAAGCACACCAGTTCCTTTATGAATGCTATGAAGTTGAGTGGAAGGCATTCACACGTGTTTCTGTCCAGCTGCCCCCTGAGCCACAGCATCGAAGCCGGTGTATACTGTTATCTTGTTGAATATAGATACCTGTACTGTCGCTACTGCGGCGCCGTTATCTGTTTCCTAGTTGACGTCCCGTTCCCGGTACGGTGGGCAAACAATCTAAAGGTGCGTTTTCACTGACGCGGAGCGGAGACGTGCATGAATCGTCGTGTGCGGCTGTTATTACTTAGCCAAGAGCTCCTCTGTTGTCTTGTCCCTTGTTCTGGACTTATTGAATGTTTAAACAGGGTTTAAACATTTAATGAGATGAGATTGCGAACGTTGTTATAAATACGGGAATTGCCTCTCAGAGGTTTGAATAGCCAAACCTAGGAGCGCCGGCGCATTGATGTTTGACTCTTTAACAAATGCATGGAACAATCCAACTAATTTTGTTCACAATTAATATTTTAGCTGTAACATTAGAAAATGCATTACTAGCATAAACAGATCCGACATACAATAGAAGTGGTGAAATTTTCCAATTCTACCCACATAATATACGCCCTATAAATACCGTAATTCCTCGAGCACGTTTGAATCATTAGATAACGTCGATGCGTGACCTTTACAGTTATCAATATAACCAACTTATGAAACATGTGCACGCTAAAAAAGTTATCGTTCAAAACTGAATGTCATGGAAAGAACGTCTCGGCGCCATAAGCCTTGTTCTCTCGAGCGATTTAAAACAGTGACTTGAATTTTATTTTGAATGAAAATTGAATGGTTTTGAGAACACGCTTTTTGGGAACAATCGTAACATGATCTTACCTCAAAACTATGTAAAGAAAACATGCCTACTATCTTTAAGGAATACGGAAATGAATTTTTAACTGTACGGGACACTTAAAACACGACCACCTAACGAGCCTGCAATATTAATGATTAAATCGTGACATTATCACCAAGAAGATCAAATAAAAAATTAAACTTCAAAAACATTTCTAATGCCAACCGCCTGCCTTCACAACATTCATGTTTATTCCCTTCAAAACAGAAACAATAAAACCCAACTTCAGTCATTTGCAAATTACAAAACCATAAAAATGACGATCCACAAACCAATAATTAGAAAACATTAAAAAGCAAAAACAAGGCTGTAAAAGTTGATAAAACTTACCCTGTTTTGTTATAAAACAGGTTCATAACGTTTAAATCCATGATAAACAACAGTAACGTTTAAATATTAAAACTGAAATAACCAATTTGAATGTAAGTATTTTTCACGTGTTTTCTCGTAGCGGTTACGGCGTAGCGGTGCTACGGGCGGGCGGCTACGGTTGCGCGGAGGCCTACACTGACGGATGGGGTCGCATCGGGTAATGCTACGCGGCGGTGCGTCAAACCCCTACCGGAAATAAATCTACTGTCATATTTTTTTATGAAATATTGAAGTTTTTTAATTAGTTTTAATGCGGTAGGGGTTAAAGTAAGTTCTGTGGGGTTTCAAGGTTAGAGTTGTTTGATTAACTAAGAAATCACAATGTAAAGAAGTTAAATAAAACATATGGGTCATACTATCCTTATCAACCATTTGCCCCTATTTTCTGTAACAAACCACATATCCTATCCAAAATACCACATCACCGAAATTCTACAACCCTTAATTAGCAATAAAATTGCGGGCAATATCATTACGAAGTCGATATCTAGTCAGGCGAGCCTGCACGACGCACACAGAGACGGGCCCACAGTCCTACCGCTGGATGTCGCGGGCTCGTAAATCACGGCGCGCACGACAACACGACAAACGCAATCTGCAACCATCCGAGCGCTGTACGGGAAGTATGAAGGTGTGGTCGCACTGACAGCGATCATTTGCTTATGACATCTAATTTGATATTAATTCATTGCCGTTCTGAGTCTTCATTTACTCGATTTCAATACTTATTTTAAATCGTTAGTTTTATTTTTTAATTTATTTCTTTATTTTATGCTTTTATCTACATTTTGTTTTAGATAATCTAAAACTGAAGAAAGTTATTTTTAAAGATTTTATTGCAGATTAAAAACTGGCGTATATAAATTTATTTTCTTATTTATGAACTTGAAGCCGACTCCAACAAAGTTGGGGAAAAGGCTAGGCAGATTGATTGATTTATGAACTTGGTAATTTACGAGAGGCTGGTCTTGAGGAGTATTTAATTGTGTGTGTTGTTGTGTGGCACTTTAGGCATAAAATCAACAATACACACAACAACAACAATCAACAATCTACAGTGATACTAAAAACACTTTATTTATTTATCTTCTTGCATTTACCATTACAGCTAACCCAATGCGGTAAATGCGCTTATCCTAACTTATGTAAACTAACATCTTTAACTAATTATGCATATCATTCATAATGCATTCCTTGTGAATTCACTCAGAGAACAACAGAATAAGTCCGTCATACTCGCTATGAGGTTGAGCGTGCGGAATGCACGCGTCAGGGGCGCCTCCCTTAAAAATTCTAAACATACGGAAAGCTGGAAGTGACCGAGCCTAAATTGGGATAATATACCCGTGGTCAAAAACAATATAGCCAACTTACTCGTATGTTGGTTCAAACAAAAGCCATAGAGTATGGTCTATCCGCTAACAAAAGAACCGCAGCGTACCCACAGAACCGAAGCATATCTTCATCAATAATACAATAAAGACAATGTTTTTGCAATGTGCCCGCAACGATGACAGACCAATAATATTCCGCAAAGTACTTCATTGCGAACGAAGGAACTACTAAGAAAGAAAAACTTGTCGTGCAGAAATTGTTCGAAATAAGTAATCTTGGAGATAGTCAGGCAAATAGGTCATTGGTCCCGCTGTTGTGGCATGAGCAACAAACTTCAGTTCCTTTATTTCGGACCATTTATTAACCGACTTCAAAAAGTAGGAGGTTCTCAATTCGTCGGAACCTTTTTTTAACCGACTTCAAAAAGGAGGAGGTTCTCAATTCGTCGGAACCTTATGTATGTTCCCCGATTTCTCGAAGATGGCTGGACCGATTTGGATTTTTTTGTTTTATTCGAGAGGGTCCCATATAAAATTAATTAACTTTGCTTCGGTAGTTTTTGAGTTAGCTTCAATAATACGTATTTTTTCCCCAGTTTTATATGGATGATGTTCTAGTTTGATTTGCAGGTAGTGGTATTAGAATTTGGGTGGGGTAGGTACCACAACTAAAAAGTGAAAAATAAAAACTTTTTTACAAACAAATACAACCGACTTCCAAAAACAACACTACAAAGTGAAAAATAACTTTAATTTCGGAAGTCGGTGGCAAAAAACGAAAATACATTTAACTAGACACCGACTTCCGAAATTAAAGTTATTTTTCACTTTGTAGTGTTGTTTTTGGAAGTCGGTTGTATTTTTTTTGTAAAAAAGTTTTTTTTTAATTTAGTGTCGTTATAGTAAAAAGCCTTTACCAGACAAAACCAACCACCACCAAACTATGTTGAGATCGGCTTCCACTCTAACCAAATGCAAATGAATACCAGTAATTACAGGGAGCGACTGCCTATCTAACCTCCATAACCCAGTAACTGGGTAATGCGATTTTACCCCTTGGTAAGACTGGTTGTCAGACTTTCGGCTTCTGACAACCCCGTAACGACTGTCAAAGATTCACGAATGACAGCCGGGACCAACGGCTTTTAACATGCTTTCCAAGGCATGGAGGAGTCTCGGTATGTAAAGATGGTCACCCATAAACGGACCAACCCCGGCAAACGTAGCTTGACCTGATGGATCAACCCGTGCGGCTGATATTACTTAGCCACGAGCAGACATCAGAGCATCAGACATAAAATAAATTGAAAATTGTGCCGGCCAGGCTACAATGTATCGTTAAACATTTTTGCTGTCCGACTTTCGAATATTGTGCAAATGAATGTCATCGAACACCTTTGTTTGGTGGCCTTAGATGATACGTGTTGGTCTGCGATGTATTCTTAAAAGTACAGGATTTAGGTAATCTGTTACCACTTTTAAGATTCAAGATAGGTAGGTGATTAGTTAGGTACTTAACATGACTAACCATAACTTAACTAATCAGTTACAAAAGCGGCGCAAATACTGTAACCTTATAGGTAACTACAGTTTAAGCTGTTTTGGGGTCGAAACGCTCGGGTCAAGGGGCCCGAGTGCGTGTCTCCTTTTTAAGGAAATTTCTCGTCGACTGATCAAGACTTCACATGACCAGAGGGCTGGCTCGTTCTTTGGACAAAGAATTAGCATTGCCATGCAACGTGGCAATGCTGCAGACTTCTGGGCACTTTTCCGGATGACAGCGATGCGGATTGACGCCAAAGTGTCTTTTTGTTTTTGTATTTATTTGTATAGTTAGTTAGTCATTTAATTTTGTAATAATAGGTTGGGGAAAAAGTTTCTTCGCATTTTTTAAGAAAATTCAAAACATTTTTTAATATACATTATTTACATTTATCTAAAGTATGTAGGTACCATTTTGTTCGATAACTTTTTGCCATCTTGTAGGTAGGGACAAGATCCCATTGCTATAGACATTTTGGGACTTCTGATCAAAATACCGCGACAAGTGGTTTTGGCAGTCCTCTCGTGATGTTAACCTGACACTGCCTAAAGAATTCTGAAGAGACCGAAACAGGTGGAAATCTGAAGGTGCAAGGTCAGGACTATACGGCGGATGCATTAACACCTCCCAGCCAAACTCTCTTAATTTTTGCTGAGTGGCTAAAGTTGTGTGAGGTCTAGCGTTATCATGATGAAAAACCACACTCCTTCTGTTGATTAATTCCGGCCGCTTTCTCTCAACTTCTTGCTTTAATCTCATCAGTTGTTTGCAGTAGAGTTCAGAATTGATGGTAATGCCTGGTGGTAACAGCTCATAATGAATAATTCCCTTACAATCCCACCACACACACAGCATCACCTTGTTGCGAGTTAACCCGGGTTTCGCCACAGTCTGTGAAGCCTGACCGGCCTTTGACCACGACCTTTTTCGCACGTTCGTGTCGTACGTGATCCACTTTTCATCACCAGTTATCAGCAGTTATCGCAGCTACACCAGAAAATTATTGAGTCCTGTCAATTTACATCAGTCATCCTGTCTTCTGAAGCTATGGAGCAGCTAGACGACCAACACTTCATTATAAGCTTTCCTAAACCTACAAAAGTTCGTTTAACCTGTTCTGAAGACAACTATAGAATGCTGAAAGGGAGCTACTTATCTGTCATACCTAAAGGCTGCATGCTAAGAACTATAGCATTTACTGCAATCAATCGTCATGATCAAACTAAGGGAAAGATATTGAAAATTATGGACTTACCAATTATGAAGGAAAATTCGTACAATGTACCAATGAAAACTATAAAACTAGATACCATTGACCTTAGCAGTTTGCATTCAAGTAACTTTAAAATCGCTCTACAAGAACCTGTAACGCTACAGTCGTCGAACACTGAAGCCATATACCACACTACTATACCGGTATACATTCTACTATGGGTAGCTGCTGGAAACAGTCCGATTGTTTGCCATGGTGGTGACTTAAGTTATCCTCGCAAAGGTGACCGTGACTATACTTCGGACATTCTGTCTCCATGTACAATAGATCTTTTTCGTGAACCGCTATGAAAGGATAAGTTGGAATCAGGACCTTATTGTCATGATTAGGAGCCAGGGATAATTTATATAGGATAAAGTTAGTAGGATAAAGTATCGGAAATTTTATAACTATTACTATTTTATTCCCATTGTAATAATATCCTAGTCTAATTATATCAAAATACTCTCTGAAACTAATATCTAGAAATTGATCCTTATTATATAATATACCTAATCTATTCATCATGTCCTTAAACATAGCATAGTTCAATATAGAACTATGAATACTTCTAGCCCTAATAAATGCTAATAAATTTTGCAATTTGTCTAGTTCTTTAGACAAATTATCTATATTGTCTCCTAATATCATTAGTAACTGTACCAAATGAGCATATTCAACGGTGTCTGTTTCATGTCTAACACTGCTGGCTAAAATAGAATTGATAATTTTCTCGATTTTACTTTGGTTTTCTACTATTTTATCTGTAACGTTTGAGCTACGCGAAACCCACTGCTTACTTAAACTTATTTGGTGATTCATTTCAGCAACTAAATTATTTTCATTCTGTTTTAGGGTTGCAATGGCATTATCATATTTTAATGCATCAGTATAATCTAGATTACCTGAAATGCTCTTTATTACTGAACCAAGACCATCTATGAGACCTCTTTTAACACGCTTTACCTCAAGTGTTTCTAACTGTTCCGATATTTCTTCTAATTTAGTATCTAGATATTTAACTTGGGGTTCATAGAGAGATCGTGACACATTACTCAATTGTGGCGTAAGATTTTTCAATTGCTCATTAACCATTTCTAAACTATTACGCATATCATCAAGGTTTACAATTTGGAGAAAGGAGTGGAAATGTGAGATGATTCTTGTGGATCCCAGGTTGAAGGGCAAAATACCTGGTCCATCGTTAAGACTGTCTAGCGTTATCTCGTCCGCTCGGGCCAGGGCCAGGGTCAGGACTAGTAGTATTTTCAGTGTCCTGTAACAAACGAGCACTATTAGGCACCCGTTTTAGGCGTGATTTAGGTACGGTGCCTCTTTTCTTTTTGGTATAGATATGAATAGGCAAATCCGCTAATACCGTATCATGAGTATATCGAGCTGCTAGCTTTTGCCTATGGCATAAAGGGTTCCTAATAAAAACTTGTTGTTCTGGTTCATAATCTTTTTCAGATTCGCGATTCTTATTAACATTTTCAGTAATTTCGGTGCGGCGATGAAGTGAAGTGTCGTTGAGAATATCGTATACTTTTGACATTCGTCTACGATGTTCCTGGATATATTGTTGTAAGAGATGTTCCGATAGATTCATATCTATAGGATCCCGGGGATCGAAATGACCGGTAATTATATCGATAGGCCTACATTTTGTAAAGCTATGTATTGAGCTATTATATGCCAGTATAGCATAAGTTATAAGATTAGTAATTGATTCTCCTCGTTGTTCTAATTTTAATATACGCAAATGTTCCAACAGTGTAGAATTTAGTCGTTCTACCATTCCATTTTCATTGGGTGTATTAGGACAGGTTTTATGATGTTGAATTTTGTGCAATCTAGTAAATTCAGAAAATATTTGATTGTTGAATTCCGGACCATTGTCTGTTACAACAGTTAAAGGCATTCCGTGATGAGTAGAAAACTTTATTAAAGCTTGTACGACACTAATAGCTGTAGCATCTCTCAAGAAGTATGCTTGACCATACTTAGAGAATGCATCTACTATTATATGATACTTATTCATTTCAATACTAAGCAGATCTAAATGTACAACCTCAAAAGGCTTTGTAGGTGGGGGTACAATTTGTAACCTTGGTCTAACTGGATTGCGATCATACTTAGCTTGGCCGCATATTCGACATTCATTGATATACTTCGTTACATGCTCTTTCATATTTGGCCAATAGCATCTACGTGATAATGCTAGATAACATTCGTTGATGCCTCTATGATTGGTTTTACCTTCATGATATTTCTTTATAATTTCTTGTTGCTTGAAATAGTCTTTAACATTTTCTACCTCGGATTTGGTAAGTACTAATTTCATTGCAGAATTTTTAAAATATTTTTGGATTATAGGTATTATAGAATACATTTCCAATGTAGGATTTATTAGAATACCTGTCTTTACTTTTGGATTAACATATTCTTTAATTGCGCTAATAACGTCTTGTTCTAAACTAGATTTTGTAATTTGTATGACAGTTTTAGTATGTGTTTCAAATGGTTTAGAAACACTAGGCTTGCTTTTAATATCTCCTACAACATTAAGATATAATTGCTTATTAAACTTATTAAGGGGGTCATCGGAAATAGGAATTTCTAATATGGGACTTTCTAAATCACTATGGGCACTTAAAGTCCTAGAATCCGCGCTTTCAGTTCTAGAATCTGAGTCCGAGGGTGCACCATGTGACGTGTTAACTACTATCGAACTAGTTTCTTCATGATTAATTTCTATTCGTGACAAAGCATCTGCATTAGTGTTATATTTTCCTTGCTTATAGACAACTGTGAATTCAAATTCGCTTAGCCGTAATCTCCAACGGGTTAAACGGGAATTCGGTTCTTTAATATTCATCACCCATTGCAAAGGGCGATGGTCGGTAACTATTTTAAATTTTCGTCCAAATAAATATGGCCTAAAATACTTGGTTGCCCAGACTATAGCCAAAAGTTCTTTTTCGATAGTGCTATAGTTTATTTCACTAGAGTTAAGCGTACGCGACGCATAAGCTATTGGTTTATCAGATCCAATAGTACCTTGTGACAGTACTGCTCCAATTGCCAAATTGGAAGCGTCTGTAGTGAGTATAAAATCTTTTTTAAAGTCAGGGTACTGAAGAATTGGATCATTGACCAGAAGGGTCTTACATTTTTCAAAGCATTCGACATAATTTTGATTAAGTGTAATTTTAGAGCCTTTCTTTAAGCTTTGAGTCAAAGGTTTAGTTATTTTAGCAAAATCAGGAATGAATTTTCTATAATAACCAAGAAGTCCTAGAAACCTTTTCATTTCGGTAGGGGTTTTAGGTAAGGGGTAATTTTGTATTGCTGAGATTTTATCTGGGTTAGGCTTTATTCCATCTTTACCTATAATATGCCCTAGATAAGCTGTTTCTAATTTAAGGAACTCAGATTTATCCATTTGTATTTTAAAGTTGGATTCACGTAACCTTTTAAAAACTTTTTCTAGGTTGACTATGTGCTCTTGCAATGATGTACTAAAAACTATTATATCATCTAGGTACACTAGACAAATAGTATTCTGGAGTTCTCGCAACACGTTGTCCATTACTCTTTGAAAGGTAGATGGACTATTCTTAAGTCCCATGGGCATTCTTAGAAATTCGAAATGGCCATGTTCTACATTGAATGCTGTTTTTGTAATATCTTGGGGGTCCATTTCCACTTGGTAGAATCCACTAGCTAGGTCTAGCGTAGTAAAATACTGACAGTTACCTAATTTGTCTAAGACATCAGCAATATTGGGGATAGGGTACTTATCGTCTATGGTTTTCTCATTAAGTTTCCTAAAATCTACTACAATACGCCACTTAGCCTTTCCTGATGCGTCAGCTTTCTTAGCTACTACCCAAATAGGAGAACTCCAAGCAGAATTAGAAGGCCTAATTATACCTTGTTCTAACATTTTACCTATTTGTTCTTGTACTTCCTGTCTATGAATATATGGATATCTATAACTCTTTGTATAGACTGGAGCTTCATCTGTGGTTTTAATTGAATGTTTGATTTTATTAGTGAAAGTTAATTGTTCACCTTCAATATAAAAAACGTCTGCATATTGCGAGCACAATGATTCTAGATTAATGCGTTCCTCTTCATTTAAATGGTCAGTACGAAGGCGTGATAGCACGTCTTTTACGCGTTGCTGTTGCTGTTTAGTGCGTGTGCACTCGACATTATGAACTTCTGCAGGCATTGCACGATCCATTGAAAAGATTATATCATTCCTACTTGGATTCTGTACTTCTAATATACCCCTATTCTGTTTAACCGTAGTGAGGCATTCACGTATGATACAGTTTGAAATAGATTGTTCAGGAATATAAGCATCTCCATCGCGAACGTTAATCGGAATCTTTAGTAACTTAGATGAACCAGCTGGAATAATATTTTCATATAAATTAGTATTACGTGAATCATAGATTCTAATAGGGTTTGAAGCGAACTTAGTTGTAAATAATTTATTTTTATAATCTATTGTAGCTTCCCATTTTTCTAGCAGATCAGTACCAATAAGTCCATCAAAGTAATCGTGGAATTTATAGATATCAAATGAAACTGTACCTGAATCATTAAATTCATTAAAAATAGGTAAAGTAATTGAATAATCGTTTCTAGTTTTAGCATGAACACTATGCACTTCGAATGGAGAATAATTTAATGGAAAATCACTAAAGTATTTCTCAACAACATTAGGGCATAGAAATGACTGATTCGCACCTGTATCTATTAATAGCTTAAGAGGAGGTGACGCGATTTGAACGTATGGAAGGTACCGTTGAGTTTGGAGATTTATTTCTATTTTGATTTGTCGGATTTCGGAGTTTTCTGAAAATCCGGCTCCTTAGATTCTTTGGCGTCCTCTTTTATGCTTCCGGACTGCTGGGGATATTCTAAACATTCCTGAGGGGATGGTTGATATTCATAGTACAAATTTTCTGGGTACTCATAGTAATTATAATAAGTTCCGTCATAATCGATAAAGTAACCATTGAACGAAGGATCGTTAAAACAATCATTAATATGCATCTCCCGAGTTTTAAAATAATTATTAGGTGGAGGATTGCCTGATTTGCTCCAGTCATGCCTAGAAAAAGCGTTAGTGGGTGGTAATTGTCTGCTCACGAAATGGCTAACACCACTCATTGGGGGTGGTTGCGCTGATCCACTAGGCTGGCTAGGAGAATTTTGCTGGGCTAATTGAAACGGGTTATTCTGACGGTTGTAAATCGGTATGGGTGCCCTGAATATTTGCTGAGTTCGAGTCGGACCAAACTGGCGAGGTTGGAAATAAATCGGTTTCCACTGCGGTGGTTGTTGAGGTGGAAATTGGAATCGTGCAGGTCCTGGCATTCCATAATTATTAGGCCTTGGATCAGGCATATTAGACGGCATTTTAAAATTATTACCGGGTTGGTTATTGCTATTAATTTTTTTATCAGGTAAACGGTCGTTACGATTTTGCAGATACATGGTATTAGTTTCCTCATGAACAAATTCTAGTGCTTGTTCAATGCTTTGAGGCCGCATACAGCGCACGCGTGATCCTACGGGATCTTTTAATCCGCGCACAAACGCTTGGAGCGTTAATTTCTTATATAAATCCCTTTTGGCGTCTATTGTAGTTTGTAAAGCGTCGTGTAAAGTAACATATGTCATAATTGTACTAAAAAGATTCTGACAACGCTCATAGTACTCTTGCGGAGTGTTAGAGCCCTGTGTTAAAAGAGATAAATCGTTGTAAAGAGCGGTCTCATCCCTTTGCTCAGCAAAATTATTTATTAATGCCTGACGAATGCCATTCCAATCACTTGCTATACCATTCGAGTTGATTAAGCGAGCAGCAGATCCCACAATTTTATTTAATATACCATTAATAAGTGCAGAGTTAATTAATGCGGAACCACCTTGAACATTATAATATTCTTTAACTAAATGATCACACAATTGAATAAATCTAGTCAGCACATTCGGGTTCCCGTCAAAGTCGGGTACCAGCCGTAATGCTTTAAAAACGGTATCTAAATCCAAAGACATTTTCCCAGAAAACGATTCTGTGTCCTCGTATAATGTATCTAAATTAATATCTCTACTAGAATCTATCACTAATTCTCTACTACTTCTAACTATCCTAATATTCCTGGATTTTCGTGGAAAGAAAATTTTGGAAAGTTATATTAGTACAGGCTAGGAGAAAGCGGTCACTAGAAATAATCTAATGTACTTACATGAACATTATTTCGGCCCCTTTGCGTAATCAATGTCTGGATTCCTCGATACAGCACGACGTGTAGATTCTGGATACTCTGGAACGACTGGATAGCCGTACGGGCGGCTTTACGATTACGGAAATCTACCTTTTTACGCGAAACCGACCGCGAGTAT
Source organism: Cosmia pyralina (assembly GCA_946251885.1). Classification (NCBI taxonomy): domain Eukaryota; kingdom Metazoa; phylum Arthropoda; class Insecta; order Lepidoptera; family Noctuidae; genus Cosmia; species Cosmia pyralina. The sequence continues at coordinate 4,862,687 of OX276359.1, read as the reverse complement.
CCTACCGACTGCGCCAATTACGTTCGGCGGCAATCGAGGATGCAAAGAAAACCGAGATATAATTTACTTATCAATTTAATTAATGTAAAATTACAATTAAATCGGTAAAATTAAGATGCGTGACAATTGATCGATATCAGAAACAAGAGTGATTCACAAATACACTAAATCAACATTCACTGCTATAGCACTGTGTTCGTTCCCGCGCCATCGGATTGCTGAGAAGGCGAATTCCACAGTACGAGCGCTGGGTGGTCTTAGTCATTGTCTTAGGAATTCAGGGTTTCGCAAGTGGCGACATAACATATACTTTATTGTACACCACAAAAATACATAACAAAAAAAAAAGACACAAACTACAAAATATACAATGGGCGGCCTTATCGCTTTTTCGCTTTTTTTTTTTATATGTTTTTTCCTCCGAATAAAATGAAATTACAAAACACTTTATGAATCATTTGTAAGTTTTTTAATAACTTCGCCGAGTTACTGAAGTGGGGCATAATGATATGAATAGTTAAAAGACAGGCCGAGTATCTCTCATACGGCCGTGTGTGACCTACATTCATACACTTTTTCATAATAATTAAGTAATTATTTTGGTCACGGCCTCGTTAAATATTCATCCTATTATTATGGAATAAGTTGTCATTTTCACAAGACGTAGGTGTTGGAGTATAGCAAAAACAAACGACCCTACTTCAACACTATTAGTCTTTCTGTTTCTAACTCATAAATATAAGTTTTTATATCCGAGCCCGCCCTCAGCACTTGACTGAAATCCTGACTTTCTCATAGCGTCTGTACTCTTCTATAAGCCTTGCATGAGACCACACGTCTCACGTAATATTAGTAAATCACACCTTCCAATATATAAAGTAAAGGATAATAAACACACTATTGAAATCCTTAGAACGGTCTTTCCTTTGGCTTTCCCCTTTAACCCTAACAGTAGGTACCTAAAGTCGAAATAGTTGGTCACATTGAAAGATAGCAAAAAGACTTCGTTCAATCAAGTCAACAAATCTTTTAATCACTGCAAACTCAACATAGAAAAGAAAATAAGAAAATTGTTTATTCTGCATAAATAAAACGCACATTACAAAAAATGGGAGAAATATAGAACACACATGCACTGTAGGCCAAAAAAAGCCTGTTGACAATTTTGTCCAATGCTTGATGTCAGGGCCAGGGACCAAAGACAATTTACAATTACATTGCCTCTGTATTGCGACAAATGACAACAAACAAGCAAAACAAAAACAAATCCGAATTGCAGAGTGGAAAAATAACTACTTTTTTAACAAAAAACAAAAATAAAAAAAAAAACAGCACAACATTTACAGCCACAGCCATTTACAGGCACTTTTAAATTGTCTAGGAGTCGGTCAGTTTTGAAGCTAGATGCCCATTCCAAAACGTAGATCTCTATGGAGACGAACGAGATACTTATACAAGATCCTGGATACGTTAGGTAATCCATTCCCATTATGCTCATAAAATGCCAGTCTGACAACACTACAAGCCTTAATAATTCAAAAGCCAACATACTAACAAGGAAAAAGGCATAACCCAAGTGCATTGCACTTTTTCACCAACCGTCATGCAATCGGGGGGTTATTGCTAAAAAGCTACGCATAAAGGCTCTCGCAGACAGGCGCGACGCGACACTAGTAGAACAATTTCTATGAAAACTTCATGGACATTATTCTACCAGAATAGCGTCGCGCCTGTCTGCGGAAGCCTTAACTGGTAATTACACCGTCTTGGTCATACCACGTGACCGGGGGCGGTGAACCCTCGCGTGTGGCGGTCAAGGGGGTGACCAGAAGTGGTAGACGTCTGGAAGTATGGTCATGGCGGTATTTGTATGTTGGTGAAATTCATTTTGAAGGGGAAGTCGGAAAACGTATGGGATTCGGTGTGTTGTTGTGAAACGGGAAAGCTTTAAATAATTGTACTTAGGTACTTGATTACCGTGTAGAAAAGTGACTACATCCAATATACTGTAATAAATACTTAAAAAGAGCGCTCATTCGGTTTCATGTTGTCAAAAAAACTGTCTATAGGTAGGTAGATATGTCAGGCACATTGTCGGTGAAAGTCAAAGTCAAAAAAACTGTTTTACAAAAAAATACAACCGACTTCCAAAACCAACTACAAAGTGAAAAATAACATTAACATTGTTATTTTTCACTTTTTAGTTGTGGTACCTAGATAAGCCGACCCCAACATAGTTGGGAAAAGGCTAGGCAGATTGATTGAGTTGTGGTACCTACCCCACACAAATTCTAATACCACTACCTGCAAAACAAACTAGAACATCATCCATATAAAAGTGGGGAAAAAATTCGTATTATTGAAGCTAACTCAAAAACTACCGAAGCAAAGTTAATCAATTTTATATGGGACCAACTGTGATGTATACCCTCTCGAATAAAACAAAAAAAATCCAAATCGGTCCAGCCATCTTTGAGTAATCGGGGAACATACATAAAAAAAAAAATAAAAAAAAAAAGGTTCCGACGAATTGAGAACCTCCTCCTTTTTGAAGTCGGTTAAAACTCATTTATTAGTTCTAAATGTGGTAGGTACAAAAGATGGTTGGTACAACACGTTATTTTAATGTTAAGGAGGATGCGCTAAGGTAGCCCGCGAAATTCAAATTTTCTTACGCTTTTTGCAATTTGCAGGTCAGTGTCAGGTTGTATGTTGATTAAAATATGAGACGCGGCCGTAGCTAACATGGCTTTAAAAAATTATAATCATTTGAATCAGCAATAAAACTCCATAAGTTAGAGTTGACCTCAAATCGAAAATTTGAAAAACTTAAGAAAATTTGAATTTCGCGGGCTACCTTAGCGCATACATTTTACAAACGGCTACATATCAAGTTATACATTTCCAGTTTAAGCTGACTTCTCATTGTACGGAAATCCTATACAATGCGAGATCAGCTTATACTGGAAATGTGTAGCTTCATAAATGTAGCCGTGTGTACCTATCCTTTTACCCTATTTGGTTTCTTAGTTTTTTGCGTAACTCTCTTATCAAACTTCATTTCGAAGCTTATCACAAAAGTGACAATTCTGCACTCTATGTGACTACAAGGACCTCTTAACTCAAGTATTTAACAAGTGGACGTAGAAATAACATACTTCATAAAATAATGGCGTCAGGTCAGGAGCGTGGTGTTATGTCGCGGCCACATTAACGGGACATGCCGTTGATTATCGCGATGAAGGACGTTGGCCGTAGGTGTAGCCACCACTTACCGCGAAAATTTGACCGCATCTTGACCGAATTTAACTACCGCGATGTTTATGGCGATGATGGGCATTGACGTTGACGTTAGTGTGGCCCCGGGGCTTTAGAATATTACGTGAGCTCTTGGACTATGATTAAATGGCGGGATAAGATCGACTACGGATTGAAGTGCAACGGCCGAAGCACGTGGCTTTACGTGGAAATATAATAACTGCAAAGAGACCAAGTACAATTATTTCTGCAGTTATTATAGACTACCTTCTTTTCCTGTGGATTTAGCAATTGCATTTTTTTTACTGTTTGTTTTTCGCGTTTTTCACTATTTACTTGTCGTACGTACCACACAATCAATCTGCCTAAAGCCTTTTCCCAACTATGTTGGAGTCGGCTTCCAGTCTAACCGGATGCAGCTTACAGTATTTTACAAGGAGCGACTGCCTATCTGACCTCCACAACCCAGTTACTGGGTAATGACTGACTTTAGGGCTTCTGACGACCCGTAACGACTGTCAAAGATTCACGATTGACAGCCGGCACCAACGGCTTAACGTGCTTTCGGAGGCACTGAGGAGTCTCTTTATGTAAAGATGGTCACCCATCCACGGACAACCCCGGCAAGCGTAGCTTAACCTGATGGATCGACCCATGCGGCTGTTATTACTTAGCCACGAGCTCCTCCGTACCACACAAGTTCATCAACATAGATTCGACGAACTGGATTAAAAACCTAATAATGAAGCCAAATCAAAAACTGCTAAATCAAAGATAATCAAATTTAAATGTTAGAAGAATCACGTAAATCGATCCAGTAATCACTAAGAAACCGGTGTTGCTCTTCCTTTTTTAGGGTTCCGTACCTTAAAAGGAAAAAAACGGAACCCTTATAGGATCACTTCGTTGTCCGTCTGTGTGTCAGTCGGTCAAGACCCTTCTCAGGAACGCGTGGAGTTATAAATTTGAAATTAGTACTTATCAAATACATAAATATATGGTCCCTCGGAGCTCTAAAAAATCAAGCTTGTAAAGTAAACGCAATAAAAAAATACGGCCATCTATGCGACATATTTGTTAATCGCAAGTAAATCAAAACCGGCTACTTCCCGTTGACCTAGAACATGAAATTTGGCAAGAAGCAAGCTCTCACAGCACAAGTGAAGGAAAAAGTCCGAAAATCGTTAATTTGTAGTTTTTTCACATAAAAAAAAATGTTTTTTGCAAATAACAAAGATTGATTGATTGATGATTCAATACGTATGAACATGTTTTTCAACTACAATGCTAAGTTTGTTTTACAAAAACCAACTGATTGATGCTTGATTTAGAATTAAAATTTTGGATAAATTCGTTTCAACTACGGAATCCCTTCATTGTGCCTGGTCCGTCACGCACTTGGCCGGTTTTTTTGTTCATCGTTTGACTGTTGTTAAAACCCAGCTGTAGCTTTATGAATTAATTTTTTGCAAATTATAAAAGCGAAAGTAAGTTTGTTTGTTTGTTTGTAACGCTTTCACGCTCAAACAGCTGAACGGATTTGGATGAAATTTGGCACATGGGTAGATCATGACCTGGATTAGGACATAGAATACTTTTTATTCTAGTCGTATGTTCACGTGGGATAATATCCGCCATCTACGCAGGCGAAGCCGCGGGCAAAAGCTAGTTGTACATAAATCAATAAATAATAATGTTTAATGAAATTAAAATATTTTTATAAAAGGAAAATGCAGAACCGTATACGCGTGTCAAATTAATATCGTCATTGCAGCGGCACGTTATATACGTATGGGAGAAATAGTTTTTCAACTACAATGTTAAGTTCGTTTTTGAGATAAATTCCTTTTCGACTTGGGAACTCTTCATTGTGCGTGGTCCGACACGCACTTAGTTGGTTTTTGAAGGCCTAAGAAATTGCCACTACGATATTACTTCGCTACGAGTAGAGGAAAACCAAATAAATGATGGATGGACTGGTGAAAGATGATATGGCTAGAAAGGGAGTGGACTAGGTACCGAGATGACGACATAGAGAAAAGAAGTATGGAAGAAAAAGACATGTTGCGCCGACCCCAAACAAATTGAGGTAAGGGCAGGAGAATGATGAATAATGATGAATATTATGTGCACTTGCTGTGCTGTTTTGAGTAAGAAAATCACAAAAGAACCTATTTATAAAAACTCTTAACGACTTTCAAAAACAACACTACAAAGTGAAAAATAAATTTAATTGTATTTTCGTTTTTTGCCACCGACTTCCGAAATTAAAGTTATTTTTCACTTTGTTGTTGTTTTTGGAAGTCACTCGGTTGTATTTTTTTCATTTTTTACATGTGGTACCTACCCCACACAAATTCTAATACCTGCAAAAGAAATTAGAACACTATCCACATAAAAAGTGGGGAAAAAATATGTATTATTGAAGCTAACTCAAAAACTACCAAAGCAAAAAAGTTACGAGTGGACATACCAAAAAAAAAAAAAAATACGTGTTGACTTGAGAACCTAATTTTTTTCGTCAGTTAAAAAGGACTTTAATGGTCTAGTAAGTCTAAAATAGCTCAGGCATCTATTCTTTATTTCTTCTCCATATAGGCAAGATGACTTCAAATGGAAGCATTTTACAACATGGCGAAATGTGGGTGAATGTGGGTATGGGTGTGGGTGTGGGTGTGGGTATGTACACCTCTGCCTAATGTTACATTATGTACAATTTAACTTTAGCCTTCCATAACATCATCATAACATGACGCCTGTATTCCCCCCGAAGGGGTGTACCTAGAGTACACCCACATTTCGCCAGATAAGTTTAAGTCCCATGTAATATGGTACGATCTACGATACGAGGAGCTCGTGGCTAAGTAATAACAACCGCACGGGTCGATCCATCAGGTTAAGCTACGCTTGCCAGGGTCGGTCCGTGGGTGGGTGATCATCTTTACATATCGAGACTCCTCCGTGCCTCGGAAAGCACGTTAAGCCGTTGGTCCCGGCTGACATTCGTGGATCTTTGACAGTCGATACGGGTCGTCAGAAGCCCGAAAGTCTGACAATCACTCTTACTAAGGGGTATCGTATTACCCAGTTAAGGCTAGGTTGTTCGGGCCTGTAGGCCTTTGAAACGCTACCTCCGCCTCCCCCAAATGTAGCGCGACGTGTTTATTTACGACGCGCTGCCGACGATTTCGCGGAAAATGTATGCTACAGTGTAAAATATTTGCAGTTGATCAACTTAATTAGTTTTTCTTAGGTTGATTTTTTTGTTGTCTACGGTGGAGTGAACTAAGATTTTTACATAAAATGTCGTTTTGTTTTCACATTATCAGATAACTATACCAACACGATTCGATAACAATAGGTACAATTATTATCAGCCCCATGATATTGGTGAATATCGATGACCATCGCGACACGACAAACAACCACACTACTAAGTCGGCGGCAGTTTGAAAAAGTTTGCTCAATTGAAAGAATGCCCGCTACTCTCACCCCGCACTGTCTTCGCCGGTAGATATCGTGCCGATATCGGTATCGGTGTGTGTGGAAATCGGTTATCATGGTATGGGCATGTGATGCGGAGAAATTAAGAAAATGTCGTCTGGAATGTTTTGATTATGAATCTAGATGACTATACGAGTAAGGGAATACCAAAGAAACGATGGATGATCTGTGTGAAAGATGATGTGGCTAGAAAGGGAATGACTATCGAGATGACGACTAATAGAGAAGTATGGAAGATAAAAACAAGTTGCATCGATCCCAAAAAAAAATGGGATAAGGGCAGGAGAATGCTGATAATCGGTATCGGTCGTTGTTACGACGATATAAGTGACATTAAAACACAATGTAAAAGCGAATTATTCCATTACTTCATTGGGCTGAGTAGGAAACGAATATAGCAGATAGTTACAGATTGAACCTTTAAACGGCTATTTTAGTAAACTTTCATTAAATCAAATAGCTTAACGGTTTGACGACTGCTTTGCAAACCCGTGGTTAAAAGTTTGATTCTCAACTGTTATATTTTTTTCGATTCTTTTTTTTATATTTTGTTATATACCTACTGTTATTTGATAGTTCGCATAACGTACACAGAAAACATGAAGTTTAGGCCTCTTATACCATCTATATTTATAATAAAAATAAATATCAATGGTTAGCTGACAGTTAATGAGAAATCCCGTGTGCACAATCTACTGTTATATTTTTTAGTGATAGCCGGGTTCGTCAGAAATAATCTGTAAGAATCACTCAGTGTATTCGTGTTATGCCATTAGGTATTACGCCTGTTCGTGTCGTTCCTGCATAGGAACGACACGAACAGGCGTTTGTTTATTTATCCACTAAAAACGAAAAACTTCGCAAGCAGTGGGAAATTGCTACTGAAGGCTGCGCGTTTCGACCTCAGGACAAGCTGCTTCGTCGTCGGTCGCTTGCTCACGCGTCACCAGTCCTAACTCTCTGTGTATTTTGGCTGCTGAGAGAGACCACAACTACAAACGTACTGTAAAGGAAAGTTTTATAAAATGTGGCTGTTGTTTTAGTATATTGTGTGTCTAACTTGCATCCCCTATAACCCCATTAGTGACTGAATAAAAAAAAAAATTTTTAGAATGGGCTAAAAATGGTCGTACTGTTTTGCTTATGCTGCAAACATATTCTTTTGTTTTTATGTTGACCACTGCTCATGAAGATCAGTAATTATTGACAACTACATATGAAGGAACAATTGCCGTACTTTATTATCAAGGGATGTACCTACTGCTACAGCTATAATTTATCGAATCTACTATTCTAAGACATCAAAATTAATTTATTATATTGTCTAACCGGCCCAGCTCATGTGGGATTGCCGTCCCATAGGACTATTTACCTAAACAAAAGTGCAAGTATCAATATGTTAAACGTTACAAACCAACAATAGGATACGTCATCGACGAACTTGCTTTAGAACATGGGCACTGAGTGATACGGTTACCGCCTAACCATGGCTACGTTCACAAAGCGCTATTTTTCGAATGTATAGAACACGATATTTTATCGTATACTGTGACTTTTTGTACTCAAAACTGATCATGGGGTGTCGTTTTTATGGTTTTCGAGGGAGCCAAAGCCGGTAGTGAAGTCAAAATGAAAATTCAAGATGGCGGATGTGAAAATTTTCTGTTTGTGTTTTAAATCATACGTTATAAGGAACTTCATTCCTGACGGTGGTCCCCGACCGCACATTTTTATTTTTTTCTAATTTTCACTGTTGTTGCCAGAGTGAAAGTTGATTATTATTAGTATCCAACCGACAACCGGACACATTGTATTTATATTATGTGTAATTTATGTAGGATATGGTAGTAGACTAGTAGTGAAGACAGTTAGATGGAGAGTGAAAATACTAATGTGGATGAATCTGATGATAAATCTTAGAAAAATGTGTTTTAAAACTTCTTCATAAAGGACCACGATAAAAAATTATAAACTACTCGCGCTTGACTATAATTTTATCGATAATAATTTGCAATGTGTCTTAACACTATCGTAAGATGACAATTAAACGTCATCATACCACATATAAATAATCACATTTTCGAAAACGATATTATGAATTAAAACTATAATATAATTACGAGATATTTTTTCTAAGCTGTCGCAATTTCATATCTAATGTGTTCGTCTTTTGTTTGAATTTTTTTGAACAACTGCAGGAAGAGCGAATTTTTAAAAATTTTGACACAGGTCCAACCTCGATGACGTCCCGCAGGACTCTGAGCGCGAGCGGATTTAGCCAAATTTACTAATTTTGAGTTTATTTAAAAAAAATCTATTAAACTCAAAAATCCAACCGTTAAATTCCCTCTGAAATACGATTACCTAATGGTACATGCAATTTTCATATAATTTTATGCTGTAATTAGGAAATGAAACGGAAAATGGTTTTGAAATCGACCATGTTTCGGATTTTTTTTTCATCGAGGAAATTACAACTTATCGTGTTTTGAACCGTTAATTTCCCTAAAGCAAGGATGTATCTCTGCCATATATTTTTTTCAGGACCTTAATACAATAATTTGACCATTTAAAATTGATTCTAAAACAGGTAAAATTCGGATAACCCCCCGTTAATGGGTTGTGGAGGTCAGATAGGCAGTCGCTCCATGTAAAATAATGGTATTCAGCTGCATCCGGTTAGACTGGAAGCCGACCCCAACATAGTTGGGAAAAGGCTAGGCAGATTGATATTTTTGTAATATGGTACGATCCTATTTCCATCAACCGGACACAAATCCAGACTCCGGGCTGCGGTGTATTCCCGTTCGTCCCCTCGACTTCCCCTGATTTTGTTGGTGGGGACGAACGAAAAAAAATAATAAATTATTCCCGTTCGTGCCCACCAAAAAAATCGGGGACGATCGGGGAAAAAAAAAATACGAATTCCCCGTTCCTCCCCTTATGGGGACGAAGTCGAGGGGACGAACGGGAATACACCCGGGCTGCTACTGATAAATTCCAGATCGAAAAACCCAATAATACTTTCTCCGACCTGGGAATCGAACCCAGGACCTCATGCTCAGTAGTAGCGCTTGCGACCACTCGACCAACGAGGCAGTCTTCTATCTAGTATCTACTAACTATCAATCGCTTTGATGCGGAGGTGATGATAATAATATTCCTATCACGGACCTACGTTTCTCAGCCAACCAAGGTACTAGAAATTATAGTTACTACTATCACAGTAAAATAATGTTACAGTAGTTTATCTTCATAGAAAACGGCTGTAACGACACGCTTCGAAATCTCAGTATATACCAGTACGCAACAGTTCGAGTGCGCGGCAGTTAACGCACGGACGGACGCGTATTTATGTAGCGAGCAAGCGGCCGTAGGTAATTAATTCAAGGTCACTGCCCAGGTAAACTACTGCAGCTTTATTATTCTGTGCTACTATCGTGTGGCGCGAAAAATTAATTACAATAACTAATTCCAGACTCTCGCGAGAATAAATTGATTGCTTAAGCTAATGAGGGCACGAATAGTTCCTTAGGCCTCTGCCTCGAATTTCGCGGGCAGCGGGGCGGCAGCGGCGGCGGCGCGGGAGCGGCCGGATTTTATGAGTAAAAACAAATGGACCGGACCTCGAAAACAGCGGCGCGGAAGCGGGGCGGGACAATGCGAGACAGGCCTCTGCCTCGAATTTCGCGGGTAGCGGGACGGCGGCGGCGGCGGCGCGGGAGCGGCCGGATTTTATGCGTAAAAACAAATGGACTGGACCTCGAAAACAGAGCGCGGAAGCGGGGCGGGACAATGCGAGACAGGCCTCTGCCTCGAATTTCGCGGGCAGCGGGGCGGCGGCGGCGGCGGCGCGGGAGCGGCCGGATTTTATGCGTAAAAACAAATGGACCGGACCTCGAAAACAGAGCGCGGAAGCGGGGCGGGACAATGCGAGACAGGCCTCTGCCTCGAATTTCGCGGGCAGCGGGGCGGCAGCGGCGGCGGCGCGGGAGCGGCCGGATTTTATGCGTAAAAACAAATGGACCGGACCTCGAAAACAGTGGCGCGGTAGCAGGGCGGGACAATGCGAGACGCGCCGCCGCCGCCGCCGCCCCGCTGCCCGCGAAATTCGAGGCAGAGGCCTTAGAGGCGGGAAAGCGGCAAGATTACTCACATGACCGTTAATATTGATGCATAAGGAGAAAACGACTACGTGTTGTGAGTTTTTAATTAATACCTAAAGATTAAACTCAGATGGAATAACAATAAACTCTTTTACAAAAAAAAAAACAACCGACTTCCAAAAAAAAAAACACCAAAGTGCAAAATAACTTTAATTTCGGAAGTCGGTGTCTTTGGTTTTGTATTTTCGTTATTTGCCACCACAGAACATTAAAGAGGTTATCTGTTCTGTGTTTGTCACCGACTTCCGAAATTAAAGTTATTTTTACTTTGTGGTGTTTTTTTTTGGAAGTTGGTTCTGTTTTAACGTTATTAATTAAAATTAAAAAGTCTTTGGAACGAAGTTCCTTATCGCGCGTTGTGAAAGGGGGCTAGACGGAAAAAATTCTCACGAAAAGTTGTAACGACACTTTTTGCTATAGTAAGCTATTGTAAGCTGTGCGACGTGCGCATGTTTCTCTGTCTGTCTGTCTCTCTCTCTCTCTCTTATAGAAAGGCAAGCGTAGAAGATATATGTATAAAAAAAAAACCAAAAAAAAAAATATTACAATTCCTACACTAATTAATCGACACGAACTTCGTTCCATCCGGGTGTCCCTTGACAGCTCTCAAGTTTTTATTTTCACTTTCTCGTTGTGGTAAGTGGTATTTGTATGGGATGTAGGTACCTACACCCCATACAAATATCACTACCTGCAAAAGACATTAGAATATCATCCACCTAAAAAGTGGGAAAAATACGTATTATTGAAGCTAATAGTCGAAGATCGCAGAGGCGCCAGACTTTACATATTTTCTGATTAACAAAATGTATGGGATAGAGTTAGTGTTAGTACTCGTATGTAAGTACTTTGAACGCATACCTGCTAGCTTGGGCCGACGGCCAATTTTCAGGTGCCCAGTACCAAAGTAACGTAAAAATATTACTCACTTTTCTTAAAGTCTGACTGCTGATTTTTATGTATGTTTTACAGAATATTGTTAATAAATAATAATCAATACTGTCAGACACTTTCCGTCGGTGTTTTTTTCCGCCAGACGCTTTAAAGCTCGCAAAAAATTACGTCACCTTAAGGTGACGTAATTTTTAACGTAGGTATAAGTTTGAGACCTAATTTTTATATACTTATTGATACTCAGGGAATTATTTCAATAGTATTGTAAGCAGCCAGAACAATCGTAGCGGTCAAACATTCCCCAGACACAGATAATTGTGTCTGTCAAACATCTCCCAGACACACATTAATAATTAATAATTTTATAATAGTTTTGCTAACTGTGAAGAAAATTCACACTACACCTACTGGTATAGGAATTCGTAGTAAGAATAGTGGGAACAACCTTTAAATATTGTATTGTGGTACGGAACCCTTTGTGTGCGACTCCAACTCGCAGTTAGCCACTTTTTAGATTGCTAGCCATTAACACCGCGGTAAGTACTCATATCATACAGAATGACCGTAGGCGGACATAATTTGACCCATTTAGTCAAACACATACGACGAACCGGACCTATTGGGCTACATCAGGAAAAGCGGAGTCCTAGATAAATGTCTGCGTACATTTCCATATCAAGTAGCGAGGACGTTATACCGTCGAGTGGACTCGTAAAACTAAGTTTATGTGAGCTGATGTCGGTTTTGGTAAACCGCTGAGTGTGGTTGTATCGAATACCTGCTACTTTAGTGTTGGTAAAGTTCATTCTCGTTTTGGAATGAAATGTATTAATAATAGGTACTAAGTTAGGGCTGTGTTCAGCAACATTCAAACCAGTAGATATTTAAACAGTTGGTTTATATTAAACCACCTAAGGAAAGAACTGATTAAATATCTAAACAGCCGATTTAACAGTTGGTGAACACAGCCCAAGTGTTTATTCATAGCTGCGAGCTTTTTGTATTTAAGATTTTAAGGCTATCTCCTGTTAATTTCAAGACTATATACGTCTCTCTAACAAATTGACTTCTTGATTGGCAATTAGATCTTCACGTTTCACTTGCCAAAAAAATAGGCAAATGGTTTAATGAAATAAAACTAAATTTAAAAAAAAAAATTGATTTAACTAAATAATCATCTTTTCATAAGTAACTGGTATCAGTCTAAATTATATTTTTTCATAGACTTTAGTCGAAAGCAAATACTTCCCATCACAAATCAAATCGTAAGTATTTTATAACGAAAAGAAAAAGCTGAAAACCGAAGTTTTCACAACAAAATAAAAATACAATGATATTCGGATCACGTGATCGTAAATATTGTGTCGGCGAATGTACGTAAAGCCGTGTCTCCTGTGCGTCTTTTTGCGAAACATTACCTACACAAAAACCCTTACACATAAACATTTGTTTTCATACACAAGCGCGTATTCGTTTCTGCGTATTCAAATATTTTTAGTTACATGATTTCAGTAGATGACATTTTGTGTAGATGTCGCAATGAGTTCCGATGAGGAGGACGACCTATCAGTTTGACAACAGATGTGCGCGGTGCGCGCGGTAGTTGAAAATGAAACAAACCCTTTTCCCCTCTTCCCCCACGCGTGGAATGTTTTCCATGCAGCTCGGAAAGCAAAAACATCGTGTTTACATACACAAATATGTGTATGGCCACGCCTTTGTTTTGATATTTTTGTGTAATGTTTCGAAAAAACACGCGCAGGAGACACGGCTTTACCTACCTACCGCACTACGTCTTTGCTTCAAGTACTGAGCGAGTACAGTCGTACAGTCGCCGTCAGATGCCATGGCGTGACCAACTTTTGCTGCAGAAATATACAATCATTTCTAGTTTTTTTTTTCAGGAAGAATTTTCAAAGTTTTTAAAAGTTTCGCAACTATGTTGGGGTGGGCTTCCAGTCTAACCGGATGCATCCAGTATTTTACATTAAGCGACTGCCTATCTGACCTCCACAACCCAGTAACTGGGTAATACGATACCCCAAGGCAAGATTGGTTGTCAGACTTTCGGGCTACTGACGACCCGTAACGACTGTCAAAGATCCACAAATGACAGCCGGGACCAACGGCTTAACGTGATTTCCGAGGCACGGAGGAGTCTCAGTATGTAAATATGGTCAACCATCCACGGACCAACCCCGGCAATCGTAGCGGGATAAAAAGTATCCTATGTGTTAATCCAAGCTATATAGGTACTATCTGTGTGCCAAAAATCCGTTCAGTAGATCACCCAGCATTTCATCTTCATGTTATATAATAATAATTGCAAACTATTTCTTTCTTTACCTAACAATTTGTTTGAAAATATCCCTGACTTTACTGCAATAGTATACCATTACAAGAACAATCAGCACTGTAAGCTATTTATTGTACTGTAACCGAATCCCGCGCAGTACGTCTAAACATACTGCTTGAATGCACTGACTCAACAAAATCTTTATCAGTTCTCAGTACAGAAAACGAACTGTTTTCAACGTTGTTGGCTGATACAGGCTTCTGTGAAACTAGCGCGGGATTCTACTGGACAAGCAGTTAACGACAACTAGATATTTATAGGTACTTAGTACCTACGCACGGCTACAGATCAAGCTATACCTTTCCAGCATAAGCTGATTTCACATTGTAGGTATAGGATTTTTCTAACTACAGCAAAGTTAATTAGGTACGTATTGTGAATCTGATTCTAACAGGCTTTAAATAATACACAATTACATAATTATCTATATTCTGATTTTTAATTCGACGGAATTCTGACATTTCAGAAGTTGTTGCCAATAATAAAACGGTCCTACTAAAAACGGAACGCATTTAAGCGAAATAAAAAAAATCTTTCTTGAATTTAAGGTTTCAATTAGAAAAACAAAAACTTAAAAATTTACTGATAATTTTAAAATGGTAATCAGATTTTTTATTATCAAATTATTGAAGTTACAACAACTAGTAAGGTAATTTTTTTTTTTCACAGGAATCCCTGTCCATTAATCCATAGGTCACAGAGTACATTGAATAGGTTACAAACCTTTTTTAGGAATACCTTTTTGTTTGTAAAATCTTCGCTTCTTATAACTACAAACAGACAACGATGATGATATTAGTGATAATGATACAAAAAAAAAATATTTAAAGAACAATGGCGAATTCATAGCTGAATTTAATTTGAGCGTCTAAAAGTGACTATACATCGACGTTTTTATGGCTATCAAAACAGAAATATTCTGGTATTATTCTTCGGGTCGAGTCTATTGCAGGCCGAACGGGCGGCGGGAAGTATGTATTCAGCTTTCTAACCAAACATGTTAAAATATTATGAAACTTGAAAGCTTGTAGATAATTAAATGAATCCTTGTTCGCGTATACCACAGTCTATAGTGATTATACCCGAAGTTACCCGAAGGTCTCCGAAGCAGTCGCTCCCTGAATATTCACCTACTTCGGCACGACGGCGACGGCTACAAACTTTACTGCTCCGGCAGTAATTTACTTCAATTATTTTGATAATCCGCGATAACATCGAAGTAAGGTCGCAATGCGTTTGTGATTATTGGGGACAAGTTTTAGTGAGTAATCAGTGCGTATTACAGAAACAATTCAAAAGCCATTGTGTTTCACGTAGATCTGCGTTCGGCATAAGAAGGGTAAAGTCGAGAATATTTGCTAACCGGCAGCGGCACCATTAAAAAATTAATAAGTCTGGAGTGGAACATTTTAAAATTTCCTATGCTCACATTTTTAGTCAGATGAGTAGATTTTTTGGATTAAATAAATCAGCACTAAACCTCATAGGTTCGAAGCTATAGCAGTTAACGCCAAAAATTTTACCTCATTTGACAAAAAATGTGAGCATAGGAAACAAAATGTTCCACATCTTCTGATTTATAATTTTTTTTTCACAATGGTGGCGCTGTTCGCAGCTATACTCGCCTTAAGAGGATACATCGAAGCGTGGTTTAGGTTTAGCTCGATGTGTAAGTGAAATGGCGTTATGGCTGCCTGGTTTGATACGTGAGATGGAAGACTCTCACGCGCACCAGAATTAAGGGGGATTCGCAATAGTAGCCGCGAAATTCAAATTTTCTTACTTTTTTGCAATTTGCAGGTCAGTGTCAGGTTGTATGTTGATAAAAATATGATACGCGGCTATAACAAACATGTAGTTACTGTTTTTTATATTTCTATGGTAGATACATAGGTGAAGGTAACTCATTTTGCCAAAATTGTCAATCGCGCCCTCCCCGTATCACCGATCGTTCATATACTCAGGCGGTGGCTAGCACTTGCGCGCGCACTATAGGTCACAATCATAATTCTGGCTATAATTTTCGTGTCATGTATCGGGACTAGTCGGGAGTGTCCGGAAGCAGTATTATGTTTGTGCAATATGTTATGTAGGTAGGAGGTACTTTGTTTCATGGATTTGGCAACATGTATACTAATAATGTACATACTATCGACAAAACGGAAATCTTGACACCTTAATGTTGCTTTTTTGTATAGATTCATTGAAAAACCCTGCCCCGATGCTCGTTTGTTTTATTTTGTCATAAGTATAATTTATTGCAGCTTGCAAGCAAAATTGTTTTATAATTGGTTAGGCTTAGCATTTGTCGATAGTACTTATCATTACAAGTGTAAAGACTAAGCTTCACTTTGTGTTAATGAACATAAGTAGGCATGCGCAGGTAGTTAAATTATTTCAACAGTGACTAATTGAAAAGGAAGTAATCTTTAAAAAAGCGATACAACAAGAATCAATCTGCCTATTCTTTTCGCAACTATGTTGGGGTCGGCTTCGAGTCTTAACTGGATGCAGCTGAATACCAGTATTTTACATGGAGCGACTGCCTATCTGACCTCCACAACTCAGTAACTGGGTAATACGATACCCCTTGGTAAGACTGGATGTTGTGACCAGTAACTACTATCAGAGATCCACAAATTACAGCTGCGCGGGACCAACGGCTTAACGTGCTTAAAAGGTATACCTTGGTAAGACTGGTTGTCAGACTTTCGGGCTTCTGCCGACTCCCGCAACGACTGTCAATGATCCACGAATGACAGCAGAAACAACAAGAACCGTTTTACTCGTTAACGAGTACAAAGGTTCTTGCTGTTCCTGATAAAAGAGGTACTTTGAGACTTTGAGTTGTGCTACTCTTTATTTTTAGGTGTGCGCTAAGACGACGAACCATGAAGAGAAAGATGGTAAATTTCAACAAGAAATAAAACCGGCCAAGTGCGTGTCGGACCACGCACAATGAAGGGTTCCGTAGTTGGGATGAATTTATCCCAAGAATAAACTTAACACTGTAGTTGAAAAACATGATCTCCCATACATTCCAACTGCAAATATAAGTTGGTTGACTATTACTCGTAAACTTGAAAAGATTACTTAGCTGTGATAGTTTTCCTTTTAACTTCGTTATACATATATACTACTACCGTGAATTTTTTCATCCATCCAAAACTAACCGTTTAGCTGTCAGGGGAGGACACACTTGACTCTAACAAAAATTTACACTTTAAAGCTTAATATTTCAGAAACGGAACCCTAAATCGAAAAATTATTTTAACAAACCCACAATATTACATTGATCTCCCTAGATTGATACCCCTAGTTTGGAGATCAGGGTTTCAATGTATTGTGCATAGCATAGCCACCTAGTTATAAATATGACATTGTTTTAGTTGGTACCTACTTTGGCTTTTCTTCAATAAACATTTTTTTTTTATTTTGAAAGACCCATCCAACAACACCCCACACCATGGGGTGGTCGAGCATAAAAAAACCATCCCCACTTTACATGTAAGTACCCTAAAAAACATTTTTTTTCATGATTTTATTTTACCACTTTGTCGGCGTGATGAATATGTATATCCATGCCAAATTATAGCTTTCTAGTACTAAGAGTCTCTGAGCTAAGGTGCGGACGGACAGACGGACGGACATAACGAAACTATAAGAGTTCCTTGTTGACTACGGAACCCTCATCATCTGCCTAGCCTTTTCCCAACTATGTTGGGGTCGGCTTCCAGTCTAACCGGATGCAGCTGAATACCAGTATTTTACATGGAGCGACTGCCTATCTGACCTCCACAACCCAGCTACTGGGTAATACGATACCCCTTGGTAAGACTGGTTGTCAGACTTTCGGGCTTCTGACGACCCGTAACGACTGTCAAAGATCCACGAATGACAGCCGGGACCAACGGCTTAACGTGCTTTCCGAGGCACGGAGGAGTCTCGGTATGTAAAGATGGTCACCCATCCACGGACAACCCCAGCAAGCGTAGCTTAACCTGACGGATCGACCAGTGCGGCTGTTATTACTTAGCCACGAGCTCCTGACTGATTGACTACGAAACCCTAAAAAGTCTAATAAACACCGTTAAACAGAAGCAAATCCGTACATTCAATCTAGTTCAGCAGGAAAGCTTAGCACAAAAAGCTTCTGCATAGGCATTACATTGACCGACTTACAGCCCATGCCACACGTAACACTTAGTAGAGTTATCAAAACACGCAAAAACAACAGTGTGGCATCACAACCTGCTGACCGGGTGACCCTAATTACGTAACATACTATCAATCGGAATTGGGTTCGTTTTGACAATTCAACAACATTCATTGTGTTAATAGGTCTACCTATGAAATTGCCGTTTTGTATGAAAAAATTTAAACGAATTTTTTTCATGCATTTTTTATTTATATTAATCGAAGTAATCACCCATGCAATCAATGCATCTTTGCCAACGCAGTGGCAGTTTATTGATGCCCTTCTTAAAGAAATCAGCTGGACGGGAGGCAATAAATTCTTCAAAGGCATTTTGTACTGCCTCTCGGGTATTGAATTTTTTTCCCGCCAAGAAGTTACTCGTATCCAAATTCTGGAAAAAGTAGTAGTCTGTAGGCGCAAGGTCTGGTGAGTAGGGCGGATGACGGAGAGCTTCCAACCCCAGTTCTTGCAACTTGGAGACCGTCTGCTGTGCAGTATGAGGTCGCGCGTTGTCGTGCAGGAGCAGCGGAGACGAGCGATTGACCAATGCTGGTTGGAGATGTGCCAGCTTCTCCATCATTGTGTTCAGTTCTTCACAGTACACATCTGAAGTAATGCTCACCCCGTTTGGTAAGAAGCTGTGATGAATCACACCGGCCAATATTTACGTTGTCGAGCAGACAAATTTTTCATTTCATTTTGAAGCAATGGATTAGCAATTTGCTTCAAAAT
This sequence comes from Cosmia pyralina, assembly GCA_946251885.1. Taxonomy (NCBI): domain Eukaryota; kingdom Metazoa; phylum Arthropoda; class Insecta; order Lepidoptera; family Noctuidae; genus Cosmia; species Cosmia pyralina. The sequence continues at coordinate 4,843,579 of OX276359.1, read as the reverse complement.
GTTTCAGACTCCGATTGATAGTGTGTTACGCAATTAGGATGCGCAACGTATAACATTTCGCCTGAATTCCCTGAAGGGTGTGGCAGATGTGTACCTACTTAGTAGATACACGATGTAGATTTCGCCAGTATGGTATAGTCCCATGCATAGATATTATATATGAAATATTTTTTATATTTCTATGGTCCCATGTCATAAGGGACGAGTCTACTATAGTGCCTTATAGTGTAAGCAAAATCAGACTAAAATGTTCCCACTGCTGGCACACAGGTGACGACAGACCTCCGTCTCTGTGAGAAGGAGTTCCAAGTGGGCTGTAATCGACCACGCGAGCCCAGTGCGGGTTGGTAGATGTCACATGTCTTAAAATGTTTGGTTCTAGAACATGACGGTTTCCCCGCGATGTTTTCCTTCACCGTTTTGTGAACCTACAACTTAAACGCGTTAAGGCCTCTGCCTCGAATTTCGCGGGCGGCGGCGCGGCGGCGGCGCGTCTCGCATTGTCCCGCCCCGCTTCCGCGCCGCTGTTTTCGAGGTCCGGTCCATTTGTTTTTACGCATAAAATCCGGCCGCTCCCGCGCCGCCGCCGCTGCCGCCCCGCTGCCCGCAAAATTCGAGGCAGAGGCCTAAGACACGGTCATTTCCACTGGGCCCACAGTGCTCTACCGCAATGAGATACATTTATGGGCAGCCATTGGTAAATGCCTCTTTACCTTTTTACCCGACTACGGCAAAGCCAAAAGAAGGGTTATGATTTTAGCAGTCTATGTATGTATGTATATAAGTATGTATTTACGTGTGTTCCACCGTAGCGCCTAAATTACTGAACCGATTTTAATGAATGAGTTATCAATAGATTCGTAAAAATGGTTCGGGTGACACAGGCTATATAAATTCACCCTAAATTTAATATGGTGGCCTTAACACGTAAATTTCTGACCACGAAAAAAATTAAATTGAGATAATAATTATATTATGTTTGGTATCAAAAGAAAGGTCTTGACGAGCACATTACAAATATGTATATTATACTCGTATGTTATACTGTTTAAGTAAATAAATATATTTAAATTGTTAAAAATAAGTAAAAGTGGAGGTAAATAATATTAATTTAATTGGTTACAGACCGACCGCGGCGAGCGTGATTTTTCAGTAAGTAGTCGGGTTTTAGTTTTTGAACTTACTTTTTATTAGCCAGTAGGTACAAAATATTGGTTGAAGTGTCATCATCACAGACTTATTAAATTCTGTATTTACCTTTTGTAACTTCCAAGAGAAGCTCAAGAGAGAAGCTACGTGAATTTTGCCAGGATCATCAGTTCAGAGCAAAGAGTTCCAGATATTTATTGATAGGCACACGTTGCTACGTCAAAAATATAAGTCAAAAGCAAAAATCTAAAATGTCTTACCTGAAGTAAAATATGCATGCCAACCATCAAAGAGACTGTTTTTTCGAGAGTAGAAATTGTGCTGTTGAATTATTGCAATATGTTTTTTCACTTGATTTCTATTAATCTTGAAACAAACAGAAACACGGCGTGTCAAATAACTACTGTCAATTTTGGAACATTTTTATTTCATTTGTCAAAAAATTATATTTTTTTTTCTGTACCTAGGAGGCGTTGTTGCATTTTTTTCATCCAGCCAGCATTGTAATTGTTTTAAGAATGTAAATTTTATCTAGGTCTACTACTCGTAGGATAAACCCACAGATTAGTAACGTCATGCTCCCTGGCGGAACCACCTTTGCTTTAACAAGTATAAGTTACATAAAAAAAGTCTATGGAATGTCTATAAAATTCTAGTCCTATTAAAAAAAAGTCTATATCTCTAGTTTCGACGTAAACTTTTATTATGTAGCAAGCTAAAAAAAAAAAAAATAAACCTCGATGCCCGACATGCGGGTTATACCAAACTGTCAAATTTCTCCAAATGATTTTATATGTTGACAGCGGTTGACAGTTAAGATGAGAAAATATTACAGTTTGTAGGTCAAGTTAACTTGCTGCCATGGACTTGAAATCGTTGCCTGCTGCTGTGTGTACAAAGTAAACTAATGCGCATAGATATTTCTATGCTAATGCGTGAGTATGGCGGTCACAAAAAACTTTAGAAACTTTTTAGGGGTTCCGTACCTCAAAAGGAAAAAAATGGAACCCTTATAGGTTCACTCGTGTGTCTGTCTGTCCGTCTGTCACAGCCAATTTGTTCCGAATCTAATGGACCGATTAATTTGAAAATTGGTACACATATGAATTTCTGTGACCCAAACACGGACGGGTAAAGTAAATAAATGAATTTAGAATATGGGGGTTACTTTTGGGGGCAAATAAGAAAATAAAATAAAAAAGTTTTGCAAACTACACCGTGTGACATGTCAAATGAAAGGGCTTACTATGAGAGTATCAAATATTTTTTTGTTTTAAAGTTATTTAAGAAAATAGACGAAAATTGACCATTCCTCACCCCCTTATCTCTGAAACTACTGAGCCTAAAATTTTGAAAAAAATACAAAAAATAGATCTTTACCTGTAGATTACAGGAAAACCTATAAGAAGTCTGTGGTCTTAAAATAACATGGTAAATCTATCAATATTGTGAGTACAAACTTACATTTACAGTTGGAATGTATGGAAGAACATGTTTTTCAACTACAATGTTAAGTTTGTTCTTAAGATAAATTCATCCCAACTACGGAACCCTTCATTGTGAGTGGTCCGACACGCACTTGGCCGGTTTTTTAGGACTACAGTAGGTAGATAAGTGTAATACTTACTACAAATATTTTCATTAAGTCCAATAAAACGCTAAGTTTTGTCCACATCTTAGTAAATAGGTTAGATCAATAATCCTCCCGACGATAGTCTACTATAATTATTTTTATGTACTACATCAAACTCGTCAAAATGTAGGGATTTTTTATTTTATTTTTTATATATTTTTAAAGTTATTTTGGAGCTTATTTGGTATAAACAAACAAACAAATCTTTCCTCTTTATAATATTAGTATAGATTGTACGGTGGTAAGTGAACCCTTCGTGTGCGAGTCCAACTCGCACTTGGCCGGTGTTATGTGACACGCAACCGTCACGTCAGTCATACACGAGATTACCGAAACCTTAAGTTTATTACCCTATATGCTTTACTATTTTTATTCTTAAAAAGTAGCTCTAATCAGCCTATAATGTTCCCACTGCTGGGGACACAGGCCTCCTCTCTATGAGAGGAATCGGGCTGTAATCCACCACGCGGGCCCAGTGCGGGTTGGTAGATGTCACATGTCTTCGAATTTTTGGTTCTAGGACATGCCGGTTTCCTCACGATGTTTTCCTTCACCGTTTTGAGAGCAGTGGTGATGAGATAAATAAATTAATTAATTTATTTATTTCATTTGGGAAAACAAACAGTAGTATACTAATCATAAACAGTGTTGTCTTAAAATTAAAACTTTACAAATATACTACCCACAACATTTTCCACAGACTACAACATTATACAGTGTGTCCGGACATGGACTAGCGAAAATTAAGGGGGTGGTACAGACGATCAAACTGAACAACTTTCTCCCGGGGACCAACATCGTAATCGTGAAAAAAAAATCAGTCGTCCCATACATTTGGCCGAGTAGGTATTGAAGTTTTGTATGGGATGACTGATTTTTTTTTCACGATTACGATGTTGGTCCCCGGGAGAAAGTTGTTCAGTTTGATCGTCTGTACCACCCCCTTAATTTTCGCTAGTCCATGTCCGGACACACTGTATAATAAACACAAGCTATTAGCAAACGCTAACTGTAGCAGGGCTACCTTAATGAAAAACAAGTTCTAAAAGATGTAACAAACAAATAAATTCATGCGTGATATACAGTACAGGTCCCTAGCCTATTAATAATGATTGTGTGCTTATGGAGTCTACAGCCGATTCAAAAAAAAAAAAAAGAATAGAATAGAATAATATTTATTTGTTTAAAAACATGGTATAAAAAGATGGTAGAATACAAAAAAAAATCACAAGAGCATAGGTACATGTTTTTGCTTAACAGCGATAAGCGTACAAATTTTCATAAGCATATTTTAACATCTATTGTCAAAGAAGTCTTTGACACTATAAAAACTATGACGACACAACCATTCATGCAATTTAATTAGAATAGAATAGAATAGAATAACATTTATTTGCATAAAAACATGGTATTTAAGATGGTACAGGAATTATATACAGAGCATACATGTTTTTGCTTAACATTATAAGCGTGCAAATTTTTCTTGCATACAGTCACTTCATTTACATTTTTTTGTTGTTAATAAATTCTTTAACACTATAAAAACTATTAGTGGACAGCCAATCATGCAATTTACGTTTAAACATTCTGGTATTTAGGATTTTTAGGTTAATTTTAAACAATCTCATATTTAAGGTCTTGAGATTACTTGGTATCTTATTATATATACGTACACACATAGATATACAACTTTTATAGTACAAGCCTGTGAGGGTCTCGTCGGTTACGAGGATATAAATCATCTGCATTACTAAATAATTCCTTATGCTTCCTCACAAACATACATGTTTCGTAAACATAGAGAGACGGTAGCGGCAACAAGCCAAGCTTTTTAAATATCAGAAGCGCCTGCTTGGGTTCTAACACACAACCTTAACTCGTTTCGAATTTATGGATAACAAATTTCAAATCAAATCAAATCAAATCGTTTATTGCTAAATCCATAATGTACACAGGTGGTAAATAAAATAAAATAGAAACAATTATGGACCCTGTCGGGCACAGCAAATCTTTGTAAATATGTAGAGAGGAAGAGCGCTTTATTAATTTTCAGTTTAAAATGTTTTATATCCTATAAGTATTTTCTATTTCCATTAATTTATTAACTTATTCTATTAATATCTAAATTCTCATGTTAGTATTAAGTGAACATATGCATGCTAAGTACAATTCTGGCAAAACATGTAAGATCTTTATTGTAAATTATTGTAACACCATTTATACCATGTTTTATGCAAATAAATACTTACTTACTCGTAAGTCAAAGCCCTTATCACTGCGCCACCACTGCTCACTGGGGCACGACTGCTCTAATCCAGCACTAATTGCATTGCGTAACGCATTTCTCTATTGGCAATCGTTACCATTTGACAGTATTAAAAACAAACCCTTTCCGTCTTATTACAAAACAAGGTTCATCTTTAAACCCAGGTTTAAACCATGGACCCTTTTTTGAATTTCGAACTTTATTCCGACACATTAAGATGTCAATTGTACCAAACTGACAACTTAGTACCGGACTAAGTTGTCAGTTTTGTATAAAGAACTGTATTTCTATCACAGCTAGGTTCTTATTACAAAAACTGGCTCGATGGTTTAAACCATGACAGAAGAAAAACCTCGTTTTATAATAAGAACGATTGCGTTTCTCGTGAAACCGTATAGTGCATTAGCTATTTTTGCACTGTCATATTTTGGACTATGAATGTATTGTGTTGCTACAATTCTATTAAAACGTGTAGGTACTTAGATAGGATGTTTTTATAAGCGCAATCTAGGCCAATATAAAACCATTTACTGAACCGGGCACTAAATAAAATAAAGAACCATCTTCATCTTACTCAAATGGTTAATTATTTTATTTTTCCTAATTTCAATAACCTAAATCAAGTCATAGTAGCACTGGGCTCTAGACGGGCAATAATAATGTACCTACTTACTACTGAATTTCTGTATGACCCGCTGGTCAACAATGTGATTTCAATTTGGAATCATTCCCTGCACTCAGTACCTATTCTCAGACCTCTTCGTTACGTTCGGGATTGCCCGTTTTTTTTTTTTTTTTTTTTTTTTTGGTACTGACCTTTTCGCAATTGGCTCCGGGAGCCTCTGTTGCTTAACCGGGCGTCGGCGGGGCCAGATGGGCCTCTCGCCTTGCAAAATAATTATTAAGTAGCACAGCTAAGGGCGTCCCATAGTGGGACTCGAACCTAGGCTTAGGGCGCTACTGACTACTGAGCAAGTGGGGACTTGAAAGTGTCGGTCTTATTATTATTATTAGGGACATTATTTTTGAAACTACTCGCTCCGCGCTGTCAAGGGTCGGGGAGGTCATTGAACTCTACTATTACGCGTTGGTACTCGCCGTCGAGTACGGTACCTAAAGGTAGGGTGTCGGTCATGTGTTGTGTTTTGGTGAGCTAATCTGAGACTCTCTTGAAGGAGGGTGATGTCATCGTCCTTATCTAATAGGACGTGTTTAGGACGACGTGTGCGTGATATTTGGGATGGTGTGTATCTGGTAGCTGCTGCCACTAGTGGGTTAGTGTGAGTTGTAGCAGAATCGAAATAGCGTTTGCTAATATTTTTTATAAAATGCTTGATGGTCGGCAATTTTAAATCGATATGTAATTGATCGTTACGAACGTACCAGGGGCAGCCCGTGGCACGTCGCATGAATCGATTTTGGAGGACTTGGAGTTTCTTAATGAGTGACGGTCTGGCGTGCGCGAACGCGACACAAGCATACGTCATAATAGGGCGTATGCACGTAGTGTAAATTCGTACCTTTGACTTAAGGTCGAGTTTACTTCGTGCATTGAGAAGTGAGTGAAGGCGACCGAGCGCGAATGAAGCACGGTTACGTACTATCTTTACGTGCTCGGCGAAACTTAAACGATTGTCGAGGGTAACCCCTAGGTATTTTACCTTTTTATCCCATGGGATAGGTTGACCGGACATAGAGATGGGTCGGGTGCGGGTTTGCACATTTGCTTTTTTACCACGCTTGGTAAAAAGTATGGCGGCACTTTTGGTCGGGTTTAATTCTATCCGCCATTTACGGAACCATTGCTCGAGAGCGTCGGCTGCCGATTGGAGTTGGTCAGAGATTCTACTGGCATTTATGTGCGAGTAGTAAATAGCTGTGTCGTCGGCGAATAGGGCCAACTGACACTTACTATGTCGGGGTATGTCACTCGTGTAGAGTGAAAAAAGGGGGGGGGATAGCACGGATCCTTGAGGGACGCCGGCTCGGATCAAGTGGGGGGAGGACAGGGCTTCTCCTACGCGGTAGCGAAAGGTGCGATTCGACAAGTAGTCCCGTATGATGAGTACGAGACGGTCAGGCACTTTAAGTAGGTACAGCTTATAAATTAAGCCGTTGTGCCAGACTTTGTCGAATGCTTTCGCTACATCAAAGAAGAGCGCGCCTGTCAATCGTCCCGTTTGATATCCAGTACTTATGTACTCGACAATTCGGTGGACTTGGCGGACACAGCAGTGCTTGGTTCGAAATCCAAACTGTTCGTCGGGGATGAGTTTATTGGACTCGGCATAGTCCATTAATCTTTTAAAGATTATACGTTCATAAATCTTCCCCATTGTGCTGAGGAGACTTATGGGCCGGTAACTGGACGGGTCAGCTTTGGGCTTGCCGGGCTTATGAAAGCCGATGACTGTAGCCTCTTTCCACGCTTGTGGAAAGAGGTTATTGTTTAATGCAACATTAAAAATAGCTGTCATTAGTACAATTAACGGGGCAGGGAAGAGTTTCACCACTTTATTAGTGATGCCGTCGGCACCAGGAGCTTTCCTGGATTTGAGGTTTCTCACTAGTGAGAGTACCTCGTCGGGGGTCACTGGGGGGAGGGGTTCATCGGGGTCCTCATGGGGGGGGAGGGTGGATCTACGTTCAACCTCTGCGTCCACTATGTCGCAGTGTTCTAGGTCTACAGGTAGTAGGCTTGGCGAGCATTGAGCTTCTAGGCTGTCGGCTAGGCATTCAGCCTTGTCAGCGTCATCGAAGGCTACGCTTTGATTAGGACGTGTGAGCGGAGGCATGTCGGTCACCGTATCGGACTTTAGTGCTTTGGTAAGTTGCCAAAAAGCATGATGGGAGGGCTCTATGGTGCCCATGAGCTTGTCCCATCGCTCCGCCCGCATCTCGCTTATGCGTGACTTTACAGCACGCTGTAGTTCACGCATGCGAGCGCGGTTGGTGGCGTCGGGGAAGGCGTCATAGGCACGGATGGCTGCATTCTTCTTAGTCAGCAGTGCACGTACATCGGCTGGCAGTTTCCAGCGCTGGCCATCCAACGCTGGTTCCCGCCGTGAGCTTTCGCTCACAGCCGCTTGTACGTGACTGGTGAGTGAGTCGATTGCACCTAGTGCGTCTGAAACTGATTCTAGATTTTCAGGGACTTTATCTAAGTGTGTCGACGTGACGTCTTTTAGGCGATGTTCTACCTTGCGCCAGTCGGTAACTAGTTTAGTGGGGGGGGGACAACCAGGATCTGTGGGACCTGTACGTTGGGCTAAAGCTAGGATCACTGGTCTATGATCGGAGTCAAGTTCTTGTAGGGTTTCTATTGAACGTAACCTTAAGGTTATATTCTTTAGCAACGCTACATCGAGAATGTCGGGGCTGTAATTTACGTTACTGGGATAGTGAGTAGGCGTCATCGGGGCGATGACGTCGAAGCTGTATTTGGCAGATAAGCGAGCAAGCTCATTGCCTCTCGGGGTGGAAAGTCGAGAGTTCCATATGGGGCTTTTAGCATTGAGATCGCCCGCCATAATGACGGTGCTATCTAAGCTCATTAGGGTGTTAATGTCCGACTCGATACTAATCGAGCTGGCTATGATATTACTTGCAGGTGGTATGTAGGCCGATATTATGGTGATGGATGGGTGACCGGTCATATCTAGTCGACATATAGAAGCCTCTATATGCGAAAGGGGAGGGGTATCTATGGGCATGCAATGCAGGGAATTCCTGTAATATATGAGGGTGCCACCCCCTTTCCTACCGGCCCTATCGTTGCGTACAACCCGATAGTTAGCAACTTTAGGTACCCGTAGTGACGGTTTTAAGTATGTTTCTTGTATTAGGAATAGGTCAAGTTGATGATCGCGAAGGAAGGTCGCGATCTCATCTCGTTGACCTGCTATGCTGTTAGCATTGAAGTAACCTATTTTAAGGGAACTAGGCTTGACTCTGCTACTCGTGTTTAGGGGGAGCATTACGGTTTAAAATTGATGAAAAACGAGGACAAGTCGGCGTATTCCGACATTAATGCCATAGTGGCCTGAAGGTTGCCTTCTACTGCGCGTAGTTTGGCATGAAGTTCATTGCTACGGGCAATGATAGCCGGGTCAAAGAACCTCGCAAGTACCTCAAAGGTACTGGGGTTATACGGGGCCGGTGTGGTCGCGGGGCCGTGCGCTGGTGCGCGAGGGGCTATAGTTTGCGCGGGGGTGGGGGGTTGGAATGTTGGCTTACGGGCCAACATGCCTGGGGGGGCCGCAATGGGGCGCGCCATCAGCTGTGGAATAGCTGGTTGTGGTGGTATTTGAGTGGGCCTCAGAGCCGGGAAGGCCTGTTGACTATTCAACAGGTTCCATGGGGATGGTCTCTGTGGGCGAAGATCGATGTGTTTTTGCGGTTGGGAGAGGCCGGGCAGCTTGTTGTTATGCTGCGGTTTGGCCCGAGGGGCTTTAGGGCACCCGCGATAGCTCGCAGGGTGGATGGTGGGATTGCCCGTGACAAAAGACATTGCTTTGTACCCTTTGTGAATAAACCACTATTAATACTCAAACAATAAATTAAAATTCTAAATTACCTACAAAACTTGAAACGAAAACATAAAAATGAGAAAGGTAACCTTTCTCGTGTTTATGTGTTTTCATAAATAACATCAAGTTTTAGTCTTTATGGTCAGTGCAGAACAGATGTTGCACAAATAAAAAAAAAAACAATGTTCTCTCCAGAAACAAAAGAAGGGCGCAGGGCACAACACGTGTTGGCCTCAGTAAAGAAAGTTTTTGTTTTATCACTACTGGGAATAGTTTTGGAGATGTTGAAGTGATCAAGCTACTGGCTTTGTAAAAAATTATATAATACTACATCTTGCCTGCGAACTGCTCTAATTAGGGTAGGCAGACCGCAGACGTGTACTGTACCTAAAGTCGCTACAATGCGTGCCACGAAAGATGAGGCTTGACGCACCACGTAGTTTGACTTGCGCAGTAGATTAAAATTATCTGAGTCTGCTTATTCTAATTTATAGGTCTCTTTAACTGTATATGAGGTTTGAGACGGAAAGGGACTGGGCGTCATCGTGGCGGCGGAAAGAGCGCGGGAGGCGTGAAACTGCGCTCGTCAAGTCTCATCTTTCGTGGCACGCATTAGACTCATCTGCTTTAATTCGCACTTCGAGGGGCTTGTGTCTAAGTAATAACAGCCGCACGGTCAGCTACGCTTCCGCGGTTGGTACGTGGATGTGTGACCATCTTCACATACCAAGACCCCTCCGTGCCTCGAAAAACCCGTTGGTCCCGGCTGTCATTCGTGGATCCTTGACAGTCATTACGGGTCATCAGAAGCCCGAAAGTCTGACCACCAGTTTTACCAAGAGGATTACCCAGTTACTGGGTTGTGGAGGTCAGATAGGCAGTATTGTAAATTTCTAGTATTCAGCTGCGTCCGGTTAGACTGGAAGCCGACCCCAACACAGTTGGGAAAAGGCTAGGCAGATATTATATATTTGCCTTAATTCGCACATTAAGTTACAAATATTATGGGACGAGACTAGTGACAATTTATATCCAGATTCCGGACTGTTAGCCGACGTTCGCACGGACGTAAAAATATCGCGGCGGGATTTTATCGCACACTGGATTTTCAACTCTCGTTGTTGAGCCGAGCGTTGAGAATCCAACTTAACAACAACGGAGTGCATTCTAGGGCGTCGAAAAATCACACTGTTGGATTTTCAACTCTCGGCGCTAAGCAGAGCGTTGAAAATCCAGTGTGCGAAATAAAATCGCCACGATATTTTTACGTCCGTGCGAACGTCGACTTACTGAATAATTTATGATCGAAAGAAACATAAGTAGTAAAACAACTCCATGCGCAGCTGCGTAGTAGCCCTAATATTAAAAGTAGTGATAACAAATATTGTGACATGTATGAAAGGAGATGGCCAAAAAAAACCCAGAATCGACAGGAACGAAATGTGCACCAATGAATTAACAATAAAATATAGTAAATGTCACCAAAGGGGCAACCCTGAAATATGTATAGTATAAGAGCTGAGAGCCAACAAAAAATAAGCACAAAAATCGGAGTTTTAGTTAAGTTATGGCTAAACATGATGTTTTTGTTTCGTGTTACATGTATTTTAGCTGATAATTATCAAAAGCACATGTTACAAGAAATAACAATATAATATCAACATCATGTTAAGCCACGCAATAACGAAAACTCCAATTTTTGTATGATTTTGTTGTAGTATCTTCTTTTTGTTGACCCTTACACGCTTCTACAATTATATTGTTGTATGTGTTTTTTTGTAACATGTGCTTTTGATAATTATCAGCTAAAATACATGTAACACGAAACAAAAACATCATGTTTAGCCATAACTTTACTAAAACTCCGATTTTTGTGCTTATTTTTTGTTGGCTCTTAGCTCTTATACTATACATATTTCAGGGTTGCCCCTTTGGTGACATTTACTATATTTTATTGTTAATCCATTGGTGTACATTTCATTCCTGTCGATTCTGGGTTTTTAGTTCATTCATTTTTGGCCATCTCCGATAGAACAGTGGTGGCCCAGTGATAACGGGTTAGGTACAAGTTGCAGGTCGTGGGTTCGAACCCTGGCAGGTGCTTTACTTTGTGTAAATAATTTCATCACTACTGCTCTCGAGGAGCTCGTAGCTAAGTAAAGCCGCACGGGTCGATCCATCAGGTTAAACTAGTTCGTGGATGGGTGATCATCTTTACATACCGAGACTCCTCCATGCCTTGGAAAGCACGTTAAGCCGTTGGACCCGGCTGTCATTCGTGGATCTTTGACAGTCGTCAGAAGCCCGAAAGTCTGACCACCAGTCTTACCAAGGGGTATGGTATTACCCAGTTACTTGGTTGTGGAGGCCAGATAGGCAGTCGCTCCATGTAAAATACTAGTATTCAGCTGCATACGGTTAGACTGGAAGCCGACCCCAACGGAAAAGGAAAAGGATAGGCAGATTGATTGCTCTCAAAACGGTGAAGAAAAACCTCGTGAGGAAACCGACATGTCCTAGAACCAAAAAATCGAAGACATTGTGACAACTACCAACTCTGGGCCCGCGTGGTGGATTACAGGCTGTAGAGCCACTCCCTCTCACAGAGAGGAGGCCTGTGCCCTAGCAGTACGAACATTATAGGCTGATTATGCATTCAATTTGAGAATGATCTGCCTATTCAGTGCCCATATTTTCTGTATAACAGAACTTCAACGCGAAAGTGGCGATAATTTATTAAGGCTAAGTAGAGAAGTGGCCATAACATGCTGTGTTGACTTAACTTATAAAGTCAAGTTGGGACGACGGCACAATAAATATATGAACAGTAAGGAAACTACGTACAAACGGCACACTCACACAGATGCGCGCACCGACGAGGCCCCAAGCGATAGTCGCGGTGCTCTCAATACATTTTTATTGTGGCTTAGGGGTCTCATCGATGCGCGCGTCTGTGTGTGTGCCGTTTCGTATGTTTGTTCGTAGTTTCCCTACTGTCCATATTTATATTGTGGCGACAGTTTTATTTTTTATTTACTTAACACTTCAAGTACCATTCTGTTGTCCATGAAGGTAGTTCCCCCAAGGAGACCTTTTTTTGTTCTGTAACGCGGCGTGGCGTTTAAAGTAGTAGAAAAAGAATATCAGCTCGTTCTCCTGCCCCAAGTCAGTTTATTTGGGGTCGACGCAGCATGTTTGTTTATTAATTTACTAGCTTTTGCCAGCGGTTTCGCGCGCGTGGATGTCGGAAAATATCCCTCGGGAATGTACCTACTTCCGAGAAATCCTTCCTTATTCCTTGTCTACATTATAAAGGGAACCTCTGTGCAAAATTTCAGCTTTCTAGGTTCAAGGGTTTGGGCTGGGCGTTGATGAGTCAGTCAGTCAGTCAGGACTTCTCTTTTGATTTATATGTATAGATTATTACACTGTTCAACCAATTACTATTTCTATATATTTTTATTTTCTATTTCAGTTTGACAACCAGTCTTACCAAGGGGTATCGTATTACCCAGTTACTGGGTTGTGGAGGTCAGATAGGCAGTCGCTCCATGTAAAATACTGGTATTCAGCTGCATCCGGTTAGACTGGAAGCCGACCCCAACGTAGTTGGGAAAAGGCTAGGCAGATTGATTGATTTCAATTTTTTAATTTTTTTTTGTATTTTTATCACTATTTCTTCCATACTTCTCTACTGGTCGTCATCTCGGTAGTCACCCTCCTTCCAGCCATATCAACTGTCACACAGTCCTTTTTTGGTATTCCCCTACTGTAAATGAGCGAAGCCACACTCCTCCGTCGCGTTGCGTTGCGTATTGAAAGGGGTATTGAAAGAGACGGTATTGATGACATATACAACTGAATTAATTTGCCTGCGGACTGTATAAAGCTAACAATCGCTATTACCTGCAGGGCTGTCTCACTTACAGGCCACATGATTTAAATAAATTTTGATTATTACTGCGATGCGACAACGACGAGGAGCTCGTGGCTAAGTAATAACAGCCGCACGGGTCGATCCATCAGGTTAAGCTACGCTTGCCAGGGTTGGTCCGTAGATGGGTGACCAACTTTACATACCGAGACTCCTCCGTACCTCGGAAAGCACGCTAAGCCGTTGGTCCCGGCTGTCATTCGTGAATCTTTGACAGTCGTTACGGGTCGTCAGAAGCCCGAAAGTCTGATAACCAGTCTTACCAAGGGGTATCATATTACCCAGTGTGGGTTGTGGAGGTCAGATAGGCAGTCGCTCCATATAAAATACTGGTATTCAGCTGCATCCGGGTAGACTGGACGCCGACCCTAACGGCCCGGCCACGACATTGCGCGGCGGCGGCAGCGGCAGCGGTTTTCCTAATTCATTGCATGTGATCCCAACTAGCCACAGTGCGTGGCGCGTCTCGACCGCGCAATAAACAGATAAAACGCTTGCCGCGCCGCAATTCGCGCAATGTCGTGGCCGGGCCGTAACATAGTTGGAAAAAGGCAAAGCAGATTGACTGCGATGCGACGACGCAACACAACGCAACGAATACTGAAAATTCCCTCACGACATCATTTCTACTGAAACCCCTTGATAGACTCTGTGATAGACACATCCGTGACGGACCTCTTCGGGTAAAACCTCTCCATAAACAACAGCATGCATACTCCACTGGCAGATCTGCACTAGACAGCGTAGTTTCCAAAATTGAATGCGCGGTGGACCACAAGTGCTCATCACTGGCCGCCTTCATTGATATAGAAGGCGCCTTTGACAAAACCATGTTCAACAGTATCAACATGGCACTCGACAGACATGGCATAGATTCAACACTGCGAGGCTGGATCACCAACATGCTCAAAATGAGAGCTGTGCAAGTGACGGTGAACGACACTACAAGGGCCATCGTGGCAAAGGGCTGTCCGCAAGGTGGCGTCCTCTCTCCGCTACTATGGAACCTGGTCGTAGACAGCCTCATCAAAACCCTCAATGACAAAGGATACCTACTTCACTGTAGGCTATGCTGACGACATAACCATAGTAATAAATGGCACCCATGAAAATACCCTATTTAACCTCATGCGCCAAGCTATGAAAACAGTAGAAGACTGGTGCAACAAACACCAACTATCGGTGAACCCTACAAAAACCAAGCTGATTCTCTTTACAAAAAAGAGGAAGCTGACTACATTACAACTACCGCGTTTCTTTGGAACTACCCTAAGCCTATCAACTGAAACCAAATACCTGGGCATCTTTTTGGACAAACAGCTGAATTGGGCGAAACATACCAACTACATCATCACAAAAGCCAGTATATCCCTGTGGCAGTGCAAGCGACTGCTCGGCAGGAATTGGGGGATTAGCCCCAAGGTCACCTACTGGCTATACACCACAGTAATCCGACCAATTATCACATACGGCTCACTGGTCTGGTGGCCCAGGACAGACCTGAGTACAGCCCGAAAGGATCTTGAGAAACTTGAACGGTTCGCTTGTGTAGCAATAACTGGCTGCATGAGAACTACACCCACTGCTACCCTACAGGCAATGCTTGGACTGCCGCCACTACACCTCATCGTGCGTGAAGAGGCGGCCCTAGCCGCCTTTAGACTCAGTTTAGCAGGAACACTGAGCAAGGACTCTAGAGTTAAGTACATACGCATAAAAGAGGATGCGATCAGGCGACAGCCAATGATGGCATCACCATGCCATAAAGCCCCGAAACAACACTGCTTTCAGAAGCATTATAACATAATACTCACGGAAGAACGGTGCAGTGTGATTACTCAGGCCCGCAAGAGTTGAGAGAGTATACACCGATGGATCAAACAATGACTCCAGAACCGGGGTCAGAGTCTTCTCATACGACCTTAACATTAACGTATCCAGTCCGCTTGGAGTATTCAACACTGTCTACCAGGCGGAGTGTGTGGGCATCATACAAGCGTGTTATGCCATAGAAGCCAGGAGAGTTACGGATACCTGTATACGAATACTCTCAGACAGTGCCTCAGTGCTCCAATCCCTACAGAAAAAATACTTTACCTCGAGATTAATACTAGAATGTCACGATGCACTCGAACGAGTAGCGGTAACTAACCGCAACACAGTGACATTGTAATGGATAAAAGGACATAGCGGATCACTTGGTAACGACGCAGCGGACGAGCTTGCTAGGAGAGCATCCAGCACGTCTGTCTGTGGATCTGAGCCAATCGTACCCATTCCCTTCAACCAGTTACGCAGGTGGCTACAGGAGTTCACCCATACACAAGCGGAGAGTTGGTGGTCCTCGACATCAGGTTGCAGGCAGTCCAGGGAGGCCATCCCGTCCCTGGATGGTACGCTTACCAGGCGATTATTACGTCTGGACAGGAACGGGCTGCGCCTGGTGACGGGGACCATCACAGGACACTGCTCATTAAACAAATACTCCCACACAATAGGAATAACGGACAGTCATCTGTGCAGGGCCTGCATGGAGGCTGAGGAAACCATTGCGCATGTGCTTTTTGAATGCACAGGCGTCACCCAGATTAGAACAGAAACTCTCGGAATATCCCGATCTATCACAAATGTTCTTAACAAACCCGGAGATTTGATTAACTTCTGGAGGGAGGTGGGCTGGTTGGAATAAACCCCCGACGGCCGCCATGGCCCACGCACAATGGTCCACATGAAGGACTAAGTGCGGAAACCAAATCCTTAACATAGAACATAGATTCCTTCACGACATTTTCTTCATTCCTCCGCATCACATGCCTATGCCATGACAACAGTTACCAGTACCAATTTCAGACTTCTTTTTGTAGAAAGAGTAGAATTAAACAGTGAATACTATGGGTCTACGATTATTATTAGTAGACATGGGTATTTAAATAATCCATCATAAATACACCTCTGACTACAGCTTTGGGGTTTCAGCCGTGATGTTATTATGTTACTGATGTAGATAATATGTAGCTATCCATTCAAAGCTCAGCCATTGGCTCAGTCACTTTGAGTACACGGAATATACGGCAGTGATAATAGTGCAGTGTTGAAAACCCTTTTTCTCTCAACATAGAGAAAACAATTGAAATCAGATTTTTTTTTATACTAGATCAAAACAACCTTGCGCCTGCGCTGAGCTGCGCCTGCGATCGACCTTTTTTTTGTCATTTTGGCATTTTAGTTACGTTATTGTTGTCATTACATAGACAAGCAAGCAGAGTTTAGAATTATTCACACCATACACCATTCACATACACACACTCACACCATCATTCTACCTCTCCTTACACATTACACACGCAACACACACACACTACACACACGCACACTATACATTTTTTTTTAATTATTTACTATTGTTATTAGATTAAATTCGGGGTGAGAGCCTGGTGATCTGTCACACAGGGTATCCTAGTATGGACGCCAGTCTCTCACAAAGGATCATATTTTAGGTTTTGTAACAAAGTTATTATTCTTGTCTCTATTTATAAAATAAAACTAAGTGTACCTTTGTGATGAGAGAAATAAAATAAAGATTTATTTATTTATTTATTTATTCTTTTTGGTCTAAAAAAACAATCGTGCCAAAGCATTGCCAAAGAAACAAAACGGAGAAGAGAACACCAAAAGGATTAATTCAAACTCAAAAATACTCTAACATTGATACTCGTATAAAATTGTACTTTTATTAACAGTTCATACAAACGCTTGGGTATCGTAATAAACTCAATTGGACTGCATGACGTTCCTTAATTGACTACAATAGACCATCTAATAAGCTGACAATTTAAAACGTCACACCAACGTGTCATGGCGGACAAACATTCGCCATTGTATGACATACATTGGTGCATTAACACTCATGGAATATTAGAAATGCTTGACGAAGAAGCAATGGATGATATTGTTGGGCCAATGTTGGTCAAGACCCACAGAAGTCATGATGGTGAAGGAACTTTTCCATTTGATACTGTAATGTGGAGTCTTCAATAGATATTGGTAGTGAAGTTGACCTCTATATGTGTGATTTTAATGCAAGATTTCGTGATACAATATAAGTACCATCGCGGACATTTGCGGTGAATCAGTTTTCAACAGTATCACCATAGTAGTAATAAGGTCGAAAAGTGTTTCACTACTAATGTCAAAACTTCTACTGCATCTACCATCAACTTCTTCTGTATACACACACACAACATCACGTCTGTAATTCCAAAGGGGGGGGAGGGGGAGATATGCAATATTTCGCCAGAGTTATGTTTAAGTTAGTAATAGGGGGCGAGTCTATTGCCATCAACCGAGCACAAATCCAGATTCCAGGCTGCTACCTTCTATTATATCATTGACTGCTACTGAGACATTGCTGCTAATGAAAAACCCAATAATACTTTGCCCGACCTGGGAATCGAACTCAGGACCTCATGCTCAGCCGTAGCGCTTGCGACCACTCGACCAACGAGACAGTCTTTTGTATATTTGAGAGATATGTATTTGCAAAAACAAATCGCAATATGAAACTTTATTAGTGGAACAATGTCATCATAAAATGCGAAAAATTCGACAACCATTGAAAAGTAATGGAGAAAACTTCAGTAAAACGTGCAATAAAAGTGTTGTTACAAAACATGCGCAAGAGTGGACGCTGATCACTCGGCTAATAGCCAAGAGCAATGCAAAGAAAAGCAGGAAACTGTTGTAGGTACTTTTATAGATATTATATTAGAGATAGGAACTATGTATACTGCCTCATTTTTATAAAGATGGTGACTGAAGAAAAAAGACCTGGATATAAATGTAAAATAAAAGGAGAACAACTAAATTGGCTTACAGGGCTAAAAACAGAAATAACGATCCGTATTTCCTCAATTTCCTGCACATAAGACTTTTTCCATAAACTGTGGATGCTTCCCACAAAATATTATTCACTAGTGATGTAAAATTCATGCTAAGTAATCTATAGATTTTATAATTAATTAAAGTCGTGTCTGTCTGTGTGACCGCGTTATTCTTCTAAACAACGCACTGGATTTTGATGCGATTTTCACCATCATTTAGAAAAAAAAGAAAAAAAAGATAAAAAATAAGAACACTTATACGTGTATAAAATGGTATTAAACTTACACGTTGTAAAGAAATCTTGATGTTTTGTAGTAAAAACCGTTCGAAGCAGAAGCGAATCGCTGGTAAAAAAAAACTTACAGGTACATAAATACGTAAGCTAAAATTAAATATTTTCAAACACATCTCACTACTTAGCCGTAAGATAAACACTTGGATACTATGTAGGTAACGCCATATACACTTCTGGACACATCTATTGGCCCACCTTAGAGTTTAGGTTTCGATGGCCCCTACCGAAATATGATTGCTAGATTGAACAAAAACTGTTGATGCAGTTTTAAACCTGATACATTTTACCATCTTTTTCGATCGTATTGTTTTAAATTTGAATTTAGAATACCATACGACATGGAGCTACGCCTAACAAGTCGGATATGCGCCTTGTTAAAGGCAATTGATTTTTTAATAAAGAACATGTTTTATCAAATAAAGGTTTAATTTAATAACGCGTGTTGCCTCCATGGGCATCTACCACAGCTCTCATACGATTAGGCATAGAGTTTATCAACCGCTATATGAAATTTTGAGGGATCATCTCCCATTCCTCTTCTATGGCAGTTTTCAACTCCTGCATCGTCTGGGCAACTGGCTGACGAGCCCTAACACGTCTTTTTAACTCGTCCCACATGTGCTCAATGGGGTTCATGTCTGGGCTTCTGGCTGGCCAGTCCATAACTGTGATGTTCACATCCCGAAGATATTCCCTGACGATGCCGGCCGTATGGGCTCTTGCATTATCATGCATAAAAAGGAAATTTGGGCCCACATAGTCCGCGTATGGTATCACGTGAGGTTCTAAGCACTCACGAATGTACCTTTCAGCATTTAATGTTGGCAGCCGTGGTCCTGTAACAACCTCAAATTGAGTTTTGCCGCTCGCGGATATACCGCCCCAGACAGTCCATGAGCCACCGCCATAAGCAACCCTCTCTTCAAAGCAGCATTGTGCGAAACGCTCTCCCTTACGTCGGTAGACCTTCTTCCTTCCATCATTGCCATGTAACACAATTTTAGACTCATCAGAAAAGAGTACACGGCTCCAATCTTGCTGTGTCCAATTTAAATGACTGCGTGCGAAATGAAGGCGCGCTGTTCGGTGGGCTCGCGTTAGTTTGGGGCCATTAGCTGGCTTGTGTGGTACCATATCGCGTTCTTTTAACCTTCTCCGAACAGTTCGAGCGCTCACAGATACTCCGTGGAAGTCGCGAAGTTGGTTTTGTATTTCAATGGAGGTAAGGTGACGATTTCTCAAGCTGGTCGTCACGATGAATCGATCCTGCCTTTCAGTTGTGACCCGAGATCGTGGCCTTCCTTGGCGACGAACAAAGCCGCCAGCCTCTAGGTACCTCCGATAAACATTTCGGACCGCAGATCGACTTAAATTAAGTTGAGCGCTCACGTTTCTTTGGCTGTGTCCGGCCTGAATAAGTGCCACAGCTTGGGCGGCGACTTCAGGTGAAGTATCCATAGATTATTGATAGAACCTCACCTTAATGTTAAGAATAAGTAATGTTTGTTGCAAAACCAAAGATATCAATCACTTTTTCAAGAATTAAATCCAAGTAAACCAATAAAACCAAGTTTTCTTAGTATTCGATTGTTTGATATCAACAAACAGGCTCCAAATTGTCTTTTGTTTCTTTAAATTCTGTGTTCGAAATTCAAAAAAAGACTATTGAATGAAATTGTGAATGTGCCAGGTTCAAAACTGCATAAAAACTTTTTGCTCGACCTAATATAAAATTTTAGCTAGGACCAAACGAAACTGAAAATACAAGGTGGGCCAAAAGATGTGTCCAGAAGTGTATATACTTGCAATAAAATGCCTTAAGTAAACAAAACTGATGGGAGAACTCTCGAGAATATTTTTCAACACTTGAGGGTGACAAAAAGCTTGACACGTTCAAGTGTGAATTATAAATTATTATGAAAGTTTTATTATATGGCAGGGCAGGGTTCTCTGAGTGTCTTTTACTGGAAACATGCACGTGTGTATGTAATGCGGCAAAGTAAACAATAAGCAATGTGTTTTTTTAAAACTACTTCACAATTTTAAACGTGAATTTACTCATATTAAGGCGAGTAGTGCTGCCAACTAGCGTCACTATTGAGAAAAAAAAACATAAGTCTGGAGATATGGAAGATTTTGAAAAGGTGAGGTCAAAAAGATCAACACTAAACATTCTGGTTCGAAGTCTTAGCAGTTAAGTTAAGCCTGACTTCGAACCTAGGAAGCTTAGTGTTGATTTTATTGATACAAAACATTCTACCACAACTGACTAAAAATGTGAGCATAGGAGATTTCAAAATGTTCCATATCTCCATACTTAAGATTTTTTTCTACTATTCCCCTTAAGTCAGGCAGGGCAGGACAAAAGGACCAGAATTGGTTCTTCAATCCAACAGCTTCGGATTGGAAAATTACCCTAAACTTACAGATGGGTAAATACCAGTATGTAAGTTCAATCCAACAGCTTCAGATTGGAAAATTACCCTAAACTTACAGATGGGTAATTAATTACATACCAGTATGTAAGTTTATCATCTATCTAGCCTTTTTCCAATTAGGATTGGGGTCGGGTTCTAGTCAAACCGGCAGTTGAATACCAGTGTTTTACATAGAGCGACTGCCTATTCGACCTTCACAACCCAGTTACTGAGTAATACGATACCCCTTGGTAAGACTGGTTGCCAGAATTTCGGGCTTCTGATGACCCGTAATGACTGTCAAAGATCCATGAATGACAGCGTGGTTTATGGGGGTCTCAACCACGCTGTCATTCGTGGATCTTTGTTAACCGACTTCAAAAAGGAGGAGGTTCTCAATTCGTCGGAACCTTTTTTTTTTTTTTTATGTATGTTCCCCGATTGCGCTCGACCGATTTGTTTTTTTTTTTTTGTTTTATTCGAGAGGGTATACATCACAGTTGGTCCCATATAAAAATTGATTAACTTTGCTTCGGTAGTTTTTGAGTTAGCTTCAATAATACGTATTGTTTCCCCACTTTTATATGGATGATGTTCTAGTTTGTTTTGGGGATAGAATTTGTGTGGGGTAGGTACACAACTAAAAAGTGAAAAATAAAAACTTTTTTACAAAAAAAAATACAACCGACTTCCAAAAACAACACTACAAAGTGAAAAATAACTTTAATTTCGGAAGTCGGTGTCTAGTTAAATGTATTTTTGTTTTTTTGCCATCGACTTCCGAAATTAAAGTTATTTTTCACTTTGTAGTGTTGTTTTTTTACAGTTACAATCTGATATTATTATTCAACGGGATTTTGGCGATAATTTGTTCTATCCTGTAGATAGACACCACAGATATCCTGGCTAAGCTAGCTATATGTGGCTGAAGCAGAATTCGCAACGGCTTTTTTTTTCGCGCGCTTATTCACGTGAGCGGATAATTCGTAAAGTACTAGCTGCGCCCCGCGGTTTCCCCCGCGTAGACCGGGATAAAAAGTAGTATACGTATTAATTCAGGGTATAAGCTATCTACCTACCAAATTTCATCCAAATCGGTTTAGCCGTTTGAGCGTGAAGACGTAACAAACATACGAACACACACACACACACTCACAAACTTTCGCCTTTATAATATTAGTGTGATAAAAAATGTCTTACCAAGATTCATAAGGAACATTATTTCTTTAAAATATACTTTCTACCAACCACACTTGCGCTACTACTAAGTTTGCTGAAACTAAGAACCTGAATAAAACAATAATCCATAATTCAGTCGGCAATAATAAATCTTTACCAAAGAAACTTTTAAATGGATCAGACATATACGTCATACATACTTTAAAATAGGTACATTACAATTCCGAATCCTTAGCAAGTGATGGTGCGACCTAATTATATTAGGAGCGAACATGGCGGGAGGTCGGAGTGCTGACTGCTGACTTTATAACGATATTATAGCATTATGAATAAATACCGAGAAGAACTAAGCACGACTCTGTTCATAACACTAGGATTATATTTCCGTTGACCGTTACATTAATCGTAGGAGGTAGGATAGGTCGAATAGTGCTGAGGAAGATTTCTGATAAATCATCCGAGTTTAGTCCACTGATATACTAAACAATATTTTGTTTCGGTAAATAAAGCACTAATGCCAAACTATTACAAAAGCAATCGAGGGATGATGCCTGGATAAAAAAAAAATAATTCTATTTAGTCCGTCATCGTCAGTCAGATAATAAAAGAATATTAGACACGTATTTTTTGCTTTATCATATTAATAGAAAATGACTTATATAACACGCATTAAAGTTGGGGGGTGGGGGCTCGCTACGTCACTTGTACTTACGTATAAAATCTAGCTACACGTGACGTCACGCGATGTTTTAACTCAATGTATCACCGTAATCTTTTGATTTTGTAAAAAAAGAAAAAATACGTGTCCAATATTTTCTAATAATCTACCTTACGGACTAAAGAAAAATTTTTAGTCATCATCCCTATTGTTGCTGAAAAAATATTCCCGCTACCAAGTAACAAAGCGATATCTGGCGTCGTTTGGTGGTGTCGTGGTACGGAGTGAACCAAAATATTGCTCTCCTGGCTGCCCCGGCGCGGGCGGGTGCGCCCACATGGTCGCTACTAGTGATGTCACCAACTATCGCTATCGATGTAAAGATATTTACTATGGAATACTGGACAAACGAAGAAATATATTGAAATTTCTAGATTTGATAATGCAGCTCCATACCTAGGTCTTTAATATTTTATTAACTCTATTTGGTTCTGTAAATTATCTTAAAATGACGACTAATAAGTTGGTAAAATTAGCAGTCAGTAATTTTAACATAATAACATAACATCACGTCCTGTTTTCCCGAAGGGTTGGGCAGAGGTGTATATCTGTACCTGCAGCCTACACCCACATTTCGGCACTTATATTTAAGTCCCATATAATAGGGGGCGAGCCTATTGCCATTAACCGGGCACATATCCAGACTCCAGGTTGCTGCTGAGAAATTCCAGATGAAAAACCCTAATAACACTTTGCCCAACCTGGGAATTGAACCTAGGACCACATGCTCAGCAGTAGCACTTTCGACCATTAGACTAACGAGGCAGTCAGTCATTATATATTGTCTTGAAAACTAACAAATAATTTAACTGATCTTATCCCTGGGGCAACAAGTTTGTATGTAGGTATCGGATCTACTAGCCAATAAAATGATGCCTAAAATTGTACCTAGGCACCTGAAAATATTATTTTTCAGAGGAGTCCTGGGATCTGGAGGCAAAAGTCCTCGCGCACGTGTGGGAATGGCGCGAGGAGGCGAAACGCCGGGGCGTAACTCCGCTGCCGCGAGAAATCACGGTACAGCGGACAGAGCTCCGGCGGGATCTCATGGCGACATGGAGAGTGCGATTGTCGCAACCCAGCGCTGGGCACGCCACAATTGCGGCGATAAGTCCCCTCTTTGAGGAGTGGTTGGAGAGGCGCCACGGCGTCTTCACCTTCCACCTGACGCAGGTCCTCACCGGACACGGTTGTTTTGGGAGGTTCCTGTTTCGGATAAGGCGGGAGGAAACGCCCGGGTGTCACCATTGTGTGGATCGCCCGGAGGACACGGTGGAGCATACAGTGGAGGTCTGCCCGGCTTGGGCGGAGCACCGCCGTGTTCTCACGGAGGCGATCGGCAGCGGCGATCTCTCGCGTCCAAACCTGGTCCAGGCCATGGTGCGGAGCGAGAGTGCATGGGAGGCCGTCACCTCCTTCTGCGAAGCAGTAATGCTCGCGGAGGAGGAAGCGGAACGCGTGAGGGAGAGGCAACAGCCGCGCCCTCGCGCCCCTAGCCGCCGTAGGAGACGCCCTGGGCGGCGGGAATCGATCGCCGATCCCCGGCCACCGTAGGCGCGGGCTTGCGGACGACGAGTAATGGGCAGCTCGCCGTCCGGTAAGGACCAGGCCCGGGTCGACGGCGCGTTGTGTTCCACGCGCGCCTCAAAGAGATGTCAGCAGTGACGGGGTCAATTGGGCTGATGCCGCCGGGGTCGCGGGTAGTTCGAAAGAGATACCGTGGCCCTGGCACGGGCAACTGAAGGAACATGGGTGGGTTTTAGTCAGTAAAAGTCTGACACGCCCTCCTGCTCTGCCCAGAGCGGGAGAAGTCATTTGATGATTTCCCGTCCACAAAAAAAAAGAGGAGTCCTAGAATTCTGGAGAAAAATTTATATTATTTTAATTTTAGGTGCCTAATTAGCTTTACGTCCATGATGCTTATAAATTGTGTGGAAATCAGTCACGGTAAGGGCATATGATGCGGAGGAATGAGGAAAATGTCGTCAGGAAAGTTTTGAGTATTAATGTGGATGGCTATACGAGTAGCGGAAGACTAATGACACGATGGATGAATTGTGTGAAAGATGATTATGGAGAGAAAGAGAGTGACTACCGAGATGACAACTGCCAGAGAAGTATGGAAGAAAAATACATGTTGCGCCGACCCCAAATAGATTGGGATAAGGGCAAGAGAATGATGATGATGATGATGCTTATTTACGGAAGAATCTTATGCATCCAGAGTTTCTCTTATTCCCTTTCAAAAAATTCTAAAGCTAAACAAAACTCGCTCTAAATTTCTCATTGCAATCGATATCTAATCATTATTGTAACATCCAGACGTCCCTAATTGCCACATCTCCCGTCTTAAGGCGCGGCGGCGACCGCTAGTCGCAACGTAGCCGGCGCAGACGCATCCCGTGGAACCGATCGCGATCCAAAAATACCCCGCCGACCGGGCCGCGACGCGATGGCCTGACGTACAAACAAAGAGTACCAAAATTTCAAGTCAACCCGGTATTTTGGTATCTAAAGTGTTGTGATAGTGTTATGGTGCGATGTCGCCGACTGCGGAACTGCCCCAGTGGTGCGGCAAGACCGAGGGCTGTCCTCAAGCTCTGCTCGGCTGGCTGTACTTGACTCATGACCAGAATGATCAGGTATTGACTTCTTTTTCTGAAATATTTGTTAGGCGTTAGGTAATGTTAGACGCAACCTCCTTGTTGAACGCTGAAAAAGTAGTAAACCATTTTGATTCGTTCAAAAATAGAATCATTATTAAAAAAAATTGGTTTCAAATATTGCAACAAATACTTTAGCTCTTACCAATCTTCTAGGAACTAAAAAATATACAAAGTTTAGGCTAATAGTTGTATAGTCAACAAGCTATAGTGATATACTAGCAATTTCTCCCTGATCCATATAGCGTTATGACGTCACAGTTTAACAAAATAAATCTAACAGTTTCATAGTAAGTATGAGTCAACAGTAGATTACTTCAACAGTTTCATCATGTTGCGATACAAGCAATTGCATCTACTTGAAGGAGTTTTTTAGGTTAAAGTCATCTAATAAGGATATATCTTAGACCAATTTGTTAATTATTGGTCCTTATTCCTCTAATACGTAGGTAGTCATGCTGTTTATACAAGAGCTAAAACATTAAGCTCCTTATAGAAACTAATTTGTTTTATCGATTGTCATTGGAATAGCTTTTGAAGAAGCTTTGAACTACTTTGAAGTATCTTCAGAACCGTTGATTATTGATTAAATCTTATTAGGAAAATAGGACCAAAATGAACTCATAGGTATAATAGTTGAGTTGACTGATCAAGGACATTTATGTCGGTACCGTAAATTCAAGTACATGTATCCGCAACACCAAAGTTCAATAGTGGAGAGACCAAAGCATGAACGGTGGCGCGATCAAAATAGTTCTATACGGTATAAACAGCTAACAAATCGCGCCTAAACCCGGCAAGAGAGGTCATTGACATAAAAAAATTAATTGACGCGATATTTACGCATATTCAGTGCGACTGTTAGGGCAATTAATTGGCACTGCTAATTTGCTGCATGTAGCGATGTAATCGGTATCTCGGAAATACGGAAATATGGTTATGTTTTCTATAACCTTTCCTGTCCCACAGCTGGGAACCGTCCGATTACAATTTTTCTCCTTCAAAGTCAAATAATTTGTTTTACTTACCAAGATCATTAAAGGGCCCTTTAAGAAAAAAAAAAAAAAGAATTTAATCTGGTTGCCACTTTCAAAAGGTAGGTAGTTCCATATATTATGGAGGCTAATGGCCAAGAAAGTAGGTACATAGTTAGTTTTTGCTTATAAAAAGATGCACCTAGAATTAAATTACTATACAATAGGTACAAAGCATTTGCAAATTAAGTACGGTAATCAACTTAATAAAAATCATAATAGAGCAAGATCCCAGGGCAAAAAATTATATCATCTTCTTAATTTTTATTTATTGATACTCGGTGAACTATTTCAATACTATTTGTAAGCAGCCAGGCCAATCGTAGTGGTCAAACATCCCCTCAGACACAAACCATCTAATTATCACGCCGCTCATACTAACAGCGGCATTTTAATTGTGTCTGGGGGGATGTTTGGCAGCTACGTTTGGTCTAGCTGCTTAAAAATAGTATTGAAATGAAATAGTTCCCCGAGTATCAATCAATCTGCCTAGCCTTTTCCCAACTATGTTGGGGTCGGTTTCCAGTCTAACCGGATGCAGCTGAATACCAGTATTTTACATGGAGCGACTGCCTATCTGACCTTCACAACCCAGTTACTGGGTAATACGATACCCCTTTGCTAAGACTGGTTGTCAGACTTTCGGGCTTCTGACGACCCGTAACGACTGTCAAGGATCCACGAATGACAGCCGGGACCAACGGCTTAACGTGCTTTCCGAGGCACGGAGGAGTCTCGGTATGTAAAGATGGTCACCCATCCACGGACCAACCCCGGCAAGCGTAGCTTAACCTGATGGATCGACCCGTGCGGCTGTTATTACTTAGCCACGAGCTCCTCTAGTTCTCTAAATAGTTCCTCAGTATCATTATATAAAAATTAAGATTCAAACTATAAGTAAGATGACTAAATTATTTGCGAGGTTTATAGCGTCTGGCGGAAAAAAAACGCCGACGGGAAGTGTCTGACAGTATTGATTATTAATTATTAACAATATTCTGTAAAACATACATAAAAATCAGCAGTCAGACTTTAAGAAAAGTGAGTAATATTTTTACGTAACTTCAAAGTACACATACTAACACTACTCTATCCCATACATTTGTTAATCAGAAAATAAGTAAGGTCTAACTAGCGGCTCTGTGATCTTTTACTATAAATTCAATGACAGACAACGCGCTGACGACCGCTGTGTCTAAAAGCATGAAATTTTGCACTAGAGCTCACTAAGTAAAAGCTGTGTGTGTGCTTACAATAAGGAAGGACTTTTGAAAATTCATCCCCTATGGAGGTTAAATAGGAGATGAAATTTTGTATGGAATGGATTTCGCCGATCGATGGGAAATCCCGTTGGGCACACGTTTTGTAACAGATAAATTAATTATATTGATAGAGCTACATATTGCTAAATGATTAGCTACTCCTAAACTGTATTCCTGAAAAACTAAGAAGATGAAAAAGATGATCTCGAAGAAAATGAGAACTGATTTCCGTTCCACATGGTACTTCGGCTTCTTATTTAAAATTTGCAGTGTAAGCTGCTCCAGAAAATAAAAATAATTTTTTGCTGAGCGACCCCCGCAATCCAACCCAAAAAAAACCCTAGAAACACCCCCCCCCCCCCCCAATAAAGAAAAAGAAATCCATGTAATTGCTGGAGAAGAGAATATACCTAGATCAATGTGATTAGCCAAAAGATTAAGGAGGCATAAGAGTGCTAACTAAGTGATTAGGATTACAACATTGAAAAGCCAACGATCGCTATATAACACATACCTATTCCAAGGCGTCCATGTTTCTTTCGTTTGACCTTTCATATCTTGCGAGAAAAAATAAACAGCTGCGTGCGCCTCAGTTGCAGTTTGGATCAATATTATCATCTTCTTGCCTTTGTATTTTTGACCAAGAAGAGTCTTTTTTGAAGAAGGTTTCTTGGAATTCAAAGGACATGCCCGAAAATGGTTTTTTATTATTCAATCATTCTAACATGGATAAGTTAAATATATTTGTATAGACATTTATTTATTTATAAAGGTACACCAACAGCTTCTGTATACAGCATATCAAATAAAAGTAGGTAAAAAGTCATAGACTTATACAGTTGCCAATAACAGGTGAACCAACATTCACAAGTAATGATAACAAGGTAAAAACAAAAAGTATAAAAATTTAAATGGTAACAAACTATATAAACAGAAATTTAAAATGCCAAAAGAAAAAAGTTACAGAGGTTGCAAGAAATACCTACATACTAACACAATTAACCTTTAGATGGCGTGTGTTGCGAACTTAGGGACTCCAAAATTCTGGTTTTAAAGATGTTTACGGAGTCATGATATACGTCAACATCAGGAGCGGATTTTATATAAGAATTCATCTCTCGGCTGAGCCGATTGAGAGGTGAGTTTACTCCAATATTTGTTCTGGATGCTTTAGTGTGGAATAAATGGGTGATAGGATATCTGGGTAAATTATAGGGGACTTTTAGTACAATTTGTTCAGTTAACCCATGGCAGTCCAATTTATTGTTAACTAATTTGAAAAAGAACATGAGATCTTGTACCAGTCGACGGTCGCGCAGAGTAATCATTTTGTAACATTGAGCACGTTGTTCGTATGGGCACCGGGGAGATATATCACCAAAGGCATATGCTAGGTGCTTTGTGAAGGCCCTTTGGATGCTTTCTACTCTTTGTGAGTGTACTGCATAGTGCGGGCTCCACACCACGCTTGCAAATTCTAGGTGGCTCCGAACTAAGGCGTTATATAGCACAATTTTTGTTCTTGCTAGCTTAAACCCTTTAGTGCTTCTCTTGAGGAATCCTAGAAGTCGTGCCGATTTCGTAACAATGTTATCAATATGGCTTCTAAAGTTGACTTTACTGTCCATGATGATGCCAAGATCACGAACCTCATTCACAGTCTCCAATAATGCTCCTTTTATATTATATGAGATAGAGTAGGACTGTTTTTTCCTCGTGAATCGTATATGGCTACATTTTTGTACATTAAGTTTCATGTGGTTAAGGTTGCACCAATGCTCAATTCTGTCCAAATCCTCCTGAATTAGGATAATATCTTCATTTGAAGTTATAGTTTTATAAATTTTAAGATCGTCGGCAAACATTAAGTATTTACAGTGATGGATTTGGACAGTAATATCGTTAACGAAAAGTAAAAATAGAACAGGTGCAAGGTGAGAGCCCTGAGGAACTCCTGAGTCAGCATATTATGGGTAAGATTCGTAACCATTAACAACAAGAATTTGTGATCTATGGAATAAATAAGATGAGAACCAGTTTAAAAGTGAGCCATGTATACCATTATATTGTAATTTGGCCAGCAACAGAGAATGGTCAACCCTGTCAAACGCACTACTAAAGTCCATGTACACGGCATCTACTTCTAGTCTTTTGTCAAGTATGGTGGCGGACCAACTGAGCAAGATAAATGGCCTAGTGACTAGCTTTCAAGAATCCTTATCCTTTTTTAACGACAAGTTTGAGGAAATGAAATCGACGCTTGAAGAGAAGGCTACTAGGATACAACACTTAGAATACGAGAATTTAAATCTGCAGACCTCCTTTAAAAATATTACAGACCGATTGAATAAATTAGAACAGCAAGCACGCTCCAGCAACATCGAATTACAATGCGTGCCTGAGCATAAGTCTGAAAACTTACTTTCCACCGTAACCCATCTCGGCCAAGTAATAAAATGTGAATTAAAGGATAACGACATTCAACATTGCACGCGAATTGCGAAACTTGACAAGCAAAGCAATCGACCTAGATCAATATTAGTTAAATTCAATACCCCCCGGCTACGTGACACATTCCTTGCTGCAGCAATCAACTATAACAAAAACAATAAAAAGGATAAACTGTGTACAAGTCATCTGGGCATAGCTAAGGATAAGCCAACCCCTATTTACGTGGTTGAGCATCTGTCACCTGACAATAAAGCCATCCATGCTGCAGCGCGCTTCCGCGCTAAGGAATTAGGATATAAATTTACATGGGTTCGTCACGGAAGAGTCTTCATCAAGAAAGATGAGACATCTGATACTATATTTATTAGTAGTATAGATAAACTAAAGACAATACCTTAGATCTTTTCGTTCATGCACGTTATGTTGCGTTTGTACTCAAATTCGATTTCTTAAAATGTTATTACCAGAACACAAGAGGACTGCGCAGCACCCTGTCTGAGGTACGTCAACATATACATAATAATGATTACAATGTCTATGTCTTCACGGAGACTTGGCTCTGTGGTGGTATATTTGATTCCGAATTGTTTAGCGATGATTTTATTGTATACAGAAGGGACCGCGAAACTGCTACTTTCAGTAACAGCAAAAAAACCGGTGGTGGCGTACTTATTGCGGTTTCTAATAGACTGTGTTCATGCCGCAGGACTGAATGGGAAAGTGATTGCGAGGACTTGTGGGTTACAGTTGAAACTCCATCAAACTCAACTTTTAAATCATTAAAAATTTGCGCCGTTTACCTACCACCACCTGTATATACGGAGGTCTTAGACCATTTCATAGAAAACTGTAACACGGTTATAGATGGCAACCGCGATAGTTACTCACTGATAATTGGTGATTTTAACTTAAGTTGTATTAACTGGGTATATGACATCGAATGTGGATCGTGCATAGCAGATGGAGGTACCAATAACCTAAAAAATCTTTTACTAGATTTCATTTCCTTGAACAATTTAAAGCAGTTTAACTGTATTATAAATTCCCAGAGTAAGATACTCGACTTAATACTTTCGGACATAGACCAAATAGAAGTAACAGAGTGTATTGACCCTATACGTAATATAGATAAATATCATCCAGCATTGGTATTTTTACCCTTAATTCCCATTTGTGTTAAAAGTGAAACTAAAACAATCATTAAACCAAACTATTATAAGGCTGACTACGAGGCAATAAATTCCGAACTCGGCAGCATTAATTGGTCCGATGAGTTTGCATCATGTCAGGATGTTAATGCTATGTTGGATAACTTTTACATGATAGTCAGAGGTATTATAAAAAGACATGTACCTGATTCAGTCTATTCACGCGGAAAATATCCGCCCTGGTACTCGCCTCAACTGATAAAATTGCTCAACCAGAAATTTAAATTGCGTATTAAAATGAAAAAGTTTGATAATCCATTAGATGTATTAGAATTCAATTATTTAAGAAAAGACTGTCAAAAGCTGACTCAAAACTGCTACAATACTTATATAGACCTAATAGAAAGTAAAATAAAAGGTAACCCAAAATTTTTCTGGACCCATGTAAAAAATCTCCGAAAAAATAATAACTCTTACCCCTCCAAAATGATACTAGGCAACACAACAGCATGTGATAGCGTCTCTATTTCAAATTTATTTGCTGAGCAATTTCTGTCAGTTTTTGATCCTCCAAGTACTGATTACGATGATACAAATTACACACAACCCTCTTCGATTTTAGTCCCAGTACTGGGTGAGTTTTCTATTACTCCAGATGCAATACGACTGAAACTATCTGGACTTGACTCTTCTAAAAGTGCGGGACCGGATAACATACCTCCACTATTTTGGTCACGGTGTGCTCATGCAATATCTCCTCCACTAGCTAATATTTTCAACACCTCGCTCAAAACAGGCATTTTTCCCGACGCGTGGAAACAGGCAAGAATAATACCTATCCACAAAAATGGCAAACGGGAGATTGTATCTAACTATCGGCCTATTTCTATTCTGTGTACCGTGTCCAAAGTCTTGGAATCGCTTATATATCCCATATTGTATGATCACGTAAAAAAATATCTATGCCATAATCAGCACGGTTTCATGGTAAAAAAGTCAACAAATACAAACCTTGTAACTTATATCACTGAATTAATGTGTGGAGTCGATAAAGGTTTTCAAATAGACGCTGTCTATACTGACTTTTCCAAAGCCTTTGATAAAGTGAATCACAACCTACTGTTACTTAAACTTCAGTCATTTGGTATTACAGGTTCTATGCTAGACTGGTGTAGATCTTATCTGTGTAACAGACCATCTTCAGTGGTCGTAAACGGCAGTGAATCAAACCCTTATTTTGCCACATCCGGTGTACCTCAGGGATCAAATCTAGGACCGTTATTTTTTAATATATTTCTTAATGATATATCGCAAGTGTTTATTTATTCAACACCATATTTATTTGCAGATGATTTAAAATTAACTCGTGTAATTTTTAATGAATCAGACGTCAATCTACTGCAATCAGACATAGATAGATTAAATCGGTGGTGTCTAACTAACAAAATGTATCTAAACTGCGCCAAATGTTACCATATAAAATTTACCAGAAAGCGAAATAACAAAATCTTATCAGAGTACAATATTCAAGGAAATAAATTAACTGAAGTCAACACGATTAGAGACTTAGGTATTCGTTTGGATAGCCAATTAAACTTTATACAACACTATGATGCTATAACAAACTCAGCATATCGAGCTTTAGGTTTTGTGCTGCGGTCCTCTAAACACTTTAAAAAACCCTCTACCACGCTCCTCTTATATAACAGTTACGTAAGAAGTCACTTGGAATACTGCAGCACCGTGTGGAACCCAACATACCAAGTTCATATAAACAGGATAGAAAATATCCAAAAAAGGTTGGTTAGGCATCTAGGTTTCCGGTTTAGGGTCAGAAATACAAGAACTTATCAGGATAGTCTAACTTACTTTAAACTTACATCTCTTAAGACTCGTCGTACTATATCTGACCTAGTTTTTCTATTCAAGTTATTTAATAATGACATTGACTGTCCAGATCTCCTAAGTAAAATTGGCATCAATGTTCCTGTTAGAATTCCACGTTATCCTCGTCCGTTATTCAGGGTTCCCCGCTGCCGCACCAATTTAGCAAAACATGCACCCATTGCAAGAATGACCTATGAATACAACATTGTTTCGAGTTCTTCGGGAGACATAGACATCTTTTCTAACAATCTTGCTAAGTTCAAACGTTTAATTCGGGCACGATTTTCAGACCCTGTTTTATGTTGACGTATCGACAGGTCACACACATTTATCATATTATATTGTTAATAATTGCTCTTTATAGTTCCTATTCATTGTTGCCATTAATCTTAATGTTTTAATTATTATTTTTTTTTTTTTAATTTTACTCTTCAATTGTTTACTATTTAACCCGTGTTTTAATTTCAAATGTTTAATTTAATTTTATGTTCATGTGTTGTTTAATTTAATATTGTTTAATTTTTCTTTGATTTAAATTTTATTGTGTTTAACTACTTAAACTCATACAATTCTAAACTATGTTTAAAATGATGATGTATGCATGATGTGTTCTCCTATAACTGAAGGAGCACAAATCTTCAAAGTACTATGTATAATAATGCATGTAATGTGTATCCTTTGTTGGAGTTCCTTTCTGAATAAAATAAAATAAAATAAAATAAAATAAGAGCTAGGGTCACATCAGACACAAATTCAACAAGGTTTGTTTCTACGCTTCGACCAGCTTTGAAGCCATGCTGACTTGGTGCAACAATTCTATCAATGTGGCGAGTAATGATTGGACAGACAAGAGACTCAAAGATCTTTGAAAAACATGGTAATATTGAAATAGGGCGGTAATTTTTAACATTAGCAGGATCACCTTTTTTAAAAACCGGGACAATTCTTGCGCTTTTCCATACATCAGGGAAGATACCTTCAGCAAGAGAAGAATTAAAAATAATCCGCAGCGGTAAGGCAAGTTCATGGCAGCAGCGTTTTATAAACAAGGGCATCCCAAAAACTAGTGGTTCTAACTATATCATACATTTTTAAAGATCTTCAATATATTACTGTTAGCCAATATTTGATTTATGATGGTGATAGGACCCCATCAT
This sequence comes from Cosmia pyralina, assembly GCA_946251885.1. Taxonomy (NCBI): domain Eukaryota; kingdom Metazoa; phylum Arthropoda; class Insecta; order Lepidoptera; family Noctuidae; genus Cosmia; species Cosmia pyralina. The sequence continues at coordinate 4,808,976 of OX276359.1, read as the reverse complement.
AGGATAGGGCCTCATCAGGCCTGTCGCCTCTCAGTCAACACTGTCATATTTGACAGATGATTAGAATCAATCATCTCCCAATTATGACATTGACAGTAGGTGGGAGGTTTTGTTTGGGTTGCCATCAATAAATAAAATATTTAAATAGTTCATTTTTCTCTTAAATGGGGGTCTAAAAATATTATTTCAGTGGTTCTAAGTTCTATATTTTTGTCGTTTTTATTTAGGTGTAGTTTGATACTTGTTATATTTTTCTCGGGATAAAAAACCAACGCCATACAAAGAGCGGCCATCTCCTTTAAACAAAATCAGCGGGTTTCCATAAAAAATCCTCAGAATGATTATGATTAGGTATATGTTTAATGAAACTACACACATCAAAAGTGTCTAGGGATCAAGCATTTTTATGCGGATTTCTTGAGATTGAGATGTGGCTTTGTAATAAATTTATGATTTTATAAATTTATATGGATCCTTTTTGGTGCATTTCATAATTTGAATCAGGAACTGTGAATCAAATTCGAGTAAAAGATGAAAATCAGCTGTCAATATTTTCCCTATAAAAACATACAACGCATTGAAGACATTATTAGTGCTACTGTTTCCCTACTACTGATTAAAACCAACGTTATTATGGAGCGGCGACGTCATTTAAGCAGGGAAGAAATGCTCAGAGCCGTGGGAATGATAGAAGCTGGTTCCCGGCAACGTACTGTGGCTTTAGCTCTGAATACAAATCAGAGTGTTATCAGTCGACTTTGGACACGTTACCGAAGCACTGGTACCGTGGCTGAGCGCCATGGAGGACGGTATCGCTGCACCACACGGAGACAAGACCGATACATTCAAATCTTAACTCGAAGAGCTCCAACTATAACCGCCATGATGTTAGCCGTGAGGCTTCATCACTCTTCAGGGAACTTAATTAGCGACCAAACAGTCAGAAACCGCTTGCATGAAGTGAACCTTCATTCCCGAAGACCGCTACGGGTACCACCTATAGCAATGCACAATCGTAGGATTCGATATCAATGGGCTCTTGAACACAGAAATTGGGCAGAAGAACAATGGCGTTTCGTGTGCTTTTCTGATGAGTCTCGTTTTGGTATGAGACCGGATACAAGACGTATACGACACTGGAGAACCCCTGGACGCCAACAGCGATTAAAATCCTGCCAGGAAGTCCATCCTTATAGTGGTGGAACCATCATGGTATGGGCGGGTATTTGGATCGGCGGAAGAACTGAGTTGATTTGGATCAGAGGCAACCTCAACGCTCAAATTTATGCTGAGACGATTGTATCAGACGTCATCGTTCCTCTACAAGTGCAAATCGGTCCCTTATTTCAGTTAATGCATGATAATGCACGACCGCACACCGCAAGAGTTGTAAGACAGACTCTCGCCGCAGCTAACATCAATGTCCTGCCCTGGCCTGCTCAGTCGCCAGACTTGAACCCGATTGAGCATGCATGGGATATGCTACAGAGAAGAGCTCTGCCGAATATGGAGGGTATCCAGTCGCAAGAAGACCTTTTTTTGTTGTTGCAACGAACATGGGCGGCCATTCCACAGCGTGATTTGGATGAACTCATTTTGAGTATGCCAAACCGATGTTCTTGTGTTGTTAGTGTTCGCGGTAGAAACACGGATTATTAATTGTTTAAGTTACCCAATAAAATTTTAAAGAAAACTGTTATTTCAGTCTTTTTTTCGAACTTTAATGTTAGTGGTTCAAATGTCAAAAATCCCTTTATTAGGAAAATGGCAAATTTCTTTATTAATGCAAAGGTGACTTGGTTTATCGTTACTGTGACAAACGAAAACACTTTATTTGATGAATCCTTAAAGAAAATTTTAATTGATATCAATCAGGAGAAAAGTTATTGCAAAAATATATGTTGATCCCTAGACACTTTTGATGTGTGTATTTTACAATTAATAATATAAAGCTATGCAGGTGACGATGGTGATACTTCTAACTTGGACAACTACAAGCGATATAAATACCATTAAAAAATAACTACTTGAATTTTTAATAAGTAAATTATTATTTTTTTATTATTTATTAAATAAGTAAATTCAATAAGTGACTTTATAAATGACAACACAGTAGGTGAATAATTTTGTAACAACTAATTTGTAATTTGACATACTTAAATAATAAACTAATTTAATTATAATGTTTTGCATGATAATAATGATATAATGTAAGTATTCTAACCTAACTGACAATATAAATTTTGTATGCCACAATGGCGGGACATAGCAGACTTACCTGTAACTAACAACATCTTATGAACCTATGATCCACAATAAATTATTTGAATTTGAATTTGGAAATTGTTTTAAGTGAAGTCAAGCTCTGTTGTATTGTTACACTCCTCGGTTCGTACCTCTTCATTCTGTTTTCTTCCTGCTACTTTAGGATTGGTGCCGATTCTGTTGTACCTACACAGAACTAAACTAACTAAACTATCACTAAAATTCCTTACTTTTTGCTATGAGAATCTTAGAGCTATTCTGCAAAAAAAAAAACCTCTAAATTTAATAACAATTTTGACACAACTAAAATCGAGTTTGACAATCGTGACTCCGCGTGGTATAGTGCCTGTAGTATATTTGCCCCGGTGGCTTTAATTGGAACTAACGAAATCAGTATGAAGTGACGAGGCTTGTCATATTTTATTCACCGAATAACCGACATCGCCGCCGTTACCGGGTCAGATCTTTTAGAGCTGGAGGGGCGCAGGGAGGGGGCAGCTTCAACGTGTTTTATATGGAATGTAGGTACCTTTTTTTTTGGTACCTACATGTTGAGTCAAATTTTCATTATTTTTGCGATAGGACTCACCGTTTTCGAGATATATGCAAAAGAAAAACTTTTTTACAAAAAAATACAACCGACTTCCAAAAACAACACTACAAAGTGAAAAATAACTTTAATTTCGGAAGTCGGTGTCTAGTTAAATGTATTTTCGTTTTTTGCCACCGACTTCCGAAATTAAAGTTATTTTTCACTTTGTAGTGTTGTTTTTGGAAGTCGGTTGTATTTTTTTGTAAAAAAGTTTTTATTTTTCACTTTTTTGTTGTGTACCTACCCCACACAAATTCTAATACCACTATCTGCAAAACAAACTAGAACATCATCCATATAAAAGTGGGTAAAAAATATGTATTATTGAAGCTAACTCAAAAACTACCTAAGCAAAGTTAATCAATTGTATATGGGACCAACTCTCGAATAAAACAAAAAAAAAATCCAAATCGGTTAAAAAAAAAAAAAAAAGTTCCGACGAATTGAGAACCTCCTCCTTTTTGAAGTCGGTTAAAAAGAAAAAAATACACTACTGTTTTTGCATCCGAAGTCAAGGTCTCGGTGTGAAACCTTTTTAATCGCGATTAAACATAGTCTGAATTAGTTTGACAATTAAAATTTTAGAGTGAAAACAGTGAAATTCAGAATAGCAAAATTGCCATTTTCACTAAACTAATAACTCCGTACAATCTTAGTCCTGTCAAACTAAAATATAGTTATGTTGTGTCACTTTAGTCAATTTCTGAATGGGAAATCGTCGTTTGACAGGAATAAACTAAATTTTAGTGATTTTTAGTCTAGTTTAGAGGCATTTGTGACAAGAGAATCGGCACCACTGTCAGACTATGTTATGTTACCATCCACATCTACTGATACATTCCGTTTTCCGGTCCTTGCTTCCTGCCCCACCCACTGTTTGTTTAGCGGCTTGATTATTTTAACTAATACAATAATAAGGTACGAATTCTTTCATGTTAAAGAAAGATTACATATATGGTTATTTTATTATAGAGAAGTTTTAATAATATAGAAACATCCACACACACGCAAGACTATTAACGCTTTGGACACTATACGGCCATAGCAGTGAGAACAATAAAACTTCTATTGTATCTCGTTTAGTGTCCTTCTAAGATTAAAAAAGGAAAAAATACATTCTTTTTCATGTCATTTTCAAGATAATATGTATTTTTGTGTAAATTGACTAAACAGCTAATCTTACTTACTTAGTTAATACTTGTACTGTTACTACTACTACTTTACTATTACTATGACTACTAGTAAGTACTAGTAGTAAATTTTCGCATTTATAATACACCTAGTAAGTAATAGGTGTATTAGAAATGCGAAAATTTGTATGGATAGGTGTTTTTGTTACTCAATCACGCAAGAATGGCGGAACGGAGATATAGGTTGTAGTCTGGAATAGCATATAAGCTACTTTTTTATCCCGGAAAAATGTACCTACGGTTCCCGTGGAATAATTTCCGACATCGACGCGAGCAAAGCCGCTGGAAAAAGCTAGTACTGTCATAAAGGCAACTTTTTCAGCGGCGACAGACGTTATATCTGTCCTGATAAAATCCAAATTCAAATACCTAATTTATTTTCAAATATGGGTAGAAATTTAAATAAATAGGAATATCGTGGAACCTACCTACCTACATAATCAATTAATCATACACAACTGTACATATTTATTGATTTGGTACTTATTAGCATAATATTTAACCGTATATTACGGCATGCAAATTACAGAAAAAAAAAAGCTAAAATTTAAACAAATTATCAAGGTTAAAACAATTTCATTACCTACATAACATCACTCCTGGACCCCGTGGCTTAGGCCTGTGCATAACCCACGGGGTACTTACCTCTGTACTTACGATCTTCTGGTTTTATTCTCCCCCACAAATTAAGACTAGAACAACACTAAAATGTCCCCAGAGACTATCATCAAAACAGTGTCCCGGCAAACGGAAAACGTGCGTCCAAAAGTGGTTGGCTGACAAACGCGTGATGGAAACCAGACAGGTAGCCGTGGTCTAATTATAGAGTTATGGTTGGTTGGCCGGCATCATGCACCCTACCTTTATTTATTGTGTCCGGGAATACGCGTAAATGTTTCTCTGATAAGCTAGGAAACGATCGAATTCTAATATTATTGTTTTCTGCACCCTAATTGCGTAACACGCTATCAATCTCAATATGAATGATTTTGAAGCATATTGTTAATCCATTGCTTGATGTGTTCGAAAAATTTGTCTGCTCAACAACGTAAATAACGCAATGAATGTTGTTGAAATGTCAAAATGAAACCGATTCCTACTGTAAGTGTAGGCTGCTGGTCTTTTTCTTCGGAAATGCTTTGACAACCTCGTTGGTCTAGTGGATGCAAGCGGTACTGCCGAGCATGAGGTCCTGGGTTCGATTCTAAGGTCGGACAAAGTGTTCTTGGGTTTTTCCATCAGAAACTCAGTAGCAGCCCGGAGTCTAGATTTGTGCACGGTTGATGGCAATAGGGATTAACTGGCTAAAATAAAAAAAAAAAAATCTATTTAGTCCGTCAATCAGACAATAAAAAAATATTAGACACGTATTTTTTCCTTTAACATATTAATAAAAAATGACTTAGATAACACGCATTAAAGTTGGGGAGTGGGGGCTCGATACGGCACTTCTACGTATAAAATCTAGCTAGGCGTGACGTCATGCCATATTTTAACTCAATGTATTGGCGTAATCTTTTGATAAACTCAAAAAAAAAAAATCAAAAATACGTGTCCAATATTTTCGAATAATCTAAATGACGGACAAAAAAAAATTTGGCTATTGCCTATTGGCTATTACTTAAATATAACTGGCGAAATGTGGGTGTAGGTACACCTCTGGCAAACCCTTCCAGAAACCAGGCGTGATGTTATTTATTAATATTAGGTCTTTACCTATGAAATTGCCGTTCTGCAGTACTGGCCATTTCAAATCAAAATAATTTTTGTTTGGCTAAGAATTCTAATTTCAAATTAATTTTATTTTAAAAACATGGATTTTTTTTTTCCAAAAGTAGTCATTTGTTTATTGATTAGTGTTACATTTTCATCGCATTTCAATCTTTTTCGTCATCATGGATACGCTAAAAATTCAAGTAATTATGGAATATGAGTATATTATGTTATTTAGATTTGATTGATATTATTGGTAGATTGATTATTTATTGTTAGTCATCGACACATCGTACACCAAAAGGTAACCTATGCTTTCAGTTTTGGTTTTGAGGACGAAATACTGATTGATTAATACATTAGTGCTGATCTCTAAGTACATTACAAGTATGTATACTAAACTACCTATTGAACTGTAATGACTACAAAACTGTATACCCATATGTACACACGGCTACACACCAACCTATATATTTCCAGTTTACACTGACCTCTCATTGTAAGGAAATCCTGTACAATGCGAGATCAGCTTATACTGGAAATGTACCTATAGCTTAATCTGTAGCCGTGCGTACAGAATTTTAAATATGAAAATGTCACAGTATGTGACCATAGAAATATAAATATCTATGACTCTGACATTTTCTGAAATTCTGTAACTTTAGAAAAATATTCCCAAAAAGGCAACATAACCCAACACTTTAAAATAATAGTCTCGCAATTGACGATATAATTAGTGTTTACAAAATCAAAAGCCACCTATTCGAACTACGCTAAGAATTAGCACTTTTCGAAAGTCAAAATTACGACAGTCCCACAAAAAGTGCTTTACCTGGGAAGAAAAAGTGGCGAAATAAACTCCCCAGCAGCATACTCGTAGCTCAGTTAGAAAAACTTCATTCTATACAATCAGTCTTACAAGAGAGGTATCAAGATGATCACGGCCCACAGGATATCATCGTAAAAGCAAGTGACACTCACAGAGTCACCGACAATCTTAGCTGTACCACATAAAAGAGTAACTTGAAACAAATGATGCTATTAAAAAGAAGCTTTTAGATGAAGCCGCGGGCGGGACTGATAAGCGAAGCTTGAATAATTTTGGACTGAAGTAGAATAAGAAACTGTAGATAGAGTATGTGTAGATAATGAAAGGATGGTTCTTTTTAAGCACACACGTGTTCTTAAACATAACGTTCTAGCTTTTGCCCGCGTGGAGGTCGGATATAGCCCACGGAAACGTAAGTACTACTTATCTTTATTTTATTACTTTATTTTATTTTATTACTTATTTTTATTTTTATTACTTAATGGAGAAAACAATAATAATAAAAAAGAATCGCAAAATAAACAAACTAATGCATTTAGTGCGGTGTTTTTAAGCGGTCAGTTTAACAAATACGACTGGTACATTGACTCGGGCGCGAGTATGCATTTGACGGCTAACGAACAGTGGATCGTGAATACTACGTATTACAAAATGAAAGAAATCTGTGTTGCTAATAGCGAGAGACTACAGGTATTATGTTCTGGCGATGTGAACATAGTAACAAAAACTGATCAATGTGAATTTGAAGTTACAGTAAAGGATGTTTTATGTGCTCCAGGATTGACAACTAACCTATTGTCCGTGAGCCAGTTAATAAAATCCGGTAACAGAGTTCAGTTCATGAAAGAAGGCTGCGAAGTATTCAATAGAAATAATGAATTAGTGGCTACAGCTGTGCTGATCAATGGATTATACAAGTTGAGAGTACCTGACAGTGTAGTGGCGAATTTGACTGTATCAGGCGATATTTGGCATCGTCGATTGGGTCACGTTAATAGCAAATACCTAAATAAAAAAAAGAAACGCCAGAAATGGGATAAAAAATCTGAGAAGCAGATACTTGTGGGATATCCAGATGACATCAAAGGCTACCGAATATATAACCCAAGAACAGGACGAGTGACAACAAACAGAGATGTTATTGTCATGGAAGATGAGAAGAACACAGAGGTCAGTATACCAATTACTGAAAGTGGAGAAAACTCATGTTCAGTGGGGGACTTATCTGACAAGGGTTCACCAAGTCCAGCAAGTCCAGAAGCAGAAACCGGAGATGAGGATACACTAATTGACAAAATATTGGATGGGTCAGATGACTCATATATTCCCAGTGAGTATGAAGATGCTCATGATTCACCTAAGCAGCGTGTTAGAAGCAGCAGCAGAATCAGAAAGAAGCCAGAACGATATGGGATGTTAAATGTGTGTGTTCCTGAGGAAGTATTTGATGATGCTAGTGGAATATCTCTAAAAGAAGCATTAAAGGGATCAGAAAAAGAACAGTGGTTATCAGCAGTGAAAGAAGAACTTCAGTGTTTTAAGGAAAATAATGCATGGGAGCTAGTAGATATGCCAACAGATGACAAGACCATAGTGAAGTGTAAGTGGGTGCTACGTAAAAAGCAGAACAGTGATAATAGTGTTCGTTATCGTGCTCGTTTGGTAGCCAAGGGCTACATGCAGAAGTTAAATGTGGACTATACAGAAACTTTTTCACCTGTGGTTAGGCATTCAACTTTAAGGTTATTGTTTGCATTATCTGTTAAACTTGGTTTGGATGTTACACATCTTGATGTTGTTACAGCATTCTTGAATGGGGATCTTGAGGAGACAATTTATATGGAAATACCAGAATGCTTGTTAGATTCTCAATGTCACAATAATAATAATAAAGTACTTAAATTAAATAGAGCAATTTATGGGCTAAAGCAATCCTCAAGAGCCTGGTACAAGAAGGTAGATGAATGTCTAGTTGGCAATGGTTATAAACGCTCCAGATTAGAATCATGTTTGTACACTAAAAACAAGGCTGGTAGAATGACCATAATAGCTTTATATGTCGATGATTTTTTTGTGTTTTCAAACGATGATGTTGAATGTAATAATTTGAAAGAAGTATTGTCTTTAAATTTCAAAATAAAAGATCTAGGACAAGTTAAGAATTGTTTAGGAATGGCAGTTAATATTGATAAAGTTAATGGCACAGTTACATTAAGCCAAGAGAAATATGTTAACCAGTTGTTGGATAGGTTTAACATGGCAGATTGTAAAGTAACTGATACACCTTTAGAGACCAAATTGAATATTAACTTTGTAAACAAAAAATGTGAAAATGACTTACCTTATCAGCAGCTCATAGGCGGACTTATGTATTTAGCAGTGCTAACTAGGCCTGACATAGCTTATTCAGTAAGTTTCCTTAGTCAATTTAATAATTGCTATAATCATGAAACTTGGGCATATGCTAAACGAATTTTGAAATATCTTAAGAAAACTAAACATTTTGGGTTGAAATATACTAGAAGTGGTAATTCGGAATTAGTAGGGTTTGTTGATGCAGATTGGGGGAGTAATGTCGTAGACAGGAGGTCTTACACGGGTCTATGTTTTATGTTAGCTGGAAGTGTTGTTTCATGGGAGGCAAAAAAGCAAAAGACAGTAGCGCTCTCAAGCACAGAGGCTGAGTACATGGGTTTAGCTGAAGCCTGTAGGGAAGCTGTATACTTGATACATTTGGTAAAGGAAATGACTAATGAGACATACACCATAACTTTGTATAATGACAACCAGGGTGCACTTAAGCTGTCTTCAAATGATAATTTTAATAAAAGAACTAAACACATAGATATACGCTACCATTTTTGTAAAGAATGTGTTGTTAATGGTATTGTTGATTTAAAATATTTGGAAACGGCTCAAATGCCAGCAGACCTGTTTACGAAAGGTTTGGGTAGTGTCAAGCATTATCATTTTATGCAGTTGTTAGGTGTGCAGGAGATTAAAATTTAGTTTATGTTATTTGAGTGAATTGGTGAGTAGGTATCTAGATTATTTTGATAAGTGGGGATGTTAATTTTTTATATCAAAATAAGATACTGGTAACGCCATCTGTTATTTATTTGTTGTACTATATATTTTGAATGTATAGTACAATTGTTCCTAATAAATATTCATTTGTTCTGTCTCAAAAAAACTAGTTTGATTTATAGATTTACCATGTTATTTTAAGACCACAGACTTCTTATAGATTTTCCTGTAATCTACAGGTCAAGATCTATTTCCTGTATTTTTTTCAAAATTTTAGGCTCAGTAGTTTCGGAGATAAGGGGGGGAATGGTAAATTTTCGTCTATTGTCTTAAATAACTTTAAAACAATTTATTTTAAAATTATAAAAAAATATATATTTGAGACCCTCATAGTAAGCCCTTTCATTTGACATGCCACATGGTGTAGTTTGCAAAACTTTTTTTTTAAATTTTCTTGTTTGCCCCCCAAAAGTGACCTCTATATTCAAAATTCATTTATTTACTTTACCTGTCCGTATTTGGGTCATAGAAATTCATATGTGTACCAAATTTCAACTTAATCGGTCCATTAGATTCGGAGCAAATTGGCTGTGACAGACGGACAGACAGACAGACAGACACACGAGTGATCCTATAAGGGTTTCGTTTTTTCCTTTTGAGGTACGGAACTCTAAAAAGTAACATGTTACCAGAGAGTTATTTTCGAATTCTGTAATTGATTTTTTTTTTTTTTTGTTGTAAGTGGCCAGTTCTAGAAACTTTTTCATTCACGATGGCCCCATGTATAAGTATCTGTTTTTATTTTATTTCCACAGTTTCAGTCAGAGGGACTCGTGGCTAAATAATAACAGCCACACGGGTCGATTGAAGGTTAAAGCAATTCACATACAAATATTTTAGTATACCCTGCCTAGATATCTCTTTTGTTGACTATACCTATATATAAACAAATGGAAAACCCAAAATCAAGATAACATAATAATAACTGAATCCAAATAAGAACATCATAATTCATAATACTCGTATAATATTATTAAGTATACCTACATACATAATTAGTTTTGGCTTAAGAAAGCCAAACAAGTAAAGATGACATTTTATTATCAGATAAATGCTCTCGTGTGTTTGCACGTCTCATATTATTTACTCTGAATAAGACAATGTTTCCGTCTAATATGTGTTTGTAATCAACTCAATCGTCAGACGGCATTCGCAATCATGTCACAATTATTAAGAGTTAGGTTAGCTATGTGCTAGGGGATAGCGAGGCTCGTCGCTAAGTAAAAACAACCGGTCGGTCCGTGGATGGGTGACCATCTTTACATACCGAGACTCCTCCGTGCCTCGGAAAGCACGTAAAGCCGTTGGTACCGGCTGTCATTCGTGGATCTTTGACAGTCGTTACGGGTCGTCAGAAGCCCGAAAGTCTGACAACCAGTCTTACCAAGGGGTATATCGTATTACCCAGTAACTATGTTGTGGAGGTCAGATAGTCAGTCGCTCCATGTAAAATAGTGGCATCCGTCAGACTGGAAGCCGACCCCAACCTAGATGGAAAAAGGCTAGGCAGATGGCAGATGGTGGTAGTTAGCGATATGCAAATATTTATTTTTTCTAACTGAACAGACAGCTGTGTTGCTGGGGAGTTTATTGCGCCACTTCTTCCAGCTAAACCACTAAGAAGTGGTGAAGGGCGGGCGTTTTGTGGGGACTGTCTTGTGTAATTTTGACGTTCGAAAAGTACTGATTCTCAGCCTGGTTTGAATAAGTGACTTTTGATTTTGATATAAAGTAGATACCTAGTCGATAAACTTATCTATCTGCGTTATTAAGAGGATATATCGAAGGGTGGTCTAGCTTGGTATGTATGTAAGTGAAATGGAGTTAGGGCTATCTAGTTTGACGCGCAAGATAGAAGATAAAATACCTTTGATTTATAGCAAATTTTACTGCACATTATGGAACTTTTCACGTATAATCGTATAAAACACAAAATAAACGGTGCTACTTTGGAATTTTTTTCCAATGAAAAAATTTCAAGTACCTAATCATGTTTCGGTTTTAGTACAGCAGTAGACAATATAGTCAAATAACACATATGAAAAATCCAAATGATTTAACCATATACATTTGGTTTTATAGAAATTTAAAAAAACACAAAATTATTTATGTATCCCCTTAAACCGGCGACCGCCTAGCAACTGTTTGTGTTCCTATAGATCCAGTACATCCTTGGGTAGCAGCAATCAGGATTACTCCGCATAGGAATTCGATGTCCAGCTGTATTTATTTTGGATGGAAATGGATAATTAACTATAAAAGAGTTTTCGTCCGTCTTTTGATCCAACTACCAAATAAACAGTTTGACAAAACGTTTGGATTTGGAGAACGAAGAAGTAGCTCTTTTATCAAAGTCCCCTTTCTGACAATCTAACAAATCAATAATGAACGTTCAAAAAACACGCATTAGCATTTAGTCCATTTGTGTGCGTGATTCAGAGCGTCAACGCAACACACGTTCGAAATTGGAACGAGTGCGCGGGCTCAATAATTCGTTGAACAGATCTATGCGCGAGCGCGCCCTCGCCGACCAATCGCTGCGCGCCGGTCATTATTCACTGCAATTTCATTTGTCTAATCGTTGCCGCATATTGGTCGTGATTAAGGACGTCTAGGAATGTTGTGGTAGCTCAATGGCGTACTGTAATGACTTGATGGTTAGTTCAGATTTCATTAATAAATGGCATGATCATCAAGCTCTATACAGGATGTCCAGTAAATAGCACGACATACTGCAGGGGGTGATAGCTTGGGTCAATACCTACCAAAACAACACAATATATGTTCAGCAAAATCTTACGGATTTACAGTTTTACAAAATTTTCCGAAATATCGTAAAATCTCTACCTTGAAACAGATTTTTAAGCATCTCGTAATGAAAAATTCCTTTTCTATTATTTTTTTTACATCAAATTATTCGTGAATAGTTACTTTACTCATTGACAAGTCTTTTTTCTATCAAAAACAAGAAAGTTTTCAAGAAATAGTATTTTTTGTTTAAATTTTCACATAACGATTTTCTTTTCGCATAACTTAACACCTACAGTGGTGAAAAAAATCCATAAGATTTTGCTGAACATATATTGTGTTGTTTTGATAGGTATTGACCCAAGCTATCACCTCCTGCAGTATATCGTGCTATTTACTGGACACCCTGTATATTACTTTGTATCGTTTATTTTTGGTAATAAGTGAGTAAAGTTTATGTAAAATCCGATGGAAAACTTATCTTACTCACTCTTTCTCACTTAATTCCTTCCATCATTATTTTCATTCAATTTATAAAATTATACCTTAGAAAACACTTGATTTAACTCTTCATTTTCATCTAGATTTAGATAGTTCGCTTCTCCGGCTCTAAATACCAAAATTGATTATGGTCGAGCAACTTCAAAAAATCCTAATAGCATTGGTACTTAGATACCTACTTATTGCTGTCCTGTGTCCTCGTTGTGGTGAGCCGTTCATTCGGCTCGAAACTGTCTTGCTGCTGCGAAACGTTCATGCTGTACCAATTAGTGTGAAAACGGTGTAAAAAATTAATTTGTTTAAAACCAAAAAGAAATAAATTATGTACACACCGCTACACATCAAGCTATACATTTCCAGTTTACACTGACCTCTCGTTGTAAGGAAATCTTATACAATGGGAGATCAGCTTATACTGGAAACGTATAGCTTGAACCCCCTTGCGTAGGTACATGTATGGCAAAAGCTGATACCTATATTTTTAAAATTTAACTGTATCAAGGAAAAGTGTTTACGTTATATCTTTTTAAATAGAAAAACATAGTGTATTTTATTGTATTTAACGTAAACACTTTTTCTTGATAAAGTTAAATTAAAAAAAATATTTAGTATGAGCTTTTGCTAGTGATCACAAACTTTTTTTGATGTGTGTATTTCGTTTTTTTATGCCTACTAAACGAAAATTCTTCCTTATATTATTCTAATAAAACATTGTGTCAATTTCCAGTGGGTGCCAGGTTCCGTATGGGGTCCGCTGCCGACCGCGGCTTCAGGGCCTGCAGCACCACCGGCTGACGACACCAGTTCTTTGGCTGAACAGCTGGTAGCCTTGTCTCTGCGAAGACCACCACGACCACCTCCACCAGCGTACATGTGCCATCTATGCTTCAAGAAAGGACATTATATTGGAGATTGTCCGCAGGTAAGACTTAAGAATATAGGCTTCCTCCTTTTTGTGACATGCTTCCCCCTGGTCTTACCTGCGACATTCTCAATGTCATCTGGATATTGGTCTACCAACACTCTTACCATCTCTTGGCAATTATTCAGAACGGACTTTACTCCATCACGTCTAGTCAAGTGTCCTGCCCACCTCGATTTCAGAGCCGCTAACTTGTCATGAGCGGAAATCGCGCGGGGAGCAGTGGTGGCCCCATGGTAACGACCCCGACATACGAGTTGTAGGTCGTATGTTCGAACCCAGGCATGCATTACTTTATTTATTTCATCACCGCTGCTCTTAAAACGGTGAAGGAAAACATCGTGAGGAAACCTATATCCTATACTCAAAAATTTGAAAATTATGTCGACTGGAGTTTACTCCTGTTTTTTGTGCTGACTTTCTATTTTTCGGTCATTTCTGTCGGTCAGGGTTTCTTCAAAACATCAATGCTATACAAAAAGCAACTTTAAGGTATAAAGGCACTCGTCATCCCTCCCCGTCACCCACTAAGCCCCCCTTTCACCCCTCCTTCTCTGACTCTAATCCTCCTCTCACCCCCCTCCCCTTCCCTCCCCTTTCACCCTCCTCTATCATCCCCCTCACGGCCCCCTCTCACCCCCTCACCACATCCTCTTCCCGCTAACCTCCCCCTCCCATTTTACCTCCTCTCACACCCCCTTTACCGCTTTCCCTCCCCCTCTACCCTCACCAACTCAGTGGGAATGTTATAGGCAGATTATGGTTTAATTATGGAGCGGAATCTGCACACAATCAAGAAAGTTAATTATATAACAGATAGACACACGGTAGAATAAGAAATTAATATAAAAGAGGAAATCTGAAAGTGGCACACGTGACTGGAAAGTTGTGTGGAAATCGCTTGTCAAGGTATGGGCATATGATGCGGAGGAATGAGGAGAATGTCTGAAATGACAATGGAATGAAGTTTTGAGTATGAATGTGGATGGCTATAGGAGTAGGGAAGACAAAAGAAACGATAGATGGACTGTGTGAAACATGATAGCTAGAAAGGGAGTGACTATTGAGATGACGACTAATAGAGAAGTATCGAAGAAGAACACAATAGAGATATCTAAGGAGGGAGATAATAATGATAAACGACAATTTGCCGTGCAATTAGCTTCTGTCAGAGAATTACTAGTACCTATTTGAATTTGAGAACAGTAATTAAGTTAAAAGTCAATTAGCAAACCAATAATTTTATATAAATGTGCATTATTTAAACGTAAAATAGATAAAATATTGTGGTATCGGTTGCATTGCAGGCTAGATAATTATTAAAAAGAAATTAGTCTAGCCTGCTCATAACCTAATATTTTCATCGTATTTCTAAAGGAAACAAGAAACGGTATTATTTGGCACGTTTCAATACATTTCACGATACCAAAAAGTATTAAATCTCTACCTTTTAATTTAACTTATATCAATTAATTTGTCTCGCTATCGGTATTTCCGAATACGAACAGTATATCGTCTGATGTCTCTGGGCAAATTGCCAAATCATTCACACGATTTATTTTTAAGATTTTACTTCTATACAGAAATTGTTGCGTGGGAACAACGTGGTTCATTGGAGGCAAACGTTTTGCAGATAAAATTGATGAATGAACAACCACTGTTCATGGTAAAGATTAATATCCGAATATATCATTACATAAATAAAGTTCCTTGCTCTTGTTTCATGTTTATTATTGTATCAGTATATATAATAATATTTGTATTTCGACGCTGGAAAGCGATTATGTCGTATCTCGAAAAATGGCAAAACTTTTTTTTTGTATCATTGAAATCTGAAAAAAATACTGCGTTGGACGGTCTGAGCAACATTTTCCTACGATGTTTTTTTTTAAGATACGACGTTGACTCTTTCTAATTTTTTTTAACAAAACATACATACATACTTCAAAATGCTGTTAATACCATAAAATCAACTATTTTTAAATGTTAGGTATATGTAGATAAAGCAAATTCGACGACCCCACAAAAAAAAAACAACGACCATTTAAAATTGATAATTGATTTTGTTGTAACTTTGAATTTTAAAGCTATTTCTTTGTACCACATTATTATGTTACAACTTACAACTACCAAGATACAGCAATATTGCTGCTTGAAATTGAAATATCAATTGTTGTAACTTTATGCTATAAAACTTTACTTTAGAATGCTATCATTAGTGGCATATGATAAATTTCATTAGAGGAAATACGTGTTCCAAAAATGTCCTCTCTGATTTAGCTGTTTACGAGTTATAAGTTTTTGAAATAGTTGTTTGGCTCTGGTAACTGGCAACTTTTCGAGATACTACAAGATTGCTTTCTTGCGTCGATATATGTATGTATATATTGCATAATTATGTATATGGTACACCACTGACTACCTACAGTATTGTATCTCCTTCTCCCCTTAATCCATCTTATGTCAAATTTCAACATTTACATCTGTAATTTTTATGGTGTGCCTAATACAGAGTAGGTATTATCTCTATACTTAATAGCTTTCTAGGCAGTACAAATTCTTTCGAACCACAAAATCGCTAACTTTCAATCATATTATGGCTCGAATAAAGCATCACTTCCTTTTGCACCGGATATAATACAAGTAGATTAAAAAAACTTTTAAATAAAATCACAGCAGATGGCGTTCTGTAGTTTCTGCCTACCTCATGAGAAGAAGGCGTGTGTATAAATATGTATGTATGTTAAATAAAAAATGAACTGAGATTCACTTTTATCACATCCTCATTTGATCACTTTTTGCGTATTCTTTGATCCCAGAAATCGGTACAATGTTCGAACGAAAACAATGGCGGTATTCAGTGGCCCCTCATTCTAGGAACGTTCATGTTCGGCAGTAACTCGCGCTGCACTCGTGCTCATGTTCAAAACACGAGTGTTGTGCTCTCTATCGGTTTTATTATTACAATGCTAGCTCTGTAGAGCTTTGAACTGACCATAGATATATGAAAGAAGGAGATATGCCCGGTAGTTGAAAATGTATCAGAACCCGATGTCGCTAGGTTGGCCCCACCACCGCGCCACTACTACACATGTAGTTCAATAAAAGCAATAGATACAAAGTCGCGCACACACTTGCAATTCATAAATCAGAACATACTACACAATCAATTATAAACCTTAACTCGTCACACACAGCGTGCATTTACCATGCACCGTACAACTTACTCACACAAAAACATCTGGCGCTATTATTGTGTTGTGCAAAAAGCAATTTATTTTACATATACGCTAGTGATTGACTAAATCGGAAAGTTATCGATACTTCCATTTATTAGTACAAGAAAAATTTGGGGTCCTGAAAATAAAATAAAAAATGATATGTCCAGAAAGTATTATATATTTTAAATTAAAAAAAATGTATATTAAAAAAAAACACGAATCGATAAATTAAAACAATCCGGTTAAGTTGGTTTAGGCTGTGAAACCATAGGAATTGTTGAACCCTGTTATGATGTGTTTACTGACTGACCTGTAAAGTGGAGGTATTTGTTCAGTACTTGACGTAGGTACTCTTAATTTTGGGATTGCCCATTCAAAAAGCCTGTTTGCTTTAGAGGCTCGAGTTTTCTTAAAGTAAATTGAGCATATGGTGCTATAATTTGTTGGGAACCAGTTAGGTGGCCTTCCTATGGCATCAATCCATTCTTTTTTTGTATTTGTATCTTTTGGGAAGCTAAAAAGGTACTATAAGAACTTATTTATCATTTACATAATAAGTATCTTAAGCTATAGTCTATAGTCTAGGAACTAGTTGACCGCTGAGACAGGGGTGAGGCGGCGGTTCGCAACGCACGTACTGAGTAATGCGCCCCCGCTCCTCCATCCCACCGCTCACATACCGGCGCGGTCAACTAGTTCCGCGCGGTCTATACTTCTTAACCTCACGATGAGTAAGCAGGTAGCAGGCAACAGGCGAATAGGCTTTTGTTATTAAAAAAAAACCCTTAGTTAAGAAATAGTTAAATATATGAAAACAAACACATGCCATACTCATGCATAACAAATAAATAGCATGAATATGTTGACTTATTTTAAGCAAAAATCACTAATATTTTATCTGAACCATACCGATTACTACAACGCATTCGAATCTTGTGGTGCATAGTTAAAGACTTTAGCGGAAGTAAAATACCAAAACCAAAAAAAAGTAAGGAAATAGCACGAAGATGCGATAATTTAAACCCAAAAACACTCCAAAAAACTAAACTAACTAAAAAAAAAAAAAAAAAACTTACTTTACGACCGTTGGTTATGCATTTCTCAACTAGGTAAAATAATCAAAAACAGTAAAAAAGATTATTTTACATTCTCAAAGGTTTTCCAACCGTACTTAAATGTCATCTTTTCAAGTGTTCCAACAGGGCTAAAACGGTTGACAAATTGAAAAATAAACTATAATAGCAATATAATATTCGTTGGGCAATCGACATTATTATCGATAGCCTACTTTAGTGGATCTTAACCTCATCACTATCTCGCCGCAAGACACAGCGGCTGTACTATGCGACGCTCCGCGTAAATGAAGTATCGTTTTGTTATTTTTACATTGCTTGTCCAGTCGCTTAGCGACATACTTAAGACAGTGGTTAAGGAGCAATGTATTTGCTGCAAAAATAGTACAACCGCTGCGATATTTGAAAACAAAAATAACGTAGTAAAAGAAAGAAATATTTTACGATTTGTTGTTTTTTATGATTTTAAAGATAAATACAGTAAAATACTTTTACTTACATATGGTAAGTGATTCCGTGAGATACGAAGTTTTTATTATCACTTCGGTTTTTGCAGCAAACCACTGAACAACACGGCATTTTTATAATTTATCGTGACCACGGTCGAAAGCGTACTAGTTCGCGGAAACGGCCATTTGGCGAGTAAAGGCACAGCGTGCGCATAACGCGTGGACACAGA
This sequence comes from Cosmia pyralina, assembly GCA_946251885.1. NCBI lineage: Eukaryota > Metazoa > Arthropoda > Insecta > Lepidoptera > Noctuidae > Cosmia > Cosmia pyralina. The sequence continues at coordinate 4,790,156 of OX276359.1, read as the reverse complement.
CACGCCTCCATGCCACTTCTCCTGTTTTTTATATTTCTATGGAACTGACGAATGGGCGATAAACACAGTTCACACTCAGTTTGATTTATGTCGTTGGATTTAAGAGTTGGAAGGAATGCTTAAGTTTGTTTGGGAACCTGTGTGGTGTATGCTTGATTATTTTAATAACGTTACAAACAAAAAGCTTAGTCATCATTTTGCCTAGCCTTTTCCCAGCTATGTTGGGGTCGGCTTCCAATCTAACCGGATGCAGCTGAATACCCAGTATTTTTTTTTTTTTTTTTTTTACATGGAGCGACTGCCTATAAAATAAACCCTAAATTGTAACCAGTAATTTAAATGGTGTGCATAATAAAGAGCTATTCTATTCTATTCTATTCTATTCTATCTGACCTCCACAACCCAGTTACTGGGTAATACGATACCTTTTAGTAAGACTGGTTGTCAGACTCTCGGGCTTTTGACGACCCGTAACGACTGTCAAAGACCCACGAATGACAGCCGGGACCAACGGCTTAACGTTTCCGAGGCACGAGGTGTCTCGGTATGTAAAGATGGTCACCCATCTACGGACCAACCCCGGCAACCGCAGCTTAACCTGATGGATCGACCCGTGCGGCTGTTATTACTTAGCCACGAGCTCCTCTAATAAAAAGCTTAATATTTGCTTTAAAAACGATGTTCCTAGTGCTTATGTCTAACCAGTAGATAACTCGTCTTAGGATGCTTTTACTGGATTTATAGACTACAATATTGTATTCAGTATCTTCTAAACGAAGTTTTGTTTACAGCATGGTATCAGAGGCCGTACTATGACGTAAAAAAAGATCATGGATCCATCATGATTCCAGTGAGAGAGAGACGGAGCTATATACGACCTATAGCAGCCTGAAAGGTATGGTAAAATTTAGGGGTGTGGTACAGAAGTTGTTCAGTTTGATGTACTGTAGCACAACCTGAAATTTGACTACACCTTGCTGGTACACGCCGTATAAGCACCGGGTGTCCGAGTTGTTATTTTGGCTACGGGGACGGTGTCCTTTGAACTAACTGAACTAGTTAAAAATATAATGACATAATCAATACAATAATTATGCACTATACATTGAGCAAAACTTCTACATCAGGAAACAAATGTGATGTGATGTATCAGTAGCATAAACATAATCAGTGGGAACATAGGATTCCCACTGCTGGGATACAGCACAGGCCTCCTCTCCTGGAGAGGGAGTGGGCTGTAATCTACCACGCGGGCCCAACGCGGGTTGGTAGATGTCACATCATTCATGTCTTCGAATTTTTGATCTAAGAGATGTCGGTTTCCTCACGATGTTTATCTTCACAGTTTTGAGAGCAGTGGTGATGAAATTATTTATACAAAGTAAAGCTCCTGCCTGGGTTCGAACCCACGACCTACAACTCGTTACCACTGGGCACCACTGTTTTTATCAGTAATTCTTAGAAATTGATAAACTATAACTATGTGAGAGTTCTTTGTAACTATGTATCCTATGTTCATACATACATTGTAATTTATTTTAATCTACTTTAGTTTTGCGACACGGTGACCTCTGGTATTAGATGTGGGTTTAATTTTTGAGCGTTAATTTAGAATACTCAAGTTCCCTATCATCACGGCTGTATTATATGAAGGGGTGAACTGAGATGAACCCTACACTTCTTCTTTCTTTCGTTTTTTAGGGTTCCGTACCTCAATAGGAAAAAACGGAACCCTTACAAGATCACTTCGTTGTCCGTGTGTCTGTCTGTCTGTCAGTCTGTTAAAACCCTTTTTCTCAGGAACGCCTGTAGGTATCAAGTTTGGAGTTCTAAAAAATCAAGCTTCTAAGTCACCGCAATAAAAATATACGGCCATTTATGCGACATATTTTGAAAGTAAATTAAAACCTATATTGGGTTCCGAGCTTCCCGTTGACCTAGGCTCATAAAATTTTGCAAGAAGCAAGGTCTTGCACAAATAAACGAAAAAGTCCGAAAATTGTTAATTTGTAATTTTGTCACGCATAAAAAAATATTTTTGGGATTACTATGTTAAGTTTGTTTTTAGGACAAATTCTTTTCAATTTCGGAATCCTTCATTGTGCATGGTCCGACACGCACTCCTCCTCGTGTATATTATGTTCTAACTTAAAAGCCTCGCAATAATATAATTTCTTATTTCAGGCCCGTCCGAAGGGAGAAGGACTAACTCCATACCAGGGCAAGAAGAGGTGCTTCGGCGAGTACAAGTGCCCGAAGTGTAAACGTAAGTGGATGAGTGGCAACTCCTGGGCCAACAACGGCCAGGAGTGCATCAAGTGCCGCATCAATGTCTTCCCTCATAAACAAGTAAGTATAACGTAAATTAGTCTTTAGTCTTGTCCAAATTAGTTCTGTAGTAGTCCACATACATAGGTAGTCCACAGAAAACGCTACCTGGGTTGGGGGCCTATCACCTCCTTCTGTTATTAACACGCTTTTACGAGTATTAGCTTCACCTGTATGTATGTTTGTATGTATGTAACGAAATCTTTGAACTCGATTTTTAACCACTTTAAATGGTCAGATTATTTCGAAATTTTGCACACATAACAGGGCCCGATGACAGTACAATAATTTAAAAATGTTGTCCCATTATCGTGATCAGGATCATCAGAAGTAATGATTTATCTCTAAAAAATTAAAATAAATTATAGTTTAAAAAACTAAAAAACACGCTTTAATACCATTAAACTGAAATAAAAAGTAAAAAATTAAATTGTCAATATAAGAATAAAGTGATTAACGAGAAAATTAATGTCATTGTAAAAAAAGCGTGGGGTGCTTTGTACGACATTCTTACACTAGCTCTGTAATTCGAAAGCACCCCATGCTTCTTTTACAATTAAATTTATTTTCTCGATAATCATTTAACACAACTACACACACACACACACACTCTCTCACTCTACTTATATTGAAAAATGTATTTTTTACTTTTTAGTTTAGTTTAATAGTATTAAAGCGTGTTTTTTAAACTATAATTTATTTTAACAGTATTCTTCAGCGTGGGAATGAGATGTGGTTAATTATACATCCTATATAACTCGACTGTTTTGGCTTTCCTAGACTGAAGTCACGGACTAGAAAAAAAAGAAGGACTCCGCGCCACGCGTATCGAAAGTGAAGCACCGTAACGATCTATGTGTGCGTGATTTGACAAAGACGCTCATGTCACGTAATGGCGTCCGCCTGGCCGGTCGGCATACTATGATGTAAATGGCGCATGTTTGTACAAACGGTCCCGGTATATACTTACTGTGCTTCATTCTCGATATGCGTGGCGCGGAGTCCTTCTTTTTTTTCTAGTCCGTGACTGAAGTAATAAGATTAAAATAATGTCACAAGAAGTCGTGGATGTATAATAATAGCTGTTCTTGAGTGGAAACCGCAAATGCAAGGTCGTTCCTTCAGGCTGGTTAAGTGATAAGTGACGATAATATACTCGTATGTGCAGTCAGAGACACTGATTGTTTAGTGAGTTGATCATTAACGCAAATTGATGGAATGAAGTGATGGATTTCTATACAGAACAGTTCGAGAGTCATTCAAATATTTTACTAGTATTCACCATTATTGTATGATGCATATTACTGGTGAGACTGAGAATAAGGATTTCCAGTTGGAGTTCCTAGTATACTCGTATAATCCTGGCATTTTACATTGTGGTTTAACCGCTGTTTAGACATCGGTGCTCATCATTGTCAATGAAAAAATTTCAGAGGCCGTTGGAGAAGCCAGACGGACTGGATGTGAGTGACCAGTCCAAGATACACCCCCAACATCTGTGCCAGAAATGTCGTTCGCTCGGATACTACTGCCGCAGGGAATACTGAATAAGTACACTACTTACTCTGTTTCCTGAAAATAGTGGTGCTATAGCTGCAGGGGAAGGCGCCGCCGGTTCTACAATTTCGCTGCTTATATGAATCATAGATGGCGCTGTTTTATATTAGCTGAAAATAAAAACTATGTACAATGCGTGCCACGAAAGATGAGACTTGACACACCACGTGGTTTGACTTGCGCAGTAGTCGATTTATAGGCGGGAAGGGCCCAGGAGTCATCGGGGTAGCTGAAAGACTAGGAGAAGATTCGTCAGACTCATGGGACTCAGGTCCTCATCGACATTTGATGAAAACGATGATCTATCAACTCCTCTTTATGTACCTGGTTGCAGCCGCGTCCCGAACGATGATCTTCTTGCTGGTGTATCATTTATTGACAGTGACAGTGATTAGGACAATCTGCCATTTTTGATCTTAAACTTTATATTTCGTAATAGAATTTTAATATAGTATTGCTATTTACCTAATTCCAAATGACATTGAAAAATCCCTGAATAGATATACAAATTATGGATGACTATTTCGAACTCGACTGTACGGTCAGCAAAAGAAGACGGTTAACACTGCTACTTTTTGACATCATCTAAATTAACACAAAATGATTCGATAAACTGCTTTGTTTTCGTTTAACTGTTAAGAGTTAATGTTCTTTAAATTTTAAGTACTTCTGTTCCGATTTGAATTAAATATTTCGCTTAATAATTAAGATTAAAAAACTGCAAGTGTTAATCGACTTTTGTTGTTGACTGTACCGGCGCAAGCTCCCCACTACTGACGCTCGCCAAGTCTCATATTTCGTGGCACGGTCTTGTACTTCCCTCCCGCGCAACTTTGAAGAACTGACGAAAGTTCCTGAAGAAGTGCACCGCCGTCTTTTCACCGCTCTCTCTCTCTCTCGTACAACTTGTGTACAATACTTAAATTAACATCGATTATTTTAAAGTTATAGCTACTTAGTTTAAATGTAAGATCTAAATTACATACTATTAAAGATAATGAAATGTATATGTCGAAGGTTTTATTCAAAAGATTTTATATGACGATTTATGAAATTAGTTGTAAGGGTGGCTACAGGTTTAATTATTTTGTCATGATTTCAGTGCACTAACTTACAATACAGTATTTAATGATACCTCTAACTAGGTACCCACTGGTCAACCTGGTTGCTTACCATAAAGAGTTGCAGTACAAACTCCCAAGTCTATTGACAAAATACGTTAAATAATTTTATTTTTGGTTAAATAGCACAAGCACGACCCCATTACTTATTTACTAGATATATGAATTAAAAAAACTGTTCATGTCAATTCGGAGAAATGCACACTACGTCCTTTTTTAGCCCGTTCATATGTAGCGTAGGTACCTATGACTGATACAGAATGGCAGTTGTGATTTGAAATATTTGAAGTTTGTTAGTAATTTTGCTGCTTGATTTTCCCATAATGCGAATAGTATTCTTATTGCCCTTGTCTCATGTTAGAGCGAAGCCGCATGAAACATTTGTGACGCTGCGTTGTTCTACATTTAAATCACAGTGCAACGCAGCGGACAAGGGGACCAGAAACGGAGCTGGGAATGATGCGTTACGGCGCCGCGCCGCCGGAGCGGCATCGCAGCTCAGTGCAATGTTGTTTGACTGACTCACCAGACCGATACCACGACGCTGCGACGCTGCATTGCGTTGCGAGTGTTGCGATACCGCAGTCCATCGTTCAGTGTACTCTGTGGTCCATCGAAATCTTACTGTGGGATGACGCAATGCGCCTGCATCGTTTGTGTAGCCTCACTTCACTCTTCTGTCACAAACGTAATTAATGGGAGTAGTGCTGCCAACTAGCGCTACCATTGAAAAAAAAAAAAGTCTGTAGATATTATGAACATTTTGTAATTTCCTATTATGCTCAAATTTTAATCACATGAGGTAGAATTTTTTGACTCAAAAAAATCAACACTAAACCTCCTAGGTTCGAAGCTAGTGTAGAGTTATTATTTTTTTCTCAATGGTGCCGCTGGTTGGTTGGCAGCACTACTCGCAACTAGCAAACAATGTGCTGTGCGATTAATTTAAGTATCTCTCCCCGTGCGGGTATGATTAGTGCACTTAATTTAAATAAATGACATCTGTAGCCCAGTTTAGCGTAGATAATATACTCCAAATGGCATTACAGTGACTTACAAATTTGTATATGTATATTTAGACATTAAAACGTGCCTTATTATAGATATATTACCTATAATACGCCATTATGAGATTATGCCAAGATTTAATAAATGTTCAAAATATTTGTGTTGTTAACAATGTTTTTGCAATGTATATTATGGTCATAGGACTTTAACTAACTGTAGATGTTATTGATTTTATGTTCAGATGAAAATGAAAAAGTATATTATTATCTATGCATTTTATAATTATTATGTATACTTATATAATTATATTAGGTGCACCTATTCCTTAAGTTAGAGATTTAATGTTAAAAATTATGTAAGAAAAACTAATGAAATGGTAGATATATCATGGAAAACTATGGAAATTGTTAGTGACTCAAATACACATGATGTTACTGAATTCATGGTCACCCTTTTAAGGGGACATTGTACTCATCATTATAAACAACTTATACATGGTACTAAATCTGAAATCGCGGAAAAAAATCAGCTGTTCCCTTTTGCCCAGTTATGCGAACATAAATAACAGCTGATTTTTTATTCAAGACTTTAGGTTTGGTCCCATAGCAAAAGTTGTTCATAGTGACGAGTAAAAAGATGCTCATGAATTCAATTTCACCCTGTATAAGACAAAAAAAAATTGTATTTCAAGTAATTTTTTAATCTTTTGCGTAGAAGTTTGTGACGTGTAATACCAGGTGGTATTATACAATTTTCTATTGATAAGAATCTACATATATTTGTCTGACATAATGTTACCTATTTACCTGCCAATGTGCCTATGGCGAAATGCCAAATTAATTAATTATAAGAAACTTTACTAAAAACCTAATCCCAAAGAACAAAGTGAATTCTAAATGTGCCAAAAACATTAGTTGTTAAGTATTGAATACCTAAATTACAATGTGCCATAGTTTGTAGCGTGATGATTTTTATTCGGATTTCACCAATGATTCTGAACGCGATCAGCACATCTAATAAACCGCATTCAAGAGCTGTCAGTGTCAAAATTGTTGTGGAATATTGAAACTGACAGCTCTTGAACGCAGTCTAGGTGTGCTAATCGCGTTCAGTTTCATTGGTGAAATTGGTCCTTAAAGCTTCCAAAGTTTTAGAAAAAGTTTTTTAGGTAAGAAGCTTTCGCTGCTACTTTCTGAACTATAGACGTACATACAAGTTTGACATTTGGGGATTTTTTTCAGACTCGATTGTCTGTTAATTGAAAACCAGATAAAATACTTACTTATGACGATTTTCACCAATAAAACTGAACGTGATCAGCACACCTAAACCACGTTCAAGAGCTGTCAATGTCATAATTATTATGGAATATTGACACTGACAGCTCTTGAACGCAGTTTACATGTGGTAATCACGTGTTGATTGGTGAAATACGCACTCAGTTCAATAAACATTCACTAGGGCTCGCATATTATGTGCTATATTGTTATTAGAATTAAGTAAATGACATTCAACTACACGTGATGTGCAGTCATGGAATGGAATAAATAAGCAGCTTGAGGGCTCTTTTTTCTAGCAGAGTACGAAAAATACTTTAAACTTTTATTTTTCCTACTTCATACAGTTTCATGTGTATTTATAACGTTAGCAGTAGATAAGGATTGAAATCGTGACTTGTGCCCTCGCTATGTACTTACTTATTTTAATATGACTTAACAATTATTTCGTCCTGTCACTGTACGATAATGAATGACATTGACATTCCGCGTTTTTTGTCATTTACGTATTCTTGTTCAGAAGTTATCAAACATTGTACTAACCAAATAAATGATAAGGTAACTTCGCTGAATCAAAGGTGCTTATAAATAAGTAAATCATTAATTTGTCTGTGTGTTTTTCTTTTGTATTTTCAGTTGTAATATAAATTAAAGACATGACGAAATTCATAAAACAAAAAACCTAATTCACCTAAATTCACAGAATAGGTACGTGTAATTTTCAAATAGATACTTGAATTGTTTTTTTTTTATAATTGCAAGAATTGCCATTACATAGGTACTCTGATGAGTACGTACCTACCTAGTAAGTGTGATGATCATTATTAATTAGATAATATGAAAAAGTACAACATTAAGATTAAATCGATTAGAATGAAATATGTCTGCTACGAAAAAATCTTTTTTTTTTTCGTTTATTCAAAGATCACTATTATTTAGATATTATTCTAAACACTTTTCATCTAGGTAGGTACTTGATTGTTTATTAATTACAAATTACCAAATGGAGGAGGATCGTAGCATATGACGTTCTGTAATTTCTGCCTATCCCTATGGGAAGAAGGCGTGAAATTTATGTATGTGTAGGTACCAAAAGGTATGTAGTAAAGAATGTATTTTAATGTTTTACCTAATATTTGTATTATGAAATTATTATTACCTTAAATGTTACTACTTATACCTTAATTTGTAGGTTTTCACTCAATTTTCGTTAATTTTGAAGTATTATTTTAAATGTATTGCTTAAACATTATTGATGAACATATTATTGTAATCTGTTACTTAAATAGATTTATTGTATGCCAACATATTTTTTTTAATTTTTAATAAACTTTATAAACAAATTTACAATTGCCTTTTTAATTACACATACGGTCAGTATTCTGCATTACCTGACCCTTCTTACAAAGAAGAATACGGATCGGGTTATGCAGGTCACTGATTGGCGTATACCTAGTGAAGAAATGTGAAGAAAATCACTTTCAGACATTAAAAAACTTTTTCACAATAATTTAATTCCATTCAAGTAACATAAATTCGAACCGAAAAATTAAAAAGTTTCATAGAGAAAACCTGACAACACTCGGATTCTTTGAGGCATGTCAAAGCTGTTGTACTCAGGTCGCTTGTAGTCGTCGTCACCGACCTCGTAATCATCGGTGTCTCTCTTTACGAAGTGATGACCTCGATGACCTTGGTGTCCTGCTGCTGGCTCGTCTTATCCACGAGTTTTGCTTCCTTTGTTTTGATGAGACACACGAAACAAACTACTAAAGCCAGCAATTTACCGATAGCCGCCATCTTGCTGTATTTAACGTTCTGAATTCAAATCAGATGTCATTAATGTGCTTATTTTTCAATATGAATGTTAACATGATATACCTAATCTATACATATAAATAAAAATTAATGGCTAATTGTATTGCTAAGCGCAAAACTCGAGAACGGCCGAACAAATTCGGCAATTTTTTTTTCAAATATTCGTTGAAGTCCGAGGTTCTTATGACGCGAAAAATTGGAAAAGTTGCCAGGATAATTGGAAAATTCAGGAAAAGTGAAAGTGCATTTTCAATGGGAATTTTGTATGAATTATTGAATTTTGAACAGGACAACCTCTATTGGGTCAGCTAGTACTTACCTACTATATATTTTTTCTGCTTACGGCAGAAATAATTAATGAAAATGTGCCATCAACTTCACAAGGATCATCAATTATTGGTTCAACGCAATATAGATAACTGGCCATTAGTATAAGTCTTCTAAGGACCTTTTGGTAAGGATTATTATTTAGCGATACAGGTGTAATAAAATAGAGGTGCTCGTGGCTAAGTAATAACAGCCGTTCGGATCGACCATGAGGTTAAGCTACGCTTGCCGGGGTTGGTCCGTGGATGGGTGACCATCTTTACAAACCGAGACTCCTCCGTGCCACGGAAAGCACGTTATGCCGTTGATCCCGGCTGTCATTCGTGGAACTTTGACAGTCGTTACGGTTCGTCAGAAGCCTGAAAGTCTGTCAACCAGTCTTACCAACGAGTATCGCATTTCCCAGTAATTGGGTTGTGAAGGTCAGATAGGCAGTCGCTCTATATAAAATACTGGTATTCAGCTGCATCCGGTTAGACTGGAAGCCGACCCCAACATAGTTGAGAAAAGGCTAGGCAGATTCGGACGTCGGCCACAAGTGCCTCGACCACTGGGGGCCTAAGCCACGGACCCGTTGGAGGAGGTGTAATAAATCTTGTTTATAATAGGTCTTTACCTATGAAATTACCGTTTTGTATGAAAAAATTTAAACGAATTTTTTTCATGCATTTTTTATTTGTATTAATCGAAGTAATCACCCATGCAATCAATGCATCTTTGCCAACGCAGTGGCAGTTTATTGATGCCCTTCTTAAAGAAATCAGCTGGACGGGAGGCAACAAATTCATCAAAGGCATTTTGTACTTCCTCTCGGGTATTGAATTTTTTTCCCGCCAAGAAGTTATCTAAATTCTGGAAAAAGTAGTAGCCTGTAGGCGTAAGGTCTGGTGAGTAGGGCGGATGACGGAGAGCTTCCAACCCCAGTTCTTGCAACTTGGAGACCGTCTGCTGTGCAGTATGAGGTCGCGCGTTGTCGTGCAGGAGCAGCGGAGACGAGCGATTGACCAATGCTGCTTGGAGATGTGCCAGCTTCTCCATCATTGTGTTCAGTTCTTCACAGTACACATCTGAAGTAATGCTCACCCCGTTTGGTAAGAAGCTGTGATGAATCACACCGGCGCTAGACCACCAAACAGTGACCATCACTTTTCTAGGGGTAAGTTTTCGTTTAGGGCATTGTTTAGGTGCTGCACCAGGATCCAACCAACTTGCTGAGCGCTTGCGGTTATCAAACAGAATTCATTTTTAATCGCAGGTAACAATGCGGTTCAAAATTCCTTCATTTGTGTGTCTGTTGAGCAGTGCAAGGCACGTCTCGACGCGTACTTCGCGCTGGCGATCATTGAGTTCGTGGGGCACCCATTTGTCAAGCTTTTTTACCTTGCTAATTTGACGCAAATGGACCAATATTGTTTTGACGCTAACGTCGAAAGCTGCTGCTAATTCAGCCGTAGATTGTGTATCATCAGCTTCCACAATCGCCTTTAATTCGTCATTGTCGACCAAAGTCTTCGGACGACCACGAGGTTCATTTTTCAGGTCGAAATTTCCAGAACGGAAGCGAGCAAACCAATAACAAGTGGTGCGTTGGTTTGTACTGTTAGCTCCGTAAACGTCGTTGATGTTGCGTGCCGCTTGTGCCGCGTTGATGCCACGACGGTACTCATATTCCATAATTACTCGAATTTTTAACGTATCCATGATGACGAAAAAGATTGAAATGCGATGAAAATATAACACTAATCAATAAACAAATGACTACTTTTGGAAAAAAAAATCCATGTTTTTAAAATAAAATTAATTTGAAATTAGAATTCTTAGCCAAACAAAAATTATTTTGATTTGAAATGGCCAGTACTGCAGAACGGCAATTTCATAGGTAAAGACCTAATATCTTTTTTTTTGTCATTGATATTATAAAGTTAATTACTGTTCGTTGCATTTTAGCACTTATCATTATCACCATTAGGGAGCCATGTTGCACGCACAGCTGAATACAGGCCTTCTCCCTTTTGTGCCATGCCTCCCTGGTCCGTGCGAGTCTCTCTTCATTTTAGTATGAAGCTGATTTTATCAGAATTCTAACTGATAGTGGCTATTATTGATAATATGTTAATGGCTGGCCTGAAATACATAAAAAGGTAACGCATATACGGGTTATGCTTTTGGTGCATGTAAGTATTTGTATGGTAGTTATACCTACCGTGGCCATACATCCCACTTTGGGCGGAGCAGTCCCACTTTCAAGCTGTCTGTCCAGCTGTCCCCAGCGAGGGCAAAAACATCCCCCTTTCGCAAACAAACCGAACGATAATATCTACGTATATAATGTTTTCACTCGCAACGTGACAGATGAAAAAATCACTAAGTAGCTGGAGTGCTGAGAATGTTCCTGCGGAAAACCTTTGGGTGGAATTGTGGCGGCATCTACAACGCCACATACGAACTACGCATCAAAGACCTGACACTACTGCTTAGACACTAGGAAGTCACGTGACTCAGCTAATATGTACACTCCTACCAACTTATCTGTGAAATGGCGAAAATTGGAACTACGGCCGTCATGTTGAAATCTCATTCGATTGTGCCGACGCATGTCATTCGATTATGTCGACGCATCGACGGTGCCGTCCTCTTTCAGTTCACAGATAAGTTGGTAGGACTGTACTAAAAAAACCTACATAAAATTAAGTGTCATTCATTTTAACACTACTATCTATCACATACGTTTTGTTAATCAGAAAATAAGTAAGGTCTGGCGGCCCTGGGTTCTTGGAAACTCCTTATCCAATAGGAGACGAAAAGCAACGTGGCGAACTTTCGAACACAATGTAAAGTCGTGAAAAAAAGTTTTCAGCTGTCTACGTCCAAAAAATTAATTACTAAAGCGTACTCTTTCTAACACACAGGATGTTTCGTATATAAAAAAGAAAAATAAAATATTGCTTTGCATTATATAGCTTTCTTTTAATGCTTCCCTTAGAGCTCTATGCAAAGCATAAATGACATAATGGCAAATACATGACAATGACGGGCTGTGACAGTGCTTATGAAAGATAAAGAAGGTGCTGCCCATACTTTTAAGACAGAACTAATCTATTCTAAGTGTATTTTTTTTTAAACACGCTGTTTTTAATCTGGATATTATCTAGGACCAGAGGCCTTGTCAAGACAAATCAAACGAGCTCAAATTCGATAGGATTACGTCGTTTTATTACTGAGGTCTCATTGCTACCTTTCGGCTCCATCATCAAATCAGCTTCATGTCATAATAATATGCATTGTCATCCGATCTACATAAGCATAAAAAAAATCAGCACAATCGGAAACCGGGAAGGGGGTCAAATTTAACTTGCAAGATTCAATCACAGACAGGTATCGGGGCAGGTGAAACTAAATAAAAGCTTCTGAAAATGCAATTGATACATTAATCAGTGATTAAATATCATGTTACAGTCCAGTTATTATTCAATACGTTTTAAATACAGTTTTTTTTTATTTCAATGGTGTGCATAATAAAGAGTATTCTATTCTATTCTCTTCTTCTTAGCGTATCGATGGGAAAATGTTCAAATAATGTTTGGGCCGAAATTCAGCTGCGCGAACTCCACTCACTGACACAGTCATAAGATCTTCAAGTGCACAGGTGACAGGGCATGCTGCGCAGGATGGAAGGTGGCCTATTAGTGGGGAGATGCCGCATAGGTACGCGCTTGAGATCTGAGCCGTCCATGAACCTCCATCTGTGGAGGAGATTGTCTTTGCTCCGGCCGACCTGGGTTCGAAGTCTATTTAGACATTTCCAAATTGTCAGGGGGTTTACACAGCTCCCGCCATAGGTTACCTCTTGCTGTGGAGGCGTTACCCCTTAAATGTCAAGCGCACTTATGGGGTACGTAAGCAGAATTCTTTATATAATGTGTACAAAAACGTATATCATATATAAAATATATAAAAAAGTAAAATATCATCATCCGATGTTAACCGCGGCTTACAGTAATTGTGAACCTATGGGGTTCCTAAGTATACATTGCGACATGTGACGGGTATAAAAAAAAAATTGACACCGTTACCTTATTAAATAAATAAATAATGCTTTTTTCGCATTGGATGAACAAATTCGTACTATGTAATTAGTATGTATACCTACTATATTTAAGCTCCTTGATCACTAATACATGATGATATTCGTATATATTTTGATTGATTAATGCCCATCGATATGAAATGGTAATAGGCGGCAGCGGCATCTGTGTTACGAGGCAGAAATTAATACATTTTATGTAAACTGACAGACCTAACGGTTTAACTACGTATCACTAGGCAGCGTTTACCGCGATGACTCTCTGAAAATGGAGACATGGCGCGAGAACATTTCTGTGCATAATTTTAATACTTTATTACTTAACTAACAATAACTAAATTAAAAATACGTCATATGCTGCTCACAACGGTCTCCATAGAGCAGTCAACTGTTTTCTCTCTTTTCTCTTTTTCCTCCGATTTTCTGACTTTCCCGACTCTGTCGCATTCTTCCACTTGCTTGATGGTGTCAAAGAGAGGCATACCCTTCGTCTCGGGAGTGATACAGAGGAGTAAGCCTGCCGTGATGGCGGAACAGCCAAATAAAGTAAATGGTAGCGCGGTAGATATCGTGTTCTGCAAAAAATAAATAAATGGTATAAAAAACGATTAGAACTTGGTTAAGCAAGGCGTAGAACAAAACCCTGTGATGGACTGACTAACAATCGTACAACAGTTAAGTTGGAATTCTTTGAATATGCCCAGATAAATTTTCGGGTCAGATCCTGTCGACCATTGTTCTTTATGTTTTTAATAATAAGACGGAAAAATCAGTTAAGTTTATTTTAAAATGTAGTGGTTACCAGAATAGGTGAGAGCGGTGCAAGCAAGCCGCCGAACCTGGACGCGAAGGCTCCGAGCCCCAGCAGCGTGCCTCGCACACTGGTGGGGAACAGCTCCATTGTGTAAGTGATGGCGCCAGTAAAACACGCAGAGATGATCACTTTGCCCATGAGGAACAGCGTGATCTTCGCCCAGACGTATTCTGAAAAGACACAATTTATTTGTGGATACTATATTACTGTGTCATTTACAAAGTGATGGCGGTGCGGTATACGTGTGTACGTAAACCGCCATCACTTTTTTTTTGGGTATACATCTTCCATCTATACATAAAAATAAAGTCACTTTTCGTGTCTGCCTATGTGACCGCGTTGTTCTTCTAAACTACGCAACGGATATTGGTGCGGTTTTGACTATCATTTAGAGAATTTATTCCGGAACGATTTTATATCTGTGTAATACATTAATATAACTTACATATAATATAGAAACCTTCATGTTTTGTCAAGTCGTAAAAACCGTGCGAAGCAGAGCCGGTGAACTCTCTGTTTTTCGCATGTTTGTATTTACTAAAGGGTAATAACTATTTGTTCAAATCTATACTTACGATCTGGTACTAACGCAGACACAACACATACTGCGCCACATGAGATATATCCTCCCATCAGCGGAAACTTCCTGCCAAACTTGTTCATCAAGTACAAACAGATCATCTCCCCTGGAAACGACATCACGGTGGACAGTAAGAAGTTCACGTACTTATCCCCCGGCAGCCACACGGAGTTTATCATCAAGCCGTAGTACACGAAACTAGAAGTGAACCGACACATCCCTCCTACTAACAGTCTCTTCATAATGGCTTTAGAAGTAAAAATGTCGCCGTAACTCTCTTTAATTTGGTGTTCAGCAATATCAAACTTATCTTTAAGTTCAACTTCAGTCAATGCGGCTAATTCTTCATAATTAATGTTAATTTTGTTCATTCTTGCTATTCGCTTCATTGATGCTTTAGCTTTGTCATGTTTCCCGTTAACGATTTGCCACCTGGGGCTCTCATAGATAATGAAAATGTATGTAATGAAGAAGATGAGTGGTCCGTTGATGATGCGGTAGAGCGTCTTCCAGTAAGGCACGAACATGGCAATGCAGGCGAATATACACTCGCCCAGGTAGATTGCATATGCGAAAAGGACACCTGCTAGTAGTCTGTGCTTTGTGCTTGCTATCTCTAATACTGGAAAAGGTAGAAAATATGATAAGAAAACGTGTTGATTTAAACTGGTGTTGGACGATATAGGTTGTAAATGAAATGGAAGAGGATAACATGGTCTTGGCAAACCGTGAACCGAAATTCGTTTGGTTCGGATACGAGTATACAGCTAAATATTATGACGATAGTACAATATAACTTTTAATTTTGCATTCATCGACACAAGCCGAAATAGCTCAGTTGGGAGAGCGTTAGACTGAAGATCTAAAGGTCCCTGGTTCAATCCCGGGTTTCGGCAGTCTATCTTTTGTTTTACCGTTATAAGCAACCGACCATTACTGTGACATAATTTTTACGGGTTTTCCGAATCATGTTTGAGAAAACATTGCATATTATCTGCAACAGGTGCCAGGTTATATTATAGGTCATTGCCACCCTTATTAACCCGTGGCGCTCTAATTAGCAGACACAATTGAAATTCTATTGTTATCTGTACACATGGTGTGCAATCGACATTTTAAGAGTTAAAAAGTTTTAAAACCACAGTATAGTACAGTAGGACCAGCCGTTGTGATGTAGTCCTGCAGGCAGCAGTGAACTACTTTCGGCTGAAATGATGATGATGAAAAAGACAAGTTGCTAACAGTAAGAGGAAAACTAACTATGTAAGGACTGCTTTTTGTAGTTATCTCATCACTGGCAGCATCCACCCAAGAGCAACCTTATTGTAACAAGAATAAAGATCATTGTTATTTTGAAGAAGAAGTTTGTCAGTGACAGCAACCCAACCAACCCGACCCTTATTAAAACGATGATACGATCACAGTGATTTTGACAGTAATGCGATATCAGAGGTAAAGGACTATAGAACAATATACTCACATATGACCATAGCGGCAGCATACGACCCGCCAGTGACAGCTGCCTCCAAAAACTCAATGATGACGTACACATAGTACGTGGTCGCCAACGTCTTGAGTTGGCCAATGCAGCCGCCGACCACGCAGAATATTAGCGTTGGTTTGCGACCGAACCTGGAACATTTAATTTGACATGGATTAAGTACTTATTTTACTATTGCAATTTTTTGTTGGAAACTCTTCCGTGGTGATGATATTTACCGTATTGAATTCAATAAGCTGGTTTTCGTAAAACTTAGGTAACTTTAAACATTTTCAAAGGCAGATGTCATCTCTCTTATCTCATGATTCTGTTCCTGTTAAGAATCTACCATGTACTGTAGCTTTCTTGTAGACATTAATGATCGAAATATTCGATGAGACTGTCACACATTTGCGACGTTTTGTATCCATGTAGATTCTTTTGCCGTATATAAGAGGCAGGTCCTTTTAATACGGCAAAATAATCTACATGGTATCTACTTACTAACATAATACATGAAAAGCTCACCTATCTGACATCCATCCTGACACTACCATGGAGACCAGCATGCCAGTGCTGTGGACGGTGCCGATCAGGTTGGTCTTCCATGGCTGACAGGCCAGGTCCAGCTGGAATATCACAAAGAATAGGTTCAACAACACTTTTTTTTACAACAGAGCCAGGTAAGATTGAGGCTTAGCAACATAATAACTAATACAGGGTTAAATTAAATTAGCTAGCCAAACTCCGCTATCGATAGCTGCATTGTATAACAAAAAAAAAAAAAAATTATTTGATATTCTTTTTTCGGGGTCAACGATCGCTGGTAGTGAAATTACTTGAAGTATGAGTTGAGAAAATCTGATTGTTTTGTTTAATCGTGTTTAAATATCGATCACGTCTGTGAAATTTACTTAAATAAAACCTTTTTAAAACTGATATTTCAAGTAACTAACTGCGGTCGTTGACTCCCCATACAAACATCATCATATAGTTTGTTAACCAACGATAAAAAAGGAGGAGGTTCTCAATTCGACACGTTATATTCTTTTATTGTTTTATCACGTCTTGCAAGGAATACGTCGTGTTACCAATAATTAAAAGAAAAATATCTTAGAGTATCGATTCATTTATAATATGCATTTAATAAATGGTTTAAGCAGCATTACCATATTTTAAATGCATATTATAAATGATTGCGTTCCTACTATAATCCTAATCTTCATCGGATATTATAATTATTGTGTGAGATGAAACAAATTGTTCTAAATGTTTTGCGCAGTAAAACTAATTGGTCATTACTGACATAGATTGCGAATTTTGGTTTCATATTTTTGAGAGCAGTGGTGGTGGCCCTGTGCAGAGCAGCTGAGGTCCAGTGGAAACGACTGCGACTTACGAATTGTAATAAATCTTGGGTTCGAACCCAGGCAGGCACTTTATTTTGTACAAGTTATTTCAACACCACTGCTCTCAAAACGGTGAAGGAAAACATCGTGAAGAAACCGGCCTGTCCTAGAACCAAAAATTCGATGACATACATTATTTGACATCCACCAACTCGCACTGTGCCGGTGTTGTGGATTACATCTCACTCCCTCCCTCTCACAGATAGGAGGCCTGTGTCCCAGCAGTGAGAACATAATATAGGCTTATTATGCTATGGTTATGTTTTATTTTTTTCAATACACTTCCTCGAAAGCTGGTTCATATCGCACTACGATTAGTTTCACAATGCAATGTATTTCACACGCGTGTGATTTTTCATTTTCCAACACGTGTGCGAGAATAAAAATTGCCACAGATAACTTATACCTATACTTAGTCCAAATTGATTCAATGCCTCTATTCACGCCGTCTCGCGCCAGTTTCATTTTGGCACTTACCGGTGCCAAGTGCCAAAATGAAACTGGCGCGAGCTTCGATCAATAATATTGATCGAAGGGCGCAAGACGGTCCTCTTTATTCGGAGGTGATTTTTTTTTAAATCTCGGCAAAGAGATATGCGTCTTTACGGCGTTCATATCTTTTAATATTTAAATAATGTTTATAAATAGACTATCATCAAAAACCATGATTATTACAATAAAAAAAACGTTTGTGAACAAATTTACATTTGTTTGTGTTCTAAACTCAAAAATATTTAAATTTTCTATTTTTCATATTTGTCTATATTTCGTTTATCGCCTACCTTTGCTTCTCCTTCAACCTAGCGAAAGCAAAGCGCGGAAAAAAAAGAAAATTTAAATCATAGTTTCCTAATAATTCATGTCAAAAATATTTTTCGTTATTTTATTTTATTTCTTCAAGAGTGTATTGAAAAACGTCGTTTGATACACGTGGACATTTATTATTGCAGTTCTCGGCTCAAAAACAACCTCGCCTACAGCTCGGGTGTTAATTCAGTCTCGAATGCAATAACAAACATTCTCTACTAGTATCAAAATGTACTATTTTGGTACACAGTATCATCCTGTTACAGTATACCTGTTACTGTAACATCAATATTGGCGACAGAAATGGTAAATATTCTGTGATTTGGGGGAGAGCGGTCGCCACGTTGGTCAAAATTGAGAATTGTTGTAATTCTCCGAGCATAGAACCAGATTACACATCTCGCACACGCGTGTGTGGGCGATGGTGATGACGACTCACTAGAATAACCCCTTATCGTGGCATAACCACGTCAAACAACAGTCAGGTGATATACTTTAGGTATGATTTTCATTCTCCGCGTACTATTATTTACTCGTTAAACAAATAAAGTGATACAATAAGATGTTACCGCAGCGATAACAGTGTTGTTCGTCTCGTAGATCCAGTCAGTACATGTCTCCAGCTTATCAGTGAAGCTGGCGTTGGTGCAGAAGGGCTCGGCGTCTTGTCTGAGCACTGGAGTTGAGCATCTGTCTATGGTTGAGTTTGGCCACCAGCTGGGGTAGAAACTTGTTGAGTCTTGGCCTTCGCATTCGTTGATTCGACATCTATGAACAGTTCGTATTATGTAATCGATGCGCATGAATGACGGCTGATAGAGATGGAAGAAGACATGCTACGCAGAGGCCAAATAATTTGGTATAACAACAGGAGGATGATGTTATCGATACGCCCTCTGAATATTCATCAAACCTTTAAGGGGGTATTACACTATGATATATCTAGGATCAAAGATCATATTTATATGATAATGTAATATAAAAATATGACACATTTTCGTCTTTGCTCAAAGATTTTTGACTTTTTTTGTTGTTAGATAGGATCCTAGAAACAGGACTTACCATATTGAATATTATTATTGAATTTTAATATTTATTTTCATAATTTCCTAATACAAAATCCGTCCATAAAATGATGTGATTATGCCTGAGGATTTTGCCTTTTCAGTTTTGCTGCTGCCATATTCTAAATTGTAAGGCTATTAATTATTGTAGTTGTAGTTTCATCACATAAAAAATGTTTATTTTGCGATTACAAACTTAAATTTGCAGTTGGTGAAAAAACTGTCAGTGACGTATATCGATGTATGGGAACATGTAATTCAACTACAAAATTAAGTATGTTTTTGGGATAAATTCATCCCAACTACGGAACCCTTCATTGTGCGTGGTCCGACTGAATAGAATAGAATACTGTTTATTATGCACACCATTTAAAATACAGGTCACACACACACACACTTGGCCGGTTTTTTTTTTTAATAATAGCGTAATACAGGCTGTCGAAGTAATAGTAGTACACACAACCGACTCGACCTCCATTGCAACCACATATGACAAAAAATGGGATAAGAACTATGATAGTGTAATATACAGATATGATTTTAGAGGTCATATATTTAGGATAAGAGATAGGATCCTATATATGATCATAGATATTTTATAGTGTAATACCCGGCTAAGTCTCATGCTGTATGTACGTTTTAAGTTCGCGGAATGGGGGGAGGGGATAACAATAGGTCATTATCGGGATGGCCACAACTTCAGCCACTCAATATTAGTATAAATACCAGGTTTTATCTTAAATGGATCATTAACCCTGATGACCCCATAACCCTCCTTCAGGAGAGTAGCAAGGCCACCAGTACGGTTTACAAACGTAAACCACCCAGGAATACATTCCGACCTCGCCGCCGAGGTCGCAATCGTAACCCCCCCCCCCCCCCCCTATCCCTGAAGAAATATCCCCCTATCCCTGGTGAAGCTGTGCCTGCTGGGGGCACAGCTGAGCCTGTAGCACTTATCCCCCCCATTATGATCCAGCCTGCCCCGTCTGGCTGTCCTATTAATATATTAGCGACGCTCAGTCGACTAATAATTTACCTTAGTTTTAAGCCTGGCCGGAGGCTTTAAGTTCGCTTAAAGCACCCACAGGAAACGCCCGGTTGAGCATTCTCGACCCTCAGAGGTCAACTGCGAGATGCCATACTAAACTAACTAACTAACTAAATGGATCATTAGTCTTTGAACTATCGTCAAGCAAACAACTCAATTGGGAAGAAAGTGTGAATTATGGAAAAAATCGAGTACCGTGCCGTAATAAAGTTCCTTACCAAGCAAGGAAAGTCAGTTCAAAATATACTGGAAGAGATGGAATCCGTTTACGGGGACTCTTGCCCGGGTAAAACCATGGTTTACAAGTGGCACAGTCTCTTTAAACAAGGCAGGACCTCACTTGAAGACGACCCACGGCCCGGACGGTCGATCTAGGTGACTACTCCGGAAATCATTAAAAAAGTCGAAAAAATAATATTGGAAGATGCCAGACTAAAGAAGAAACAGCTTGCAGAAATGGTTGGAGTATCGGATACGACAATTTTCAAAATTCTACACGGTCATCTTGGCATGACAAAGGTCAGTGCAAGATGGGTGCCAAGAATGCTCACGCCGCCTCAAAAACAACACCGCGTGGAGTGTTCTCGCACGTTTTTGGACCTCTGTAACGAAGATAAGGATGGACTATTAAGTCGAATTGTTACTGGAGATGAAACATGGGTTCATTATTATGAACCTGAGTCGAAACAAGACTCTATGCAGTGGCACAAAAAAGGCACACCACCACCCAAGAAGTTTAAAGTGTCACAATCAGCTGGAAAAATCATGGCAACAGTGTTTTGGGATTCAGAAGGGATCCTGTTGACCGATTATAAAGATAAAGGCGTTTCTATAACCGGAGAATACTATGCTTCTATCCTCGAGAGGTTGAAAGAAAGCATTAAAGAAAAAAGGAGGGGTAAATTGACCAAAGGTGTCCTTCTTCTTCACGACAACGCGCCTGTTCACAAGAGCCGTGTTGCGTTGGCTGCCTACCATAAGGTGGGCTTCGATATTTTAGACCATCCACCCTACAGCCCAAACCTGACCCCCAGTGATTATTAACTCTTCCCAAAACTGAAAAAAGAACTTCGTGGGAAGAAATTTTCAACTGATGAAGAAGTGAAGGACGCGGTTTCAGCTTATTTTTCGGACAAAGACAAAACATTTTTTTATGAAGGTATACATAAGCTAATTGAAAGATCTGAAAAATGTATAAGGGTAGCAGGTAAATATATTGAAAAAGAAAAATAATTTAGTATTTTTATTTTCACTTCACACCCTCCATTCCGCGAACTTAAAAATGTACCTACGTATAATATGTATGCTGTATGTTGTTACGCAGGTCCTGTTAGCTACAGTGTCACTGAGGCTGACAGATATAATAAAATGACGTTTTGGGTATTTGGAAGTGAGAGTACTTTCGTATTTTTCACTGTTAGCCAGTATTTAATATATCTCAGAGAATATTATCCAGATGAGCGGCTGCCAGGTATCGGACGTAATTCCATACATAGATTATTAATGCCCAATGAACTTTTCCTTTTTTTTTATACATACGTGTACATCATCATCTTCCTGTCTGCCTGTTAGATTTTATACCTATTGTATTTAAGATTTGTCAAAGTTTATAAAACATTTACACAATGTCCCTACTGAAGAAAACTAAAAACCCTTTTACACGTATTTGTTCTGGCGGATTTGAGAGTCAAAGTGTTATTGGATACACACATTAAGTTCTTGGTAGCAGACCTAAGTCTGGAGTTGTGCCTGCTTAGTGGCGATAGGCTGACCATAGCCTTCTATAACATGGGACTTGTAACATAACTGAAGAAATGTGGATGCGCTTTACACTTCTGAAAGCTGTCTTTACGGACGTGATTTTAATTATTTCAATGTGTCTTTCACTCACCTGTAGTTAATATCTCCAGCAACAAATATGTAGTTAATATTGATCATAGTCACGAACATAGCAGGCAAACATATCAGAGTGTACTGTATTATCTGATATCTGCCAAAAGTTTCCATTAACTTCGATATTTCACAAACTTCCTTGTCTTCGCACTTTTCGTTTGCCATCTTCAATCACGATTGCCAAAGGACTGTTTAAAATTTACAAAAATATGTTACTAAATAGAAACCACACTGATAATGATTTTAATCGTATTATGTCGCTTCCTGACTACGGCATGACTAATAATTGTATTTGGATATTGCTCACTTAGGCCAAATAATATTTTTTTAACATTTAAATTGCCAGTAAAGGCAATATGTGTACTTATTCTTTCACATTGAAAGTAAAATGTTACGTTGCACGACAGTGAATGATACGCTACGATTATATTAGCATGCGATTGGCTACACAGTTTCGTAACATCTCAATTAAGAAAATATTTCAGTTTGTCTGTGTGTCTGTGTGTCTATCAAAACCACAAGAATTGTAACCATGCTTTGTGGCGGCCATCTTGGATTTTAATGGACTGCGCCGATGCTCCTTTTTTGATCCTTTTTTGTATCAATTCTTACACGAAATCTTTTAAGTGGTCATTGTACTCATCATTATGAACAACTTTTACTATGGGTCCAAACCTGAAAACGCGAAAAAAAAAATCAACTGCTTCCTACATTTTGACGTGTTTGATATAAGTAGATAAATGTACAGAACATTCAGCAATTTTTTTTCGCGTTTTCAGGTTTGGTCACATAGTAAAAGTTGTTCATAATGATGAGTACAATCTCCCATTTCGATTTGGTGCATGTTTTTTTCACCTGTATAATATACTTATTCTTACGAGTAGTTATCCAGATTTTATAGCTGCCATAAACAGTTTTCGCCAGACCGTCTTCTATTGAATCAATTATCGCTTTTAATTAATAGCTCACATACCATACACATCACATACGACACGATATCGGGTCAAGAACAATAGTTAATCAATTGTGTCTCATTACTCGGTCTTTCACTGGGTTTGGTCTCCGCTAGCCCGTAGACGAAGATCTTACAGACGAATGTAAAAAAGAAGGAACATACCTACGTTTATTATGGTGAAACAATAACGCAAAGAAAAAACACAAATACAAAAAAGTTACAAGTTGGGGGGAAATATGCGTCACATCCACGCAAAACGGCCATCGCTCAGCATAATGCTATAACCCTACGCGAGACAGGCAAAGCGCTGGTTTTCAGCGACAGCTGATTTGCAACTGCAAGAACCGAATGTGAACATACAGAATAAAATGTAGGTCGGTATACTTACCTTCTTATAAAATATATATAAAGATCATTTTCGTAGACGAAACCGTGAAATTACAATAAGTAGTTAATTAATGTAGACAATGCGATTTAGGTACTAAATTAATAAGTATATCATTGTCATTAGTACTACTAATAAAACGTAATTAAGATAACGATGAAATTGTATTTGTCTTGGAGATATAATACTATTTAAACAGAAAATTGTACCCTTTTGTGACTATCAAATACACGTAAGTGTAAACTGTATTATGTTGTAATAAAAAATGTTAATTATGTAAGTAATTTGATTTCAATATGTTCAGAAATAATAATCCACCGGGGTCGATGACTGGGTTCAACCTTTCAGCGGTGTGGTGTATTGGTTTAGGTTAGATTTTTAGTATAAAAAAAATAAAAACTTTTTTACAAAAAAATACAACCGACTTCCAAAAACAACACTACAAAGTGAAAAATAACTTTAATTTCGGAAGTCGGTGTCTGATTAAATGTATTTTTGTTTTTGCCACCGACTTCCGAAATTAAAGTTATTTTTCACTTTGTAGTGTTGTTTTTGGAAGTCGGTTGTATTTTTTTGTAAAAAAGTTTTTATTTTTCACTTTTTAGTGGGTCTGTTTATAATTTGTATAAGTTACAATAGTTTAATGTCAATTGCTCATCACATGTTACAAAATATTGCTTTTCCCGATGCTGGGACGTTAATTGTTGAGGAGTTCTGCTGGTAAGAACCAGGAGAACTCCTCAACAACCACTCACCACACGCATTGAGTGACGAGCGGAAATTGCTTAGCAACCATATTAAAGTAATCGAATCGCAACCCGTGAAATATTTATCATTGAGTAGTTCCGGTAGCCATCTGTGATCTTCATCATCAGTTCCACTTCACCAAGTGGTGCTTTCCGAGAGCAAATGCACAAGCTACTATAAAAAATACCCAAATCGCTATAGGTGTGCCTATAATATTTGAAGAGTTCCTTCGATTTCTCCAGGATCCCATCATCAGAACTGGATTTTGACAAAAATGGGACCATTTGGGAAGTATACCCTTTCCAACAAAAAAATATTTTTTCAAATCGGTTGGCAAGCGACGGAGTTATCACAACAAACATAAAAAAAAAAAAAAAATACAAACATCCGAATTGAGAACCTCCTCCTTTTTTAGAAGTCGGTTAAAAATGAACGACAGTTTGCACTATCACTCGTTAGGCGTGCTGCCATCGCAACCGGTAAATACGGGCTTCGTGCAAAACCCGTAGTTTCGGCCTTCGTTACGTGCGTTTCCTACTCCGTATCAACTTCGGATGGATTGCTTCGGGCCCGAATGAAGTATGAATGACAACACGATTTGACAGCTGTCCCTACTCCCGATGTGTTTTTGCCCGTCCGAATAATTTTACTTTTACACTTGTTTTGATGGATCGTTATGTCAGACAGACGGACTGACGGACGGACGGACAGACTTAGGGAGTAGACCCTCAGAGCGCGTGCGATGCACCGCTCACACTCTCCCCACTGCGCAACCCCTACCTCAGCACGCATAACTTGTATATATATACAGGGTTACAGGTTAAGTCGACCTGGATATGGATTCGACGCTTGGCTGCCGTTGCGAGCGGTTGTGTGCTGCCGCTCCCTCCCGCTGCCCCGGCTCGCTGAGTCATCGCTCCCCACCCGTCACTGCGCTGCGCTCTCGCGGCGCGCTTCGTAGTCGCCCCGACTACGTCCGATCCTTCGAGGAATTAATTATTTATTTAATTAATTCCTCGATCTATGGTCACCAAAGAGTCTTTTTCAAGACTATTGTTTCTTTAACGTTATCGTCGAACCGTGTCTAGCTGCACTAGGCCCCTTCGGGGCAAATCCACAGTTTCGTGGTCCTCGGTGGAAACCTTACGGTGCCAACGAAGCCGAGTGGGGTGTTGACCCAATACACCCGCCGAACCCCTTCGGGGTGAGGCAGTCAATTGGACGGGTCCCAGTGTTAACCGGCCTTGGGGGATCTCCTAGTCGGCACTGGTGTACAGTCTTCCTTTCACAGCTTGCACCTAGTGTCTTTAGGGTGTGTCTACACCCTTCGCGCTAGATTGGTTAGGGCCCCGTTCGCACATTAAGACTGGCGACGGGTACACACAGCTTAGGGCACACCGTAGGTACACACCTCCCTGCCTGCACCCGGCAGGGAGACTTACACATCCCCGGGCCAACCCACCCGGGGAGTTAGATATAGGGTTGTCGCGTCGTGACCATGTCGCTCGATAGAGAGCACCTCTTCGATTTCATTAAGGAGCTCCTCCTAAAGGAGCCCGATGTGTTCCTGGACGCAGTCTTGGGGAACGAGAGCCTCAAGGCGCGTCTAGCCGCTTTTCAGCGGTCCGGTCCCACCCCCCCCTCCCCCTCCCCTTCTGTCTCAGGCATCGCTGATTTCAGCGATGCCCTAGAGCCCACTCCCGTCCCTCCTTGTGAGGATTCAGGTGACTCTATGGACACCTCCCCGGTGTCCGGGAGACCCACCTCTCCCTACTCTTACATTTCTGAGGCATCCGACTCTGAACCTGCTCAGGATCAGCCAGCCTCCCCGTGCCCTCCTTCTTCCCCTTCCTCCGCTGAGGACGATGGTTTCGCCATCGTCCAAGGTAAGAGGAAGAGGAAGAAGAATCGCGTTGATTCTTCTGCTCAATCTAGGAAGGGAAGGAAAGTGGGTGATTCCCCCACTCCTCCCTCTGCGGCTTCCACCGCTATCCCTCCCCCCCCTCCGACCGCGGATCCCACGGCCTCAGTTGCCCCCACCGCCACCCCCCCCGTTTCGTCTTCTGTCCCCAAGAAGGCACCTTCCCCCCCTCCTGTGTACATCCAGGACAAGGGGAAGTGGACAGACGTCTCGCGTTGGTGTACCGATCTTAGGATCAATTACACCGCCGCACGATCTACCCAGCAGGGTATCAAAGTGAGCATCCCTACGTCTCATGACTTTAGGGAGCTCACGAAACTCCTTAGGTCGAGGAACGTGTCTTTCCACACGTATACTCTCCCTGAGGAGCGCCAGACTAGAGTGGTGATCCGCAGGATCCCGAAGGAGCTCTCCGTCAAGGAAATCAAAGACGACCTTCTGTCGCAAGCTATCCCGGTGGATGAGGTCCATCGTATGCACCGCTCCAGGGCAGGAGAAGCATACGACATGGTCCTAGTTATCTGTCCCCATTTCGAGGGGTACCACCCTATTTTCCAGGTCAGATCGATCTGTAACCTCACGGGTTTCGAAATCGAGAAACCCTGGAAGAGTGGCATCATTGGTCAGTGTCACCGCTGCCAATTGTATGGCCACTCGCAGAGGAACTGCCACGCGAAACCCAGGTGCGTCAAGTGCCTGGGGGACCACGGCACTTCGGACTGTTTGCGTCCGAAGGATCGTACCCTGTGCACCGACCTGCCTAGCTGTGTGCTATGCGGCGAATCTGGGCACCCAGCCAATTACCGTGGCTGTCCCAAAGCCCCAAAGTCCTTCTCCTCCTCAAAGCTGAACAAGCGTGCAGACGCTCGTCAGCAGAGAGAACGCCCTCCGCTACTCCCCATCCCATCTTCCCAGATGCCGACCCGGCTAAGTCCGCAGCGACCTAACCCGTGGTTTCCCCTACACCACCAGCAGGCTTTCCCTGCATTGGCGTACTCCCAACCCCCTCCCCCTCCCCCGCTCGCTCCTAGGGATCCGAGAACCCGCGCTCCCCCAGCCGTTCTCTCTCAGCCCCCTAAACCCGCGTCCGCGCCCGCTCCTAAAGCCACCCCTCCCGCCGCTTTGGCTCCTCCCCCCCCTACCATACCCCCAACCATGCCAGTGCTCAGCCAAAATGTTGACTCGTTCAGCATTATTGCTGGCACTTTTATGGCTTTCTATACCCCCCGCGCTAGACAGATGGCTCTTGAGCTAACCGCCGCCAGAAATGTCGGCGATTTGCCCAGGATCATCAATATATTCAATGCGTATCCCGAGATTACGCAAGCCTTGAACTCCTTTTCCAACAACTCAAATAAATAATGGATAAAGGAATCATAGCTAGGATCAAACCCCGATCATTAAACTTAGGCTTTTTCAACGCGAATGGCTTTGCAGGCCAACGCGATGAGATCGCCACTTTTCTCCGCGACCACCATATCGACGTTTTCCTCTTACAGGAAACGTTCTTGAAGCCCCATCACCGAAGTCCGTCGATTGCCAACTATCGCATAGTTCGCAATGACAGGTCTCGGTGCCACAAGGGTGGGACTATGATTTACTATAAATCGTCCCTATACTGCATCCCTATGGACCCTCCCCCTCTCTCGCGATTAGAAGTGTCTGTCTGCCGCTTAGGCATGACAGGTCACCAGCCGATCACTCTTGTATCGGTCTACCTCCCCCCCCGCGGCCCCCGCACTTCAGAGGATTTCCAATCCCTCTCTGACGATCTGACCATTCTGTTGGGCTTGAGTGACTCCGTTATCATAGCGGGCGATCTCAACGCCAAACATACCTCCTGGAATAGTTCCACCACCACTTCTAGAGGAAGACACCTGTTCGACCTCTGTCCCATTTTGGGTTTCGATGTCATTGCCCCAATGACTCCCACTCACTATCCCCATGACCCCGCTCATTCCCCCGACGTACTTGATGTAGCGCTTCTAAAGAATGTCAACCTTCGGTTGGACTCTATAGAAGCGATACATGAACTAACGTCTGATCATCGTCCCGTGATCTTAAATCTGGCCCCCCGCATAGGTCTCCGCGATCCCTCTCAACCTCTCCCCACCCGGTTGGTGACGGACTGGAGGAAAGTAAGCGAATGTCTGAAATCCTCCTCATCTCCCCACTTAGACTCTATTCCTGATCAGTTTGACTCTCTCGCTGACACGACAGCTGCGATCGACTCATTCACGGAGCACGTACAATCAGTCCTGAACGATTGTTCAAGGGAGGTTCCAGCGGTGGATGACCATCGCTGGAAGCTGCCGGACGATGTACGTGCCCTGATGAATGAGAAGAACGCGGCTGTCCGTGCCTACAGCAGCTTTCCCTGCCGCTTGAACAAAGTCCATATGCGCTATTTGCAGAAATCTGTAAAGAAACGCATAGAGGAACTGCGTTCCACGCGTTGGGACAAGATGTTGAGTGAGCTCGAGCCAACTCATCAGGCCTTCTGGCACCTACAGAGGAAACTCAGGTCCTCAGAGACAGCTTCTATGCCCCCCTTAGTACGCCCAGACAATACCATCGCTTTCGATGATATCGACAAGGCCGAATGCCTTGCCGATAGTCTTGAGGCCCAGTGCTCACCCAGCTCTCAACCAGTAGACGAAGCCCACCTCTCTGAGGTTGACGCTGAAGTCGAACGTAGAGCCTCCCTCCCCCCCGTTGAGGACCCTGATTGTCCCCTGCCTCCCGTCACTCCTGACGAGGTGCACGAGATAATCAAGGGTCTAAAACACCGTAAAGCCCCCGGCTCAGATGGAATCACCAATAGGGTGTTCCAACTTTTCCCTGCCCGTTTGATTATGCTCATGACCATCATCTTCAATGGTGCCATGGGTAATAATATCTTTCCTCACGCCTGGAAACAGGCTACCGTTATCGGTATCCCTAAGCCCGGCAAGCCTAAGAGCGAGCCCTCTAGCTACCGGCCTATCAGTCTGCTCAACGTCTTCGGCAAAATCTATGAGAGGCTTATTTATAAGCGTCTCAGAGATTATGCCGAGACAAAGGGTCTCATTCCCGACGAGCAATTCGGTTTTCGAACCCAGCACTATTGCGTGCAGCAGGTCCACCGTATTGTCGAGCACATCAGCGTTGGGTTCCAACGCGGTGCGATGACTGGTGCTGTCTTCTTTGATATAGCGAAGGCCTTTGACAAAGTCTGGCACAACGGCTTATTATATAAGCTGTACCAACTCGGTGTGCCGGATCGTCTCGTGCTCATCCTACGAGACTTTTTGTCAAACCGCACCTTTCGCTATCGCATTGAAGGAGCACTTTCCTCCCCCCACCCTATTCGCGCAGGAGTCCCTCAGGGCTCTGTGCTTTCCCCCCTCATATTCATCCTCTTCGCCAGCGATATCCCGAAGAGTAAAAAGGCACAGTTGGCGCTGTTCGCAGACGATACGGCCATTTTCTCCAAGGGAATTCGCCCTGACTCGATCGCTCGCACCCTCCAAACCGCAGTCGATGCCCTCGGCAAGTGGTTTCGAAAGTGGAGAATCGAAGTCAATCCCGATAAAAGCCAAGCCATTCTCTTTACGAGACGGCGTAATCGGCTCACCGCCCCTCCTCGGCCGATCACCATGTTTGGCAAGCAGATCCCTTGGGAGAAGCGAGCCAAATATTTAGGTGTGACGCTCGATAGTCATTTATCATTTTCAGAGCACATAAAGCAGGTTCGTTCGCGGGCCTACTTTGCTCTCGGCCGTTTACACTCCGTTCTGAATGCACGCAGCAAGTTGTCCCTTAAGTGCAAGTTGCGTATTTACACAGCGTGCATTCGACCTATCATGACCTATGCGGGCCCAGTCTTTGCGCATGCAAAGCCCCACCTCATCCATAGGATGCAGACCCTTCAGAACCGTCTCCTCCGAAAGGTAACGGGAGCCCCCTGGTTCGTTCGGAACGCGGACCTCCACCTTGACCTTAAAGTCCCGACCATCCGTCAGTACTTGAAACGCCTTTCCAAGCGTTTCTTTGATTCCGCCGTGAAACATCGCAACCCCTTGGTTGTCGAAGCCGCTAGCTATGTCCCCAGTAGAATCAGTAGTATCCGCCGTCCGCGACATGCCCTCACTGAACCCGATGACCCTATCACCCTCCTCCAGGAAAGTAGTAGGGACACTAGCACAGTCCAACACAAACACAGATCTACATTCCGGCCTCGCCGCCGAGGCCCACCGCGTTTAAGACCATCTAACGTAAATGTAAATTCATGCCCCTTGATCGGTTTAATCGAGCCAGCTGGTGGCGTAGCTGAGCCTGTAGCTTTAAACTCCCCTGATAATAATAATTCCCCTAACTTGATCCAGCCTATTGCTTTGCCTTGTATATCATTGGTCAGTGACAACGACTCCCTAAGCCGAGGTCCGTACCCCACAGGGGGTGCCCTTAGTGCGCAGTCGTTTAGTTTATAATTTAGTTAGTATTTATGCCCCTGGCTGGAGGCTTTTGAGCTCGCTTAAAGGCACCAACAGGAAAGTCCGGTTAAGTAGTCGGGACCTCTCATGGTCACACTACGAGATGCCATTTCAAAAAAAAAAAAAAAAAAAAAATAAGTCGACCTATTCCCTTTAAGGGCATGTTCTTTACATTGTTTCTGATTGATTTGGCTATGAAACACCCTATCCTAAATCTAACCGTTTTCGAGATATTTAAAAATTAATTGTTTTTTATAAAAAATACCCGATTTTTGTCTATCAGCTCAGATATTGTGAAACGTGTAAGTCTTATTATTACTGTTATTTATTTTTTACATGTAAAATAAGATGCTTTATGACCTAAATAACCAAGATTGTCCATAAAATTAATAAATAAGTCGTTGTAGATGATTAAACTTTCAAAAAAGTAATTAAAATTTAGAAACCTTAATTTTTGTTTAAGGATATCTAAAAAAAAATTATGGCACTTGTTTTGCAGATGAGCTTAAAAATATCTACGTTTCATCAGCTATCCAACGAGGTATGATAATCTGGGGTTTTATCAAAAATGCAGAGCAAAACTTAATTTCATTGGCTACAGGGGAGGTAAAAAAAATACTAAATAAAACAATCGCTTAGTACAAGATGCTTTTAATAAACTATTAAAACTGTTAAATTTCTAAATTTCGTGTTCGACATGTCCGCCTCTATTTTGCACACATCTTCGCATTCTTTTTCGAAGTCCACTTTTAACAACACCAGTAGTTAAAGTTCTTCTTATTTCATTCGCCGCATTAATTATTTTTTCTCTCAATACCTCAACGGATGAAACTGGGTTGGGGTCACTGTATACAAGACTCTTCATGTGCCCCCATACGTAAAAATCCATGGGGGTTATGTCAGGACTTCTAGCTGGCCAGGGTAAAGGCCCACCTCGTCCAATCCACTTATTTGGATAATTTGTATCCAGCCATTCTCTGACACTTCTCCTGAAATGGGCGGGGCAGCCATCATGCTGATACCACATGTCTCTTATTAGATTTAGTGGTAAATCATCTAGTAAATCACTTAAGTCTCCTCGTAAGAAATTTTCATAGTGTTCTCCATTTAAATTATCAGGGAGAAAATAAGGCCCAATCAAATTATTTGAAATAATACCCATCCACACGAAAAAGAGTCAAAAGAAGAAATCCAAAAGAAGAAATCCAAGAAAGAAGAGATCCAAAAGAGTGATGAATATAGATGTTGATGGATGGAGAGGCAGAGGAAGGCCAAAGAAAAGATGGATGGATTGTGTGAGGAATGATATGAAAGAGAAGGGAGTGAATGATAGCGTGACGGTTGACAGGGGAGAATGGAAGAAGAAAACGTGTTGCGCCGACCCCAAGTAATATGGGATAAGGGCAGGAAGATGATGATGACCCATCCACACGTTGAGGCTAAATCTTCGTTGTGACCCCTTTACTCTCTTTTTGTTTGGATTTCTCTGTTCTTTCGGGGCCCAATAATGAGCGTTATGGTAATTGGTAATCCCATCTTTATCAAACTTAGACTCATCTGTCCACAAGATTTTTTTAAGGAAAGTCGGGTCTTCGAAATCAGCATTTAACATAAATCTGCAGAAATCCAATCTTCTCGCAGGATCTCCCTCTTCGATAGCATGTACCGGCGTATAATGGTAAGGGTATAGGCCCGCTGTGTGAACGGTAAACCATACCTTCCATTGCGAGAGTCCCAGAGCACGGGCAACAATATTAGTGGAAGTGGTTGGATCCAATCGAAATTGTTCCACTATCTCATTATTTTGTTCTTCGTCGTCATCAATCACACGTGGTCTTCCCAAGTCTGTACGTCGTCTTGAAACGGAGCCAGTTTCTCGAAGTCTTCGATAAACTCCGTTGAACACGCTCACATCCGGCACTCGACGGTCGGGATAGCGTATTATGTACTCATTGCGAGCATGCGCAGACACACAATTGCAGTATCCATAGCAAATTAGCATGTCAGCATATTCCTCATTCGTGTAGGCTGCCATCTTGAACAGTTCCGTATCACAAGCACAATCAGAATCCAGTTAACACGCACAGTAAGTCAGGAATCAGAAGAAACAGTCCAGAAACACAGCCAAGTCGAATAGAAAACAGAGAACAAAATAATATCGCATCTACCACGGACGAATCACATAAGCAGACTAACAGATTATTGTTGGATAATGATAACCAAACACAAAGCGCATTGTATTACCAAACCGGTTTCTTCACGTTATGTTTCCCACTCACACCTGCACAAAGCGTATAGTAAGGTATCTCGCTCACACTCACCGCATTAACCTTAAAGGACAATAGGCTAGGGTCTACTACCTGGGGGCTCGCAACTAAGTTTTTTCTATGACTGTTTTTTTTAACCCTAGATTATCATACCTCGTTGGATAGCTGATGAAACGTAGATATTTTTAAGCTCATCTGCAAAACAAGTGCCATAATTTTTTTTTTAGATATCCTTAAACAAAAATTAAGCTTTCTAAATTTTAATTACTTTTTTGAAAGTTTAATCATCTACAACGACTTATTTATTAATTTTATGGACAATCTTGGTTATTTAGGTCATAAAGCATCTTATTTTACATGTAAAAAATAAATAACAGTAATAATAAGACTTACACGTTTCACAATATCTGAGCTGATAGACAAAAATCGGGTATTTTTTATAAAAAACAATTAATTTCAAATATCTCGAAAACGGTTAGATTTAGGATAGGGTGTTTCATAGCCAAATCAATCAGAAACAATGTAAAGAACATGCCCTTAAAGGGAATAGGTCGACTTAACCTGTAACCCTGTATATATATATATGTATATATATATATATATATATATATATATATATATATATATATATATATATATATATGCATTACGCATACCCGCCCATCGGGGGACGGGTGGGGTATGTGGGACTCCCCGGTAAATCCGGTATACCCACTAAACGACCCAGCGGCGCTCCCGCATCGCCGTGACGGGAGGGTCATGGGAAACTGGCTCAGCCTTTACATCCACAACCCTCCCGGCGCATGCCCGCCTAGCTGACGGGCCCCGCTTGCCTTCCAGCAGGTTGAGGGGCTACGAGAATGGCCGGGAGCACCTGACCATTCCCGTCCGACACTGGTGGAGGTCCGTGCGATACAGGCAAGGGTGCCCCCGCACCCGTTGCCTGCTGGCCTCCACCTGGGAGGAGTCGTCTGCTCCGACCCCTCCTCCGCCTGCGGAGCAGCGCCGCGAGAGGATCGTCCTCACGCGCGCGCTCCGCCACCTCCTTCTGGGACATGACGTGTTCGCAGAAGGAGGCGACCGCCGCCCAGGACCTCTCATCCACCAGCATGGCGTTAACCACGCCGGGGAGCGAGAGGTCCGGTCCTATCACCACGACCAGATCGCGGCGCGTCTCGGACCACGACGGGCACGACCCGAGGGTGTGCTGCGCCGTGTCCTCCGCCGCGCCGCAACCGTCGCACGACGGCGTCTCCTCCCGTCCGATTCGGTGCAGGTACGACCCGAAACAGCCGTGTCCGGACAACACCTGCGTCAGACGGAAGGAGAGGAACCCGTGCGACCGCTCGAGCCAGTCTCGCAGCACTGGCCCGAGCGCGTCGAGGGTCCGGCGGCCAAAGACCAGTCAAAGGTCAGTGCAAGATGGGTGCCAAGAATGCTCACACGCGGTGTTGTTTTTGAGGCGGCGCGCCGCCTCAAAAACAACACCGCGTGGAGTGTTCTCGCACGTTTTTGGACCTCTGTAACGAAGATAAGGATGGACTATTAAGTCGAATTGGTACTGGAGATGAAACTTGGGTTCATCATTATGAACCTGAGTCGAAACAAGACTCTATGCAGTGGCACAAAAAAGGCACACCACCACCCAAGAAGTTTAAAGTGTCACAATGGGCTGGAAAAATCATGGCAACAGTGTTTTGGGATTCAGAAGGGATCCTGTTGACCGATTATAAAGATAAAGGCGTTTCTATAACCGGAGAATACTATGCTTCTATCCTCGAGAGGTTGAAAGAAAGCATTAAATTCCCCTCAGGGATACCTCAGGGATCGCTACTGGGACACATGATGTTCAACATCTTTATCAATGACGTTTCTTCATGTTTCTCGAACTCAACAGTTCTTTTGTTTGCGGATGACATGAAGATTCTAAGTGAAATCAGAACTGAGGAAGGTGATGAACATCTTCAGCTTGATCTTGACAGATTCCAAGAGTATTATGTCGCCAACCGCTTACCCCAAAACCCTTAAACCCAAACTTATTCTTTATGATTACAAGCTAACCAACACTTCAATACCCAGAATTAAAGTTTAGGCGTCACTTTTCCGCCGGGGTCGCGGGTAGTACGAAAGAGATACCGTGGCCCTAGCACGGGCAACTGAAGGAACATGGGTGGGTTTTAGTCAGTAAAAGTCTGACACGCCCTCCCGCTCTGCCCAGAGCGGGAGAAGTCATTTGATGATCCACAGAAAAAAAAAATAAAAAAAAAAGGCGTCACTTTTGACTCGAAACTTCTTTTTGACACATACATTGATAATATTATAAAAAAAAGCTTCTAAGGCACTTGGTTTCAACTTGAGAATATCAGCTAATTTTAAAGATTAGACGGCAATCTACCAGCCTTATTTTGATACAGTCCACGCTTTTCATTGCTCCCTTGTTAAGTTAACTAACCTGGTTAGTTAACTACTAGCTTTTGCCCGTGGCTTCGATCGCGTTGGCAAAAACATTTTTCTTTCTCTCCACACAGTTTGCGCAATTTGTGATGAGTGGGCACATAGACGTATAAACTAAAAGCAAAAAACCTTTTTTATAAAAAGCTTTTATTTCAATGCTCTAAAAAGAAGAAAATAAAATTTTCTTTTAAAATTTTAACTACCAACTTATAACCTCATTATACACAATTTATATGGTCATATAAGCTGGTCGCGTGATTTACTTGTGTAAATAAACTAGTACATATTTAACTTAGTAACTTAATCTGCTAAGTTTAATTTTTTTTTAAATTTCAGTTTAATTAAATACTTATAGGTACTTACGCAAACCTCGCGACAAGCTTTTATGATCATATAAATTGTGTATAATGAGGTTATAAGTTGATAGTTAAAATTTTAAAAGAAAATTTTATTTTCTTCTTTTTAGAGCATTTAAATAAAAGATTTTTTTTTAAAAGGTTTTTTTGCTTTAATAATATTTTTTACTTTTTAGTTATCGCTGGCTAGGTTTCTAAAGTCCTGTAGGAAAGCATAAAAAACTTCAAAAGTCCGCCATATTGGATTAAGAGTGATGTCAGAATATTTTTCTAATTATTCTCGGCAAGCCCTTTCATTTGATACCCATATTGCAGAAGTGCATAAAAAATAACTATTCCACCATCTTGGATGATCCGCCATATTGGATTTAGAATGACGTCACATTATTTTTCGAGTTACTCTCAACAAGCCCTTTCATTTGATACCCATATTGTATAAATGCATTAAAAATAACTATTCCTCCATCTTGAATGGTCCGCCATATTGGATTTAGAATGACATCATACAGCTTAACTTGTATTGTCATCCAAACTAAACGTGTCTACAAAATTTCAGCTCAATCGGTTGAAGATATCTCCTTCAAAATTGAGTAGCAAGATTTCACGCGAACATACATACATACCTACATATAAAAGCTTTTAAAAAAACGCGGACATATTCTCGCTAACAAAAAACTGCGGCTATCGGAGTCACGTCCTTGTCTGTGCCTTTTTTATACTTCTATGAGTGGGCACTATCTACAAAAAAAAAATTATATTACGATACATATTATTAATAATTGAAGATTTGTTGTTTTTATGATGTTTTTTTCATGTGTCTATAAATAAATAAATAAACACTTTTTTCTTGTTGAAATAAAAAACAATTTGTGTTTAACAAAACAAGTTTTATTTTTTTAATTTTGAACAAAGAATAAAGTGTTTCTTGAGTCAAAAATAAACGAAATCTTTGAATCGAGGAAGTACTACATGTGGGATAATAATATTGTACCTACTGTGTTAAGTTGCGTAGGTACGTACACACTCAACGCGTTCCTAACGCGAGGAACGCGTTGAGTGTGTACGGTCAGCAACAGAAGTCGGTTAACACTGCTACTTTTGGACATCATCTAAAATTAACACAAAAAGATACGATAACCTGCTTTTTAGTATTTCATTTATTAGATAAGAGTTCATTTTCTTTAAAATTTACATCTGTTCCGATTTATATGAAGTAATTTTCTCAATAATTACGATTTAGAAAACACAAGTGTTAATCGACTTTTATTGTTGACTGTACCTACGCAACGGATGAAAGGATGAGAAGTATGTGTGCGAGTAAGAAAGGATGAATAGAAATGGCGACAACTAGTTGGCACGACGGACTTACGGTGAACGCTGATCTTTTTGTGAGCTTAGGAATAAACAGCAGCATTTACAAGCATTCTGGTCGTTTATTTTGCCATACAATCCCACATACATCTTATTGGTATAAGAAAAAGTCTTGGTTTCAAGTACGTCAATGTTTTTCAGTTAAAAGTATTCTTGAAATGAGATTAATGTATTCTTCAATTAATAATATATTCTTAAATTAAGTATATACAACTAGATTTTTTAAATTCTTAATGGAAGGAATCTGAACTTCTTCAACCAAAAATACATTATTCTTGACATGCAAATCGATATTGTTGTGAATTGAAGAATTTTGAGTTATTGTGAGGAAACAAATAACATTTTAGAAGAAGATGTAGAAACTCTTGAACGAAGAATAAAGTGCTGCTTGAGTCAAAAATAAGCGAAATCTTTGAATCAAGAAAATACACCTTATTTGTACAAGAAAAAAGTGTTGGTTTCAAGTAAGTCAATATTTTCCAGTTAAATTAAAAGTATTCTTGAAATGAGGTTAATTTATTCTTCGATTCATAATATATTCTTAAATTAAGTATACACAACTAGATTTTTTAAATTCACAACCAAAAAAACATTATTCTTGATATGCAAATTGTAAAATTTTAGAAGATGTCGAAACTCGTGAACGAAGATTAAAGTGCTTCTTGAGTCAAAAATAAGCGAAATCTTTGAATCATGAAAATACACCTTATAATATACAACTAGATTTTTTTAAATTCTTAATTGAAGTAATCTGAACTTCTTCACCCAAAAATAAAAATAAAAACAATATAAATGTATTGGTTTAGATTACCCACTTTTCTATTCTTGAATCAAGAAACAATAATTTAAATGAAATATTTTCATAATAAGAGTATCATATTCTTATATTGAGTCAAATTTTTTTAGATTAATAAAATGTAGGTATATCTTGAGTCAAAATAATCTAATTGTTTTAAACTAAATATAATAAATCCTTGAATGAAAACGGCATTATCTTGTTTTGAAAAGTTTTCAAAGTCTTCAGTAAAAACTAGATATGTTCTTCAATTAAGATTAGTCTTAAAATCAAAAATATTTGCTTATGTCATGAATTAAAACCAAGTATTTATTATTCTTAATTTGAGTAAACAGGTTTTGTTCGACTGAGTACATTTATTGGATTAAAACAATTTTTCTGAGAATATTGATATTGTAGGGGGCGCGACCTAAGTGGTACCTGGTAGGATTCGAAGTCAAACACTCAAATAACTTCGAAGGTTTATTGCTGATTAAGAGAGTTAACAAGGTAACGTTTAGGCTAAGCTATCGCTAAAATGAGTAAATGATGGAAATGACTGCAGGCGAATGCACCCGGTTGCTGTCCGAATATGCACTGAGCTCGCGGCGCATTTAGTGCGACCGTGTTGTATCGCTAGGTCAGCAAACGTGGTCGATTGCAATTATTGCATCGAATATGCTCCCGAGGGGAAGAAATAATGAGATAAGCTTTTACAAAAATTAAGAGTTACGTGAGTATGTATGTATTCTTCACAGAAGAGATCCTTTTTTTCCGTGTACGACATTTGTGGCGTAAAAGTGAAAATAGCACTATAGGTACGTTCTGTGGTTTCTATTTTATGAATAGAAACCACAGATCCTTTTTATG
The DNA here is from genome assembly GCA_946251885.1 of Cosmia pyralina. NCBI lineage: Eukaryota > Metazoa > Arthropoda > Insecta > Lepidoptera > Noctuidae > Cosmia > Cosmia pyralina. The sequence goes on along the minus strand of OX276359.1, from coordinate 4,750,962 downwards.
ATGTTTTTTTGTGTTTTTTTTTTGTTTTTTTTTTCACTGTTTCGCCACAAATTATTAGGAGAAACACATGTTCGTTAATTTGCCAACATTTCACAACCATTAGGTTGTTTTATTTTAATTTTTATGCACGACATACCTCAATCCTCGTCGCCACTTGTGGTGTATTCGTTCAGGTTAGGTTTTAGGTATCACAAATGACTATCACTCGTTACGGTACGCGTACACCTAACCGTCGGCCGATCTTTACTCCTCTGCCGATCAAATCAAACTTATCTACTTAAATGAAAGGGAGCGCGTACACTACTACAACCGCCATCGTCCGATGACGCCCAAAAACGGACGATCAATCCGAACTTGTTGGGATTTCTCACCAGTCTGCCGGCGTCTAAAGCGCAAATTGAGTGTATTTTTAACCGACTTCAAAAAAAGGAGGTTCTCAATACGGTTGTATTTTTTTTTTTATATATATGTCGGAGAAACACCATCCTCCTCGACATCGTTTTTAGAATTCACGTCGGGTCTAGTGGGCGTCATTGGGATATGCGAGCACAAAACACTATTTACTCACACACACACACACACACGCGATTTTAATATGGCTCTACTATTTAAATCACTAGGTAATTTTAACTATAAAGGAGCAGCAGGTTCGCGGCACCGATCTAACTTCACCACTTGTGATCCACCTCGATCAACCACCATTACAAGAATGAATGCTCCACCCGGCGAACGTTAAGATGGCGCCTCGACCCCACTCTAGGTCTATTCTATTCTATTCTTAATAAATGGCAAGCAAAGCCGATGTCGACTATTCTGCCAATGTCTAAAGTGAGCTAGAAAAACAAGTGTGTATGAGAGAACAAAAAAAAAAAAAAAAAAAAAAATTATTATTATTATTTGGTTGATCCAGTTGATACATTAAATAACTTGTTGGATTAGTACGGGACTGAAACAAACAAAAAATAGAGATAAATAAATATTATAATTGTTAAAACATAAAATACACGCATACCACACCAACACAAACGGAGTAATTCATAACTTTATATTATTGTGACGGATGAAGGTCATCAGCGCCACATGTAGATCTGGAGAGGAGTGTGTTAGCAAAGAAGGAAAATTAATCGGAAGAGGAATCTTGAATTTTTGGAGACGTCTATATAAATCTAAAGGTGGGACATTGTTCGAGCATTCAAAGAAGATGTGGTCCAGAGTGCCTTCCTCCAACCCGCACTCACAGAGAGAGGAGTCACGAACACGAATCTTCTGCAAGAAAACTGGAGTACAACAGAAACCCAAGCGAATTCTACAAAGGGTAGAAATAATTGTTTTGGAGGCTTTTTTGTAGCCATAGAACCAAGGTTTAGATTTTATTATTGGTTGTACTGCATAGTAAAACCTGCCCTTTTTCCTTCCAGTGATATTCCAGTGTTCCTGCCATGAGGATTGGAGTTTAGCCTTTGGAAGGCTCAGTAAGTCATACCCCTGATGAATGTTGTAGGTGGGATCAGCTGTTGCTGAAGAGCAAGCATCTTTGGCCAAAGCGTCAACACACTCATTGCCCTTAATGCCACAATGACTAGGTATCCAAACTATAACTTCCTTTTGACTACTAGCACAAGATAATAAAGATTTTTTAATTTTTAAAACAAGGGAACTGTGCAATTTACTTTTGAAAGGGTTTTGTACTAAGGCTTGCAGACAGCTAAGAGAGTCAGTGAAAATAACGGCCCTGTCAATATTATGATGTGACTCTATGAAGAGACAAGCTTCCAATAAAGCCACACACTCGCCCGTGAACACAGAAGCCTCCTCAGGACATTTGTACTGTAGAATAATTCTGGAGCTTTGGTAATAAACCGCAGCGCCAATGTTACTGAGATCATTAAATTTTGAAGCATCTGTAAAAAATCTTTGGAACCCGGACCATCGCTCTCCCACCGCCGCATTGAAGGCCGAATTCGCTGAAGGGGACTTTTTGGAAATACCGATGTCATAGAAAATTTTTGGTGTGAAACATAAGACTTCATAGGGAACGTTAAAAAGAGGTAAACGGGGATTCTGTTCAATTGGACATGCTAAATTATGAATTTGACGAAATGCTTTTATGATTAAGGGGATTTCTTTGTTTTTCCAGAAATTTGAGCTTCTACATAAGGCATCTAACTCATTCAATCTTGCTAAAAGGGGATGGGAAGATCTAGATATTAACCTAGCCAGAAAACGGGAGGCCAGATACTGCCGTCTCAAGGTCAGGGGAGGTTCAGCACACTCAACCTGCAATGCGTTAATGGGAGAAGACTTCATACAACCAGAGATGATCCGAAGACATTTTGACTGAATCCTATCCAGCCCCGCCAAAGCACCCCTGTTGCATGGCACTAAATGGAACGTACCATAGTCTAGAACACTACGAATTAGGGCGTTATAGACCAATTTCATAGTGTAAGGATGGGCACCCCACCAGACACCCGAGAGAGCCTTTAAAATCGAAACCACTTTTTCACATTTTTTAATTAATAAATTAATATGATGTTTACCATTTAATTTTGTATCTAGAAAAACGCCTAAAAATTTTACCTTATTCACTAACGGAATATTAGAACCCGAAATGTCCACTGTTGTGTGTGGGATCAATCTTTTACGAGTAAAAATTACTGCCGAACTTTTTTGTGCCGATAACGACAAACCATGGCTTAAAAGCCACTGGTTCAGAGAGTCCAGAGAGAGGCATAGGGATGACGCAGCGTCTATGATGGAGGAATCTGTCACATACAAGACTAAGTCGTCGGCATATTGGAGGATGTGACAGTTACTATTTAGGCAGGAGCCAATGTCCACTGTATACAGGTTATAAAGAAGGGGGCTCAGCACGAAGCCTTGCGGGAGTCCCTTCCAAGTATGTCTTTCATCAAAATCCTCTCCCTGGACCCTCAGAACTAAAGAGCGAGACAAGAGAAGAGCACAGATGCATTCGATCATCTTAACCGGGAGACTCAGCTGGTGCAGTTTCTGCCTGAGTACGGGAAGAAGAACGTTGTCGTATGCAGAGGAGATGTCTAGGAAGGCGGCTACAACGGATTCGTTTTTGGAAAACGCTAAGCGAATATCCGTAACTAAAACGCCAACACTATCCATAGTACCGAGCCCCTTCCTGAAACCAAATTGATAATTCGGCAGCAAATCTCTCGCTTCGACTATCCACTCAAGTCGATTTTTAATAAGGTGTTCCAATAGTTTGGACAAGACAGAGGATAAAGCAATTGGTCTAAGGCCGTTCGGATCATCTACATGTTTGCCTGGCTTCAATAGGGGGATAACAATTTGTAACTTCCACTGATCCGGAACCCAACCATTACTGTAACAAAAATTAATGATGTCAAGGAAGTAAAGTTTAGCCTTGTCTCCAGAATGAACAATAAAAGAATATGGCACGCCATCAATACCGGGGGCTGAGTCCCGAACATGACTCAGTACCACATTCAATTCCTTCAAAGTAAATGGCACATCAAACGGATCCTGTGAAACACTTTGCAGGGACATATTATTGGAACATTCAGAAGAAAGAGGAACATATGGTGGAGCAATTTTGTCAAAAAAAAATCAGCGGTTTCCCTAGTGATCGGTGAAGAGACTGATGAAGAGCACCCACGTCTAAACCTATTGATGTTTTTCCAAACTAACGAGATTGGAGTAGAGGGAGATAAGGAGGTACAGAACTTAACCCAACCCACACGTTTTTTCTTGCGGAGGTGACGCTTGGATCTGGCATTTATCCGCAAATATGTCAGTAGATTTTCGGTGCTCATATCTGCATTGTAACACTGTTCGGCCTCATTTCTCTCCCTGATTGCCGAAGTGCATTCTGGATCCCACCACGGGGGAGAAGGTATTTTGTTACGGGCACTGTTTTTCAGCGGAAAGCAGGAATCCGCACTGGAGGTGATGGCTGTGACAAATCTCTCATAACAGCTTTTGGCATGGCAGTGACCAGAAGGATCTATTAAACTTGAATTTAAATTTGGAAGAGTATCAATCTTGTCCTCCAATAATGATACAAATTTTGTCCAATCTGGATTCGACAGGTTATATTTCAAAAGTGGAGGGGAAGTTTTCTCTAAATAAGTCTTATTGACCAAAGATATAACAATAGGGTAATGATCACTACCATGCGACAAGGTCGTACATTCCCAATGGGTTGAAGCTGCCAACTCAACCGAACAAAAAGTTAAATCCACACAACTTTTTTGTTGACCAGGAGGGGATCTGCGAGTTGGGCAACCATTATTGAGAATACATAGATCCAGGTCGTCCAAGATCTCAACCAGAGCTATACCAAAGGCATCACAGCGCTCCGACCCCCACCTGTAATGGTGGCAGTTAAAATCACCCATAACCAAAATTGGTCCATGAATATTGGAAAAATGTTTTTTAAAATAGCCAAAAAATCGTGATGAGGATGGGCAATGTATAACGAAAACACTGTAATGCCTTCCACCCCTCCTGCTACAATACTCATGTCATCTGTGAGCGAAGGCAAAGGGAAGGGAAAAAGGGGGACCCGATTGTTAACAAGGAGAGCCGATCCTCCATAGCCATCAGATCTATCACATCTGAGAATGTTAAAGTGTGGCATACGAAAGTTAAGACTTGGAGTGAGCCAAGTCTCAGCTATGGAACAAGCCAGTGGCTTGTATTTATTTAAAAGAAATATGAGGTCGTGCTTTTTATGCCACACGCTCCTCACATTCCACTGTAGGAAAACTTGGCGAGACGCCATTTTTAATTTGTAGAAGTAGTGTAATAAGTTGATCGGCAACGTTGGACGGTGATTGGGAACTAGCAGAAGAAGAAGAGATAATAGTAGGTAAGAGTTTTATAAGCAGTTCAATAATAGAACTGGTATTGTTAGAAGTAGCATTGTTGTAATTAAGAGCGCAGCCATTAGGCTGTGAAGGTAGGGGAGAACTAACTATTTGTTGATGAGAAACTTTGTCATAAGACGGGGAAAGAGGGGCATGGGTCTTGGGTTTAAATGTCACAGTTTTGCGGTAAGACTGAGAAATTGGAGTTTTGGCGATGTTGGCATAATTACGGGAAGCTGTTGGGATAATCTTACTAGCCTCTGCATAGGGAATAGATTTCTCAGCCATGACAGTCTTAATAGCTTTCTGTCTACCATACTCGGGGCATGACCTGCTATCAGCAAAGTGATTACCCGAACAAAGCACACAGAATGCCTCGCCCTCAGAAATGCTGCAACCATCACCAGGGTGATCGTGGCCACATTTACTGCAGCGGGGTTTAGACCTGCATAGATTCGCCACATGACCAAATCTGCAACACTTGCGGCATTGGATTGTCGGGTATATGTACTGCTCAACAGGGAGGGATGTATAACAACAGTAAATCCTATTTGGTAAAACTTGACCATCAAACGTCAGAACACATGTCTCAGTGGATTTCCACTCATTAACTCCATCTCTTTGAGTTTTCCTGTTTATACGGCGGACTTTCAGTATTTGCCCGCAGCCTGAGGGCACAGTCAAATAAGTTAGAGCTTCTTCTTCCGTAAGATCTGAGGGAACACCGGTAACAACACCCATCCTTGTGATATTAAATGTAGGGATTGATGCAGTATAACTATATTTGGACAACAGATTATTATTCAAAAAAGAGTTAGCATCCTGGGGAGAAGCAAACTCCACTGAAACACGGTTTCTACCGACTCTGTTAACACCACCACGAACAATGTTCGCAATGTTGTTATTCATAAGGAATTTACCAAAATTAACAGGATGTAGGGTGGTGCCAGCATTTGGTTGATTCTCAATTCGAGAAACGTGAACAATATAGGGAGCCTTATCCATTACGCAGTACTTAGAGCGACCAATTTGGCTTTTTGGTTGCTTGCTTGGAGGGATAGAAGTCAAGATTTCTTCGGTACCAGAACGTTTGCGTGAATTTTGTTGGGATTGTGTTGCATCCATTTCTGTAACTCTACAAACAACATCCGCGAATTGGGCGAGTGGATTCGGAGACAGAGGAGAAAAAGGAATTGAAGGATCTGGAATATCTGGGGGGTCAGGATCAGGGGGTTTATTCTCATCCATGTTGAATAGAACGAGACTTAAAATAAGACAATCACAATACAAACCTGGTTACGAACACAAGAACAATACACTTAAACAATAAAAAGTCACAAAAGTATCAACAATCACACAAAAATAGCTAACAATTCTAGACACACGTGATAACCTAGAACACCGTGGCGAGAATCATGGTAACATTCCACTCTAGGTCTATCCTCTGCTCTGATTGAACGTTATTCAATGCAGTGACTTTTAATAAGTTTGTTAGATTTTACACAACATTAAAATGCAATAAATCAAATTAAATTAAGACTTAACAAGTTATTTTTAATTAACAATGAATCGTTTAATTAACAATCAATCTTATCTATTCGTATGCGACCAGCAATCAACGTTCCGTTTACTTCCTCCGACATATATATGTTTGTTACCTCAGAACTCCATCATTTATAAACCGATTTGGAAAATTCTTTTTTTATTAGAAAGGATATACTTCCAGATTGGTCCCATTTTTATCAAAATCCAGTTCTGACCATGGGATGGGATCCATGAGGAATTGAGGGAACTCCTCAAAAATTATAGGCATACATATAGCGATTTTGGTATTTTCATCAACAAATCAAGCATTTGTATTCAGAAAGTAGCATCTGGTGATCATTTTTTCAATACACTTCCTCGAAAACTGGTTCATATCGCACTACGATTAGGTTCACAATGCAATATAGGTATTTCACACGCGTGCGATTTTTAATTTTCCAACACGTGTGCGGAAATAAAAATTATCACAGATAACTTATACCTATACTTAGTCCAAATTTGTTCAATGCCTCTATTCGGAGGTGAATGTTATTTTTAATCTCGGCAAAGAGATATGCGTCTTTACGGCGTTAATATTTTTTGAATATTGAAATAATGTTTATAAATAGAATATCATCAAAAACCATGATTATTACAATAAAAAAACTTTTATGAACAAATTAACATTTATTTGTGTTCTAAACTCAAAAATATTTGAATTTTCTAATTTTCATATTAGGCTGTTTATCGGCTTTATGCTACTACTGCTATCATCGTAAAAATATCACTAATAATACAAAATTTTAGTAAAATATTTTTAAAATAAATTATACTACATAGGTAGTTATATCGTAATTTTTTGTCCAACTGGATAAATTAAATATATCGTCATGCCACTGATAAATAAATCGCACCGTGTGTAGCAGGCTTAATAAAGCTGCTTTTCGTGTACCCGTCTGTGGTCTTCTAAACTCCGCACCGGATTTTGATGCGGTTTTCACTATCATTTAGAGAATTTATTCCGGAAGGTTCTTATATCTGTATAATACATTAATATAACTTACATATTACCTTCATGTTTTGTGAAGTCGTAAAAACCGTACGAAGCAGGGCCGGGTCGCTAGTACTTATAATAAAATAAAGTCGCTTTTTGTATTTGTCTGTGTGGCTGCATTTATAGAGGTATGAGAAACAGGGTGTAAACTTCACTCATCCTCCATAGAAAAGGGAGGATCCTCCGAGTGTTGTGTCTGGTGGCCACTGCTCGACGATTGATTTCGGGACGTTGTACACTCTTTTGCAAAAAAAAAAACGGGCACTTTTGATTTTTTTCTCTACTTCAATGAAGAAGAACAAGAAAGAGGTTTTAATTTATTAATTTGACATGTTATTTGAAGCATCCTGGCATGATTCTATATGTCCCAAATTTAAATTTTGAAATTAACAAAATAAAAATAATGATTATTGTAAAATTGCTTTACTAATGGCGTAAATTTCTGAATTGATTTTTTTACTGATTACTAAATTTTTAAAACTTTTTGGATATTTTATGCAAATTTAACAATTTAATCTTTCTTTTTACATTAAATACCACTTTTTGATATAAGTGATAAAGCGATAAGGGCCGGTAAAATTATAGCCCTACTTGATGAAGGTTGTTCGCAAACTTACGTGTCTCAGCGGCTAAATGTGAGAAGACCCGGTTCGGGAAGAAATCGATGCACAGAACCAAGAGATGACCGCTTGTCAAGAGTGGACCTGAAGAAGAGCCTTGAAGAAGTAAGAGGAGTAGAAGTTAGCTTGTGGACGGTCAGGAGGAGGCTTTTGGCTGCCAATATCAGGAGTTACCGCCCGGCTCGGGGACTTAAATTACCTACTCCGTGAGCACCGTGTTGCTCAACTTCAGTTTGCTCGAAACTGTGCTTCATGGACTCTGGAGGACTGGAATAAAGTATTGTTTTCTGACGAAGCTAGAATATCTTTGTATGGAGAGGCCCGACGCCGGCGACTGCTGCGTAGACCACGGGAACGCTATGCGGAAGTGTGTTTCGACGAAACCACTCGTTATGGCGGAGGCTCCGTTATGTTTTGGGCAGCAATTAATTCGACACGTTCGAAAATGGAACATTAAATGCACATCGGTACTAGGAAGTCCTAATTCAATATGCACAACCCGCATTGACTGTACTTGGGGAAGATTCCATTTTCATGGACGACAATGCTCGCCCGCACCGTTCTAGCGACGGGGAAGCGTACATGCAAGAAGTTGGGATCCATCGTTTAGATTGACCAGCTCGAAGTCCTGACCTCAATCTAATTGAGCATGTCTGGGATGTTCTAAAGAGATGGATAAGATCAGTGCAACCTGCTCCACAAAACATCAGGGAGCTAAAAAGAGTAATTGCAGAAGAGTGGGAACGTATTCCTCAAAACGTTATTAATAACATCGTGGAAAGCATGCCCAGAAGGATTCAAGTTGTGATTTTGGCAAGAGTAGGTCACACTCGTTATTAGGTTTTTACATTTGTATCTTTATTTAATTAAAAAATGTAAAAAACTGTTCTTGTCTTTATTGCCGACCACTTCTTATTGTTCGGCCGTGTACTTACATCGGTTTTAAAGAATTCATCGATAATTTTTAAAAAAAGTGTCAGAATTCACGTCACGCGTATTAATTTACACGATTATAATTATACGGACTACGTCAAACAATTAAATTTAATTTAATTAACTCAAATCGACCTTAGAACGTAAATTTCTTTAGATGCCCGTTTTTTTTGCAAAAGAGTGTATATAGGGTGCTGGGTGTGGATAAAAATCAACTTTTAGTGTTGGACCAAATCTGAAATCGCTAATAAAAAATCAGCTGTTCCCTACATTTATGTTGGCATTAGTCGTCAAAATGTAGGGAGCAGCTGATTTTTTTTCGCGATTTCAGGGTTAATCCCATAGTAAAAGTTCCTTGTTATCACGAGTACAATCATGTGTTTAAGTATCGGCCACTAATTACCAGTAGTGCTATTCTGTAAATATCTCCCCGTGAAAACTTAGGTGAAGTGATCTTAAAGTGAGCTGTCAATAGTGTCAACCCCTAGCATTAGGTAGTATGACGAGTCACTTCTCGCTCACTTCACCTAAGTTATCACGGTGAGATATTTACAGAATAGCACTACAGTCACCCTATATATGCTAGTCGCGCGGTAAACTCATTGCGCGTTGCAGGATTTTTTTGCGTGACGTCTTGTCATTGTGATGCCTAGTTTTTAAGTGGCGATGTAGATGCCGCCACACGTTGTTCTTCTAAATTCCGCTACGGATTTTGATGCGGTTTTCACTATCATTTAGAGAATTTATACCGAAAGGTTTATAAGTATACTTATATACTTAATAATATAGAAACCTTCGTGTTTTGTCAAGTCGTACAAACCGTGCGAAGCAGGGCCGGGTCTCTAGTATAGTATAGATAAATAATGATGAAAAGCTAATGATGTTGCTTTATTATGTGGAGATTCTGGGTGCATCAAAATAGCCTTCACGAGGGGCGATACCTAGATTGTATAGGTCCTGTCGGTCTATTCTGGAAAAATCTCACCGTGTTAACTTTGGTGAAGTGAGCTGTCAGTAGTGTCAACCCCAAGTATCGGGTGAAAAATTTGACAGCTCACTGCTCACTTCACCTAAATTATCACGGTGAGATTTTGACAGAATAGCACTGCTGTTGGTACGATCTTAACCATTAGTAAGCCCTTGCAATGTAACTCTTGTCTCATTGTTATTACTACATATTATAAAAGAAAGTCCCCCGCCGCGTCTGTCTGTCTGTATGTTCGCGATGATCTCAAAAACTACTGAACGAATTTTCATACGGTTTTTTCACCAATGCTGCAGTGGACGGAGTGATTCCTGAGGAAGGTTTAGGTGTATATTTCGTTAAGTTTTTTTTTTTTTAATTGGCTGAAATATGACGATGATTGTTGAAGATGTCGGAAAAAATCATGCCGACTGGGAGCGTTACTGGCGTGCGCACTACGTTTACATGGGATTATTTCCGACCTCCACGCGGACGAAGCCGCAGGCAAAAGCTAGTAAAATATAATTTAAAATGATTGCTGTGAGTCTGCTTTACTTTGTGTAAATTGGATCACCACTGCTCTCAAAATGGTGAAGGAAAACATAGTGAGGAAACCGGCATGCCCTAAAACGAAAAATTCGAAGACGTGAAATCTACCAACCCGCACTGGGCACACGTGGTAGATTACAGCGCACTCCCTCTCACCGAGAGGAGGCCTGTCCCAGCAGTGGGAACATTATAGGCTGATTATGCTGTGAGTTTGATAAAAATAAAAATCTTGACAATCATTCTAAGGGGAATGCCCATCAGCCATACCACAATATGACTGAAATTAACAGCAATTAAATATACGCCAAATTGTACTACAAATCATAGGAAACCTAACACAATGTCAGTAATTATCAAAAACCTAGATAGAAGCCAGTTCCATACATTTTCTAAAATATATGTTAAGTCAAGTTAAGGATTAATATGCAATAATTAAACAACATAAATTGATTAAAAATTCATCATTAAAAACAACTAAAGAAAACTAGGGACAACTACTACTAACACTTGTGGTGTTATACACGCCTGTGACAACGTAGGTACTTCATCATTGTGCACTGATAATTTATTTATTTATAATTAATTACAACGGCTTGCTCCAATGACAGTAATTAATAGGTAAAACTAAACATAATTAACATAATTCAAAAACAAATAACAAGTTACAAGTCAGAGATCATAAGAGGTTACGTCTCATCCTTGCAATATCGAGATAGCAATTTAACACATTGAAGGTTTCTATCCATTTTTAATGTACACGGGGCACAAATTCCAAATAACAGCAGCGTCGTTTATCAAAATAGGTTCAGGAGTGCTATTCTGTAAATATCTCACCGTGAAAACATGAGTGAAGTGATCTTAAAGTGAGCTGTCAATAGTGTCAACCCCTAGCATCAGGTGGAATGACGGCTCACTTCACGCTCACTTCACCTGAGTTATCACGGTGAGATGTTTACAGAATAGCACTACAGGTCTGTCGTCCAAATGTCGTGTCGTCGTTTAGGCGGGTTCAATCTCAAAAATGGGTATAGTGTGCAGAAGTAAAATCAAAATCCTTAAAAAATGCCCCCAATCGTCGTTAAATACATATATACATTCTGAACATTAATAAAAAAAAAAAAAAAAAAATATCATGAAAAGCAATCTGTAATTCAAATCGCAAACGCAAAACCATGAATCAAGTAAACCAATCGAAAAAAATAAATACAGTAATGTCAAACTGTCAGTAAAGCAAAGGTTTAGGTATGTGATTCATACAGACTACGATACGTTTTCTACTTTGAAAATAATATTATTTTAAATAATATTGACACGCATACACTGACGAAAACACCGTATAACACGATTCCTACCGGCTTTCCTTTTGAAAAATGGGCTCAGTCAGTGTAAATAATATATTATAATCACACTCTAGGTATATAATACACCATAAAATTAAAACATTACAAAACGCCTAGCGCTTACCTAATAATACATTTTTGAAAACATTTTGCTTTAAAACAATCCTCAGGCGCCGCCGGCAAATAAATCTCTATAAAATACGAACTTGTCTGACGTCACTTCAGGTCACGTGACACGCTGGGTTTTAATGCAAGCGATAAGCCGGTTTCGATCGAGTTATTAAGGCACAATGTAGCTATCGGTCGGTAAAAAGATGCTCAAAGAAAAGAAAATTGCGTTTAAAGAATGGCAGGGTGTAGAAAATGGGAATGATAATTTGAAAGATGATAAGAAGAACACTTATATAGAGTGCAAGAGAAAGGCAAAAAAAGCGGTAGCAGTTTCGAGGGCTAAGGCGCAGGAGAAGTTGTATGACTCACTGGACAGCCCTAGAGGCCAGAAAGAGCTCTACCGGATTACAAAAGCAAGAGAAAGGAGAACGAGAGATATTATTCACATTAAATGTATGAAAGACGACGCCGGTAAGGTACTGTCCAAAGATGACGAAATAAAAGAACGATGGAAGATTTATTTTGAAAGGCTAATGAACGAAGAGAATGAATGGAATGGTGTGCTTAAAGAGGTACAAGTAAATATGGGTTTGGTGAGGGAAATTAGCATGGATGAAGTCAGAAAGGCAGTTCAAAGTATGAAAAATGGAAAGGCTTTGGGCCCAGATGATATACCAGTAGAAGTATGGAAGTGCTTAAAGAAGATGGATGTATGTGGCTAACTTTATTCTTTAATAAGTTGTTGCATGAAGGAGGGATCCCACAAGAATGGTGCAATAGTTCGCTAGTGCCCATCTTCAAGAATAAAGGTGATGTACAGGACTGCAACAACTAACGCGGAATAAAGCTCATGTCACATAGTATGAAGGTATGGGAGAAAGTAATAGAGAAAAGACTGCGAGAGGAGAGTGAAATTACCCCGAACCAGTTTGGGTTTATGCCAGGTCGAGGAACAACGGACGCCACTTTTGCACTCCGCCAATTGTGCGAGAAGTACAGACGTGCACACAAGAACTTGCACATGGTGTTCATTGATCTGGAGAAAGCGTATGATAGGGTACCTCGGGATGTGTTGTGGTGGGCCTTGAAAGAGAAAGGTTTGCCCGGGAAGTATGTAGAGTTAATTCGTGCTATGTACAGTCAATCTCGTACCTACGTCCGGTCGGCTGCTGGGAATACCAACGAGTTCAATGTGGCTGTTGGCTTGCACCAAGGGTCGGCTTTAAGTCCTTACCTCTTCCTGTTGATTATGGATGCTCTGACATCGAATCTACAGGAAGAGGCACCCTGGTGCATGCTGTTTGCCGATGACATTGTTCTTGTCGGTGAAGATTTACCTGAGATTCGGAGCAGATTGGAGAAATGGCAACAGAAACTGGAGAATGTTGGCTTGAAAATCAGCAGAACCAAAACTGAATATATGTTCTGCGATTTCGGCGGTATCTCCAGTTCTGGAGGCATAGCGCTTGATGGCGCGCTTCTCCCAGTCTGCTCCGACTTTCGGTATCTCGGTTCACTCGTGCAAAGCGATGGCGAAGTAGATCGGACGGTTAAGCATAGGATTAACACTGGATGGATGAAATGGCGGCAGGTCACGGGGACAATCTGCGACTCCCGCATTCCCCTTAAACTTAAGGGGAAGATATATAAAACAATGGTTAGACCTGCTGTCTTGTATGGATCAGAATGTTGGGCCACAAAAGGGATGAATGAAAAGCAGTTGCATGCAGCTGAGATGAGAATGCTAAGAGGGATGTGTGGTGTTACACGAATGGATAGAATAAGAAATGAGTACATAAGAGGAAGTCTAACCCCTCACACGAGTTCGGTGTGAAGTAATTTTACCTAATATTGTACGTAGTATGAGTTCTATACCAAGAAAATATTTTTTTTATTATTAACGTTGTTCCATCACTATTAAGTAATAATAATATTAGGTAAAATTACTCGGACCCGATTCACACCGAACTCGTGTGAGGGGCTAAAAGTGGCACCGGTGACTGAAAAGTTGTGCGGAAATCGGCTGTCATGGTATGGGCATGTGATGCGGAGGAGTGACAAAAATGTCGTGAGGAAAGTTTTGAGTATGAATGTCGATGGCTATAAGAGTAGGGGAAGACCAAAGAAACGATGGATGGATTGTGTGAAAGATGACATGGCTAGAAAGGGGGTGACTACCGAGATGACGAATAATAGAGAAGTATGGAAAAAAAGGACATGTTGCGCCGACCCCAAATTGATTGGGATAAGGGCAGGAGAATGATGAATGAATGTAGCTATCGGTCCATTCGCTGAATTTCGGAAGTGTTCGTGTGAATTCGTGTCAACCGAACTCATCGTTCAATCGCCGCCATATCGCCGCTCATTCAATCTCGCTCGTCATTTTCGTCCATAGAATTAATAGGCTAATTAGGTACTCTAAGTTTTCGTCATTGTGTGTTGACTAGTGACGTAGTAATCGCATTATAACCTGTTATTTTTTTTTACATTTGTAGTTTTTTCGTTGGAATTATTGAATTTATTAGTGTAACAATTAGAATTTGTTTGTTGGTAAACAGTGATTATTACAGGGTTTGTATGTGTAGTGAAAGTACGTTGTAATTAGATATTTGGGGTAAGTAGATAGTTTATTAAGTTGAAATTACTTATTTAATTTAGAGTAGATTTGAAAAGTAATTAATTAATAGGATTAGCATGGCGGCATTAATAGGTAGAGACGGTTGTGTGACAGATTATTTGCTTTGTGAGGCAACATGCTTTTCAAGGTTAAGCTTTGCAAATAAAAAACATATAATTAAGCTAGGCCTTGCTCGCCCAGATATGACTATAAATTACAAACGTCGCGATGGATTTTTCAAAAATTTTATTATTTCCCTTTACGATAAATATCAATGGCTACTGGGAGTTGTAAGTTAAATAAAGGTAGGTAAGCATTTTTTTTGCTCCGGCCAGTCCGGCTTATCTCCCTCATATTTTCACACTGCGCCACTGCATGCATATATTATTTTAATTAGGTTTACGATTCATATAGATAGAATTATATTAAATTAATGATAAATGTGCACTAATTCTATAAAATAGTTCGATATGTTATGTCCTGTTTGGCTAAATGTCACATAGTCATGACAAATAAACACTGACCTAAAATAAAAAATAAGAATGAATTAGATAGACGGATACCAAGTTAAATATTTTAATGAACTTTATTTTGAAATATTTTTACTCTAGGTAAACAAATTTGAGAATTAAATAAAATAAATAAATAAATAAATTTATTAACAAATGTGGGTACAACTCATCTATCCTAAACAAAAACACAATGTGCAAAGTTTTGAGTATTTCAAAGATAGAGTAAACGACGATGTCTGTGCTAGTATTAACTGTGTGACAGACGCCGCGCCGGCGCCTTCCTCCTGCAACCTGAAGTAACAAGCGATACCGTGACATACGGACTCGCTACAGGAAAATTAGAATGTTACAAATAGTTCTGGTACAATTTCAATTGCGTTCACGTAAGTTTAATTAAAAGAATAAAAAATTATTTTTAATTGTATATAACTACTAATTTGATTGAAAAATAATTTATTAATTTCAATTATTTCATTATAAAAGAATAAAGAAAGAAAATACGTTTATTTGCGGTAAACATGACGCAAAGGACAAAAAAAATAAAACATACATATTTTATTCTAAATACGAGTACAATTAAGGACTGTTAGTAGTTTCTGTGTCCATTTCAGGCATTTTTAGGCATTCCCCTTTATACCTTACCTTACCGTGGTAAGAGTTACATTGCAATGACTTGACATTGCCATCCTATATTACATTACATTGCTAGCGTCGTATACGTCGTATATGTCGGGCATTAAGCCGTGAAAAGGTAACAGACAGACAGATTTTATTTCGCATTTATAATATTAGTATGGGTTAAAGTTAATAAAGGTTTACCAAAATTATACACGTTTAATTTTACCCATTTTTATTCATCCTTCTAGCTCCAAGTCAAGTCTTGGGCAGAATCCTTTACGAGTGATGGAAAGTTGAGGGTTATAGCACTTGGCACACTCTTCGTTCCAATAGGTCTGGCCATCTGATGCGCACACCGGGGTCAATGGACCCTGGCACACGGGGCAGGAGGCGTGGTCAGCAGAGCTCAACCCTTGCCAAGCAACGACTGAGGCCACTGACAGGATAATGAAGAATGCAGTCACTGTGAAGAACACGTTTTATTTGTGAATTTGCAGGCATTTCTATATCAGTAAAACATAACATCAAGCCTTTTATCCCTGAAGGTTTAGGGACAGGGGGTCTGTTTAATAATAAGACTGACGTGGTCACTTTGGTAGACGATTACTCAAACATTGTACAAAGTTTTAAAGCAAAATTTCTTAGTTCTTCTGGGTATTTCTTACCTACCACACACAAATATTATCCAAAATTCTTGGCAAGGAAATTCTGTATTTTTGTTTAAAAAAAAAATCAGTATTTTCTTGGAAATCGATAATGTCCATCTGTAAAGTGGCTTTGTTAAGAAGATATATCGAAGCGTGGTTTAACTTGGTATGCAAGTTTTTTTTTTGTGATTTATGTTTTTTTTTGTGGTCTTTCTTGATGATATCTATATACTTAAATTAATTTTTAGCTTAGTAAAAGTTCATAACATATTTAAATTCCTTCGATTTAAAGTAAATTTTACTGCACAACAAGGAACTGTTTACGTATAATCGTATAAAACAGAAAATTGACGGTGCAACTTTAGATGTATTTTCTATCGAAATATTTCAATCATGTTTCGGTTTTAGCAATAGACAATATAGGCAAAAACAAATATGGAAAATTCATATGATTTAACCATATACATTTGGTTTTATAGTTATTAATTAAGTTAGTCCTCATTTTTATTTCAATAGATTTAGATTTAGTTATAATTACTGGTCCGCACAAAACAGGTCGGAGGTCCGGATCCGGGCCACGGTCCACCATTTGGTGACTCCTGGTTTGGGCCATGGTTAGGCAAAGGTGTACCTATAGTATCTACACCCATATTTCACCAGTTATGGGGGCCAGTCTATTGCCATCAACCGGGTACACGCCCAGACTCCGGGCTGTTCCTGACGGAAAACCCCAATATGAGTTTGCCTGACCTGTGCATCGAACCCAGGTCCTCACTCTCAGCAGTCGCGCATACCAACTAGGCAGCTACATCAATTTAAGGCGTAAATGGCTAACTTTCGTTGTAAGACCTTATAATTATTATGTTAAGCCCTCTTCGAACGGTTCTGGCCTATTTGAGAGTCAAAGAGAAGCATAATGTCCTATAGTGCACTCATAGAATAAACTCAGGACAAATAACTGACAAAAAGACAAGGCTAGAACAAGACAAATTATAAATATACACAAATTGTGACCAATTTATGAAACATTTACATTCTTTTGCTTTAAATTTGCTGTTTTTCAGATATTTTTAGTTCGTTTTGCAGAACTGAAGGCTCCCGCAGGCAGGTGCGATGCGACGGTGCGACGCGATCCTGGTAGAATAATTTCTACGAAAACTTCATGAAAATTGTTCTACTAGAGCCGTGTCGCACTGTGGCGCAGCGCCTGTCTGCGGGCTTGACTCAAAATCTAGAGGTATTTCTAAGTACTTTGAATGGAAAATATAATAGGTACTCACTAAACTTCATGTTAATATTTGCGGTCTGAATCGTGCTCTTGTTCAAGATGATCTATCTACTATTTATTTAAATTGCTATTTAGCGTCTTTGAACTGTTTTGACGCACATCGGTGAGCAGTTTATAGAACAAATAATGTTTATTATTAACATACGAGTATTTTAAGGATAAATATAATAATATAAATTCTTCCTGCCAACTTTAATCAGCTGTTTACGTTTGTTCATTGTAAGGGTCGTGTCGGACAACGCACAAAGATGGGTTCCGTAGTTGGCATGAATTTATCCCAAGAACAAACTTAACATTGTAGTTGAAAAACATTTTCTCCCATACATTCCAGCTGGAAATGTAAGTTCGTACGCACAATAGAGAGAGAGAATAATTTACCATGTTATTTTAATACCACAAACTTCTTTTAAATTTTCCTGTAGTATAAGTATAGAACTATTTTTAATCGTCTTCCAAAAGAAGGAGGTTCTCAATTCGACTGTATGTTTTTGTTTTGTGTTTGTTACGCGATTTCTCCGTCAATTATTGTAAAACGATTTATAAAATTATATTTTTGTTTGAAAGGGTATGCTCTCGAGGTGGTCCTTTTGTCACTAAGTCAGAATCTGATGAGGGGATCCCATGGAAATCGAGGGAAACCCTCAAATTTTATAGGCCAGTCGGTATAAGTGCCTCTTGGCTTTGCTAGTAATTATGACACGGAATACTAAGCACAATGAATTTCCTGCTGATATCGTTAATATACATACCAACAATATAACATTAGTACTTACAAAACGGAGTAGGCGTTGTGACTTCCTAAATTCTTACCTCCGCTACGAGTATATATGTTCTGTGATTCTTACTCTGCTCATTTCGTAGATGCGAGGAGGTTTTTAGCGGCTTTGTGTCCAAACCTCGTATCTCACAATACTATCTATTCAGTAAAAGGCCCACAGAACATTTGGGTGTGGTTTTAATAAAATAATAATAATAATATAAAGTTTATTGTTCAATATTCAAATAACACTAGCCTCCACACTAGGATTCCCTGTGGCGTGGAGACTACTCTCCTTCGTCTTAAGATTAGGTACACAGTGCGTAGGTAAATACTACATCATAGGTCGATAGGATTTCTTAGGCGACAGTAATCGAATGTTCTTCTAAATCAATAAATTCATCTAAACCTAATATCTAATTGACTTACGCCCGGTTTCTAAGTTATTTAAACGGAGTTTATCCATTCGATAGTGATTGTTGGTTCAATACCGAAGGAATTTGCTGCGAACGCAGGCAACAATAACTCTTGACATCTGTCATAGGACTTACTCATGTTTCGTGCAGTGCGAACATAGAGAATTTTGTCGAATCAATAGCTATTGAGAGGATAAACTCCGTTTAAGAATACTTCAGAAACCGTGTATTAGATGTATTAAATTTAAACGTCTACGTTTAACTAGACACGGTCCCTGGAGTTCCATGAATGACTACCAATCCAGTTTGGGATACGTATTTGGTGAAGCTACACCCTCTCCCGCCAAAGCCAAAAAGGATGAATGAAAGGCAATTGCACGGAGCTGAGATGAGAATGCTAACGCCGCTCGAAAGCTTGATGAAATGATGCTGATGACGTCACGCTGAAGGAGTTACCACTATACTGGTGACCCCGAGTAGGAACGTCAAGGCAGCCTTCGTGCAACTCCTTCAGCGTGACGTCATCAGCATCATTCCCTCAAGCTTTCGAGCGGCGAGCCACACAGCCACCTAGCATCCACGGCTTCAACAGGTATCCTGACCACCAGCATGCAGCGGACGCGCATTCCTGGTCATCACCTTCAGCCTCAACCTCAACCCAGCGCTATACACTCCGACTCACTGGCGCATAACGCAGCGCCACCCCGACTCACTGGGGTATCACCGCAGACAGTTCCGACTCACCGTGAACTATGCGGCACCCGGTTCCAACTCACTGGAACCCTAATTGGCACTGGCAAGCATCGCAAGATACACGACTCAGCCCACTATCGACCTCCGGTCTCCGAAGAGGAGTGATGTAGCGGAATCTATATCGCCACATACAAACTACGCGTCACACTGACGTCACGCAATCCTGCATCGCCCAGAGTTTACCGCGCGACAAGCATATATACAACGTCCCGACATCAACCGTTGGGCAGTTGCCCACCAGACACAACACCCGTCTGGTCGGAGGATCCTCCCTTTTCAAAAGAGGATGAGTGAACTTTACACCCTGTTCCTCATGCCTCTATAGAGCGATGAGTGATTACGCGAATGAATAGAAAGTGGCACCGGTAACTGATAAGTTGTGTAAAATCAGTTTTCATGGATAGGCATGTGATGCGAAGGAATGAGGAAAATTTATTAAGGTAACTTTTGAGTATGAATTTGGATAGCTTGAAAGACCAATGAAACGATGGATGGACTGTACACTGTACGAAAGATATTTTAGCTAGAAAAGGCGTGACTACCGAGATGACGACTAATAGAGAATTATGGAAGAAAAAGACATGTTGCGCCGACCCCAAATAAATTGGGGTAAGCGTAAGAGAAATTATGATGAACAAGCCTAACGCAGTGTTCTGTGGCGAGACCGTCTAGGAAGCAGTTTAAGTATTATCTAAATAAACTGGTGGACAATAAAATTAGGCCACCTACCAAACCGGTTGTCATGACTGTGTTTCAAAATAAAAACTTTTTAAATATTTTTTTTATTGATTGTTTGTTAATTCTTAAATGAAAAAATGCATATTTGAATTACACAACTTTTTTTTTAGCAATACACAAGAAAAACCAAAAATGAAGGAAAATTTACAAAGACTTCACACTGATAAAAAAAAATTAAATGGTTTTACTGATGTCAATCTTTCTTTAGTAAGAGGTGTTGCCTCCTCTGGCTTTGATAACACATACCATCCTTTTGTTCATGGATTTTATCAAATGTTTTATGGTAAATTGGGGTATGTTTTCCCATTCCTCCAATAAAGCCAGTTTCAGCTGTTGCATGTTCTCCGGAGCTGGTTCTCGCTGTCTTACTCGCCGTTTTAGCTCGTCCCATAGATGTTCTATTGGATTAAGGTCTGGACTTCGTGCTGGCCAGTCCAGAACCTGTATCCCCACTTCTCGCAAGTAATCTCTTACGCATACCGCAGTGTGGGGGCGCGCATTATCGTGCATTAATTTAAATTCTTGACCGATAAATCCTGAGTATGGCACTACATGGTCTTCAAGAATGTCAGTGATGTATGATTCAGCAGTCACAGTTCCTCTATCTACGATAACCAGCTCTGTACGGGCTTCTAAGCTTATACCTCCCCAGAACAAAACTGAACCACCTCCAAAGCTCACCCTTTCAGATATGTTACATTGTGCATATCGTTCTCCCGGTCTTCGATATACTCTTTTGCGACCATCAGCACCATAAAGACACATACGGGACTCATCAGAAAAGAGTACTTGCCCCCATTGTGCCAAAGTCCAGTCACGGTGTTCACGAGCAAAATTTAACCTTGCTGCCTTATGAGCTGTGGTAAGTTTAGGACCTGTTGCGGGTCTGTATGGTTTTAAACCACGTTCTTTAAGGCGTCTTCTTATTGTCCTATCACTTACAGCAACACCTCGGACATCTCTGAGCAGGTGCTGCAATTCTACTCCAGAACGATGACGATTTCTGAGGCTTGCTGACACTACAAATCGATCATCCCGTTCAGATGTCTTTCTTCTTCGACCTGAGCCAGGTCTTCTGATGTAGCCACCGGTCTCCAGATACCTTTTGTAGACATATTGAACCGTTGATCGACTAACTTCACATTGTCGAGCGACATTTCGCTGGCTCATTCCAGTTTGTAACAACGTTACGATTCGAACAACTTCTGCTTCACGTAGATCCATATTTATCAGTGAAAAGGAAGTGGGAGGCACAGAACTTAAATCAGTAATACGAATTTAACGATAATTTTAAATAGCGTCCTAGTGACATGACATTAAACATAAAAGAATAAAAGTGTGGGTAAATAAGAAAACTGATTAAATGACATTTGACACATTTACACTTGATAATTTTATCAATATACCCTCTAGTAAGATTGAAAATTAACGTTCAAAAACGTATTATTTATTTTAATTTTTAAACAGACCGTAATTAATAAATAAATCATGAAAATAGGAGTGGTCTAATTTTTTTGTCCACCAGTGTATATAAAACTCAAAGGTGACTGACTGACATAGTGATCTATCAACGCACAGCCCAAACCACTGGAGGGATCGGGCTGAAATTTGGCATGCAGGTAGATGTTATGACGTAGGCATCCGCTAAGAAAGGATTTTGATAAGTTCTACCCCCAAGGGGATAAAATAGGGGATGAAAGTTTGTATGAAACATTGTTAATTTTAAACCGATTGGGCTGAAATTTGGCATGCAGGTAGATGTTATGACGTAGGCATCCGCTAAGAATGGATTTTGTTAATTTCTACCCCCAAGGGGATAAAATAGGGGATGAAAGTTTGTATGAAGCTTTGTCAATTTTAAACCGATCGGGATGAAATTTGGCATGCAGGAGAGGGATAGGAGGGTGTGAGGGGGAAGGAGGTGGAGAGGAAGAAGAGGAGTTGTTGAGGGTAGAGGGAGAGGGGAAAACGGTGAAGGGGAATGTTAGCGGGAAGGGGATGTGGTGAGGGGGGTAAGATGGAGAGGGGAACGGGGATGGAGAGGGTGAGGGGGTGAGAGGGGGCGGTGAGGAGGTTGAAAGGGGTGAGAGGGGAGAGGGGATGGGGCGACGAGTGCCTTTACACCTTAAAGTTGCTTCTTGTATAGCACTGATTCATTGAAGAGAGATTGAGTTGAGACTTGAATGATTGATTGCAGAGCGGGACGAGGTGGAGAGGGACAGGAGGTTGTAGTGAGGGGGGAGGGTGTAGTGAGTGGGTAGGGTATGGAGAGGAGGGTGAGAGAGAGGGGAGGTGTTGGCGAGGCTATAGAGGAAAGGGAAAGCGGTGAACGGGGTGTAAGAGGGAGTAAAAGGGGGAGGGGAGGTTAGCGAGAAGGGGTTGCGGTTAGGGGGTGAGACGGAGGGGGATGGGGTGGGTGAGGGGGTGAGAGGGGGCGGTGAGGGGGATGATAGAGGAGGGTGAGAGGAGGATTAGAGGGAGAGGAGGAGGGGTGAGAGGGGGCTTAGAGGGAGACGGGGAGGGATGATGAGTGCCTTTATACCTTAAAGTTGCTTTTTGTACAGCATTGATGCATTGAAAAAACCCTGCCCGACAGAAATGACCTAAAAATAGAAAGTCGGCACAAAAAACAGGAGTAAACTCCAGTCTGCTTCGGAACTGACACACACCCTTTTTTTGTTTGTTTGAACGCGCTAATCTCTGGAGCTACCAGGCGTACTTTAATAGTTATTTTTGCAAATGATAGCCCAATTCTTAAGGAAGGCTATAGGCATATTTAACATCACTCTAGGACTAAGGTGCCGAGCAAAAAGAAAAAAAGTCTGAAAGAACGCTAAGCAAAAACGAAATAATAGCGTGGCCAGGCAATGCGATGCGACTGGGTGGGTCGGGGCACAGATAAAATTTCAGCAGCAAGGAATTTCAGAACTTTGGAAGTAGCTATCTATCTATATAAATAAAAAGAGAAGTCCTGACTGACTGATTGACTGACTCATCAACGCACAGCCCTAACCCTTGGACCTAGAAAGCTGAAATTTTGCATAGAGGTTCCCTTTATAATGTAGACAAAGAATATGGAAGAAATTCCCGGTAGTACGTTCCTGTGGGATATTTCCCGACATCCACGCGGGCGAAGCCGCTGGCAAAAGCTAGTTAATAATAATAATAATAATCCCCACCGCCGTATCTCTACGTTGACGCCGTGGTGGGGCTTGCGCGCTCCGAACTCTGGGTCTGTGCCGGTGGAGTTTACTTTGCCGAAACAGGTCTAGGGTGAGGAGCCAGACCAAGAGAGATACGTGAACCCGCAGGGCAGCATGTGGCGAGATGTTGGGCAATAGCGACCCCACGGACCCTATTTTCCGGGAGAAGTCTTGTTCTTCACCTCTGGCTTGCCTTTATTGGCCGGCTGGAGTGAACACTGACGGGAACAGAGCTCCCACCTCATTCTCGCCTTTATTGGCCGGCTTGAGTGGAGATTCGCAAGAGCAAACGTGCTCGGAGGAAGGAAGTATTCCAGTAAGTGCTTGTAGGGATCTTGACCATCTTCCGGGCTCTGGGATTGTTCTGAGAGCCGTGGAATACCTCTCCACTCCTCAAGCACCTCAGGACATGTTTCCCCTTGTCGCTACGTCAATATGTGCTAGCGACCGTTTCCGGGGGCCCATTATTGAGTGTGCAAGTCACCCCCTGCCAATTTATCTGTGTATATTATATAACATTGGTCAGGCAGGGGACATAGTTGTTCCATAGTTCAAGGTACCCAATCCATGTAGCCACCCAAACCCATAGGCCCAATGTGTTTTGTTTCCATGTTCTGCAATAGTCCTGCACCAACCGGGGGTTGTCCTTGGGTGCACTTGCGTAGTGCATACAGGGATAATCGTCGGCTGGTGCCTCCTCGTCATTTAAAATTGTCTAAGGGGCCTCTGCGAGTTGGCTTCGGCCCCTCGTACGCCTTCCAAAGGTCCGGGAGCCCAGGGTCCCGAGATAAACCAAAGACAAAAAAGAATAATAATAATAATAACAACCCCA
Organism: Cosmia pyralina; assembly: GCA_946251885.1. NCBI lineage: Eukaryota > Metazoa > Arthropoda > Insecta > Lepidoptera > Noctuidae > Cosmia > Cosmia pyralina. The sequence continues at coordinate 4,726,621 of OX276359.1, read as the reverse complement.
CCGCCGTATCTCTACGTTGACGTCGTGGTGGGGCTTGCGCGCTCCGAACTCTGGGTCTGTGCGGATGGAGTTTACTTTGCCGAAACAGGTCTAGGGTGAGGAGCCAGACCAAGAGAGATACGTGAACCCGCAGGGCAGCATGTGACGAGTTGTTGGGCAGTAGCGACCCCACGGACCCTATTTCCCGGGAGAAGTCTTGTTCTTCACCTCTGGCTTGCCTTTATTGGCCGGCTGGAGTGAACACTGACGGGAACAGAGCTCCCACCTCATTCTTGCCTTTATTGGCCGGCTTGAGTGGAGATTCGCAAGAGCAAACGTGCTCGGAGGAAGGAAGTATTCCAGTAAGTGCTTGTAGGGATCTTGACCATCTTCCGGGCTCTGGGATTGTTCTGAGAGCCGTGGAATACCTCTCCACTCCTCAGGCACCTCAAGACATGTTGCCCCTTGTCGCTACGTCACTATGTGCTAGCGACCGTTTCCGGGGGCCCATTATTGAGTGTGCAAGTCACCCCCTGCCAATTTATCTGTGTATATTATATAACATTGGTCAGGCAGGGGACATAGTTCTTCCATAGTTCAAGGTACCCAATCCACTATAACCACCCAAAACCCATAGGCCCAATGTGTTTTGTTTTCATGTTCTGCAATAGTTCTGCACCAAGCGGGGGTTGTCCTTGGGTGCAATTGCATAGTGCATACAGGGATAATCGTCGGCTGATGCCTTCTTTTCATTTAAAATTGTCTAAGAAGCCTCTGCGAGTTGGCTTCGGCTCCTCGTACGCCTTCCAAAGGTCCGGGACCTCAGGGTCCCGAGATACGCTAAAGAAAAAAAATAAAATAATAATAATTAGTTTATTTTCTCCACAATATTACTCTTAATTGCTATCCTATTTCTACGGTAACATATAGGAGGGGCATTATATTGTGGAAGACTGGTGCCTAAACTAGGCTCAAGGCTTGTATTTCAGGTCACCAATTATTATTAGTAGTAGTTATTATTAGTATATTTTATTTATAAGTATCATCCATGACGTTTGGTTGATTTATACCGCAATTACAGATCGGCCTTATAGCCTAGTTTGATTTAAAACGAACTAGATATGGTGCGCCAGTTCAAGATCACTAGACGTCAAAAGTCATCTGTGTTAGGCTTCGGTTTCAACATGCATGACAACGCCAGGCCACATACTTACAGCTCAAATTGTAAATGAGTATTTTCAGGGCGTTTGCATCAATCGCATGGACTGGCCCACGAGAAGCCCGGACCTGAATCCAATTGAACACGCTTGGGAAAAGCTTGGGAGGTGTGTAAGATATCGAAACCCCGCTCCAGCCATCGCTCTTGCTTCGAGACCAGAAACATGCTTTATTGGAAGACAAATATCCCGCAATATCGCATAAGAAACCTAATAAACAGTACGCCCAATTGCCTGGCAGCTGTGACAAGAGCCCGTGGAAGCAATACAAAGTATCATTTTGTTTTAAAGTTCGTTTTTGTGTATTAAGTGAAGTACTTACTAACGTAAAAATTATCGATATTTTGTTTTTTTATGTAAGTAATTTGACATTTAAACTAGTAATGTTTCCAACATTTTGGTGTTGTTTTATTAATTTGTAAATTATCTAGGTACTACATACAGTTTCATTAATGCCGCTAGCTCTATTATTTTAAGAGTAATTATAGTTTTTCGTACTGACAAGTATTCTTATCCGCGAGTGTATATCGTCCCATTTTGTTGAATACAACTCGCCATATAAAGATTGGAGATCAACTTTATGGAAATTCCATTCTGTCGGCTTAGTATCGTCGTCACAAACCGGATAGTGAGGCACGCGGGCCATGCGACCCCGCGGCTGCATAGTACACTTACTTCCCACACTCACTGATAGTGGCGGGTGGTAGGCATCAGCCATTCAGCCGGGACTACTGGCCCCCGCTCCGCGTCACCACTTACATCAATTGTCTCAACGTCCAAACTGCTCAGCACCAAATCTAACAACTTACCGAATGTATTACCTAAATAACATTACCTAATTTAAAATTACGTCATATGCTGCTAACAACGGTCTCCATAGAGCAGTCAACTGTTTTCTCTCTTTTCTCTTTTTCTTCCGCTTTTCTGACTTTCCCGACTCTGTCGCATTCTTCCACTTGCTTGATGGTGTCGAAGAGAGGCATGCCCTTCGTCTCAGGAGTGATGCAGAGGAGTACGCCCGCCGTGATGGCGGAACAGCCAAATAACGTTAATGGTAAAGACGTTGACACTGTATTCTGCAAAAAAATTGTATAGAAAATGAGGATACTATGAGGGATGGTGGCAAGGAATGCTCTGTAATTTTAACTGACTATCTCTTACCGTTACTCAAGCAAAACCCAGTGTTGGACTGACTGACAATCGTACTACTCACGTTGGAATCCTTTCAATATGGTTCAGTGTTTTAGATAAATTTTCCTTTCGACCTAGTAGTAGTCTAGTCTTATTTATAAACGTATATGTATAACAAGACGGAATATTCAGTGAAGTTTATTTTATTGGTTACCAGAATAGGTGAGAGTGGTGCAAGCATGCCGCCGACCTTGGACGCGAAGGCTCCGAGCCCCAGCAGAGAGCCCCGCACACTGGTGGGGAACAGCTCCATTGTGTAAGTGATGGCGCCAGTAAAACACGCAGAGATGATCACTTTGCCCATGAGGAACAGCGTGATCTTCGCCCAGACATATTCTGAAAAGACAGAATTTATTTTTGAATAAATATTACTGTGTAATTTACGAAGTATTGGCGGTGTTCGTACATTTGGGTATACATGCCGATATTAATGAATTTAAGAGTCTAAGTACTCTCTATTTTTAGCATATTTGTATTTATTAAGGGGTAATTAACTATTTGTTCATATCTATACTTACGGTCTGGTACTAACGCAGACACAACACACACTACGCCACATAAGATATATCCTCCCATCAGCGGAAACTTCCTGCCAAACTTGTTCATCAAGTACAAACAGATCATCTCCCCTGGAAACGACATCACGGTGGACAGCAAGAAGTTCACGTACTTATCCCCCGGCAGCCACACGGAGTTTATCATCAAGCCGTAGTACACGAAACTAGAAGTGAACCGACACATCGCTCCCACTAACAGTCTCTTCATAATGGCTTTAGAAGTAAAAATATCGCCGTAACTCTCTTTAATCTGGTGTTTAGCAATATCAAACTTATCTTTAAGTTCAACTTCAGTCATTGCGGCTAATTCTTCATAGTTAATGTTAATTTTATTCGTTCTTGCTATTCGTTTTATTGATGCTTTAGCTTTTTCATGTTTCCCGTTAACGATTTGCCACCTGGGGCTCTCGTAGAAAATGAAGATGTAGGGAATGAAGAAGACGTTGATGATACGGATTAGCGTCTTCCAGTAAGGTACGGACATGGCGATGCAGGCGAACATACACTCGCCCAGGTAGGTTGCATATGAGAAAAGGACACTTGCTAGTAGTCTGTACTTTGTACTTGCTATCTCTAATACTGGAAAAGATAGAAAAAAATATAAATACCTAAACGTTGTGTTGGCAAACTGTAAACCGAAATTGGCTATTACGTACCATGGTTCCGATAATCAGCTTTAAAAGAATATGATACATAACATAACAGTTCGGAACTGTTTAACATACCTACCGATACCTTGTCTTTATATCCACGAAAACATCATGTACCTACGTAAGAAAAAAATTACATATTTTTAGTAAAAAGAGGTGAAAGGCATTATTATAGGACTAGAAATAGGGACCTATTAGTTCAACCAGGTTTCAGAATGGCTAAAGTAGATTCATCTTTCATGAGGTATACTGCTCAAACAGTTTCAATAAAATTCCTCCACACTTAGTTCAACTGAATGACACGAAATTCAAAACTTGTATAAAACGAACACTGTGCAGGCAGGCCTATATTATACGTTGGGGGATTACATAACTGATAAAAATGCTTGGCTCAATGCTGGTCTTGCTCCACAACCACAAGTAATTAATTTAACATTTGAAGATACCGTTGGAGTGGCTGAATATTGTAAGACTATATTTACATTGTATAAACTCAATCTCCTTTATATTATATATAATTGCTTATCACATGATTGTGTGCGTACCTACTATAAAGCTGCCTACTGGGTACGTTTTTCTTTGACTTGAACGTGTCCTAGCGGTTGACAGTATCTCATGCTCATTCTAATGTCTCGCTGATGGTGGCGCATGTGTTGGTTCATTTAGCTCCCTTCAAAATGGTTGAGCTGAATGGTGCCAATCCATGTGTCAGGTTCGTGAACGGGCGCTGTCAGTGGAGGCTGGTTATATCTTAGCTGCCACGCCTTATTTTTTTATATTTTTATTACGGACGTTTTTAACGTTCTGCATAGTTCTCACGTATATGATTTTAATATGAATGTTGTAGCCAATATTTTGAAAACATTTGGATTGGCGACTAGCTTCATCTTTCTGATTGACCGACCCCGCGACAAATTCAAAAGTGCCTGTAATTGGTTTATTTGCAGTGAGTTTTGAGTTTTTTGAGTTGAAGTAAAAACTAATGTGTCGAAGAATTAAATCCTGAAGATAGCACAGTATTCTTGGGCTTAACTTTGGATGCTAAGCTTCAGTGGGGCCCATGTATAGATAAATTATGAAAAAAGCTATGCTCAGAAGCATATGCCATTAGAAAAATTTGTAATTTGATTGACATAGAGACAGCCCGTTTAGTGTACTTTATTTTCATAATGTAATGTCGTATGGTATTCTGTTGTAGGGAAATGCAGCCGACCTTCAAACTAACTTTATTTTACAGAAAAGAGCTGTTCGATCAATTTATAAATTAAGTCCGAGACACTTTCAGCGATAAATTTAAAGAGATAAATGTAAAGACAGTGCCTACTCAGTATTTTTTTTTATCTTTTATATGCCCATAAAAATATATTTTTTTTTAAAAAATACAGAGAAAAAAATAATGCAAATAACAAAAATATAAATAACCATATACCATACCATACCATATATCCATAATATAAATTCTAGGAACAACCACAAAATGAAAACGATAAGTTGCTAACAGTAAGAGCTAAACTAACTGTGTAAGGACTGCCTTTCGCAGTTATTTTATCTCTGGCAGCATCCACCGAACAGCAACCTTATTGTAACAAGAATAAAGATCATTGTGGTTTTGACAGAAGTTTGTCAGTGACAGCAACCCAACCGTAATCTTATTAAAACGATGATAACGATAACTGTAATTTTAACAGCAATGCGATATCAGAGGTAAAGTACTGTAGAACAATACACTCACATATGACCATAGAGGCAGTATACGAGCCGCCAGTGATAGCTGCCTCCAAGAACTCGATGATGACGTACACATAGTACGTGGTCGCGAACGTCTTGAGTTGGCCGATGCAGCCGCCGACCACGCAGAATATTAGCGTTGGCTTGCGACCGAACCTGGGACATTTCATTTGACCTGAATTAAGTACATAATTACTATTGTAAGTTTTGTGTTTGAAACTGTTTCGTGGTGATAATATTTACCGTATTGAACTCAATAAGCTGGTTTTCATAAAACAGCATTTTCAAAAGCAGAATTCTGATATTATCTCTTATCTTCCCTGTTAAGTACCTATCATGTACTGTAGTTTTCTTGTAGACATTAGTGATTGGAATTATTTTATGAGACTGCAGCACTTAGGTCACGTATTGTCTCCACCTGCCTCCTAATAAAAGCATATTAAAACAAAAGGCAAAAGTATCTACTTACTAACATAATACTCACCTATCTGACATCCATCCTGATACTACCATGGAGACCAGCACACCAGTGCTGCGGATGGTGCCGATAAGATTGGTCTTCCACGGCTGACAGGCCAGGTCCAGCTGGAATATCACAAAGAATAGGATCAACAATAATCTTTTTGGTTTGGCAACAACATAATCAGAGTCAAATTAAATTAGTTAGCGAAACTCCGGTATCGATAAATGAATGATAACCGCGGGCAACGATAGTTGCATATAAAACCATAAAATAATAACTTGATATTATTTTTTTCAGGGTCAACGTGCGCTGGTAGAGTACTTGAAGTATAGTAGTTTTGTTTAATCGTGTTTAGATATCAAAAACCATCACATCTGTGAAATTTACTTGTAGGCTGCGATGGTATGGTCACGTGAAATGGAGGCCGCCTGAATACGTAGGGTACTTGGCGCTACAGCTTTCCATTCCCAGTCCAAGACCCAGAGGCAGGCCCAAAACAGATGGAAAGCTGTAGTACTAAAGGACAACATGAAAGAGTGTCAGGTATCCGAACATGATGTCGAGGATAGAGCGAAGTGGAAGAGAAAGACTGGGAAGGCTGACCCGACCACCACCAATAATATCTGATACATAGCCAGAAAGAGAGAGAGAGACAGAGAGAGATAAATGATTTCGTTCCTTCTGAAATCCTAATCTTCATCGGATATTATAATTATTGTGAGAGATAAAACAAATTGTTCTGATTGTTTTGCGCAGTTATAAATTTACCAAAATTCCCAATCTGTCAGTATTGATCAATTAGATCAATACTTACAGATTGGGAATTTTGGTTTCATTTTTGAGAGCAGTGGTGGTGGCCCTGTGGAGAGCAGCTGAGGTCCAGTGGAAACGACTGCGACTTACGAATTTTAATAAGTCTCGGGTTTGAACCCAGGCAGGCACTTTACTTTGTGTAACTTATTTCATTATCACTACTCTCAAATTTGTAACCTGTCCATAGACACTGGAATCTTCCCTGAAGCTTTTAAGAGAGCCGTCGTGCATCCTATATATAAAAGTGGGGGCAGAGACAAAGTCACAAACTATAGACCTATTTCGGTTCTGAGGACGCTGTCAAAAATTCTGGAGAGAATTCTGAACAATTGTTTAGTAAGCTTTCTGGAAAAACATAAATTAATAGCTCAAAATCAGTACGGCTTTAGATAGGAATTTGTACAGAGGATGCCGTTGCTGCCTTCACTAACAGTCTGGTAAGCAAACAAGATAATAAACTGAACTGCTATGGCATCTTCTTAGACTTAACTTACTTACTTTTGACTTACTTTTCTTCTTCTTAGGCTTTTGACACGGTCTCTGTCCCTCGACTTATTTCAAAGATGGAAAGCTTAGGAGTGCGTGGAGTAACTCTTAAATTATTTAAAGACTACCTCTGTGATAGATCGCAGTGTATTCTCATTGATTCAGTCACCAGTTCATGTGAAAAGCTCACCTATGGCATCCCGCAAGGTAGTATATTGGGACCGACACTTTTCCAAATATACATCAATGATCTATGCAAGCTCTCCATCCCTAATTGCGAAATTTTCTCTTATGCAGACGATACGGCACTTTTAGTGTTTGACAAAGACTGGGAGCAAGCTAGAGATAGAGCAGAATACTCGCTTCGGTTAATAATGGAATGGCTGTCAACTAACTTGCTGACGTTGAATTTAAATAAGACGAAGCTAATCAGGTTCTACCGTCCACATTCAGTAACCCCATCCTCTTTCTCGAATAAAATTAAAGCTCATACTTGTCCCCCTCATCAGTCAGTGGGTTGTAACTGTCTTGCTCTCAGCATAGTCCCCAATATTAAGTACTTGGGAGTGATTATTGACGAACAACTTAACTGGCACGCGCATATAGAGGCACTCTGCACTAGAATCAGAAAACTAATATATATTTTTAAAGTACTCAGGCACTCCGCCAATTCTGAAACTCTGACTCTTGTGTACCTCAGCCTTTGTCAGTCTGTCATTATGTACTGCATCCCGGTGTGGGGCGGTACTTATAAAACCGCAATGATCCTTGCAGAACGTGCACAACGAGCGGTTCTTAAAGTGATGCTTTTCAAACCTAGAGACTACCCCACTAATCAGTTTTATTCTGAGGCCGAAGTTCTCACAGTAAGGCAACTATATGTCCTTCGTTCAGTCTTGCGGAGATACTCCAGCCTTCCATTAGATAAAAAGCTGCTTCTAAGACGTGAGGGTTTCCCTATATGTAAAACAATCCCCTCTCGTTTTGCATTTACAAGTGGACAATTGTTGGCTCAAAGTTCACGCATGTATATTAAAATAAATAAAATTATTCCGTTGTACAGATATAACTTACATGAAATTAAAAAAAAATTAAGAAACTGGCTGATATCCTTAACTTATGATGAGACAGAAAATTTATTGGCTATACAATCATAACTTTATCAAACCTACCTTGTAAGAAAGCTTATCAAACAATCACACTTCACATACACACCTCCCTACACACACACTACACTCATAAACACATCCCTATTTACACAAACACAATCTTTCACTCCATCTGCTGTATTAACAACCACTGTAAACTAATAGTAAAGTCACGGTTGTATTTTATAAATTGAAACTGTAAAATCTCCGACTCCTAAGATACAGGTCTGCGTACCTAGTTTAGGAGCACGGAAAGCTGACTATAATTTTAAACTTGGTAGTACAACCTACTGTTTCCATATGCCATGTACTGTGTTGTTGTTTAAAATATATCATTCATTCATTCATTCTCAAAACGGTGAAGGAAAACATCTTAAGGAAACCGGCATGTCCTAGAACCAAAAATTCGAAGACATGTGTGCCATCTATCAACCCACACTGAGTCAGTGTGATGGATTACATCCCACTCCCTATGACAGAGAGGAAGCCTGGAGGTCCCAGCAGTGGAAACATTATAGGCTTATTATGCTATGTTTATGTTTTCACTTTTTAGTACACAGGGATATCATACCTGTAACTGTAATATATCAATATTGGTGGCAGAAAGAGTTCACTTTCTGTGATTGCAGGAGAGCGGTCGTCAAGTTGATCAAAATTGGGAATGGTTGTAATTCTCCGGGCATAGAACAAGCTCGCACATCTCGCACATGCGCTGTTGATGATGATGATGACGATTCACTAGAATAACTCCTTATCGTAGCATAACCACGTCAAACAACAGTCAGGTCTTTAGGTATGATTTTCATTCTCCGCTCACTATATTACTCGTTAAACAAATAAAGTAATAAAATAAGATGTTACCGCAGCGACAACAGTGTTGTTCGTCTCGTAGATCCAGTCAGTACACGTCTCCAGCTTATCAGTGAAGCTGGCGTTGGTGCAGAAGGGCTCGGCATCTTGTCTGAGCACAGGAGTTGAGCATCTGTGTATGGTTGAGTTTGGCCACCAACTGGGGTAGAAACTTGTTGAGTCTTGGCCTTCGCATTCGTTGATTCGACATTTAAGAACAGTTCGTATTATGTAATCGATGCGCATGAATGACGGCTGATAGAGATGGAAGAAGAAGACATGCTACGCAGAGGTCAAATAAATTAGTATAACAACAGGAGGATGATGATGATATCGATACGCAATCTGAATATTCATCAAAACAAACTTAATAATATTAAGTCGCCTTTAAGTCTCATGCTGTATGTACTACGAAGGTAATAAGTACAAGTACAGTGTCACTGAGGGAGACAGAAATACTAAAAGGTGAAAAATAAAACGGCTTAAAATTAAATTTGACGTTCCGGCTATTCGAGTGTGAGAGTACTTTCGTATTTTTCAGAGTTGGCCAGTATTCAATATCGTTCAGAGAATATTATCGAGATGAGCAGCTGCCAGGGTAGGACGTAATTCCACACTTAATTATATAACCAGTTTATTAATGCCCAAAGAACTCTTCCCTGTTTTTTGGAGTTTATTCCATATGAGTCGATTTTAGTACAAGCGTTAACTCAATAGCGTTGTAACGTTTTTCTGCGCAACGTAAAACAAAACGAACGTTTGTATAGCACTGATTCATTAAAGAGTACCCTATGGTCCTTTGTTTTCGTCCAACAATAGAAAGTCGGAGCGGCACAAAAAACCTGAGTAAAATCCCGTCGTGCGTCGGAGCTGACACACACTATTTTTCTTTATATACTTGTACATAATATTATATATATTTTAGCGTTAATTGTATATTGTATTTATGATTTGTCAAAATAAAAGTTAATAAAACATTTATAAAAGTTCCCTATAAAAGAAAACTAAAAACCCTGTCACACGTTTTGTTCTGGAGGAGAGGGAAAATGTTATTGGGTTCTTGCATTCTCAGGAAGTTGTTGGTAGCAGACCTAAGTCTGGAGTTGTGCCTGCTTAGTGCCGATAGGCTGACCATAGCCTTCTATAACATGGGGCTTGTAATGTAGCTGACAAAATGTGTGTGCGCTACACTTCCGAAAGCTGTCTTTACGGACGTGATTTTAAGTATTTCAATGTGTTTATTTTGTCCAACGATCTTTCACTCACCTGTAGATAATATCTCCAACAACAATTAAATAGTTAATATTGATCATAGTCACGAACATAGCAGGCAAACATATCAGAGTGTACTGAATTATCTGATATCTGCCAAAAGTTTCCATTAACTTCGATATTTCGCAAACTTCCTTGTCTTCGCACTTTTCGTTTGCCATCTTCAATCACAAGTAACAAAGAACTGTTTAAAAATGTAAAAAAACTATGTTACTGTAAAAATCCACACTGATAATGATGTTAATCGTGTTCTGTCGCCTGACTACGGCATAACTAGTTACTAGTAGTTATGTGAACAGTAGACTTCGCGAGCACTAACTTGTTTGCAACAATAGAATAGAATAAAATAGTTTATTTCCATCAGTAAATGTTACAAATATCTCTTAATCTAAGGATAATATGTGGCAACAATGGGTGACATTAACCAAGAGAATACGTTGACGACCGTAGTAGTAAGAACTGTGTCACAGCCGTCAGCGCCTTCCACTCTGTACAGAAATTTTATATCTTTACATTGTTATAATATAAGTTTTAATAGAAAAAAAGTTTGCAATATAATTAAACCTAGTTAATCATAGAATAGACATAGATACAATTACACAATTTATAGAAGTACCACTAAAATTATTTACCAGGGATATTTACCATGTTTTTTTTCATCAGATTTTCATAAAAAATTTATGAGACTAACTTAAATTAGGTAGGCTTTCAAATAAAAAAAGAACTATCGAAATCGGATCTCTTAAGGTGGAGATATCCAGTAGCCCCCTTGTTGCCCATTTTCAGAGGAAGTACCCCTCCAATAAAAAATCGCCGAGACAAAAGACAGACGAAAGTAAATTTTGCCAGACTTGAAGCAGAGGCGGATTCGCTCGCTACGCTCGCTCGGTCAATTATTGGCAATTATTATTTTAACATCACTCACTTAGGCCAAATAATATTTGAAACATTTAAATTGCCAGTAAAGGCATTGGTGTACTTATTCTTTCATATGAAAGTAAAACGTAAGGCCGCTTATACACGATAAGAAAATTCACCGTGTCTGCAGCAGACAGAACCAATTCATCATTCATGTACAAGACAAGAATTTTGTCGGACATAGGCATGAAAACTTGTCGTGTCTGCTGCAGACATGACAAAAACGTAGACACAATAAGATTGTTTTCGGGCAGTCGCGCGTAGGGTATGTAGGCGGCACTAGTCAAGTCTGTTATTCATTTTAGATAGTTAGTGAGTGAAGAAAAGAATCATGTTATTCAATTTTACATGTATAATTTTTTTTTTTCCCCTTCTTCTAGGGCTCATCAAAAGGATGGACCCTAATCTTATTACAATCTAGCCTTATAAATAGGCTAATAAGTAATTAAATTATAACCTAAACTATTAAATTGTTTTTATTAAGAATGTGTCCAATAACACTTTTCTTATTGTCTCTATTAAGGCGAATACACTTCGTTCTTGTGTTTGTTTGGCACATTTGTACTTTACACTATTCACTAACACTAAACACTAACTCGAACGGTTTTGTTCTTTTTTCATGTATAAAATAACAAAAAAAAGAAACAGAATTATAGGTCTTTTCGGAATTAAATTCTATCGAGGTTTAACCCTATTGCGACACGTAATACTTGAGAAAATAGAATTAACCGTAATTATAAGCTAACATATACAGGGTGTCCCGTAATTAATGGATAACCTCTTACGGGGTCATTGTACTCATCATTATGAACAACTTTTACTATGGGACCAAACCTGAAATCACGAAAAAAAATCAGCAGTTCCCTACATTTTGACGAGTTATGCGAAAATAAATGTAGGGAACAGTTGATTTTTTTTTTTCGCTATTTCATATTTGGTCCCATAGTAAAAGATGGTCATAATGATGAGTACAATGACTCCTTAAGAGGTTATCTATTAATTACGGGACACCCTGTAGACCTAGTTTCGGCATGCTGGAATAAATGATTACTAATAGCTCCTCCGCAGCGATATCACCAAACTACTAACAATAAATTACAGTACAAAATGAACCTGCTCGAACAAAATAATGGAAAAGTCCGTAATTACTACGTACTCGCTACCTACTACTAAAGATTACCTAATAAATAAGCACATTGTCAAACATTTAAAAATCGTTAGATTCGTCGTACTGCGTCAAAAAATATTTCACACGCGTGTATTATAAAGCAGCAGTGCTATTCTGTACAAATCTCACCGTGAAAACTTAGGTGAAGTGAGCATGGAGTGAGCTATAATGTAGTGTCAATCCCTAGCATCAGGCAGAATGACAGCTCACTTCACCTAGGTTTTCACGGTGAGATTTGTACAGAATAGCACTGCAGTATCTTAGTATTATAGCGACGGAAACAGGTAATATTTCTTATGACAAAGGCTTTTAAGCTTTTTGTTTAAGGCTTTTTTAACTACATTTTCTATGTGAGGTACAAATGTTAACTGCCTATCGAACAAAACTCCCAAGTCTCACGATTCACGATTGCGCTTGATTCTAGCTAGCCATGGCGCTCATATGCCCGAAATCATATTTAAACACTAAGAGCATGAAGTGGTCTATTAAATAAAGTCAATATCAAAGATATTAATATTATTTTCACATGTTTTGTTTAATTTTGAACATGTATACCTCTAAAAAAACACCAGTTGCTTATAAACAAGATTATCTTATTAGAACTGTACCGCTAAATAATAATCGTTACCAAAAGTTCCTTGTAAGACTTGCTAATTGACAAATAACTATAAGTAGTATTATGTTATATTAACATTCGTACGTTAATTTAACAAAAACACAACAACGCGAATATAAAACAGGTGTAAAATGTCCGCAGCTATCATAACTGATTTAAATTCACAACGTTAAATACAGCAAGATGGCGGCTATCGTAAAACTGACAGTTCTGGCTTTAATAGTCTGTTTCGTGTGCCTTATCGAGGCCAAAGGAAGCAAAACTCGTGGACAGGACAAACCGGCAGCAGGACACCAAGGTCATCAGGGTCATCACTTCGTGAAGAGAGACGCTGATGATTACGAGGACAGTGACGACGACTACAAACGACCTGAGTTCAACAGCTTTGACAGACCTCACAGAATCCGTGTGTTGCCAGGTTTCCTCCATTAAACATTTTTATTTTTCGGTTCAAGGGATTGTGCAATGAATTTATGTTAAACTGATTATTTTTAAGGAAATTATGTATATTAACTTGTAATTAAAAAGCTTTTTTAATGTCTGAAAGTGATTTCCATAATATTTATTTATTAGGTATACGTAGGTACCCATAATAAAATTTTCTTTTATTCTTTATTCACTGCAATAATAGACAAGTAACTAAAAAGGCAGTTATTATTTTATTTATATAGTTTCTTAAATATTTAAAAAATTTGGCATACAACAAATCTATTTAAGTAACAGATTACAATAATAACTCAAACAGGTAACAGAAACAGATAAAAAACTTACACCACTAAAACTACAAAACAGGGACACGCAAATAAATGAACACATTGTTAGTACACAACAAAAAATTTAAACATGATCTGCAAAAGCCCTACACCTACATGGAAAACACTTAGCCTTCCTGAGCCAGCCACACATCGACAAAGTTAAGTCGATCGAATGGCTCAAACAAGGCCCATTGTTTGCCGAGACCGAGAGTTTTATGCTGGCCATACAGGATCAAATAGTAGCCACTCGTAATCATGGAAAGTACATCATAAATGACCAACATCAGCCAACTGACTTGTGCTGACGTTGCTACCTCTGAAACTATACAACATATAACAGGAGCGTGTAAATCACTTGCACAAACCGGTTATAAACACCGCCATGATCAAGTGGCTGCAATTATACACGAACAGTTAGCATATAAGTATAAACTCATTAATGAAATGGTACCATATTATAAATATAAACCAGTAATAATATTATAAAGTAAGGATCAGAAAATTTACTGGGACCGAACAAATAAAACTGTTCATTACAATAGACCTGACAGAACAGATTATCTGATAGATATAGCAATACCTAACTTGCACAATATTCAAACCACCATATCCGAGAAGCTCAGTAAGTGTCAAGATCTCGCCGTAGAAATTAAAACCCAATGGAAAGCACACACCGTTCATATTGTTCCCATTGTTCTTTCATCTACTGGTGTAATACCAAAATCTCTCACACAGAGCCTTAACACCCTACACATGCCTACTCACAAACTTAACGTGCTCCAAAAAGCCCCTAAAAAAAAAAAAAAAAAGAAAGGTCCAAAAGTCCTTAACACATGTCGCATCACCCGAAAGTTCCTGACTTCTTCAACACCACCACCACCATCCATCTTTTCTATCTAAATTTCACCTTAAATTCTTGGTCCCGACCCGTGTGTAAGGTTTCTTAACTAAGAAGAAACGTAGAGAACCGAAAATAATAATAATAATAATAACCCCACCGCCGTATCTCTACGTTGACGTCACGCTGGAGCTTGCGCGCTCCTGATCTCTAGGTCTGTGCCGGTAGAGTTTACTTTGCCGAAAGGACAAGCTGTTGAACAGTTCAAGGTGGCGAGCTGATGAGCAGTAGCGACCCCATGTCCCTATCTCCCGGAAGAAGTATTGTTCCTCACCTCTAGCTTGCCTTTATTGGTCGGCTGGAGTGAACACTGACGAGGAACACAGCTCCCACCTATTTCTTGCTTTTATTGGCTGGCTTGAGTGGAGATTCGAGCAAAAGTGCTCGGATGAATTCCTTCCGAACACTTTTGCTCGAATCTCCCTATCAGCAGGAGATCCCTACCAGCATTTTACTGGAATACTTCCTTATTCCAGTAAAATGCTGGTAGGGATCTTGACAGTACTTCCGGGATTGTCCTGATAGCCGTGGAATACCTACCATACATACATACATATGCAACTTACCATAATCAATGTACCTATATTCTGGCAAATAAAGTATTCATTCATTCATTCATTCTCCACACACGGGAGGGTACCTAATGCTCGCAAAAATTACTGTCATCAAAAACAAACCTCTGCAACTTTGTGTTTGTCTGTATTTGGACATATCGCAGGTTTATGAAAAAATCAGGTTTTTGATCAAAAAATTAGGCTTTTGATCAAGAATCGGAAGAAGACGGTCAACGTCAGGGGCACCCCGAGGTTTGGTTAGGTTAGCTTCCTTTAAACCCTGCGGACAGAAATAGGAGCCCCGCCCGGTTCTTGATCAAAAGCCGGTAGAGTTTACTTTGTCGGAACATGTCTAGGATGAGGAACCAGACCAAGAGAGATACATGAAACCGCAGGGCAGCATGCGGCGAGCTGTTGGGCAGTAGCGACCCCACAGACCCTATCTCCCGGGAGAAATCTTATCCTACACCTCTGGCTTGCCTTTATGGGCCGGCTGGAGTGAACAATGACGAGGAACTATGGTCTCACCTCTTTCTAGCCTTTATTGGCTGGCTTATGTGGAGATTCGCCAGAGCAAAAGTGCTCGGAGGAAGGAAGTATTCCAGTAAGATGCTGGAATACTTCCTTCTTGATCGTACTTCCGGAATTTTCCTGATAGCCGTGGAACGCTTCTCCACTCCTCAAGCACCTCAGGACATGTTGCCCCCTTGTCGCTACGTCACTATATGCTAGCGAACGTTTCCGGGGGCCCATTATTGAATGTGCAAGTCACCCCCTGCCATTTTATCTATGTATATTATATATTATTGGTCAGGCAGGGGACATAGTTCTTCCATAGTTCAAGATACCCAATCCACTATAGCCACCCAAACCCATAGCCCAATATGTTTTGTTTCCATGTTCTGCAATAGTCCTGCACCATCAGGGGGTTGTCCTTGGGTGCACTTGCATAGTGCATACAGGGATAATCGTCGGCTGGTGCCTCCTCGTTATTTAAAATTGTCTAAGGGGCAGGGGCCTCTGCGAGTTGGCTTCGGCATCTCGTACGCCTTGCAAAGGTCCGGAACCCCAGGGTCCGGCTTCTTGTACGCCTCCCCCCAGGGTCCCGAGATATGTCGAAGATAATTAAAATAATAATAATAACAATTTATCTTTATTTCAGATAACAGGATCCATAAAAAATAACACAGTGCATAAAGCAATATATAGACGGCAGTAGTAGGGTTGTTAATAGTACACACAAAAAATAATAAACAAAACAAGTTACACAATAATAAATTACATCGCCTATTTCGTATTCCTGTACAAGTGTACACCTGCCCAGTACACAGCAAACGGACTATAAATTTTGCACACTAACTCAAAAATGATTATCATAAGACTGTTTAGCATTTAGCCAAAATAGGTGTTAACTAGTAAGAAGTAATTTTTATTTGTGTTATTTTTTCTGCATTTTATTTTTATATATCATGTTATACATGTTTTAAGACTTGACCAATAACAATGATAGTAATGTTGAATATATAGTTTCTGATTAATAACTGCATTGTTTTACTCTGAAAAGTAACATTTACCGTATCTGTTGTAAAACCTAAGATTTACCGCCTGGATCCGGTAAAAGTCAGAAAATGATGATTATCATAGAACGATTCGGACTTTTACCGGTGAGATTGGTAAATCTTAGGATTTACCGGTAAATCCTAAGATTTACCGCAGTTCAAGCTTTTACAGTAACAAATACACTTATTAGAAGTTGGTAATGCATATCACGTTGCCTAAGAATGATTACCATGCTGCGTCATATTAACAGTGGCTTGTTTTACAATAAGGTCACTTGAAAAGCATTTATTATACGGTAAAAGTTCGTCGCTGACCTATAAATTCATTAGACAACTAAATTTATTTGAAGACGAGAATGACATTTTAAAGAAGCTGCATTAATGAGCACTCGTAAAAAATTAAAATGTAGGTATACCAGTTGCCATCCCGTAAGACCACAGGTTTTGACACATGATCGACGATAAACCGCATTGATTTATAGGATTCACTTTGAATCAACTCTATGTTAGATAATGCCTTCAAGTGATTTTATATAAATACATTTTTATTATTATCAAATCTCTGACATAATAGGTCCCATGCAACTATGTAAATTTTTTTAAACTAAATTCTATTGGTTTAATAACAACAGAAGCACTTCCTTCAAGCGCAGACCGTAGATAGTGGAATTTATTAATTGGTGCAATACTTTCATTGCTATCAATTACCGACTGAAATGTGTCTTTAAATTCTAACCAGTTTAGGTAAATCTCATCAATTGTAGGAAGTTTGATTGTGGGTAATTTTACGCCGTTACATAAACGGCAGCTATTTTATTAGATACTTTGGATATTGGCAGACTGTTATAGTTTGGTGTCATAATAATAATCTCAATAATCTCTCACCTCTTTCTTGCCTTTATTGGCTGGCTTGAGTGGAGATTCGCCAGAGCAAAAGTGCTCGGAGGAAGGAAGTATTCCAGTAAGATGCTGGTAGGGATCTTGACCGTACTTCCGGGATTGTCCTGATAGCCGTGGAATGCCTCTCCACTCCTCAAGCACCTCAGAACATGTTGCCCCCTTGTCGCTACGTCAATATGTGCTAGCGACCATTTCCGGGGGCCCATTACTGAGTGTGCAAGTCACCGTCTGCCAATTCATCTGTGTATATTGGTGTTATGGTGTATATTATATAACATTGGTCAGGCAGGGGCCATAGTTCAATTCAAGTTACCCAATCCACTATAGCCACCCAAACCCATAGCCCAATATGTTTTTTTTCCATGTTCTGCAATAGTCCTGCACCAACCGGGCGTTGTCCTTGGGTGCACAGTGCACATGCATAGTGCATACAGGGATAATCGTCGGCTGGTGCCTCCTCGTCATTGAAAATTGTCTAAGGGGCCTCTGCGAGTTGGCTTCGGCATCTCGTACGCCTTGCAAAGGTCCGGAACCCCAGGGTCCCGAGATATATCAAAGACAGGTAATAATAATGTCATAATAATATGTTAGTGTCAAATTTATATTCTGAACTAGCTTTTGCCTGCGGCTTCGCCCGCGTGGATGTCGGAAAATATCCCACGGGAATGTACTACCGGGATTAAAAGTACCCTGAGTAATCCAGGTAAACACTGTCTTCTCGCACTGCTTATTCTGAGGAGCGGCGCGCGGATTGATATATGATTGCTGGAAGATAATAAATCCTAAAACCTAACAATTACCAACTTGCATGCCTTTGAAAAGCGATAGTCTATATCCTCTTTATTCCCTATCCCGTGGGAATTAAAAAAATATATTTAAGACTAAATGTTACTTCAAAATACGAACTATGACTACATTTCCTATCCCTTAAATCTCTTAAAAAGAGGTACACAATTTTGTTCATATTATTTGTGAATTTTAAAATCAACCCCTAGTTTACCCCTTAGGGGATGATTTTTTCATAAATCAAAAGCATAAATTTTAATTTTAATATTCTTAACTTAAGAAATGTTGGGTTTCCCATACAAACTTTCATCTCCTATATCACCCCCTGTGGGATATATTTTTAAGACAAAAGTAAACTATGTCCTTCCCTAAGATACCATCTATAGCCTTACCAAATTTGATTGATATCCGTGCAGCTGAGATGAGAATGCTAAGAGAGTTGTGTGGTGTTACACGAATGGATAGAATAAGAAATGAGTACATAAGAGGAAATCTGAAAGTGGCACCGGTGACTGAAAAGTTGTGCGGGAATCGGTTGTCATGGTATGGGCATGTGATGCGGAGGAGTGAGGAAAATGTCGTGAGGAAAGTTTGGAGTATGAATGTCGATGGCTATAAGAGTAGGGGAAGACCAAAGAAACGATGGATGGATTGTGTGATGACATGGCTAGAAAGGGGGTGACTACCGAGATGACGAATAATAGAGAAGTATGGAAAAAAAAAACCGGCCAAGTGCGTGTCGGACGACGCACAATGAAGAGTTCCGTAGTTGGGATGAATTATTCCAAGAACAAACTTAACATTGTAGTTGAAAAACGTGTTCTTCCGTACATTCCAACTGTAAATGTAAGTTTGTACTCACAACATTGAGAGATTTACCATGTTATTTTAAGACCACAGACTTTTTATAGGTTTTCCTGTAATCTAAAGATAAAGATTTATTTCTGTATTTTTTTCAAAGTTTTAGGCTTAGTTTCGGAGATAAGGGGGGGGGGGGAATGGTCAATTTTCGTCTATTTTCTTAAATAACTTTGAAATAATTTATTTTAAAATTATAAAAAAAATATATTTATGACCCTCATTGTAAGTCCTTTCATTTGATATACAACACGGTATAGTTTGCAAAACTTTTTTTTAAATTTTCTTATTTGCCCCCCAAAAGTGACCCCCATATTCAAAATTCATTTATTTACTTTACCTGTCCGTGCTTAGGTCACAGAAATTCATATGTGTACCAAATTTCAGCTTAATCGGTCCATTAGATTCGGAGCAAATTGGCTGTGACAGACGGACAGACAGACAGACAGACAGACAGACAGACAGACAGACAGCCAGACCGACAGACAGACACACGTGTGATCCTATAAGGGTTCCGTTTTATCCTATTGAGGTACGGAACCCTAAAAAGGACATGTTGCGCCGACCACAAATAGATTGGAATAAGGGCAGGAGAATGATAATCCGTGCAGTTTTGAGAATTTTAAAATTAAAATCCGTTCAGTGGTTTAGGCGTGAAAAGGTAACAGACAGACAGACAGACAGAGTTACTTTCGAATTTATAATTTAGTATGGACTTGAGACCTTGAGTGACCGCCGCGCGTCGCTTGCACCGCCATATTGCAATAAAAGCCGGCCAAATGCGTTTCGCACCACGCAAAATTAAGGGTTCCGTAGTTGGGATGAATTTATCTCACTAAGATTCAGTTACAGAGAAAAAGAAAAAAGAAAGATAAAAAAAAAAGAAATACAAAGGTGGTATGTACTTTAAACAATAACACACAATTATAATAATACCTCATCATGAAGTGAAATAGAACAATTATTGAACCGACGTTTACTAAGTAATCGAATAAATATATGCGGCTTAGTGGTGAACAAGTAAAATTCAGAAAAATCAATCAATATAATTGTAGGACTTAGCGCATCATAAAGAACGAATTCTGTGTGTGATTTGTGCAGCAGCGGGGGACGTTAAGAAAAAGAAAGGGTATTCTAGCAGATCTGTAAGGGGTATATACGTCAAGTTCAATTCTCTCTATAGAAAAAAGCAATTTTTTATATGATAAAATAACAAATTAGCGATCTTCGGACTTTTTCTTTGAGTTTTTTTTTTTTTTTATTTATTTGCGAGTATCAAAATATGTCGCTCCTAAGGCAACGCAATAAAAAAAAAATTCTATCACATAGAATAATATCAGATTTTTCTCTATGCGAACTTCGGAGATAGGGGGGAGGACGGTATTTATTTTTACATTTTTCATCAAAAGTCGAAAACTATGCGGCCAAAAAAAAATTAAAAAAATTTTGAGACTGTGCAAACAGCGTTCTTTCATAAGATACCCCACATGCCCTAGTATCCCCACTTCGAATTTTTAAGACCCTCTTTCAGTCCCCGTTGCAAAAAAAAACTATAAGTCAGTATAATATATTTTTATTTCTTTCTTATTTGCAAAATAATTGGGCAAAGGTCACCTAAAACTATTCCAAATTTCAAGTTGATAGCATTAGCAGTTCTTGAGATTTTTGTTCTTTTTTATCTGTATTTATCTGTGCTGTGCTCTATATGAGAGCTGTGTTCCTTTTTATCATTTTAGGTACGGAACCCTAAATACGGCAGCTTGATATTTTGATATTAATCGTTTCTGAGTAAAAGGGTATTGACAGACTGACAGACGGACAACGAAGTGATCCTATAAATGGGTACTGTTTTTTCTTTTGAGGTACGGAACCCTAAAAATAGTACAAAATCTAGTTTTTCGAGAATATCTTCTCTCCAACGAAACTGAGATCAAAGATAGCTAAATACTCGTACAAAAATAATAGAGCTTAATGCAACTGCAACTTTTGTCGGAAACATAATATATTTTAATCAGTTAGGTAGTTCACGAGTTAGAGAACCTACCTACTACCCAGTGACTGGATTATAGAGTCAAGGAGTTATTTGGTAAGTGTTCATTTTAGTAAACTTTAATTTTTAATACCGTGTAAAAAAATACCGTGAAACTACTTTTATATTAATATCGACAGTGGAAGTATTAAATAACTTAAGGGACAAACCTCAGGTTTTCAGGAGAGCCAAAATAAGTTTTTTTTTTTTACAAAACTTGTCGAAACTTTTTGTATATTCGTTCTATTTAAAAATTGTATTTTAAGCTAAAATATCAAATATTAAATAAAGCCTATAGTTTTAAAGACAGCATGTCCGTTACATTAAAAAAAAACATTAATAATAGTGCCTTACAAAAACTAACAGCGTTGATGTAGCACATTTGGGAAATAAAAAAACTTGAATTTTTTTGCGTTTTTCCACAGACCCAATTTTTTATAAATAAAAGCGTGTTACATTTTGATGGAACATTAAAGACCATTTAGCATATTACACCATCATTATTTTTCTTATGCAATAACAATGTAACACGCTTTTATTTATGAAACATTGGGTCTGTGATAAAAACGCAAAGATTTAATACAAGGTGTGAAGTTTTAGGGTTAAATAAAAATATTTAATTAGGTATTACGACGGGATTATTGTGACGTAGACGAAGAAGGTTAATTATCGTTAAAGGTTGCAATGTAGGTTTAAAGGTTATAATGGTATTTTTCTTATCAGGTTTAAATTATTTTTAACTTTTAATTCTTTTTATTAACAAATAATAAAAGCTTGTTTTTATTTTTTTTTTTTTCTTTTCATTTTATTTTTAACTTTTTAGTCTTTTTGATGCGAGATTGACTACGGCGTAGTTCGTAGCGCGAAGCAGTGTTTTTATTATTTTTTTCTGGTACCGTGAGGCGCAACGTTAGCGATATGACTTGTATAAACACCCTCATCCATTCAGCCCTTGGCACGTGCTCACCTTGGCATTGGGTCATCCATCTAATCAATGACAGAATTCACATTCATAACAAATGGAACGAACGAACGAACTTATCAAATCACCACCACCCATCAAAAACGGTCCACCAATCAAGACGAATCAAACTCGACGCGGTCGTGTCGCTTAATTACTGAGTTCCTGTGGCCATCTTCCAGCTCCATCATCAGGCTCTGGTTACCATCTAGCATCAAAGTACTCGTCCAGACGAATCAAACGAGCACAAACTCGATGGGGTTATGTCGTTTAATTACTGAGTTCATATGGCCATCTTTCAGCTCCATAATCAGACCCTAGTTACCATCTAGCACCAAAGTACTCGTCAAGACAAATCATACGAGCCCAAACTCGATGGGGTTGTGTCGTTTAATTACTGAGTTCATATGGCCATCTTCCAGCTCCATCATCAGACCCTGGTTACCATCTAGCACCAAAGTACTCATCAAAATAGATCAAACGAGTCCAATCTCGATGGGGTTGTGACGTTTAACTACCGAGTTCCAATGGCCACCTTCCGGTTCCATCATCGGATCAGCTCCATGTTATAATAATTTTGTATTGTCATCCGATTTACACATGCATGCAAAATTTCAGCTCAATCGGTAAAAAGTTAGGATCACACGGCAGTTTCATATTATAATTTTATTTTTAACCGTAGTACCTATATAAACAGTGGCAGAGGAATTTTTCGACGCCATATTTTAGTTTTTTAATAGTTTTAGTTATGTTAGTATATAATTTTGTTATTTTTAACAGTGGCATGATGACGTGTATTCCCAACTTTTTACCGTACAATATCGTACCGATCATCGTCGTGTGAACGGCACCTAATTGCTAACAATTCATTTTAAATCAAATCAGGTTATATGACTGATGTGTAATTACGTTATACTCGTAAATCAACCAATGTCTTGCCACAGAACACTTTGCATGAGGCTTGTGCATCATCATTCTCTTGCACTTATCTCAATTTATTTGGGGTCGGCGAACATATCTTTTTCTTCCATATTCTCTATTAGTCGTCATCTCGGTAGTCACCCATTTTCTAGCCAATTCAACTTTCACACATTCCATCAATCGTTTCTTTGGTCGTCCCCTACTCTTACAGCCATCCACATTCATACTCAAAATTTACCTCACTACATTTTCCTCATTCCTCCGCATCACATGCCCATATTATGTCAACTGATTGCCAAACAACTTATCAGTTACCGGTGCCACTTTCTATCCATTCGCGTAACACCACTCATCCCTCTTAGCATTCTCATCTCAGCTGCATGCAATTGCCTTACATTCATCCCTTTTGAAAGAATCAGTACGGCAATGCCTTAAGGTGAGTAGTGCTGCCAACTAGCGCCACCATTGAGAAAAAAACCACAAGTCTGGAGATATGAAACATTTTGAAATTTCCTATGTTCACATTTTTAGTCCGATGTTGTACAATTTTATGTGTAAAAAAATCAACACTAAACCTCCTAACTAACTAAGAATGTGAGCATAGGAAATTTCAAAATGTTCCATATTTCCAGATTTATGATTTTTTTTTTTCTCAAAGGTGGCGCTAAATGGCAGCACTACTCGCCATGACGCCATGGCCATTATGTTTAAAAATAATATTTGGTGTTAAAATAGTAATAGCTAGAAGCGACAGAATACGATTAAAATAGTAATAGCTAGAAGCGACAGAATACGATTAAAATAGTAATAGCTAGAAGCGACAGAATACGATTAAAATAGTAATAGCTAGAAGCGACAGAATACGATTAAAATCATTATCAGTGTGGTTTCTATTCAGTAACATATTTTGTAAATTTTTAAACAGTTCTTTGTCAATCGTAATTGAAAATGGCAGACGAAAAGTGCGAAGACAAGGAAGTTCGTGAAATATCGAAGTTAATGGAAACTTTTGGCAGATATCAGATAATTCAGTACACTCTGATATGTATGCCTTTTATGTTCGTGACTGTGGTCGATATTAACTACATATTTGTTGCTGGAGATGTTAACTACAGGTGAGTGAATTGTTGCCCAGCGGTTGGTATGTATGCGGCTGACCATCCCAATCCCATTTTAGCTTAGCAGCGTTTTTGCCTACGTCTAGAACCCCCTTTCCGATCCCCCTTTACACCTTTCCTTAAAGTTACTTTTGTATAGCACTGATTAATTGATGAAACCCAGCCCGACAGAAATTACCGAAAAACAGAAAGTCGGAACTGCACAAAAAACAGGAGTAAACTCCAGTCGTGCGTCAGAGCTGACGCACACACCTTTTTTTTTTGTTTGGACGCTCTCATCTCTGGAACTATCAATCGGACTTTAAAAATTATTTTTGCATTCGATAGCCCAATCCTTATCGAAGGCTGTAGATAAGTATATTTGACATAACTCTAGGACTCTTAGGTGCCGAGCAAAAAGAAAAAAAGTCAGAAAGAACGCTAAGCGAAAACGAAGTAATAGCACGGTTAGGCAATGCGATGCGACGGGGTGGGTGGGGGGAACAAGAAATTTCACGCGGACGAAGTCGCGGGCAGAAGCTATCTCAGTTTCTATATAAAAATAAAAGTCCTGACTGACTGACTGACTCATCAACGCCCAGCCCAAAACTTTAGACCCAGAAAGCTGAAATTTTGCACAGAGGTTCCCTTTATAATATAGACAAGGAATAAGGAAGGATTTTTGTTCCCGTGGGATATTTTTCGACATCCACGAGGGCGAAGCCGCGGGCAAAAGCTAGTTTGAAATAAATGCTTTGAGTTTGAGTTTATAGATAAATGTTGATTATTTTAAAAGATTAATATGTGTCAGTATCAAATATTTTTCAACAACAAACATAGTATTAATAAACTATGTGTGGAATTACGTCCGATACCCGCTCATCTACTTATTGTTCACTGAACGTTAGATAATATTGGCCAACTGTGAAAAATACGAAAGTATTCTCACACCCAAATACTCAAAACGTCAAGTTTAATTTTAAGCCGTCCGTCCATTTAGTATTTCTGTCGCCCTCAGTGACAGGTAGCTATACTCGTATATGTAAGTACATATAAAGCATGAGTCTTAAGGCGACTTAATATTAAGTTTAGTTTGATGAATATTCAGATTGCGAATCGATAACACCATCATCCTCCTGTTGTTATACCAATTTATTTGGCCTCTGCGTAACATGTCTTCTTCCATCTCTATTGGCCGTCATTCATGCGTATCGATTACATAATACGAACTGTTCATAGATGTCGTATCAACGAATGCGAAGGCCAAGACTCAACAAGTTTCTACCCCAGCTGGTGGCCTAACTCAACCATAGACAGATGCTCAACTCCAGTGCTCAGACAAGACGCCGAGCCCTTCTGCACCAACGCCAGCTTCACTGATAAGCTGGAGACGTGTACTGACTGGATCTACGAGACGAACAACACTGTTGTCGCTGTGGTAACATCTTATTTGATCACTTTATTTGTTTGACGAGTAAATAATAGTACGCGGAGAATGAAAATCATACCTAAAGTATCACCTGACTGTTATTTGACGTGATTATGCTATGATAAAGAGTTATTCTAGTGAATCGTCATCATCATCATCAATACCCGCATGTGCGAGATGTGCGAGCTTGTTACATGCCCGGAAAATTACAACCATTCCCAATTTTGATCAACTTGACGACCGCTCTCCTCAAATCACAGAAAGTGAACTCTTTCTGCCGCCAATACAATACAAATTACAATACAATCAACTTTATTTTCTCACCACAATTTGTTTACTTTACATCGATCAGATTAGACACTGAACACACAATTCAGATAAGTAGGTATACAATATTGTGGGAGACTGGTGCCTAAGCTAGGCTCGTGGCCTGTGTTTCAGGACACCAGGATCCCACCCCTTTACATTTTCATTTTGTAAATTATGCATTCTAAGCGTGCTAACAGAATGCAGTAAGGAATCATACAATATTTATTTCGATTAATATTTAAAGGTTAAGAATGCGAGACGAATGTTAGTAGATGTGTTGTATGGTGAATGCGTGGGTGTGTGAGTGTGTGAGAGTGCGTGATTGTATGTTTAGGTTTTCATAAGCATGTTTTCAGTATCATTATAGTTTAACTCTAGTAGCCAGTCAGTTAGCCTCTTTTTGCATTTATTCTTAGTGAGACTAAATATATTTAACACCTTATTAGTTTTATTGTGTAAGTAGCCACCCAGATAGCAAAATAATCGCCTTGCAAAAATAGTTTTGTGATGATGGCGCTCCACTGGGTCATATCGTCTTTTTCCCCTGTACAGTATTGGATAATAAACCAATAGGGTATGCTGTTTCAACAGAACGTGCAATATAAACAGTTGACGCACTGACAGGACTTCATTTTCTTTATATAACTGTTCTGTGGAGTAGCGATACGGTCGAAAAGACGACACTTTCAGTATAGCTCTTTGGGCTCTTTCAATTTCTATTAGGATAGTTTTTGGAGCTCCACCCCAAGAAGTGATGCAGTAGCATATTAAAGATTGAGCAAGGGTACACTGATTTCATAATATTTTTATCGACTACAAGTCTCAACGTTTTGAACACATATATTGGCTTCCGTAATATGTTACTCAGAGTGTTTATGTGGTCTTGAAATCTTAGGTTTTTGTCGATTATTATTCTCAGGTATTTTACATTCTCAGCCTTGGTGAGTGGTTCGCAATTACAACTACGGCTGAGTGGATTTGAACAAGAGTAAGCTACAACAGTATTAGGTAATGTTTGGGAGGATCCATAGTTTTTCATGGAGAATGCTATGTAATTGGTTTTGGTAGTATTAAGAGTCAACAGATTGTCGCGTAGCCAGTTGCATACCATATTAAAGCCCAGTTGTGCTTGCTCATAGACATCCTCCCACGAGCTCGCACTGAACAAGAGGGCAGTGTCATCAGTAAAGCTAATGATTTTGACATTGGGGATAGTGAGCGTACCCAGATCGTTGATATAAATGAGGAACAGTGAAGGTCCGAGGACACTACCTTGAGGCGTGCCGTAGTTAATTACTTGTTCCTCATTGCTGAATTCATCTATCTTTACTCTCTGGGTACGCTCACTCAGGTAGTCTTTAAAGAGGTCCAGCGGAAGTCCTCTAATTCCCAAGCTTTCCATCTTACGTACAAGAATTGGAACAGAAACCGTGTCGAAAGCCTTAAAAGATCCAGAAATATGGCCATAACTTTATCCCCACTATCCATGTTTGTGACCACATAGTCTGTTAATTCATTTTTATCATAAATATTGATGTATTATATGTATGATACCCCGCTGTGTACCAAAAATTTTAAGCATAAATATATCATAATAAGCCTATAATGTTCCTGGGATGGGACACAGGCCTCCTTTCTGTGAGAGGGAGTGGGATGTAATCCACCACACCGGCACAGTGCAGGTTGATGGATGTCACATATTCCTTCGAATGTATGTTGTTGTACGCACGTTGTTGTTGACGCACGGAGGAGTTTCGGTCTAAAAAGATGGTCACCCATCCACTGACCAACCCCGGCAAGCGTAGCTTAACCTGATGGATTGACCCGTGGGGCTAATAGTACTTAGCCACGAGCTTCTTATATCATGCTATATAAACAGAGCCAAATTAAATTAGTTAGCAAAACTCCGCAGACGTGAATAATAAAACATTATAAAACAAAAATGATAAATTATAATATTTTTTTATGGGGTTAACGACCGCAGTTAATTTAATTACTTGAAATATCAGTTTAAAAAAGATTTTCATAAGTAAATTTCTCAGACGTGATGTATTTATATATTTAGACACGATTAAACAAAACAATCAGATTTTCTCAACTCATACAAAAAGTAAAGCTACACTACCAGCGATCGTTGACCCCGCAAAAAGAATATCAAGACATGATTTTTTGTTTTATCATCCATCTGTCAATACCCGCTGTTATCATGCAGTTATCGATAACGGTGTTTCGCTAAATAACTAATTTAATTCGATTCTATTTAAGTTTTAAGTTGCCATGCAAGCCTCCATCTTACCTGGCTCTGTTATAAAAAACACTCTTTTTAAACTTATTGTCATATTCCAGCTGGACCTGGCCTGTCAGCCGTGGAAGACCAACCTGATCGGCACCATACACAGCACTGGCATGCTGGTCTCCATGTTAGTGTCAGGATGGATGTCAGATAGGTGAGCTTTTCATGTACACGTTCAAATTAATTTGGCCAGCGGAACTCCGCAGGCGTGATGGACTGATATCTAGAAACGGCAAAATAAAAATAAAAAAGATTTGGTTATTATTTTTTGGGGTCAACGACCGCTGGTAGTGTTGTTATTTAATGTAGGTATAAGTTGAGATTTTTTTTATCAAGTTTAGGTATCGATACTCATCACGTCTGTGAAGTTTACACAAAAGAAACTGATTTTTGAGGTTCCGTACCTCAAAAGGAAAAAACGGAACTCTTATAGGATCACTCATGTGTCTGTCTGTCTGTACCCTGTCACAAACAATTTTCTCCGAATCTAACAGACCGATTAAGTTGAAATTTGGTACACATATGAACTTCTATGACCCAAACACGGGCGGGTATAGTAAATAAATGAATTTTGAATATGGGGGTTACTTTTGGGGGCAAATAACAAAACAAATAACAAATAACAAATAAAAAAAAAAGCTTTGCAAACTATACCGTGTGACATATCAAATGAAAGGGCTTACTATGAAGATCTCAAATATATTTATTTTTAACGTTTTAAAATAAAGTGTTTTAAAGTTATTTAAGAAAATAGATAAAATTGACCATTCACCCCCCTAATCTCCGAAACTCCTGAACCTAAAATTAAAAAAAAAATACAGAAAATAGTTCCTAACCTGTAGATTACAGAAAACATATAAGAATTCTATGGTCTTAAAATAATATGGTAAATCTCTCAATATTGTGAGTACAAACTTACATTTACAGTTGGAATGTATGACAGAACATGTTTTTCATCTACAATGTTAAGTTTGTTCTTGGAGTAAATTCATCCCAACTACGGAACCCTACTACCCTTCATTGTGCGTGGTCCGACTCGCACTTGGCCGGTTTTTTGCTTTATCATGTTTAGATATCGATACCCATCAAAGCCGTTGCACATGATGCGTTGCGGCGCCGCACCGCAAAGATTTCTCCGTACCAACGCCGTCATTGGCGCCAGAAATCTTTGCGGTGCGGCGCCGCAACGCATGTGTGCATAGGCCCTCACGTCTGCTGAGTTTCGCTAGCTAATTTAATTTGACCCTGTCTAATGTTAGTAAGTAGATACTTTTGCCGTAACCTTTTGTCTTAATATGCTTTTATTATGAGGCAGGTGGATACAATACGTCACAAAGTAGCAGTCTCATCAAATATTTCCAATCACTAAATTATCTACAAGGAAGACACTTAACGTCATCATCATCGTTACAAACATGATAGATACATAACAGAAACAGAATCAGGAGATAAGAGATAACATCTTTCATCATCTCCTTTGAAAATGGTTAAAGTTGTTTTTATAAAAACCATCTTATTGAGTTCAATACGGTAAATATCATTACCACGGAAGAGTTTCCAACAAAAGCTTACAATATATAGGTAAATAAGTAGACACTATTTTTTCTCTCTTGGCGATTGAGCTTGTGTCGACTATCCTGCCAGCGTCACGTTGAGACGGCAGCGTAGTGGCGGACTGTCAGACTTTACTTTATGGTAGATAATTTATATTTATAAGACGAACACAAGGGTTAGTAAAAACATGTAAGTATTCTAAATTTCAATACAACACAAAAATATACAAAATTTACATAGTTACGAGTATTTTACGCACCAATAATACTTAATCCATGTCAAATGAAATGTTCCAGGTTCGGTCGCAAGCCAACGCTAATATTCTGCGTGGTCGGCGGCTGCATCGGCCTCTTCAAGACATTCGCGACCACGTACTATGTGTACGTCATCATCGAGTTCGTGGAGGCAGCTGTCACTGGCGGCTCGTATGCTGCCGCTATGGTCATATGTGAGTATATTGTTCTACAGTACTTTACCTCTGATATCGCATTACTGTCAAAATCACTGTGATCGTATCATCGTTATAATAAGGTAACAGTTGGGTTGCTGCCACTGACAAGTCTGTCAAAATAACAATGATCTTTATTCTTGTTACAATATGGTTGCTGTTGGGTGGATGCTGCCAGAACTGCGAAATGCCTTTCGTCCCTACACAGTTAGTTTAGCTCTTATTGTTAGCAACTTATCCTGTTCATTATCATCATCATTTCAGCCGAAAGTAGTCCACTGCTGGATGTCACCACAATGACCGGTCCTACTATACTATACTGTCGTTTCAATATACTATACTTGATCAATAAGCTGGTGGCTATGACCTATATACCTAATATACATATAACTTAGCACCTGCTGCGTAATAATATGCGAAATTTCCGTGAACTTGTATCGGAAAATCTCTAAAATTAACGCAAAGTAATGGTGGACTGCCAAAATTCGGGATTGAATCTTTACATCTTCAATCTAACGTTCTCTCAGCTGAGATATTACAGCTTGGGTCGATAGGTGCAAAATTATAAGTTACACCATAATATTTTAAGTTAAATCATAATATTTAGCTGAATATCCGAACCAAACGAATTTCAGTTCACGGTTTGCCAAGACCAACATCTATTTACAATATAGATTTTTCAACACCATTTATTCAGAACTAATTAAAATAAAATACAATATACAAGTTAACACTATTTACACTAGGTACTAAAGTAAATGACTAACTAACTAACTAACAACTGTAGTGAATGTGTTGTATAAAGAACACGTTAAAGTGAACAAGAAAGACGTTATTGGACGATTTCTTAATTTTGTAGTTACTTAGCAGTTTAAGTTATATTTAAATTACTTATTAGCGAATAGGCTAGATTGTAATGTGAATAAAGTATCACTACCCGTGATACTCGTACTTTATAGAAGGAAAAAATATAACTATACAAATAAATACAAAAACAATAGGACACTTAGGCGTTGAAGTACTCGTCCGCATCGATGTCATCCGGAAACGTGCCCAGAAGACTGGCAGCATTGCCACATTTAATGGCATTGCTAATTCTTTGGCCAAAGAACGAGCCAGCCCTCTGGTCACGTGAAATCTCGACCAGTCTGCGAGAAATTTCCTTAAAAAGGAGACACGCACTCGGGCCCCATGATCCGAGCGTTACAACCCCTAACTGTAGTTACCTATAAGGTTACAGTATTCGCACCGCTTGAGGGCCTCAGCAGCCGCATCAGCGGCACCAGCACAGCACGTCGTGCTTGGAACATGAGATGGCGCAAGGGTGTTGACACAGGTTGCATCCCACGCCAGAGGCCTACCCATATTCCAAGGCAACAACTTCATGCCATCTGGTCTCTTCCGATCGGCACGTACCAAGCCGTTTGGTTCTAATATCGCTGGAATGCTAGCGGTGATAAGAGCTCGACGAATAATATCGTTGATGCTGGCGTGTCGTGCTATGCGACCCGCGCTCCTGCAGCAGGACAGGCCATGGTGCCCGAGACTGTCGACAGTTTCACCGCAGTGACACCGATGCGGAGCAATACAAGGTGCGCCCAAGTGGAGACACGTAGCGAGCTGAAACGATGAGTCATCCATCATAGTGCCCATGGTGGATGACAGGAGCGCCTGAAGCCACTAGCCTGACTCCCACTCTCCCACAGCCAGCAGATGGCCATCGCTTCTGGGAAGACGGGTTGTCGGGCAAATCTGTATTGGGACAAGCCATTTTCCAAGCGTTC
Source organism: Cosmia pyralina (assembly GCA_946251885.1). Taxonomy (NCBI): domain Eukaryota; kingdom Metazoa; phylum Arthropoda; class Insecta; order Lepidoptera; family Noctuidae; genus Cosmia; species Cosmia pyralina. Next base: position 4,694,431 of record OX276359.1, on the reverse strand, counting down.
AACGCATCGGTCAAAAATGGTACCTCAAAATCGACCAACACCAATTCAAATCAACAACGTTTTCTTATCATGTTTTCTGTCTTTTTCAGTATTAGAGATAGCAAGCACAAAGCACAGACTACTAGCAGGTGTCCTATTCGCATATGCAATCTACCTGGGCGAGAGTATGTTCGCCTGCATTGCCATGTTCGTGCCTTACTGGAAGACGCTCATCAGCATCATCAACGGACCACTCATCCTCTTCATTACATACATTTTCATTGTCTATGAGAGCCCCAGGTGGCAAATCGTTAACGGGAAACATGACAAAGCTAAAGCATCAATGAAACGAATAGCAAGAACGAATAAAATTAACATTAATTATGAAGAATTAGCGGCAATGACTGAAGTTGAACTTAAAGATAAGTTTGATATTGCTGAACACCAGATTAAAGAGAGTTACAGAGATATTTTTACTTCTAAAGCCATTATGAAGAGATTATTAGTGGGAGCGATGTGTCGGTTCACTTCTAGTTTCGTGTACTACGGCTTGATGATAAACTCCGTGTGGCTGCCGGGGGATAAGTACGTGAACTTCTTACTGTCCACCGTGATGTCGTTTCCAGGGGAGATGATCTGTTTGTACCTGATGTACAAGTTCGGCAGGAAGTATTCACTGATGGGAGGATATATCTTATGCAGCGCAGTGTGTGTTGTGTCTGCGTTAGTACCGGATCGTAAGTATGATTTGAACAAATAGTTCATTGCCCCTTAGTAAATACAAACATGCAATGCATGGTTGGTTGATGGTGTGTTGAGTGGTGGGTATTGGTTGGTTTTGGTTTCGTAGGTATGGTGGTGGTAGTGGTGGTAATTGTGTGGTGGGTGGTTGTGGGGGTGGTGGTGGTGATGGTGTGGTGGTGAAGTATTGGTGGGTTGTGGTTTCTTAGGTATGGTGGTTGGTGGTGGTGGTGCTAGGGTGGTGGGTGGTTGGTGGTGTCCTGGGTATTGGTGGGTTGTGGTTTCGTAAGTGTGGTGGTTGGTGGACCACCACCACTTCTAAATGGTAGTGGTGGTGGTGGGGGGTGGTAGCGTGGTGGTGGTGGTGGTGATGGGGTTGGTAGGTTGGTGGTGTGGGTGCATAGGTGGGTATGGTAGTTTATCTGGTGGTGGGTTGGGTGGTGCTACCTACCAATACCACTAGGTAAGTAGGTTGGTTAGTTGGGTCTAATAGGTAGATAGGTTGACATTCGGTGTTGCCAAGTAATAAAAAATATTTTTTTTTGTTAAGATTTGTGGATTCGATAAACGAATCGATAATCAGATGCAAAATGATTTACTTTAAAAAATATAGGTAGGTGTTTTGTTTGTATAAATGTTATTATAGAAAAAAACTGTACCAAACATTGAGCTATTCTTACTATGCCTAAAGCGACCACCGCGAACACATTTTTTGCGGCACGCTGGGAGCTGGACCTAAACCATGGACTGCAACTTCGGTCTTTACGCTCAGTGAGACCCTGTTTACACCCCGCGCCCGGCTTGGCGATACGATATAATGCACACTTTTTGCAGTAATAATAACTTAATGGTACCAAATCACTTGATCAGTACCTAAACGTTCTCAAGAAAAACAAAAAACTATTTTTTTTACTAGATTAATACTACTTTTTTTTAAATAAAACTTTCCTGGGTATGCAACAATATATATTTTAGAATTAATTATATTTATTTGTTAAAATACTTTATACTGAGCAGCTTGTCCACTTCAAGGCGATACTACCCTTTCAAGTCTACATCATTAGTAGTAGGGATGGGCCGAATATTCGTTTTATATTCGGTATTCGGCATATTCGGCAGGTTTACCGAATATTCGTATTCGGCCGAATATTCGGCTATATCACCGAATGTTCGGCAAAGTGGTACTCAAAGTTTTTACAGTATTGAGCCGTGTATGATTGATCATGACTCGAGTGCTAAATGTGTTATTTTTATCAGGTTAAGGGCTAATTTGACCAAAGTCGGATATCTTTTATTCGTGGAATAAAATTGACGACTGACAGTTTTTGTTTGGAGAAACTGTCAAAAATTCAAAATTTAATCGAAGAATAAGACTTATGCTGGGTATAAATGTTTGGTCGAATTCACTCTAAGTAATTTACAGTGCAGGTTTATGTTTTTGTCGACACTATAGCTTTATTTCCAATAACAGTAGTTAAACAAGATGGTTATTAAAAACAAAATATAAGTATGCATAGCTGTTTTGGGATTAAGCTACAGTGAACTCGTTATAATAAAATAATATATTAAAACCAGGTCTTTATTGTAAGAAATTAAGCAAGTTTTTTGTTTTTATCAATATTTATTGTAAGAAAGAGTTGTATGATTAACAACATTCCAGCAGATTATGAATCAAGTTTCTTTCTACTTAGTGTAGTGAAAATTATTTATTGATAATAAACAGAAAAAACACTTTTATAAGTATTCATTTGAGAGATCAATCAATTACTCATAAACAAACAAAAATACTCAATTATATTAGTGACATAGTAGGACAAATATGAGATCTTTATGAGACCAAATCAAATATGATAATATAGGAACATAACCTTAAGCAATCACACTTTTATTAACTTTTAATTTAAGTTACATGAGGGTAAATTTTCTATAAACTAATAGAAATCTAACAATTTAAATCTTAAACAAATCACTTTAAGTTGTATGAAAGTAGAATATAATAAAAAAAGAAAACACACACTATTATTTAGTTACATAATTGTCAGAAAAGTGTGATTCAATATTTAAAATTCACAAGAGGCAAGTTGTGGTGCAAAAAAACAATCTGCTCAGCTTTATTTGGTAACAGTTTGTTCCGTTTTTGCTCATAAACGTTGCCCGCTTCGGAAAATAAACGTTCACTGTAAACCGAGCTTCCTGGAGCTGAAAGAAACATTTTTGTCAAGCTGCTCATCAGAGGAAATCTAAATCTATTTTTGGACCACCACCTGTAAGGGCACATATCTCGGGACAGCAAGCTATCTGCAATGTATCTGTCTAATTCGATAGCTATTGGACTTTTTGGTTCTTCAATTACAGGCTGCTTTGCTGATGCCAATTCTTCATAGCACGTCCAGAGAGCTTTATGAGTAGCTTGCTGTGACTGCAGGTCATTTGACGTTGACGGAGCTAGATTTTCACACTCGTTCTCACTACTAGTTGTGCTGTCCATATCTGCACTTCTTCTAACGTGTTCTAAAAGGAATTGGCGTCTCACCCATGGAACTTTTTCTGGAGCGAAGAAATTCATCTTGTACCTTGGGTCGAGCAGTGTGGCAATAGTGTAATACTTTTCATCTTCAAACTTGCTGGCCCGTCTTTCTAACCCTTCTTTCAGTGCCACTCGTAATGGATCCAAGTGGCTGCACGTTCTCTGAACCTCTTCCTTAATTAAAAACTTTTGTAAAATTTTTGTGTGTGGGATTACCTCTGAAATGCATGAATATGTAGAGCTAACTTTTCTGGTGATCTCTTCAAAAGGCTGAAATAGAATCACACACTGCCGCAATAACATCCACTATCTTTCTGACAGATTTTGAATATTAATGGAGCCACTGTTGTCTGAAATGTACAAGCTGATAGCTCGTTTTTGCTCTTCAAGACGTTCACACATGTAATATTTACTATTCCATCTTGTGATTACATCTTGCACAAGTTTGTGTTGAGGCAAATTTAGCTCTTCTTGAATTTTGCTGAACTTTTCTTGTGCCTGAGTTGAGTGATGAAAATGTGTGACTATTTTTCGTCCTTGGGCAATGGTTTCCTCAACATCCTGTTGGACTTGTAAGCCATCGACAATGACGCGTTGTAAAATATGTAGAAAACACTTCTGACCGGTGAAAGGGCTGTCTTTAACCGCTTTCACAATGTTACTTCCACTGTCTGTCATTATAATATGGATTTTTGACGTTATTTGCCAGACGTCTGCAATTTCCTCAAAATATGTGCGTATGTTGTCGGCGTTGTGTTGGCCGGAAAATGACTTCATTTGAAGCACTCTGTGCTGTAGTATGAAATCGTCATCCAACCAGTGGATAGTGAAGCTCAAGAAGGATAACAAATTATTTATGTTTGTCCACATGTCAGATGTGACCGATAAAGCCTTGGCCTTAGACAGCTCACCTTGAATAGTCTTTTTCAATTTTTCATAAAGTTGAGGAATAACAGTTTCACCTACGTGTTTTCGGCTGGGTATTTGGTATTTGGGCTTTACCAACTGCATAAGACGATTAAAACCTTTATTTTCGACAACAGAAATTGGTTGGTTGTCTACTGCTATCATTTCAGAAATTAAATTTGTAATCGGGACTGATCTAGGGTCGTCTATTTTCCATTTGGAAATAAATGAATCTTCTAGTGTGCTTTGAGTTATTGCAAAAGTTTTAGGATTTGAAGGTTGAGCACCACTGGTAGACGGTTGGATGTCATGTGCAGCCGCAGGCTCTTGCTGCATCGTCTCGTCATTTGGAGAATTTTGGCTTACCTGACGCACAGGTCTTACAAGACTAGTAAATTCCGTAGGGTGCTTCAATTTAATGTAGTTGCTCAAGGCTGAGGATGAAGCCTTTCGGCCGCTGCCTCCCCGCGAAAGTATTTTTTCGCAAATCGTACATTTTACTTTGCATTTCACTTTCCCGAAAATAAGTCCATATACTCGATCTCCTTCTTCCGCTCATTTTTACGTACACAACAATTAAACCAAGCAAAAAAAAAAACTCAATGAAGTAGACTTTTCAAATAAAAAAATAACCATAACAACCGCACGTGTGAAGTTTTACTCCTTACTAGATGATGCAATAACAACACGGGTACAGCGGGGGTAGCGGGCGGGAGGGCCCGGCGCCAATCCACGCGCTTTGCGTAAACAAGTTTAGTGTTTACGTAAGGGGATCAAAAATGCCGAATATTCGGCCGAATATTCGGTTCGGTAAAAGGTTTACCGAACATTCGGCCGAATGTTCATATTCGGTGAAACCCATGTTCGGTCCATCCCTAATTAGTAGTTCCTGAAATAAGCAGCTGTGACAGACGGACGGACAGACATATAAAGTCGTGCTTTAAGTATTATTTTTTATTATTTACTACTCATTCTCTTGTTTTATAAATCTAAAATATATATTTTTATTTTTAATGAATATTCGTAACCATAAAATGGTTTACCACCCTTGAAATACCATCAAAATTCCCTACAAATTTTATTCTTTAAATCTTGTTAAAATATACAACTGATAATATTTTCACAGTTTACTTTGCTGTATATTTGCTAAGAAAAACTTACATTTAAAATGAACCCTCCAGGTTGGCCCCCGGCATCCCATAAGCGACTTGAGTGAACCAACCTGGAGGGCTCCCGGCACTGAACGTGTTAATTAACATCGGCATATATACCCAAATGTGTACTACATCGCCATTACTTTGTAAATTACACAGTAATATATAGTATTATCCATAAATAAATTGTGTCTTTCCAGAATACGTCTGGGCGAAGATCACGCTGTTCCTCATGGGCAAAGTGATCATCTCTGTGTGTTTTACTGGCTCCATCACTTACACAATGGAGCTGTTCCCCACCAGTGTGCGAGGCTCTCTGCTGGGGCTCGGAGCCTTCGCGAACAGGGTCGGCGGCATGCTTGCACCACTTTCACCTATTCTAGTAACCACTACATTTTAAAATAAACTTTACTGATTTTTCCGTCTTGTTTTTAAGCATTTAGAACAATGGTTGAAAGGATCTGACATAAGAATTCCAATTTAACTCTAGTACGATTGTCAGTCAGTCCATCACAGGGTTTTGTTCTACACCTTGCTTAGCCAAATTATACTCATTTTCTATACCATTTATTTATTTTTTGCAGAACACCGTATCTACCGCGCTACCAGTTACATTATTTGGCTGTTCCGCTATCACGGCTGGCATACTCCTCTGCATCACTCCTGAGACTAAGGGCATGCCTCTCTTTGACACCATCAAGCAAGTGGAAGAATGCGACAGAGTTGGAAAAGTCAAAAAAGCGGAAGAAAAAGAAAAAAGAGACAAAACAGTTAATTACTCTATGGAAACCGTTGTGAGCAGCATATGACGTATTTTCAATCTATGATGTAATCTGGGAAAGTTTCTGAAATTAAGGATATTAATGTCATGATAAATAAAGGATGTTTTTCAAAAGTGTCGACGTATGTCAAACTATTAAAATATGTCTAAGTGCGCTGTGTGTTTAAAATAAATATATGCAAACTAAGCGAGAAGTGAACCGTGGCCCTGACCAACGATTAGACCGTGATTTCATGTAAAGAACTTAAAAGCTGATCCGCTACTTGTGATCTGGTGCTAATGACCTGGGTGATGTCTAACGTGTGATGGATAGCTGGGAAATTAGGAAGTAGCAGGATTGCAATTTTAAAATACTTCAACCATTTGCAAATTGTACCTTTGCCAGCATTATCGACTGTTTCATCACCAACTATACATATTTTTTTTAACTTTTGTACATTGTTTGATAGCTGTTTAAATGAAAATATCTTTCCCGTATTTTGTACGCTTAATGCCATACTATGTTTTGAGATAACTGGTGTCAAAGTTCATGTATGTAGATTAGTTTTGAAAATGTCTAATAAACTTCTTCCTTTAACTTTTAACTGTTTGATGTTCTAGAAAATTTAGTTACACCAAATGGTTCGTTAAAGTAGTAGGTACCCAACCAAATAGCAATTAAGGCCATTCAATTTGAGAGTTTAGAGAAAATTTAAATTTAGTGACGAAAACTGGGAAATTTTCAAGTACCTATACATAAAAATTGGGTTTTCTCGAATCCCCAGAATTATCACCTGGGCTTTGTGGGGTGCTTAATTATTGCAAATGGGTCACACTATCACGTCCTAGAAGGAATACGTCAAATTACAAGTCGCCCTGTATACGAATATATGTATAGATAGGTCAAGGAGCTTAAATATAGTACACACGGCTACATATCAAGCTATACATTTTCAGTATAAGCTGACCTCTCTCATTGTTTTTCCAAGGTAAACATAATCGTCTACAACTTCGAGTGTAGAGTCTCCGATCTTTATGATAGGGGTGTTAAGTGGGCATTTGACATGACCTTCATTTTGTCTATGTTCATTTTAAGACCCACTCTTACGGAAGCTCTACTGACTCTATGTCGTTGGCAAACCGAAGGTGAGTGATGTACTTGCCACTGATGTTGATGCCAACCCCTTTCCAGTCCAGAACCCTGGCACATCCTCCAGTGCAGCGGTAACAGTTTCGGAGGTATAACGTCTCCCTGTCTCATCCCTCGCTACCCAATCACGCGCCCATTGCCCGAAACGTGCCGGGTGGCAGTGCAACATATCCCTTTTTTTTCATACTTCTCTATTAGTTGTCACCTCGATAGTCACCCCCTTTCTAGCCATGTCATCGTTCACACAGTCCATCCATCGTTTCTTTGGTCTTCCCCTGCTCTTATAGCCATCGAAATTCATACTCAAAACTCTCCTCACGACATTTTCCTCATTCCTCCGCATCACATGCCCATACCATGACAACCGATTTCCGCACAACTTTTGAGTCTTCGATGCCACTTTTAAACTTCCTCTTATGTACTAATTTCTTATTCTATCCATTCGTGTAACACCACACATCCCTCTTACCTTACCTCAGCTGCATGCAATTACCTTTCATTCATCTCTTTTGTGGCCCAACATTCTGATTCATACAAGGCAGCAGGTAAAATTAATAAATAACTACGCATAGAAAATCTTCTACTCCATATTGAATAGTATACTTTTAATTTCAGACAGAGTCCATAGGGTTAGTACGATTAACAACATCTAGTGTTAGCTAAAGACACAGATCAACTAGGTAATACGGACTGGTATCCGCAACTCCCCGTCAATTAACTAACGGCCAGTTTCTTCACCAAAGTAACAGCCAAAGTAACGTCACAAAGTCAAAGTTACGGTTAAATTTGTTTCTTCACAACACAAGTGTACGGTCTCATCGCCGTACATTTTTCTGCTTACTCTGTAGCCTACTTTAGGCCAACGATGCGCGTCATAATTTAGTATTATAAAATAACATGACTAACGAATTTAAATATAGTGAACTTATAACTGTGTAGCTATCAACAACTGAGAGAAATAATCGCCTACCACTCTAGTACTGTTACTCTTAACTTAAATAAACTTCTACTTGTGCATCTTAGTGGAACGTGTTTCTCTATACAACTGAACAATCTTCACGACAAATCGGTGTACGGAGTTAACTACTACAACCCGTACAACAAGTTTAGCTGTTGCTTCGCTTTTGCCTCTAACTTTTACTGCTCAATATTTATTTATTTACTGAAAACAAAGGATTGAAATAGGTACACGTTAAAAATACAGTTTTACAAAATAAGCACTATTACCTTTCTCAAAACGTGTGGGTGAGCACTGCTCTCCTAGCTAGGTTATGGAAACCTGTGTTAAGGAGAAGCAGTCCGGTCCCCACGTAAAATTATACAAAGTGGAACTGGAACTACGACATTAAATTAAAACGAGCACAGTACTAGTCCATCGAAACATTTTAAAACACGAAGATTAGTAGTTAATGGAAAATTAAAAAATTGCAATTTTCAAACAAAATAAATAGCAGAATCAACTGCATCAAAAGTAAACACGCTTTATCTACGAAACGTCACTGACCTGTTGCGCGGCGCGGTGTCGGACGCAGCAAGCGGGGGGGGCGCGGGGCGTAGGTAGGTAGTAAAAGGGTCCCACATGACAGTCCGCCGGCAGGCGGTCGTTCATTAAAACTGTCAAAAACTGTTTTTATGAGGGACCGCCTGCCGGCGAACCGGAAATGTGTGGGGGCCCTAAAGTCGGAGAACAACAAATCAGCGGCCATAAACTCACTAAATTGCACGTTGTTAGTTAAAAGATCACTGATTGAATAATTAATCACATAATATCACATCACAATCAGAATTTACATCATCAATAGTCAAATTTTTAAATTTTCAAAGTGTCCACCGCTGTGCATTATGCACAAGCGACATCGTCTTATTAAATTTTCACGGACACGTCTTAACAAGTCCCCATCTGCCATTCTTTTAAGTTTGTCGAAGGCATTAATTATTTTATTTTTTAAATCGTCCACAGTGTTCACTTCTCGTGCATACACCTCGTTTTTTACGGCCCCCCACAAAAAGAAATCTAGTGGTGTCAGGTCCGGTGACCGTGCGGGCCATCGAATAGGTCCAAAACGGCCAATCCACTGGCTTTCAAAGAAATTCGTTAGTCGTTGTCTAACAGGCACTACGGAATGGGCGGGCGCACCATCCAATTGGTACCTACCACAGTCGTCCATACACGTCCAAAGGTAAATCGTCCGTATAGTCTGACACTGGCCCACTAAGAAGTTCTAAAAATTTCTCTGCATTTAACGTCCCATCAATAAACACTGGACCTATTATTTTGTTCCTATGAATTCCAGCCCAGACATTTAGTGAAAACCGGTACTGGAATGAAGACTCTCGACTTAAGCGCGGGTTTTCGTTACTCCAATATCTTAGGTTTTGTTTATTCCAAACTCCATTTCTTGTAAAAGTGCTCTCATCTGTCCACATAATATTAAATATGAAGTCAGGGTCGTCTGATATTTTGTCGAGAAGCCATCGGCAAAATAACAACCTGACTGGCCTATCTCTGGATAACAGTTCTTGAACTTTTCTGAACTTGTAAGGTCGCCGTGCATGCCGTTTCAAAATTCTATGGACAGTTCTGTGACTCACTTGAAACTGCCGCGCTGCGTTCCTGAGGCTACAAGTCGGGTTGTTTTCAAAATGTTGTAATATCCGCTCCTCGATTCTTGAATTTGAAGACACGCCCTCTCCTTGAGGAACCAAAGGCCGATTCTCGCGTAACCTCTGAACGGCCAGGGTAAAAACACGGCTGTTGGTAGGGCACGTTCGTGTGTGACCGTATCTCTCTCGATATGTACGCAATGCTAAAGCCGCATTTTGGTTACATTCTCCGTACGTAAGTACCATATCGGTGTACTCGGCAGCTGTGTACCTTATTTGAGGCATAATTAAACTACAAAACTTATAACCTATTAAATGCCTAATTAACTAACTAATATTACACTATCACTTAACAATAATTCACAATAACCTATGCACTAATCCAACTATCATAAATCGTCTTTAATCACAATAACAACTAGGTAAAACTTTTTCATAAAATCACGACAATGCGCCCGCGGCTCGTCTTGGGATAAAAACAGTAGATTTGTGCTCTCCTCAAAGGGCACCGCTATGCACTGACTGACATAGATTACCGAGTAATTAAAGAGTTCGGGACTTTTTGCCGAAAAAACTCCGCTCACACACACATTCGAAATTTTCTATGCACCACTAATGCATAATTTGCTTAAGTAAATATTTCTTTTTCTTTCATTGTAGTTTTTTGTGGGAATGGGTGGGATGCGTCAGAGCAGAATGGAATCGTATGACACCTTTCTCTGTCTTTCAAGCATATTGAGACGTAGATAATAGAATCGTACGTTTTGCACAGGTTCTTGACCTCACAATGTTTACCTATTATTACGGACTCAGATCTACATCATGTTGAAACATAAGAAAATGAAAAATAATTTCCTGTGCCTAAAGTATTGATTGGATTTGATTGATTTTTTGTATACGGGTAAAGAACATGATACTCTTTACGTGGTTTAAAGGAATGTCAATCGCCCTGCTCCACCTTGTATAATGGTTCTGATTAAATTGTTAATTTCGGAGAATTGAGTTAGACATTAAAGTAAAATAATTTAAGATAGATAGGTATATAATATGTGTGTGAGGGTGTGTGTGTGATTGGGTGTGTGGTGTGGGGGGGTGTGTGTGTGTGATTGGGTGTGTAGTGTGGGTGTTTGGTGTGGGTGTGAGAAGGAATATGCTGATGTGAAAGCTAAAGTAATTTTTGTCTGTACTGTACTGTTGTAGGTTAGGATTATTCAACGGCTATTTGAGCTGTTATCTAACATAAATCACTGTACATTTATCTGTGTATTATGTTAATAATCTGTGTAGTCTGTTTTATTTTATTAATAAAATAAGTATTAAAATGGCTTCAAGATCGTCCAAGTTCATCGGACGATGAACTTATCGTGCATTATTTAACGCACATTCACTGGCAGATAGCTGATGTTTATAGGAAGTAACTTAGATCACCTACTTACTTTTATTTTAGAAAAATAATTAGGGTTCCGCGCAAGAAAATTAAAACCCATGAAATCCGACATCCACGCGTGCGAAGCCGCGGGCAGAAGCTAATTTTCAATATATAAAAAAAAACCTGACTGATTGACAGACTCATTAACGCCCAGCCCAAACCCTTGGAGACGGAAAGCTGAAATTTTGCACAGCGGTTCCCTTTATAATGTAGACAAGGAATAAGGAAGGATTTTCGTTCTCGTGGGATATTTTCCGACATCCACGCGGGCGAAACCGCGGGCAAATGCTAATAATTAATATTATATTCCGAATTTGCGATCTTGACCGACCGCCGCGCCGGCCGCTCGCACTGCCATATTGGAATAAAAACCGGCCAAATGCGTGTCGGACCACGCAAAAAGAAGAGTTCCGTAGTTGGGATGAATTTATTACAAAAACCAACTTAACATTGTAAGTAGTTGAAATAAATGTTTCCCCATACACCGATATACTTACGTCACGTTCAATTCTCCAACTGCAAATGTAAGTTTGTAATTGCAAAAAAACATTTTTTATGTGAAAAAATCAAATTAACGATTTTCGGGTTTTTTTCTTTATTTGTGACGTGAGACCTTGCTTCTTGCCAAATTTCGTGATTCTAGGTCAACGGGAAGTACCCTAATCCTCGGTTTAGATTTATTTGCGAGTATCAAAATATGTCGCATACGTGGCCGTATTTTTTTATTGCGTTGACTCAGAAGCATGATATTTTTAGAGATCCAAAGGCCGTAGACCTACCTACCCATTTGTTATTAATTTTAACGTGATACCTCCACGCGTTCCTAGGAAAAAGGGTCTTAACAGACTGACAGGCCGACAACGAAGTGATCCTATATGGGTTCCGTTTTTCCTTTTAAGTTACGGAACCCTAAAACTGGTACCTAAAAGTAAAACTAGTTTTTCGAGAATATCTTCTCTATAACGACACCGAGGTTAAAAATAGCTAATACAAAAATCAATTTCGTGCAACTTTTGTCGGAAACAGTAATAATTATATTTTAATCAGACATAGTTCACGAGTTAGAGAACCTACCTAGGAGTCAAGAAGTTATTTGGTAAGAGTGTTCACTTTAATTAACTTCAATATTTATTAGTAGCGTGTACATAGGTAGGTATTTATAGCTGCGGAGGAGTTATTAATAATCATTTATTCCAGCAAGGCGAAACTTCTTTTATATTACAGGGTGTTTTGATGCACAAAACACCATGTATTATAAAAGTAGTTTTTTTAGACTAAATAAATCTAAGAAACTGCGATAGACACTTTTTAAACAGAAGTTATAGACAAAAAGATTCGACCAGTTTTGTAAAAATAAAACTTATTTTGGCTCCTGAGGTTTGTCCCTTACGTTATCCCATATGTCCACTGTCGATATACAGGATGTTTTGATGCACAAAACACCATGTATTATAAAAGTAGTTTTATTAGACTAAATAAATCTAAGAAACTTTGCCATAGACACTTTTTAAACAGAAGTTATAGACATAAAGTTTCGACCAGTTTAGTAAAAATAAAACTTATTTTGACTCCTGAGGTTTGTCCTTTACGTTATTATGACTCCTGAGGTTTGTCCCTTGCGTTATTTCATATTTCCACTGTCGATATACAGGGTGTTTGGTACATCGTTAGCCATAGGAAAACGATGGATAGGAGGGGTCATGTGCTCCCTCTCACCACACTTCTCCACACTCTCCCCTTCTTACCTCCCGTCAGACAAAAAACGTGACAACAAAAATGTTACACAAAAAAGTGACAATGTTACGCTTGTATATCACTCCTCAGATTTTTTCCTTATTTTTGGAGCTCGTGGCTAAGTAATAATAGCCTCACCCGCAAGGGTCGATCCATCAGGTTAAGCTACGCTTGCCGGGTTGATCCGTAGATGTCTGACCATGTTTACATACCGAGACGCCTCCGTGCCTCGGAGAGCTCGTTAATCCGTTGATCCCGGCTGGAATCTGTGATCTTTGACAGTCGTGGATCTTTGACAGCCGTTGCGGGTTGTCAGAGGCCCGAAAGTCTGACAACCAGTCGTAGCAAGGGATATCGTTTTACCCAGTACTGGGTTGTGGAGGTTAGATAGGCAATCGCTCCATGTAAAATACTGGTATTCAGCTGCTTCCGGTTAGACTGGAAGGCGACCCCAACATAGTTGTGAAAAGGCTAGGCAGATTGATTGATTTTATCCATACCTTATATGAAAAATCGATTGTCAAGGAGTAAACACCAAAAATATTATGAGTGGGAGGTGGGGAGGGGGTTTGTTGTATGCTAAGGGGGGTGGTGAAAGGGGGATGGGGAGGAGAGGATGAGGGGAGAAGGCGGAGATGGGGAGAGGAGGTGGTGAATGGGGGAGCGGAGAGGGGAGGGGAGATAGGGGGAGGGAAGATGGTGAAAGGGTGAGGGGAGGGGGAAAGAGGGGGAGGGGAGGTGGTGACAGGGGAGGGAAGAAAGGGGTGACTGGGAGAGCCTTTACACCTTAAAGTTGCTTTTTGTATAGCACTATTCATGGAAGAAACCCTGCCCGACGGAAATGACCGAAAAATAGAAGGTCGGTACGGCACAAAAAACAGGAGTAAACTCCAGTCGTGCGTCAGAGCTGACACACACATCTTTTTTTTTATTTAAGTTCAAAGGATGAATTTTGGGATTTTTCAAAAATAATAAAAAAAATTGACATAAAAATTCCCGTGGGGCCCAGAATTTTTTTGGAGCCTGAGGAGCATAATATGACCTCTCCTATCCTCGGATGGTTAAAATTAGATTGTCGTTTCACCATTCTTACAGAAATAGCGAGATATTTTGTTAAGTTTAATTAAATACGGAAAAGTTTGAGAATTAGGAGAAAGCAGAACGCAAGAGCTCGCAAATTTTAACACCCCGCATCGGAAAGGTAAGGTTTTTTTTTGACCATACATACATAAATAGGAGATACTTTATCGTTGTTGACTTATGCAGAAAGGTTAGCATCCAGTCTCAGATAGGTAAAATTTTCTTTTGACAATTTACTTATTTAATTATTTATTTTATTTTTTTTTTATTAACATAGGAGTTATTTTGTCGACCTATGCAGAAAAGTTTGTAAACGAAGAAAATAATATATAACATGAAAGAGCGAGCGAAGCAAGCTCGAAAATTTTAGCATGCTACGTTTATATTTTGCATACCTACATAGGGGGCAGAAGGTCGTCCAACTACAAACTGCCTATTTTCTTTTTTAACCGACTTCAAAAAGAAGGAGGTTCTCAATTCGTCGGAACCTTTTTTTATTTTTTTTTTTGTATGTTCCCCGATTACTCGGAGATGGCTAGACCGATTTGATTTTTTTTTGTTTTATTCGAAAGGGTCACACACACAAAAAAAAAAAAAAAAAAAAGAGTCATCAGTTGGTCCCATATAAAATTGATTGACTTTGCTTTGGTAGTTTTTGAGTTAGCTTCAATAATACGTATTTTTTCCCCACTTTTATATGGATGATGTTCTAGTGTGTTTTGCAGGTAGTGGTATTAGAATTTGTGTGGGGTAGGAACCACAACTAAAAAGTGAAAAATAAAAACTTTTTTACAAAAAAATACAACCGACTTCCAAAAACAACACTACAAAGTGAAAAATAACTTTAATTTCGGAAGTCGGTGGAAAAAAACCAAAGTACATTTAACTAGACACCGACTTCCGAAATTAAAGTTATTTTTCACTTTGTAGTGTTGTTTTTGGAAGTCGGTTGTATTTTTTTTTTTTATTACTTCTCGAGATTTGAGGATCCCCCAGAACCGTGGGGCCGGGGAGGATATAAATAAGAATAACTGACAGCCACACTCAGAAAGGTTCATTAAATTAGTCCTAATGAGTACTTAACTAATTAGCATTAAATCCGTTAATCAACGGTACATCCCAGAGACAGAATTTGAGGGTTCATTAGCTAATGCCAGTTCTAAGTGTAAGTAGGGCGAATCATCTTAGAATCATCATATCGATTGCGTATCGATAAAGCCTTGGTGTAGCCACATTTAAAGTGTTGATATTAAATAACATTAAAGTTTATTTATACACGTTGAAAACTATTATTCATAGTAATATAAATGTCAATCAGTTCTTCTACTGTAAGTTTTTACTAAATTGCAAAGCGAGACAGCTATTTTCAATAAAATAAACGATTGCGATCTTTTTTCTATGGCATCACTGCAAACTGTCAACTATCAATGTCAAATCATATAAGTAGATGTTCTATTTACGTATTTTGTTTGTGTTTCATTCACCGGGCGAGAAAGTTTTGTTTTGTGATTTTTTTTAACCGATTTCAAAAAAAGTAGGAGGTTCTCAATTCGAATGTTTATATTTTTTTTTAATGTATGATCGGGTATAACTTCGTCATATATTATACGATTCATACACGAAATCTCTTAAGAGGTCATTGTACTCATCATTATGAACAACTTTTATTATGGGACCAAACCTGAAATCGCGAAAAAAAAATCAGCTGTTCAGTACATTTATCTATATCAAATTCGTCAAAATGTAGGGAGAGAAGAGAGAAGTCGGTGGCAAAAAACTAAAATACAGATCCAAAGACACCGACTTCCGAAATTAAAGTTATTTTTCACTTTGTAGTGTTTTTTTTGGAAATCGGTTTTTTTTTGTAAAAAGTTTTTATTTCATCTGTACCACCTCGGTCCTACTTCTCTATATCTTCTGGCATAATCCACAAACTCAATAAAGTCTGCCAAATCAGACATCATTGCTTTTAAACGTGTAGGTAATGAAGGTAATTGGTCTGTGAGGTAATGCAAGCGAATTCACTGGTAAAAATAAAAGTATAACCCCAACCGAAGATTTCAAAATCAATCATTAAAAAGTTAAGTAAAGGTTTTGCTGTACTTAACTTTAATTGTCATTAAGGTACGCTAATGAACCGTTAACTGACTCTGAGAGTGAACTTTTTTTAACTTTTACTAAGGAGCGCTTTAAGTAACCATTAGACGTCTCTGTGTGGCTGTAAGACACTATTGCGTGGCCCCCTCAAGCGCCAGGCCGTCAGCGGTCGTCAACATTCGTCAGCGGTCGTCACTGTATCTCAAGTTAGAATATATTTATTTACAATAAAGTATATATAAATAAATAAATAGAATATATTTCAAGTTTTGTAATTAAAGTCAAATGTTTTTATCGCCGGTTTAACCTCCCATACCATTAAAACTCCTCCTTCCTTATTTATTTATTCATTTTTTTTTTTCTTCTTTTTATTAAATGGGCCTCTGATAGAAGTAAGTATAGATCCATGATATAGATAGATGTTGACGTTGACGTATGTGACAGATTGCGATGCCTTTCTTTTTTATTGTGGAGAAATGCTCATGCATACTGCACTACCACGGGGAGATAGTGCGGTTATGTGGGACTCTAACCCACTAAAACTCCACGGTGTCCTCCTCTGCCGCTTAACGGCGGGAACAATCTGTGGATAACGTCTTGAGTAGTGTATTTGTTGCTTTTATTGCAAGTTTTATATTGTATGCCTACTGTGTAATATACTGTTTGTTATTCCTATCAAATAAAATAAAACACGGGCACGCGTTAGCACTCATCCGCGAACCCGCCACGGCTGTCCGTCACCATACCCTCCTCTGGGGAGTACCTACTCCCTATCACCGGCGCACCAGAACACCTTGCACGCCGTGACCACCCCAGGGACCAAACCAGCACATGGGCGCCAGACGACCCCGTGCCTGGGCACCCTTGGTCCCCCTGTGACGGGTCAGGTAATTGGCCCCGCCGCCTGCTAAATTTCAGCCGCAGAGGATAGGGAGAGCGGCCAACGTCATACCGACACTCCTCCTCCCCTGCGGTCCCACCGCGTCCGCCATCAACCGGTGGCGGCCCCGTCAAGCCGCGGAAGGTAGGGAGAGCGGCGCACAGCAATACCGATACTCCTCTCCCGCCGCGGCCTCCAACCCTCAGTCGCGATGCCTCCCAAAAGACATCGCGGCCCGCCTCAGTTGCGCTGTTGCCCAAGCGGCCACCGCAACCTACCCGTTGGCCGCTACGTCGTCGGCTTACCAGGAAAAGCCCTGACGAGCGGCCCCTCCTCCAAGCCACGGCTACTGAGCCCCTTCTCCTCGACAATGCGGGAACTCACCTGGGGGGAGATTGCGATGCCTTATAAGTTCATTGTGATGTGAAGCACAGGTAAACTTCCCGTTGAGGACCCTGATTGTCCCCTGCCCCCCGTCACGCCGGACGAGGTGCAGGAGATAATCAAGGGTCTAAAACCCCGCAAAGCCCCTGGTTCAGATGGACTCACCAATAGGGTGTTCCAACTGTTCCCAGCAAATTTAATTATGCTAATGACCATCATCTTCAATGGTGCCATGAGCAATAATATTTTCCCCCAAGCCTGGAAACAGGCCACCGTTATCGGTATACCTAAGCCCGGCAAGCCCAAGAGCGAGCCCACTAGTTACCGCCCCATTAGCTTGCTCAATGTTCTCGGCAAGATCTATGAGAGACTTATTTATAAGCGACTCAGAGATTATGCCGAGACAAAGGGCCTCATCCCGAACGAACAGTATGGGTTCCGAACCCAGCACTCCTGTGTGCAACAGGTTCACCGTATCGTCGAACACATAAGCGCTAAATTTCAGCGCAGTTTGATGACGGGCGCGGTCTTTTTCGATATAGCGAAAGCGTTTGACAAAGTCTGGCACAACGGCTTAATTTATAAGCTGTACAAACTCGGAGTGCCTGACCGTATCGTGCTCATCCTACGAGACTTTTTGTCGAACCGTACTTTTCGTTACCGTATTGAAGGGGCACTTTCTGCCCCCCATCCGATTCGCGCGGGGGTCCCACAGGGCTCCGTAATTTCTCCCCTTATTTTTACATTATTTACTAGCGACATCCCGAAAAGTAAAAAGGCTCAGTTGGCTCTGTTTGCAGACGATACGGCCATATACTGTTCGGGACGTGACCAAAACGCGATAGCTCGTAACCTCCAAACAGCAGTCGATACCCTCGGCTGCTGGTTCCGTCGGTGGAGAATCGAGGTCAATCCTGACAAGAGTCAAGCGGTTCTCTTTTTGAAACCGTATTTCTCACGTTCCATTCCCCGACCAATCACCATGTTTGGTAAGCCGATCCCTTGGGAGAAGCGAGCCAAATATCTGGGGGTGACTCTCGATCAACGCCTCTCCTTTGCGGAGCACATTAAGCTGGTACGTTCACGGGCCGCTTTTGCCCTCGGTAGATTACATTACGTTTTAAATGCACGCAGCAAACTATCTCTTAAGTGCAAATTGCGCATTTACACTGCGTGCATTCGTCCCATCATGACGTATGCGGGTTCGGTATTTGTACACGCCAAACCCCGCTATCTGCATCGGATGCAGACATTACAAAACCGTTTCCTCCGAAGGATAACGGGCGCCCCTTGGTTCGTTCGGAACGCGGACCTCCACCTTGACCTCAGGATCCCCACGATCCATCAATTTTTGAAGCGCGGCTCGAAGCGTTTTTTTGATGCCGCCGCGAAGCATCGCAACCCTTTGGTTGTCGAGGCCGCGCGCTATGCCCCCTCTAAAATTAGTAAGACTCGCCGTCCGCAACATATTCTCACCGACCCTGATGACCCCATAACCCTTCTTCAGGAGAGTAGCAAGGCCACCAGTACGGTTTACAAACGTAGACCACCCAGGAATACATTCCGACCTCGCCGCCGAGGTCGCAATCGTAACCGCCCCCCCCCCCCCCCCCTATCCCCTACTCGGTGAAGCTGTGCCAGCTGGGGGCACAGCTGAGCCTGTAGCGCTTATCCCCCCCATTATGATCCAGCCTGCCCCGTCTGGCTGTCATATTATTATTAGCGACGCTCAGTCGTCTAATAATTTACTCTAGTTTTAAGCCTGGCCGGGGGCTTTAAGTTCGCTTAAAGAACCCACAGGAAACGCCCGGTTGAGCAGTCTCGACCCTCAGTGGTCAACTGCGAGATGCCATGTATAAATAACTATAATAACTAATAACTAGCACAGGTAAACTGCTTTCGGTGCTGAAAAGTTAACGTAAGGTTCAACATGACTGTGATAATTTAAATCACAATGACTCACAATAAATAACTTAAGGGGCATTCTATTTTTACCTGCTCAGAGAACACTAAAGTATGGGACAAAACTGAAAAAATAGCCAAACTGTGGAGTAACTTAAGAGACGTGAAGTTAAAGTACTCGATTGTAATTGACGTAAAGACGAAATACTGTGCGGAGACTGATATTGGTTTTTATACTCAAACATCAGGTTTTAATTTACGGAATAATATACCTAATTCTTTTTATTAAGGAACGGTATTATACCACAGTACAATATTCATTATTTACAAGCATCCGAAGTTGAGACAAAAATTTTGTTGTTGTTTATTTTCGATGTTACGAGTATGACAGCGAAAATAATATTTTTTTTAATGATAGACTAGTGAGTAATTGGTTGTCGTATCGCAAAAGGTGCGGACACAGATAATATGCATGGAGTTAGATGGTGCCGATTCTGTTGTGCGCAAACTAAACTTAATTTAGGCTATTGCTAACTTTTTCTCTCTATTATGACAAGAAAGGGATGGAAGTAAATTAGAGCTGTCAAATTAGTTAGAACTAATTTTTCCATAGACATTTAGACGACACGTAAAAACATGTCGACTAAAAAACACGGTGAAGCGCAAGGCGTGAACTAGTTTGAAATCTCCAACTTAGTTCATAGCTATAGCCGTCCTTTTCTCGCGCTGCCTGTTAGTAAAAGATAGCGATTCTCTAATTTTAGTTTAGTGCATTCACAAGAGAATCGGCACCAGTACTACTTAATAGTGGTGGAACAAGGTTAAAAGTAAAAAAAGATTTGGCTGGGATGGCCTAGATCCCATCATGTACAATCTACTGGGATGGGCTGAAATTTACTTATCCACATCGCTGTCAATAGGAAAAGCAGCATTGCTACGTTTCAACGTCCATCCATCATCATCATCTTTGTCATCCATTGCAAAGATGGGTTCTCGGGCCGTATCCGCGCAGGCAAGCCACTTTCCAGGCGTTCCCCGCATCGGTCAAACACGGCACTTCAGAGTCAACCTGAGAAGGGGCTAATATTCTAGTGGTTAACTTTTCGGTGCTGTGGACCGAGAACAGGATATGTAAGCTTACACTAGAAATTTTGCGGATGCAATGCCTTAAATGGCCATTTAAATGTTTAAAAATATTATTTGGTCTAAGTGAGCGATGTTCAAATAGTAATAATAGCTAGAAGCGACAGAAAACGATTAAAATCATTATCAGTGTGGTTTTTTTTAGTAACATATTTTTTGTATTTGTTTAAACAGTTTTTTATTAATCGTGATTGAAAATGGCAAACGAAAAGTGCGAAGACAAGGAAGTTTGTGAAATATCGAAGTTAATGGAAACTTTTGGCAAATATCAGATAATACAGTACACTCTGATATGTTTGCCTTTTATGTTTGTGACTATGATCAATATTAACTACATATTTGTTGCTGGAGATATTAACTACAGGTGAGTGAAAGACACATTGAAATACTTAAAATCACGTCCGTAAAGACAGCTTTCGGAAGTGTAGCGCACACACATTTCGTCAGTTATGTTACAAGTCCCATGTTATAGAAGGCTATGGTCAGCCTATCGGCACTAAGCAGGCACAACTCCAGACTTAAATCTGCTACCAAAAACTTTCTGAGAATGCAAGAACCCAATAACATTTTCCCTCTCCTCCAGAACAAAACGTGTGACAGGGTTTTTAGTTTTCTTCTGTAGGGAACTTAAGTAATTTTTTTTATATAGGTACTTTTATTTGACAAATCTTAAATACAATATTATACTAACACTAAAATATATATAATAATATACTTACAAAAAATATTTAAAGAAAAAAAGGGAAGCTCTTTGGGCATTTAATAGACTATGTGTGGAATTACGTCCGATACCTGGCAGCTGCTCTTCTGGATAATATTCTCGGAACGTTATTGTTTCTGTCAACTGTGAAAAATATTATCATCATCCTCCTGTTGTTATACCTATTTATTTGGCCTCTGCGTAGCATGTCTTCTTCTTCCATCTCTTTAGCCGTCATTCATGCGTATCGATTACATAATACGAACTGTTCATACTTAGATGTCGAATCAACGAATGCGAAGGCCAAGACTCAACAAGTTTTTACCCCAGCTGGTGGCCAAACTCAACCATAGACAGATGCTCAACTCCAGTGCTCAGACAAGACGCCGAGCCCTTCTGCACCAACGCCAGCTTCACTGATAAGCTGGAGACGTGTACTGACTGGATCTACGAGGCGAACAACACTGTTATCGCTGCGGTAACTAGTTTAGTATTAGTTAGAATTTTAGTTTTTTTAATGAAAAATCCCGGACTAAATCATTTGAAGCCAATTTGAAAAGGATTTACGGCGCGACTATACTGGAATTTAAGTTATTATATGTATACATAGGTGATGCTATATAACTTAATATAACACAACTTTGTTAATAATTAAAAGTTCCAAAATACCTAAAACTTTAGCAAAAGACACTAATTAAACATTTTATTTTTCGTAATTTTCATCATTAGGTACTTCATAAAAAATGTTCCACTCTAACTCAAAAATTACTTAACTTCGGTAGAGCATTTGGTGGCTTAGGTCGTTGCATTTTAACCCTACTTTGACGTCTTGCAAGGAATACGTCGCGCGTCGAGTTACCAGTAACCCTGTATACAACGACGTCACTCAACTGTAGTGACGGGTCGAGAGAATATTCTCTCTCGGAGATATTATGTTCTCCGATCGAAAATATTTTGCAATATTCTTTTCGATTACGGAGAATTTATGAGAATTTAAAATATAAATAGTTTAAAAATAGTAATTTATTTGTGATGGACAGGAGGAAATAAATGCTGCTAATACCAAGTCTCATCCTGTTGTTTCTGATGCATGTAATCAGTGTTGCCATAAATTGTAAATCCGTAATTAGCTGTCAGATTGGTTTTTGTTTAAGTAAAATTGTTAAAGAGTTGTGGATTTTGTAGTAAATAAATAAACGACCAAATACGTGTTAAATTACAAAATCGATGTCTGTTTCAAAGAAATGGAGATTATTATTTTGTTTTTAATTATTTATCTTTCCTATATTTTTTTTTATTTTATTACCTAATAAGCTAATTATCTATAAATCATATAGCATATACCTTACGTAATTTTAAGAGAATTTATGAGAATTTTCTCGGAAATATTCTCGGGAATGTTCTCGCTTAAGAGAATTTAAGTTATGGAGTTGATTAGTTTGACGCTACCTTTGTAAAACGTTCAAATAAACTCAAAACGATTACTAAAATTTATCGATATAATAGAGTCATCCAATTTTTAAATTGTCGTAAATTCCCTTCCAAAAGAATATTTTCGAGAACATAACAGCAATGTAACTGAGGTCTAGTACCCTAGCTTAGGGTCACATCGTGAGGTCATCCGATGAAAGTAAGATGGCGTACTGGAAGTGCCGTCCCTGTCACGGATCCGACCCACTTTTAACGGCATGATTCTATGACGACACCAAAAGGTAGACGATAATCCCGACTGCGAATAAACAGAACCGAGAAGCAGGAAACAAGACACTAGCCTTGTTAGGGCTCCGTACCAAAATGATAAAAAAAAACCTTTATGGTGCGACTCAGTCTGTCTGTCTGTCCGTATGTCGCAGCTATAACTCAAGAACTACTAATGCTATCAACTTGAAATTTGGAACAGTTTGGAGAAAGACGAGAAGCAAGGAGAATATTCTCGGGAATTTACCATCACAAAATAATTGGTCCTATTGTGAATAATGCTCACCTGTGCAGTGCGCCCCAATCCTAAGGGTTTATGATTAGTTAGCGAAACTCCGCAAACGTGATGGGTGTCGATATCTAAACACGAATAAAAACAACAGATCGTTGACCACGAAAAAAATAATATCAAGTCATTATAGTTTTGTTATATCATGCGGTTATCATGCAGTTATCGATAGCGGCGTTTCGCTAACTAATTTAATTTGAACCTGTATCAGTTATTCCCAGAATTTTGTTTATCTGGTTTAATCCAAACCCAAGTTATGAGATGAGGGTTCAGAAAAACCTTGTGCTTCGCTTGGCTCGTGTTATCGGTATGTTGTCAAGCCTCAATCTTACCTCTCCCTGTTCCAAAAAAAGTGTTCATATTCTAGCTGGACCTGGCCTGTCAGCCGTGGAAGATCAACCTGATCGGCACCATCCACAGCACTGGCATGCTGGTCTCCATGTTAGTGTCAGGATGGATGTCAGATAGGTGAGATTTTCATATATTATGTTAGCAAGTACTGTAAGTAGATGGGCACTTCTGCCGTATTAGGAGGCAGGCAGATACAATACGTCACAAATTTTGTGACAGCACCCTAATTGCGTAATAGGTACACTACCAATCGAAATTTGAATCATTTTGAAGCAAATTGCTAATCCATTGCTTCAAATAATGTTCGAAAAATTTTGCTGCTCGAAAAGGTTGCTGAACTGTCAAAATGAAACCGATTCCGATTGATAGTGTGATATACAATTGCCCCGCAGAATCAGGAGACAAGAGATAACATCTGCCTTTGAAATGTTTAAAGTTAGGTGTTATGAAAGCCTGCTTATTGAGTTCAATAATAGTAAATAAGGACTTAATCCAGGTCAAATGAAATGTTCCAGGTTCGGTCGCAAGCCAACGCTAATATTCTGCGTGGTCGGCGGCAGCATCGGCCTCCTCAAAACGTTCGCGACCACATACTACTTATACGTCATCATCGAGTTCGTGGAGGCAGCTGTCACTGGCGGCTCGTATGCTGCCGCTATGGTCATATGTGAGTATATTGTTCTACAGTACTTTACCTCTGATATCGCATTACTGTTAAAATCACAGTGATCGTATCATCGTTTTAATAACGGTCGGGTTGGTTGGGTTGCTGTCACTGACAAACTTCTGTCAAAATCACAATGATCTTTAGGTATTCTTGTTACAATAAGGTTGCTGTTGGGTGGATGCTGCCAGAGATAAAATAACTGCGAAAGGCAGTCCTTACACAGTTAGTTCAGCTCTTACTCGTATTGTTAGCAACTTATCGTTTTTATCATTATCATCATCATTTCAGCCGAAAGTAGTCCACTGCTAGATGTCACCGTAATGACCGGTTCTTCTATACTCTACTATTACTGTCGATTTATTGTACCAAATCAATAAGCTGTCGGCAAATGACCTACATAATTATGCTAAAACCTAGCACCCGTTGCGTATAATATGCGATGTTTTCTTGAACATGTTTCGGAAAACCCGTAAAAATTAGGTCACAGTAATGGGTAACCATTGCTTATAACGGTGAAGCAAAAGATAGACTGCCGAAAGCCGAGATGAACCGGAGGACCTTTAGATCTTCAGTCTAACGTTCTCCCAACTATTTCGGCTTGTGTCGATAGGCACCATATTTTATTATTCATTAAAATGTAAAAGTATCACATCTCCTCTGCCTAACCCGTAGGGGAAATGTTATGTACATTTTGGCGTAGTTGTGAGGCCACACATTATTAGTGTTAAAACATTATTTTCACATTTTTTTTTGTTATTTCTGCTTTGTGTTTCACGAACTGTGTCCAATAAACGTTTTTCTTTCTTTCTATATAACATAATATATCATTTTAAAGCTGATTATCGGATCCATGATACGTAGCCAATTTCGGTTTACAGTTTGCCAACTCATCGTTTAGGTACTTATCCATACTAATATACTATAATAATAATATACTAATATACTAATACTATTATACTATACTAATACAAATAAACATACATTATATTATAAATTAGAAAATAACTCTGTCTGTCGGTCTGTTACCTTTTCACGCCTAAACCACTGAATGGATTTCAATAAAATTTGGCAAGGCATAGATGGCATCCTGGGAAAGGACATAAGCTACTTTTTGTCTCAAAAATAATCCTACAGGGGGTGATATAGGGGATGAAAGTTTGTATGGAAAACCCAGCATTTCGTAAGTTAGGGATATGAAAATTAAAATTTATGCTTTTGGTAGGATAGAAATGTGGTTCAGCGTTTTTTAAAATTTTCCCCTGAGGGGGTAAAATAGGGATTGATTTTAAAATTCACAAATAACATTAAAACAGTTGTGTACCTACCTCTTTTTAAGAGATTTAAGGTATCGGAAATGTAGTTATAGTTCGTATCTTGAGGTAATATTTATTCTTTATTACATTCGACATTTTTACGACGAAATTATTACAACAAATAACTTTTGAACAAGTAGACACTCGGTCAAAAGTTATTTGTTATATTAGAGCGTGACAGGTGTAATAAATTTTAACTAAACAAAGTCCCCCCGCCGCGTCTGGCTGTCTGTTTGAACGCGATAAACTCAAAAACTGCCGAACGGATTTTCATACGGTTTTCACCAGTGAACGGAGTGACTCAGTGTATAACTCATTAATGTTTTGTGTAAATTGGCTGAAATATAACGATGATTGTAGAAGATGTCGCAAAAAATCATGCCGACTGGGAACTTTATACCCACAATTCACGGCTACGGAATATCGTAGCGATTTGAGTTTGCAGTTATATCGGACGGCCCTATGTTCTATACCTCCCATGGGATGTTTTGCGACATCCACGCGGGCGAAGCCGCGGGCAAAAGCTAGTTTTCTATATTTTCCAATATTAGAGAAAGCAAGCTTTGTGCTTTTCTTATCATGTTTTCTATCTTTTTCAGTATTAGAGATAGCAAGCACAAAGCACAGACTACTAGCAGGTGTTCTATTCTCGTATGCAACCTACCTGGGCGAGTGTATGTTCGCCTGCATCGCCATGTTCGTGCCTTACTGGAAGACGCTCATCCGCATCATCAACGGACCGCTCATCTTTTTCATTATCTCTATCTTCCTCGTTTATGAGAGCCCCAGGTGGCAAATCCTTAACGGGAAACATGACAAAGCTAAAGCATCAATGAAACGAATAGCAAGAACGAATAAAATTAACATTAACTATGAAGAATTAGCGGCAATGACTGAAGTTGAACTTAAAGATAAGTTTGATATTGCTGAACACCAGATTAAAGAGAGTTACGGCGATATTTTTACTTCTAAAGCCATTATGAAGAGACTGTTAGTAGGAGCGATGTGTCGGTTCACTTCTAGTTTCGTGTACTACGGCTTGATGATAAACTCCGTGTGGCTGCCGGGGGATAAGTACGTGAACTTCTTGCTGTCCACCGTGATGTCGTTTCCAGGAGAGATAATCTGTTTGTACTTGATGAACAAGTTTGGCAGGAAGTTTCCGCTGATGGGAGGATATTTCTTATGTGGCGCAGTGTGTGTTGTGTCTGCGTTAGTACCGGATCGTAAGTGGAGATTTGAACAAATAACTTATTGCCCCTTTACAAATATGCAAAAAATATATAGTTGACTCACTGACTTATATTAATACACTTCTGGACACATCTTTTGGCCCACCTTGTATTTTCAGTTTCGTTTGGTCCTAGCTAAAATTTTATATTAGGTCGAGCAAAAAGTTTTTATGCAGTTTTGAACCTGGCACATTCACAATTTCATTCAATAGTCATTTTTTGAATTTCGAACACAGAATTTAAAGAAACAAAAGACAATTTGGAGCCTGTTTGTTGATATCAAACAATCGAATACTAAGAAAACTTGGTTTTATTGGTTTACTTGGATTTAATTCTTGAAAAAGTGATTGATATCTTTGGTTTTGCAACAAACATTACTTATTCTTAACATTAAGGTGAGGTTCTATCAATAATCTATGGATACTTCACCTGAAGTCGCCGCCCAAGCTGTGGCACTTATTCAGGCCGGACACAGCCAAAGAAACGTGAGTGCTCAACTTAATTTAAGTCGATCTGCGGTCCGAAATGTTTATCGGAGGTACCTAGAGACTGGCGGCTTTGTTCGTCGCCAAGGAAGGCCACGATCTCGGGTCACAACTGAAAGGTAGGATCTATTCATCGTGACGACCAGCTTGAGAAATCGTCACCTTACCTCCATTGAGATACAAAACCAACTTCGCGACTTCCACGGAGTATCTGTGAGCGCTCGAACTGTTCGGAGAAGGTTAAAAGAACGCGATATGGTACCACACAAGCCAGCTAATGGTCCCAAACTAACGCGAGCCCACCGAACAGCGCGCCTTCATTTCGCACGCAGTTATTTAAATTGGACACAGCAAGATTGGAGCCGTGTACTCTTTTCTGATGAGTCTAAAATTGTGTTACATGGCAATGATGGAAGGAAGAAGGTCTACCGACGTAAGGGAGAGCGTTTCGCACAATGCTGCTTTGAAGAGAGGGTTGCTTATGGCGGTGGCTCATGGACTGTCTGGGGCGGTATATCCGCGAGCGGCAAAACTCAACTTGAGGTTGTTACAGGACCACGGCTGCCAACATTAAATGCTGAAAGGTACATTCGTGAGTGCTTAGAACCTCACGTGATACCATACGCGGACTATGTGGGCCCAAATTTCCTTTTTATGCATGATAATGCAAGAGCCCATGCGGCCGGCATCGTCAGGGAATATCTTCGGGATGTGAACATCACAGTTATGGACTGGCCAGCCAGAAGCCCAGACATGAACCCCATTGAGCACATGTGGGACGAGCTAAAAAGACGTGTTAGGGCTCGTCAGCCAGTTGCCCAGACGATGCAGGAGTTGAAAACTGCCATAGAAGAGGAATGGGAGATGATCCCTCAAAATTTCATAGAGCGGTTGATAAACTCTATGCCTAATCGTATGAGAGCTGTGGTAGATGCCCATGGAGGCAACACGCGTTATTAAATTAAACCTTTATTTGATAAAACATGTTTTTTATTCAAAAATCAATTGCCTTTAACAAGGCGCATATCCGACTTGTTAGGCGTAGCTCCATGTCGTATGGTATTCTGAATTCAAATTTAAAACAATACGATCGAAAAAGATGGTAAAATGTATCAGGTTTAAAACTGCATCAACAGTTTTTGTTCAATCTAGCAATCATATTTCGGTAGGGGCCATCGAAACCTAAACTCTAAGGTGGGCCAATAGATGTGTCCAGAAGTGTATTAGCATATATCGAGGGTGTACTGCGAAAACCTGCTAACCAACATTTTTGACAAAAATTAGATAAATGCATTAAGATTCTCATCTTGTTGAGCTTTTTATACGGGTAAAACCGGCTAAGCGCTACGTTAAACGGTTTAGAAGATACTTCATGGATTTACTAAAATTATAGTATTTTAATTAGTTATAGACTTTTAAAACGCAGTAACTCATAACTCATAACTGAGTCGACTGCACTTAGTTGGTTTTCGCAGTAAACCCTCGATATACCCAAATGCGTACGTCCCTACCGCCATCGCTATCACTTTGTAAATTACACAGTAATATTTTATGCACAAACAAATTTTGTCTTTCCAGAATACGTCTGGGCGAAGATCACGCTGTTCCTCATGGGCAAAGTGATCATCTCTGTGTGTTTTACTGGCGCCATCACTTACACAATGGAGCTGTTCCCCACCAGTGTGCGAGGCACGCTGCTGGGGCTCGGAGCCTTCGCGTTCAGGGTCGGCGGCATGCTTGCACCACTCTTACCTATTCTGGTAACCACTTCGATCGAAATATTGATCTAGACATATTCGTTATATAAGGTTAATTATTAAGGTGTTGTTGTACATCACAGGGTTTTGTTCTACGCCTTGCTAAACCAAATTACTCTCATTTTATATACCATTTGTTTATTTTTTGCAGAACACCGTATCTACCGCACTACCATTTACATTATTTGGCTGTTCCGCCATCACGGCGGGCGTACTCCTCTGCATCACTCCTGAGACGAAGGGCATGCCTCTCTTCGATACCATCAAGCAAGTGGAAGAATGCGACAGAGTCGGCAAAGTCAGAAAAGCGGAGGAAAAAGAGAAAAGAGAGAAAACAGTTGACTGCTCTATGGAGACTGTTGTGAGCAGCATATGACGTATTTTTAGTTCATTTATTGCTAGATATTATGTAATAAAGTATTGAAATTATGCACAGAAGTGTTCTCGCGCCATGTCTCCTTTTTTAGAAACCCATCGGCTCCCATCGGTAAACGCTACCTAGTGATATATTGTTAAACCGTTAGGTCTATCAGTTTTCTTAAAAAATGAATTAATTTCTGCCCCGTAACACAGATGTCGCTGCCACCAATAGTCATTTCTTTTCAATGGGCATATGGGCAATCAAAATTGATACGGATATTTGTATAGATCAAGGAGCTTAAATATACATAGTACATACTAATTCCATGATATTTGTTCAAAATGCAAAAAAAGCATTAAGTACCCTTTTATTTATTTCAACTGTATGCACATGTAAAAAAAAAACTGTACAGTCGTACCAAATTATCTGTGAACTGAAAGAGGACGGCACCATCGATGCGTCGACACAATCGTATGACATGCGTCGGCACAATCGAAGACATTTCAATATGACGGCCGTAGTTCCAATTTTCGCCATTTCACAGATAAGTTGGTAGGAGTGTACAAAGCGTACAAAGGCTGAGTTAATACCTGAAGAATTTTCTATAATGTCTACTTTAGGGTGGTGCAGAGACAAAACATGACAGATGCAACATAAGGGATAGATCGAAGAGTATAAGGATAGATAGCTCGAAAATATACAACTCATATCATAAGAAATACATAAAAACAACAGCAACATTACATTACACAACATAACACATCAACACATTTTAACATTTATATAAATGTAGGTATATCTGAAATTCCTATTGTGTGTATAAACTTAATAAAGAGAATTATATTCTATTTTTAACCGACTTTAAATAAAAAAAAGATGTTATCAATTTGACACGATGTATTTAATATTATTGGAACTGCAATATAATTCACATATTATATGATAATCTATTAAACAAAAATACTTGTAAAAATTTTACAAGTGTAGGTATGTTTGTATGTATGTCCACGCATATACTTAGGACTTTTTATTTGCTTAAAATTACTACAACTTAGGGAACTGTGCAAGTTTCATCAAAATCGGTCCAGTAGTTTTCAAGATATGGACTAATACGTGTAGTGTAAGTGTGACAGCCTGGCTTAGGTATTGATACGAGCTTCGAGTGTAGTGTCAAAGGGAAAACTTCACAAACTCTCTTTGGTCAATTCTTTAACACATGAAATTAAAATAAAAGTATATTAACTACTTATTACAAACAAATATTCCAGTTTTTACGAAATAAATAAGTACCTAATTTAAAACAAAATGAATCGACTTCAAAAACAATTAAAAAAAAAAAATAAAGTAATTTCATAATTTTGAGTTAATTTCTTTTTGAAGTCGATGTAATTTTTTTTAAATTACTGTTTTTACATACTTATGCCCAAAATAAACTTTGTCAGGAAAAATAACGATCGGTTGAGGAGAAAACCAGTCCAACAAATTAGCCCTGGAATGTTTCTGCCAACTCTTGTTCAAGTGCTTTAGTCGTGATTCGTCTAAAAACACCAGCTTTGTCTTTGCGATGTTTAGTAGGTAGGTAAAAAGTTTAGGAAAGCACGTAATTAATTAATTTAATTCCATCAATCAATCAACTCAGCCAATCGCAGTCCACTGCTGGACATAAGCCTCTCCAAGGTTGCGCCACAACCCCCTGTCCTCCGCCTTCCGCATCCAGTCTGCCCCAGCCACTTTATTCAGGTCATCGGTCCATCTAGCTAGGGGGCGTCCCACACTACGCTTACCGATACGCGGTCTCCACTCTAGGACTCGTCTGCTCCACCGGCCATCGGTCCTTCGACAAACATGGCCAGCCCACTGCCACTTCAGTTTGCTTACTTTGAAAGCTATGTCAGTTACTCCGGTTCCGGTTCCGGTGTTCGGTTTAATTTAATTAATAAATGGAAAAAAAATATTAATTTTACGAATAGTTTGTTAAGCGAGGGACATTTTTTAATAGAGTGCCTACTCATAAAAATTAAAAACTTTTAATATGGGAATCTCTGAAATCGCGAAAAAAAATCTGATTTTTTATTGTTCCCTTTTGAGCACCACGTTAAAATATTGATTGGTGCTCAGATGGGAATATCTTTGGAGCTCAAAAAATTGGTGCTCAGAAAATAGGTGCTCAAACGGGAATGCTTCATAGTAATCATAATACGCTCAAATAGCTCGACGTTGTAGGGAACAGCTGATCTTAGGCTTTTGATTTCGTCTCTCATGCTAACTGATAAATTATTTATGTGTATAAGGGCCTGCTAATGCATTCATAATAAGACAATTTTCGCAATCTGAGGTAATCCTCAGATTGCGAAAATTGTCTTATTATGAATGGCTGTAGTTTCAACAGTTCTGCCGTATTCACTTTTTAATTAAATACAGTAAAGATGAGGACTACTGCTAGGTATCATAGGTTGCGAATTCACGATTCCATATAATTTACTCGATACAAAAAAATGTCAAAGTTATCTCTAAACCGTACAAATGGAGAATAATCAATGAAAATTTTCAAATTAGGTCATGAAACTGCAGGATAATAGAACTATGTATAATGCAGGTACCATAGGTTCGTTTTTATTTTTTAACAGTTTTATTTACTGTAAAACGATGAGATCAGAAAAATCAAGCTTTATAACCGTTCACACCTCGAACCGCCCTGCCGCTCGGCCCTCGACAGGACCCCGATGATTCAGTACTTGTCAGTACCTACCGCTTCGGCTATCAGACGGGGTACTCGTATCACTTCGCTTGCGCTTAAAAGACCCGATTGACAACGTTTTATGTTCTGAATAAATTATATATTTATGTAAAATTAAATGTAGAGGTAACACTAAGGCACCCGTATTTTAACTTTTTCCGAACTTTGTAATTTTCATTCATAAAAACATCTTTGAAATGGTTCAAAATCGTAATCTCATATCAATGTCAAAACATTGTCAAACATTTAAGAAGGTAAACGTACCTATTTTAGACAGTTTCCAATATAATATTTAGCAAAACCTTTTACATTCATAATTTTATTTAAGAAAATTTTGAATTAGAAGAAAAAAAATTACAATCGGCAAGAAAATGGGCAATTTTCAAAAAAACATTTTTTGATATCAATCGATCCTGTTACTTATAAGGATCAAAACTCGTAACGTTTTTAAGTTTGTATGTAGGGGTAATCTTCGGAACTACTGATCCAAATCCGAAAATTCTTTCACAAGTAGGAAGCTATAGTATTGCCGAGTGTCATCTATCTATATAAATAAAAAGAGAAGTCCTGACTGACTGACTGATTGACTGACTCATCAACGCCCAGCCTAAACCCTTGGACCTAGAAAACTAAAATTTTGCACAGAGGTTTCCTTCATAATGTAAACAAGAAATAAAGAAGGATTTGTCGGTAGCACGTTCCCGTGGGATATTTACTGACATTCACGAGGGCGAAGCTGCGGGAAAAGCTAGTAAGATATAATTTCACGCGGACGAAGTCGTGGGCTAGTACATATACAGCAAAAACAATGTGCTAGGTATTGACAGATTTCTTTCCACTATTTGCTGCCTATTAAGAGGATACCGAGCGCGCAGTGGCGCGTTTATGGTTATTTATTTTATTTTAGAATGAAAATGCAGAAAATAAGCAGGAATGGTTGTGCTCCACAAGACTAAACGTTATTATTATTTACAAATATTAGCTTTATATAATATTATTATTTTTTATTAAAATCGTAAAAACTAAAATAAAATAAATAACCAAACAAACGACGAGGTCGCCACTGCGTGCTCGCTAGCCTCTTAATATGATGTAAACCTAGGTTTCTAGGTACAAAATACTCATAGAGCAGATCTCTTACTTGGTGCAATCATTTTTCTAGAGTTTACCTAGAGACTACAACCAAAGATAAAACCTCTCAAAAGATCCTCCTCTGTAAAGATGACAACCTCTCATCAGAATCCTTAGTTCTAAGCATAATTAAATATGCTGATGATCTAGGTTTTCCTGAAACCTGAGGAACCTCATTTAACATTTGTAACTGCGCTTTGTTTAACCCTATCCATGTATGCACAACATGGTTTTCCATATTATCTATACTCACAAAATGAAGTAATCCTGAATCCTTCATGTCCTGGATATGTTTTGCTGTAAAAGTCTGTACATAATTATTTCTTAAACTGTTAAGGAAATCCCATGCTTCTATACATAATTATTAATTTCTATGATCCAAACACGGATGTGTAACGTAAATAACGTTCGTTCCCATTTCCACTTGTTCTACTAAACAGTTCTATGGTAGAACCAAAGAACTAATGGGATTTTTTTTTCTCAATAGGGCTACAATATTAGGTGCTACAAAATAGTAGAACTAATGGTAGTCTTTATACCCAGTTGTTCCACTTGTTCCATTCCAGAGTTCTACGGTAGAAGTAATGGGAGTTTTGGTTCTCATCAGTACTACGTTTCGATTTATTCCCGAATAGTAGAACTAGTGAAACTTTTACTTCCAAGTAGTTCTACTCTAAGAAATGTATTTATTACCACATATACTAGTTTTGCCTCACATCAGGTTTAAAGTTAACTCAAAATATTATTGGGCACCTAAATCAAACACTGTTAATTAAATTATAAATTTTTTATGAAAAAAATATTATAGTGTCATAGAAAATAATAATATATTTATGTTTTTGAATGAAATACTTATTTTTTTACCAAATTAGTTTAATTTCCTTTTAACGCATGTTACACTTAATAATTCAATAACAGTTCTTTTAAGTACCTATACAGGAAACAAACTAAATAAATTACCTACATATTCCTCATAATATAATGTCAATGTCACTATATTGATCTTTTCATAGACAATGTATAATTTAATTACTTAACAGTAGGTATTTTATTTAGTTGTCCAACAAAATTTTAAAATTACTTTAAACGTGATGTGAGGCAAAACTAGTAAAGGTAACACATTTCTTAAAGTAGAACTACTAGGAAGCACAAATTTCACTTGTTCTCAGGAATAAATCGACACGTAGTACTAGTGAGAACCAAAACTCCCATTAGTTTTACCATAGAACTGTGGAATAGAAGAACAGAGATACGCAATAGCCCTGCGAGTCGCGAGGATCAGAAAAATATAATGATTCATCAATCGCTACCTGGTTAAAATTAATTAATTAATTGTTACCTGGGTGTGTGGTCAGCTAGAGATTAAGTAAAGGGCACATGCTCCTCTACATCTAGGGCTATTGCGTATCTCTGTTGAAATTTCATAGTGATGATCACTTGGCAAAATGTTTAACGATTAACTGTCAAACAGTTTCGTATTGGCTATCTTCAGTGACTAACTAGGATGACGTCATAAGCACCGAGTATTGCTGATAGCCATAGGGCGTAGAGGTGTTCAACTTTAATTTTCTAACCATGGTAATACAAAGTAGACAAGTCCTTTTGTGGTTGCAAAAGCTCTATAATAGTTCTCATTATCTTGCGTTCATATTTTCGAAGATAGATGATGATTGCCGAAGCGCATGCTTTTGGTTGGACGTCTGTACGTACGATACCAACCTTGGTAAATAAGCTAAATTATAAATATCCTTAGGGGAAGGCGTGATGTGTGTTAACTTATAAATTAATTAACTAAACTTCCAAAATATTTTCATCTACCTTTCCAGAAGACGTCGATTCTAATAGTACTTTTAAATCCATTTGCAATATTTCGTAAAATAATATATTTATATGTTTTATCAATTATTACCAAGCCTAGTCCATAAATAGCGTAGTTCACCCTAGCTGAATCAGTTTGACGGTGCGAGTGGGATAGTGATACCCGGCGCGGGGAAGTGGGGGCAAAATATGAATTTGAACTGAAATAAATTATCAGTTTTTTCAAAATTCAAGTGTCCACAATTTCCTCGTAACGGAGCACAATAATTAGATAAACTAGCTAGACGTCGCTCATAAAATGTGCAGAGTTCGTTTCTGGTGTGTCCCATGGCAGTGTTCGGTTTCCTATTTTATTTCTCTTAAATATTAATTACTTTTCAAGGGGAAAAAAACGTGGTAATAAAGTAGCTATGTAGATACGTAGTCTAGATGTCAGCAAGAAATATTTTTCAATACACTTCCTCGAAGACTGGTTCATATCGCACTACGATTAGGTTCACAATGCAATGTATTTCACACACATGCGATTTTTCATTTTCCAACACGTGTGCGGGAATAAAAATTGCCACAGATAACTTATACCTACACTTAGTCCAAATTGGTTCAATGCCTCTATTCACACCCGTCTCTATTCGGAGGTGAATGTTTTTTTTTTAATCTCGGCAAAGAGCGTCTTTACGGCGTTAATATTTCTTGAATATTTAAATAATGTTTATAAATAGAATATCATCAAAAACCATGATTATTACAATAAAAAAAACGTTTATGAACAAATTAACATTTATTTGTGTTCTAAACTCAAAAATATTTTAATTTTCTATTTTTCATATTAGGCTAAATAGCCTAATATGAAGCAAAGAAAAAAAAAGAGAAAAAAAAGCAAAGCAAAGCAAAGGAAAAAAGCAAAGCAAAGGTATAAAGCCGATAAATATCGGCTTTATACCTTTGCTTCTCCTTCAACCTGGCGAAAGCAAAGCGTGGAAAAAAAAAAGAAAATTTAAGTCATAGTTTCCTAATAATTCATGAGAAAAATATTTTTCATTATTTTATTACTTCAAAAGTGTATTGAAAAACGTCGTTAGATACACGTGGATATTTGTTATTGCAGTTCTCGGCTCAAAAACAACCTCACAAACGGCTCGGGTTAAACATACCTAATATTAAAACCTAAAATTTTAATTCTAATTTAAAACAGACCATTTTAGTTATTCAGGTTTTCCTGCAGACTGTAAAGTGTGTATACACTAATGTAATCTTTGTCAGATATTCATTGCATGTTCATAACTTTAAATTTAAACGGGAGTCTTTTGGGAAGTTTCATAATATGCCTTCACTTTAGGAATGGTGTACACGTTGTCAATGACTTTCTGGAAGGCAGGGTACTTCTTCTCGAGATCAGGCATCCTCAGCATCATTTTCAGGTAGTCGAAAATACCCGCCAACACAAAGTCTCCCCATGTCAACTGCAAACAGATGAGGATGATTAATAACAAGAATGTTTACTAACTGAAATGTGGATGTACAAAAGGCACTCGTACCTAAGCCTCTGCATAACCCTTTTGAGAGTACAGGCGTAATGTTATGTCTTTAACCTCTCGAACGCAAATTATATACTAATTTTTTAAACCCAAAACCCCCAGGGGGTGAAGAGGGGAGGGGGGGGGGGAGGGAGGGAGGGAGGGGGGAGAAGATTAATATTTGATGCTTTATCGCGATCATGATTGGTTACTCTTTCATGGCTTTAGAATTCTATATTGTCAGTGATAAGCTAATCGGAAACTAACACTGTAAAGTACACTTTCAATGAGTAAAAAGAAATGCCGTATTCAGACCATGTGCTTTGCCGCACAATAGCAAACAATTGTATACTTAATTGTATTTGATTTACGATTGATTTTCTAGTATACCTTTCCTAGGGCAAGGTGACCGTTGTTCTTAACGACAATACCGTGGAGTCTCTCTAGGTGTTCTGGGAACACGTTCTGGGCATAGTTAGCATATTTGGCTTCCTTCACAGCTTCATCTTTTTCATATTGTACCTCTGCTGCCTCTGTAAGAATAAAACAAATTATTATTAAACACTTCGCAAAAGTGTTTTAAAAGTTTAAGGAGGATGCGCTAAGGTAGCCCACGAAATTCAAATTTTCTTACGTTTTTTGCAATTTGCAGGTCAGTGTCAGGTTGTATGTTGATTAAAATATGATACGCGGCCGTAACTAATATACAACTCCATAAGTTAGAATTGACCTCAAACCATGAAATCGCTAGATTTGAGGTCAATTCTAAGGAGTTGTATTGCTGATTCTAATGATTATAATTCTATAAAGCCATATTAGCTACGGCCGCGTCTCATATTTTAATCAATATACAACCTACCACTGACCTGCAAATTGCAAAAAACGTAAGAAAATTTGAATTTCGCGGGCTACCTTAGCGCAACTTCCTTAAAGTTTAGTATTCTATAATTCTTTTAAAAACTGCCTGAGTCATAAAGAGAAGCTACAACTTACTCAAACGGAGGTCGTTAAGTAGGTCGATGTTCTGGTCGATCTCCAGGGCATCCTCAGGAGTATCTCCGACCAGCCCGTACTTGCGGCCGAGATACCGGGAGATGGCGAGGCTCTGTGCGTACTGCTTGCCGTCGATCTCCAAGACTGGTGTCTGTCCAAATAGGGTCTCTGAAGGTTAAAAAAATATATCACTCGCTATAAACAATACGATCTTGTCGATGAAGTGTGGTCTCGACATGAAACTTTTCCTATAATAAAACAAGGAAAATCAGAAAAATGTGAGTTACATTATTCATAAAAACTGATAACGCCACCAAATTTTATCATTCGATCGTCGGTGCCTTGAACATAAATTGTGTATTTGTGTAATAAAGACTTGTAGTAACACATATCTAATCTATTATATATTTAAGAAAACAAGGACCACAAGTAATTTATCTTTACGTGATACAATATCGCGTACCTCACTGATTATTCAGTTGTTCCATTTTGGGGGCTAATAATTACCGATCAATAACGCCAATCTATCTTACTTTATCTATAACTAGCTTTTACTCACAGCTTCGCCCGCGTCGATGCTGGAAAATAACCGATGGGAACGTACTACCGCGATTAAAAGTACCCTATGTGTTAATCCAGGTTATAAACTAGCTGTGTGCCAAATTTCGTTCAAATCTGTACTACCGTTTTTGCGCCAATCCGGAACATACATCCAGACAAACGGACAAAAATTCTTCGTTACTATTTTATTATTTATTTATATATCATTATTTATGTATAGATGAATGTTTATCGCGCCACAGGTTCGTGTTTGGCCTGTTGGATTTTAGACGGTGAAGAATGTGAAGACATTGCAACAAGAGTACTTACTTGGCTTGAATGCCGGCCAATCCGCGATAGACAAGCGAATGTCGTCAAACTCCTGGCCACCGTATGCAAACAGTAGACGACATGACTCGCCTAGAGCCCTTGTGTTGAAGTAGTAGTACACATATTTTGACATGATTCTGGAAAAGCATAAATAAAAGCAGGAATAAGAAGAATAAGAATTGTATTACAAATTATGAAAATACAAATACCTGGGCCACTTGCTGCGAGTGATTTAAATCTACTAAGCATAAAAAGAAAAAGGCTGAAGATACTTTAAGTTTAGAACATGGAGATATTGGAGGTCGAGTAACGTTGGCCATTAGGGGTCGGTTCCAGGAAATCGTGTTATGGGTTTTTGATAAAAAGAAAACTTAAAGCATTAACCACGAAAAAAGAATTTAAGGAGTTAAACTCATACAAATTTGTGAAATTTATTAAGTATTGCAGAATTTCATTAAATAAACTCAAAGTTGAATATCATTTAATAATAAATCAAATATGGTAATTTTTATTTATACAGATGTATATATATTATATAAGCTAACAGTCAATAATAAGTACATGTACCTATATAAAATTATGTACTAGATAATTATTTAATTATAATTTTTTGCAGACACAACAAATTACCTTGTAAACGAGGTATTCTTCCAGATAAAAATTCCAGTAAAATAACATAAATTACGAAAAAATCAAATGTTGTTAATTCTATTAATATTCTACAATAATTAACAGTCACTTTATTGAAATTCTCGAAGCAGTTATAAACAAAAGTTTAATAGAATCAGCAGGTACTTACGATTTGTTTCAGAGGATTCCACAGGACAAAGTATGGCCGAGTGATTTATCACACAAATACTGACGAGTTGCCGATTGCAGACCGTTAGAAATACGTTAGTAAGAACTGTCAACACAAACCATGTTATGATAAGAAATCAAGGGTAGATATTGATACTTATTACTTAGTCTATCTACATGTTATCTACTGGATAAACTGTCCTACTACAGGCTTGTATCGAATGAGTGTAGCAACAACTATTGAATAGATTACAGAAGGAAAAGAAGGGGCAAAGAAAAACATGCAGCAAAAACCGAATATAGAAAAAAAAACTATTAATTTTAATGGTAGTTGGAGTCTTAATTTTTAACCGACGAAAAAAAGGAGGTCCTCAATTCGACACGTAGGTATGTTTTTTTTTTAAGTATGACCACGCATAACTTTTTACAGAGACGTCCCATTTTATTTTTTTCTTATTAATGATACTCGGGGAACTGTTTTAATACTATTTGTGATCAGCCAAACTAATCGTAACTGCCAAACAACCTCCAAAAACAATTAAAAGGCCGCTGTTAATATAAGCGCGAGCGTGATAATTTCATGGTTTTTGTCTGGGGATGTTTGACCGCTACCTTACAAATAGTTTTGAAATAGTTGTCCGAGTATCATTATATAAAAATTAAGACTCAAACTATAAGTAAGATGACGTAATTTTTTGCGAGCTTTAAAATAGCGTCTGGCGGAAGAAACCACCGACGGAAAGTATATGACAGTATTGATTATTAATTATTATTATTAACAATATTCTGTAAAACATACTTATAAATCAGCAGTCAGACATTAAGAAAAGTGAGTAATATTTTTACGTAACTTTAGTACCTGATACCTGAAAACTGGCCGTCGCCGTAAAACTCAAACTCAACTCAAACTCAAACTCAAAGCATTTATTTCAATTAAACCAATTACAGGCACTTTTGAATTGTCAAGGGGTCGGTCAGTCAAAAAGATGAAGCTAGGCGCCCATTCCAAAGCATAGTAGATACCTATGGAGAAGAACGGGCAAGAAACCGTAGGCCCAAGCTAGCAGGATGCGGACGTTCAAAGTACAAACTAACACTACTCTATCTCATATATATTGTTAATCGGAAAATGAGTAAGGTGTGGCGGCCCTGGGATCTTGCACCAATAGTTTTTTTTTAGTATGTGGTGCAACGCAGTGTTTCTGGGCCTACTTTTGTTCCGGCAAAATATCTACCACTGTCTAAGTTTTTACAAGACAGACAGTTTCTCTTGAGATTAGAAAATAAAATAGCTTAAAAATTTTTAATCCATTTTATTTTTAATTTTTTGAAATAATAAACTTGCAGTACTTTAGTATGTTAATACTTAATAATAATAAACTTATATTATTTATGATGACAACAACTACCGGAAATATATTGTGAAGACGGCACGGTTGACATCTGTCGGACAAGCCACCGTTCGGGAGAATCCATCCCAAAGAGTATAATAACAATGATCAATCCGACACATTATCTCCGGGTGTTCTCGTCTTGCTAACGAAGAGTACTTGCATAGACACAACCTTGTAGCCAGGATTATCCATCAGCAACTTGCACTGAAATACAACCTTGCGGAATCGGAAGTGCCGTACTATAGGTATATGCCCGACCCAGTTCTCGAAAATGGAAATATCACATTGTACTGAGATCGATCCATCATCACTGACAGGACTATTGTTGCCAATAAGCCTGATATAGTGGTGGTGGATCGAACAGAGCGGCGCACAATGATTATTGACATAACGGCGGGACCGTTACCGTACCATGACGGGAACCTCGTGAAAGCCGAGAAAGATAAACAAATCAAGTATCTTGACTTGGCTCGCGACGTTGTCGACATGTGGGATGTGGACTCAGCGATCATTGTGCCGATAGTCGTATTAGCCGCTTTTTTTTTTTTTTTTTTTCGTGGATGGGAAATCATCAAATGACTTCTCCCGCTCCGGGCAGAGCGGGAGGGCGTGTCAGACTTTTACTGACTAAAACCCACTCGTGTTCTTTCAGTTGCCCGTGCCAGGGCCACGGTATCTCTTTCGAACTACCCGCGACCCCGGCGGCTTCGGCCCTATTGGACCCCGTCACTGCTGACATCTCTTTGAGGCACGCGTGGAACACAACGCGCCGTCGACCCAGGCCTGGTCCTTACCGGACGGCGAGCTGCCCATTACTCGTCGTTCGCAAGCCCGCGCCTACGGCGGCCAGGAATCGGCGATAGATTCCCGCCGCCCAGGGCGTCTCCTGCGGCGGCTAGGGGCGCGAGGGCGCGGCTGTTGCCTCTCCCTCACGCGTTCCGCCTCCTCCTTTGCGAGCATTACTGCTTCGCAGAAGCTGGTGACGGCCTCCCATGCACTCTCGCTCCGCACCATGGCCTGGACCAAGTTTGGACGCGAGAGATCGCCGCCGCCGATCGCCTCCGTGAGAACACGGCGGTGCTCCGCCCAAGCCGGGCAAACCTCCACTGTATGCTCCACCGTTTCCTCCGGGCGATCTACACAATGGTGACACTCGGGCGTTTCCTCCCGCCTTATCCGAAACAGGAACCTCCCGAAACAACCGTGTCCGGTGAGGACCTGCGTCAGGCGGAAGGTGAGGACGCCGTGGCGCCTCTCCAACCACTCCTCAAAGAGGGGACTTATCGCCGCAATTGTGGCGTGCCCAGCGCTGGGTTGCGACAATCGCACTCTCCATGTCGCCATGAGATCCCGCCGGAGCTCTGTCCGCTGTACCGTGATTTCTCGCGGCAGCGGAGTTACGCCCCAGCGTTTCACCTCCTCGCGCCACTCCCACACGTGCGCGAGGACTTTTGCCTCCAGATCCCATGGCGGTAATCCGGCAAGGAGGCTCGCCGCCTCACAGGAGACCGTGCGGTAACACGTGTAAGTATCAAGTTGAAATTAATATCAAATACGTAGGTCTATGGTCCCTAAGGAGTTCTATAAAAATCAAGCTTCTAAGTCAACGCAGTAAAACAATACGGTCATTTATGTGACATATTTTGATACTCGGAAGTAAATCTAAATATATAAAACTCAAAGGTGACTGACTGACATAGTGATCTATCAACGCACAGCCCAAACCACTGGAGGGATCGGGCTGAAATTTGGCATGCAGGTAGATGTTATGACGTAGGCATCCGCTAAGAAAGGATTTTGATAAGTTCTACCCCCAAGGGGATCAAATAGGGGATGAAAGTTTGTATGAAACTTGGTCAATTTTAAGCCGATCGGGGTGAAATTTGGCATGCAGGTAGATGTTATGACGTAGGCATCCGCTAAGAATGGATTTTGTTAATTTCTACCCCCAAGGGGATAAAATAGGGGATGAAAGTTTTTATGAAGCTTTGTCAATTTTAAACCGATCGGGATGAAATTTGGCATGCAGGTAGATGTTATGACGTAGGCATCTACTAAGAATGGATTTTGTTAATTTCTACCCCCAAGGGGATAAAATAGGGGATGAAAATTTGTATGAAGCTTTGTCAATTTTAAACCGATCGGGCTGAAATTTGGCATGCAGGTAGATGTTATGACGTAGGCATCCACCAAGAATGAATTTTGTTAATTTCTATCCCCAAGGGGATAAAATAGGGGATGAAAGTTTGTATGAAGCTTTGTCAATTTTAAACCGATCGGGCTGGGACTTTGCATGCATATAGCTACTATGACGTAAGCATCCCCTAAGAAAGGATTTTGATAAATTCTACCCCCAAGGGGATAAAATAGGGGATGAAAGTTTGTATAAATCTTCTTAGATTTTCGACTGATTGAACTGAAATTAAAGATTGGAGCTACTATGATGAAGACGTCCGCTTAAATAGAATTTTGATAAATTCAATTCGAAAGTAACTCTGTCCCTTTACCTTTTCACGCCTAAACCATTGAGCGGATTTCAATAAAATTTGCCAAAAAGATAGATGGCATCCTAGGAAAAGACATAGGCTAATTTTTGTTTTAAAAATAATCCTAGAGGGGGTGATATAGGGGATAAGAGTTTGTAAGGGAAACCTAGCATTTGGGTTTTTTTTTTGGGTTAAGTTAGGCATAAATAATTACGCGTTTCAGCGTTTTTTCAAGGGGGTAAAACAGGGAATGATTTTAAAATTCACATGTAATATTGATATTTTTATGTACTTATTTTTAAGAGATTTAAAGGTTATAAATACAGTAATAGTCATATTAAAATTGGTCTACTCGGTCAAAGTTATCTAAATATATAAAACTCAAAGGTGACTGACTGACATAGTGATCTATCAACGCACAGCCCAAACCACTGGAGGGATCGGGCTGAAATTTGGCATGCAGGTAGATGTTATGACGTAGGCATCCGCTAAGAAAGGATTTTGATAAGTTCTACCCCCAAGGGGATCAAATAGGGGATGAAAGTTTGTATGAAACTTGGTCAATTTTAAGCCGATCGGGGTGAAATTTGGCATGCAGGTAGATGTTATGACGTAGGCATCCGCTAAGAATGGATTTTGTTAATTTCTACCCCCAAGGGGATAAAATAGGGGATGAAAGTTTTTATGAAGCTTTGTCAATTTTAAACCGATCGGGATGAAATTTGGCATGCAGGTAGATGTTATGACGTAGGCATCTACTAAGAATGGATTTTGTTAATTTCTACCCCCAAGGGGATAAAATAGGGGATGAAAATTTGTATGAAGCTTTGTCAATTTTAAACCGATCGGGCTGAAATTTGGCATGCAGGTAGATGTTATGACGTAGGCATCCACCAAGAATGAATTTTGTTAATTTCTATCCCCAAGGGGATAAAATAGGGGATGAAAGTTTGTATGAAGCTTTGTCAATTTTAAACCGATCGGGCTGGGACTTTGCATGCATATAGCTACTATGACGTAAGCATCCCCTAAGAAAGGATTTTGATAAATTCTACCCCCAAGGGGATAAAATAGGGGATGAAAGTTTGTATAAATCTTCTTAGATTTTCGACTGATTGAACTGAAATTAAAGATTGGAGCTACTATGATGAAGACGTCCGCTTAAATAGAATTTTGATAAATTCAATTCGAAAGTAACTCTGTCCCTTTACCTTTTCACGCCTAAACCATTGAGCGGATTTCAATAAAATTTGCCAAAAAGATAGATGGCATCCTAGGAAAAGACATAGGCTAATTTTTGTTTTAAAAATAATCCTAGAGGGGGTGATATAGGGGATAAGAGTTTGTAAGGGAAACCTAGCATTTGGGTTTTTTTTTTGGGTTAAGTTAGGCATAAATAATTACGCGTTTCAGCGTTTTTTCAAGGGGGTAAAACAGGGAATGATTTTAAAATTCACATGTAATATTGATATTTTTATGTACTTATTTTTAAGAGATTTAAAGGTTATAAATACAGTAATAGTCATATTAAAATTGGTCTACTCGGTCAAAGTTATTACAATATATAGTCACAAAAGAAAACTTTGTTAACACGTTGTACGAGTGTTGAATGTGTCATTCACT
Source organism: Cosmia pyralina (assembly GCA_946251885.1). Lineage (NCBI taxonomy): Eukaryota > Metazoa > Arthropoda > Insecta > Lepidoptera > Noctuidae > Cosmia > Cosmia pyralina. The sequence goes on along the minus strand of OX276359.1, from coordinate 4,649,741 downwards.
TACGGGCTACGGGGTCAGTGGTAGTCAATCACAAAAAATATCTAAATATATAAAACTCAAAGGTGACTGACTGACATAGTGATCTATCAACGCACAGCCCAAACCACTGGAGGGATCGGGCTGAAATTTGGCATGCAGGTAGATGTTATGACGTAGGCATCCGCTAAGAAAGGATTTTGATAAGTTCTACCCCCAAGGGGATCAAATAGGGGATGAAAGTTTGTATGAAACTTGGTCAATTTTAAGCCGATCGGGGTGAAATTTGGCATGCAGGTAGATGTTATGACGTAGGCATCCGCTAAGAATGGATTTTGTTAATTTCTACCCCCAAGGGGATAAAATAGGGGATGAAAGTTTTTATGAAGCTTTGTCAATTTTAAACCGATCGGGATGAAATTTGGCATGCAGGTAGATGTTATGACGTAGGCATCTACTAAGAATGGATTTTGTTAATTTCTACCCCCAAGGGGATAAAATAGGGGATGAAAATTTGTATGAAGCTTTGTCAATTTTAAACCGATCGGGCTGAAATTTGGCATGCAGGTAGATGTTATGACGTAGGCATCCACCAAGAATGAATTTTGTTAATTTCTATCCCCAAGGGGATAAAATAGGGGATGAAAGTTTGTATGAAGCTTTGTCAATTTTAAACCGATCGGGCTGGGACTTTGCATGCATATAGCTACTATGACGTAAGCATCCCCTAAGAAAGGATTTTGATAAATTCTACCCCCAAGGGGATAAAATAGGGGATGAAAGTTTGTATAAATCTTCTTAGATTTTCGACTGATTGAACTGAAATTAAAGATTGGAGCTACTATGATGAAGACGTCCGCTTAAATAGAATTTTGATAAATTCAATTCGAAAGTAACTCTGTCCCTTTACCTTTTCACGCCTAAACCATTGAGCGGATTTCAATAAAATTTGCCAAAAAGATAGATGGCATCCTAGGAAAAGACATAGGCTAATTTTTGTTTTAAAAATAATCCTAGAGGGGGTGATATAGGGGATAAGAGTTTGTAAGGGAAACCTAGCATTTGGGTTTTTTTTTTGGGTTAAGTTAGGCATAAATAATTACGCGTTTCAGCGTTTTTTCAAGGGGGTAAAACAGGGAATGATTTTAAAATTCACATGTAATATTGATATTTTTATGTACTTATTTTTAAGAGATTTAAAGGTTATAAATACAGTAATAGTCATATTAAAATTGGTCTACTCGGTCAAAGTTATCTAAATATATAAAACTCAAAGGTGACTGACTGACATAGTGATCTATCAACGCACAGCCCAAACCACTGGAGGGATCGGGCTGAAATTTGGCATGCAGGTAGATGTTATGACGTAGGCATCCGCTAAGAAAGGATTTTGATAAGTTCTACCCCCAAGGGGATCAAATAGGGGATGAAAGTTTGTATGAAACTTGGTCAATTTTAAGCCGATCGGGGTGAAATTTGGCATGCAGGTAGATGTTATGACGTAGGCATCCGCTAAGAATGGATTTTGTTAATTTCTACCCCCAAGGGGATAAAATAGGGGATGAAAGTTTTTATGAAGCTTTGTCAATTTTAAACCGATCGGGATGAAATTTGGCATGCAGGTAGATGTTATGACGTAGGCATCTACTAAGAATGGATTTTGTTAATTTCTACCCCCAAGGGGATAAAATAGGGGATGAAAATTTGTATGAAGCTTTGTCAATTTTAAACCGATCGGGCTGAAATTTGGCATGCAGGTAGATGTTATGACGTAGGCATCCACCAAGAATGAATTTTGTTAATTTCTATCCCCAAGGGGATAAAATAGGGGATGAAAGTTTGTATGAAGCTTTGTCAATTTTAAACCGATCGGGCTGGGACTTTGCATGCATATAGCTACTATGACGTAAGCATCCCCTAAGAAAGGATTTTGATAAATTCTACCCCCAAGGGGATAAAATAGGGGATGAAAGTTTGTATAAATCTTCTTAGATTTTCGACTGATTGAACTGAAATTAAAGATTGGAGCTACTATGATGAAGACGTCCGCTTAAATAGAATTTTGATAAATTCAATTCGAAAGTAACTCTGTCCCTTTACCTTTTCACGCCTAAACCATTGAGCGGATTTCAATAAAATTTGCCAAAAAGATAGATGGCATCCTAGGAAAAGACATAGGCTAATTTTTGTTTTAAAAATAATCCTAGAGGGGGTGATATAGGGGATAAGAGTTTGTAAGGGAAACCTAGCATTTGGGTTTTTTTTTTGGGTTAAGTTAGGCATAAATAATTACGCGTTTCAGCGTTTTTTCAAGGGGGTAAAACAGGGAATGATTTTAAAATTCACATGTAATATTGATATTTTTATGTACTTATTTTTAAGAGATTTAAAGGTTATAAATACAGTAATAGTCATATTAAAATTGGTCTACTCGGTCAAAGTTATTACAATATATAGTCACAAAAGAAAACTTTGTTAACACGTTGTACGAGTGTTGAATGTGTCATTCACTTACGGGCTACGGGGTCAGTGGTAGTCAATCACAAAAAATAATGGTGATCATATTAAAATGAACAAGTATTATTCTTATGTTAAACATTTAGGCCCACTAGCACCAAAAATCACAAAATACGTTGAGCGCTAAACGAATTGAAAACATTGTTCTATTTCTGTTAATTTTGAAGTTGTCAGGGTTGGAATAATGTTTTAAAAATGTTCAGCGCTAACTGTATTTATGGTTTTTGGTGCAAGCGGGCCTTGGAATCATACAAACGTGTTTTATGTATAAAAAAGATTATTTGAATTTATTATTTGTCTGTCTGTCTATTTGTTACCTTTTCACACCTTAACGGATAGATAGGCCTTGACCTGGGTACGAGCATAGGATAATTTTTATTCCGGCAGTACGTTCCCCGGGGATAATTTCCGAGTTACACGCGAGCGAAGCCGCGGGCAAAAGCTAGTCAAAACATATGGGGTACTTCCCGTTAACCTAGAATAATGGAATTTGGCAGGAAGCAAGGTCTCAAAGCACAAATAGAGGAAAAACTCCGAAAATTGTTAATTTGTAAATTATTCACATAAAAAAACTTTTTTTGGGATTACAATGTTAAGAGGCCGTATACGAAACTTTTTCGCTGATTACGATTTCGCTGATTTACGTGATTTTACAGATGTTATTTTACAGTTAAAATACTGTATTTCTATAAGTTTTAGTGCACAAAATGAAAGAACATTTCAATTATGATTATTTAAATATATATATATATATATATATAATAATGTTATATATTATGATTATATTTTATTGATGATTATGAATGAGCTACTTTTTTATTTTGCGTATTATACTTTTTTATTAGGTTGTTTTAAAAGACTTTTTAATGCCAAATGTTTTTAATTTTTTTTTTTATGAAATGGATTGATTTTGAACTGAAGTATATTCCTGTTGTTTTAATTTTATGAGAGAATTATAAGTAGCTGAAATCAAAAGCCATTCTTTGACTATGTTAAATATTTTTTTATTCAAAAATTTTAAATGAAAGTGGTAAAAAGTGATTAATATATTGTATACAGCCAAAATTCGCAAAATAGTCGCCGGTTTAGGTCGATTAATCCTTAACCCTTAGGTGGGTTCCCGCATTGTCGAGGCGGGGGGGCTCAGTAGCCGTGACTTGGTCACCCACAGTGAAGCGAAGGGGAACCGAGGAGTGGCCACTCGTCAGGGCTTTTGCCAATAAGCCGACGACGTAGCGGCCAACAAGTAGGTTGCGGTGCCGCTTGGGTGACATCGCAACATAGGCAGGCCGTGATGTACGGATGCCTCCCATACGACATCGCGGCTGAGGGTTGGAGCCGCTCTCCCTACCTTCCACGGCCTTGACGAGGTCGCCGCCGTCTGATGGCGGACGCAGTGGGGCCGCAGGGGAGGAGGAGTGTTCTTCAGGTAAAAGTTTCTTCAGGTAAAAGTTATCTGCCTATTGAACAATCAGCCCTAATTGAACTATAATAGTATCTAATTTGATGTTTAGTATGAAAACACGCAAATTCATGCATAATCATTCATCTTCTAGATAACATAGTAAGCAAATCGAGGATTATTGTTCTTATGAGGAACAAAACTTTAACGATACCAAATTGTTTTTATTTAAAAATAAAGTATATTTATTATGGATTCGAAAGTGAGTCTCAATTAACCCCCGTTCCCACGGCCGTAATAAAATCGCGGCGGGATTTTATAGCGCACTGGATTTTCAACTCTCGTTGTTGAGCCGAGCGCTGAGAATCCAACTTAACAATAACAGAGTACATTCTAGCGCGTCGAAAAAACACACTGTTGGAATTTGCACTCTCGGCGCTAAGCAGAGCGTTGAAAATCCAGTGCGCTATAAAATCCCGCCGCGATTTTATTACGCCCCTGGGAACGGGGGTTAAGTGTGGCTTAGCTTACCAAGGAAAGGCTTGGAATTTTTTTCCTCTGCAAAACTTTCGTAGGTTGAACTACGGAGATCTAAAGTATCTAAACACACTGGACGATTAACTTTGTACCACAAAGGCTAAAAGCTTCTGATTAACCCTCGAACCATAGCTTAAACATAATCAGCCTATAATATTTCCACTGCGGGGACACAGGCCTCTTCTCTGTAAGAGAGAGTGGGCCGTAAGCCGAAACGTAATCCACCACGCGGGCCCAGTTCAGGTTGGTGGATGGCACATCTCTACCAAATCCGAACCATAGATGATAATAATAAAATTTAAGAGTCCTTACTTGACTTGAAATCCGCCCACTCGGTGAAGTAATCGATGCGGTAGTCCTCAAAGTCTATGCCTCCATACACCATCAGAAGACGGGACTGCTCGGCCAGAGCTTTTAACTTGAAGTAATAGAACACAGGCTTCGATTCCGACATGATTCTGAAAAATGATAATGTTTCAATAAAATGTTTAGGGAAACTGTCACTGGTTAAAACAAAACAGAGAGAGCTGGTGGTGGCAGGGGTGGGATCATCTGCAGGGGCAGTTGATGTCGAGGGCCGAGGGCCAGTCAAGGTGACCGATATAATATTTGAAGCATATAAGGCAAAAAACCGCATGAAACTTACATTTTTGTTTAATACTGATCTGCTCTAAGATTATAGGGACTGATGTATGGGCTTTTATTGATCAAACACAGAGATTTCATCAAACTTGATATTTTCGGAAAAAAAATATTTTAAATACTTATTTAAATAAAATAAATAAAGATTTATTGCAGAATCATTTCCATATTATATTATATATTATATTTATATTATTATATATTATATTTGTTAGTAACAATGTAAACTCATAAACTAGTGTTAGTAAGATTTATTCTTAAGCTGCGTGAGGCCACCGATCCTAGGGAGTATCTACTTGACTGCGTGGAGTTGTATCCACCGCCCCAAGATCGGAGAGTCCCATTTATCAGCCAACGTTTTTTAAAAAGTCTCCCAATTAGAAAAAAAAAAGTTTTTTTTTTTCATTTATTCAAAAATACCAAATTTTCAAATGAGAGAGTTAAAAAAACAGAGTTTACCTTGTTGTGCCCTACAACAAATAAGAGAGAAAAAAAAAATAAAGAACTTAGATTTGTTTTTAAAGGGATCCTCGACTTAAGCTCACACAAGCACTTACGGAATGCCGGTCGCGCCGGCCGGTACAAATACTAAATTATGAACTGGCCAAAACCAATAAAGTTACGATAAAAAGTAAGTCATTGAAACTCAAACTCAAACTCAAAGCATTTATTTCAATTAAACCAATTACAGGCACTTTTGAATTGTCAAGGGGTCGGTCAGTCAGAAAGATGAAGCTAGGCGCCCATTCCAAAGCATAGTAGGTACCTTTGGAGAAGAACGGGCAAGAAACTCCACGGACACTCTTTTAAATCAAGATATGGTTACAAAATAATGGTTACATCATTCATGTTGTACATTTATAAAAATTCGTCGCATCATCACTATTGTGATTGATACCACAGCCTAATTGTTGTGAATGATTCCTTAAAAATGTCCAAATAATAGTAATAAGTTACAAATTACAAATAACTACAAATTGTACCTGTAGCCACTTTTAAGTACATAATAGGTTGGGGAAAAAGTTTCTTCGCATTTTTTAAGAAAATTCAAAACATTTTTTAATATATATTATTTACATTTATCTAAAGTATGTAGGTACCATTTTGTTCGATAACTTTTTGCCATCTTGTAGGTAGGGACATGATCCCATTGCTATAGTTGGGACTTCTGATCAAAATACCGCGACAAGTGGTTTTGGCAGTCCTCTCGTGATGTTAACCTGACACTGGCTTAAGAATCTGAATGGACCGAAACAAGTGGAAATCTAAAGGTGCAAGGTCAGGACTATACGGCGGATGCATTAACACCTCCCAGCCAAACTCTCTTAATTTTTGCTGAGTGGCTAAAGATGTGTGAGGTCTAGCGTTATCATGATGAAAAACCACACCCCTTCTGTTAATTAATTCCGGCCGCTTTTTCTCAACTTCTTGCTTTAATCTCATCAGTTGTTCGCAGTAGAGTTCAGAATCGATGGTCCTGCCTGGTGGTAACAGCTCATAATGAATAATGCCCTTCCAATCCCACCACACACACAGCATCACCTTGTTGCGAGTTAAACCGGGTTTCGCCACAGTCTGTGAAGCCTAACCGGCCTTTGACCACGACCTTTTTCACACGTTCTTCTCGTACGTGATCCACTTTTCATCACCAGTTAGTAGCTTCTTCAAAAATGGTTCGGTTTCATTACGTCGTAATAAAGAATCACAAATGAGTACACGGTGCATTAGGTTTCTTTCAGTGAGCTCGTGAGGTACCCAAATATCGAGCTTTTTTGTGTACCTACCCAGTTTTTTCAAATGCGCCAAAACTGTTTTGTGGTCAATTCCCAGTTCTTCAGCTACGTTGTAACTACTGATATGCCGATCTTGCTCCACTTTTTCAAAAATGGCATCCATTTTATCCGTAATAGGGCGACCCGAGAGTCGTGCATCTTTGGCATAAAAATTTCCGGATTGAAAACGCTTAAACCAAATTTGTGCTACTCTCACAGACACTGGACTGGGTCCATTAACATCGCAAATTTTTTTCGCGGCTTGCGTTGCATTTTTACCTTTTTTGTAGTAAACTTTTAAAATGTATCGAATTTCTTCATTAGATTCACTCATCTTGACAGTACGAAAAACAAATGAAAATCACACTTTTTCCTAATTTGAATTTGGAATTATGTTCTTTAAAATTTAAACTTTCAATGATACCAAAACCAGCCAGATACAAATAGTATAGACAAAGATATTTTATTTTAAGTTCATACATACTATAATGCGAAAAGACTTTTTCCCCAACCTAATACATGGTCAAGAAACGAAGGTGTAAGATAGAAAATTACGAGTGGTGTATTGGTCAGATAGTCCTTCCATGTCAAATAGGTACTTGTATTTAACTGCATCCGGTTAGACTGGAAGCCGACCCCAACATAGTTGGAAAAAGGCTAGGGCATAAGTATTTCTATGGACTAGGCAGATTAATTTGATTGATTCATCACTCTCTTAGTCACTGCGTGTCTGCATAGTAATTAACCAAGTGAAACCTTTCAACTTCTCTGTCACCATCATTATCATTTTAGCCGAAAGACGCCCACTGCTGGACATAATTCTCCCCCAAGCACCGCCACTTCGGCCGTTTCTGTGCTTCCCGCATCTAGTGGATTCCTGCGGCCTTTACAAGGTCATCGGTCCACCTTGTGAACCTTTTGGTCCCATCAGCCATCTGTTCTGCGAGCAATGTACCCTGCCCTGCCCATGTCAGTTAAGAGATCCGTCTCTTCATTTCTGATTCGATCACGCAGAGAAACTCCAAGCATAGCTGTCTCCATTGCCCTTTAAAATTTAATCATCAACACGCATGACATGGCATATTCCATTTTTTTTTAATTGTAATTCGCTAGATAATGAGATTGCGTACTTACTGAAACAAATGATGATAATATAAATTGTCATTACAGCATTACATTGCACGTAAATTCATTGAGGTACGTATCTACTGACGTGTATTTAGTAGTGTGTTCAGTTGAATCGTAAAAAACGTGAACTCTAGACGTGAAACATATTACTTCTGCCTTCCAATTTGGATAAAAACATAATTCAAAGTGAATCGTTAAACGGCTAAGTTAGCTGTCAGCCGGTCTATTCTGTAAGAATCTCACCTTGAAAACTTAGGTAAAGTGATGCTTGGGGATGGACGCTAATTGACAAATGACAACTTACTTCACTCAAGGTTTCATAGTGAGAATTTTACAGAAAAGGTCGGCAGCTCCGCGCCTTTCAATAAAAGTGAATCAATTTGGTTGAACCACAGAACACATCTTTTCTGTGGGTTGAACCGTGTAATCTTTGCGTGTAATATTGCCGTTAACTGACATCGCTGCAGTTGTGACCGCCTGCGGAAGAATCAGCTAGAGAGTAAGTTGAATGGAGTTTCGTAAGAACTGACCTATTGATTAGATTCAATCTACTTACTGATGCTAAATGCAAATAATATAAACATGATACAAGTATCGTACGAGTAAGTTCTCTCCATTTTGTCATTCAGAATAGAATGGGTTGCTTGTTATAATTGGTTCTTGCCTTTCTTTATTCAAAATTTTTACTTTCTTATATTTCCAAATGGTTATGGTGGTTGGTTGGTGGTGGTTATGGTTATGGTGGTTGGTATGGTTGGTGGGTTATGGTTATGGTTTGGTGGTGGTTTAGTTGGTGGTATGATAAACTAAGTACTTTCTAGTACTCAGCAATTATCTAATAAAAAATTGCGCAGCTTCTGATGTGCAATTATTTATTCGATATTTTATATCCTTGGGTGTAAAATGTATAGTATATTTATTTTATATATGTATAGTCGTTACGGGTAGTCAGAAGCCCGAAAGTCTGACACCAAATATCGTATTACCCAGCTAGTAACTAGATTGTGGCGGTCAGTTGCTCCATGTAAAATAATTCAGCTGCATCCGGTTAGACTGGAAGCCGACCCCAACATATAGTTGGGAAAAGGCTAGGTAGATGATGATAAACTGTTTTTTTTTTCTTCTAAATACAACGTATCGTTTTGCATCCTCGTTAAATTTCAGGGTGAGATACAGAACATCAAACCGAACAACTTTCTCCATGGGACCAATATCGTAATAGCGAAAAAATGTTCAACTGTCCCATAGAAAACTTCTATACCTACTAGACGCAAATGACGACGGCTGATTATTTTTTCGCGATTACGATGTTGGCGCCATGGAAAAAGTTGATCGAAAATTTGACGAGTACCTATGCAAAACGACACGTTAGAGCTGTTTGTTTTTAAAAAAATGTTTTCGTGGTGTTTTAACCTTTTAACGTATTTAATTTGGTAAACTTCGTCTGTGATATCATCTGTAAAAGCTGGCTCACCACAAAAGAATCTTAAACTAATATTAGGTATGTACAAAGAGTTAAAGAATGTTGTTTTACATAAAACATACATAAACTCACGCCTTCTTCCCATATGAGGGTAGGCAGAAACTACAGAATGTCACTTGCTACGATCCTTTTACTCCTTTTGCCTCGTTTACGTCTATTCATCTGGTCATACACGCACGCCGGTTGCGAGTACTACACACCTGACCTTTCTGAAGAACATCACTAATACGGTCACTATGTCTTCCTAGGCCATCCCCTCCCGGCGTTTTCACTCGCATCTGCCGTTCCGACTTCAAAAATTATTTCACTGATAGAATTCCCTATCACCTAGTGACTATTTCCGAGTGCCACAATTGTAATTTGTTTCATTTTATAGCCAAAAATCACGCGGACGTAGTCGCGGGCAGAATCTAGTAGTAAAAACAAACTAATAACTTATTCTATCATTACTTCCCAAGAAAGGAATAAAACAAATAAATGAAAAAGAACACTTATTTACTTTAACACATTCTTAAATCTAGAGTTACAGGATAATATCATTTACATGATTATTCGATAACAAAAATAAAATTATTTCATGCAGTTGACCTATTAGATGTGCCAAAAATCTTACAAAAATAAAACATTTATTTACATCATAAAATATAAATTAAATAAATGTTATATTTTTATTCTACGAAGTTGTTTATTAGTGCATTCGGTGTAAACTCACACAATCTAAAATAACACATTGTTTGTCTCATATGCCTGCATGATCTATCATAATTTATTTTAGAATTTAAAAGTCGGTTGCTGGGGCGGCGTCGGCGTAGGCTTTAACCTTAGGAATGGAGTACACGTTGTCGATAACTTTCTGGAAAGCTGGGTACTTCTTCTCGAGATCAGGCATGCGCAACATCTTCTTCAGGTAGTCGAACATACCAGCCAAGACGAAGTCGCCCCATGTCAACTGGAAACAGAATAAATTGTGTAAATTACAACATGGAACACAGACACATCAGTACACACACATCCTACACACACACAGCACACCTACACACACATACTAAAGTTGCAGTTTGCAATTAAAACGAGGTCCTCACTTGCATGTACAAGGTGACAGACGTCAGAATCAAAAGATAACAAGTCATTCAAGAATCTGTGAAATTCTCAGTGAACTGAAACATTTCAGAACAAGAAAATCTGGGAAAGTCTTATACGCTGAAAATTATTCCTAGCTGGTCTCTTCGGGGCAAATCTCAAAATATAAAGTACATTCACATTCCTGCAACTTGTAAATTATCATTTGCATCATCCTCATCTACAGCCTGACTTCACCAGTGGGTGAAGCACAAGAAAAGAGCGTATGCCCAGCCATTGCTGGGCATACGCTCTTTTCTTGTGTCAATCCCCACGGTCCTGTGCCAGCCTCATCCAGGTTCTACCCAATTTAGCCACAATCTCATTTCTCTCATCGCCCCCTCTCGCCCTCCGAGCGACACCCGAAATTGTTTTCCGCAAAATGGATAGGTGAACGTTGTAATCCATCCGGCCATACTTACTATATTGTAAATTCAAAAGTAGTAATGTCTGCTACCTTTTCACGGCTTAAAAGGTGAACGGATTTGGATGAAATTTGACACAGGTAGAACATGACCTGGGTTAGCTGGGTTAGTAGTACGTTACCATGGGATAATTTCCGACCTCTACGTGGGAGAACCCCCGGGCAAAAGCTAGTTTTATATAAACTGCATACCTTTCCGAGGGCGAGGTGGCCATTGTTCTTTTCGATGATAGCACTAAGTCTCTGCAGGAAGTCGGGGAACACGTTCTTGACGAAGTCTTGATATTTCTTTTCTTTAACCTCCTCATCGGGTTCGTAGTCAACGACAGCAGCCTCTGTAAGTACAAGCACAACATTTTACAATATATTCGGATTTAAATCCTTAGGGCTATGACATCTAGGGGTTAAACGTCAAAAATTTATGGTTTAAACAGTTGCTAATCATTACTCAACTCTAGCAACGTTTTTATAAAAAAAAAGCGGCCAGGTGCGAGTCGGACTCGCCCATGAAGGGTTCTGTAGCAGCAAGTAACATAATATAAAAGTTCTTGTAGTTCGTTGTCACTTTGATCGATGTTTTAATAACAGACCGATTTATGACGTATTAAAAAAAAACTACTTACTAGATTTTTAGAAGTTACAGGGGGGGGACACATTTTACCACTTTGGAAGTGTCTTTCGCGCAAACTATTCAGTTTAGATTATTAGAAACCTCGATATCGTTTCTGAATACCTATCCATAGATACCCCACACGTATGGGTTTGATGAAAAATATTTGTTGAGTTTCAGTTCTAAGTATGGGGAACCCCCAAAGTTTATTGTTTTTTTTCTATTTTTATGTGAAAATCTTAATACGGTTCACAGAATATGTATTCTGTGAACCGCATAGTAGATGTCTACTTACCAAGTTTCAACAGTATAGTTCTTATAGTTTCGGAAAAAATTGGCTGTGACATACGGACGGACAGACAGACAGACAGACATGACGAATCCATAAGGGTTCCGTTTTTTTTCCATTTGGCTACGGAACCCGCTAGTGAGCAAGTGCAAAATGCTGTTTGTCTCTGTCTTCAGTGCTGAAGGTCAAGCTTTGGATCAAGCGTAAAACACAAATACCTACTTCTGGTTAACAGTCACGGCAACTGGGAGCGTCACCAACGAGTGGAAACTAACGAGTTTCCCATAACCACGGAACTAGATGGTATCGGCAGGTAAATTTAATGTACCTAGAATAAGAAATTATTTTGGCGACCGAACGCTTGATAAAAGAGTATAATATAATATATAATACCTTCTCAACCAGTTGTCTGCTGATATAAGGAATCAGGGAAATAAACGTAAATTTGCCAAATTGCTTAAGTTGTTCTTTTTCGGGGGGTTGTAGGCTATTTTCTTAGGAAAGTGGTTTGTTGACTTTTGAGGGGAGGGAAAATGAGTAATTTGGTATTAAATGAAAATTAAGTGTCCGCACTAAAACTTTTGTGTAATACCGTTTGTACCGTTCCCACAGACAAACCGTGAAAACGGTTTTGCGGGGCATAGTTCTTAGCTTAAGGTTTTGTTTGTAAAATGTTATAATAAAAATAATAATAAATAATAACAATAAGCACACTAACTTGCTTGAAGACTTTGTATGTAGGTACGTGATGGCTAAGTGCAAAACGTGTTCAATGTTTGCACATAATATGGACACTACCACTTACTCAAATGCATGTGCCACATTACTCGACCCAAATGTATAGGACAGCAGATTTTTTTTTTTCGTTTTTGAAGCTACATCTGGCACCAACGATATATTACTTCAATCATGGTATAATAATATACTTCGCCTGGTATTCTCTTCCCACGACGGCCTAAGACTACGTCACGATAAGTGTTGCCATTGATTGTCCATTTCAGTAAATTTTGGGACTTGCTTATTTAGTTAATAAAAATAAAATAAATTACTAACCAGCTTAAATATTTAGTAACTCATGTGATTCATCTATTTAGTTTTAAATTAATTAACATATTGAATTATTAGTTCATAATTGCATTGTTAAGTTAAAAAACGCATTTTGCTCGGGTAATTCAATCACACACAGTGGCCACACATCGAATTGACAAGTGTCATACTGACAGCTCGCCATTTCATCGCTATCGTCATGTCGCTCATATATATAGCGTTGTTTCGCTCGGTGATCAAAATATTGTGGTTCCCAAACACTGGTTACTATAAAAAGGAAAACTGTGTTTGAAAGATACACAAGAAAAAAAATGGTTAATTGTTCCATACTAAACTGTAAAAACAGAAGTAAAAAAGGCGGTGTAATAAGGTTTTTTTCTTTTCCCAAAGAAGTGGTGATAGCAAATGCGTGGCTTCAATATTGTAGACCAAAAACAACAATAAGAACTGGTAAGTACCTTACTACATATTATTTTATTTACCTACGGTTGTAAATTCCTTATAAGGCATAGTTGTGCCAATTCGGCTGTACGCCCGAACATAACATAACCTAACTAGTTTTTTACTTATTTTTCAAGTCGAGTTAATTGCGTTCTATTAGGTTTTCGTCGTGAACTAAGTTGGTCCATTTTATCACGTTCCTACAGACAGACGCGGCGGGTGACTTTATTTACAACATTTGTTTTGTAGTGATTTATTGTTTGTTTGTTTTTTTAGTCCTAATTAAGGACAGGCAAAGGGATCTTGGCCTATACAGCCAAGTCAGATGTGTTATTTTTTCAAGTGATGTTGACGTAGCTTGATAGATAGTTTTTTTTTTCAAATAAAGTTTTACGGCTCTGGCTTCAAGGCCTTTTGGGCTCATCTAAAATATTAATCAGTGTTTATTGGGTCTCCGTGGACACAGAATACATAATAATAGCGTAATTTTTAACTTTTTCGTTTCTGTATCGACTGACTACTATGACTTCGAAATCGATATCTAAAGCTAAGATACTTAACTTTCTAATGTATTATGGTAGTTGAGAGATGATAATGATTATTTTTCAATTTTCAGGTAGCGTGTGTTCAGTTCATTTTTTATCATCTGACTATCATAAGCCATTGAGGCATATTTTGATGAATGAATCGCCAAGAAAATGTAGGAAGTTAAAACCGGACGCCATACCTTCTTTGCACATAAACTCAATCGCTCAACCTTCGTCATGCGCTACACCAATAATAGACCGAAGGTAAATATACTAAAATTGATTATACTTTTTGTGTTTGCATATCTAGAAAACTGATTTTTAAACTTGTTCGTTCATGTCAAGTATGACGTGACTGTGACTTATTTGATTCAAATCTATCTGAATGTTGCCAAATGTTTCTTTTCTTTGTTTCAGTTCAGATAATGTTACAAAATATATACAACCTGACCCACCTATTACTGATTGTAAAGAGCTAACTAATAATTCTGAAACCGCATGCTCTGTACAAACACAAACAATCCAAATAGAAACCCGCTGTATGGAAACCCAAACAATAGAAATATGGTAATATTTTTAACAATATTCGCATAAATTATGTATGTACAATAAGATATATATGTAAATTTTTCTGTTTCAGTTCAAGCACCGTAACCATTCTTGCTTCAGAATATAAAGATTTAATAACAATAAAAAATAAGAACCAAGTCTTAAACGAAAAGTTGCAACAAATTTTCACTCCAGGTCAAATTCGTAGCTTAACTTGCTCCAATAAGCGTCGTATTCGATGGTCTGCTGAAGATATTGCAGCCGCAATCACATTCAGAAGTATAAGTCCTAAGGGCTATAGGTACATGAGGAATGTTGTCGGGATTCCACTGCCAGGATTCTCAACGCTATGTAAGTGGGCATCAAAATTCGAGATTGAGGAGGGTGTATTAGAAAATGTAATCACTTTAATGCAATTCAAGGCTAAGGATTTCACGGAAGCTCAAAGAATCGTAGCATTGTCTTTTGATGAAATTTATATATCGAATAAAGTAGAAATTGACAAAAAATATGAGCAAAAAGTTGGACCACATAATACTTGCCAATGCGTCATGGCTCGTGGCTTATGCGGAAAATGGAAGCAACCCATTTTTTATAAATTTGATAAAAATATGACAACTGATATACTAATGGATTTGATAAAAATATTGTATAACTCTAATTTAATTGTCGTTTCAATAACGTGTGATATGGGGCCTGGAAATCAGGGGCTACTAAGAGATCTTAACATTGGCGTTGAAAAAGACCAAAAAACTTGGTTCAAACATCCATCAGACGAAAATATAAAAGTTCACGTATTTATTGATGTACCGCACCTATTGAAATTGGCCAGAAACCATTTTATAGATTATGGTTTTCAGTATGAAAACAAGTTATTGGTCAAAGACACGATAGAAAAAGTACTGTCGTTGTCTCAATACGACCTTAAATTAGCACACAAACTGACACCAAATCACCTGAATTTACAAGGTTCACAAAGACAAAAGGTACGGCCTGCTGCTCAACTTTTCTCGAACACAACTGCTTTAGCCGTAGAATGGTGTGGTCAAAAAGGGTTTTTGCCAGATGCAAACTGGTTTCAGTTATCACAAGTTTTAAAAACATTCAATGAATGGTTTGACGTTTTTAATGCCAGGCTAAAATTCGAGGGGCATAAAAAAGCATACGGGATAAACCTGTCATTGCAAAATGAAGCAATAGAAAAAATGAATGATTTAATCAAGAATACAAAAACCGGTAAAAAGAAATCAAACAAGCTCCCCTTTCAAAGAGGTATTTTAATTTCGAATAAATCGCTTCCGAATTTATTAGCTGATCTTCAGGAAAGGCTAGGTTCAAATTTCGAGTATATTTTAACCTCCCGATTGAATCAGGACATTTTGGAGAATTTTTTCTCATACATAAGAGGCATGGGTGCTACTAACGACCACCCAACTGGACTTTCGTTTAAACACCGACTAAAACGATACATTCTCGGAAAACATTCTGCAGATGTATTCAAATATACAAGTAACACTCGCGATGATCCTGCCATATCCTGTTTAGTAACTCCACTGGAAGATCGTGAAGATGATTCCATTATAACGAAAGTGTTAGATCGATACTTAAAATCTAAAAATGACGACACTGAGTCCGAAGATAATAATTTGATCTCATCAATCGAAAATGATCTCAGCACGTATAAACCGACTGTAGATGAAGAGCAGTTACTAAAAGATATAGAAATGCTAATGGATATCGACGAAGTGAACGAAGATGCTGTCGACTTTAATCTCGATCTTAGTTCATATATTCCGACTAATGAAGAAAATCTATTACTTGACAATATCGAAACGCAAATAGCTGCTGAAGAAATCAGAGATCAAGGTTTAAAATATATAAGCGGTTATGTTGCTTTCAGGTTTTTACGAAAATATCCACATCTTGGAGACGAGACACGAAAGATTGATCCAGGTAGCGTAGCCTGTGATTGGATTTTTTTTGTGTCGAAGGGAAAACTAATTTACCCTTGCAAAGAATTGATCAGGGTTGCTGATATAATGGAGAAAGAATTTAATAAATACCACGGTGAATCGTTGCACGATGTAAAATTCATTTTCACTAATTTGACTCGGATTGTTCATGATGCCGCAAAGGACTTGTATCCTCAAATTCATTATGAAGTAATACTCTGTTTAGTTCGAACGAGGACCTATCTACGAGTAAGGGAACTAAATAAAACCATAATATGCAATCAATTAAAAAAGAAGCAAAATAAAAAAATACAAAAAGTATCAAATATTTCAATTTAATAAAAATGATAAAAATTGAGTACCCGTTGTATTATTTTTAACTTTTTCCCCACTAAAAAAGTTTGAGAACCGCATCGCAACTGATGACGTATTCTTAGGCCAATCACGTGACCCAGCTGTCACGGGAAGAGAATACCAGGCGAAGTATATTATTATACCATGACTTCAATGTTTTAAAGTTTGTAGTCCTCAGATTCTGTTCATTTTTTGTCAGAGTCTGGGTCTTCGTGCTTTTAAAGTTTATCCGCTAATGCAGCATTGAACCAACTCAATTACTTCAGGTTATCATAGGTTTCAAAACTCCAAAAATAGTTCAGCTAAAACTTACTCGCACGGAGGTCGTTGAGTAGGTCAACGTTCTGATCGATCTCCAGGGCATCCTCAGGAGTGTCTCCGACTAGCTTGTACTTGCGCCCGAGGTACCGGGAGATGGCCAGGCTCTGTGCGTACTGCTTGCCGTCGATCTCCAAGATTGGCATCTGGCCGAATAGGGTCTCTGAAAATAAAGAACGTAGATTTAGTCAACGTATTCATCTCCTATTGCCCCGTGGTTGTAGAATTTCAAAATTTTTATGAATCTGAATTTAATTCAGGTTCCCGGTTAAACCACCACTGAATAGCGAATAAAAACATTGTGAGGAAACTGGCATGACCTACAACCAAAAATTCCAAGACATGTGACATCCACCTAAGGTTAAGCTGCACTGGGTTTGCGTGGTGGATTATGGGCCACTCCCTCTCACAGAGAGAAGGCCAGTGTCACAGCGGTGGAACGTTATAGGCTTATTATCTCTCCCAAAGGCATGCTAGCCGGAATCATTATAAGTTTGTACTTATTGGTGAAATCTTTACATTCCGGGAAAACAGCCGTATCTAATATCCCTTTGGATGTAAATTATGTACTAATTTATGAACCCAAAACCCCAGGGGAGGAGGGGGGGGGGTTAGTTGCGAACCCCATTGGTTCGCATGATGTTTTTTTACGTTTATATATATGATATAAGCTTATATACCTATTATATAAAGGATTTTTCCTTATGTACACCCATGTGTACAGCCGACGTGCTAGGAGATATTAGTTTTCCATGAAGTATAGTCTTTATAAGATAAAGCTAAGTACCTACTCCTCGTTATCGTACTCGTACAAGCAACTTTTGCTGCATTGTGTTCTTTTTATAGCTGCCTAGCTAGCGAAGCAAACATACAGCAGGTAGGTAAATATAGGGCGTCGTTTGTCAATACCGTATAGATCGATCTTAGATACTTGAATAGTTAATAAGTAATAGCCACTTATTTATGAACTAGGGCGGCAAATCGATTAAACCTTGAAGATCGATTGACAATAGCCCTCTTGTCATTTAATAATTCATTTGTAGGCTGTGTTTGTATGATAGAATCATCTGCCTAGCCTTTTCCCCACTATGTTGGGGTCGGCTTCCAGTCTAACCTGATGCAGCTGAATAACAGTATTTTACGTAAACCGCCTATCTGGACCTCTATAACTCAGTTGCTGGGTAATACGATACCCTTTGGTAAGACTGGTTTTCAGACTCTCGGGCTTCTGAGGACCCGTAACGACTGTCAAAGATCCACGAAAGACAGCCGGGACCAACGGCTTAACGTGCTCTCCGAGGTACGGCGGAAGGGTCTTGGTATGTAAAGATGGTTACCCATCCACGGATCAAACGCGGCAAGCGTAGCTTTACCAGATTGATCGACTCATGCGGCTGTTATTACTTAGCCACAAGCCCATTTATATTTATACGATTATTATTTGTATGATATAATAAATTATTCAATTCAAGAAGCTCGTGTTTTCTTTTTTTTTTCATTTTTAATTATTAAATAAAGTGAACCTGTTAATAAGTAGGTTGTCCTCCGATAGAATGCACTACTTTATTAACAACCACATGGATTGGTTATCTAATCAGTCACACACGACTGTTCTATCTATAGTACAAACATTCGTAAAAACATACAAAAACTGCGGCCAAGGTCACCGTCAGCCAGACGAAAAACATTATCAAACATGTTGGTGTGCACATAGTGGACATTATCAGCGAACGCGGCAGCGGGAGCGATTTGATTAGGATTTTTATAGTTAGAATATTGCTGGCTCTGACAAAATGCTAGGCTACATTGTAAGTAGATATGATACTTGACGTCGTAATTACTTACCGGGTGGTATCGATCAATAGTAGTGTTATTATTGATCGAAGTTACCACCATAGCGTTGAATTCATGTCACTTGCACGCTATAACCGACAAGGATTATTTTTGTCTATTTAGTGGGTATTCTTGTCAGAAGCGGGTAGAGAAATGACGAGGTAAGTAGACTATAGGAATTATATTATATTATAGACTTTTTTACTTTCGATTAGCGATGACGATAGTAGAAAAACCTAAAAAATTATGGGGTTGACATAAGCTATCGAAATGTCACGTGATCTTGTCAATGTCACTTTGAAGCTCTAGCGATTGTAGAAAAACAATCGCTTCGAAGCGAATGTCATTTGTCTAGGCCCTCAGGATGCTGTTAATTCGGTCGAATTATTCCCCATAGATACCTAAGTAGTTTCCTTGAAGAGACACTTTTGAAATCATTCGGTTGTGTTAACCAATGTCAAGCAAATAAAACTTTGAAAGTAGGTTTCTTGAATTGAACAGCGACTTGTTCAGACTTTCATAATCAACAACAACAACTAAACAACAACAACAACAACTAAATTTTCAAAAAATATTTGCAAGCCTGAAACCGCTTCCGCGCAAGCAATTTGTGTAGTCTTTAGTCTATGACCTTGATGCGAATAACTGTGCAAATACTATTGTAACCATTGAGGATCAATTTGTAACACAACACAATTGGGTCCACCCAGGCGATTGCATTTGCATGGCTATAGTGGCACATTGGTGCCATTGTACTTTATTGAAACTAACTAGGCACTATCTGTACTATTAAGCTGTTACAGGATGGCTGAACCAATTTGCCATTCATCTATGACTGGGTGTGTAGCTGCTGTGAATGTCAATAGCGAAAGGGTAACAGATTTACTGAATACCTACACATTCACCTACTTATTTATACGTCAAAAATCTTTAGTTAAAACCCCTACACGATATGGCCCGATATTTAGGTGATGTATTTTTTAACTAGTGACTCTTCCACGCTTTCACTTATTACACCATCCCGATTTGGAAGGGATGGATCCCTAAACATCGCGTAGTGTAATAAGGCTTTAAACAAACGCTAATCATGTTTATAAATAAGTGGGTACCTATAATATGTGTAGGTAACGTATTACTTGATAGTACACGACTGGGTAGAGAATGTGGCAATACCAATGATATCAAAATACCTAATCATTTGTTATACAATATACTGCATAGAGGGTTAAAGTCACATCCAATGTATGTAGTTAATAGAAAAAACAAAAACAAAACAAAACAAAACAAAATCATAAAACAAAATGGTTAAATAATCGGAGTGGAAAATTTAGCCCCCAACGAATTCTTAATCTACACAATGACCATACATGATGCAGAATAAAAACTAGGTATTTCCACAAACTGTATTATCTGCATAGCTACAAAACCAGTCATATCTTTATAAACTGCGATAACAATCGTTCCCTGCGGACGTGGCGTGGGTGCGATGAACGCTTTTAGTAGGCATCTTATCTTGAGTAATAACGGCAAAGAAGACTCATCTTATATCATATTATGAAAACACACAAATAAAAGCATATTTCCCAGTGTGTTTCTTTTATGTAATAAATAATAATTGTTCAGATTTTTTACTGGGGATCAAAAAGTTTCACGTCATTAAGTATTAGTTTTTATCTGCACTAGGTACACTAGCTTATATTACCTACAACTAAATATAAATTATCGTGTTTTTTTGTGTTTGTTACGTTCTCACGGCTAAAATAATGAGCCGATTGTGATCATTTCTGGCAGAGGTAACTAACTTTGCAACTGCTGCAAAAGGATTGTAATATCGTATTAATACAGACAGAGATGTGGGTTCTACTAAATATTTTACAATAAAAAAAGTTTAGTATCACTTTCTTCGTCCTTCTTTGGACCTACATTCATCATCAGTTTAGCCAGTATTCTGAACTACAAAATAATATTATGAGTACCTCAGTGCTATTCTGTATAAATCTCACCGTGAAAACTTGGGTGAAGTGAGCGTGGAGTGAGCTATAATATAGTGTCAATCCCTAGCATCAGGCAGAATGACAACTCACTTCACCTAGGTTTTCACGGTGAGATTTGTACAGAATAGCACTGCTGCCGGTCGATTCTGTAAAAATCTCACCGTGAAAACTTAGGTGAAGTGAGTTTGTTTTTGCTAGGAATTGACACTATTGACAGCTCACTTCACCTAAGTTTTCACGGTGAGATAGTTACAGAATCGCACTGCTGGCCCCTACACCTCGCCTGTCTAAAGTCTAAACATACTGTATCCAAGCAAGAGGTACTATCGACAAAACGGACGCCTATACACCTTAAAGTTGTTTCAAAATTGGAAGGCCTAGCGTTTGTCGATAATATATACGTGATAAGAATTATTTACCAAGGTACTACAAGCAACTACACTAGGCTTGCATTCATTACGACACCGCTCACCGATATAGAATACAAAGGAGGATACAAATATTTAAGACTAGCTTCTGCCCGCGACTTCGTCCGCGTGTAATTTCTTGTTTTAACATAAAATATACATACCTAGATATAAATGAAAAGAAATGAAATTTAATTTCATTTATATCCTACGACACTGCAATACTGTAGCTTCCCATTAGTTAAAGAATTTTCAGAATTGGATCTAGTTCTAAATTTGACCCCCTACGTAAAAACTTACAATTATCTCTTTAAAATATTAGTACCTACCTATATAGAAAAGTCGGTCTATTAAACCACCATTGTTAAATAATAATTAATAGCCCAAAAATTTTTATTTAGCAAACCACCTGCTTTGCCACCTATAAATTACCTAAACTCTTTCTCATCACATCCCGTTTATTTATAAAATACAAGGCAGCTGAACGTCTCGAAGCAGAATGCCCGGTTTTGTATGAGAGTTGGGCCCATCCTGTGTCTCAATCATCGCATTAAATCATCGGTAAAAAAAAAATATTGTTGGATTATTATCTGTAACTCATTAACTTAGGACTGATATCAAAAACAGAGTTTCATTGATTAATTTTATCAACCGCTATCATCAGTAAAAGTGCTCATTATTCCCATGTAAAAGGCCTTTCTATCCAATTGAACTGATATCCCCAAATGAACAAGTATTACTCATATTTAAGAAAAGAGGTAGCTTTATTAATTTATGACAAACAACAATGATCTCTATCAGATTGGCAACAAGCACTCTATTTGATAACATGAAGCAAACATTGTTCTGATCATGTAAGGATGTTGATACACTGCTCACCTCGTCACAATAGCTGCTTGTTGCCTGTACCTCTGTGACCCCGCTTTCTTTACCCCCACACATCATTCATTTCATCGTCTACAGGGTGTTTTAACTTATTATGTAGGTATGAGAACAACGTTTTGTTAGAAGTTGTCAGTGAGACATTGCGTTACAATTTAAACTTTTCAATAGACAAAATTCAAATAAAGAATTTGTTCTTTATATTTCGTAGGTACCTAAAAACGATGGGCCAAATCACTGGCTTGACACTTTTACACATCATCATGGCACAAAATTATCGAATACTATACAGGATGTCCCATAATTAATGGATAACCTCTGAACTCATCATTATGAACAACTTTTACTATGGGACCAAACCTGAAATCGCGAAATAAAATCAGCTTTTCCCTACATTTTGGCGAGTTATGCTAACATAAATGTAGGGAACAGCAGATTTTTTTTCGCGATTTCAGGTTTGGTCCCGTAGTAAAAGTTGTTCATAATTATGAGTACAATGACCCCTTAAGAGGTTTTTAGATACTTTAGCTTTTCTTACAACAGCTGTAAAGAGTTAATAGGTACATAACATAACATCACGCCTCTACTCCCCGACGAGTTACAGGCAGAGATAAGAGATAACATTCTTTAAATTTTATTTCTGTTCCTGTTTTAATTTAATATTTAGCTGTACTATTAATAAGAATGTATAAAACTTATCTATTAAAAAAAAAAACAACCGACTTCCAAAAAAATCCCTACAAGTGAAAATTTACTTTAATTTCGGAAGTCTTTGGATCTGTACCTACTTTAGTTTTTTGTCAACAAAAATACTTAGTGGCTTTTTTTTGTAAAAAGTTTTCTATTTTTTATATCATACCTAATATGAAACATTCACAAATGTGTGTGTAGTGTGTGCACACACACACGTCGATTAGCTAATTCTATTTACCATATCAGCATGAAAATCCGTGGAAAAACCTTCCCTATGACAAGTGTAAGATACGGTGGCCTAGTATTTATTAAGCTTAGGTATACTACACTATACCTATGTTTAATAAATAATCTAGGCCACCGTATCTTATTATTTTAAAGTTCGTAAGCACATTCGCAAGAAGTTGGCAGTATCATCACAACGGTAATGTTTTTCCCATTGTTTGTCTTATTTGTTTTAGTTTATTCGTGTATTAGTGTATATATATTTGTGCTTATATTTATATATAATTAGGTATACATTATTATATTTATAGTTTGTAATAGGTATATGAGTATTTGAATAAATATTTATTCCTTAATTTTTCATCATTGCACCTGCCACTGTTTGCCTCTGCATCACCCAAAGGTTGACTGGTAGAAAATGCCCATGGCATTAAGTCCGCCTCTGTACATTTGTGTGCTTGAAGTATTAAATAAATAAATAAATTATAATAGGGTAAGCCTTTCCACGGATTTTCATTCTGATAAGGACACCATAATATTACAAAGAGGAAAATTTGTGAGTTTGTACGAGTATGAAGGGAAACAACTACTGATACGATTCCGAAAATTGTTTCACTAATGGGTCAGTAAGTTTTGCTGAGTTTCATACGATATACGCATGTTTTAAATCAAGAAATTTCACGCTTTTGTAGTTTCGTAAACGCGGGGCGATTGCCGTAACACACTATCAATCGGAATCGGTTTCATTTTGACAGTTCAACAACATTCATTGCGTTAATTACGTTGTTGAGTAGACAAATTTTTCGAACATATTATATGAAGCAATGGATTAGCAATTTGCTTCAAAAAGATTCAGATTCGGATTGACAGTGTGTTACGCAATTAATAATAATAATAATAATAATAAATATCTTTATTTCCCCATACATACAGATAATTGTGATTGTAGTTTACAACTTTGAAGATATGTGATTTACATAATAACATCTAAACGCTGCAAATAGGATGCTGAGTTTAAAAATGATTGAAAAACCAGATTTGGCCTAGGCGAAAAAGTAATAATTCTGAAATCTAGATTACTTACAGAATTTTTACTCAATTAATGAGATGAATGAATATTAATTACTTAAGTAATAATTCTGAAATCTAGATTTTTACAGAATTATTACTCAATTAATTAAATGAATGAGTATTAATTAAGTAATAATTCTGAAATCTAGATTACTTAAGTACACAATTATTACTCAATTAATTAAATGAATGAATATTAATTAAGTAATAATTCTGAAATCTAGTTAAGTACTCAATTAATATTATGCTTTTTTAACCGACTTCTAAAAAAGGAGGAGGTTCTCAATTCGGATGTTTGTATTTTTTTTTTTTTTTTGTTTGTTCGCGCATAACTCCGTCGCTTGCCAACCGATTTGAAAAAATATTTTTTTGTTGGAAAGGGTATACTTCCCAAATGGTCCCATTTTTGTCAAAATCCAGTTCTGATGATGGGATCCTGGAGAAATTGAAGGAACTCTTCAAATATTATAGGCACACCTATAGCGATTTGGGTATTTTTTATAGTAGCTCGTGCATTTGCTCTCGGAAAGCACCACTTGGTGAAGTGGAACTGATGATGAAGACCACAGATGGCTACCGGAACTACTCAATGATACATATTTCACGGGTTGCGATTCGATTACTTTAATATGGTTGCTAAGCAATTTCCGCTCGTCACACAATGCGTGTGGTGAGTGGTTGTTGAGGAGTTCTCCTGGTTCTTACCAGCAGAACTCCTCAACAATTAACGTCCCAGCATCGGGAAAAGCAATATTTTGTAACATGTGATGAGCAATTGACATTAGACTATTGTAACTTATACAAATTATAAACAGACCCACTAAAAAGTGAAAAATAAAAACTTTTTTACAAAAAAGTACAACCGACTTCCAAAAACAACACTATAAAGTGAAAAATAACTTTAATTTCGGAAGTCGGTGGCAAAAACGAAAATACATTTAATCAGACACCGACTTCCGAAATTAAAGTTATTTTTCACTTTATAGTGTTGTTTTTGGAAGTCGGTTGTACTTTTTTGTAAAAAAGTTTTTATTTTTCACTTTTTTATCAGTATAGATAAAAGTCCCAATAAGTACCTACAGTATCTTGGTAAAGTCTTCTGGGGCATCTTTTGAGCCTCAAATCAGATTTATTTACTTTCTAGGTTTACCAAGCGTGAAGTTAAATGTAGGTAAGTAGGATCCCGAATTATTTATTAAGGACTGTGCAGTGCAGCCTCGACCAGTGGTGGCCCAGTGGTAACGGGCGCGACTTACGAGTTGTAGGTCGTAGGTTCAGACCCTGACAATCGCTTTACTTTGTCTAATTTATTTCACCACCACTGCTCTCAAAACGTTGAAGGAAAACTTCGTGAGGAAATAGGCATGTCCTAGAACCAAAAATTCGAAGACATGTGACTACCAACCCGCACTGGGCCCGCGTGGTGGATTACAGCCCACTCCCTCTCACACAGGCTTGTGTCCCAGCAGTGGGAACGTTATATGATTATGCAGTGCAGCCTGTGTAGCATGTCCTTTCTTTCCTTACATAAATACACAAACAACCCATCAAATATTTTTCGGATAGGTAGTCTATACCACCACAACGCAACGCCAACGTCAACTTCAAGGCGTTTGTGGTGCGTGTACCGAACTGTTACCTGCCCCTCGTCATGGAGGAAGACTTTTGGCCGCAGGACGTGGTGTTCCGTCGCTTCCGCGGACAAGTTCCACAGGGCAGCACTTAAAGTCAAGCTAGTGCAAAGAGGAGTGCTACTAACATAGTCTTAAGCCTATTTTATTAACACAACTTTTGTTTATATTCAAATATGTATGTTTAGGTTAAGGTATTTATCTATGGGCCGTATCGCCTGAAATAAATGGTTTATTTATTTATTTATTTATTTATTTATACCTATAGGTTTTATAAGTTATGGTCTGATAGTCTAAAGCTTTTCTATCCATAATAATAATAATCTTCAGGCAGGGGACATAGTTCTTCCATAGTTCAAGGTACCCAATCCACTATAGCCACCCAAACCCATAGGCCCAATGTGTTTTGTTTCCATGTTCTGCAATAGTCCTGCACCAACCGGGGGTTGTCCTTGGGTGCACTTGCATAGTGCATACAGGGATAATTGTCGGCTGGTGCCTTCTCGTCATTTAAAATTGTCTAAGGGGCCTCTGCGAGTTGGCTTCGGCCCCTCGTACGCCTTCCAAAGGTCCGGGACCCCAGGGTTCCGAGATAAGCCAAAGATAATAATCTAACTGCAGGGCAAAGACGTCTTCTCATACAGAGAAGGCACGAGCATTGATCACCACGCTTGCCCAAGACGGGTTGGAGATTTCAGATGTATATTAACTATAAGTCCAGGTTTCCTCACGATGTTTTCCTTCACCGATGTCAGTATTGTTTAAGATAAACTCAGAAATTACATATGAATTGAAAAAGTCACATTGGTACTTGCCCGGATTTGAACCCACAACCTCGTGTATGAGAGGCGAGGCCTTAACCACTGGGCCATCACGAGTTCACGACAATGGCTTATCTAATTCACGTAAAAAATAAAAATCGATCGATGACCACTAGCACCGCTGCCTGCCTCTGGTCCTTCGTAACTTAGATGATAAGGTACAGGAGTATACTCACTGGGCTTGAATGCAGGCCAGTCCTCAGACGAAATGCGGCGGTCATCGAACTCCTGGCCACCATACGCCAGCAGCAGGCGGGAAGACTCACCCAGAGCCTTCACGGGGAAGTAGTAGAAAACAACTTTCGGCATGATTCTGGAAAAAAATGTTAGTAGGTACTTATTAGAAATATTTTGATAGGAATTCTTATTCAAATTCAACTCGTGGAGCTCGTGGCTAAGTAATAACAGCTGCACGGGTCGATCCATCAGGTTAAGCTACGATTGCCGGGGTTGGCCCGTGGATGGGTGACCAAATTTACATACCGAGACTCCTCCGTGCCTCGGAAAGCACGTTAAGCCGTTGGTTCCCGCTGTCATTCGTGGATATTTGACAGTCGTTACGGGTCGTCAGAAGTCCGAAAGTCTGACGACCAGTCTTACCAAGGGGCATCGTATTACCCAGTCAATGGGTGGTGAAGGTCAGATAGGCAGTCGCCCCATGTAAAATACTGGTATTCAGCTGCATCCGGTTAGACTGGAAGCCGACCCCAGCATAGTTGGGAAAAGGCTAGGCAGATTACTGATTCAAATTCAAGGAGGCACAGGTTTATTAAAGTTTTGGTAAATGGTGTTATAAATGATAAATATCGTACTGACTCGCAAGGTGTACCTATGTACCAACAAATATTGCATAAACAGTAACAGGTGTGTATAACTTATTGGAGTTTTTTTTGGGGGGCAAATAAGAAAATTAAAAAAAAAAGTTTTGCAAACTACACCATGTGGCATATCAAATGAAAGGGCTTACTATGAGGGTCTCAAATATATTTTTTTTTATAATTTTAACATAAATTGTTTTAAAGTTATTTAAGAAAATAGACGAAAATGGACCATTCCCCCCCTTATCTCCGAAACTACTGAGCCTAAAATTTAAAAAAAAAAATACAGAAAATAGATCTTTACTAGTAGATTACAGGAAAACCTATAAGAAGTCTGTGGTCTTAAAATAACATGGTAAATCTCTCAATATTGCGAGTACAAACTTACATTTACAGTTGGAATGTATGGGAGAACATGTTTTTCAACTACAATGTTAAGTTTGTTCTTGGGATAAATTCATCCCAACTACGGAACCCTTCATTGTGCGTGGTCTGACATTTTTTTTTTAATTTGCTTTTTGCTTGGCTTCTCACAGCCGGGATTTATATCGACAATCAAACTTCGTCGTGCAATTCAATGGCTATAACTAGGGATAACCCTAGTTATATGCCATTGAATCGCACGACGAAGTTTGATTGACAATTTTCCTTTGGTGGAGACTCGGCTTTACGAAACGTTTCCGAAAATTGTTGAAAGTAATTATTTTCTTCTGTATGTAAGTGGGTACAAGTACAATTGCTATAATATGGAGTTTCTATATTCGACCCCCATCTTTCCAAGTTTGTGATTTTGTCTAAAACTAATGAATCAATTTTGATAATTCTGTCCGTTTTGGTTTTAGTATACAATACATATATTATTATTAGGTTATTGTTAGTAACTAACTTGCTGAATTATATTGTTTCTAATCGAAGAGCACAGGGTGGATCGATTTTTTTGCACGCAAGTGGTCACCGACAACCATCTATTCTAACCTGTGGGTATAGAAATAGTAGAAATAGCTCCTGTTTAAAAACGATCTCTACCAGAAGTTTTTACGTCTTTTTATTTTTACTGTAAATAATTTGTAAGTATCTAGAAACTCTAGGTACCCAAAGACACATGACATACCTACTTACATTACAAATCTATTGTCTGTTTATTTAATTTGACTCAAACTAGTAGTCACGATTTCACGAACTATCCATGACACGAAATTGTTGGCTGACTAAGTTGGTTCCTGGACTAAACTGGTTCCCCTCGTACAGACAAGTCTGTAGGCAATATCCTACTAAGTAGCAAGTACCTACTTAGTTTAGAGAAAACTCTCCCTCTTACCTTATTTATCTTTATTTATCATAGAAAAATAGACAATTATTTAATACTCAAAGAAATACTAAGTGGGTACCTACCTAATTAAAACTATGTAAGTACACAACACATCAAAATAACCGTTAAAAAAAAAAACAAATAAGTAAAAATACATTTTTGTACCTCCCATGAAAAGTAACAATTACACAATTTAAAACCGTTAAAATTAATATCATTGTCCCACTATCGATTCAATCATGTTTTTACGTTCAAAATAATGTTGGATACAAATAGGTATCCACACTCCCGCCACTCATTCACCACACAATCATGATAAAAGAAAAATGAAAGTAAATCGAGAGATTTACTCCAAAAAGAATTTTTAATATTACCTCAAGAATGAAAGGTTATGAAATAGTTTGGAAACAATAGTTTAATACACTTATCAGACTTAAATTGAAGATAAGTACTTACGATTTCTTTTAGATGCTAGTACAGGAGTCGTCGAGTCGGCGTCCGCACGAATACTGACGCTATGCCGGGTGCCGGCCGGCAGAAGTAGTCGCCCGCCGCCATCGCCACCGCCATTCAAAACTAACCACGACCAACACTATGCGATCGAAATAGTTGGAATGACCTTTCGCATATAGAAAATAAACTTTAAAACTAAAGCAGTAGGGTATACTTTGTATTAGCAAAATAACGCAAACGTTGGACAAATGCGCCAAGACAAAGTGATGTGGCAACATCAAGTTTTAAGCATGTAGGTACCTACTCATAACCTCTGTTGAGTCGCATTCGATAAGACTTCCAATATGAACCATAATATACCTAATTAAGTAATTACTATTCGTTAATTACCCTGTAATTGTCTCATTTAAAGATAGTACAGTCCCCGACTTCCCGGTCAAGGCTATTTTTCGTCATCCCAAACCAGTACCACCCGGATTATACAAAAAACAAAAAAAGACTGGAAATAAATTGGTAGGAGGTAGGTAACTATGTGATGAAATTCACTCGACATTCAATCTGCACGAAATTCACGTTATAAAATAATAGTATTCAGTAACTTGGCAGTTGAAGGGATATGTTCCCGAGTCAGAAATCCTGACAATATAAAGGAAACGAGGTGAATAAAGAATTTGCGAAAAAACCTTGACGTGTTTACAGTTTTATTTAAAACACGTTATACTTAAGTATTCGTTTTTAACATAATTTATACGATAAGTAATTTAAAAACGAAGATTATTTTGCTTCGAACTGTCAAGAATTACTTTATAGTAGTTATAATTTTAGGTTTTTAAACTGTAGTCATTTGTTTGAGTAGGTAATTTAGTTTTGAGGTTTGCCTGGAATACGTATGTATTCCAGGCAAACCTCAAAACTAAATTCAAACGTTACACACCCGGATTGAACAGCGTGCAGATATCTGCACGCTGTTCAATCCGGGTGTGTAACGTTTGATATAATAACAAAGTTCTAATGATCATATTTATGAACTAATTTCATTTATTTTTTTATTTATCTAACGATCAATTATATATTGAATTATTGATATAATTTCATTTTACCTAGATATTTTTTAGGGTATAATGAACATTTTATATAATGCGCATTTGAAATAATATTCAATTAATTCATTAACAGAATCATTATTGAATTAATATTCAGTTACTATAATATTCAAAATCTTTAAGTAACGTTTAATATAATTTAGGAGGAGCTGCCGGCGGGCTGGTCGCAGCCTCAGGGAATGACGTCGACCTGCTGACGAAAACCCTAACCCTAGGCGGTCGACGTCATTCCCTGAGGCTGCGACCAGCCCGCCGGTTGAACGCGCCGGTTGAACGGGTCATGGCCATCCGGCTAGTCTGGGGAAACCGTACGGTCTCCTGTGAGGCGGCGAGCCTCCTTGCCGGATTACCGCCATGGGATCTGGAGGCAAAAGTCCTCGCGCACGTGTGGGAGTGGCGCGAGGAGGCGAAACGCCGCGCCGGGGCGTAACTCCGCTGCCGCGAGAATTCACGGTACAGCGGACAGAGCTCTGGCGGGATCTCATTTCGACATGCAGAGTGCGATTGTCGCAACCCAGCGCTCGCCACAATTGCGGCGATAAGTCCCCTCTTTGAGGAGTGGTTGGAGAGGAAACACGGCGTCCTAACCTTCCGTCTGACGCAGGTCCTCACCGGGCACGTTTGTTTCGGGAGGTTCCTGTTTCGGATAAGGCGGGAGGAAACGCCCGGGTGTCACCATTGTGTGGATCGCCCGGAGGACACGGTGGAGCATACTGTGGAGGTCTGCCCGGCTTGGGCGGAGCACCGCCGTGTTCTCGCGGAGGCGATCGGTGGCGGCGATCTCTCGCGTCCAAACCTGGTGCAGGCCATGGTGCGGAGCGAGAGTGCATGGAAGGCCGTCACCTCCTTCTGCGGAGCATGAATACTCGCGAAGGAGGAGGCGGAACGCGTGAGGGAGAGGCAACAGCCGCGCCCTCGCGCCCCTAGCCGCCGTAGGAGACGCCCTGGGCGGCGGGAATCCATTGCCGATTCTCGGCCGCCGTAGGCGCGGGCTTGCGGACGACGAGTAATGGGCAGCTCGCCGTCCGGTAAGGACCAGGCCTGGGTCGACGGCGCGTTGTGTTCCACGCGCGCCTCAAAGAGATGTCAGCAGTGACGGGGTCCAATAGGGCCGATGCCGCCGGGGTCGCGGGTAGTTCGAAAGAGATACCGTGGCCCTGGCACGGACAACTGAAGGAACACGGGTGGGTTTTTGTCAGTAAAAGTCTGACACGCCCTCCCGCTCCGCCCAAAGCGGGACAAGTCATTTGATGATTTCCCATCCACAAAAAAAAAAAGGCGGTCGAATTCAGGGGCATCCCGAGGTTCGGTTTGGTTAGGTTCCTTAGCAGAAATAGGAGCCCCGCGCAATTAGACTTGTAACTTGACAGATTCACAGGTCTCATCTTTTGTGCTTCTGGAAACTGATCCTCAGGAAGTCCATACCATAAGGGCGGGTTACTTTGACTCTAGCGCATAACTTTGGCCCAAATCGAGACAACTGTATAAACTGCCCGAAGTGTTACGACCACACAACCGAACGTCGTACTTATGTCCTTCGGTAACTATTAGATGGTGATATAGACGCGTACTTGCGGAACCTTGTGTGGATTTAATGACAGTAAACATCTGTCTCGATTTGGGCCAAAGTTATGCCCTAGAGTCAAAGTAACCCGCACTTACTGTAATTTATTTATTAAATAACTTACTTATTACAATTTTTTATTTTTTTTTTGGTTATCACGCGCAATTCTTCACACAAATAAACCACCCCCACAGAATGAAAGAATATAATTTATTGCCATTTGGTGCAGAGTAATTAGCAGGAAAATATTTTATTTTTTCAATTTTCAAATATTAGGTCTTTACCTATGAAATTGCCGTTCGTACTGGCCATTTCAAATCAAAATAATTTTTGTTTGGCTAAGAATTCTAATTTCAAATTAATTTTATTTTAAAAACATGGATTTTTTTTTCCAAAAGTAGTCATTTGTTTATTGATTAGTGTTACATTTTCATCGCATTTCAATCTTTTTCGTCATCATGGATACCTTAAAAATTCGAGTAATTATGGAATATGAATACCGTCGTGGCAGCAACGCGGCACAAGCGGCACGCAACATCAACGACGTTTACGGAGCTAACACTACAAACCAACGCACCACTTGTTATTGGTTTGCTCGCTTCCGTTCTGGAAATTTCGACCTGAAAAATGAACCTCGCGGTCGTCCGAAGACTTTGGTCGACAATGACGAATTAAAGGCGATTGTGGAAGCTGATGATACACAATCTACGGCTGAATTAGCAGCAGCTTTCGACGTTAGCGTCAAAACAATATTGGTCCATTTGCGTCAAATTGGCAAGGTAAAAAAGCTTGACAAATGGGTGACCCACGAACTCAATGATCGCCAGCGCGAAGTACGCGTCGAGGCGTGCCTTGCACTGCTCAACAGACACACAAATGAAGGAATTTTGAACCGCATTGTTACCTGCGATGAAAAATGGATTCTGTTTGATAACCGCAAGCGCTCAGCAAGTTGGTTGGATCCTGGTTCAGCACCTAAACAATGCCCTAAACGAAAACTTACCCCTAGAAAAGTGATGGTCACTGTTTGGTGGTCTAGCGCCGGTGTGATTCATCACAGCTTCTTACCAAACGGGGTGAGCATTACTTCAGATGTGTACTGTGAAGAACTGAACACAATGATGGAGAAGCTGGCACATCTCCAACCAGCATTGGTCAATCGCTCGTCTCCGCTGCTCCTGCACGACAACGCGCGACCTCATACTGCACAGCAGACGGTCTCCAAGTTGCAAGAACTGGGGTTGGAAGCTCTCCGTCATCCGCCCTACTCACCAGACCTTGCGCCTACAGACTACTACTTTTTCCAGAATTTGGATAACTTCTTGGCGGGAAAAAAATTCAATACCCGAGAGGCAGTACAAAATGCCTTTGAAGAATTTGTTGCCTCCCGTCCAGCTGATTTCTTTAAGAAGGGCATCAATAAACTGCCACTGCGTTGGCAAAGATGCATTGATTGCATGGGTGATTACTTCGATTAATACAAATAAAAAATGCATGAAAAAAAATCGTTTAATTTTTTTCATATAAAACGGCAATTTCATAGGTAAAGACCTATTATTACCCACCTCCGAACGAACGTGATAAAATTTTTCTTAGTCACCGTCAAAATGTGACATTTGTGATATAATTGGTGCGCCCATATTAGCAAATAATCGAGTCCCTACTAAACGTCAAGAAGTTATGTCACATGTCAAGAAATTATCTCACGCCGCCCGCCGCCGTGCTAGCATTTAAGACAAAACAGTTTTATCGCCCAAAATGTGATAAAATGTGTGACTCAAGCCATGTCACAGTAGGCCGGGCAGTCATGCTATTTTATTTCAATTCAAAACGAAATCTATAAACGGTATATTTTCTTTTATTTTTTTGACAATAAAAAAACACTTTTTTGTCAAATAAACCAAGTGGTCTTTATTAGATTGCTGTACTAACATTTGACTCGAGAGTGAAGTGTTACGGGGTATGGCAAATAAAACTGACCCGTTCTAATAACTCCTTGTATTTTTGCCTACCTCGGCACTTTCCTTACTGATACAGAGCTGATATTTCTTAAAGAATTTAAATTTTATATTCAGTGCTTCTAGGATAACCAACAAAATCCAAGTGAAAAAATTTAACGTTGTAACCTACACAAGGTCGAGTACTGAGGTCCTTGAACTCTGTCAAGGGCAAACTATTTTGCCTGGTCATCGACTCTAATTTCGTTTGGATATGTCAACGTTAAATTTCTCTTACATATTACGAACAGTATTAAATTGGTGTTGAGTGTAAATAATTGTTAGTATTGTTAATTATGTATATAGATATTGTGTGTGTTGTTAATAAAGTAAATAAATTAATATGTTTCGTTTTTGTTAGTCATTAAATAGTTAGAAATAGATAATGTTATTTTTCTACTTTTCCACTTGTTATCTGTGACGAACTAAACGTCTCAGTGACAGCTGACACGTCCTGTCAACAAGTGAAAAAGGAATGTGAGGTTATGTAATGTGTTCTGTGACTTTCGTTGGTAGTGGTGAAGGCTAAACACGTGCTTTTGTCAGTCCTACGAATTTTTTCGATATCTAGTGAATCTTTGTGTGAAACTTGATCGAGACTATTCCTAGTGTTTGTGTTATTTGTGTTAGATTAGATTTATTTGTTATTGTCTTTCTTTTAATCATTATTCGTAGTCAAAATGAACTCCAAAAAGCCTCCTGATCCTGACCCCCCTGATGGGCTTTTTGATCTTTCCCCTGGCTTGACCGTCACCCTCCCCCATGACACCCAATTACTCACGCAAGACCCCATTATCGATACTGAGACTTCAAATCGGAAAAGAGTCGCTATCTCGCCCCCTGACACTTCAAATATCCCACCGAAGATAGCCAAGAACATAATTGGAAGACTTTCATACACTGCCAGGGATAATCCGCCGTATATTGTTCACGTTTCCCTCAAGGATAATGAGACTTCAGGCACTGTACTGCAACCGGTCAAGTTTGGTATGTTTTTGACGATTAACAATATTAATAACGTACGCCTCGATGGGGTTAAACGCATTGGCAGAAATCGTGTCTCAGTTGAATTCAAGTCGCATCAAGACGCGAACAGTTTCTTATTTAATAATTTACTAACTCAACACAATTATACTGCCGCTATCCCACAATATAACATAACAAGAATGGGTATTGTTAGAGATATCCCTACTGAATGGTCAGAGGAAGAAATTATTAAAAATGTTAAGGTTCCTGAGGGATGTGGTCCTGTTATTAAGGCTAGGAGGATGAGCCGTAAGGTGACGTCTTCCGGTGTAGTCGAGTGGAAACCTACGCAAACAGTTGTAGTGACTTTTGACGGACAAGTTTTACCCAAGCGTGTGTATTGTTTCTACTCGGCTCTTCCGGTTGAGAGATACACGTATCCAACAATACAGTGTTTCCACTGCTGTCGGTTTGGCCATACCCGTACGCTCTGCAGGTCGAAACCACGTTGTTTTAAATGTGGTGAAGATCATCCAGGTGATGGGTGTGAAATCACCCCTGAGTTAGGTTTTTGTATTTCATGTTCCGGTAACCATTTTGCAAATGACAGTGCTTGTCCTGAATTGGGCCGACAGAAGAGCATCAAAGCTCTGATGGCGGAAAAATCAATTTCATATGCGGAAGCAAGTCGTGTTTTCCCTCCCGTTTCCAGATCATACGCCTTCGATCAATAATAGTACTAGATTCCCGATAAGCGCTTCAAAAACGGCCCGAAAAATAAAAACACAAATACTTTTGTGGTCTTATTTCAAACATCGACTGTTCGGGAACAGGGAAATGCATGGAGTAGTATTGTTACTTTATATGTTGTTTTTGTTTGTAGATTTCCTAGTGACCCATTTCGCAATGCAGAATGGGTATCTATTGTCGCGAAAGAAAGAGGAGAAGAAATATATAAACCTTGTAAAAATTCAACAATTTGTTTTAATATTTTTATTAAAATAATTAATTATCAAATTAATAATCAAAATTAAAATAACTATTGTACTAATTTACTCCTTCTACTTTTAAAAATCGGTCAAAAATATTTGCTACCATATAAAACAAACCTTGGCCTAAAAAATATATTATTATTCTGCTACTCTACATCTTTCAATACTTACTGTGTTCTGAGCATTGAAATGTAAATACCAAGAACTATGTCTAGTTCCAAAATAGAGTAAGCACAAAATTTTCAACAAAATGTTTTTAACCTTATTGCTTAAGTTTTAAGTACACTTTAGAATAAATATTTTTGTACTTATTATAAAAATGACATATTATTTTCAAGCGACATTTTTAATTTATTGCTTTTACCTTTCTCCGATGATAGAAGGACTTAAATATAAATATTTTGCAATCGTAATTAAACTTTATGTTTGATTGTTAAGGTTTATAATGAATTGAAGTTGTAAATATTATAAAACTTTTTTCTATATTTCGTAGTAACAAATGTAAATGTTTATGTGTGTGTAAACGTGGCCACTACAGCGACTTATTTTTGTTCCTGATCCTGTATCTAGTGCTATTATTGATCGAAGTCATACGCCGATGTTTCAAAATCCTCCTCTCGTAACAAGGTTACAATAAATAAATCCCAATCCCCGTCCTCCAGCCCAATCCCTAATACCCAAAGGTCATACCATAAAACGGTTTTTCTTAATCCTAAATCCCATGCCCCCCTTTCTCCTGGCTATAATAAACAAGCTCATCAAGCACTTACCCAAAATTACTCATTTTCCCCCTCCAAAAATGGCTGCGCCTTCCCAACGGAAGCTGCTGAACCAATGATATACAGACGGAAGGAGAGCTCGAAGAATATTTTAGAATTAATTACAAATATGCTAATGACTGTTCTTACAAATTCTACTCAATCAATACCTGACCACGTTGCTTCAAAATTGACCTCAATCCTAAATTACATTCATAATGTTCCATCCCCTGACATTCCTTCAATGGAACGTGAGGAGTATTGCTCCCAGGAAGCCTGACCTTTCCTTTTTAGTTAATAAGTTTAAACCATCAGTTTGTGGCATTGCTGAGACATGGCTTTTACCTGAAAGTAATTTCAGGATGCCGTGTTTCGGCAGCATTCGAAATGATAGACCTGATGGATATGGGGGAAGTGCTTTGCTCATCAATAGCAAAGTATCTTTTTCCCTGATTCCTCTACCCTTCGTTGGTGATAATATAAATGTTGTTGCTGTTAAGGCTGAGGATATAAATATTTTTTCTTTTTATATTGCGCACCCACAACTCGAATATCTTTCGGTAATTAGAAATTTATTATGTAGTGTTAGCGGTCCAATTCTTGTTATGGGTGATTTTAATTGTCACCATTATCGTTGGGGATCAGATACTTGCGATAACTTTGGCAATGGCTTGCTGGATATATTGGATGATCTTGATCTTTGTGTCATTAATGACGGCAGTGCCACACGCAGATCTGCACCAGGGCAGAATAATAGTTGTGTTGACTTGACGTTCTGTTCATCCAATATATCTAGCCTCCTCATCTGGCGTCGCTTGGATATGACTTATGGAAGTGATCACTACCCCATCATGATTGAATTCCCTTCTAAAAATGTTCCCACTAGTCTCCCCTCCCCTTTTAAAATACCGGCTAAACTCAGCAGATTGGGATTTATATTCAAAGATTTTAGATTTAAGAGTATCTTCTCTGCCAAAAGTTAACGGAATTAATGCTCAGGAATGTTTTTTGTCCTTTTCGTCTGCTGTCTCTTCTACAGCAGATGACTGTTTCCCTTCCAAAAAACCCCAATCTGGTAAAATTCCTTCTCCGCCATGGTGGGATAGGGAATGCACTGACATGGTCAGGGCCAGGAATGATGCTGAAGAGACTGTTAACTGTGATATGAACCTAGATAACCTTATCGCTTTCAAGCGAATATTAGCTAAGTCCAGAAAAGTACTTAAAAAGAAGAAACGAGAAGGTTGGTCAAAGTATTGCAGTTCTTTGAGTCCATCTACTCCAATTTCAGTGGTATGGCGGAAAGTAAAACGTTTTAGGAATAGTCTAGCACCTGCCTCCTCGAACAACCTCTCGGAAGAACTGGGGTACCAGTTTTTCTCCAAAATCGCTCCAGCCTATGTTCCAGGTGTAGAGGACATTTGTATTGACACCGATGATGTAGACAAAACTAATGATCCAATGAACATGCCATTCAGCTTGGAGGAATTAAAAACTGTGCTATCCCGTGTCAAGGACTCCGCACCAGGGGTGGATGGATTCCCTTACTCGTTTATAGCCAGAGCTGGTCCAAAAACCCACCAATACTACCTGGACTTGGCTAATTTTTGCTTCACCTCCGGATATATTCCCACAGATTGGAAGGTTCAAGTTGTCATTCCGATATTAAAACCTGGCAAAGATCCCAATGATCATTGCTCATATAGACCTATCGCTCTATCGTCCATACTAATTAAATTATTAGAACATTTAATTAAGAATCGTTTAGAATGGTTGGTGGAGGCCAGGAGGCTGCTTCCGGCGACTCAGTTCGGCTTCAGGAAAGGTCTGGGTACAGCTGATAGTGTAGGTATCCTCACGTCAGCGGTCCGGCTGGCCCTTAGCAGGAATGAGTCTGTGGTGGCCGTTTTCCTGGACATATCAGCTGCTTATGATTCGGTCCTCCTCCCTGTTCTCAGGCAAAAGCTGCACGAGCTGAGAATCCCGGCTAGAATTTGTCGTATCATTGGTAGCATCTTTTCCAATCGTTTCATTCAATTAAGAATCCCTGGGGCCGACTCTGAACAAAGAACAGTATGGAAAGGGTTACCTCAAGGATCTGTTCTTAGTCCCCCATTATACAATATATATACAGCGAATTTGTCCTCATCTTTAAATTATGACTGCAAAATCCTTCAGTATGCTGACGATATTGCATTATTGGTCACTGGCAATTCTATTCCGGATGCCGCTCTATCTATGAACGTCTCTCTGTCTTCACTAAACCAATGGCTCCTTGATCACGGGTTATCTTTAAGCGCGCCAAAGAGTACAGCTGTCATTTTTACCCGAAAACGTACTGTTCCCCAAGTAGATATAAATATTGATGGACAAATCATTCCAGTTAAGGATAAGGCTAGGTTCCTGGGAGTAACGTTGGACTCGAGATTGTCTGGGATTGACCATATTAATAACACGGTCAAAAAATGTGAACGCTCCGTATCGATTCTTAAGGCTTTGGCCGGTGTGTGGTGGGGAGCTCACCCCTTCACCCTCAAACTGGTCTATAACGCGTTGACCAGGAGCGCTTTGGATTACTGTTGCTTCCTTATTGAGCCTTGCAACAAAGAAGCGCTCAAGAAATTAGATGGCGTCCAGGCCAAGTGCCTGAGAATTGTTATTGGAGCCATGAAATCCTCTCCCATAAATGCGCTTCAAGTTGAATGTGCAGAACCACCCTTATACCTAAGAAGACAATATTTGGCAGATCGTTTTATGTCTAAAGTGTTCTCCCTTTCATCCCATCCTTTACTCCCAATTTTAGAACAAATCGACCTTTCCTTCAATAATTCTCCTTATTGGAACAATAAAGCAGTTCCTCTATTGATAAATAGGTACAGAGAGCTTAAACACCTCTCCTCGCCTGTTTGTCAATATCTAATTCTCCCTGTCTTTTCGGCTGCATATGAAACGATTCACTTCGAACCAAAAGCCGTTTTGGGATTAGGTATATCAAAGAATTCCCAAAACGCAAGACGAGACTTTGAGTTGGCCGTCAAACGTTTCTGGGAAGGATGGAATCTTTTCTTTACTGATGCATCAAAATTATCACAAACAGAATCTACAGGAGTAGCAGTATATTTTCAAAATTCAAAAATAGCCTTACTTTTTCAATGTCCACCAGAACCTACAAACATACATAACATAACATACATAAAACCTACAATATGGTAACCCTACTGCAGTGTTTGTATGGGAAAATTTAAATGATCAATATCTTTGAAACTACGCAAAGTTTCTCCGTCACAAATTCAGGTTATCATTATCGTCCCCGTCACAAAAGTTTGATCACATTTTGAAGGTCGTAGATCATCAGGCAGCGGAGATACGTGTGTCCAGCCAGCTTGAAATCAGGTTGGCTGGACATTAAGTTTTCATTGATTTCTCGTAAACCCTTACATGTGACGCCATAAATCAAACGTTATTACTGTCACACATTGCGTCACCATATGTTAGTAAAGGAACCATATTCGAAAACGCTCCCGTTATTGAGATTCGGAAGTGCCAGCCAAAAGTTTTGTACGTAAATTCAAGCTGGCTGGACACAGATTTTTGCATATTTCTACTAAACCACTGTACGTATCACAAAACTTTTAGCTCGATGCCTGTCACAAATTTATGTGACGCCCGTTGATATGCAAAAAGTCGTCAAAATCACTTCCGTTACCGAGATTGAGAAACAAGCGAAAAGTGGTTTTTCAAGCTGGCTGGACACGTTTTCGATCGATTATCTAAGATTCTGTAGCGTCACAAATTCTGAAATAAGGGTGTTTAGCCGTCACATAAACTGCCCTATTGACCTAGTTATATGCGTGCTATTTTGAAGATTTGTCCAGCCAACCTGAGCTACATCGTGATGGTACCAATTATTGCACATCTTGCTAATCTGTTTCACGCAAGGTTTTTTTCCACTCGTTCTAAAACAAGCTAACATTACACCTGTGCACAAGGGTGGCGACAGAGCCGATGTCAGCAGCTATAGACCAGTCTCGGTTTTATCTGCAATTTAAAAAATCATAGAAAATTAATTAACACCCGATTGATAAATTACATGAACAAATATAATATAGTGTATGTCAATACGGTTTTAAGCAAGGATTATCGACAGATTGATTGTCCTCTCATATTGTTGGAAACGTTGCCTGTAGGCAAAAGGTACAAGGCAAAAGGTGTTTAATTGTTTTCCTGGATCTAAAAAAAGCCTTCGACACCGTCTCTGTTCCCAACCTTGTGCGTAGTTTAGAAAACATAGGCGTAAGAGGAGTCCCTTTGGCTCTGCTAACAGATTATCTCCAGGATAGAAAACAACGTGTAAAGTTATGACTACGTTAGTGACGAGTATAGGTGAGCTTCGGTGTCCTGCAATGCAGTGGTCTGGGGCCTACGCTTTTTTTATAATACACAAATGTATAAGAGAAGCTTGAAAATGGGCGTATTTTTTCCGATGCAGATGACACGGCCATTGTCTTCACTGGAGAAACCTGGGAATCTGTATATCGATATGCTGAAAAGGGACTCGTAAAGGTTGCAAAATGGTTAAGCGGCCATCGATATCATGTATAGCTGGGACCCCTGCTTGGCGACAAACTGTTACAATGTAACACTTATTTTATTCAAAACCACACTAGTTTATCCTAGAAATATTTACATTTCCAGTTAAATATTGCAGTGCAAATTTCGACAGTTTAAAGATGTGTAGTTCATGTGACTCACCTTAGGTCCCGCTAGACATAGAAATCAATGGCAGCTCAACAGTTCGAAATAGTCGTAAAAAAAATTAAAGTAAAAAAAATTAAAGTAAAAAAAACGATTATATTTTTAAATTCGAAGCACTGTAGGTATTTGAACAAGAAGTTGGTTATTATAGCCCTGCATTTTTTTTTTTTCAAAAACCTTACTTGATTTCTATTTATGAAACGTAGCTGTCACTGTGCGTCGTCGCCGCAAGT
This sequence comes from Cosmia pyralina, assembly GCA_946251885.1. Classification (NCBI taxonomy): domain Eukaryota; kingdom Metazoa; phylum Arthropoda; class Insecta; order Lepidoptera; family Noctuidae; genus Cosmia; species Cosmia pyralina. The sequence continues at coordinate 4,608,149 of OX276359.1, read as the reverse complement.
GACAACGCATGCGCTGAATTCAGAATTTTAATTTACGTTACTGTGCCACACAACGAAAAATGCCCAATCAATGATTTACACCATTAGATCTTTCCTGTGAACAGCGCACAGCATGCCTTTTATTATTCTTCAGCCATTATCACATTGGGAAACTTAAACTGTATGCAATGCATAATAATTCTTAGAAATGATAATAAACCTTGTTCATACTCCTTCGCAAAAGGCACGTCACTCAGTGCCTGCAAGATGTTACATGTTTCCTTATAATCTGCTTTAATAATTTGAGAGAAATTTCTCATCGGGTTAGAGCAGTATTTTGAAAATTTTTTAAACGCTTTCACTTGAGCGTCGTTTAGAGGCTTGCTAAGGAAGACGTTAGCGCGTGCGCCACAGATGATACAATCCTCGCAGACCGTTCTATAATGAATGAACATTTTTTTAGCTCGCGTACACAATTCCATTGGTTCAACTATCAGCCAATGGCTTCTGAAAAAGAAAAAACAAATATATTATTTCACATGCCTTTCTGAGATATTTTAATTTAGTTAATTAATTTAAAAGAGCGTCCATGGAGTTTCCCATAGATATATGAAAGAAGGAGATATGCCCGGTAGTTGAAAATGTATCAGAACCCGATGTCGCTAGGCTGGCCCCACCACCGCGCCACTACTACACATGTAGTTCACTAAAAGCAATAGATACAAAGTCGCGCACACACTTGCAATTCATAAATGTGTGGGTGTTTTTCTATCTATAATATGTATGTATTTACAAAAAAAAAAAAATGTATATAAGTAGTTTATCAGCCATCTCGTTACCATAACACAAGCATTAGGTTGCTTAGCTTGGGGCTAGATGGCGTTGTGTGATAGGTCCAAACATATTTATTATTATTATTATTATTATTATTATTATAAATCAGAACATACTACACAATCAATTATAAACCTTAACTCGTCACACACAGCGTGCATTTACCATGCACCGTACAACTTACTCACACAAAAACATCTGGCGCTATTATTGTGTTGTGCAAAAAGCAATTTATTTTACATATACGCTAGTGATTGACTAAATCGGAAAGTTATCGATACTTCCATTTATTACTGTACAAGAAAAATTTGGGGTCCTGAAAATAAAATAAAAAATGATATGTCCAGAAAGTATTATATATTTTAAATTAAAAAAAAATGTATATTAAAAAAAAAAACACGAATCAATAAATTAAAACAATCCGGTTAAGTTGGTTTAGGCTGTGAAACCATAGGAATTGTTGAACCCTGTTATGATGTGTTTACTCACTGACCTGTAAAGTGGAGGTATTTGTTCAGTACTTGACGTACTCTTAATTTTGGGATTGCCCATTCAAAAAGCCTGCGAGTTTTCTTTAGAGGCTGGAACATTTCTGCCTTAAAGTGAATTGAGCATATGGTGCTACATTTTGTTGGGAACCAGTTAGGTGGCCTTCCTGTGGCATCAATCCATTATTTTTTTGTATTTGTATCTTTTGGGAAGCTAAAAAGGTACTTTATGAACTTATTTATCATTTACATAATAAGTATCTTAAGCTATAGTCTATATAGTCTATAGGAACTAGTTGGCCGCTGAGACAGGGGTGAGGCGGCGGTTCGCAACGCACGTACTGAGTAATGCGCCCCCGCTCCTCCATCCCACCGCTCACATACCTAAGGCGCGATCAACTAGTTCCGCGCGGTCTATACTTCTTAACCTCACGATGAGTAAGCAGGTAGCAGGCAACAGGCGAATAGGCTTTTGTTATTAAAAAAAAAACCCTTAGTTAAGAAATAGTTAAATATATGAAAACAAACACATGCCATACTCATGCATAACAAATAAATAGCATGAATATGTTGACTTATTTTAAGCAAAAATCACTAATATTTTATCTGAACCATACCTACCGATTACTACAACGCATTCGAATCTTGTGGTGCATAGTTAAAGACTTTAGCGGAAGTAAAATACCAAAACCAAAAAAAAGTAAGGAAATAGCACGAAGATGCGATAATTTAAACCCTAAAACACTCCACCTAAACATTAATAAATTTACTTTACGACCGTTGGTTATGCATTTCTCAACTAGGTAAAATAATCAAAAACAGTAAAAAAGATTATTTTACATTCTCAAAGGTTTTCCAACCGTACTTAAACGTCATCTTTTCAAGTGTTCCAACCGGGCTAAAACGGTTGACAAATTGAAAAATAAACTATAATAGCAATATAATATTCGCTGGGCAATCGACATTATTATCGATAGCCTACTTTAGTGGATCTTAACCTCATCACTATCTCGCCGCAAGACACAGCGGCTGTACTATGCGACGCTCCGCGTAAATAAAGTATCGTTTTGTTATTTTTACATTGCTTGTCCAGTCGCTTAGCGACATACTTAAGGTAGTGGTTAAGGAGCAATGTATTTGCTGCAAAAATAGTACAGCCGCTGCGATATTTGAAAACAAAAATAACGTAGTAAAAGCAAGAAATATTTTACGATTTGTTGTTTTTTATGATTTTAAAGATAAATACAGTAAAATACTTTTAATTACATATGGTAAGTGATTCCGTGAGATACGAAGTTTTTAATATCACTTCGGTTTTTGCAGGAAACCACTGAAGAACACGGCATTATTATAATTTATCGTGACCACGGTCGAAAGCGTACTAGTTCGCGGAGACGGCCATTTGGCGAGTAAAGGCACAGCGTGCGCATAACGCGTGGACACAAACACGCCCCCATGCCACTTCTCCTGTTTTTTATATTTCTATGGAGTTTCCTTACCATTCTTCTCCATAGCTATGGAGAAGAATGGTAAGAAATGGTAATGGTACCTATGCATAGGTACCTACCTACTAAGCTTTGGAATGGGCAACTACCTTCATCTTTCTGAATGACCGACTCCTTTGGCAATAAATTCAAGAGTGCCTGTACATGGTTTAATTTAATTGCTAGATTTTGAGTTTCGAGTTTGGAACTATAACTGGCCGCGACTTCGTCCACGTGAAAATTCTTTCTTTTCTGTTAATTAAATAATCATTCAAACGCAAGTAGGTATGTCGAAAAAATACTTTTTTAAAACAATAAAAGATAGAAATATGGTGTCGCGAACTTTTTTGTAGAGTTATTTAAGACGGACCACGCTGCCATACATTGTTCTCAATTTTAAACAACCGTTTAGGCAGCGCCTGCAAATAAATCTTTTTAAGAGGTATTCCTTTCCGACTTGCTAGACAAAAATTGTTATAGCTCGGCTAATATGCATTAAAATTTATAGCCTACAGCACTCGTGCCAAAAATTTTTAGAATTGGATCTTTAGTTCCGGAGATTACCCCCTATAAACAAACTTACAAACTTCAACAAATTTACCTCTTTATAAAATAGAATATAGAAGTACCTACAGATTAAGACAACAAAATAATAGGTAAAAAAAATAGGTCATCCTGTTCTTTTGTATGATTTAAAAGAAGTGCAAGTCAAGGTGTCACCGGGAAAAGAGTGTTGAAATAAATATAATTATGTTGGTACTTACATATAAGAAAAGGTTAATTCACCTCCCTTTTTTACTGGTACCATGGTCACCAGCGCTGCGCTGTTCCCCAGACCTGCCACATATGAATTCGGTAGACAGGAATTTGGCAGGTTACCGATGAATGGAAAATATCCTTTATTAGAGTAACTGTGAAATGTCGTGCTACCCGTAGTGCCCACTGAGACGCAAAGCTGCAGTTCTACTGGAGTACAATAAAGCGACAGGTGCATCATTACCCTGGACACTGCTTGTATGGCTGCACTCTTGTCGTCAGGAGAGTTTGGTAGAAATGATGTACATGTATCTAAATAATGTATAACATTGGCAAAATACAAACATCTGTTGAACATTGCGCCATATATGAAATGTGTCTCATAATGAGAATTCAGTAAAGAAAACTTTTGGGGACCAAAAGTTTCACCAACAGTATTGTTTTTCATTCGTTCAACACCTAAATCTTTAGATGCTGTGATGAACTCAGCCCAAGAGCTACACAGTTGACGCATTTTGAGAGTAGCTTTAACGGGTAGCTTACTATCATCCAATAAAATTTTTATGATTTTACATTCAAAATTATGCCCCTCCTGCATTGCTTTATCTTTGCATCGTTTGTCACAAAACATGGCATTGCAGCATCCTTCACAAGGCATTAAATTAAAGTGCATCTTGAGACAATAGTGGCATGAAGTGACATGGTTCATAACATGAGTGGCTCCTACAAATGCTGTCTCTACTGCTACAACAGTACCGACAGGTATGTCTTTAGCCGCAACCACTTTTGGTTGTCCCGATTCCATTATGACTTCCACATCTGAAGTGGCACACGGTATGTCAGGGTTACGGGCTCCTTTGAGCGTAAAAAAATCTTCAATGAATGGAATGGATCTGAAACATGATGATTAAATAAAGTAGGTAAATAAGACTAGGTACTTTCTCACAAAAAAAAAAGAACTCGTCTTAGACTAGTCTAAGTAGTTCATAGTTACATTCAAGTAAGTCTCTAATATAATTATCGCCCTTATCTCAAGTTATTAGACCGGGGAACACAATATCTTTCTAGCATTCATATTTCTTATATTTGTTCCTTTTTTTCTTTGCTCGGCCTCTTGTTGCCTTTCATTCATCTTTTTTTTGCCCAACAATCCAAGCCGCACATGATTGTGGGGGGTCCTCAAGTCTACTAATTTAAATAAATTGACATTACATGGGCCATCTCAGCAATAATGGAACCTTGAGACAGGTTTTACAGCTTGTTACCATGTCATAGCAACTTAGCAAGCAATGGAGGCAGCTCAACTCATTGCTCAGATGTATTTTATTATTAACCCGTCGCGCGCCAATTAGCAGACACAATTGAAATTCTATTGTTATCTGTACACATGGTGTACAATCGACATTTTAAGAGTTAAACAGTTTTAATTACATTTTAATGAAATAAAAAAAACACCTGAGCAATGTTGTTTGTTGTGGTTTTCCTAAAAATATCCTCTTCACAGAATTTTGGTAAATTAAATCATTTTACTTCACATTTTGTAAGAAATTGAATCACAATGATAAAAATTGTGCAAACATAGGTACTAAAATACACTAACAATTTGATATGCTAATTTGATTTGATTTGAGCAAAGATTCTGTGTTTAAAAGTTCCAAAGTTAAAAGTAGATAACAGGGGAATATACCAACTTATACTTACAGATCATTCCGTGCAAGCTGTTCTGTCCATGCATATCTACAGGCTTCTGCTTTCATCTCCTGTAGTTTGTTGATCAAGCTGGTGGGGCAGTCCAGTGCGAGGCAGGTCTCAATATCCTTGACACAAGCAGGAAATTGTTTCGTTTTCAACAATAGTTCTGCTCGGCTGTAGTAAGACAACCTCATAGCTTCAGAATTCAGTGCTGCCTGCATTAGAGCCAAATTATATCTCACCAACGCCATCTGATATTCATCTTCGCAGAAGGCTTTTTTACCTTCTATTCCATGCTGAAGAGCTTCAGAAGTGGATTTTTCTTTTCTTTCTATTTTAATAAAGTTGTTAGATTGTTTTAGTACTTTTGTAGCCAGTACCACACAATCTGCTAAGTCTTTATTGCGCAGTGCTTTGTAAACGCAGTCTAGAGGACTTCGCTCATGATGTCTATAGAATGTTGGTAGCTGTAGCATTTTGATTAGGTAGTCAGTTGTAAAGAATTTGGTTGAAACTGCGCCCCTAAGACGACCCACTGACCAAAACTTTCTGTAGCACTTCACAGTACCTAAGTACTTCAAAGATTCACGATCACTCTCAGTTTGTATGTTATTGGTCTATATGTTATGATGAGCGCTGATGTAGAAAGTGGAAGTGCCGAATTGCAGAAAATAATTGACAGGTGCTCCGTGTGATTGATTAGAAAAAATAACGGCCGTCTCAACGTGACACTGCTGGCAAAACTGGCAGAATAGTCGACAGCGACACGGGCCACTCACGGGCTCACTCAATTGCCAAAAGAAAAAAAAACACCAAATTCCCCACACGACTACCATTTCAATGTTGCCAGGTAAATCCCATTCAGTAGGTTACTTGCCAGACTGTAAAAATGCATACCTTATTTTATTTATTACTTTCTTTCTTATGGTACGACTTTATAGTCTGTGATTGCTTTTGTTTGTTTGCACTTTGCGTTGTGACAATACTACCACAGATAACTATATATAAGTACACTACTTCTATATATAATATAAGAAATGTATCCGGGCAATATGTGCATTAAAACCTACAGATACTTGTAAACCACATTTTATAAATTTAAAAATATTGACGTTTCCATCATTGTATATTTATGAACTAGCATTAGACATTAGAAATAATATAAATAAATATGAAACACTAAAAAGTACCAGGCTTGCCAGTACGCTTCGCGCAATACGCCACAGAACGGTTATGTTTGATAAGAGTGCATTTTGTATGGGCCCTAGAATTTATAATAAATTACCTAATAATATAAAGGAAGCAACGAATTTTATATCATTTAAAAAAAGATTAAAGATTTTTTTGATTAATAAAGCCTATTATAAAGTTAATGATTATTTAAATGATAAATGTAATTATTTTTTTTAAATTAAACAATGATAATAAAATTATATAATTAATAAATGTCAATAAATATTGCAATACTAATATTTATTTTAGATAATTTTTTGCTGTTATTTTATTGTGGAAGAAATATTTCTCGCAACGGGCGTGCGTGTACTACCAGATGTGTAAACGTAAACAAGACGATCTTTATTTCTCTGCCTGACCTCACGGCAGGAAGGCGTGGGTTAATGTATGTTTATTTTAATTGTTTTTAATTGTTTTAAATATTTGCACACCTATTAAGGTAGGATATGGTTGAAAGACCTTTATTGTAATTATCACCTTATGTACTACCCATATTCAGGCAAATAAATGATTTGATTTGATAAGTATCGTATTATATATATATTTTTTTTTAATAACGACTAATACCTACTTCGTCTGTGGTTGACCTTGACTGGTTGTGATGTTGACAGGTTGTCAGGCGCACAGGCACAGACACAGAGTACATTTTGTATATTGGTCAGGCGTTGTGTTTGTGTTGACTGTTGAGAGTTGAATTCAGAGTTTATCAACCAAAATTCAATGTCTTGTCTTCAGTCTTTGTAAAACCCATTCAATCTTGACTCCCACATTTTCAGTACCTCATAGCAATTTGAAACCTTAAGGTAAGAAAAATATGAGTCAAAGACGCGGCAAGAGGTCCACTGATGCAGAGCCAGATATTTCGGAGCTGGATGAATCCATCAAGGAGTGCGTTCACTATATCATTTGTCGAGAAGGCAGCAAAATACCAATAAAACGTGGTGAAATTATAAAACATTTAAACACAACTTGTCAAACTGCTACTAGTCTAGTGAATACAGTGATTATTGAAGCCAATAAAGTTTTAAAACAGGTTAGTATTTATATTTTATTCAAGCAGTCGTTTTCGATCAATTCCTAGCTCGATTTTTCATCCTACCGTTGTTTTGCAGTTTTATCCGTTTATGCAATTGTGTATATTAATTTTAAAGACCTCTCTTCTTCTCTTTATGTAAATCGTATTTCTATTATTTTGCAGGTTTACGGCTACAAATTAGTTCAAGTTGATTCTAGAAGTGGTATGCAGTACATTTTGGTGCTAGCAGAAGAATGTGAATCACTGCCGTCACCTGTCACTGATGCTCTTCACCGAAGAATATTGATTGCTGCACTTACACATATCTTTATGAGTGGTGCAGCAGTTAAAGAAGGTTTGTGAAAATTACTAATCTATCTTTCTAACTATATGTATAAATAAAAAGAGAAGTCCGGACTGACTGACTGACTGACTCATCAACACCCAGCCTAAACCCTTGGACCTAAAAATCTGAAATTTTGCAGAGGTTCCCTTCATAATGTAGACAAGGAATAAGGAAGAATTCTTTGAAATTCAAAACCTAAGGGAGTAAAATAGGGGATGAAACTGTATGTAAAATCATCATTTTTGTAGTTTAAACCATGAAAATTTGTATTTAGCATTCTGGTTGAAATTTAAAACCCACATGTTTCAGAGTTTAATAATAAATAAATAAAATAAAAGCAATAAATAATAATTGAGCATATACAGATGTGAGAGAGCATATACAATGAGAGAGCGCCTTGACTTCCATAATACAAGTCCTACTTAGTTTGGAAGTCAAGAGTTCATTTCCGTGTATGTTTTTTAATATGCAATAAACGTTTTTATTTTAGTTTTTGAAAAATCATTCCCTAAGGGGGTAATAGGGGATGAAAGTTTGTAAGGAAGAAATTGGTATTATAAATTATGAATGACGTGTTTTGGTGTTTATGGAAAATCATCCCCTGGGGTTAAAAATCCTAATTTTCCATTCCGATAAAATTTGCAATTTTTTGGAATTTGCTCCTTAAGAATCGATTTTCATATAAGGCCCGCCACAGTGTGGAAAAAATATGAGTAGTGAAATAGAAGCATAAACTTTGTCACGTTTTTGTGTAATAATTTTTTGTCACATTTTTTTTTGCGTCTAAAAGCATTGTAACGCAACGTATCTTGCACTATGTAGTGGGGGGGGGACGGGGGAGAGGGGTAGGGGGATGGGCAGTGGGAGGGGGAGGGGGCGCACAGTGGATCGTCCCCATACAAGAGGTCGGACATAGAATTAAAAATTGAAAAAGTATTTAATTGAAAAAAATGAAATATGCAGTTGCATTACTCTATTAAGGAACTACAAAAAATGTTACTACAATTTTTTTATTTGACCAGTACTTTATGAGCAATTCGATGAAAAGTGTTATTTTTCTATGGAAATGGTCACAAAAATGTCTGTATCTCATGATTCCCTCCTTGTTTCGATTTGCGGTTTTCACTACTGTTATCTACCCATTTTATGCCACATTTTCTTCAAGGACACATGGTGCCCCCAGCGACCCCCTTCCGAGATATTTTGCTTTTAGTAACTTTACTTTTTATTGTATAACTGATGATATGGAGGTACATTAAGTATATTCATTACTGAGAATAAGTCATCCCTAAGTAGTTCCTTAAATAACAGGTGCATTTACGATTACTTTAATGACTTATGAACGCTTCTGTTGCCATACAACAAACGCGTTAATGAGTCCTTAAGTGAAGATTCCCAGTACTTGCTTAATCTAATTAGTTATTGTAATTACTATGTTAACAGCCCTTAATCTCTGCATTGTGATTGTCTAATGTCATCATTAGCTTAGTAATGACTGAGTCGCATTTACAATAACACATCGAAAAGAAATAGAGTTTTATGATCAATAAGAAAATATGTAGGTATAAATATATTTTTTATTTATATAATATAACACTGTAAAAATAATTTAAAAATAAAATAACTATGTACCCTAAAACAAACTAAAAAAATAAACAACTACTAAAAACTAAATTATAATAGGAAATTAATTAATTAACACGACCATGTAGTTACTAACAACAATAGAAAAGAAAGAAAAAAACCATTTATTGGCTGATGGGTGGCATAACACAAAACAAAAAAAGAATAAAATTAAAAAAAAATCACAAAAACTAGAATAGAAAAAAAGAATAGAATAAAAAAAATACACAAAAACTAGAAATTAACAAAGAAACTGCTTGTAAAATAATAATATTAGGTACTATAAGACTTAAACTATATTTTCTTCATCTTCATCAATAACGACATCATGATCATTATCATCGTCATCATCTTCTTCAACGTCACTACATGCAGCAAGTGTATCAGTTGAAACGTCAATGAACTCCAATTCACTCTGATCACGTATGAGTAAATCGTCTAGTTCTCTAAATGAAGACTTTTTGGCTTTATTTGTCATCTTCGGTCGTAAGCTGGCGAGAAGAGGATCGGAAGATAATAGCAGATTATGAAGAATGTCTTCATTAGTGGCGATGCTACTATGCTTTCGTGTATGACATTCTCTAAATTTGCGAAAGTCCTTGTTTCTTGCTTCAGATGCTTCTTCAGACAAAAAACCTATAGGCACTACTGATAAGTGGTCCACTATCTGTGATCCATGAATCAGCAATTTGTGTAAACTTGCTGGCATGTTATACCATGGATATAATTCCACGAATAAATTTGCTGTTTCATCACAATATGATTTGAATTTTTGGACTTGAATTTTTTCGCCTGAGGAAATGCATTGCAAAATAACGGCGAGTCTTCTAATTAAATTAACATCTAATTTAGTAATTTCGGCAGTCGTTTCAGGGTTTGCAAAAAATCTTCTTGCAGCATTTCCAGTGTTTGTGTTGCCACTACCCTGCTTAACAACGTCTAGAAGTAAGCCTGTTCTTCTTCGGAAAGCTTCTTGAATGGCTTCTTTCTTATCTTTAACTTTTTTTTTATTTTCGTCACCTTTTGCTTGCCATGATTTTATGTCCATTCTGTAAGAAATGTGTAATAAACATTCCATGGACCGAATCCAAGCATGCAATGAACTAAATCCATGCTTGTATAAATCTGTATTCACGGGTTTAGCTCTCACTTCTTCCAAGTTATTCATTTCGCTTGGGCGAGCTTTGCACAAATCACACACTGCTGCCGATGTACCAGATATGATTGAATGTACCTTACCATCAATCATGGTTAGCCATAGATTGTGAGTAACAGTAGCATTGCCGCAATCAGTCGGGTTCCGTTCACGAATCTCGGTCTCAAATATTTCCATTTCAGCCTTAACATTCGCTTCCGTTTCTTTCATAAATGTAAATGAAATCGGGCGACAATATGTGGTTGACGATGGCCGATCATTCTGCCACACTATACTTCCACTAGAAGTCACTAACTTAAGTGGTACAAGACTTGCCATAAATACACTGGATAAGTCTTGTTCACTTGTTGTTGTCGTTTGATGGTAAATGCTTTGACTTGAAGCTCCATCAAAACCCCATTTACTGTGAAGCACAAGTTGTTCACCAGCATCAAAATTTGATTCAAGTGAATCGATCAGCCTCCTAACGGTGAGATCAAGGAGGGCTTGGATACGTATCTTTGCGGAAGTTTCAGTCACAGTTATGTCTTCTTTTGCCGGGTAGCATTTAAGCTTTTCTTTAACTAACAAGTAGTAGCTTGGGTATTTCGCATGACCTTCTTTTAAACTAAAGTCCCGAAGTGTGATGTAACGCCACTTGGATAACTGCAAGTAAACGTAAAGAGCAAGTGCTTTGTGAGTAGGAACTTCACGAAGCGGAGGATTCTGCTTAGTTTCCAGGACATTTATAACTGTTGAGACGTGTTCAGGATTTTCCAGCAAATTTTTCATTATTCTGGCTATATCATTTTTTCCGGCAGACTTAAGTATACTTTCAACAGTATGCAAAAGCTCATCCGGACGACTGCAACTAGTAACATTTTCATTAACACGTCTTCTTTTGTGTCTAGTTGATAAATCTTCAAAGCGTTTGCGAGGAGATGTATATGTTGAAGTAGATGCATCTGATTTTGATGGACTGACTACCTCTTCTGCCTCATTTTCATTTGCTTCTTCAGTGTCAACAACATTTTCTTTAAAGCAATCTGGCCAAACGATATCGGAATTTAACCACTCTTCGTTCTTGTTAATGAACCTGTCAACTGTCCTTCTTGATTGCACCCATTTGGTGTAAACCCTATAGCAAAATCGTCGACACCAGTTCTTGAGATCCGTCACATCACTTTCACTTAACTGGACGTTAGTATTCGACTTCAATGTGTTAAATAAATGGTCATAGTCACGAAGATCTTTATGATTACGAAGAGCAACGTAAAGATCTAGGTAAGTAGAAAACCCACGGAAAGCCATAATGACAACACTTGGTAGAAGTTATAATTACAACTGAATTACATTTCACTGTGGGATGTCGCTACGCCCCGTAAGGGGCGTGACGTGGCGGTTTCGGGGCGAAGCCCCCCTCCCGCGGATGCCGTACGGCGACCCGTTACCACGGGCCTCTCATCGTGTTCGCCTCTGGCGAGTAAAAGGTTGGGCGCGCTGCATTTTCGCGCCCATGAAAATAGTGTCTCTATCTGTGTCCGTAAGCTCGTCACGACATATGCATACTGCCGCTTTCTTCACCGTACCCCGGCGGTCAACCCCTACCAGGTGGAACCCCCACCTACATGGGGGAAGCCCAGCAGATGGCGACCAGCGACAGGGATACGGACTCGACGTTCCTACGGATAGGGTGAGTGGCTCCCGCCCGCCCCACTTTCAGAGCTAGCCGAGCCTGGCACGGGGTAGGGAGACCGTGTCATGAGTGTGAGGGTGACATTGAACTGTGTGGCGTCACCCGGCGTCGTTAACGAGTCGCCGCCCGCGCAGCGCCCTCGTATGTGAGTTCTGGTGCCTGTTTAGAGGTGCATGTCTGGGGTTTGTCACGTGACACGCCTAAATTATCCTAGCACGCATCACGTGACAGCGTATGTTATTTGTAGTGGAAGCGTTAGTGTCACAAGTGGACCGCGTGTAGCCGGGAGCGGCCCACCTGGAGGTCAGTCCGGCGCGGAGATGGGGTCACCGTCCGCAAGCAAGTCGCGGGGAAGGGGCCTAGCGTCAGGGGGGCGCGTATGCCATGGCGCAATCTGCTTGACATGAGGCCAAGCAGACGCGTCGGCACGCGCGAACATCCCCTTCGCCAGGCGGCCCACAAACTCATCCAGGCTCTCAATCCCGAGGTCGCGGTGGAGCACGTCGTTCCTCACGAAGCGAGGCGCGTGGACTATCGTCCGCAACGCAAAGTTTTGCTGCGCGCGGAGCATCTTCCGGTTCACCTCGCTCGTGAGGGCGAACCATGCTGGGGCGGCATAGGTCAAGATTGGGCGCACGTACAACTTGTACACACCCAACTTGACCCGATGCGGGAGGCGGGACGAGAGCACTGGTTTGAGCAGGTTGCGGGCGACCCTGCCCTGTGCGGCGACTCTGCGGACGTGTGGCCCCATAGTGAGCCGACGGTCGATGGTGACCCCCAGGTACTTGACCCGGGACGACCACTCGACGTCGGCCCCCTGTAGCCTCAGAGGTGGTGGCAGACGCGCGGCCCCCGAGACCATCGCCTGCGTCTTACCCACGTTCACCGACAGCCGCCACTTAGACAGCCAGTCGGGGAGGAGGTCGAGGGCGCGCTGCATTTTACGCGCCGCGTGCTTCGCGTTCAGCGAAGTGGTGATGAACGCGGCGTCGTCGGCATACAGCGCGAGCGTCGCATCCTCCGTAGTGGGGATGTCGTCCGTGTATCGCGAGTAACACGCAGGCGATACGCAGCTACCCTGCGGTACGCCCGCCAGCACCGGGCGGGCGCTAGATAGCGCGCCGTCTACCACCACTCGAAATGTCCTGCGGGAGAGAAAATCAGAGACCACCCTAACAACGCGACGGGGCGCGTCCGACGTGGACAGCTTGTAAATAAGGCCGTCGTGCCATACACGGTCGAAGGCCTTCTCCATGTCGAGGAATACTGACACTGCGTACTCCTTCTTGTTCGCGGTTGCCGCCAGAAGGTGCAGTACCCTCGACAGCTGGAGCGTCGTGCTATGTCCCGCCCGAAACCCGAACTGTTCCGGACGTGGCGCTATGTGTGGTTGGAGATGTCGCAGCAGGAGTGCTTCGAACACCTTGGAAATCGACGGCAGGAGAGTGATCGGCCGATAGCTCTCCGGCTTCAGGATGTTCTTTCCCGCCTTGGGCAGCATGATAACGCGCCCCTCCTTCCACGAGGCAGGAAAAGCCCCCGTGCGCAGTATCCCCGTGAACAGGCGCGCCAGCGCCGCTACCATACGGTACGGCAGGTGGCGCAGCACTGTGTTGGTGATACCGTCCGCACCAGGGGCCTTACGGGGCTTCGTGTTGAGGATGGCGCGTCTGACCGCGCCAGGCGAGAAGAAGACTGGATCCTCTTCGGGAGCTATCGGCGTCGCGAAGTAGGCGCCAAGGTGTTGCTCGACCGCTGCGACATGTTCCAGTTCGCTGGTCGGGTTCGGTTGGAACTGACGCTCCAGGTGCTCGGCGAAGACCTCCGCCCGGTCCTCCGCTACATATTTCAGCGCCCCGTCGCTGCTTTGCAGAGGGCGCACCGGGGCTGGGGTATTCGTAAAGTGGCGGCATAGCTTGTAGACAGACGGCCAACTGTCCGTGGTGGCGTCTATTCGTACCTCCCAGTCCGCGGCGGCCTGAGCTCTGAGCTCGGCCTTCACCTTCTCCGCGAGACGGTTAAGCTGCGTTTTCAACGTGGGGCATCTAAGTTCTTGCCACTGCTTGCGAAGGCGCCTCTTCACGGCGATCATCGCCTTTATGTGGGTCGGCAGAGGCGGTAGTAGCCCCTGCGGCTGCGTCGTTGTCGCCGCTTCCAAGGCGTCTTGGATGCAAGCAGTGACGTCATTCGCCGTCCGGTCCACGTCCGCGGAGGTGACGATAGGCCGAGTCGGTATGGTGGTCTCTAACTTCTCCCGGAACATAGTCCAGTCCGTTTTACGACGTGGCGCTATGGGCTTCAGTCGGGTCGGCATACCCGATAGGACGACGAGTACAGGCTGGTGGTCCGATTGTAACTCGTCGTCTATCACGTGTTGGGTGATCTGGCACTTAAGCCCCCGGTGGACTACGATGTCCAGCACGTCCGGCATATAAGCGGCGACGTCCGGATAGTGTGTGGGCGTCTCTGGGCCGGACACCGTATAACCGAAGGCTTCCGCGTCCGCGAAGAGCCGTCTCCCCTCGGTGTTCGTGAGCTGTGAGTTCCACGCTGGGTGCTTACAATTAAGGTCCCCGGCGAGGATGGTGGCGTGCTGAGTTGCGTGCAGAAGGGCCCGCAGCTCGGTAAAGTCGAGGCGGGCCGAGGGCGGCTTGTAGCACGCGTAGATGTCGATGTCCTCGCCGGCTACGTGCAGCTGCACACCCAGCGCGTAGCACGTGTTGAGTGTCGACGAGGGGATTTCCTGATGGACGACTCTTCGCCTCACAAGCACCGCCAGACCACGATAGCGGATATTTTGTGCCGACCTTTCGTCCTTCCTGTAAACGAGGTAACCCGGGAACCTAACCCTATCTTCGGGTCCCAGGAACGTCTCGCTTATGAGCGCCACGTCGACGTCTTGATCCCGAAGGAGATGGCGGAGGAGCGCGACCTTGTCCCTTAGGCCGCGGGCGTTCCAGTGTATCATCCTCAACGGCCTAGCCATGATAAAGTGTCAACAGAGTGGCCAGGCCATCGAGGATGACCGTCTCCACATCTTGACCCTGCCTTATCGCCTTGATGAGGTCCATCAGAAGCTTGATGGCGCAGGTCGTAAATTCTTGTTTTGTTGTAGTGGCTTTGGCGCCGGTAGCGCCGCCACTCGTCTCTCCAGTGAACTTCTTTAGTTCCGACTTATTCCGCGGCGCTATGCCGGCGCCAGTAGTCGGACCCGCTGCTTTCCCGACCTGCGCCCCGCTCGAGGCAGGGTCGGCCCTAGGGACGTCTTCCTGTGTCGCTGGGGGGGGGAGGGTCGACTTCCTGCCTTTTCCCTTACCCCCGCGTCTCTTCTTTTTCCTCCGCCCTGAGGAGGAGGCTTGGTTGCGTTCTGTAGGCCCGTTGGCCGCCGCCATGAGCGACGTGCCCTGTTGGGCCTCTTCCGGCAACGTTTGCGGCCCCTCGGTGGCCACTAAGGGCCGGCGCGACTTTGCCGTGATGGCGGCGGTCCCCGCCCGCTTGTTCCTGATCTCGTGTTGGAACACGGGGCACTTCAAGTTGCACGCGGGGTGCGGGCCACCGCAGTTGACGCAGGTGGCCGCTTCCCCCCGCGGGCGCGGGCAATCTCGTGCCGCGTGCCCCTCCCCGCACCTCACACAAGCGAGCGGGCGGTGGCACTGGTGCGAGCTGTGCCGGAATTGCTGGCACCGGTGGCACTGGGCTGGGCCTCTTTTCCCCCTCCAAGCCTCTATCTTGACACCCCGCATGTAGAGGAACACGGTGGTGTCATAGATAGCCCGGACATCTGGCGTCTTCTTTATTATAGCGTGGAACACGCAGCCGGGTCTTCCTTGTGCGCCCTTAATGTGGCGCACGTACTCCGGCTGGTATCCCAGCGTCCGGAGTTCCTCCTCAATCTCCTTC
This sequence comes from Cosmia pyralina, assembly GCA_946251885.1. Classification (NCBI taxonomy): domain Eukaryota; kingdom Metazoa; phylum Arthropoda; class Insecta; order Lepidoptera; family Noctuidae; genus Cosmia; species Cosmia pyralina. The sequence goes on along the minus strand of OX276359.1, from coordinate 4,591,965 downwards.
GGGTCCGTATCAGGCGGTAGCCCCCGAATCGCCACCTTGAGGCTCTTCTCCGCTGGTAGTGAGTAGGCAAACCACGATATGCCTACCTCCTTCTCCAGCGCAGTCAGGTAGCGCTGGACCAGCCGGTACTCCTCCTCCGTACCGGGGGTGAAGCGCACACCCGCCCCATACGGACGGGCGTTGGGTGGCCGGCCCAGCTTGGCGGCAATGGCGCGGAAGTGGGTGGCCCAGTTGGGCAACTTCTCCACTACCAGCGGTGGGTAGCGTGGCTTCTTCGCCTGCTGCGCCGCTGGTGTCGCCTGAGAGGCGGCAGGGGCGACAGCAGGGGGGGCACCTGTCACTGTTGGGTGTGGGAGTAAACTCGAACCACTTACCCCATCGTCCATCTTGGTGGGTGTCGGAGACCGCGGTGGCGTACGGCGAGCCGCGTCCGCAAACGTCGGCGACGCTGGCGCCTCGAGGCAGGCCCGCTTTCCTCCCTCCGCGGTGCCGGACTCCGACGAGCTTCGTCTTCTCGGCACCTTACGCTGGGGTCGGGGCTCCAGGTTAAACTCGAACCCGAACCCAACCGGCTGCGAAGGTGCCGTCATCATGGGGTGCTGCCCCGCTCCCCCTCCCACGGTGGGCCGCTGGCCGGATCGCGGCGTCGTATCAGGTGACACGTCGCCGCGACCGGACGCGGCCGAGCCCACCGACGCCAACGACATGCTCGATCCCGCGCGAGACGAGCATGCCGACAGACCGGCGGGCGAGTCGTAGGCTGAGGTGCGAGGGGGCGCCGGCGACTCCGGCGCCCTTGGCGAACACTTCACTTCACTCACTTTCACATTCACTTTCGCCGCGCTCGTCGGACCCGCCAGCGAGAAGCGGGGACCGGGCGCGGCGGTGCGCGATGGTGGTGCACTCTTAGGTATGGCCCCCGTGGGCGCCGGCGCCGGCGCCGGCGGTGACGCGAAGCGCGGCGGCGGTGCGGCGGAGCGCTCATGGGGCGTGCGAGTGCGCATAGCTGGCACTGTCGGCGCCGAGTACGCGGACGGCGCGGCGGCGCGCGCGGCGGGCGCGGCGGGCGCGGCGGGCGCGGCGCGCGCGGCGGGCGCGGCGCGCACGGCGGGCGCGGACGCACGCAACGCATCGGTATCGCGCGCGGGCGGCGCCGCGACGTGCGCATACGGCGCACGACCGGGGTTCGCGGCAGACCCCGGCGCCTGAGTGGGCACCGGGCGGAACGCGGCCGGGCGGATCGGTACCGCCTGTTGGTGACGGCCCGACGACGGTAGGGGCGCACCGCGCGCTGGCGCCGGTGTCGTCGATGGGCCGGCAGCTACAGCGGCGCCCGATCTCCCCCCTCCTCTTCCTTCTTCAATCCTCTTCCTTTCTTGCTGCTGCCCAGCCGGCAGCGGACCGGACGCCGCATCGCCGATATTTGGCAACGACGTCGCCCGGTCCAGCACCGGCGGGTTTTCTTGGTCCCCGGCATCGCGGCCCAACGAGCCGCGCTTGCCGGGTTTCGGCATGCTTATCTGGGCGTAGCCCCCGCGACCGCTGAGGTGAGCTCGCTCACCGGGCGCACGGTGGCTTCCCCCTGTGTCCACACAGGCGCCGGTTTGGTAACCTGCGCAAACACAGAGAGAAACTGTAGGTTTGCGGTCCGCACGGATATAACGCACACTATGGATGTGTGTGGACTGGGCCACGGGCTAATCCTGAATTACATTTGCTAAACACACTCAAATATATAGGGCAGCAAGTAGGCAACTAGCAATGAATTTGATAAGCTAATGATGACATTAGACAATAACAATGCAGAGATTAAGGGCTGTTAACATAGTAATTACAATAACTAATTAGATTAAGCAAGTACTGGGAATCTTCACTTAAGGACTCATTAACGCGTTTGTTGTATGGCAACAGAAGCGTTCATAAGTCATTAAAGTAATCGTAAATGCACCTGTTATTTAAGGAACTACTTAGGGATGACTTATTCTCAGTAATGAATATACTTAATGTACCTCCATATCATCAGTTATACAATAAAAAGTAAAGTTACTAAAAGCAAAATATCTCGGAAGGGGGTCGCTGGGGGCACCATGTGTCCTTGAAGAAAATGTGGCATAAAATGGGTAGATAACAGTAGTGAAAACCGCAAATCGAAACAAGGAGGGAATCATGAGATACAGACATTTTTGTGACCATTTCCATAGAAAAATAACACTTTTCATCGAATTGCTCATAAAGTACTGGTCAAATAAAAAAATTGTAGTAACATTTTTTGTAGTTCCTTAATAGAGTAATGCAACTGCATATTTCATTTTTTTCAATTAAATACTTTTTCAATTTTTAATTCTATGTCCGACCTCTTGTATGGGGACGATCCACTGTGGGGCGGTGAGGGGTTGAGAGTGGAGGGAGAGCAAGATTGGCGAAGGGGGGGGGGGATGGGTAGTGGGAGGGGGCGGTGAGGGATAAGAGGGGAGGATTGGCGAGCGGGGAGCGGTGAGGGGATGAGAAGGGGAGGGGAGGTTCAGGAGAAGAGGATGTGGTGAGGCCGTGAGGGGTGTGAGAGGGGAGGGGTGCATTGAGAGGGCGTTAGAGAAAGAGGGGGGACGAGCGCCTTTACACTTTAAAGTAGCTTTTTGTATAGCACTGATTTATTGAAGAAACCCTAACCAACAAAAATTACCGAAAAATAGAAAGTCGGAATGGCACAAAAAACAAGAGTAGGTACCTAAACTCCGATCGGCGTCGGAGCTGACACATACTTTTTTATTTACCACTACCCAAATTTTCACAGACCAAATCAAATATCACGAAAAAAAAAATCTGCTGTTTCGTACAAAAGTTCAATACCCAAACAGTACAGTTACTCGACCAAAATGTATGAAATAGTGGATTTTTTTTTCGTGATTTAAGAGTTGGTCTCATAGTTGTTCATATTCATGGGTAGAACACCCTATGAAAATTTGGGTACTGATAAAAAAGTTGTCCTTTATATTCCGTTACTATTGTTAGGTTTTAGGATTTTTTATCCTCCAGCAATCTAGAATCAATCTGCGCGCTGCTCATCAGATACTATATAAGCAGTGCGAGAAGACTTGTCTTCTCAATTACTTCTTACTCAAGTAATTGTTTACCTAGATTAACACATAGGATAGGTACCCACTTTTAATCCCGGTATTACGTTCCCGTGAGATATTATCCGACATCCACGCGGGCGAAGCCGCGAGCAAAAGCTAGTTTTTGTATAAATTCAGTTCTTGAGACTGTCATCAAAAAATTATTTCAAAAGGTGATTGCGCAGTGGTAGCCCACAAAATTATTTTTTTATTTACGTTCTTTGCATTTTGCAGGTCAGTGTTATTGTATTTTGATCAAAATATGATTTGCGACAATAACAATTATGTATTTACATAATTATAACCATAAGAATCATCAATACCTACATCTCTCTAAGTTAGATATTTTCCAATATGGTCATGATTTCCGAAATCAAACTTAGAGAGAACAAATCTATCTTAGACAGATGTATTGATGATTCTTCTGGTTTTCATCATATTTTGATCAAGATACAACCACCCCACCTACCTACCTGCCTTAGCGCATCCCCCTTAAAACATTGTGATCCTGATCATACATAAATGAAGGCTACCGTTTTTGTGCTCACCAATTGGCGCCACTGTCGAGTAAGGTCCTGAAATATAGCAACGAACATCGCTGTAAACTCGGTAAATAAGCATAATTTTGACAAAAAATGTGTTTGTAAACAGTAAACAAACTAACCTCTGCATTAGCTGTTCCCTCAACCCGCTTAATTTTGCACCTCTTTTTCTTAGCTCCGCTTTTACATTCATTGACCCGTAACTCATATTTGCCATAATTAATCTCAGGTCATCATCATCTTCCTGCCCTTATCCCATATTACTTGGGGTCGGCGCAACACGTTTTCTTCTTCCATTCTCCCCTGTCAACCGTCACGCTATCATTCACTCCCTTCTCTTTCATATCATTCCTCACACAATCCATCCATCTTTTCTTTGGCCTTCCTCTGCCTCTCCATCCATCAACATCTATATTCATCACTCTTTTAGTCACATGAATCTCAGGTATTGCAAAATATTTACAACATTATTCTAATTAGAAATAAACCCTATGGGGGTAAATAGCTTATACCCTGGACTACATAGGCTACTTTTTATCTCCGTCTACTCGGGTGAAACCGCGGGGCGCAGCTAGTAATTAGATAAATGTATAACCTTATATGTATTTATCTATAATATGTATGTATTTACAAAAAAAAAATGTATATAAGTAGTTTATCAGCCATCCCGTTACCATAACACAAGCATTAGGTTGCTTAGCTTGGGGCTAGATGGCGTTGTGTGATATGTCCAAACATATTTATTTATTTATTTATTTATTTAAATAAATATTTATTCCACAATTTTCGTGATGCACCACCACTACCACCACCACCACCACCACCACCACCACTACTACCACTGTTTGTCTCTGCATCACCCAAAGGTTGACTGATAGAAAATGCCTATGTCATTAAGACTGTGCATTTGTGTGTTTAAAGTATTAAATAAATAAATAATGATGAGACAAAGCAAAACAAACATCATTATTTGTACATAACACAAACATTTTTCATTATATTTTCAGAGGAAATGTGGAAGTTCCTCTCGGAAGCTGGACTGTTGGAAGAGAATGATCATGCAGGAAGAAAATTATTAACTACCACATTTACTAGACAAATGTACTTGCAATTCACCAAGGTACTAACATGCTTGTTCAGTATTTTCAAATACTTTTAGATAAATATATAATAGGTCTTTACCTATGAAATTGCCGTTTTGTATGAAAAAATTTAACGAATTTTTTTCATGCATTTTTTATTTGTATTATTCGAAGTAATCACCCATGCAATCAATGCATCTTTGCCAACGCAGTGGCAGTTTATTGATGCCCTTCTTAAAGAAATCAGCTGGACGAGAGGCAACAAATTCTTCAAAGGCATTTTGTACTGCCTCTCGGGTATTGAATTTTTTTCCCGCCAAGAAGTTATCGAAATTCTGGAAAAAGAAGTAGTCTGTAGGCGCAAGGTCTGGTGAGTAGGGCGGATGACGGAGAGCTTCCAACCCCAGTTCTTGCAACTTGGAGACCGTCTGCTGTGCAGTATGAGGTCGCGCGTTGTCGTGCAGGAGCAGCGGAGACGAGCGATTGACCAATGCTGGTTGGAGATGTGCCAGCTTCTCCATCATTGTGTTCAGTTCTTCACAGTACACATCTGAAGTAATGCTCACCCCGTTTGGTAAGAAGCTGTGATGAATCACACCGGCGCTAGACCACCAAACAGTGACCATCACTTTTCTAGGGATAAGTTTTCGTTTAGGGCATTGTTTACGTGCTGAACCAGGATCCAACCAACTTGCTGAGCGCTTGCGGTTATCAAACAGAATCCATTTTTCATCGCAGGTAACAATGCGGTTCAAAATTCCTTCATTTGTGTGTCTGTTGAGCAGTGCAAGGCACGTCTCGACGCGTACTTCGCGCTGGCGATCATTGAGTTCGTGGGGCACCCATTTGTCAAGCTTTTTTACCTTGCCAATTTGACGCAAATGGACCAATATTGTTTTGACGCTAACGTCGAAAGCTGCTGCTAATTCAGCCGTAGATTGTGTATCATCAGCTTCCACAATCGCCTTTAATTCGTCATTGTCGACCAAAGTCTTCGGACGACAGTGAGGTTAATTTTTCAGGTCGAAATTTCCAGAACGGAAGCGAGCAAACCAATAACAAGTGGTGCGTTGGTTTGTAGTGTTAGCTCCGTAAACGTCGTTGATATTGCGTGCCATTTGTGCCGCGTTGCTGCCACGACGGTACTCATATTCCATAATTACTCGATTTTTTAACGTATCCATGATGACGAAAAAGATTGAAATGCGATGAAAATGTAACACTAATCAATAAACAAATGACTACTTTTGGAAAAAAAATCCATGTTTTTAAAATAAAATTAATTTGAAATTAGAATTCTTAGCCAAACAAAAATTATTTTGATTTGAAATGGCCAGTACTGCAGAACGGCAATTTCATAGGTAAAGACCTAATATCTTGGTTAGAACAATACTTGTAGAATATGTCTGCAACATCATTCTTTAAATAAATAACTTAAGGTGGCTTATACACCATACTGTTAATTGAAAAGATTTGGGATCCACTTCTTGTTGTTTTAGCATCATAGCATTCCATTCCCATTGTTGCAACACATATCTCTAGGTCATGTAATGGTGATGAAATAAATTACACACACATTGCAGTGATTGTTGCTAGCAATCCGGTATAATTTCACTTGTTAAATGATTAAAATGAGCAAAGAATGTGCATCTGAAATCACACAATTTGCAGTCAGCATGTCCAAGTTCTAATGAGACTTCACTTACTAATACTTCATATTTTCCTAATCGATACACATGTACTCGTAGGTATATAAATACCTTTATCATCAATAGAAAAAGTGTAAGTATACTTAGATAGACAAATGTCAGATATGCACATCATTTAATTAAGAGGAGGATCCTGTAGGACATTATTTTTTTAGTGATTGCTGAAAGTAAAACTTAATAATAGGTCTTTACCTATGAAATTGCCGTTTTGTATGAAAAAATTTAAACTAATTTTTTTCATGCATTTTTTATTTGTATTAATCGAAGTAATCACCCATGCAATCAATGCATCTTTGCCAACGCAGTGGCAGTTTATTGATGCCCTTCTTAAAGAAATCAGCTGGACGGGAGGCAACAAATTCTTCAAAGGCATTTTGTACTGCCTCTCGGGTATTGATTTTTTTTCCCGCCAAGAAGTTATCCAAATTCTGGAAAAAGTAGTAGTCTGTAGGCGCAAGGTCTGGTGAGTAGGGCGGATGACGGAGAGCTTCCAACCCCAGTTCTTGCAACTTGGAGACCGTCTGCTGTGCAGTATGAGGTCGCGCGTTGTCGTGCAGGAGCAGCGGAGACGAGCGATTGACCAATGCTGGTTGGAGATGTGCCAGCTTCTCCATCATTGTGTTCAGTTCTTCACAGTACACATCTGAAGTAATGCTCACCCCGTTTGGTAAGAAGCTGTGATAAATCACATCGGCGCTAGACCACCAAACAGTGACCATCACTTTTCTAGGGGTAAGTTTTCGTTTAGGGCATTGTTTAGGTGCTGAACCAGGATCAAACCAACTTACTGAGCGCTTGCGGTTATCAAACAGAATCCATTTTTCATCGCAGGTAACAATGCGGTTCAAAATTCCTTCATTTGTGTGTCTGTTGAGCAGTGCAAGGCACGTCTCGACGAGTACTTCGCGCTGTCGATCATTGAGTTCGTGGGGCACCCATTTGTCAAGCTTTTTTACCTTGCCAATTTGACGCAAATGGACCAATATTGTTTTGACGCTAACGTCGAAAGCTGCTGCTAATTCAGCCGTAGATTGTGTATCATCAGCTTACACAATCGCCTTTAATTCGTCATTGTCGACCAAAGTCTTCGGACGACCGCGAGATTCATTTTTCAGGTCGAAATTTCCAGAACGGAAGCGAGCAAACCAATAACAAGTGGTGCGTTGGTTTGTAGTGTTAGCTCCGTAAACGTCGTTGATGTTGCGTGCCGCTTGTGCCGCGTTGCTGCCACGACGGCACTCATATTCCATAATTACTTGATTTTTTAACGTATCCATGATGACGAAAAAGATTGAAATGTGATGAAAATGTAACACTAATCAATAAACAAATGACTACTTTTGGGAAAAAAAATCCATGTTTTTAAAATAAAATTAATTTGAAATTAGAATTCTTAGCCAAACAAAAATTATTTTGATTTGAAATGGCCAGTACTGCAGAACGGCAATTTCATAGGTAAAGACCTAATATAAACTCTTATAACCATTTTTACCCGACTACGGCGAAGCAAAAAGGAGGGTTATGATTTTGACCAGTATGTACTTATTTCATCATTCTCCTGCCCTTATTCCAATACATTTGGGGTCGGCGCAACATGTCCTTTTTTTCATACTTCTCTATTATTCGTCATCTCGGTAGTCACCCCCTTTCTTGCCATGTCATCTTTCACACAATCCATCCATCGTTTCTTTGGTCTTCCCCTACTCTTATAGCCATCGACATTCATACTCAAAACTTTCCTCACGACATTTTCCTCACTCCTCCGCATCACATGCCCATACCATGACAACCGATTTCCGCACAACTTTTCAGTCACCGGTGCCACTTTCAGACTTCCTCTTATGTACCTACTCATTTCTTATTCTATCCATTCGTGTAACAACACACATCCTTCTTAGCATTCTCATCTCAGCTGCATGCAATTGCTTTTCATTCATCCCTTTTGTAGCCCAACATTGTGATCCATACAAGACAGTAGGTCTAACCATTGTTTTATATATCTTCCCCTTAAGTTTAAGGGGAATGCAGGAGTCGCAGATTGTTCCCATGACCTGCCGCCATTTCATCCATCCAGTGTTAATCCTATGCTTAATCGTCCGATCTACTTCGCCATCGCTTTGCACGAGTGAACCGAGATACCGAAAGTCCGGAGCAGACTGGGAGAAGCGCGCCATCAAGCGCTATGGCTCCAGAACTGGAGATACCGCCGAAATCGCAGAACATATATTCCGTTTTAGTTCTGCTGATTTTCAAGCCAACGTCATCGTGAGGAAGTTCAAGAAACAAAAATTCAAAGACATGTGACATCTAACAACCCGCACTAGGCCCGCGTGGTGGATTACGGCCCACTTCCTCTCATCGAGAGGAGACCTGTGTCTCAGCACTGGGAACATTATAGTCTGATTATGATTATTTATGTATTAACTCTTAAACAATTTTCTAGGATGGTGAGGGTGATCTTGCAAGGAATATCTTCCAATGGGGCCAGCGGGCTATTGAAGAGGTTCCCAAGAGTTTCCTTTTGGGAAAAATGGCTGAGGTATTATTTTGCTTCTTTTCTTTGAATTTATTGTTCTGTCAGCTGTGAATGATGACGATATAAGATGTATACTTAATATCTACTTTTTTAAATTGCAGGCCTTCGGGAAAAGTCCTGATCATTGGTGTGAACAGTTCAAAGAAGCGAATGAAGAGATACAGAACTAAGGAACTTGGGAAAACCATTTACCCGCGCGAGCTCATTGGCATTGGAGCCTGATGTAAATCACTGTTTAATTCTAGTGACATGGCAAATACGTTTTTAATATTCCTATAAGATTTTAAGAAGGAAACTGCTACACAGGGTTAATTGACAGATAATGCGGTCTAATGCGGAAGTTTTTCTGAAGCCTTGTTTTCCTAGGAAAGTGGTTCCGTCAAATTATAACGGCTCATGGCTGCCATGTTGATCTGTCAAACCCAAAGATTTTAATTGCTAGATTTGCCCTCTCTGTACCTACTTAGTCACAATAAACATTGTCCATTCTGAGAGAGTAAGCTCACACATAATTAAATAGCGTTTCCATGAGAGCCAAGTGTAGTCAATGCGTCATTGTGTCTCAGAGGTGTCAAACGAATCAGAAATGTGACGTATCTTTTCACACGGTAGGGCGAATCTAATGATGTAAATCTTTGCCACTGCCATAATTTTAGTGGCTGTCACTGCTCTTCTAGGAAACCGTAGGTTTAGACTCATGCCTTTCATGTGGCTAAGCGATAATATTAACTTCTTAAGTCCGACACTTCTTCTAAAAGCAAAGGTGTGGTATTGACACCCATTAAATGTCAAAATTACACAATAAATATTTGTTTTATTAGTGAGCACCTTTTTTATTTATTCTTTTAGGGTTCCGTACCAAAATGGGAAAAGGAACCCTTATGGTGCGACTCGGTCGGTCTGTCCGTCTGTCACAGCTGAATATCTCAAGAACTACTAATGCTATCATCGACTTGAAATTTGGAACAGTTTTAGATGACGTTTGCCCAACTATTTTGCAAATAAGAAGGAAATAAAATTACTTATATAATTTTTTTTTGCATCATGGACTGAAAGGTGGTCTTAAAAATTCGAAGTGGGGCTACTAGGGCATATATCATATGAAAGAACGCCGTTTGCACATTCTCAAACATTTTTTTTTCTTTGTTTTTAGGCCGCATAATTTTCGACTTAAGATGAAAAATTAAAAAAAAATACCGTTCCCCCCATTATCTCCGAAGTTTGCATAAAGAAAAATCTGAAATGTGATAGAAGTTTATATAAAGATTACAGGAAAAATAAAAAGTTTTCTCTAAATAGCACACTTTTTCAGAAATCTATGTTACATTATGATGGTACGGAACCCCGGTGCATGTCCGACTCGCTCTTGACTGGTTTTATAATTAACTTTGGGCGGTGGCCCAATCTTTATTGCTCTTACGCCCCAAGTTGCGAGTACAAACCCAGCAAGTACTAATGTGACGTCTTCAAAGTTATAGGTACCTAACTACCTACATACCTACGTACTTTCGAAAGCTGCCTAATTCTTAGACATCACTGACTAACGGCGATGGGATCCATCGTGAGGGACTGGGAAAAAGGACTTCTGTCTGAAACCAAACCACCAACCCAGACTGAGCAAGCGTGGTGATCATATTGCCCCATCGGCCATCTGCACGCCATCTGCTCTGCGAGAAATGTGCCCTGCCCATGTGCGTCTGAACTCATTTAATAGACGCAATACATTCCTTGAGAATATCTCTACTACAGTAGATAATGATTACACCTGGGGGCTTACTACGAGTATGAGCTGTTATAACAGGGCAGAAGTTGAACGGTTCCAGTGTGAGAGAGAGAGACGGAGCTATATACGACCTATAGCACCATCCTTTTTTCTCAATGGTTCCATGATCTTTTTTCACGTCATAGTACGGCGCGCGGCGTGATATTACTTTTCTCTATGAGGAAATGAGAACGATGTTCCTCTCTCTAGCATTGGTCGCCGCGTCGATTGTTGCGCCATTCCCGAATTTTTGCCTTTTTTGCGTGGAAATGAAACTAAATCAATGCCGAATATTATTCCTACAAAGGTGTACAAATATTATTGCAAATATAGGAAAAATATTCGTAAGAATATTTAAATTTAGTTTTATTTCTACGCAAAAAACGCTAATATTCGGATGACGCCACTGGTGCCTCCGGGCAACACCGGTGCTTGAGGGGGTTTATTTACCACTGTTTATCACTCGACGCCATAACCGTCAACCCATAGACTACCTATATATAATAACCCGCTGGTAAACCCGTTCACCACCCGATTCACGCGGCTTAAACCTCTATTAATACTTTTAATAAGGGCTAATATCCTATGTGAGTAGTTTCACTCTGGTGCCTGATGGATGTTCAGCAAATAAATGATTTAAAACTACATAAATACCGTTTGGAAATAAAAAAATAAAAAATTACGTTTCGAAACTGACATACCGCGTGGATTCTGTACTTGACAGAATCTGAAAACATTCTAATATTCTAACACAGCCTCAAAATAATCAAGATGTTACAGTCGCACTATCATGACCTCAAAACTTGAATTATTAAGTTTTAGTTATTGTTCTGAGATCATGACGTAACAGTGTTGACAACGTAATTAAAGCAGGTAAGTGCCGCTAGGTGCCGCTTCTCTTTCCGCACAGACTCTACTGACTACAAGCATTTTAGGCAATAGTCATTGGTCCACGCCTTTGAAGTCCTACCAACTTATCTGTGAACTGAAAGAGGACGCCACCGTCGATGCGTCGACACAATCATGTTATCAATAAACTTTTTTACTTATTTTTTTAGTAGTTCCAATTTTCGCCATTTCACAGATAAGTTGGTAGGAGTGTACGAGAAATTGCAGGTTGCGATAAAAACTAGATATCACAGGATAGTTCTGGATCAGATCCAGAACTATCTTTGAGACTTCCATCCAGTTAATATAATATCTATATGGTTTGTATTATTGTATATTGATAAAAGTTTAGACTTCTAGGGTCTAGCAATTCAGTCCCTGAGTTATGGCTTCTCCTAAACTTACAAAAATAAAAACTCCCTGTTTGGCAACTACAAATAATTAAACCGAAGTAAAAGGCTTCATAATCTAAACCCTATTTATTTTAATTGTTTTGATGAACTAATAATCATCATGTTAGTTCCATTTTACGCCACGCCGCTTCTCTTTCCGCAGAGACTCTATTAAAATGTTGCCCCTCTGCAAATAAATTCTGTGATCTGTCACTTTTCTGTCAGTTCACACTTTCACAGTTGGTTGTCAAATGTCAATTGTCATTGTCAAATCCAGCTGGCAGTGGATTGCAGTTGAACCGAGCGGTGCACACGTTTCGAATTAAAGTCTCGAGTTTTTAATAAAGACGTTCACTTTTATTAGTGTAACGAAAAGTGCGCTGACTGTGTGTGTATAACGGTGAAAAGTCGTGAAAATGGCGCAATCTCCAGCAGCTGTAATGCCACCGAAGGAGCGCTACGTTCCAAACGCGCTTAAATTCGCTTTTGGCGGCCTTGCCGGGTATTAATCTTGCATTTATTTTAAGACTACATGTCTTTTATAGAGGATCAATGTCATGAACATTGCCGTAGAAATGTTTACTATGATTATTTACACTTTCAAAACGGGTTTCATATAGCACAGCAAACTTATTTATTACTTTTAAAAACCTTGTCCTCGTTAACAACCGTGTACTAAACATTTACTCTAACGAATTCAATTGTTAATTATGATCTCTAGGTTAATAATTCAGTTCATATTGATTACTTTATCACAATGTTGATTATGTAATAAGTAAGCACACTTTTCAGAGTTTCTCATTAATCTCTTATCATAATTTATTCTGTAGGCAGTTATTTAGAACAACAATAATTTGTTTTAATGTAATTTTAAATTAACTTTACATATGACTCTAAGATTGTGTTACTTTTCTTGATCATATTTAAAACTGAATGCCAATATATTAAATTTTAATTAAATGTATTTATGTAGCATCTACTTTGAATTGGATAGTACTACTTAACCATCTACAAATCTAGGTTTAAACCCTAACAGGCTAGAGCTACATAATCATAAAGAACATAATATTAGATTGTCTCTGTGTACCCAAGTCTTTATATTTTTACACACCATGTCTTTTCACTTTACAATTATTTAAATAGTGCTCTGCAGTATAGGTAGTAATAAAATAGTAATCCACTAGCAATGGGTATTGGCTGGAAGGTGGCAGTCCCATTTCCTGCTGTGTATTTTTATGAAAGAGTTAAATATAATTAGGACTGATTTTACCAGCAGATATTTAGTATGGAAAACCGTTTTCCATAATAAATATATACTAATAATAATAATATCAGCTTATTATTGTCCCACTGTAGGGCAAAGGCCTCTTCTTATATAGAAAGAAAAAAAACAGAGAAGGTACGAGCATTGATAAATTTTATCAAAGTGTACTTTCTCTGTTACCAAATTTCCTAAAATACAAAAAATGTGCAGATAAGACTTGTGATATATTTATATAACTATACTTATAATAAAGTTTTTTTGTTTGTTTGTATCTTTGTATGCGAACTACCAGTTGGATTTGATAAATTCTTTTTGCATTTGATAGCTCAATTCTTGAGCAAGGCTATAGGCTATTTAACATCACACTACGACCCTTGGGAGCCGAGCAAAAAGGAAAGAATAAGAATGCTAATCAAAACCGAAAGTATGCGGGTGGGTGGGCGATGCGATGCGACGGAGTGGAGTGGGGGTGGGGTTTCGGGGAACAAGAAATTTCACGCGGACGAAGTCGTGGGCAGAAGCCAGTTTATTTATAAAGGTTTACCAACAGCTTCTGTATACAATATTTTATAAGTAAAGGTAACAATTAGCCTTGGACTTATGCAGTATAATATTATATAAAAGTAAAATTGTGTTAAAGTGATTGCGCAGTAGTAGCTTGTGAAATTAAAATTTTCTTACGTTTTTTTGCAATTTGCAGGTCAGTGTCAGGTTGTATGTTGATAATGTTAGATTTCCTGCGTATTCGTCTAATTTCCGAAATCAGACCAATCCACAGGAAATCTAACTTAGAAAGATGTATTGATGATTTTTGTGGTTAAAATTATGTAACTACATGTTTGTTATAGCCGCGTATCATACTTTTATCAACATACAACCTGACACTGACCTGCAAATTGCAAAAAACGTAGGTAAGAAAATTTTAATTTTGTGGCTACTACTGCGGATCCCCCTTAATATTAAACATACTGAAAATCGTATCTCAAACTCAGTCTGTCACTTAGATACAAAGATGGTAAGTGACCTTCTACAATAAATAACCTTGTTGCTAGATGACAAGCGTGAAATTGACATGGTAATTACAAATTAGGAATAATTTTTACATTCTTAGGAAAATTTACTGTCCTCGTGTAGCGGCTAAGTAACAGCTGCACGGGTCGATTGATCAGCAACAGATGTATGTAACAATGTTCTTCTTTTCAGCATGGCCGCAACATGCGTCGTTCAGCCTCTTGATTTGATCAAAACTCGGATGCAACTCAGCGGAGGCAGTCGGACTTCATTTGCCGTTGCCGGGGAGATTGTGGCTCGGGAGGGATTCTTCTCCTTATACACGGGGCTCTCAGCAGGCTTGCTAAGACAGGCCACTTACACAACCACGCGACTGGGAGTCTACAGTTACCTATTTGATGTTTACAAGGAGTGAGTATTGAGTTTCAGTTGTAATTATTATAACTCATGTCATACGAAATGATAATAGACATTGTAAAGGGAAATATTATCTTAAACATAACATCATGCCTGTATTCCCCGAAGGCTTAGGCAGAGGTGTACGTAATTATGGTACACCTCTGCCTAAGATACACAACACAACAAACAAGTTATTGTCGCTACTACAATATTTACGTGTTACCACAAAGTCGTAGTGTGTCGCGTCCGCCATTTTGTCACTCCTGAACTATTTGCAGTCCACTTACAATATGGCGGACGCGACACGCTACAACTGCAAGCGTCGCTTTAGGTCGACGGCTGTCGCCGACATGTTAGCGGCGTGGGCGGTCGTCGACGCGTGCGGTTGACTCTGCCGTTGACGCATGTCGCTCGTGTGTAAGAACACTAAGCAGCAAAACTCGCTAAGGCGAGTAGAGCTTGCTAACTAGCGCCACTATTGAGAAAAAAATAATAAGTCTAGAGATATGGAAAATTTTGAAAGGCTTTAGCAGTTAACTCGAACCAAGGAGGTCTAGTGTTGATTTTTTTTTATACAAAAAATTCTATCTCATCCGCATAAAACTGTGAGCATAGGAAATTTCTAAATGTTCCATATCTCCGGACTTATTATTTTTTTTCAATGGTGGCGCTAGTTAGCAGCTCTACTCGCCTTAACATTGTAGTAGCGACAATAACTGAAACAGAATGAAATCAATTACTGCAATATAGTGGTTCAGATGAAGTCGTTCCTTAACCAGGGACTGGATAGTGGATACTTAGAGAATCAAAATAACAAAGCTACAATAACTTTAATTCATCAGAATTTCAGAAAGGTTACATAATACAGATAATGTAGTGAATGTTAGTTTATTTAAATAACGGAACTCATTTAATATATCGACTGACCTTGACATTGATCTGTAATTCACTCTGCACTGCATGGGCTATTGTGTGATATTAATATGATAATGTATGTATTAGGTATGTTTGATATCGCCTACATCTGAAACTGCTTCGTATCAGAAAAAGATATGGTATGGTAGGTAATAGTACTTCCAAAGATGTGGTGTGTGATGGCGCGCAGTTTTCCATGCGCGCCTTTATGGGAGGATGTGCGGTCGTGGATCGGCCGCACTTGGTGGTGTACCGCTACCACTAGGCATGGCCTCGACCAGTCGGGTGTGCGCGTGAATGTACAGTCACGAGCACCAATATGTATACACTTAGCAACATTCAAAAGCGATTTTCTCGTGTAATAGCGACTGGAACTTTGAGATAACACCTATTTCATAATACTATGGGTTCCAAAATATTATTGTTGGTAACAACATAAAATTACAATCAACACAGTAGGAGAAAATCACTTTTAAATGTTGCTTAGTGTATACATATTGGTGCTCGTGACTGTATGAGTATCTCTCGGACCTCCGACTCATGGTAGTGGTAGGAACCTTGGCGCTTTAGTTGGTAGGAGTCCGACATAATCCTCCGTTTTTCCCTGACCGAGGGTTTTCATGAGGTCGTCCCCAAAGCAAAAAAAAAACGTAATAGTAGGTGCTATAGGTACTGTAGAGGACTGACTCACTACGGTGACGTAGTGGGGATATCGAGCTACAAATCAAAGAGGAAGGCTATTGAAACATGTATTTCTATGATCCGCAGTTTTATCTTAAAGTAAACGCGCACAGCCTATCCCAGTCATATCCCGTATGACTTTTCTTCCGAACAGAATGTGTCATAGACATATCCAGCCTTTTTTTTTTTTTTTTTTTTTTTTTTTTTTTTTTTTTTTTTTTTTTTTTTTTTTTTTTTTTGACGCTGGGAAAAATGCATTACGCATGCCCACCCGTCGGGGGACGGGTGGGGTATGTGGGACTCCCCGGTAAATCCGGTATACCCACTAAACGACCCAGCGGCGCTCCCGCATCGCCGTGACGGGAGGGTCATGGGAAACTGGCTCAGCCTTTACATCCACAACTAGGCGTTACAGCACCTACTTCATAGTCGTTGAGACTTTAATTAAGAAGAAGCAGGAAGAGCCCTGTTACTACTAACAAGCTGATACATTATTCTTTAAGAATTACGACGCTAATTCAAGAAGGCAGGAATGTTCCTGACTGGCTAACTAGGACTGACATTCTAATTGCCCTAACTTACACACTTTCCTGATTACTTGCATTCTTTGCTAAATCGTAATTAAGACTTCTAATGCCCGTTTATACTAACACTAAGCGAACCCTAAATTAAAGGGCGTTGTTGAATTTTCAACGCTCACCTCATCGGCGGAAGTTAAAATCCAACAGCGCGCTATTGTTTCGGCATTCATTTAGATCTTGCCTAGCTTGGTCTTTGTAACAAGTTAAAAATAATTTTTAAAAACCGCCGACACAAAACCCTCTTTTTTTTGCTACTCCATCGTCAGACCCTGATTGTCATCTATCTATAACCTATTCATTTCGACCATTTTAATGAGCCCAAACACTCTACTTACCTTTGCTGTAAGTTGGTGAGGAAGTTGGGTATTCTGCAAATTCCAGGTAATGCTGCAGCATCAGTTTAAGGTTACAAGCTACTCTAATATCATACAGAATACCAAATTTTGACTCGATCAGGCCTGTGGAAGATGCTCACATCCAATCATCAACTAGAAAAGAGCTGATAATCTTCAAACGGCTGCATATATTTTCTTGAATCATAGCTAAGAACTCTCTCGATCAAGTCACCTTTCAAACAAAACAAAAAAAAAAAATCTAAATCGGTTCAGTCGTTTGGGAGCTACGATGCCACAGACATACACAGATACACACGTTAACTTATACCAACCCTGTGTTTCCGTCGGAGGTTAAAAACGGGTATAAATATTTGTTGAGTAGTGTAAACCGAAGCCTTTTGCAGTGTGCTCCGGGCCCGCGGCATTGCCAGCATACTAATGTATCCTTCAAGTCATGCAAATAGTTTTCCTGAAGGTGTTAACATATTGAACACTGTTAATTTTCTATGTTTATTTATCGATGTATATAATGTAAGAGTTCGTTTGCCTTTGTCAGTTATCGCATGATTGATTTAGCGGTTACGATAGACGCTTTCGAGACCCTTGCGCTTCGGTCGTGAATTTGATAAGACTTGTTGCAATAATTATTATGTAATGGAAACAAAGGTTGTCAACCCCTCTACATTGGTATCGATCACATCGATTGATATTATATCATTACGGTATACCGTAGCCGTAGGTATAAGTAGATACCTATATATGGTGACTGGTAATTAGTGACCGATACTTAAACACATGATTGACTGACACAGGTGAGCTCGTGGCTAAGTAATAACAGCCGCATGGGTCGATCGACCAGGTTAAGCTACGCTTGCCGGGGTTGGTCCGTGGATGGGTGACCATCTTTACATACCTAGACTCCTCCGTGCCTCGGAAAGCACGTTAAGCCGTTGGTCCCGGCTGTCATTCGTGGATCTTTGACAGTCGTTACGGGTCGTCAGAAGCCCGAAAGTCTGACAACCAGTCTTACCAAGGGGTATTGTATTGCCCAGTTACTGGGTTGTGGAGGTCAGATAGGCAGTCGCTCCATGTGAAATACTGGTATTCAGCTGCATCCGGTTAGACTGGAAGCCGACCCCAACATAGTTGGGAAAAGGCTAGGCAGATTGACTTAAACACATGATTGTGCTCATGATAACAAACAACTTTTACTATGGGACCAAACCTGAAATCGCGAAAAAAAAATCAGCTGCCCTATACATTCCTGTTCGCATAACTCGGCAAAATGTATGGGGCAGCTGATTTTTTTTTCGCGATTTCAGGTTTGGTTCCATAGTAAAAGTTGTTTGTTATCATGAGCACAATCACTAATTACCAGTCACCCTATGTATACTAGACTAACATAATCAGCCTATAACGGACCCACTGCTGGGACACAGGTCTCCTCTCGATGAGAGGAAGTGGGCCGTAATCCACCACGCGAGCCCGGTGCGGGTTGGTAGATGTAACATGTCTTCGAATTTTTGATTCTAGTACATGCTGGTTTCCTTATCGATGCTTTCCTTCACCGTTTTGAGAGCAGTGTTGATGAAATAATTTACACAAAGTAATGTGCCTGGGCCTGGGTTAGAACTCACGACCTACGACACGTAAGTCGGGGCCTTTACCACTGGCCCACTACCGCTCCATTAGACTATCGACTTGCCATTTTGCTACCCGATTTTTATAACCACTTGAGTGTGGAAGGCTCTTTAGTGGCTTCACCATATTTTCCGGTCAAGTGTTACAGCTACACAGAAAACTTTTTGTAGTGTGATAACTCTAAGAAAGCCCCTGGAAATTGTACTGGATGCCGCAGTATTAAATTCAGCGTCTACTTATACGTGGTAAAACACTGTCCGACAGCATATACTCGTAGAAATATTAAAAAAAAAAACAAAGTTCTCATTGTGATTTTTTTTAGAAATGTTAGCAGCTCTAAAACAGTTTTATTATCCACGTGGGGTTTAGTTTGCAGAGCTATTCATATGTTTTTCAATTTCCGTTATTAGATGTAGTTTATGAAAAAATGACGCAATATTTTTGCGCAGTGCGGGGTGGGTTTATTTAGGTCATCATTAGTCTACTAATCATAACCTAAACTAACTAACCCAACACGCACTGCGCAAAACTCGACTATAGTATAGTTAAAATCTCGCTGCAGACTCGGTCATAAATCATTCGAGTGTTTCGCTCTCTTTCCCACTCACGGGCCTTATGGGCAGGCCACGCCCACACGTAGTCCTGTGCATTACTGCAGTCCATGAGTGATATCGATAGTTTTATATATTTATAAATGGGTGATAGAAATAAATACACATTTTTTTTTATTTTATTACCAAATTTACTACAAAGCATATTAAATATATAAACAAAAGAACGTATATATATAACTAAAAATAGAAAATTAAAATTCTTCGTCTGAGTCATCGTCATCATCATCCACATGAATGATGAACTCTTCGCATAAATCCACACATTTTTGCCAATTTTCAATGGAGACCTTATAACCTTAATGATTCTGTTATCGATAATGGCCTTGAGCGCGCGCAACTAGCGCACATCCCTACTCCGATTATGATTTATGACCAAGTCTGCAGCGAGATTTTAACTATACTATAGACTCTAGTCGCAAGCAGTTGCTGATTTGCACAATTCTTAGCCAATAGGTAGCAAGCAAGTTTAGGAAAACAAGGTTCTTATTGGTTTCTTTTTTTGGGCTATTCTTATTCTTAATACCTCAAGGGATTGAAATATTGCTCGTAAAGTTATCGATGCTCTTCTGTTTGGACCACGCCTCATAAGTATTCCCTAAAGTCTCGCACAACAACTGACAAGTTCTTCGTTTAAAATTAATGTAAAACTTGCGTTATTGTGAAAAGACTACTGTCTTGACCTTTGCTAGCATTATCAACTGCTTCATCGGCACCTCTAAATATTTGTTTAACTTTTGTACCTCGTTAGATTGCTGATTAAATGAAGTCTCCTTCCCCGTAATTTGTGCGCTTAATGTCCTAGTAAAATTTTGAGATAACTGATGTTCTTAGACGTAGTTAATCAAATGATTTATTACAGCAAACAATCTTTAGACAATAAACATTTGGTCTTTTTGGTCAAATGATTTGTTATGACAAAAAATATATAGGTTAGGTTAGGTTAAAACTGTGACTTTCTACGCAAGAGCCGAGCGAGCGAAGCGAGCGGTGCCGCGGTAGCGGCCGGCGAGTGCCAGAAACGACTAGATTTTACAGAAAAAAAAATGTGGAAAAAAAGAGATTCGTTTTAACAGGCTATCAAGAACTGAACTAGTTACTTAGAGGACAACGACTCGTGAAAAGTTTGCTTCCCGTTGTCCCCGTTAGCCGAATGTACGTTATGGGGACAGCGGGAAATACATTTAATCACGTCCCGCTGTCCCCATGAAGGGGATATGGCATACGGGGACAACGGGAATAAACGAAGATGGCTAGACCGATTTGGATTTTTGTTTTTGTTTTATTCGAGAGGGTATATAGGGTATCACAGTTGGTCCCATATAAAATTGATTAACTTTGCTTGGGTAGTTTTTGAGTTAGCTTCAATAATACGTATTTTTTTCCCACTTTTATATGGATGATGTTCTAGTTTGTTTTGCAGGTAGTGGTATTAGAATTTGTGTGGGGTAGCTACTACAACTAAAAAGTGAAAAATAAAAACTTTTTTTACAAAAAAATACAACCGACTTCCAAAAACAACACTACAAAGTGAAAAATAACTTTAATTTCGGAAGTCGGTGGCAAAAAACTAAAATACATTTAACTAGACACCGACTTCCGAAATTAAAGTTATTTTTCACTTTGTAGTGTTGTTTTTGGAAGCCGGTTGTATTTTTTTGTAAAAAAGTTTTTATTTATTAAATAAAGTTGAGAGCGGTGGTGGCTCAGTGGTAACGGCTGCGACTTCGGAGTTGTAGGTCGTGGGTTCGTTGCCAAGCAGTTGCTATACTTTGTGTAAATTATTTCATCACCACACTGCTCACAAAACGGTAAAGGAAAACATCGTGAGAAAACCGGCATGTCCCAGAACAAAAAAAAATTCGAAGACCATTTGACATCTACCAACCCACACTGGGCCCGCGTGGTGGATTACAGCCCACTCCATCTCACCGAGAGGAGGCCTGTGTCCCAGCAGTGGGAACATTATAGGCTGATTATGTTATGTTATGTAAATAAAGTTGATGTTATAAGATAAATAAAATGGGGAAAAGCAAAAAAATAACAAATGTACTTAGGTACAATTTTTGTATCTACATTTGATATTTGTAGGTACGGTTTTACCCTACCACTGGACATGCAACTTATACTGTACGTAAACCGTACTATTGATAAGAACGATGCAAACAAAATGTCACCGTCCGTCGTCAAGAAGAATATTTGCCACGTGCATTTACGTCAGCCTCGGAATTCCGCACCCACTGTCTGCGTTTCCAAAAAAAAATTTGGATGAAGAGAATGGTCTATTTTCTCATCCGTCGTTCGCGTGACTATTTGATGGATGGCGTAGGTACTAGCTTGCATCTCTACAAAAATAACAATGCGGTGCGACATTTTCAAGACAGATATAATTTAATCTTCATGTTCTTTTTTTTTATGATAGTGATATCTCGTGGAGGAGCTGGTGGCTAAGTAATAATAGCCTCACGGGTCGATCTATTAGGTTAAGCTACGCTTGCTGGGGTTGGTCAGTGGATGGGTGACCATATTTACATACCGAGACTCCTCCGTGCCTCGGAAAGCACGTTAAGCCTTTAGTCCCGGCTGTCATTCGTGGATCTTTGACAGTCGTTACGGGTCGTCAGAAGCCCGAAAGTCTGACAACCGATCTTACCAAGGGGTATCGTATTACCCAGTTACTGGGTTGTGGAGGTCAGATAGGCAGTAGCTCCATGTAAAATACTGGTATTCAGCTGCATCCGGTTAGACCGGAAGTCGACCCCAACATAGTTGGGAAAGGGCTAGTCAGATTAATTGATCGTGATATCTCCGTGACGGAGGCTAAAGGCTTTACACCAGTTAATTGTTACTTGTTACATGCAAACTCTACCGCTTTCAAGGACACTGAATGAGACACGGTAGAAGTTTTATTGACATGACGTCTATAGCCGTTTAGTGTCCTTGAAAGCGTACCACGATTTATCTCTCAGAATTATTTACATAACAA
Organism: Cosmia pyralina; assembly: GCA_946251885.1. Taxonomy (NCBI): domain Eukaryota; kingdom Metazoa; phylum Arthropoda; class Insecta; order Lepidoptera; family Noctuidae; genus Cosmia; species Cosmia pyralina. Next base: position 4,569,517 of record OX276359.1, on the reverse strand, counting down.
TGTTTTATAAGGTGCATACATATTTTTTAAACTAAGTATAATGTTTCCTTTTTCAACAGCCAACAAACAACTTAGAATATTGAAAATATTGGACTGTCTTCATCAAATTCCCGAGAGAAATGACAGGCAAACCGATTACTGTTCGAGAATGTATGTAAATTGGTGACACTTTCCTAGACTCAGTATTAGTAGAATTACCTAGTTTCCATAATAGAGAACGTACATTGTAATACATACATATGTAGGTAGGGTTCACATATAAAAAGTAGTTTGTTTTACAAGTCTTTACTTTGCCTTTGTCTTTGTCTTTGCTTTGTCTTTACTTTGTCTTTACGGCCTTTGCCGTACGGGTCGATCCATCAGGTTAAGCTACGCTTGCCGGGGTTGGTCCGTAGATGGGTGACCATCTTTACATACCGAGACTCCTCCGTGCCTCGGAAAGCACGTTAAGCCGTTGCTCCCGGCTGTCACTCGTGGATCTTTGACAGACGTTACGGGTCGTCAGAAGCCCGAAAGTCTGACAACCAGTCTTACCAAGGGGTATCGTATTACCCAGGAATTGGGTTGTGGAGGTCAGATAAGCAGTCGCTCCATATAAAATACTGGTATTCGGCTGCATCCGCTTAGACAGGAAGCCGACCCCAACATAGTTGGGAAAAGGCTAGGCAGATTGATTTTTACAAGTAAGTAGATTTGTAGGATATAAGTAACTTAGCTAACTAAATATGGTAAATTTTCATCAATGTTCTTGAATAACTTTAAAACTATATATTTTAAAATTGTTAAAAAATATATTTGAGATCTTTATAACAAGCTCTTTCATTTGATATGTCATGTCAAACGGTAGACCGTACTTACAGTTTGCAAAACTTTTTTAATTTTCTAATTTTTCCCCCAAAAGTAAACCCCATATTAAAATATAATTTATTTACGCTACACGTTTGTGTTTGGATCACAGAAATTCATATCGTCCGTGAACTTCTGATACCTCCTAGCTAGCATTTTTGCGCAAAACTTTATTTTAATGCCATCTTTTGTCAGACCACTTGAATGAATTAAAGTCCTAAATGCTATAACTTCTTGTTGGGTTACAATCCGTGCGTAGAAATACCTTCTAAATTTTACCGCCCCCAAAAAAGCGCGTGCGCGTGCGTTCATTAATTAATTAGTGTTATGTTCCTCCTGTAAATTTGATTGTAGGTAGTTATAAGATCTCAGAAGTTCACGGACGATATGTGTACCAAATAGATTCGGAATCGGCTGTTGTGACAGACGGACAGACAGCCAGCCAGACACAGACAGACACACGAGTGACCCTATAAGGGTTCCGTTTTTTCATTCAGACGTACGGAACCCTAAAAAGATTAAAAAAAAGAGACCCATCATAACTGTGAAGTTTCGCCAGCAAATTTAATATGACCCTGTTTAGTATAGTAAGGATCTATGGCGGCTCTGAAGTGCGTTACTAGCTGCGCAGTACCCCACTCCTCACCCCCGCTGACACATACATTTTTTTTACTGCGCAATCACTCGCCTCATGTTCTGAGCCAACAGAAAGTTTGCGTCAGGCTTGTACCGTATGAAGGAACTAGCAGTTCACGAAGAAGAGGTGCAACAAAGTACTCTGTTTAGTTAAAAAAAAACATGTAACATTGACAGACGAAACGCGGGAGCAACACCAGGTTTCGGTACCAAGACCCTGCTAGGCGTGGCAGCGGGTTCCATCGGCGCGTTCGTGGGCACCCCTGCAGAGGTGGCGCTGATCCGTATGACGGCTGACGGCAGGCTGCCGGTGGAACAGAGAAGAAATTACAAAAATGTCGCCGATGCTCTTATCAGGTATTTATTACTAAGATTGATGGTGTTTCTAACTTCACGAAAAATAAGACATTCAGGATCAACTAAGTCATTGCAATGTAACTCTGATCTCGGTGATGTAACCTAGAATGATGCTATTAGTTTTATACAACTTTCGGCAATCATTAATATACTTTACTAGCTTTTTCCCGCGGCATCGCCCACGTGGATGTCGGAAAATATCCCACGGGAACGTACTATCGGGATAAAATCCAGATAAACAATGTATTAATTTAATAATACATTGTTATCATATAACTCTATTGTGCGTCGCCGGTTTTGAATTAGCGCCTATGCACACGATGCGTTGCGGCGTCGTGTGCATCGGCGCTGACACCTATGGTCTCAATCTCAACCCGTATTTATGGCGTGTCCCTACAGAATAGTAAGAGAGGAAGGCGTCCTGAAGCTATGGCGCGGCGCCATGCCCACTGTCGGACGAGCCATGGTCGTCAACGCAGCCCAACTCAGCACGTACTCGCAGGTAACTAAGACCCATTAGCTTTCTATACAGGATGACTTTTGATTTGACGTATTCCTTCCAGGACGTGGTAGTGTGACCCATTTGCAAAAATTAAGCACCCCATAAAGCCTAGGTGATAATAATTCATGGGATTCAAGAAAACCCAAGTTTTATGTATTTTTGAAAATTTCCCAGAATTCGTCACTAAGGGTCTACTTCACGATGTCCAAATAGCCACTACTTACCGAATAAATTAAAATATGGAACAGAATTTGTGTGAAATTATCTGCCAAGTAAGTTAATAGGAACTTAATCATGGGTGGTGAACAGACTTTAAATATCACTATTCTCTAAACTCTCAAATTGAATGGCTTTCATTGCTATTCCATTGGGTACCTAATACTTTAACAAACCTTTCGGTGTAACCAAATTTTCTTAATTAATTAAAACTTAAAGGAAGAAGTTTATTAACCATTTTCAAAAATCATCGACGTACATGAACTTTGACACTAGTTATCTCAAAATTTTCCTATGACATTAACGTACAAATTACGGCGAAGAAATCTTCATTTAATCAGCTATCTAACAAGCACGGACTAGAAAAAAAAGAAGGACTCCGCGCCACGCGTATCGTAAAGTGAAGCACCGCCCGTACCGATCTATGTGTGCGTGATTTGACAAAGACGCCGTCGTGTCACGTAATGGCGGCCGGTCGGCATACTAGGATGTAATGAGTGCGTGAGGCGTGTTTGTACAAACGGTTCCGGCATACTTACTGTGCTTCACTTTCGGTATGCGAGGTGCGGAGTCCTTTTTTTTTTCTAGTCCGTGCTCCGTGCTAACCTCTAACCTCAGATCAAATAAAAAAAGGTAGATAGCGCACATATAATAAGAAAATGTCGCCACATTTTTAACTATGTGTGAGTCAATGAAGTGTTGCCACTTTTTTTTTTTAAATCCCTTAGAATAGCGTAAAAATAGATAATACGTGAATACGAAAATAAATGCTTTTATAAATTTCAATAACATTATAAATAATTATGTAGGAGGCGAGATAGTCCCGTCGTGGGTGTGTGAATTGCAATAAAAAAACAACAAAGGTTATGTAAAGGGTGTTTATTTAAAAAAAATAACATAAAACAAAAAAAAAAACTGAATTAATGAGTAAAGAATAAAATCTTTCTATGGAATGAAAAATATTCTTATCCAGATGAAATAGAAAAGCATATTTAAAAGTACAACAAGCATTGACTTGTAACATAATATTATAGAGGTACATCCGTCTCTGATCCCACAATCTCATGCAGTCGTAGGCATCTTTTTGAATCTAACAATAAAGACCTATTGCTTCAGACTGCATGGGTTTGTAGGATTGGAGACAGAAATAGGCCATCTTGTTTCCATGTTTTTCATTAACCTAGAATCCTTTATGCTGTATGAGTTTTTTAAATTTTTGGCGCTTAGAACTCAGTGTCATCGCCAGTGTTTGCATTTTCGAAATATGATGCAGCCTAATGTTCAAATATTTTTCAATTATTAATCTTATTAAATTAACTTTATGTCCATGGCCAGCATAATCGTGGTAATTTTCTAAGTTATTAAAAGTTCTATTGTTACCTGTAAAAGAACCTAAAATTTGCGTAACTATATAGGTGTGCTGGCTTTCTCTCACCAAATTTATATTTTCCTTGGATAGTTTTCTTAATATGACTTCGCAAGTTGCGCATATATCGAAAACGTCTTGGGAGGGAAAACACAATCCACCTTTATTTCTGGCTACGATTAAATTATGGAAATCATGTTCTTCTTTAGACAGTAAACTATTTAGACACTTTTCACATTTTAATATTTTCGAAATGTAGTGTACAGTACTACCAGCGATATAACCAATTATTATCTTTTTAAAATCATCGAATTCCGCAATATGCAGAGAGCTTGCAAGTTCTGCTGTGTCTTCCTGTATTTTACGAAGAAACTCTAGTGAACCTGATTCTTTTTCTAATGGACATTCCTGTTCTTCATGCCTATAAGAGGTCGTGGTTGAATTTATAGCTGTAACTGTGGTAGACGTACAATTTAAAATGGCCACATCTTCTAACGGGACACAGTTCCCAGTGGATAAACATTTTAATTCAAGGTGGCAAAGAAGTTTTCTATACGCACCTTTCAGCTGGCGCACATTTGGGTTGTCATTAAACCCACCTTGTATCCTAATGGACGAAAACATAACTTCTAAGTGGTCTTGGCTTAGCTTATATACCGGAATATATAGCAGTCTTTTTTCAGTTTCTATCAATTTATGATATATCGTTTTTAAACTTTCTATATTACTACTATATACTGAAAAGTATTTCTTAGGAATAGAAAAGTATACGTAAACCTGCAATGTCTAGTAGGTACTTACGAGAACGGCCGCAGAAGATATACTTGGTAATACTAAGCAGTTGCTGTCGATGACCACACTAGGCGAGACTGGTGAGTTCTACAATAAATACAATATTCGTTATAGATAAATAGATTGGTAGTTAAGTCTGACAAAAACATAATAACCACATACTCACAAGAACAAATGGAAGCGATATATTTGGTGATAATATATTACTGTCGACCGCATTGGAAGGCGGAAACAAATTCTGTAATAGAAACAAAACTGTATCTTAATACATAAATATGAACGATTAGGTATAGTAATATAAATGGTATATATTATTTTTCATAACATAATTATGCAGGAAGAATAGAGAACTGCTTTTATTTGAAGTCGGTTAAATTACCTTTTTTGGATATCCGGTTCTATGAATTCGGCGAAGTCCACGTTGTGTATCGTACATGTCAGTCTTATCAAAATGCTCTGAACAAACCACACTACGTGAGGATGGCTGCCATTGTGAGTCATTTCGACTGTGTCTTATAGCAGCTACCCATTCATCTCTTGTTAAAATATTTGTGGGCAACCTAAAACCAATGATATTTGATAGTAAGAAATAGAAGGTAAGTACCCGAGAATGTAAAAATAAACGAGTACAAAAATTATTATTTACATAAAATTACGTGATTAAAAAAATAAAACAATAATAATTATGTCCAGTCTGTGCTTAAATATTTTGCTATGAATTTGCCTACAATTTACTTACCCACATATTGGGCTAATATAAAAACGAACTCCTGGCAACACTCTGTCGATACGCCATTTCGGGACAATGACATTATTTATGTCGAATAACCTCAAAATTGTGTTTGAATAATTTAAAAAAATATAAGTTTTGTGTGTACTTACGTGTGAAACGATATTCCTTCAGACTTTTTGTTCACTTTTGTATTATTTTTACACCATTTAATTACACAGGACGGCATTTTTTAGTAAAACTTACTGCACGACGACTCGTAAGATACTGACGAAAATGAGCGTAGTTTGATGCATGTGTGTGAGTGAGCGCGTGTGTTTACTTGAAGGAGCGTAGTTTTGTGGCTTCAGTGTTAGCAAAGGCCGTGCGGTATCTACCTTTTTTTATTTGATCTGAGCCTCTAACAAGGTACAAAAGTTAAACAAATATTAACGGCCAATCCCAGTAACCTACTTCCAGTAAAAGACAGATAACTGCTGATGATATGCAATATAGTTCTACCCGTCATTACGTTCCTTTCGTTCATTCGTGTTCTTTTGTTTTATAAGTCTTAGATTATTGGGACGTTCAAACCATAGTTATATAGGTTTTTCTATCTCCAGTATGCAAAAACTGGTGACAGATAGGTTATTGAGTTCGGCCGTTAGAAGTGCCGATGAAACAGTCAATAATTAAATTAAATTAATTTATTTCAGACTAAATTAATGTCCATATGTAATGTTAGTTACAAAGGTCTTAAAAACTATGTTAGTATTGCATGAAACGTGGTGAAATAAAATAAAATAAAAATAAATAATTCAAACTACAAATAATAAAATCATTCATGTCAAAAATAATTATCACTAATTCACAATGTCATCTCGTCACATGAAGCTGAAGGAATCTCCCCAGCACTGCAAACTGGCCTCACAGCAATCATCCTTATGATAATGCTGGCAATAGTCGAATAGCAAATTATTGAAATATTTAAAAATTGTGTGATAATCGAATTAAATAATTAACTGGTTTATGGCATCCTAGTACGTTCTAACCTCCCAGCAATACATCACACGTTAGGTACCCAGTCATCATGACCAGAGGCCTTAGTGCGGGTTTTTATACTTACTCGATCACGTTAACGTAAACTTCAATTTGTACTGAAACTGAGTAAGCGCCGTCTGTTGACTATAAAGGGAAACACAATTATTCCTTACAAATTGACGTAAGTTAACGTCAACGTAAACGCGATCGAGTAAGTATAAAAACTCGCACTAAGGCCACAGGTCAAATCATAAGTCGCGGAGTTTTTAACATGACTCACGGTCTAATTTCTGGTCACGGTTCACTTGTCCCTTAGTTTGCGTGTATTTAAACTACAGCGCTCTTACCTACTGTAATACATAGTTTGACATACCTCAACTTTTGAGGCTTTTGATAAAAATCCTTTATTTCTTATCTATGTACTAATCCAGCTCATGGTCTAACCATGTGCTAAATTTCATTCATGGCGTTCAGACGTTTTAGCGTGAAAGCAAACAAACTCACTTTCGCAATTATAATATAGCTTTTGCCAGCGGCTTCACCCGCGTGGATGTCGGAAATTATCCCACGGGAATCGTACATTTTTCCAGGATAAATATCCATTCAACCGTTCTGGCGTGATTGAGTATCCAAACTTTCGCATTAATAATAGTTTAATTTAAGTAAGATAAGATATATATTTAAGTAAGATTAGTTAGTATAGTTAGGTTAGATTTTTCGGCGGAGTTATAACACTAAACGTGAAGGTCAAGGGAATCGGCTGGATGCGAGATGCACATGACCGGTCGGTGCGGCGGTGCTTGGGAGAGGCTTATGTCCAGCAGTGCACGTCTTTCGACTGAAATGAGGATGATGATAGCAGTAATAAAGTCGTTGGTTTCTTGCAGGCACGTGAAATGTTCGTGGGCTATGTCCCGGACGGCATCTTGCTACACTTCTGCGCGTCCATGGTGTCTGGTCTTATCACCACTATCGCTTCTATGCCTGTTGACATCATCAAAACAAGGTAATATGATGTTACGTTTTATTTTCAGCTATTTCCAACTTTTTATACTGTTCAATGTGCCTTATTAACGACCGGGTACTTCATTTAGTCTCTTTCTATTATATACTTAATAGAAGGAAACAGAGAAAGTATGAATTTGGTCAAAACGAAAATCCAAGACGGTGGCTTCGAAAATTTTCAAATTTTTCGTCATAGTTGTCGTTTTCATGGTTTTCGAGGGTGCTAAAGCCGATAGTGAAGTCAAAATAAAAATCCAAGACGGCGGCTGCGATTTTTTTTTGTCATGGGTGTTGTTTTCAAAGTTTTCGAGGGTGCTAGTCAATAATGAAATGTAAATCCAAGATGGCGGCTGCGAAAATTTTGTTTTTGTTTTGAATCATGCGTGAGGGGTCCCCCGACAGCACACTTCTTTATTATGTAAAAGTTAAATATAAATGTATAATACCTACACATAAATCTTCCGGGATAAATCCTCTAAATGAAGAACAACGCGGTCACGAAAAGCGACTTTAATTTATTTCATGTAAGAAGCGGAAAAAAAAATGTGTCAAAAAAATTAAAAACTTGGCAAAACTGCATTATTAATGTGGCCGTGATGTTATATTACCTTTATATCGTTTCCAGGATACAGAACGCAGCTAAAGGCCAGAGTCAGGTGGCGGTGGTGACGTCACTGCTCAAGAACGAAGGTGTACTATCGTTATGGAAGGGCTTCCTGCCCTACTATGCTCGTCTCGGGCCCCACACAGTGCTGACGTTCATATTCCTCGAGCAAATGAACGCAGCTTACTTCAGGATGTCCTAACTTAGTTATACGAGATCTTAAGAAAAATGAAACGCTGAGGTAAGCATGCTGTGTTCGTTTTATGATGATTTGCATGACACATCTAGAAGCAGACGTCACATGATCAATCAATGATTCGAATTTCGAACACTCGATCTTAATTAGACTTTAGAGAGACCACGAACGATCTCCTTTTGTTACAGATAATCATTTATCCTTACGATATTTTTCTCAGCTTACACTTTTGAATCGCCATCCATAATCATTTTCTGCAAAAGAATCGATAAGAAATATTTTTGTACTGTGGTTGCACAGCTCTAGAATAAGTACTGAATTGTGTCATATAAATAATTATATAAAGAACAGTAAACAGTTCATGTAGTCCATTGTTTGTATATTTTTTATATTACTACACTGATAAAAAAAATATAGCTTTACATGATAACACTGTTTAGAGATTTAATTATTGTTAATAGCCTTACGGATAGCGAGGGTACGCACGGCTACAGATCAAGCTATACATATCCAGTATAAGCTGATCTTGCATTGTATAGGATTTCCTTACAATGAGAGGTCAGAGTAAACTGGCAATGTGTAGCTTGATGTGTAGCCGTGTGTACAAAGAAACCTCTCAAATTATATTGAAGTAGCGAAATTACCAATTTTCATGCTTGCCGTTGTATATCATCATGCCTGAATTATCTGAAAGGTTAGGCAGAGTTAAGTCGTTGGTCACCAGCTAATTATGTAATTTAAAGGCAAAATGTACCTAATTATTGAAAAGTGGTTCAAAAGATTTTTTGTTCAACATATAAAATAACTAGCAGCGTTCCGCGGTTTAACCCGCGTAAGTTTCGAACCCGTAGGAATATCGGGATAAAACGTAACCTATGTGTAAATCCAGGGTATCAGCTACCTCCATACCAAATTTTACCAAAATTGGTCCAGCCGTTTGAGCGTGAAGAACTAACAAACTTACAAACACATACACAAACAAACTTTCTCTTTTATAATATTAGTGTGATGTGATTAGTGTGATATAATACTGTCAATCTATCAGCCTAGTAATTTTACATGAAGTGATTGCCAACCTGACCTCCACAACCCAGTTACTGGGTACGATACCCCTTGTTAAGACTGGTTGTCAGGCTGTTGCGCTTCTGACTACCCATAACGACTGTCAAAGATCTACAAATGACAGCCAGGACCAACTGCTTAACGTGCTTTCCGAGGCACGGAGGGGTCTCGATATGTAATGGATGGTCACCCATCTATGAACCGAGCGCGGCAAGCGTAGCTTTACCTTCGAACATCTCGATAATATAAACGTTTGTTTTTTACGTTGTAAATAACGTAATATGTAGATACTGTTTATTAGCTCCAATCAGTATGTAAGTATTTGTAGCCGATATCTGTTATCATCATTAATATTACGCAATGGACACATTTAAGTGCTTACCTAAGTGTATCGCTATACATTTTGTTATTATATTTTTTGTATATAAAAAATGGATTCGAAATCAATACTCGATTGTACTTTTCGAATAAACTAAGTATTCGATTTTGTTAAAGTTTACATCTTACATTAAGGAAAAATTAAAATATTGATCATGTTTTTTTGAAAAAGTTTTAAGTTTATATTATTTAAAATTATTTCATGTCGTTATGCTTACTACATAGATATACTTTTTATTTTGTACCGGACGGCTGGCAACAGAGAATACAATTATTTAAGAATGTGCTAATAAGTTTGTATTGATTAGATACTTCTTGCGTAATACGAACTCTGACGCCATACTGTTTGTTTATGATACACAAGGCTACACATCAAGCTATAATTTCCAGTTTACACTGACCTCTCATTGTAAGGAAATCCTACACAATGCGAGATCAGCTTATACTGGAAATGTATAGCTTGATCTGTAGCCGTGCGTACATACATACGTCATTTTACGTGAGAATGGAATAGAAGAGTAGGTATACAAACGTGGCGAAATGTTTTTCAGCTATTCGAGATGGTCTGTTTTCGAACAAAACCAAGCGGCTAATAAATTTTCATTTTGAACTCGAAATAGATTGGAAACTCGACACAACATCTTACTAAAAATATTTTATCGATACTTACAGTCATTGCTTACATCACTTTAGCAAGTAACTAATAGTTTCTTCTGTAACTTTGGTGTCACAACAATCAGTTAAATAATTAAAACATTGCTCTAAGTGTAATATACAAATATCCTTGTGTATCATTTTGATATCCAATAACAACTTTAACAACCGAACCTGAAATCGCGAAAAAAAATCAGCTGCTCCCTATATCTAAGTTCACATAACAGCAGTATTTTTTTTCGTGATCTCATGTTTGGTACGCACGGCTACAGATCAAGCTATACATTTCCAGTATAAGCTGACCTCGCATTGTGTAGGATTTCCTTACAATGAGAGGTCAGTGTAAACTGGAAATTTGTAGCTTGATGTGTAGCCGTACCGTAGTAAAAGTTGATCAAAATGGTGGTCTCATTAACACCCTAGAGTTATGGGATATCAAAAGGAACACGTTGTATGAACTAAATCGTTACAAGAAATTATATTAGCCATATTTTATAATGTGTTATTAACTTATTAGCCATATAATGTGTAAAGACGACAATAAAGAAAATCTATAAAAAGGTAAGTGTCTATTTAAAGTGGACGTTTACTTCCATGTACGATAAATAAATTGACGCTAAAAATTCGCTATCTAATCTTTGTCGTTAAACTTAATACCATTCTGTTTTAGTAATCTATGTGCAATCCCCACTTCAATTTTATCTGCAATCTCATACATTGAGGCTTGATCGAATTTTTCCGGCGATTTATATCAGATAGGTAGATTATCCTTTACTGTACCTACACCAGAATTGTAACACAGCTCTTTTACAATATTGCTAATTCTATGATGATTGATGATTATGGACTATGGCGGTGTTATCGAGTAAAAATGTTCTGATCAATGTGACCTCGCGGTTTAGTTATTGAGATGCTTTTTGTTTACAAATTTTCCCTAGAAATGTACACACTACATATCAAGCTATACATTTCCAGTATAAGCTGACCTCTCATTGTACGGAAATCAGCTTATACTGGAAATGTATAGCTTGATATGAAGCCGTGTGTCTACTTATTCTGCCTGTATTAAATGGTTTAAGTTAGACAATTAACGATTCTGTAAAGTGATCAGTTTTTTCTGTCTGGACACTGAGAAATTAGTCTATTATTAATTCATTATTGACTAATTTGTTGGGTTTTGCTATACAATTTCTTCTTTCTAATTTCTTATTCCACGTGAACATTGAAGGGTTAAAAATGTTGTATTTATTTACCAATTCTTTTGACATATTGTTTTGTGCCAAATGTTTTACAATAACATAGTTAAATTTTAAATTCATTTTGATAATAAAGTTACTTTTACATTTCAATTATTAATTTTAAGTACAAAGTATATTTTTGATGTTTTTTTTTTTTAATTTTTGGGATATTTTTTAATGTTCCGTTGGTATGTTTTCTACTTCAGTGCATTTTTTTATGTTCACGGAGAAGTGATTTTGAATATTATATTATGTAGTTAAAAATAAAAAAATTATAACGTACAAATAGTTTTCTGAAATGTTGTTTTAGAAATATTTATGTTTCCCTAATGAAGTTATTCTTCATATATGTTATTAGTGCGGCATACAAAATATTGTAACTAAAAATTATTAATTATTTTTACTTTTGAGGAATTATAATGTTATGAGTAAGAGTATATAAGTTTAAAAATATGTATGAACCGAGATTAAATTTTGAATTATTTTGGATTGATTGGTTATAATTATTGAAATGTCTACTTAGTTTGCAATATGAAAAAAATATTTAAAGGTTTATTTATTAACTAGTAGCTGTTTACTCGAGGAATCAGTCTTTTATAATAATTATTATTTTAATTATTGTAATAAGAAAGACGCGGTGGAAATCAAAGTACTTATACATTTGGAAACTATTCGAATTGCTGGATCCACCTGTAAAGACATTAATTAAATCATGATATTACATAATTCTGTTCTTAAAGTAGCCGCATAGTTTTAAAACACTACAATGTGATATAAAATGTTATTATAAATATTATATATATTTATATACGCTCTTTATGATTTGTGACTAACGTGAGAGGCAATGTTGTCGTATGTTAATAAAGAACATTGTTTTAAATTATCTTTTTTTATTTATCTGCTTGACATTGACCGTAGTTTTTCCGAGGACATTGTTTAAATGGAAAACTTTAAAAATATTTAGGTGAGAATTTTATTGCCAAGTTGATAAGTATGATAAGAAAAGCCACATCCGTCCAGCAGTGGCAGTCACATCCGGATATCCATGTGAAATGTGAACCTTCCACTAATTACTTTAGGTACGCACGGCTACACATCAAGCTATACAATTCCAGTATAAGCTGATCTCGCATTGTATAGGATTTCCTTACAATGAGAGGTCAGTGTAAACTGGAATTGTAGCCGTGTGTACTTATACAGAAAATTGTTTTAGTCAGAATGGCTGTCTTAGTTTAGCCCCAGCATCACAGCTCAGGAACTGACGAAGGTTCAAATGGAACTAAACTGAAGGCCAATTCTCGTACCCAAAAACGTTCAAATTTAAGTCGCAATCTCATGGCAGCGACAATCAATTGTCAAAAATCTAGGTAAACGCTATACAATTTTTGACAGATTGAGACTGACATGAGATTGCGAACATTTTTAAAAATAAGGGAATTGTCCCTCTGATCTAATTATTGTAACTGTTGAATGTGGAAATAACAGCAGGGCTGGGTGTCCCGTGACTGGGGACCACATACTACTAGTAAGGCGCTACCCCGAGCAAAACCTTGCGATAGTGCGTTATTTTTAAGAGTAATAAACTACATCTAAAAGCACGTTAATGTTCGATATCCTATCATCACATTGCACGTTCTTATAATACTTACATTTAAAATCTCCTTGTAAAAAAGTGACTAAAATTATTGATTGCATGCATCTTTTGCTAAAGTTGACGTTCATTTGAGGATTACACTAATGAACACATAATTAAAAAATCTATATTTCAAAAGATCGCAATTTTTTTGTTATTATAATAATTCCAACATTTTGTGAATTCCATGGTAAAGTGTGCAAGTGCACAGGGAGCTGTAGAGCTGCAGAGCAGCGAGACAGAGAAGGACCGAACGCTCAAGATTGTTTGGTCGGGGTAGCGCCTTAATACGGTCAGTGCTCTGCATTACCTGATCCCTCTTAGCCGTTTTGCGTAGATGTGACGCATATTTTCCCCAAAACTTGCTTTTTACATTCTTATTTTATTTTGTTGTCCTTTGCGTCATGTTTACCGCAAATAAACGTATTTTCTTTCTTTCTTTCTTTCTCTTACAAAGAAGAGGGGTCAGGTTATGCAGGTCACTAACTGTACATAGATAAAGTAGGGTAAGTGCTGTAGTAATTGGCCACGCCTTAGTAACTGGCCACTCATATAAAAATAAGTAGAAACAAGGTAATGCAAGCAAGCTCATGAATGAAAAGGACAAATATATGTTTTAAGTCCTTTTCATTCATGAGCTTGCTTCTTCTCCTTGTTTCTACCTCTTTTTTATGAGTGGCCAGTTACTAAAGCTTGGCCAATTACTACAACAGTTACCCTAATTCACAGATTACCAATATTCCGTGATATTGCCATTTCCTTTGCCCAGCCGTGACCCGTGACCACAGATTACTTATATGTAGCAAGCTACCCGTGCCCGTGACCTGCCATCGTCGCTAGCCGCGTCGCAACCGACGCGCTGACAAGGCACTCTTCGCCGTCACGGTTCGTGTTTAGCACTGGACAAAACTGACTAATTAAAAACCTTGACATTCGCTGTCTGTTATAAGTCAACCATGATACAATATTCTGTCAGCCCATCAGTCAACCATTCACAAAGTGCGGTGTCACCATAAAGCAACAAAAATTTTTTGTGATAAGAATATAAATATATTTAATGTGCGATGTGCTGATGATGACTGTGATAAAAAGGACAGCGTAATATTTTTATTGCTTAAAAATGGAACCGCAGGAAAACAGTAATAATAAATTACCAGGCCATCAGCAAGTGATACTTGGGGGGCTATCTCGGTACAAAAACTTTTATTTACCTTTTACGGAGAAGATTAGCAAGTAGGTACATTTTCACTAGTCCATTGCTCTGAGATAAGCTTCGCTAGAACTAAGTATTTAGGTTAAAGTACCTGCCTGAATCTCGACTCGGGCTGCTGTCCCACCGCGACGACGAAGCAGCTAGCCACTATTAATTTCTAGCTCAAGGAACGTAGTAAGTACATACAATAGATGTAGGTCCAGTCCAGTGTCAGTAAAAGAGATACCTACATATAGAGGGTTACCTATTAGCAATCCATGAAGGCTGCGTTTCCATCAGAAATGAGCGAGGATGCGTAGCGAGGGATGTGTGTAAAACTAACCAGTAAGAGCACCAGCTTAGCTCAAACTATGAAAATGAAGATGTTATTCGTTAGTTTTACACACATCCCTCGCTACACATGCTCGCTCATTTCTGATGGAAACGCAGCCTAAGGAGATGTAGGAGAGGTCATTTGCAACCAAATTACCCCTTATGAATCTCTCTATGCAAATGTCAACCATTTTTTTTGCAGAAATCGACCATATTTGTCAAAAAACTAGCTCAAAAAGATGAAAATTGTAATGATTTGTAGCTCTTATTTAAAAACTATTAAAGATAATTGTCATTTTATGGTTGATTATGTAATTATTTAAGTGTTAGCAATCAGATAATGATAATAAAAATATATTTCTTGTTTTTTGTTTATAAAGTTAAAATCAAGTTTTTTATAAGTAGGTAGGTACAGTCAGCGTCAAAAATATCGGGACGAACAGACTGTTCTAAATAATCTCAACAACAAAGAAAATTAAACTTTATCTCAATTGGATAAAGTTCTTGTCAGAATGACAGTTGTCGTGTACCTACTGTCTTCATTCTGAAACAATCCTTGTGGCATTGAGTTAATATTTCATTTTCATAGTTATTTTGATATAACAAACATTGAAACTGCTATCACTAGCTAACATGCTTATGTTGAATCAATAATACGCTATGGGTTCATAATGTAGGGTAATAGTACAGACAAAAATAGGGTATTTATTGCACAAGAAAAGTGTAGGTATTCGTGCAATATATGGGCTTTATCCTGATGACCCTTGCAGGCCAATATTTAAAGAACTTGGTTTATTACCGCTACCCTCTCTATCTATGAAGTGCCTATGCAGAAGCATAAGACTTATTTAATAAAAAGGCAGAGGATGTGTATCCTCGAAACCGGCGAGATCCTCACAGGCTTATAATATTGAACTAGCTTTTGCCCGCGGTTTCGCCCACGTTTATTATACTATAAACCTTCCTTTTGAATCACAATCTATTTTAAAAAACCGCATCAAAATCCGTTGCGTAGTTTTAAAGTCTAAGCATACCTACATAGGGACAGACAGACAGCGGGAAACGACTTTGTTTTATACTATGTAGTGATGACTTGCCAAGACTGGCTAAATATAGTAAAAGCTGTTTAGCCTGTGTGTTCGTGTATATAATTCCAAATGATTTAAAAACTTTAAATATTAGATAGTTTAAAAAAAACTAAGTACTTAGGTACCTACCTACACTAATATTTTTGATACCTTATGAGAACATATTGATGGGAAACATTGTTTAACGTAACCTATAATATTTGAATGCTATGATATAATTATAAGCAAAACATGTACTTATGCTCTATAATGTCTTTAATATCTTTACACGCCATGTTTTACGCAAATAAATATTACTTATTTCTATTTGAACAGTCAGTTCGTCCCGATATTATTGACGCTGACTGTACTTAACGCAGATATCTTCAAAAGAATATAAAACTTCAAATTACTCGAAAAACTCCAAAATGGTTGGTATGCATAGGGGTCATAAGGGGTAATTTGGTTGCAAATGGATTGCCGACATATTACCAATAACCATGTCGCTGACTGTTTACAGTGTTCACATCAGCGGCGAGAAGTCTCTATAAGTTATACGCTTCTGGAGCGGGAAAACACTCGATAGCTCGATAGCATATGTAGGACGCGGAGGGGGGCTGTTAGTTGAACACATTAGATCACTTTTTCACTTGTCTGAGGGATGTACTTTGTAGGTCATAAGAGTACCTACAGTGTCGACCTTAAATCAACTAGCGACTTCTTGGTTGCCAGTAATCAAAGGAAAAGGTACCTAGATCAATGGGTGGGATTGATATTAGGCGCTGCAAATGTTGAAAATAAAATAGACAGGGTGATTTGGACAACTCTGAACCTCCTAGAGGTTTAGGAGGCACGTCGTCGATTTCAAAGTTGAAGAAAAAACCTTCGTGGGTTTACCACCACCCTGACGCCCGCGCCAATGTTCTTTTCGCGTTACCAACCATAAAGTCTAAAGCGCAGGCGCAGGCCACACTGGGAGCGAAGCGAATCGAAGCTAAGTTCGTTTCGCTTCGTTCCGCGTCTTTTCATACTCCTTTTTCGTTTTGCTTAGTACGCGGTGCGAACCGAAGTTTGAAAACTCGGAACGAAGCGAAACTAACTTAGCTTCGTTTCGCTTCGCTCCCAGTGTGGCCTGCCCTTTAGGTTTAAAAGGAATCGTGTGTAACTATCTACCAATAATTTTACTAAATTATACTATGGGTACGATCACCTTACCTACTACTACCCTAAAGCCGTGTACGCACGAACGAACAAAAACATGGTGAACACGAACATCGAACACTTTAAATGTTCAAAAGGTCCTGAGATTCTTCAAATGTTCCGTGATCGGTGTTCGTGTTCACCATGTTTTGTTCGTTCGCGCGTACACGGCTTAAGTTTCTTATTACAGAACCTAACTAACTCAAGAAGTAAGCGATAGGTGGCCACTAGAGATGTGCGTCGACCGGCATGGCGCACGCCGCTGATGTTTTTTTCGGCGTCATCGGCTCCAATGTCAAAGTACTTAAGTAATATTCTAGGTTTAGGTATAATGCTGATACGTACTAGTAATCTAAACACTAGAAATGTCTAAATACAAGCTTATTGGTTTATTTCGATGTATAGTATAGTTAAAATCTCGCTGCAGACTTGGTCATAAATCATAATCGGAGTAGGGATGTGCGCTAGTTGCGCGCGCTCAAGGCCATTATCGATAACAGAATCATTAAGGTTATCACGTAAACATACTGCATTCATTAAGTATGCGTATTAAGTATACGTTCTTTTGTTTATATACCTATTTAATATGCTTTGTAGTAAATTTGGTAATAAAATAAAAAAAAAATGTGTATTTATTTCTATCACCCATTTATAAATATATAAAACTATCGATATCACTCATCGACTGCAGTAATGCACAGGACTACGTGTGGGCGTGGCCTGCCCATAAGGCCCGTGAGTGGGAAAGAAAGCGAAACACTCGAATGATTTATGACCGAGTCTGCAGCGAGATTTTAACTATACTATAGTTGTTTTCACAAAAGATGATGCGACAAGATGTCCCCACTAAACAATAAGAACCAGCCAGACGTAGGTAAGTGTCAGAAAGCTCTTTTCATGACTGTCATTTGTTTTTGGGAAAAAAGTTACAGCTAAAACAAAAAACTGTGTTATTGTTGCTAAAAATCATTCGTTACAGTAAAACATTCCTAAAACATTACGTTCTACTAGAATAACAAAACAAACTAGTCATCATAATTTTAACTGATAATGCAAGCTTATTGCATCACAAAACTGGTGACTTTTGAGGGACCGCCAAAGTAACAATTATTGTTACTCCGCATTGCTGGCCGATGATAAGCGACGACGTGCCAATTGCCAAGAAGCGGGGGAGGGGGCTGCAAAAGTGTTCTCATCTTAGAGAATATAACACTGGAGAAGTGGAGAAGCCTTACGAACACTTCCCCCCTCTGTAAAAGTACAAGAACAAATGTTATAGTACGTTCATTAAAATTACTCCGTCCAGCTAAGAGCGTCGCTTTTGACGACTCTGATAAGGCCGAATGTCTATGCTGAGAGCCTAGCCTAGCCAATGTTCTCCCAGCTCTCAACCAGTAGGCCAAGTGCACCTTGCCAAGGTTGACGCTTAGGTCGCACGTAGAGCTTCCCTCCCACCCGTTGAAGACCCACATGATCCTCAGCCTCCCGTCACTCCAGATGAACATGACATCATTAAAAAGCTTCACTCTCGGAAAGCCCCGCCTGCTCGGACCGTATCACCAGTAAGGTATATAACTCGATTTATATAACTGGGCGTATGGCAACGTCAAAATCGTTAGGTTATATGATTGAACTAGCCGTTGCCCGCAGCTTCGCCCGCGTGGATATCATTAATTATCCCATGGGAACCTACTACGGGGATAAAAAATATCGTATGTGTTAATCCAGGTTATAAACTATCTGTATGCCAAATTTCATCTAAATCCGTTTAGCTGTTTTTGCGTGATTGAGTAACAAACATCCAAACGTCTTCACAAACTCACATTTATTTTTTTCTCAGAGCCCCGACGATGCCTCTCTTCGGGATACACACTCCTGTCGTCTGCTTAGTTCTATAATATTATTTGTTAGGTTTTAACTATAATATTTTGACGCTGACAGACGCCCAGTTATAAAAATCGGGCTATACAAACTCCTCTCTGCTCCTCTTATAATGCTAATGACCGCCTTCTTCAATGGTGCCTTGAACAACAACATCTTTCCACAAGCGTGGAAAGAGGCCACCATTATGTATCCGCCAGGCAAGCCCATTCTGAGCCCACGAGCTACCGTCCCATCAGTATTCTCAATGCTCTCGGCAAAATCTTCGAGATATTCGTTTATTTATAAGCATCTCAAAGACTAAGCCGAAGCAAAGAGCCTCACCCTCCACGAGCAGTTTGGTTTCCGACCCGAACACTTGTAGGTATCCAACAAGTCCATGGGGTGGACTAGAGCACTTAAGCGCTGGTTTCCAGCGTAACGCGATGACGGACATATTATTCTTTGTTATAACGAAAGCAATCGACAAAGTCTGACACAACAGCTTATTATAATGTACTCTTATCAGCTTTACTAGCTCGGGATACCAGACCGTCTCGTGCTCATCTTATGAGACTTATTGTCGTATCCATAGAAATATACTTCTTTCTTATATCTATGTATCGCATCGAGGATTCACTTTCCTCCCCTCACCCCATACGCGCGGGAGTCCCTCCGTGCTATTTCCTCTCATCTTTACGCTGTTCATCAGCGACATTAACAAAAGTCTGAGAGCCTTCCACCAGGGCACACATTACCATCGGCGGCGGCGATCTCTCGCGTCCAAACCTGGTCCAGGCCATGGTGCGGAGCGAGAGTGCATGGGAAGCCGTCACCTCCTTCTGCGAAGCAGTAATGCTCGCGAAGGAGGAAGCGGAACGCGTGAGGGAGAGGCAACAGCCGCGCCCTCGCGCCCCTAGCCGCCGTAGGAGACGCCCTGGGCGGCGGGAATCGATTGCCGATTCCCGGCCACCGTAGGCGCGGGCTTGCGGACGACGAGTAATGGGCAGCTCGCCGTCCGGTAAGGACCAGGCCCGGGTCGACGGCGCGTTGTGTTCCACGCGCGCCTCAAAGAGATGTCAGCAGTGACGGGGTCAATTGGGCCGATGCCGCCGGGGTCGCGGGTAGTTCGAAAGAGATACCGTGGCCATGGCACGGGCAGCTGAAGGAACATGGGTGGGTTTTAGTCAGTAAAAGTCTGACACGCCCTCCCGCCTCTGCCCAGAGCGGGAGAAGTCATTTGATGATTTCCCATCCACAAAAAAAAAAAAAAAAAAAAAAAAAAGGGCACACATTACCATGGCGGACCAGGAAATCTCTGCATAGACTTCGAACCCCAGTCGGCCAGAGCAAAGACAATCTCTGCAGATGGGGGTTCGTGGATGGCTCAGATCTCATGTGCGTATGCGTTGTGGCATTTCCTCATAGGCAATGGCCCACCTTCCATCTTGCGCCGTACGTCCTGTTACCTGTGCACTTGATGACCTTATGATAGCGTCAGTGAGTGCAGTTTGCATAGCTGAATTTTTCAAATTCAAATTCATTTATTTCGTGAACACAGGGTACATACAGAAGGTGTTATAATAAATAAGATCCGAGCTGTGTCCCGCCAAAAGGCATACAAAATATCAAAGGCATTATAAAAAATCAAAACTCGGTTAATCACTAAAAATGTCAAATTAAATAAAGTGAAAAGAACCAAAAAATACAAAATATTAATATTAATAATAATAAAAAAAATTATGTCACTAATTCATTAACACAACAATAATCAAAATTAACAAAATTATTTAGCATGTCACATAATATCATGAAAACAGTCATCATTATAATTAAAATTTGTCATTTAAATATTCGTCAACAGAATAATACACCTTGTTATTTAACAATTCGAACAGATTTCTTTTAAATTAATTAATGTTAATATCTACTTAAGATAACTTGTCCTGGTAACTTATTATTTATTTATTTATTATTTATTTATATATACTTTATTGTACACCACAAAAATACATAACAAAAAAAAAGACACAAACTACAAAATATACAATGGGCGGCCTTATCGCTTTCTGCTTTCTCATGCTTATATAGTTTTTGAGCCATTGCATAAAAGCTGCTGCTATGAAACTTTGTTTTTGTTGCTAACACCTGCAACTTTTTTGAGCGCCGTTTACTTTCCACAAATATATATAAATTTATGTTGTTTTTTATAAAAATACAGGCTTCATAAATATAGAGTGACGGTAAAGTTAATATCTTTAGCTCATGAAAATGTGGCTTGCATGAGTCTCTTTGTTTTATTTTACAAATCGCGCGAATACATTTTTTCTGTGCTATAAGTACTTCTTGAATCTTAGGGGCATTTCCCCAGAATTGAGGCCATACCGCAGAGCCGAGGCAACATAACCATGATAAGCTGCGAGTAAGGCGGTCTTATTCGCAATTTTACCCAGCATATAAAGAGCGTATGAAAATTTACTAAGCTTTCCACAAACACTTTCAATTTGAGTCCTCCATGTCTTGTCATTGTCAATATATAGTCCAAGAAATTTTGTAACACTAGCTTCAAGTATTTCATTCCCTCTGTAGTTTATTTGAAACTGTGATTGTTCTTTGTGTCTAATTTTAAAATTCATAACTTTAGTTTTGGTTAGATTTATTTAAAGGTTATTAGCATTTAACCAGTCGATAATAGGAATAAGGCCCAACACGTGATATTAACTTTCTACCATCGATACGCTAAGAAGAAGATTCCCACGAGTAAAAATGCTCAGTTGGTTTTATTCGCCAATGACACGGGCATTTCCTACACGGTCGTTGTCAGAACTCTATCGCTCGCACTCACCAAACAAACGTCTTAGGCGCTTGGTTCCGAAAATGGAGCATCGAGGTTAACCCCAATAAGAGTCGGGCGGTTACGAAAAATTAATAGGTACTGCTATATTTTAATTGACAGAGATCAGAGATCGCCATAAATGCAATATCACATTATTATGCACTTGTTTATCTGGGCAACGGACGGTGGGACGCTGTGCACATGTATCGTCTATAATAAGGCGTTTACGCACGAGCAATCAAAAACATCGTGAACACGAACATCGAATACTTTAAATGTTCAACAGGGTCCGGTGTCTTCAGACGATCCGTGTTCTATGGTCGTGCTTCACTATGTTTTGATCGCTCGTGCGTAGTGCGTACACGCATTTATGGTTCATCGGTATCGCAAGGCATGAACCTTTCAGTCCTCGCAGCGTGTTCAAATGAAATGAAATGTTTAATTGATATACTTAACTTTTTTTTTTTAATTTTTATTTTAGGAATTGCTTTTTTTTATTTTTTTTTTGCCTAATTCCTAAAAACTAATTCGCTAAAACTAGCATGCACAATAATAATATTATTGCCGACTTCCCTTACGTTACTGCTTGTTAATGATATTATTGTTGACTTACGTTACTCAATTTCAATTTATTTATTTAATTTAAATAATGCACATTTACAATATTAAGCCTTAAACTAAAGCTTGTTACTGCTTGTTAATCCACTTTTTGTTTTCTTAATATCATTTTTAAACAATGTATTACTCTATTAAACGATTTTTTCAATACAATACAGGTTTTTCTTTCAGCTGTAACTTTTCCCCACAAAAAATGAGACTGACCGCCCGCCATAGTAACAAGTGACAGTTATGAAAAGAGCTTTTCAACGACACATGCCTGGTTATTATTGGTCGCTGGGGACGCGACACATACATTTTGCCCATCCTCCTTTAAAAAAAAAAAACATTTTTATATGAGCATAATTTAAATAGCAGGCAGGACGCACTGGCATACGTCAATGTTTGAAAACCTCAGTTTTCAAACATTGCGGTAAGGGCGAAGAGAAGACTTGAAGTTGTCCAAACGCTGCCCAACCCGACCAGCTTCTTTCTTGAAGTAGTGAACTTGACTCCCAGATAGACATATTATGTTATTCACAACTTTGACTACTGAACCTTCGATGTGGATTGGACTTAGCAGACTTCTTCATTCATGCTGAGGCCAACCAGCCCACAGACTTCATTTCATTCATAGGCTGTGCAGCGTTTAGTCTAACTGTTCCAGATACTCTGCCATTATGACAATGTCAGAGGCAAAGCGAAGATGTGAGATGTACTCGCCATGCACGTTGACTGTCCAGTCCAGTATCTTGAAGACAGCAGATTGATGAACAATTTTGGTTGTCACATCCCCCTGTATCACACCTCTGCGTAGTTGGTATAAAAAAAAAACATAGATTTGGACCAAACACTTACAAACATTTTAAAACCTGCCAAACTGCAAGACAGTTTGTCGGCAGTATTAGAGCTCCTTTTTACAAAACTTGTTCATTGCTTAGAAACAAAAAAAAATACATAAAATAAAAAAAAACAGATATATGGGTATTTGAACCACCAAACTGAACCACCCAGCGCCTACACACACAAGCGGCACGCGTCACCGGCCGGCAGAGGCAACCGCAGCCGCCGACACGACGCGCGACGCCGGCGCCGCCGACATCGCTCCGCTCGCCCATTTTTCAAATTCAAATATTTTAATTCAGATAAATCCATATAATGTTAGTAGTAGTATAACTTAGCCTAATGTTAGTATTACATTGAAATAATATAAAATTAAACCACACCTGACCAAATAAACCAGTGCACCACTGAACGAGTAGTTCAATGGTGCACCAGCCTACCCGGACAAGTGTGTCTGAACTCTTACCCACCTTCTTATGAGGGGAGAGTCCCACCGATCAGAAAATACATTCAGGATGCCATTGGGGGAGGAGCGCAAGCGCGCCATCATGGAAGCGCATCGCTTTCGCATGATCGCGGCGAACCCGTCAACGCACGCTTCCGCGAACATCCCTGACGCGCTACATCGCCAAGGCAACCCCAAAAGCACCCTAAATGCGTTATTGTACTGTACACGCAGGTCGCTGTATGCCCGCTGGGAATACTTGGTCCATAGGCTGCACGTGTAAAACGACTGGCAGAAGGCCTTAAAAAGCGTTATCTTTACGGAATCTGTACAGCGTGCGAACCTACGGGCCAACATGTTGCAACGGACAGCCAGCGACCTGCGCTCCCTGTCTATGTCTACATTATCTTTCAAGTCCTCAGTGACCCAATGGCCCAAATACTTAAATTTCGTAACCCGACCTAAAGGAGACCCAGAGAATGAGAGTTCAGGCAGCTGTTGGTAGGTTAAAGTACCCGATTTAAAAACCAACCATTCACTCTTATCGGTATTATATTTGAGCCCGTGAGCCACTGCACAATTTTCACAAATTTTAAGAAGCCTTCTCATTTGTGCACCGTACTCAAAGACACGAGCGGCGCGCAGCCGACGGCACCGACGACCGGATTCTTATCCTGGGTCTGGACAGTCATTGTGGCAGTGTCATAAGCATCTCCGCACTTCTATGTAGCGCCAGTCAGTTTGATATCGTTGCAGAGACGCCAGAACTGGCCATATTTCGATGGACTCCTTCTCGTAGTCCACGAATGTCATACACAGCAGCTGATTGTACTCTTCGGTCTTCTGTACAATTTGTCGCACAGTATGGATGTACCATGAACAGCCAAACCCACAAATGTGTATGACCTTTCCCAACTCGATGTCAAGACCCGATTGTCGACAGTTTTTCTACAGCGTATTTTGACCTATTTCGACCACATAAAGCAAAGGCGAAATAGCAGCCTTGAAAAGCTGGTAATTGTTGGCAATACCGAAGGAAAGAGAGCACGAGGCCGGTCGCCAACACGATGGTCCGACCAAGTAAAAGAAGCTATGGTTTCAAGCCAATTTCAGCAGGTGGTGATGGCAACTTTGGACTGGAGTCGATGGAGGCAGATTTCTCGCTTAAACGGGTCCAGTGACCACATCCTCAGTAATGGGGACCGATTGAAGAAGTGAAGCTGGATGTGGTCTACGGTACTGAAGCATTTTAGAAAGCCGGCTTGTCGCCTGTCTCGTCTCATGGCGAGACAGTTTTTGACGATTCTCGAGAACAGTTTGCAGGTACACGTGGCTCAAAAGTGAGATGGATCTATAGTTCTTCAGAAAGTTTTCATAATCTTTTTTGAAGAACAGGCGTCTCGGGCGTTGTACCTTCTTGGATGAAAAGAGAATTTTGTTACTTATTTATAGTGGTTTGATTATAATGGTACCTACTTTTATTTTCACCATAGAAATATAAAAAACAGATATCTATGATTTTCACCATCTACCTACGCCGATGACGCCGCCGCCGCGCCGCCCGCCGACAAATTAAAGTTAAAAAATACATCGGCGCACACCTCTAGTAGGTATCTACTAAAACCTTGTTTCAACCAATCAAATGGCTTTAAACTAGTTTTCGGTAATGCTTGAGTTTTGACTTCTCGAGCGAGGTTCTGTAATACGGGTTTAAGTATGGGTAAGGTTTTTGTAGGGCGACTGTACCTGTAGGTCCTGTCACAGCTGAGCCCGTCGAAGGTAGATAGAAGCTGCGATCAACTGTCTCGACTACGAGTTAGTACTTGTGTAAGTTTCAGTATTATATCAACGTCGCTCCTCATACCACTGGATGTGGTACAAATGCGAGTACGGTACCCCGACACTTGGTGTGTGAAAATGTTCCGGATTATGGTCTCCTGTAAGGGGTGCCCAGGGCCCTACGAGATCCTCTCCGCTAGAATGCTGCAGAAGAGGACTTACGCCTCCTTGAGATGGGGTATCTACTACTGCCTCTATGATGCTCATAAAAGGTATGTCATGTTACTCACGGACGAATCGTTTTCTTCATCGAACCTTAGTAGTTAGAACTAGTTTAATTGAAGATAAAACAAAAACTTTCTACTACCTGAAAACTTAAAGTTAAAAAAACCGGCCGAGTGCGTGTCGGACCACGCACAATGAAGGATTCCGTAGTTGAAAAGAATTTATCCCAAAAAGAAACTTAACATTGTAGTTGAATACATGTTCTCCTATACCTACATTGATATATGGCACGGTCAATTCTCCAACTGCAAATTTAAGTTTGTACAATACCAAAAATTTTTTTTTTATGTGATAAAATTACAAATTAACGATTTTAGGTTTTTTTCCTTTATACTGTGAGACTTAGCTACTTGCCAAATTTCATTATTCTAGGCCAATAAATAAACCATTTATTTCAGGCGACACTGGCCCATAGATAAATAACTTAACCTAAACATAAATATTTGAATATAAACAAAACTTGTGTTAATAAAATAGGCTTAAGACTATGTTAGTAGCACTCCTCTTTGCACTAGCTTGACCTTAAGCTTTCCTTTCAATGGTAAGTAGACACGCTATAAACAGACAGGATGCGGAAGGCGGTGGACAGGGTGTTGTGACGCAGCCTGGGAGAGGCAGACTTGTAGATTGCTGAATATTGATGGATATAGTGGCTTACAATTTCTGTGGCAATTTCACAAATGTGAACAACGCCCCCCTGTCAATGTCATTCTGGCGCCAAAACATCGTTGAGTATCACTATAATCATAATTCATTTTCTTTAGGAGCTGCAAACTGAGAGGGTTGAACCCTTTGTGGCAGGGTACCTTTCTGCTAACGAGCCGGCCCATCGTCATGCAAGCTGTTAAACTAGAAACCGCGGCGGTGGTCAGTATTACTTGTATCCTCATCATCTTCCCTATCGTACTAAAGGTTGTGATAGCTATCATCCCTATAGTACTCGCGTTATGAACTGAGTCGTCGGTTCATAATTTTTTTTTTTTTTTCATATTTCTCGCTCGCACTCGTTAGGCTTACGGAGTGCGCTAGTGATGTGGTTTAAAGTAACGCGAGTACTATTATAGTACATTTTCTATGAAGTCAAATATTTGTTGAAGTCCTAGAAAGGTTCTAGTGAAGAGAAACCTTGGAAAAGTTGCCGGGAAAATTGGTAAATTCTGGAAAACTGAAAGTGCACTTTCTATGGGAACTTTGTATGAATTATTTTTGGACAGGTCTACGTCTGTCGGGTCACTTGTCAGTTTGGGTCAGCTAGTAAAAAATAAAACAGTTCATTGTATGATTTCTATTTTGATACAGGTTCTAGATTACATGCATGAAAGGAGAAGGATTAGAGAGCGGAAAATGATATCAAAGTGGGCGGAAGGATTCCGTTCGCATATCTACTCCATTTTACATGCCGGCCTGAGCCAAGACTGGCCTTTGGACGCCTTAAAAACAACGTAATACAGCTGATTAATTATTAATTACTTGTATCCAGGGCCCTAATTGTACCTACTAAAAACTACAAACTTTGCAGTGGTCGTGTTTTTCATAATGTTTCAAATCACAAACATAAAATCGAGAGGAATTCTGAATCGGAAAGGTTTGTTAATCAAGTAGTAGAATAAGGGCCCTGGCCTTATCCAGTTTTCACACTTCATACGAAGTGTCGTTTTTTATGTGCGATACAAATTCTGCGGTACAAGATTTGTATTATCTACCAGCCAGAATCTTCGCGCGTTTACTGACAGGCACTATGGGCCAAAGTTCCGCATGATCACCTCAAAGGCGATGACCGGATAGCACGGCTCACGACTCGATCGCACAATGTTCGTTTGTCACTAGCTGCGTTCTCACAGGAATATTTTCTTAAGTGAGCATGCTTAAATTTTGTCCATAGTACTAACGGCTACACATCAAGCTATACATTTCCAGTTTACACTGACCTTTCACTGTAAGGAAATCCTATACAATGCGAGATCAGTTTATACTGGAAATGTTTAGCTTGATCTGTAACCGTGCGTACACTCCTACCAACTTATCTGTGTAATGGCGAAAATTGGTACTACGGCCGTCATGTTGAAATGTCTTCGATTGTACCGACGCATGTCATTCGACTGTGTCGACGCATCGACGGTGGCGTCCTCTTTCAGTTCACAGATAAGTTGGTAGGACTGTACACTGTTTCGCACTCGTAGATATTTTAAGTTTGATACAGATGATTGTTTTTATCGAGCAGCAATCTTCTTCTTTCTTATCGATGGTATCTTGTCAATTTACTTGGTCCCAGTAGGTGGGCACGTTAATACCGCAAGCAGCTATCGAAGATAAATCGCCAAGTCCCTTCGATCGTGGCAAAACTGCTATTGGTTTGCCGGCTTCTCGAGTGCTTCCTTGCGTTCACAGTACTTGCAAAACTTTATGAGCCCTCTGAGTGCCTTAGCACATCTCCGCCGCGAAACTGCGAAACAGCGAAACAGCATGATGTTTCGCTGATGATCCGCTTATGTTCATACGAGTCAGTTAAATTGAACTAGTGCGGTTCCGCTGCTATGGACGTGGGCCCGAGTACGAGACCGCACATGGTACGTACAGTTGAGTGCACAATCATTATTGTAAGATTTGAAATATTTTTTACAGTACCTGTACCTACAGCATTGATTTGTTCATCACAAAAATAATTAGGTATTAGTATACTTTTAGGCCACTTGCGTGCAACTTCCGAGAGCTCCTTCAGAGCCAACAAATCCACTAACACAAAAAAAGCCTTGGTTGACTTCTGAGAATAGTGTTGCCTATTAGGGAACCGCACAACAGAAAGGCCAATGCTATTTTTTATTTTTCCAATTTTAAGACAGCTTATAGACTAATAGGTACGGTCAGCAACAGAAGTCGGCTAACACTGCTACTTTTTGACATCATTTAAATTAACACAAAATGATGCGATAACCGGCTTTTTAGCATTTCATTTATTAGATAAGAGTTCATTTTCTTAAAAATTTACATCTGTTCCGATTATAATGAAGTATTTTTCTCAATAATTAAGTTTTAGAAAACACAAGTGTTAACCAACTTTTGTTGCTGACTGTACACGTAAATGGTAACAAAATATAAACAACTGACAATTGCTGATTACAAGCTTCCACAATATTGCAATCCTACCAATATTATAAATGTGAAAGTTTATGTTTGGATGTTTGTTACTCAATCACGCAAAAACAGCTGAACGGATTTGGATGAAATTTGGTATACAGATATTTTATAACCTGGATTAAGACATAGGATACTTTTCATCCCGGTAGAAAGTTCGCGTGGGATAATTTCCGACATACACGCTGGCGAAGCCGCTGGCAAAAGCTAGTGTTTTATAAAGAAGATTAAAGCAATAAAGAAAAAGGTATGGAATATAGGTAGTTATGCCATAATAAACTGCGAGCATTAAAGTATTCTTTACTCAAGATTTATTGGCATGGATTAGATTATTAACCCGGATTTTCCCATTGCAGGGCAAAAACTTCTCTATATTCTATTATCTAGGGCTATTTGGGACTAGACTTTATCTGAAGGCCTTGACAAAAGGTATATAACCTCTTCCTAATTGTTTGAAGTACGTTAAGGTATCAATAAAGTCTTGGACCTTATTCTTCTCTTGACAGAAGTCAAGATTAAACTGTCAGTAGGTACCTATACAATATGTGTGCTTTGTGAAAATTCAAAGTTTTATGAACCTAGCTTAATTTTAAGCGTATTTATTTTATAATTATCCATTTTAATGAACGTAAATTATGTGCCTTCGTTAAAAGGTTAATTGTAATCATGCATGGAGAGCATCACCAGCCGCAACACCACGACAGTACACCTCGCTATGTTAAAGTAGGACTTGGAAGTATTTCTGGGTAGGTTAGAGGTATTATTCCGTTATTTTATGAGGGCGTTAAACTAGCCTCCAGGTTCCACGACTCATGAGTGGCGTTACTTTACTAAGTGTAGGCTTTACTAAGCTAATATTGCTACCGTGACATACAGTGGTGGGTTTGGGAGAGGCTAGACCCCGCTGAGGGTAGGTTAGGCAAAGCAAATACTAAAAAACAATGATATTATATGTAAAAAGACGTAGATAGGTTACCGACCCAACATTCGGTGTTCAAAAACGGCACAGTTTCGTACGATTAGATGACATGTGGAAGTAGGACGGCATGTCTTAATTATCGGGAGCGAAAAAGAGACAAGACGACGAAAATGTGGCTAATTAGCCAGATTTTGACGTGCCACTTGCGGAGCGTGTGTAACCTATCTACCTCTTTCTACATATAATATCATTGCTAAAAAAGGACACATTTAATTTTGCTTAACGCATAACAAGCCTCCTTGGATTACTATTCGCAAATTCCTCAATGACTTCGTTAGGATATAGACTACCAGAGATATCGCGGTGAAACACATGGCAACACAACCGGTTAACCTGTCTTCGGTCATTGTCGTACGGAGGTAAGATTTTAGGAGAAGGTGCGCTCCACACTACAAGTGGTTACTGGTAATGTAAAGAGAATTTGTATGAGAATTTTTATATATGGGAAAAACTCATTTGTCTCTTGATGCGCTTCAGCTGCTCTTTGGGAGAGATGTTCCCTCAATCAACTCAGCCAATCGCAGTTCACTGCTGGACATAGGCCTCTCCAAGGTTGCGCACAACACCCTGTCCTCCGCCTTCCGCATCCAGTCTGCCCCAGCCACTTTCTTCAGGTCATCGGTCCATCTAGCTAGGGGGCGTCCCACACTACGCTTACCGATACGCGGTCTCCACTCTAGGACTCGTCTGCTCCACCGGCCATCGGTCCTTCGACAAACATGACCAGCCCACTGCCACTTTAGTTTGCTTACTTTGAAAGCTATGTCGTTTACTCCGGTTCTTTTCCGGATAACTTCATTCCTGATTTTATCCTTCAAAGAAACTCCGAGCATATGAGATGTTCCCTATCACTCCAAAACTCTTTCCAAAGAATTATTTCTCCCGATAACGAGAGAAGATGAGGTAAATCGTCACTGTAAACTCGTGCAGCAGCTGCTCTCGAGGTCAGATTTTCTGTAATTGTACCTTGCTAAAAAGTTTAATTAGAATAATATCAAGTTCACGGAAGAACCACTGATCAATAAACAAATACGCTGGATGTAAGGGGGATGCCCTAAGGTAGCCCGCGAAATCCAAAGTTTTTTACGCTTTTTGCAATTTGCAGGTCAGTGTCAGGTTGTATGTTGATTAAAATATGAGACGCGGCCGTAGCTAACATGGCTTTACAGAATTATAATCATTAGAATCAGCAATACCTACAACTCCATATAAGTTAGAATTGACCTCAAATCTAGCGATTTCATGAAATCATGAGGTTTAAGGTCAATTCTAACTTATGGAATTATTATTATTATTATTTTTTGACTTTGGTTTATCTCGGGACCCTGGGCTCCCGGACCTTTGGAAGGCGTACGAGGGGCCGAAGCCAACTCGCAGAGGCCCCTTAGACAATTTTAAATGACGAGGAGGCACCAGCCGACGATTATCCCTGTATGCACTATGCAAGTGCACCCAAGGACAACCCCCGGTTGGTGCAGGACTATTGCAGAACATGGAAACAAAACACATTGGGCCTATGGGTTTGGGTGGCTACATGGATTGGGTACCTTGAACTATGGAAGAACTATGTCCCCTGCCTGACCAATGTTATATAATATACACAGATAAATTGGCAGGGGGTGACTTGCACACTCAATAATGGGCCCCCGGAAACGGTCGCTAGCACATAGTGACGTAGCGACAAGGGGCAACATGTCCTGAGGTGCTTGAGGAGTGGAGAGGTATTCCACGGCTCTCAGAACAATCCCAGAGCCCGGAAGATGGTCAAGATCCCTACAAGCACTTACTGGAATACTTCCTTCCTCCGAGCACGTTTGCTCTTGCGAATCTCCACTCAAGCCGGCCAATAAAGGCAAGAATGAGGTGGGAGCTCTGTTCCCGTCAGTGTTCACTCCAGCCGGCCAATAAAGGCAAGCCAGAGGTGAAGAACAAGACTTCTCCCGGAAAATAGGGTCCGTGGGGTCGCTACTGCCCAACATCTCGCCACATGCTGCCCTGCGGGTTCACGTATCTCTCTTGGTCTGGCTCCTCACCCTAGACCTGTTTCGGCAAAGTAAACTCCACCGGCACAGACCCAGAGTTCGGAGCGCGCAAGCCCCACCACGGCGTCAACGTAGAGATACGGCGGTGGGGTTATTATTATTATTATGGCCACACGGTTTTGTCTTCCATTCTCCCGTATCAACTGTCACGCTTTTAATAACAAATTACTTAATAATCCACCTTGCAGCATCTTAGCATCAGCGCTGTTACATCCGCTCGACGTGTTCAAAGTCCGTCTGCAGCTGTACCCGGAGGCCTGGGGCGTGAGTTTGCTGCGCAACATGCTGCGCTGCGAGGGAATCCGGGCCCCCTACACAGGCCTCACCGCCAGCATCCTGCGACAAGCGACCTACACCACCGCGAGATTAGGCACTTATTCCTGTCTCTATGAGAATCATAGGAGGTGAGCAGCACGAACAGAATATTAAAGTATTAAGTCACCGCCAGCATCCTACGACAAACGACCTACACCACTATGAGATTAGGTTTTTATTCCTGTATCTATGAGAATCATAGAAGGTGAGCAGCACGAACAGAATAATATACTATTAAGTCATCGCCAGCATCTGGCGACAAACGACCTACACCACTATGAGATTAGGCACTTATTCTTGTCTCTACGACAATCAGAGATGAGCAACACGAACAGAATATTAAAGTATTAAGTCACCGCCAGCATCCGGCGACAAACGATCTACACCACCACGAGATTAGGCATTTATTCCTGTCTCTACGAGAGTCATAGGAGGTGAGCAGCACGGACAGAATAATATAGTATTAAGTCACCGCCAGCATCTGGCGACAAAGGACCTACACCTCTATGAGATTAGGCGTTTATTCCTGTCTCTACGAGAGTCATAGGAGGTGAGCAGCACGGACAGAATATTAAAGTATTAACCACCGCGCACCACCTTATTCTAGTCACCGTCAGTGCCTTTTTAGTCTGTGCTAAACAAATGTACTTATTCCTTTTTTCTTTTATTTTTTTTTCCACAAAATGTTTTTTTTTTAACAGGACGTATTACAGTGCGCCGTCGCTGTGTAACAAGTTGTCAATCGGCGTGTGTGCGGGGCTGGTGGGTGCCCTCGTGGGCTGTCCCTCCGAGATCATCCTCGTGCGGATGATGGCAGACGGCCCGGTGGATCCCTACAGGCGGTACAGAAACGTTATAGACGCCTTTATCAAGTAAGACTCTCATTGGTCGCTGTTTTTGTCGTAACTGATGATAAATGTAGGGACTACAGGTAGCAGAAATGCTAACAGTGCAAAATGCAATGTTCCCCGCGCATTAAGTTTAGCGGCCAGTCGTTTTCCCAGCGCCGTGGTAATAACTTGTGTACTGTGTAACTAATGTAAGAAGCGTCATAGTGCTTAAGATTCATGCTCATCTGAATAGACTTTATTTCGTACACCTGATTTTCATTTATTCTCCTTCTCCAACCACGATACTCATAAGGTCCCAACATTGGTGTTAGCATTTCTGCTACCTGTAGTCCCTACAATAAAATTACAAATCCTTTTTTCGACAAATATGTAAACCCCTCTATTACGACAAATAAGTAAAACCCTCAACTGCGCACGCGTGCGAACTGGGCCCTAATTAACTATGACCACTTAAAGGGACTACATTGAGCACCCTAAGTGCGTAACACACTTTCAATCGGAATCGGTTTCATTTTCACAGTTCAACAACATTCATTGCGTTATTTACGTTGTCGAGCAGACAAATTTTTCGAACAATGGATTAGTAATTTGCTTCAAAATGATTCAGATTCCGATTGACAATTGCGTAAATTGGGGTGCTGGACCTAATTGCAACTAAACGCAAGTTTTATAATGCCTAAAATTGTATGCTGTACCTACTGCAGTAAACAAAATCAGAAAAATATATGATATTCTTCAGGATATATGCTAGTTATATAGTGTGTTGGAACTTACCTTCTACTATTCAATAGTTACTAGTTTATACAACAAGTTGCCTGTAGAATTTAAAAGTATACACAGCATTAACTAATTTAAAAACAAATTAAAAACATATATTGAAGAAGGTCTTTTATACCTACTTAGTATCGATGAGTTCATAAATGACCAACGACGGACATGATATTGTATTCTTAAATTGTTATTTTTCTTTGGCTTATATCGGCCCAATCCCAGAGCCCGGAAGATGGTCAAGATCCCTACAAGCACTTACTAGAATACTTCCTTCCTCCGAGCACGTTTGCTCTTGCGAATCTCCACTCAAGCCGGCCAATAAAGGCAAGAATGAGGTGGGAGCTCTGTTCCCGTCAGTGTTCACTCCAGCCGGCCAATAAAGGCAAGCCAGAGGTGAAGAACAAGACTTCTCCCGGGAAATAGGGTCCGTGGGGTCGCTACTGCCCAACAGCTCGCCACATGCTGCCCTGCGGGTTCACGTATCTCTCTTGGTCTGGCTCCTCACCCTAGACCTGTTTCGGCAAAATAAACTCCATCGGCACAGACCTAGAGTTCGGAGCGCGCAAGCCCCACCACGACGTCAACGTAGAGATACGGCGGTTATTATTATTTATTTTCTAATGAATTGTAATTTTTAATGAAATGTTGGTTATTTAATTTAATTTAATTTATTGTTACTGAATTATTGACATACCTATGATTTATTTATTTAGTGATATTGGTTCATTTCTGATGCGTAATCAATTTTTAATATGAATGTAGTGTTTTTGTTTATTTTATTTTTTTATTTATCATCGCTGTAATTTTCATCACAATTTTTTTTGTTATGAAATAAATTACTTATGACTTGGAAACATAATAAAACTGATTTGATACTATAGAATAAAATCACGAAGATACCTCTAAAAAATTATTTTAACTATTAAAAACCATATTATAATATACATGCAATCATTCAGATTTTTGTCAGATTATTCTACAAGCAACATTAACGTAATAGTGTTTTAATTTTTTAGTCCAATCCATAGATTTTTTGTAATTAG
Organism: Cosmia pyralina; assembly: GCA_946251885.1. Taxonomy (NCBI): domain Eukaryota; kingdom Metazoa; phylum Arthropoda; class Insecta; order Lepidoptera; family Noctuidae; genus Cosmia; species Cosmia pyralina. The sequence goes on along the minus strand of OX276359.1, from coordinate 4,534,712 downwards.
GTAATTGCTTCATAATTTGCGATAAATTTGCAGCATTGTATCATCGCGCTTCTCTTTTTTTCTATGCTGTCCGACAGTGACCGCGCTTTAGGTCCTGTAGGTGAATTAGGGCCCAGTATTAAGTATATTCCTTACTTTGAAATCATGTCAATTCCTTAGCTTATCACGACGTCTGATAGTAACGTAACGTAACGTAAGTAACTCTATGACACAATGAACGAAACGGCATACAGTAAGTGCGGGTTACTTTGACTCTAGGGCATAACTTTGGCCCAAATCGAGACAGATGTTTACTGTCATTAAATCCACATAAGGTTCCGCAAGTACGCGTCTATATCACCATGTAATAGTTACCGAAGGACATACGACGTTCGGTTGTGTGGTCGTGACACTTCGGGCAGTTTATACAGTTGTCTCGATTTGGGCCAAAGTTATGCCCTAGAGTCAAAGTAACCCGCCCTTACGGTACATAAACAAAGTGTCGATTTGCATCCTCAGACCATCAAACCATGGGACCGACATCGTAATCGCGAAAAAATGTTCAACTATCCCATAGAAAACTTCAATATCTACTCGACGATTATTTTTTCGCGATTACGATGTTGGTACCATGGAAAAAGTTGTTCGGTTACACCCACACCCACACCCTTAAATTTGACGAGGATGCAAAACGACACGTTGTATTATGTAACGGTGGAGTTTCTTGCCCATTCTTCTTCACACGAAACTACCTTTTGTAAGGGGCGACTAAAATCAATTATATTTTTTTTTTCATAAATTTTGACGTTCAAAAGTGCTTTTTATGTGCCTATTTGAAATAAATTATTTGACTTTGACTTTATAAAAAGAACTCTGATGGGTTTCTAAAAGACACCATATTGACGTGGTTTGCACGTGGTATAAGCGGGGAATCAGTAAGAATAATACAGAATTGATGTGGCGAAACCTCAAAACATCGGGATAATTCTAATATATGATGATGATAGGATTGAGATGAAGATGCTAAGTTAAGGCGAGTAGTGCTGCCAACTAGCGCCACCATTGAGAAAAATACAATAAGTCTGGAGATATGGGACATTTTGAAATTTCCTATGCTCACATTTTTAGTCAGATGAGGTAGAATGTTTTGTATCAAAAATATCAACACTAAAACTCCTAGGTTCGAAGCCTTAGCAGTTAATATCCATTTACTGAATAAAAAGCTGTTATTTTGACAATACAAACAGACACTTCAATTTTACTTATTTGTATAGATACAGATGTATAGTTTACTTCTACTACTGCCGAAATCGTTTTAAAAATAACTGTTTGTGGAAGGATATGGCGGATGGAAGGAATAAGCGCACTGTGGCGCGGTGCCATACTCACCATGTCTAAATCAGTCGTCATCAGCGTGTCTCAAATAGGAACCTATACCCAGGTCAGTCGATATCATTAATTATTACCCAACTTCAGGTAATAATGATTAATGATTATTTCCTTTATTTCATTTTACACATTTAAGATACATTTTTAAATATTAGAATAAAAAGAATATTTTAAAAAACAGGTATCAGGTGCTAAAGATACTTACGTTAAAATATAAGTCACTTTTCTTAAAGTCTGACTGCTCATTTTTATGGATGTTTTATAGAATATTGTTAATAATTAATAATCAATACTGCCAGACGCTTCCCATCGTCGTTTTTTTCCGCCAGGCGCTTTAAATCTCGCAAAAAAATGACGTCATCTTACTTAAAGTTTGTCTTAATTTTTATATTATGATACTCGGGGAACTATTTTAATACTATTTGTAAGCAGCCAGACCAATCGTAGCTGCCAAACATCCCCCAGACACAATTATGGTGAGTAAAGTCGTCGACCCGTAGTCCCATACAGTCGTCACACGGACCCGCTAGCGAATATTTCTAGATTTCCGCTGATAAACTTCCTGTAAAAAATAATTATTCTTTTAAAATCAAAAATGCAGTTATAAGATAAGTAATTTACCAATATTATCGTCGCCAAGCAGTGATATCACTTGTAGTTTGGAAGCTTTCGGTTCCCTACAAAATGTTTGAGCTGGATGGTGCTGATCCGCGCGTCATGTTCGTGAACGGGCGCCGTCAGTTCAGATTGGTCATCTCATCTGCCAGAGCTTATTTTTAATTTTATATTTTGACTTGTTCTTCAGTATTTTTTATGTTTTTTTACATTGTTCTCACATGTAGAAGCAACAAGAATAATGTACCCAGGATGTTGTATTACTTATCTTTATTTAAAAGAGTGTCCGTGGAGTTTCTTGCCCGTTCTTCTCCATTGAGATCTACGTTTTGGAATGGGCATTTAGCTTCAACTTTCCGACTAACTGACCGACTCTTTGACAGTTCAAAAGTGCCTGTAATTGGTTTAATTGAAATAAATGCTTTGAGTTTGAGTTTGAAGCAGTAGCGGGGGATCCATCTGGTCGGTCGTTGAGTGCGGTCGTGTCCAGCTGCGCTCCGACAAAAATAAAAAGTCCCACGGCGCGAGACATACCGTAGTGGTTTGCGATCCTAGCATCGGTCATAAATACGAATTTAGCGTTTCTGCGGAAGTGCTCGCGAAGTAAATACAACCTGTGCACCGCTCGCGAAGTAAATTCAACCTGAACTCAAACGATCGACCCGCTGCAAGAGTGGAACGGAGCATCCGCCGTAGGATCCTGAGTTCTAAACTCCAAGCAAGCAAAATCGGTGAGGCCGTTCCTTATATTCCTTAGTCTAAAGTAATGCATGTTCATAAAATTATAGCATCAATTCAAATTACCAGGAGATAAAGTTAGACATAAAGTTTACCTACTTCTTAAATATTGCAAATCAACAAAAACCTCCGAACAAAAACTTGAACCTTTTTTTTTTTTGGTTGAATGTCAAGTTACGGCAAGATAAATTCTATGTTCACACAAAAAATTTTTTGCCCACACAGTAAAGCTTCAAACTAATGTCTTTGTTTTAAAACACGTGTCGGTCACCCTAACCAATTTTGTTACCATTCCAACAAAAATATAACAAAACAATGGCCTCGATTGTACCAATGTTGAGGGACGGAAATTGTCTGTTTAGAGCTATAGCATTCCAAATAAACAATTTAATGGGGCTGACATTCGATCACGTGTCTGTTCGTAAAGACCTTGCAAATTATGTTTCGGATAACCGTAACGATGACAGAATTTACTTAGCACTTTTGAATAATATTCAGGACTTTCTCCCTGACAGCAATCTGTCTCAGGAACAACGTATAAAAAAATACATTACCGCGCAGTTTAACGAGACGTTCTGGGGTGGTGAAGACATTTTAATCGCTGCATCCGAATTCTACCTCGTAAATGTGCATGTTCACACAAATAACGAGAACACACTGGTGTACGTACCTACCGGCAACTCATTGCCCGGCAATATTCACATCTTCTATATGATAGCTGGGTCACGATCGACGATGATCAGTACATCAGTAGCCAACGAAGTCTAACGCAGAAATTATCAAACGCCAAGGCACCACAACATATAGAAAACTCAGCTAACCAGTACAACATACGAGTTGAGCAGGAACAGTCCACAGAACCCCGGTTCCAAATCACCAGCCCCCATTTAGCTAGCCCACTAACACCGTGTCATCAATTACCGTTATCACTAAGTACACCAATATCAGATGTAGTCGCAGATGACACTGGATACACTATACTTAGAAACCCGCCAACTACCGCAATTAAGCACATCTTCCCTGAGTTGCGTATTGCAACATGGAATGTCCGCGGGGCCTCAAAACCGACCAAAAAGGATAAAATAGACGCTGAACTTTCACATAAGGATATCCACGTAGCCTGCCTACAAGAAACAGGGATGAATGAAGGAACGTACAGCTTCAGGCATTACGAATGGCACCTATATTCAGCCGCTAGTACAACACACCGGGGACTGGCAATTTTAATCAGAAAGGATGCCCAAATTGCAATAAATAACAAGAAAAATGATACTGACGCGATGTCATCTACTCTTATAGTAGGTAGGGGAAGTGACAAGCCTGCTCATCTATATATAATCAATTCTCACATCAACAGTTGTACATATAAAGCAACCAGATCATTCACAGGGTTATTAAACTTGATTAGACAAAAGCCAAGGAAATGTACGCTAGTTATACTTGGGGACTTTAACGCTCATATTGGTCGAAAAGATACACAAAGATTCCAACGCATAGGGCTTATTCACCAAAATCTCCATCATGACTATTCCAACGACAACGGGAAATGTTAATGGACATAGCCAATAGGGAAAAACTGCAAATAGAAACGACAAAAGCGAGGTCATCATGCAGGATAACATGGTCAAAGGGCAATCAGGAATCCCACTTAGATCACATTATTACGCAGCATGCAACAGAAAAACTATTTACCTTCATTAAAGGAGAATGGGCTGTCAGGGGCACCTCCGACCATAAAATAATCTGGGGCCAGATATGAATAAATCAAAATATAAACAAAAATGAAATTGCCAAACATAAGGCACAAAGTCAAACGCAAAGTCAAACAAAATAAAACGCGAAGGAGACAACTATCGAGGCTAAAGAGTTCAACCATAAACAATGTTATTATGCCGCTCTCAACAACAAATCCACCAAAACCAAATATCAAGATTGCATAATCAAAAAGCTAGGAAATGAAGGAATCAATTCATCGGATAGAAACATCGAATTAACATGGAGTATGATAACTGGACTATTAAAAGCAGCTGCCCAGGAAACCTTGATCTTTCAACCGATTCACTCTAGGGACCACCGAATAGGCCTTGCTAACCTCCAAAAGGCTAAATTCTTACAAAGAAGGCAACCAACTAACCCAAATAGCAGTATTCGCGTAAAAGAATGTCAGGCAACACTTCAAAAAGTTAAATATCAAGAAGAGCAAAAAGCATGCAAGGCCTTCTTCAATGGACTGGGGAAAAAAACACCCTTCAAAACGCATGCAGGTACTGTATTTATTCTACAGGAAACACAAACAACAAACAAAACGCCGTAAAAAACACGCATAGGTACATTCCGATGACCAACTGGGAGAAAATCCTAAAAAAATCTGAGGGCGAACCTATACCAACTACTAACGTAACAAAGCAAATAACCGACGCCCAAAACGTAGGTCCCAATGTAGACGACGTAATGGGAATCATTAACAACATGAGAAACGGGACAGCTCCAGGAACAGACCAAAAAACCGAGCTCAACAAAGCGATGCCCCAAATATTACAGGAAGCTGTCACCAAACATATGAACAAAGCCTGGACTCAGAACGAAGCACCCAGCTCATGGTTAGAGACAGTGCAGGTACCAATTCCCAAAAAAATAACCCTAAAGACACGAACGACTATCGCCGCATATCGATTTGCAATACAGGATACAGAATTTACGCTTCCTACTTACTAAAAAAACTAGACGAAACAATAAAAGAATTGGGTAACTACCAAGCGGCCTTTTTAAACAATCGGTCAACAGATGATCACATCTTTACACTTAAGAGGGTATTGGACGAGGAATGGCGTGCAGGTAGAAGAATTTTTGTACTCGCTCTCGACATAGAAAAAGCTTTTGATAATGTAGACCTCAACGCACTACGGGATATCTTAATACAAAGAACCAACAAGCCACTAGCCAACAGGGTAATCAAGGTTTGCATGAATGAACGAACATACATCAAATGGTGTGGTCAGCAAAGCAACTGGATCATTAAAGGGAAAGGTGTCAAACAAGGTTGCCCCTTATCCCCTCGTCTTTTTACATTGATCATCGATGAGGTTCTTAGAACACTTGAAGATGAAACACTATTAATTATGCTTGACCTTGACCTTGAAATGACTCTCCCCCTGGTTCTATCATTTGCGGACGACCTTATCTTCATTACAGATGACCTAAAAGGACTGGAAGGTATCGTATTCCATATTAAACCACTACTAGCCAGTGTCGGCCTCCAAATAAACGAAACAAAAACAAAAATACTAATTAGGGACCCCACAGCTTCACAGAAAATAACCTATGTAACCATTAATGGAATAAAGCTAAATACAGTCGAGGAAATTAAATATCTTGGCACCTACATAACATCTGCATTAAGCAGAAAAAGCACTATTAAAAAACGTTGTGAACAGGCCACTAGAAACGCTAAATCTCTATTACCATTCATAATAAACTCAAAGATGGACTGGACATTAGCCAGGCTCATGTATCGAATGGTGATCGTACCTTGTATGACACACGGTTTGAAAGTATCGGCACTCACCAAAGCTAACAGGACAAGACTGAGAAGATATGAGAGAGTTATCATGAGAGACTTGATTAACCACGCTAGGAATAATAATAAATAAATAAATAATAAATAAATATCTTTATTTCCCAAAAACATACAGATAATTGAGATTGTAGTTTACAACTATGAAGATATGTGATTTACATAATAAACCAACACTAAAGAAAATGCATGAAATCCTAGACGGAAAAACCGTAACCAAACGCATTAAGAACCACAGGATGTGCTATCTCGCACATGTCTTCAGGCGTCACGAACCACACCTGCTACATGCAGCAATGCAGTACAAGGCCCAATCCAAAAAAGTCGGCCGCCCGATTTACACATGGAACGACAATCTAAAGCAGGACATGATTTACTTTGATAAAGGAAATCAACTTTTGGGTGGACACGGCTGAAGAAAGAGATAAAATCAAGAAAGCTGCTAACGAGATTTATAAGAAACCTGAAACTGATAGCAGTGAGACCTCAGACGAAGATATTGGAAACGACAACGTGGCATAACAGAGACATAAAAAGTCGAAAACGCAGCTTAACCGCCAAAAGATTCACCGGTGAAGTTGAACTTGAAGCAACATGGCAGCGACGTCGTAAAAAGAGCCTTTCCATAATCCTGTCGGGTGTGGCGCCAGGGTACCGTCCGGTCGGGTCGCCTGGGAATTGAGTGCGCCTTCACAAAAACAGCAAACCTCGCCACTCGCAAAAAACACTCTTGAACACTCCGCACATTATATTATTAGACACACACGCGATATACAAATAGTTAAGTTCTTTTTTTTCCTTGGTTTGGGTTAAGAGTATTATCAACGATCTGTTGCCGTCACCCCATAGGCAACATTCTTCGTTCATTGGTCAAACAAAAACAATTGACTTTCAAAAAGGCTCATCCTTCATTAAGCAACTTTATTTTCTCGCCACAATTTGTATTTGAATTGCTTCGCATCGATCGGATTGGACACTGAATGAACAATTTAGATAAGTAGGTATGCAATATTGTGGGAGACTGGTGCTTAAGCTGGGCTCCTGGCCTGTGTTAACAGATCAAACTAATAAAAAGGGCGTTAAAAGGGCGTACGATCTCAACGTGCAATTTTTGAAAAGGCACAAAGACTTTCGATAGTACCTGAAATGCCACCGCACGACCGGCGCCTTGGTCGCTCGGATGGAGCCGAAGCTTAAGATTTCTACAAAAACAGACAACGGCCCATAAATAATAAAAAACCTGAGCACTATGATAGCTGGGACATGATCGAAGCGATCAGTACATCAGCAAAGCCAACAAATTCTAACGCAGAAATTATCTTGTGGTCAACATACAGTAAGCTCAATTAAGCTACTGTTGCTAGTTGTTGTAGAAGCTAAATTAGCCAGCAGAATATAAAGTTGAGCAGGAACAATCAGAACTGAAACGGATAGCAGTGAGAACTCACGACGAAGAAATTGGAAACAACAACATAGCAAAGAGAGGAAGAGTTTGGAAAGAACAACGCATCAAAAAAAAAAAAGAAAAAAAAAAGCTCATCCATATTATATCACCCGTCTCTCCACTATTCCAAGGCTTGCTTTACGGTGCATACTGGGTATGGCTCTATATCCCCTCCATATCCTAAGGGCATGTCTTCCCTACCATTACCGCGCCCCCCGGTCTACTCAGTGATATACAATGGTCTCTGTTGCACCATGTAACATGAGGCAACAGGGTCTAGTGTGAATCTCTGGGTTCATTCGAGTGATCGAGTCTGGTTAAACCACGCTGGGATCGGTGCAATTCATTCATTCATTCATTCATGAGTTTGAGTTTGAAGCAGTAGCGAATAATTTAAAGTTGAAAACAACCTCATTTCAATATATTTTTTTGCATGGTATTGGCTTAAAATTTTCAAATGCTCGGATTGAAGTATACATATCGAAGTTTAATAAATATAAGTATATTTTAATTAGAATTTTCTGTAAGCTCATTTAAAAGCACTAGGCCTCATTTACGGAGACGCGGGGCATCGCGTGTCGCGTTGGGCGGCGCGGCCCGCACTAAATTCAACATAATGGCGTTGTATGAGAGCGTTTACGGAGAAGCGATTTTACACGCGCTTGCTTGATATGCAGGCGGAGGCCGCGGATGGCATCGTCGCGTCGCACGTGACATTTATCGCGGCGGTGGCGCACGCAGCGTTGTGGCCAGCTATTCCTGCAATTTTCCGTTCACGGTAAAACGAAGCGACACCCGCGGCGGAGCCCGCGCATCTTCATAAACAACATCGTACATTGCCATATGTTTGTGTTTGTGCGTTTGATGACGCGGGCCGCTGCAAGCGCCGCCTGTTTGTAAACTGAAAAAACGTCTGAATCGCTGCGAGATGCTACGCCGCAAGCGACGCGCAACGCCCCGCGTCTCCGTAAACGAGGCCTTAGGCTCTTAAATACGACCAATTCACGACTAAACTCATCTTAAAAGGTCGCTGTTAGTATGATGAGCGTGAGCGTGATAATTAGATGGTTTGTGTCTGGGGGATGTTTGACCGCTACAATTAGTCTGGCTGCTTACAAATAGTATTGAAATAGTTCCCCGAGTTTCATAACATAATATATAAATTAAGACTCAGACTATACGCATTAAGTAAGATAACGTAATCTTTTGCGAGCTTTAAAGCGTCTGGCGGAAAAAGCCGCCGACGACGGAAAGTGTCTGGTAGTATTGATTATCAGTTATTAACGAACGTTATTTCTGTAAAACATACTTACATAAAAATCAGCAGTCAGACTTTAAGAAAAGTGAGTTAACATTTTTACGTGCCTTTAGTGTCTGATACGTGAAAATTGGCCGTCGCTGTCGGCCCAAGCAAGCAGGTATGCGTACGTTCAGGGCCCTAGCACATCTGCACCGCGAAACAGCGAAGCCGCATATGATGTTTCACTGATGTTCATGCGAGTCAGTTGAATTGAACTACTGCGGTTTCGCTGCTATGGTTTCATGGCAGAGGTGTGCTGAGGGCCTCAAAGTACGAACTAACACTACTTAAAACCCACACATTTTTTTAATAAAAAAAATAAGTTAGGTCTGGCGGTCCTGGGATCTTGCTTTATAACTTTTTAATGTGAAACATCTGCAGGCGCGCCTTGGGAGTACAACCGACTCCTATACCGTGACAGCAAACAGTATGACGCTCTCTTATACCGTCATGCCCCATCATGTAAAAAAAAAACAAATTTTTCTCTTCATATTTATTTAGTGGTTTTCTTAATTTTATAAATTCATTCAATAACCATAAATTCCGATGTTTCACATCTGCCGGGCGTCCCGTGATGGCCAAATTTTTTTTTACCACATGAGAGCAATAAATAGTTATGTATTTGAATTTGCTTGCAGGCTCGAAATTATTTAGTGGAGAGAAAGCGATCACGTGGTTTCTTACTACACCTGTATACATCAATGTTGTCAAGTTTTGTCACCGCTGTGGCGACATTACCTTTGGATACCTTCAAAACAAGGTAACACGGCTTTATTTCTTCGTATAAGATTCATTTATTGGTTCTACTGTATTTAGAAGTGCGAATAGGTAAAGGCCGTGTGGTTTATTTATTAATATATTGGCCTATACTATACCAACTAAATACAAACACAGTATTAACCCGAATCTGGGACATCTTGCGCGAAAGACATTTCTGCGAAAGACATTTGCGCGACCCCACTTTCGTGAAGAGATATTTCTGCGAATGGACTTTTGCGCAAACGTAATTTTGCGCGAAAGCACTTGCGCGAAAAGACATTTCCGCGACTGGACTTTTGCGCGCATGGACATTTGCGTGAAAGTCACTTGCGCGAAAGACACTTGCGCAAATCCACTTGCGCGAAAGACACTTGCGCGAGACATGGCTTTAGGGGATTACAGGTTATTTAGGGGGGCAAAAAAGAGAAGAGGATGTATTGGTGTGTAATGTGAAAATAAATGATAAGAGTGTGAGGCAAGCAAGTGAGTTTGTACATTTGGGGATGCTGTTTACAAGGAATCGAAATATTGATGAAGATGTGGAATGGAGAGTAAATGCGGGAAATAAACTGAATGGTGCTATACATGCGATTGTGACCAACCAGTTGATGTCCAAAAAGGCTCGGCTGGCTGTTCACAATGGTGTGCTGGTACCTACGCTTATGTATGGAAGTGAACCGGCAGGTGAAGCGAAGGTAGGAAGAAACTGGAAACCATCTGATGAGAGATGAACTAGTACCCGAGAAAACCGTTAAATTGTCTCCACTGTGTTAAGAAATCGCCACCTCGATGCAGTTGAATTCCAGCAACAGCTTCTTCTGACTCGAACAGACTACATTAGTGACAGTACAATAAGAAGAAGTCTTGCTGAAGCAAACCAGAAGCCCCAAAGGCCAACAAGTGGCCCCAAACTCGAGAGAGCGCATCGAGTAGTAAGACTGCGCTACGCCTGTGAACACATACAGTGGAGTGAAGAAGAATGGGCAAGAGTTTTGTTCACTGATGATCTTCGATTCTCACTATTCACTTCCGATGGAAGGCGAAGAGTGTACAGGCGACCTGGTTAGCGATACATTCAAGCCTGCTTCACAGAAACCGTCCAATACGGTGGAGGCTCTGTACTCGAATGGGCCGGCTCGAATCTCTTCAGAAAGTCGCACAGAGTTAGTGGCCATAGAAAATGGCACCCTGACTGGGAAAAGATATGCTCAAGAGATCCTTAATGCCTGATAACGCTCGGCCACACACTGCTCGGGTCGTTCAGAAGGTTGGTATCAACTTGATGGCAAACCATCAATAAAAGTCCCGATCTCAACCCGACCGACCACGCCTGGGGTGAGGTCGGGAGGCTGGTCAAAAGCCGTAGATCTTCCTATCACCCTCAGGGCCCTAAAACAGGCTCTCCGAAACCTCGTCATCAGTATGTCAAACCGGCTCGAAGCTGTAATCAGAGCTGGAGCGAGGAGGCAATAGCAGTTATTAAAATGTAAATAGGGCGTAAAACATACATAAAAATGTTGTTTGAGTTTTTTCCTAGTAAGTTAAAAATTTGATTTTTTGGTTTTTATCTTTTTTTTTAATGTTAAAAACGTTACTAATTAAACGCGTTTGAAACTGAAATTTCAAAGAAAGTTGATGAAAATAATTGCTATTTAAAACGTTTTTTATTTTAAATCTCAGACTTCTTTATTTTAGGAGAAATTGCAAATTTTAAAAGTGTGATACTAAGTTTCGATAATAACATCATGAAAATTTCCAATCTGCGTTGTTTATGGCTATTAAAAAAAAATTGCTGTTCCATACATTTTGACCGCTTCGATAATACACTTTTGTAGGAAACATCAGATTTTTTTTATTACCGACGAAATATTTCAACGCAGTGGGGTCCAGCATCATGTACTGAATCCATGGTGACAGGATGTGCGTCGATGTCCCTGCCGCCCTGTATAGAAAAATGCAATTACTCATACAACGTGTCGTTTTGCATCCTCGTCAAATTTTAGGGTGTGGTGCAGAACATCAAACCGAACAACTTTCTCCATGGGACCAACATCGTATTCTGTCCCATAGAAAACTTCAATACCTACTTGACGCAAATTTAAGGGACGGCTGATTATTTTTTCGCGATTACGATGTTGGTGCCATGGAAAAAGTGATTCGGTTTGATGGTCTATACCTCACCCTTAAATTTGACGAGAATGCAAAACGACACGCTGTATAATATTACGGTCGCAGTGCTGGCGCTTATGGGAGGCCTATTTCCAGCAGTGGACGTCGTTCGGCTGAAATGAAAAATTAAATGAATGAATCCTATGACTTATATGTATATGGCGGTCTTGGGCCTCAGATATCCAAATCTTCCCGGCTACGGTACCTACTACTTGTATGTCCCGTTCTGGGTATTCATACATTAGATTATTATGGCAAATTATATTTATTTCTGTAAATTGGTTAAGAAAACACTAAGCCTAAGTGTATACGGAGACGCAGGCCGCGCCGCCGCTGGCGACACACAGAACAGCACAATAGTAATGCCAACTAGCGCTACCATTGAGAAAAAACTCATAAGTCTGGAGTCTGGTCTGGAGATATGGAATATTTTGAAATTTCCTATGCTCACATTTTTAGTCAGATGAGCTAGGTCAAGGTCAGATGAGGTCAAAAAAATCAACACTAAACGTAACGTACTAAGGCTTCGAACCTAGGAGGTATATGTTGATTTTTTTGATACAGAACATTCTACCTCATCTTACTAAAAATGTGAACATAGGTACAGCGACAAGCGCGCGTGCCGCACAGGTACGTGGTGCCTGGGTAGACCAGCACTCTAATTGCGTAACACCCTATCGATTGGAATCTGTTTGATTTTGACAGTTCAACAACATTCATTGCATTATTTACGTTGTCGAGCAGACAAATTTTTCGAACATATGAAGCAATGGATAGCAATTTCTTTCAAATTGATTCAAATGCCGATTGGTAGTGCGTTACACGCAATTAGGGTGCTGGGCCACACAGTAGTAGGTACCTAGGTACTCGTCGGGTCACTGATTTCTGCGCGCAGCCTGTGACGCAGTGAACAAGTGCGCTTGTGTTCTATCTAATCTTCTAATCTCTTGTAATCTATGCTGCCCTACTCTATATGCTGTGCTGCGTGTGCAGCCTGCGCCTTCGTATACGCTTAGGCTTACACGTCAACATTAAATTATGTTTTAAATTTAAATGAGGTCAGCGTTTCCTATCTGACTACTCTGGAGAAGGGAAGAAAGGCCGAAACAAACTCAGAGGTCACAGTCTCTTCTATAGTACAATTCATAAAGTTTTACTCCCCATCTATTGTCTGGTTCACCATGTAGTTTTATCCCCATCTATTGTCTGGTTCACCATGTAGTTTTATCCCCATCTATTGTCTGGTTCACCATGTAGTTTTATCCCCATCTATTGTCTGGTTCACCATGTAGTTTTATCCCCATCTATTGTCTGGTTCACCATGTAGTTTTACTAGTGAATCTCTGTTGTAGGTACCAAGTAATGAGTAAAGGAACCCACCGGGAAGTGTACCAGAAGTTTCGACAAGACTCTAATATGTTAGGGCTCTGGCGAGGGTTCACTCCCTACTACCTGAGGCTCACAATACACACACTTATCACGTTTTATTTACTTGAAGCATTATATCAGGCACATCGAAATAAGTCAAAAAACCCCAAACACAGAGGGTGAATAAAAATTGTTAAGAAATAATGTGAAACCAGCACCCTAATTGCGTAACATGCTATCAATCGGAATCTGAATCATTTTGAAGCAAATTACTAATTCATTGCTTCTTAGGTTCGAATAATTTGTCTGCTCGATAACGCAATGAATATTGTTGAACTGTCAATATGAAAGCGATTCTGATTGATAGTGTGTTACACAATTGTCCCGCTGAATGTCTTCTCAAATCTGTTTTTTTTACAATTCTATATTTTTGTGACGTACTCGTATGTTTTGTATCACTTCCTAGCCTGTTTTATAAAATAACGAAATAAACGAAATGATTTTATAGGCCTTGAGCTGATGATGAATACAAGAAGAAGCCGTTTTCGGCTCTCTGTCTTATCCCATTTCATTTGGGGTCATACCAATTCTTCAGCAGCTAGGCTTTCGATGCTGAGGTTCAAAATAAATCATAATTTTGTTTATTTTGCACTATTTCTTTTATTATTGCATTTATATTTAGCTGGATATGAAAATGTAAAACTAAGTGTAAGTTTCGTTGATTATTGAAATATCACAATTTTTTATTATGATTGTTACTGGTTTCATTTCTGCGAAAAAAAAACCTTGGGAGTTAAGCTTATTTTTTTGTTGTTGTGTTAGCATACATATTATAGTAAGTTAGGATAATTTGGGCAAATGAAAGGATCGTGTGGATCAGTCCTAATATTAATAGGTATAATAGGCCTTCTTTCATTATACATTATTTTAAATGTTATAATTTAACATATATTATACAATATGTTAAATTAAAAAAAAAAACGAATTTCATTTTTTCAGTACAAATCGGAAATTTCATACTTTAACCCCTATTATAATTTTTTTTCTAAGTAACCCATTACAAACTTCAATACCTACGTAATGGATTAAATACATGAAACTCATAGATACACGTAAAAGGCTAGCACCAGGGTAATAAATATCGACGTGGGCCCAGTTGTCGGCTAATGCCGTACTTGTGGGACTTCAATTAGCTACTATTGACATAGTTCACGGAGTCGCAACGATACCGCTCTCTACTCCACACAGGACTTATGTTCGTAGTCATTTTACAACATTTACAGAACTAATTAACATAAATAAATATTAGCAAAACAGTTCAATTCAATTCCAACGAGTCACTCATTTTAGATTGGTAAAAATTTAAAATAAGTAACTCGTCCTTACCTAGTGAAAACTAAATCAAGTTCTAACAGTGATTCTTTTGAAGTGAGTGCGTAATGAAGATTCCTAAAGAAACCTACTAACACAGTCATTGATGAAAGATAAATTCGAGAAGCTAAGATTGTGCTTACTAAGGAAATCAGCGAAGATGTTCAACTTGTATCAGCATATGAAAGCGAATAATGAAGGCAAAGAGCAGAAGGAGCCGGAGACGACTGGTCACGACCGGTTCTATCAGGAGCGGCCGAGGAGTAGCTACAGGAAGAAGAAACGCCGCGGCGCGTGCAGAAGGGCGCAGTCTGCAGCGGAGCTGAACCCGGAGTCCATCGCTGCAGCCAATAAACGGAACGCATTCAGGATACGATCAGTGTCCACGGACAGAGAAGAAAGTGAAGGTGAGTCTGTATAGATGACCTGATGATTTCTGATTCTCAATATTTAGATAAAATTAATTTTAGGTACGTTTAGTACCTACAGCAGTTTATTTTAACAGCAGTTTGTTTTTTTTTAGTTTCGATAAAACCTGTCCACTCAGTTCCATTTCAATGTTGCTAGAAATTCTATCTTCTAGACTTTCTTCTTCTTTCTTCTCTTCAGCGTACGATGGTCTTTTTGTAATAACGGCATATAGTTTACATTTTTACTTTCGTTCTCGCTTTCGCAAGAGGCTGGGAGGCAAGACGATGGCGAGGGATCATCGTTCGCTTGTAGCTCAAGTACTGCTTTATTTTCTTCTTAGAATAAGTCATCATTATCATCCTCCTCCCTTATCCCTTATTCTTTCTTACCCGGGGTTGGCAGCATGTCGTCCTAATTACTACACCTCTATCTTCCGTCATCTCAGTTCTCACTGCCTTTCTAGTCGTATACAGGGTTCCTGGTAATTCGACGTATATCCGTCAGGGGCTGATAAGGGGGCCAAAATGCAACAAATTGAACCCCCCATATGTATGGCCGAAACACAATCTCTGTCCGACAGTGGCTAGACAAGAGATATCCAAACCGATGGGATTGGGAGGGGAGCGCCAATTCCGTGGCCAGCACGAAGCTCTGATATCACACCACTTGATTTTTACGTTTGGGGTCATATGAAGGAATTAGTTTATGTGACCCCAATAAATTCAGTCGAAGAACTTCGACAGCGAATAATAAACGCGGCGCAACAGATGAGAACAACGTTCACATCAAGAGTGAAACCCGAAGTTAGGAAGAGAATTCGAACCTGCATTCGTAATCGAGGGGCTCATTTTGAACAAGATGTGTAAATTTTTTTATAAAATTTGACGTAAATTTTTTAATGCATTTTATTTCATACAAATACAAATGACCCTTTCTCTCCCCGCGCCGATTCAAACACATGCCATGCCACGAATTATGTATTTTAAAATTCACTTTTATACCTTTTTGGAAAGCTTACAGAATAGGCAAGTTGTTTTAGTTATTTGTACGATTAATGTCATAGTAATTTTTGTGACAAGACAACATTTTTGAAGCGTCAAATGAAAATATTAATAAGACATTATTCTTAAATCGCTCATTGTTTTAATTATTTTGTTAAATTAAGTAGTTTTAATTATGTCAATGGCTTAATTAAAGTGCCAGCTACAACATCATTTTGAATGGTACCCATTCAAATATGTATTTTTTTTTTATTTGGAATTAAATGTCAAATTTTGGGTAAATATCGAAAAACTCTTAAAATTCAAATATCTCGAAAACTATTGAATTTCGGCCATACATATGGGGGGTTCAATTTGTTGCATTTTGGTCCCCTTATCAGCCCCTGACGGATATACGTCGAATTACCAGTAACCCTGTATAAAAAAAAATAATGAATTAAACTACCCGAGGACATATTCAGCTTTCTAATCACTATCATATTATTGTTACGAGATCTATATACAGGGTTATTGGTAGAACACCAACAACCTCTTAAGGGGTCATTGTCATCATTATGAACAACTTTTACTGTGGGACCAAACCTGAAATCGCGAAAAATAATCAGCTGTTCAGTATATTATAAGTATATTATTTATCTACATCAAACTCGTCAAAATGTAGGGAGCAGCTGATTTTTTTTAAAGAAAAGTTGTTCATAATGATGAGTACAGTGACCCCTAAGAGGTTGTTAGTGTTTTACCAATAACCCTGTACACTTCTGTTAGGGAAATTAATACCAACTTAAATAGTCCTTATATTCAAATGTATAAAATTTACTTTTAAGAAGTAAAAGTCGACTTCAAAAACCTGAAACGAATAAAATAACTTTCATAAAAATTTAACAACTTCTGAAGTCGATGCCAATGCACCTCCGACTTCAGAAGCTATTAAGTTTTTTTGAAAGTTATTTTATTCGTTTTATGTTTTTGAAGTCGGTTTTTACTTTTTTATTTATTATTCCATTTTGAGTTGAATATACAACTACATAAGCTGATAAGCCCAAGACGAACGAAAAGGAGAATCATCATATTCGTTTAGAAATGCCGGAGATACAGTACATTTATGCGTATAACTTCGTACATAAGAATAATTACCTAATGTGTTATATACTACAACCTTCCTGAAAGTTTGTAGATCACGTTAGTAAAAGAGCCATCAAAATTGGATTATTAGTTTTTGAGAAAATCGCGGACATACAAGCATTCATACATACGGGTCTAATACAGAATCTCCTTTTTTGAAGTCGACTAAAAATGACTATCGACATAGAGTTTCAATTTGCTTAAGAGGATGCACTAAGGTTAGCCCGAGGCCAATTCTAACGTAGATAGTAGTATTAATGATTTTAAGTTTTATAATTCTGTGAATACATATTAGTTGAAGTCAGGAATCATATTTTGATCTAAAAACCAGATACTGACCTGCAAATCACTTAAAATGTAGAAAAATTTGAATTTCGCGGGCTACCATGGTGCTTTCATCTTAACAACCATGACTGTACAGTAATGGTACAGACAGCACATCAGGTTATAACAAACTGTCAAATTTCTTCAAATGATTTTAAACCTTAAAATATTGAGGGTTAAGTTCAAAATCGAATGAGAAAATTTATCAGTTTGTAGTAACTTGACCTGCTGCTGTGTGTGTACATAGAGCGAACTTAATGCCACAAAGCAATTAATATTTTAGAAGAGAATTCCGAGCGCGCCCCGCTGGTTGCGCAGAAGATAGACTCGTTGGCGAAGTTGCTGTTCAACAAGTCACTCATCGGCACCGGCTCAGGGAAGTCTTCACCCCTGGAACCCCCTGCATCTCCCAGGTGATCTTATAATCATTATAATCATACATCTTTATTTATTTCAACATCAAATTACACTGGTTTACATGATGCACAATAGAGAAAAGTGTCTGAGGTTGAAAGGTTTTGAGTTACAGATCACCAGACTCAATTAGATAAGACATGTTAATGTACAAACAGTTAAAGTCAAGTTAATTACATATCCCCTCATACGGTTCGTCCGTGAGTAATTTGCCTAATATTGTGCGTGGTATGGGTTCTATACCGGGAAAATATTTTTTTATTATTAACGTTGTTCCATCACTATTAAGTAATAGTAAAAAAATTACTTAATAGTGATGGAACAACGTTAATAATAAAAAAATATTTAAAATCTCACGGACCCGATTCACACCGAAACCGTATGAGCGGCTAAAGGGTGAGTTGCACGAAACCAACATTAGTTGAGACTTTAAATTGATGCTGTCACTATCATTTTTAAACTTGTAAGGGATGGCATAACTTTAAAGTCACCGTTAAACTAATGCTGGTTTCGTGCAACTCAAATGAATGAATTAATTAATGAATGAAATGCACCGATCCCAGCGTGGTTTAACCAGACTCGATCACTCGAATGAACCCAAAGATTCACACTAGCCCCTGTTGCCTCATGGATCATGGTGCAACAGAGACCATTGCATATCAAGGAGTAGACCGGGGGGCGCGGTAATCGTAGGGAAGACATGCCCTTAGGATATGGAGGGGATAAAGAGCCTATCCAGTATGCACCGTAAAATAAGCATTGGAATAGTGGAGAGATGGGTGATATAATATGGATGGGCTTTTTTACGACGTTGCTGCCATGTTGCTTCTAGTCCAGCTTCCCCGGTGAATCTTTTGGCGATTAAACTGCGTTTTCGACTCTTTTTTATGTCGCTGCTATGCTGTATTACGAGTAATCTGCCTTCTCGAATCTTTTCTTCTTCGTTCTGATGAGTTGTCAGCAGCAGAATATCCAGGACGCGGTCGGACTGTTCCTCGTTGTCCAGCTCCAACTTCAAATAATGTAATTTTCGTTTTCATTCAAAGTTCGAGCTATAGCTCGCCGCTGTTCAGTTCAGGTTGACGCGATTGTAGATATTACAGTTTTATAGTACAAAGTAATGCACACAAATCAGCACAAATAATTAATTAGATAATAAATTATATCATATTGTTGGACAACAACCTATAATTATTAACAACCTATGGCAGTTCTGCTGAACATACCTATGCCTCTTCAATCACACGCCATGTTTTAGTGGATTCTCGGTTACATCGACCCTAGGTTAAAATATCCTAAAGCATTATCCTTAGATAGGTACTATTTTACTAAAAACAGATCTTGTGCCAAATTAACCACCGCGTACGACTGTACAGGTTAACCAGAAAACGTTTGCGCTTCCGTAATCTTCGTGTTTCTGAATTTATCACCAAAACTCCGCGTCGCGCCACAGAGTAACCCCAAGCGAGGCAATGTTTGTTATGTACTTATGTACTACCGCGCTAGTAGGGTACCTACCTATCATTGCGCGTTCGTATGATCTTGACGCAGAACGTCACTTTCGCAAAACGTCATTTTCGCACAACGTCATTTTCTCAAAACATAATTTTCACACAATGTCACTTTCGCAAAACGTCATTTTCGAAGAATGTCATTCAAGCCATTTTTTTCTCAGGAGAGACCTAATGCTACACTGCAAAATCGGTTAGAAGTGTTCTCTCTGTCTGGTTACCTACTCCCGGTCTAAGATCGTCATTTTGTCACAGCGCATACTTTTCTTTTGGAAAGCTGTACTTCGGTATTTGTTTAACATGATACGCTTTTCTTTGACTGTAGAGCCGGCGATCGTTCTATGGAGAGCTCGGCTGCATTGGCTATTTGCACAGAATACTTGTCACAGTCATCGAGGTACGTATGTAATCACCACTGCCAGATACCTATGTCGCCACTACAGAGAATACATGAAGATACCTATATTGCTTTTGATCATCAAGTTTGGGGACAGTTTGCCCTGGCATCTACGTCCCATTTACTTAAGTAGGTACTGCCGGTCTATTCTGTAAAAATCTCACCGTGAAAACTTAGGTGAAGTGATCTTAAAGTGAACTGTCAATAGTGTCAACCCCTAGCATCAGGTGGAATGACGGCTCACTTCACGCTCACTTCACCCAAGTTATCACGATGAGATTTTTACAGAATATCACTACTGCTTAGTAAATGGACGTAGATGTCATTTTCTTTTCCTCCTAATATACAGGGTGTTTGGTGCATCGTTTGCCAAATTGAATTGGCCGAAAGAAGAGGTCATTTGCTATCGCTTCAGGCTCAAGTACTCATTTTTGGCCACACCGGTTTTTTTATTACAACTTTCTAATTTTTATTTTGAAAAAATCCAAAACTCAGCATTAAAGCTTAAATTAAAAAAAAGTTTTAAGTGTAGTCGTCAAATTTCATTTTTATTTACATATGTACTGTTGTATGGCTCTATCAAATTTAAAATTATTTGCCAGTTACATCTAGTTTTTTTTTAATAAATCACAAAGTTTTTGGAAAAATAAAAAATGAACTTAAAACTCAACTTTAAATAGCTATAAAAAAAAAACTAAAAGCGATCGGGATCTTCGAATTATTTTAAAAAGTTCTCTAGTCTATCCCCTTTCCAACGGTATGCAATGTGTTAAAAAACTCTTTTAATATCTTTAATAATTAGCTAAATGTGTAGTCGAGACACATCAGGCTGATATTGGATATTACGTTTAAAACACTAGTTTTCGCATAAATTACATGCTATTAGTAGATAGATACTGTTATCTCACGTCTTACGTAGTCTCTTATCTCGTTCTTACATAGGGAACTTTCCTCGAAATTGAAAAAAAAATACATTATTACAAAAATAATCATTTATTAATAAGTAATTTAATTACATACTAATCTTACAAGTCTTGTTCAAACTGTCTACCACTATTGCGTATGCACGCGCGACATCTTCGTCTTATCTCAACTGTAGTGGTGCGTAAACGCATTTCTGCTTTGATCGTCATGAAAGCCGCCTCAATGCGTTGGACTAAATCATCTCTTGTCTCAACTTCCGTGGCGTAGACGAGTTCTTTGGCCCGTCCCCAGACGTAAAAATCCAACGGAGTTAAGTCTGGAGAACGTGGAGGCCAAGGAATAGGGCCATCCCTCCCAATCCATGAGTCCGGGAATGCATCATTCAAGTACTCCCTGACGGTTATTCTCCAATGAGCGGGACAACCGTCATGTTGGAAAACAAAAGACCTGTCTTCACTGAAAATTGGCAAATCAGCTAATAATAAGGGCAACTCTGTTTGCAGAAATTCTAATTCTTGTAAGATTAGTATGTAATTAAATTACTTATTAATAAATGATTATTTTTGTAATAATGTATTTTTTTTTCAATTTCGAGGAAAGTTCCCTATGTAAGAACGAGATAAGAGACTACGTAAGACGTGAGATAACAGTATCTATCTACTAATAGCATGTAATTTATGCGAAAACTAGTGTTTTAAACGTAATATCCAATATCAGCCTGATGTGTCTCGACTACACATTTAGCTAATTATTAAAGATATTAAAAGAGTTTTTTAACACATTACATACCGTTGGAAAGGGGATAGACTAGAGAACTTTTTAAAATAATTCGAAGATCCCGATCGCTTTTAGTTTTTTTTTTATAGCTATTTAAAGTTGAGTTTTAAGTTCATTTTTTATTTTTCCAAAAACTTTGTGATTTATTAAAAAAAAACTAGATGTAACTGGCAAGTAATTTTAAATTTGATAGAGCCATACAACAGTACATATGTAAATAAAAATGAAATTTGACGACTACACTTAAAACTTTTTTTTAATTTAAGCTTTAATGCTGAGTTTTGGATTTTTTCAAAATAAAAATTAGAAAGTTGTAATAAAAAAACCGGTGTGGCCAAAAATGAGTACTTGAGCCTGAAGCGATAGCAAATGACCTCTTCTTTCGGCCAATTCAATTTGGCAAACGATGCACCAAACACCCTGTATATCCTTGTCTGCGACTTTCTAGGCAAGAGAAATAACCTTTTTTGTATTATAATTATTTAGTGCCGGTTGCAGCACGCGAGTTACTTAGTGTGTGCGCATTTTTTTTTTTTTTTTTTTTGTTTATACTCGTGCCTATGGACAAAAGTGGTATAATATATGCAGGGTGGTCCAAATAGTGACGTCAAAAAGATAAATCTGAATTCCTCAACCCAGGGGTATTCAAAAATACCCCATGTTCCGCGGTTTTTTGTAGTTTTTGGGTTATTTTTTTTTTTGTAATTATTTAGCCGCCGGTGGAAATTTAAAAATTCATATCTTTTTTTGTAGTATGTATTTTTCATATATTTTTTTGTGAATTGAAAGTAACATTCAAGACGACAATGTCGCAAAAAAAAACTGAAAAAAAACCCACTACAAAAAAAGATATGAATTTTTGAAGCTCCAAAATTTTAAAAAAAAATTGAATTTGATTTTTTTTTAAGGTACGAATTTTTGAAAACTGTAAACAATTACAAAAACAAAAATAACTCGAAAACTACAAAAAATCGTGGAACATACATGGGGTATTTTTGAATACCCCTGGGTACGAGAAATTCAGATTTTTCTTTTTGACGTCACTTGGACCACCTTTATAAATAAAAATGAATGGCTAAATGTGTTGCTAAGCGCAAAACTCCAGAACGGTTGGGCCCATTCGGCAATTTTTTTTTTTAAATATTTGTTGAAGTCCGAGGAAGATTCATATGAAGAGAAAAAGTGGGGAAATTTCATAGAAAAACGTAAAAACCACATTTTACTTTTTCCCATACAAACGGTTCTTAGCTATCAATTCTAGAGATGGCAATCTGATGTTGTAATAAAAACTATTTGAATGCTTCCGTTGCTACGTCTCGATGCGGCGTTCGTGCGAGGTGGTCGTATTTTAATTACTCAAACCGCGCGCGTGGCTATTTCGTTGTTGTTATTACCTGCCTGCGCGCAGTCGCGGTAGCTATACCCATCGTGTATGTATATACAGTTGGGTTGACTCGCTGCGCGCAATCACTAACGATGTACCTTCGGTTTTTGCTTTTAATTTTACGCGATGAATGAAATTAAGGAAGATCATGTGTATGCGCCTTGTGATGCGACTATTATGCCGAGTAGCAGTCCGTGGAGTGATCGAGATTTAGAAGGGACTCAATTCCAAGAGGAAGATATTATTCAAATGGAGGCCGAAACTAGGTCGGAGAAGAGGAAAGAAGTTGAGGATGATAGCGAATGGATACAGGTAAAATCAAAAGAAAAAAAGAAGTACAAACTTCAGATAGATAAAATAGAGATATACATATCACACAGTGAACAATTGCCCAAACAATTTGCTTTGGCCAGACTCCTTAAAGATAGCGGCATTACGGATATTCTAAGGGTAAAATATATTAACCCATACAAAGTCCGCCTCGATATGCAGAATGAAATCAGCGCAGAGAGATTAGAAAACTGTAAACAATTTCTTGACAAAGGCTGGCGTATACAACGAGCGATGGAAAAAAGTCTATCATATGGCGTTATTAGAGATGTGGATTTGGATTTAACCGACGAGGAGATACGAAATACAATTGCGTGCCCTAAACCAGCTGAACTAGTTTCAATATTTCGACTTAACCGACGTAATTCGAAAGAAGGCTGGACACGAAGTGAAGCAGTTCGCTTATGTTTTAAGGGCTCCTTTTTACCACCATATATATCTGTAGATGGTTTGAGAATAAAAGTGGATTCATACATCTTTCCGGTATCACAGTGTACGCAGTGCTGGAAGTTGGGTCATCCTACTAAAAAGTGTACATCTAGCAAAGTCGTGTGTCCGAAGTGCGGAGAAAACCATACTAACTGTGATACTACGTCATTTAAATGTGTCAACTGTGATGGTGCACACATGGCTTTGTACAAAGGTTGCCCTGTATTCCTCAAAGAAAAAAGATTACGAGACATTATGGCGGAGTTCAATTGCACGTATAGAAAGGCCCTCACTATTTATGTAGCACCAAGTTCACCAACAGTTGTCGCCCCTAAGATATCTTCTATCAATCTGCTCTCTGCGTTAGAGTCTAAGCCTCTGCTTGTTGAAGATACAACATCGTCGCCCCGTGAGTCTGTACCCTATGTTGATAACATAACGATAAAAGCACAAATACACAAAGGGGAACAAGTCAAACAAGCCTTCCAATCATCGTCCAAAAGACAAGGGAAACGTAAGGTTGTTGCGTCTAATCGAGGTGAATATGATTTTCCTTTAAATCCAGGGCCACAGGATACCAATAAACCAGAGGTGTTTGTTGAGGAAGTTAAAGAAAATAGAGAAAGAGAAGTGAAGTTTGGAGAATTAATTAAAAGACTGAAGGAAATAATATTTTTGAAAAATACATCTATTTTAACTAAGGTTACAAGTATTGTAAAGTGTTGCGTCGAATGGTTAATTTTAGTTGTGGTAGATAATATTTCAGATTGGCCTATAATAAAACAGACATTAGAATTTTTTTTTTGTAAATCATGAATTATAACAGGAAAAATGTAAAATTGACTATTCTCCAATGGAACGCACAGAGCTTAAGGCCGAAGTTAGTTACATTTGAAAATATTTTGTCTCAGGAGAAAGTCCACATTGCCGCCGTTAGTGAAACCTGGTTAGAGCCTGATAGCCGTCTGAATTTGACAAATTATAATATTTACCGTAAAGATAGGGATGATGGTTATGGTGGGGTTGCTATCTTTGTACATAAGTCGATTCATTCATGTATCTGTGACGTACAAACCACAAACCAGGGTATTGAATTTTTGTGTGTTAAAGTATTCAATTGTAGTGAAATCGAACATATTATTGCTGTGTATTGTGCACCATCTGTGCGTACCAGCCAGCAAGATTGGGACTCAGTTTTTTCTTTATTTAAAAAAAAAAGTCTTGTTTTAGGGGATTTTAACGGGCACCACACCAATTGGTCTCACAAGACCGATTTAAGAGGATCTCAAATTTGTGATGCTATTTTAGATAACGGCTTTGTAACCCTGAATGATGGCAAGTCCACCCGTGTTAGGTTAGTTAATAACCAACTTCAACAGTCCGCGCCCGATATAACGTTAGTTTCCTCCGATTTAGCGTTGATATTTAGCTGGTACATTATGAATGAAACCCTTGGAAGTGATCACTTAATGATTAAAATAACGACCAATTTCAATGTTGTACCTAGAAATTCTTATCGACGGAATTTTAAAAATGCGGATTGGGATGGTTACAAAAGCTTACTTGAAAAATTATTTATTAACTTTGAGCAGTCAGGCAATCTGCAAGCCGACTACAATAATTTTGTTGATTGTATAAATTTAGCAGCAGAAGTTCATATTCCTTATATAAAATTTAACATGGACCCTGATAGCGTCTTTATTCCCAAACCCTACTGGAATCCAGACCTATCCAAATCAGTTGCAAAACGTAGATTAGCCCTTACAACCTTTAGACGTAATCCTACACCGAATAATCTATCGCTTCTTAATAAAAAAATATGTGAATCACAAAAGTTAGTGCGCAAAGCAAGGGATAAAGGGTGGAAAGATTTATGCACATCATTGGACCGAACAACTTCTCAAAGTCAGATGTGGCATAAAATGAAATGGTTTAAAGGTCGTAGAAGTGCTAGACAACATGTTGATGGCGAGAGAGCCAATAATTTACTTCGTAACCTAGCTCCCGATTACGCATCTCCGCACGACCTATCGTTTGTTGCTAATAATTCAAAGTTAGAGACACCAATCACGAAACAAGAACTTAATTGTTGTATTCGCGCTAAGGACACTACACCCGGGTGTGACAATATTTCGTACTCAATGATTAAATATCTTCCTGAGAACGGCAAATCTATTTTGTTATCGCTGTATAATGGTTCTCTGTCAACTGGTTTTGTACCCTATCAGTGGCGTGACATCGGCGTTATTCCAATACCTAAGCCTGGGCGCGACCCGCAGTCTCAGTCTTCACTCAGACCGATATCAATGTTGTCGTGTTTATGTAAAATATTCCATAGTATTCTGAATAATAGAATAGAATGGTTCATAGAAAAAAATAACAAATTATCGCCATACACTACGGGGTTTAGAAAAAGTCGTTCTACAATGGACAATCTGGTTAATTTAATCTCTCATATTCAAACTGGTTTTACAGAAAATAAAACAACAATAGGATGCTTTTTGGATATAGATAATGCATATAATAACGTAAATATAATTTCACTAATGCAAAAACTGGACCTAATTGGGGTGGGATCTAAAATATGTCAATATTTATGGTATTTTTTAAAAGAAAGAAAGTTAAAGGTTTTAATTGATAATGTTTACATGTGTCGAACTACCGGCCGGGGCTTGGCCCAAGGTGACCCTTTGTCGCCGTTGCTTTTTAACATAGTAGCTTCAAGTATCTGTGCAAATATTATGAGCAGCGGAGTTTTGATATCCCAGTACGCGGACGATTTTGTTCTTTATTCAGTAAGTAAGAACATACAAGAAGGTGTATATCTTTTACAAAATTCATCAGACATTTTAGTTAAATTGCTTACAAACATAGGCTTAGAAATTTCATCTTCAAAGAGTATGCATTTTTAAGAGAGGGTATAAAAGGGAATGTATTCAACTATTAATAAATGAAACAGCGCTTGAAGTAGTAGATAATATTAAGTACTTAGGGCTCTGGTTAGACCGCTCGCTTAGATGGAAAAAGCATATTGGAGAACTAGCCGGAAAATGTCTAAAATCTTTAAGAATCTTTCAAGTTCTCGCTGGGTCTGGGTGGGGCATACATCCATATTACTTGAGACTATTATATGTTTCTATTATTCGTTCGAGACTCACTATGGCAACTTTTTATATGATAGCGGGTACAAGAGCAACTTAGTCAAATTGGACAGAATACAAAATCAGTGTATGCGCGTTATTGGAGGTTTTGTGAGGACTACTGCAATACACGTAATGGAGTGTGAGCTTCACCTTCAACCTCTATATGTACGCAGGTACTTTTTAGCCGGCAAATATTGGTTGAAGGTGAATTCGTTCCGGGGCAACAAAATATTTCCAATGATAAACAATCTCGCTGAGTCATGTCAGAGTTTATATTGGAGGCGTAAAAAGAAACCACTATTAGTGACGGTACATGAGTTTCTTATTGACTACCCTATACTTTCATCGCAGCAATTAGATAGATTTTCTTTGAACACATGGGTGAGCAGTGTGGACCTATCCAGCGTAG
Source organism: Cosmia pyralina (assembly GCA_946251885.1). Taxonomy (NCBI): domain Eukaryota; kingdom Metazoa; phylum Arthropoda; class Insecta; order Lepidoptera; family Noctuidae; genus Cosmia; species Cosmia pyralina. The sequence continues at coordinate 4,507,430 of OX276359.1, read as the reverse complement.
TAAAACCTTGTATAGATGTTATAGACAAACCGAAACATCAGTATATATGTAGCAACATACATGAAATTTGTGATCAGTATCTAAATGCTAATTATTTACATTTTTACTCAATCTATACTGATGGATCACAGGAAGGTAACGAGTCGGGATGGGCTATTTTTGATCCACAAACGAAGGCATCTATAAAATTTAGATCAAGTGTAAAAATTTCAATAATGTACGTTGAACTACTAGCGATCTCAGAGGCTATTTCATACATTCAGTCATTCGAATCAGGAAATTATGTAATATTGACTGATTCTAGGAGTGCTCTGCAACACCTGGCTCGATGCACCTCGAATTGTCGAGGTGCTCCGATAGCCTATACAATTTTAGATTCTATTGGTAAGATCCAAGACAAAGGAATTGTTCTTCAATGGGTACCGTCCCATATTGGCTTGTATGGAAATGAAGAAGTAGATCGTTTAGCAAAAGAGGCTATCACAGACGGAATATTTGTTGAATGTTTTCCTTTATTTAGTGACCTCTTGTATCGAGTTCGCGACCAGTGTTTAGAATTATGGAAAGAATACTTTGATGAGAGGTCGCTAAGCAAGGGAATTTGGTACAGAACCATTCAACATAGCCTGTCCAGATTTCCTTGGTTTGTGGGTACAGATATGCATAGAAGTGAGATTGTGACTGCTTTCAGACTACGTTCGGGACATATTCCGTTGAATAGCTTCACCTTTTTAATGAAAAAGACTGATTCGCCCAATTGTTCTGAGTGTGATAAGGTAGAGGATACCACTCATATTCTAGCGGAATGTGTCCGGAACGAGGTTGAGAGGAGTAACTATTTCATAGAATATGGTTTTAATTTTATTAATGTTGGCATGTATAATAGTATATTGGCTGCTCCCTTGTCCAGGTCAGCAAAAAAATTATATAAAATTGTACATCTAGGTATTAAGCGTCGATAAACATAGAATGCCCCTATGAGGGTGACATGGTCATACTGATCAAACCCTCTATAAATTAATAAAGATATAAAAAAAAAAAAAATGCTTCCGTAGATTTGACACTTTCTCTTTCTACGACATACAGTTTGATTTAGACAGATAAAGGAAAGGATGTCTGTCGGGTCAGCTAGTTATAAATAAGGTGGACTTGCTCAGTCATCCTTTTGGTTCACAGAAACAACCACATATTATAGGCACATTTTATTTTTTTGTCATGTTTCGACGCGCTTACAGTTATTTAGTAATATGCTTAAGATATCCTTGTTTTAGAGAATTCATTCTGATCAATAAAATTCTTGATACCTACTGAAATACTAAAACAATTACAGATACGATTTGCTGTCGGCACTGGGTTCGATTGGCTGCCGACTCAACAAACACTGGTTCGCCATACACGACAACTCTATCAAGACCGATAGACTTCTGACGTTGGTATGTTACTTGTTATATAATTATCCTTTTTCTTTACATAACAGAAGGAAAAATACTCGATTAGGTATATAATATTTTCCAGCATAGATAGGTAAGTGGCGTTCTTAGCTGCGTGATTCAATTATAGGCCAATTTACTATAGGTACGAGTGAGTATGTAGGTGATCCCTACACTTACTGATATGATATCAGGTCGACTCTATTGGGATGATGAAATAAAACCGACCGCCTTGAATGTTCGTTAAACACAGATTTATTTAAATATATTTTTACATATTTTTCGCAATAATAGGGGCAAATGCTGTGTGTGCAGAATGCACGGCGCGTAAATCAGTAGAGTAATGTACGGTTCCGTACAGAATATCAACATAATAGCCCTTTATTTCAGATACCACTGACTTCCAAATGCCCGATCGAGCAAGGCGAACGGTCACAGACTCTGATTATGGAGCTATTTCGGGCTCTCCACCATCCATACATTTATCCCGTCTTAGATCTAGAGCTATGCAATGGCCATGCTCTCACGGTCTTACCATTTAACGCTAGAGGGAGCTTAAAGGATCTAATTTATAAGGTAGGTAACTAAAATAATTATAATTTCGTCGTTGATTTTAGAATTATTTATAGCATGTTACCCATGAACAATACAAGCCAATATACCTACTTACTGCCACTTTTTTAACCCAGGTTATTTCAATAAAACCATGACTGTTAAACCTATTACAATGTTAAAATATTGCAGAGTACATGGAACGACGAGTACATGCGTAAGTACGGTTCGACGGGCACTGGCCTCCCAGCGTGGCAAGTCGCAAGGTTCGGTCGTCAAATGTTAGAAGGACTGCTTTTCCTAAAGGAAAAAGGATTTCCACCATTTCGTCACTTGCATTCAGGGAATGTGGTCGTACAGAATGGCGTCGCACGGTGAGTAGAAGTTGGCCCAGTTGGGCGCCACTAGTGAATAATGGCGCCCAAGTGGGACCTATTTTTTTTTATATTAGCCTACACTATCCCACAGCTGAGCAAATGCCTCCCCTAAATCCTACCAAGCACCAGGGCCACTTCGATCCAACTAATAACTGATATATATGTATAAATATTATACTATAATACTGTCTAAAATACGTTAGTTGGAGTAACACATTACAAATAGGAAAGTCAAAACGACTATTGACTTCGACTATCGACTTCGTAATTGCCTAATAATATACATGTGTATGTATACATATGTATAATAACTAATAACCTGTTATTATTTAAATTTAACTGTGCTGTGCTGTGTGTGTGCTGTGTGACTTGGATCTGGGTCTGTAATGTTGTGCATGGTTTTGCCAAATAAATAAATAAACATTTAAAGCAATACGGGCAAGTACCTATATGTTTTATTTAAAAGTGCATTATGAAATCTCAGGATATGCGGTTTGGAGAACACACTGATTGGCGCGCAACCGCGGTGTCCGATAGCTCTGGCCGCTCAGTTGGAACACGTGGAGGCGTTGTCACTGGGACACCTCCTGTTCGAGATGTGTGCCGGCGCCGAGATCGACCTGTCATTATTGCCTGATTTGTTGCCAAATTATCCTAATGTGAGTAAATCTTGATTTCTTGTCTCGTACCTTTAATCCCTCCTTATGTACGGCCGCTAAATCGCTATTCAGTGAATCTCTTAGTAATAATGATGTTCTTCAGATAGAGTTTCGGTAGCACCGGCCAATATAATGCACAAGTGTGTGCGCAGATACAGTGCACTCTCTCTTCCCTCATTCTCATAGTTGGAGAGAGATCAGGCGCAGTAGGTACTGACGGCTTTGCGTGCTCTACGAGGCACGGAGCTGGTATCAACTGTCAACATCTCTACCAGGATTTGTGCCCGGCATTGGTCTGCTGTTATTGTTCAACATAACTGGCGAAATGTGGGTCTCCTGCCTACCCTTATAGGCTCGCGTTTGACCACGACGATGGAACACACATTACTTTATTATGTTATTTATGTAAACGCAGGTGGTGGAGATCATTGAGCAGATCTTCGGTCCTCGCACCCCTAGCCTGCATGAGCTCTTGCTGTGCGAGCTCTTCAGGAAGATTGACCTCCGTGAAATGAAAGGATCTTGTCTCCCGGTAATCAGCTTGAATAATATCTGATTTAATTAATTATACAGGCTGGCGGGGACATCGACGCACAACTTGTTACCATGGAGTTAGTACATGATTGTGGACCCCCTGCGTTGATTTTTTTTTGTAATAACCGACAAAAACGAAAAATTTCAACACAAGGCGCGTTGACATTTTTGTCCTTTGGAAGAACAATGGTAATTGGTAACCATTATGATGTCATTTGATGCAGACTGACTTAGTCTATATTTTAAGTAAAAAAAAAAAATTAGGGTTATATCGCTTTAGATTCGGAAATAATTGTATTTTTGTTTTTTAATAGCGTAATAAAAACAAGATTACACATTTTGTTTTCAAACTATAGAAAACTAAGGGTGGGTTGCACTAAGAGTTTCCGTCAAAGTTAAAATTACCATAGAATGACTACCTGCTGTTGCACCGTCATGTCAAATGTAAAAGATAAAGTTCGGAGCAGGGGCATAACATTCGACGCATCGGACAGAAGTGACAGATATTTAACAATAACTTTAACCAGCGAAGCGTGGGCGGTTAAGGTTACAGTTAAAGTTTATGACATCAGCTAACAAATTGTCAAATGGGTTAACCCATTTTTTGTATAAATACCTAATAACTTTAACAAGCGTGGGTTGCACCATCTTACTTTAACTATTACAAACATCGAACTGAAGGTGAGATGTTTGTTATAGTTAAATTAAGAATGTGCAACCCAGCCTTAGTAATTTAGAGTTCTAAAACAAAATGTGTAATCTAGCCTGGTCTATCCACTATAGGAAACAGTCATTAGTTTACTATCAGTTCATAGAAATATTTTGTGTACAGTGGACTGCATCAATTCGGTATAAAATAACAGCAGTTGTATTCAAATTTTAATACAACTGGGGTACCCAATTGATGCAGCCCACTGTACAAGCCGTGTATTAGTATAAGTGGCTAGGCGCCCCGTCGCGTCGCGCGCCAACAAAAAATGTTCGGGGACAATCTTGGCGAGGTCGCACGGGGAGCGGGACGCGACAGTGGTTAAGCGAGAAAATCGTTGATCATTTCCTCGTCAGCGGTGAGACAGGTGCCTAAGTGCTACATGTATGTGTCAGAACTTCAGCCAGCGCCTGTCGCGCTCGTGCTTGTCGCTGCTGGGCGAGGTGGCGCGGCGCACGCGCACAGGATCTCCGCGCGCGCCCCGCCGCTCCGTGCCCGTCTCGCCCGCCACGCCCACGCACAGGAGGTAAGCGAATACAAAATGTTATGTTTAATCGCATAAAGCCCGTCTTTCGGAAGAAGTCTCGCAGACTCGTCGCCACAGCCATGCAACGGAATGTTGCTAACCTCGTAACTATTTTTGCATACCTACCCATCCGTATCTCATATCTTACAGTCGGACTTTTAATTAGCTGCAGTAAAATGACAGTAAGGTCCTCAGCACACCTCCGCCGCGAAACCATAGCAGTGAAACCGCAGTACTCGTAGTTCAATTCAACTGACTCGTATGATTTTCTGCGACTCGAGTAGCGGAAAAGGTTTTTCGCGACGAGTTACGAAAACAGATTCAGTCGTTTATCAAATATGGTGACGTGGATAGTGATGGTGATTTCCCTCTGATATAGTCATCCAATGCTAGAACAAGGCCTATATTTCCTGGATCTTCAGCAGCTATCGTTGATACCTATTATTTATTTTTCTCCTGTCTCCGTTTTGAGAAAATAATTCCGCTGGAAGAACATTCCCCCGCGCGGAAAGTATTTATCGCAAATATCTCAAAAATGGCTGGACACACAAATTTAAAATTATCGCACACATTTACACGACGGCATACACTAAAGGTCTACTGAACTGAAATCATAAAATTCGACACTTTTCCGCTGGCAGTAGGCACACGTCACGTTCCTTAGGACAGCTTTGCAGTTAGTAATTCATGAACCTTTATTAAGGCATTTGTTTCAGGAGGCATTTCCCCACAGACCAAGACTTCACCGAAGAGTGGCAGTGGTGATTAACTCATTTGGAAGAACTGATTTAAATGAATAAATCGCATACCTACGATTTGTATTTGATTTTATCCTCTACAGTCTACACTAACCTACATACTTCGTTTGGAGTGGTCTATATCGTGTGCATGTGGATTGAGTGCTCCTTTTTAAAAGTTAACGGGGGGTTATCCGAATTTTCCTGTTTTAGAATCAATTTTAAATGGTCAAATTATTGTATTAAGGTCCTGAAAAAAATATATGCCATAGATACATCCTTGCTTTAGGGAAATTAACGGTTCAAAACACGATACATAGGTTGTAATTTCCTCGATGAAAAAAAAAATCCGAAACATGGTCGATTTTAAAACCATTTTCCGTTTCATTTCCTAATTACAGCATAAAATTATAAGAAAATTGCATGTACGGTCAGCAACAGAAGTCGGTTAACACTCCTACTTTTTGACATCATCTAAATTAACACAAAATGATTCGATAAACTGCATTTTTTATTAACTGTTAAGAGTTAACGTTCTTAAAATGTTAAGTACTTCTGTTCCGATTTGAATTAAATATTTCGCTTAATAATTAAGATTAAAAAACTACAAGTGTTAATCGACTTTTGTTGCTGACTGTACCATGAGGCCAAGGCGAAATCGAATTTCGGAGGGAATTTAACGGTTGGATTTTTGAGTTTAACAGATTTTTTAAAAATAAATTCAAAATTAGTGAATCTAATCTAATTAGTGGGCTAAATCGGCTCGCGCTCAGAGTCCTGCGGGACGTCATCCAGGATGGACCTGTGACAACATTTTTAAAATTCGCGCTCCCTGCAGAGAAAAAAAAAAAAATTCAAATTCAAAAAAAATCAAATAAAAGAAGAACACATTAGAATAGATATCGACAGCTCAGAAAAAATATCTCGTAATTATATTATTTTGTAACGAAAGAAATTAAATTTCTATTAAAATTAACTTTTGCGTGACTTTTTGATACCCAGTAGAACCGTTGCAATTTTAAACTTTCACCTTACTACCGCAAAATCATGTTTACGAGTATCTCTAACTAGCTTCTGCCCGCGACTTCGTTCACAATATACTAAAACAACAGCCACATTTTATAAAACTTTCCTGTACAGTACGTTTGTAGTTGTGGTCTCAGCAGCCAAAATATACCCAGAGCCGTCCGTTTGAGAAGCAGCTCGTCCTGAGGTGGAAACCCGCAGCTTTCAGTAGCAATTTCTCATTGCTTGCGAAGTTTTTCGTTTTTAGTGAATAAATAAAGCCTGTTCGTGCCGTTCCTGCTTATAATACCTAATGGCACAACCCTGAACACTGAGTGATTCTTACAGATTATTCCTGACGAACCCGGCTATCGCTAAGAAATATAACAGTAGATTGTACACACGGGATTTCTCATTAATACTGGTGCCGATTCTGTTGTACTCCGAACTAAACTAACTAAACTATCACTAAAATTCCTTACTTTTTGCTATGAGAATCTTAGAGCTATTCTGGCAAAAAAAACCTCTAAATTTAATAACAATTTTGACACAACTAAAATCGAGTTTGACAATCGTGACTCCGCGTGGTATAGTGCCTGTAGTATATTTGACCTGGCTGTTTTTTGCTGGTTGGTGGCTTTAATTGGAACTAACGAAATCACTATGAAGTGACCGGCTTGTCATATTTTGTTCACCGACATCGCTGTCGTTACCGGGTCAAATGTCTTTTAGAGCTGGAGGGGCACAGGGAGGGGGCAGCTTCAACTTGTTTTATATGGAATGTAGGTACCTTTTTTTTTGATACCTTTTTTTTTTGGTACTTTTTTTTTTGGTGCCTACATGTTGAGTCATAGGGGTTCATGAGTTTTATAAAGGGGGGCCAAATTTTCATTATTTTTGCGATAGGACTTACCGTTTTCGAGATATATGCAAAAGAAAAGAAAAAATACACTACTGTTTATTGCATCCGAAGTCAAGGTCTCGGTGTGAATTTTAGTTCATATCAACTAATTTTATTCCACACCTTTTTAATCGCGATTAAACATAGTCTGATTTAGTTTGACAATTAAAATTTTAGGTGAAAACCATGTGAAAACAGTCAAATTCAGAATAGCAAAATTGCCATTTTCACTAAACTAATAACTCCGTACAATCTTAGTCCTGTCAAACTAAAATATAGTTAAGTTTTGTCACTTTAGTCAATTTCAGAATGGGAAATCGTCGTTTGACAGGAATAAACTAAATTTTAGTGATTTTTAGTCTAGTTTAGTGGCATTTGTGACAAGAGAATCGGCACCACTGTCAGCTTTACATATTTATTTTTAAGATATTGTATGTGAGTCAAATGCACCCTCTAAATATGTCTTTGTAAACAGATTTTATACATTTTTAGGCCCATTTTTGTACAATAAACTAAATAGGAAATTAAGTATCTATTAATTAAATAATTACGACTGTAAAAAGATTATTTTGCAATTTTTACTTAGTATATCCTACAGTGAGACAGAGGATTTACTCGTTGTCTGTAAATAAAACATGTTTAGTATTTGAAGTTAATATTAGTTTTAATTAGTCTCCGTTGTTAATTTTATATTCTAAAATTCTATGCACCTTTCTAGCCTGAAACACAGGTTCTACCTAGTTCAGGCAAATGAGCAAGTGTGTCCTCTAAATGTTTTAAGTTAAATGTTATTGTAAATCTGCACCATTTATCTAAATAAACGATATATTATTATTATATTAATATAAATGACCCGGCTTAAGAAGTTTCTGATTTGCCCCCCCTGGGCCAAAAGCTGGGTACGCCTATGGGATTGGTCTATATCCCGCAGAGGACTGATATATATTATAGGCTGATGATGATGACTACCCTGTACCTACTTCAAAGATAGGTATTCGAAAATAGTATATCGAACGCAGTTTTCATCGATTTTTGACAATCCGAAATTTTTACGTTTCCTTCGCACATTACTTAAATATGCTTTAATAAAAAAAAATACAAAATTGACAAAATGTCGCATTGTCAATTATATTAATGAAGTCGGTTAAATAAGGCTCGGATTATCTTCTGAGCTATCTGGCCACGTTAGTGGAAAATGGCTCCTAAGAAACCGAAGCGTTTTTTTAACAAGATAGTGTGTAACGTACAATTAAATACACTTTATTTTCCATATTTTTTTTTATTAGTTTGCTTTACTTACATACATATTAAGCTCTCGTCAAACTTAGGCGAAAGGCGCGCGGGGTGCGGGACGAAATTCGCTCACGCCTTTTGTGTCAACTAACTCGTATAGAGGTGTTCAAAGCTTCAAACTAGCGGGAATAGTCGCATGACTTCCTAATCATTGAAATAATTGACGCGTGCACTAGCACCCCGCGTGCTATCCGCCTCAGTTTGAACAGTCCTTTACAAATAGATTGTTATGGTAAAAGTCTCTATTTGAGAGTTACAAAAGTGAAAACTGCTAGTAAAAACATTATTTAACAAAAATACTTGAGTATTATAAAAACGTCCATTCAAATAGTTAGAGATAAACAGTTCTAAAAATGAACGCCCCTCCACAAACGTGATTATTTCAATGTGTGAGAGGAAATATTAATTGCAACTCTGTGTGCGTGCTGTGACTTTACTGTCAACATGGATTCGTCGCCGCACTTAGAGGTCAACTAATCGTACGGTCAGGCCAGGTACTAGCATTTTATGGCGTGGAGCGTGCGCTTTGTATGGAACGACACGTACGCTCTGTCGCGCGTTCGTGTCATTTATACACTAGTTGGCTGACAAATTTGGCTGTTTGACGTTTGTGTATATTTCTAGGTACGTATGTTAGTACGTAAGGTATTTAGTAACCGACTTCAAAAAGGAGGAGGTTCTCAATTCGTCGGAACCTTTTTTATGTATGTTCCCCGATTACTCGAAGAGGGCTGGACCGATTTGGATCTTTTTTGTTTTATTCGATAGGGTATACATCAAAGTTGGTCCCATATGAAATTGATTAAATTTGCTTGGGTAGTTTTTGAGTTAGCTTCAATAATACGTATTTTTTCCCCACTTTTATATGGATGATGTTCTTGTTTGTTTTGCAGGTAGTGGTATTAGAATTTGTGTGGGGTAGGTACCACAACTAAAAAGTGAAAAATAAAAACTTTTTTACAAAAAAATACAACCAACTTCCAAAAACAACACTACAAAGTGAAAAATAACTTTAATTTCAACAATACATTTAGCCAGACACCGACTTCCGAAATTAAAGTTATTTTTCACTTTGTAGAGTTGTTTTTGGAAGTCGGTTGTATTTTTTTGTAAAAAAGTTTTTTAGTTTAGTTGTTGACTGTACTCGCCGGTGACTGAGCAACCAATTATGTGTATAGCTTCTGTACACCTTCTTTGCATGTGAGTGTAGGTAACCGTTGGGGCGTTCATTTTTAGAATGGTTTATCTCTAGATACCTACATAACAAAACTAAAGAAAAACAAGATGGTAGGTACTATATAATCCGCACAGCGCAAAAGCACTTGAATATTTACGTGTGTTATGTTGAGTAGGCCCACCAAATAAAAAAAAATTAGGAGAGTAATTAGTGTAATAACTGTTACATAACTGTTAAATTCAGTCATCTGCTATCAATCCCCAATGAACATAGACAAAATAATATGTGCCTACCAAAATGTAACTGAGTGACAAAGACACCAAAATGGCGGCTTGACGTAGGTTCTGCAAAATGTAATAGTGCCACAAACTTAACCGATAGTGTAACTAACAAACACTGACCAGTATCTTATCGATCTGCTTGTGGTAATACAAAATAAACGTGACTTATATAATGTCATTCTAATGTTCCTGAATGACATAAAAGAGCTTAATAGCGGCTGAAAAACAACCCACCTACCTATTGACCTTTAAAACAAGCCCCTGACAAAGGAGGAAACAGTAATGGGCTATATCACCGAGCGTTCGGTGTTCCCGTGACTAAAAAAATAACTGAACAAACTGAAACTATGAAAAGTGACAAGGTCTGAATAATTATTTTTCGCCTGGCCACAGAGGCTTGTGGGAGGGACTGTACCTCCTCTAACATGTAATCCACTGGACTTGGAAATGTGTCCTGCCAAGGGAACATCAAACGTAACCGAATTGCTGTCGGTTTCACAATTTGAGGCTTGAGATAGTGTTACGTACTCTGGAGCTGCATTACGTCGTCCATCTGTCTTGGGCTTATTGGTACACGTGACCGACGACGGTTCGCGACCGACGTCACACGACGTTTCACCGGTTACACTATTTCAAGGGATCTAACATGTAAATTCGATGCTTGAGTTACGTGGTTTGATCCGGTGTCACTCAAAATGTTTTTCGTTCCACCGTTATTCGCAACAACATCATTCAGTGCGGTGGATTTCTTGATAGAGAATTTGTGATCAAACTTTTTTGCACCAGCTACGTCGCAACAACCTCATTCATTATTCGCATGTACAGGACGCCAGCACATCAAGCTACTACAATCTGTAAAATTTCTTTAATAGATTTTCATCTTTATCGCTAAAGCATATTACGTTCAAGGTTGATTGGGAAAATTTGACAGTTTCAGGTGGCTTGACCTGCTGGCGTCTGTACATAAGTAGTAGATCCATTTCAAGCCTTAGGCAGAGATAAATAGGCGTTGGGTACATAACACGATTAAGCTTGATTTACACATGCTTGTACCGTTGTTTGATGCGTTGGTTCAAGCATTGCACGCACCTAATTTGCACTGTCTACAGAACTCCCAAGAAGTCGGTCTGCACTGACCCTTATATTGTTTGTCCGCTGCCACGTCAACGGGACGTCAACGAGAAACGAAAAATGGCAATTTTGCAATTCTGAATTTGATGGTTTTCACCTTCGATCAATAATAGTACTAGATTCCCGATAAGCGCTTCAAAAACGGCCCGAAAAATAAAAACACAAATACTTTTGTGGTCTTATTTCAAACATCGACTGTTCGGGAACAGGGAAATGCATGGAGTAGTATTGTTACTTTATATGTTGTTTTTGTTTGTAGATTTCCTAGTGACCCATTTCGCAATGCAGAATGGGTATCTATTGTCGCGAAAGAAAGAGGAGAAGAAATATATAAACCTTGTAAAAATTCAACAATTTGTTTTAATATTTTTATTAAAATAATTAATTATCAAATTAATAATCAAAATTAAAATAACTATTGTACTAATTTACTCCTTCTACTTTTAAAAATCGGTCAAAAATATTTGCTACCATATAAAACGAACCTTGGCCTAAAAAATATATTATTATTCTGCTACTCTACATCTTTCAATACTTACTGTGTTCTGAGCATTGAAATGTAAATACCAAGAACTATGTCTAGTTCCAAAATAGAGTAAGCACAAAATTTTCAACAAAATGTTTTTAACCTTATTGCTTAAGTTTTAAGTACACTTTAGAATAAATATTTTTGTACTTATTATAAAAATGACCTATTATTTTCAAGCGACATTTTTAATTTATTGCTTTTACCTTTCTCCGATGATAGAAGGACTTAAATATAAATATTTTGCAATCGTAATTAAACTTTATGTTTGATTGTTAAGGTTTATAATGAATTGAAGTTGTAAATATTATAAAACTTTTTTCTATATTTCGTAGTAACAAATGTAAATGTTTATGTGTGTGTAAACGTGGCCACTACAGCGACTTATTTTTGTTCCTGATCCTGTATCTAGTGCTATTATTGATCGAAGGTTTTCACCTAAAATTTTGATTTTGATTTTTTGATTTTTAAGACTATTTTTAATCACGATTGAAAAGGTGTGGAATAAAATTAGTTGTCATAAACTATAATTCACCACCTTGACTTCGGATTCAAAAACAGTACTTGGGCTGTTTTTAAATTTAGAGAAACATTTTTACAGAATAGCTTTAAGATTCTCACAGCACCATTGTTAAACAAGACTGGTTAAATAACCTTTGTTTATGAAATAAGACTAACACGTTACTTCACTCAACGCTCACCATTGCGGAACCCTACGTTTTTTTAACAAAAATTTTTATTTAAATTTTTGCTTTTTTATCTATGGCTTTATCATATCTAATTATTATTTTTTAGTGTCTCGCTTGTATCTTTTTAAACACGGTACTTGTGCCTAACAATTACATTTGGCCTGTTGCTTTATAATACGCTTTGTTGAGTTGTTCAAGGAATATAAATATAAGGATGGTGATGGGCCCGAGTTTCGCGTACGTCGGCAACATACCGCTCCACAATGCGAGAACACCTTCGTTCCTGATAATACTGGTCAGTACTTGAATTTGGCCTGTTCCTTTTTCGGCGTTTTGTACTCTGAAACAGGCAGATTAAATATTAGGTAAGTGCTTAGGTACATGCCAGCACATCAAGCTACCCCAATCTGTCAAATTTCTTTGATAGATTTTCAACTTTACTACAAAGGAATAAGGTTCATATTGAATTGGGAAAGTTTGACAGATTGAATATGTGCTAGCCTCTGTACTTAATGCGTTCGTGAGAGTTTGTGAGTTATCAACGCATCAATTATCATTTTAACAAAAGTTTTTTTTTTTTTTTTTTTGTTAACTTCACAGACGTAAATATCGTAATTTAAACACGATAAAACTAAAACAAACTGATTCTCTTAACTCATACTTCGAGTACCTAATGTACCTACCTAATTACAATACCTACTAGCGGTCGTTGACCCAAAAAATAATATCAGATATTTTTTTCTGATTTGTCACGTTTTAATATTTATTTCCATTACGTATGCGGAGTTTCGCTAACTAATTTAATTTGACCCTGTATATTGTTCCTGCAAAAGTATGTTCAGAGTGCGTTAACGAGCATTTTATACCCACGGATTAGAAAAAAAAGAAGGACTCCGCGCCACGCGTATCGAAAGTGAAGCACCTTACCGATCTACGAGTATGTGTGCGTGATTTGACAAAGACGACGTCATGTCACATAATGGCGGTCGGCATAGGGGAGAAGGAGGCAGATTTGAACGTTTTTGAAACTTTATGTCATAACTCAAAATATTAACTCTTTTAAACTCTTTACTTACCCGGAATGGTTAACCTGATCATTAACCTACATAATCCCTACATCCGCTTATACAATAACCCTGAGAATAGGTGGTTATTCTCATTTTGGTGTTAAAAGGGAAATGTTCAAAGCTGCCCCGACTGAGGGGGAGCTTTGAACATGCCTGGGGCAGTTTTGAATAACACATTTAAATGGTCATAAATAATGTTTTATTCATTTGTTTCAACAGTCTTTTTTAAATCACATAATTAGGAACTCTTTAGCAAGTCGATATTTCTCATCGGAATTAAAAAATAACAATTTTCTGTTCTAAACAAAAAAAAAACCACAAAGAAACAATTAAAACATAAATCAAGTGGATTGTTACATCCAAATAACAAAAATATTCTAATTAATTCAACCTAACCTAAATTTAGAGAAATTGAACTTGAAAGCTATCATGGCAGCAGTACGTGACGTGCCAGCGGCTTCGATTGGAGGAGGCAGCTTCACTAAAATGTCGGACATGCTGACGTAAGACTCATCTTCCATTTCAGGAAAGAAAAACTTGTAAAATGCTCCTTTCTTCTTAAGAAAACTGACAGTAAAAGCATGACCATCCTTTTCTATAATTTTTCCTACGAAAGCCAGTGACCTTTTATTTCCTTCTGATGCAAGTCGAGTTAATACAAAATCTCCAAGATTTATATTGTAATTAAGTTTCTTTCCGTAATCAACATCTTCATTTTCATCTATATCTTCATCTTCGCTATTCGTATTATTATAATTGCGTACCATTTTACCTTCAAACAAATGACAAAGTGATTAATTCTCAAAAATATTTGCATTGCTTATCAATTTAAACTAACTCATAGTTAAATGACTAACACTTGCATACTACGTAATTAGCATGGGGCAGATTTGAACATGTTCAAAGGTACCCCGTTCAATTTGTTCTAAACTGCCCCATACCCTCTTTTTAAAGAAATTTAATATTTTTTCTCCAAAAAAACATTTGATGAATAAATATAAACACTTTCACAAAAGCCTATATAACTACTGAATAAAATTAGAATGATAACACTCACCAGCATCTACAATTTTGTCTTTCACAAGCTTACACCTATCCTCCAATATGTTTACTTTGCATTGACAAAAACAAACATAGCCGATAACTTGGTTGCAAGCTGTCAAACGCCACAGTTGCAACACGACGGTTATGGGTAACAGTGCTGCCACCCCGAAATCATTTTTCGTGCTAAAATAGCTTTGAAACTAACTGCGTAAACTTGTCTGTTCAAATCTGCCTCTGTTCAAAGCTGCCTCCTTCTCCCCTACTATGATGTAAATGTGTGCGTGAGGCGCATGTTTGTACAAACGGTCCCGGCATACTTATTGTGCTTCACTTTCGATATGCGTGGCGCGGAGTCCTTCTTTTTTTTCTAGTTCGTGGTTATACCTTGTTTTTACGATGTCCATAGGAAGTGAAGCAACTGTGGTGATCAATCCGGAGATCATGGCGGATACCGAGTGCAGCGGTAAGCCATCCCCGAACATCGGCAACAGCATTTCTCGAGCCTACAATTGATTTATTTATTTATTTACCTAAGTACTAGCTTTTGCCCGCAGCTTCGCCCGTGTGGACGTTAGAATACAGGGTGGGCCGTGAAACGAGGTCGCAAAGAAAATGTTTAGAAGCCTGTCTTTATGGGCTTCCCGAAACACCCCCATGTATGTTCAGCGATTATTTTGACGGTTTTTTTTTTATATTTTTTGAGAAATTCTCACTTGACTTCCGACTTATTTTTTTTTGTCTCTTTCTGTCGCATTTTTTGAAAATATATTTTTTTATAATAAAAAATATTTTCTGTATAAACAGTAATCACCACCACCGTACAATATTTAACACAACTATTTAAAAAAAATACTTCAGTTTAAAAAAAATCACGTTTCACCTATGAAACTTACTGTACTTTACAATTTTTAACTTTATTTTATTTTTATCCTATCCTATTAGGTGTTAAAAAATTTCTCTAAAAACTTTAAGGAGTGCTTTAGACCATCGAACTGAATAACTTTTACTACTATAGGACCAACATTGAAATCGCGAAAAAAAAATCAGCTGTTCCGTACATTTTGACGAGTTATGCTAACATAAATGTAGACAACAGCAGATTTTTTTTCAGGTTCAACCAACAGTTTTTGAAAGACTGCGTAAAAAAATCTAGGTCTCTTATCTGGGAAAATTCAAAAAATAAAATATAATGAAAACTCGTTTTCTCTATTTTCACCCGAACAGGGCTCGGTCGACCAGCACGCATAGCATGCACGACCACTTCTATCCCTACGAAAAATAGACACATCTCTTTCTATACAAAGTGACATTTCATTTCTCCATTTTTGACATCGCACTGTAGAAATCCTTCCACATTTTGTCTTTCGTTTCTAACAATCTTTGTCTAGGTCTTTTTTTATGTAGACTATTTCGGAAGAAAGTTGTCTGTTCAAACTGTCAAAATCACACTGACAACTGACAATTTTCTAGGGTAGTGAAGACAATAATTTGACTTTGTAATCGCGAGTAGAAAACTTTTTACATCATTTAGTTAATTGGGCATTACTAAGGAAATGGTTAAGGCCAATATTACTATAATATACGTTTTACTCCCAAAATACGGTTATTCGTCACTATGTGAAAAATTGGTGTAGTTGTCTTTGTACAAGTAATATTAGTAAAAATTGACAACCAAACAGAAAAAAAAATCCTATGATAAAACAAAGAACTCTGCCGTGTGAATTTCGTAAAAAGTGCAGTGACTCTTTCTACTTTGTTGGCGTCTTACTGTGTACAGGAGCTAGACCACCACCTCTTAAAGCAGTATTATTTTAATCTTACATGAGTGTGGGAAAGAGATGGAGCTAGACGTCCTGTATAGCTCCATCTCTTTCTCACACTGAAGTAACATTAAACAACATCATTTTTGTTTATTCTTCCGTCGACAAAATCCCTTTCTATGGTGGTCTTGCTTCGCGTGCAGATACTACACATAGGTATATAAAAATATTGTTAATTTAATAGTCGATAATTATTTATAATCACGATCTCGAAAACGACTCTAACGATTTCGATGAAAGTTGCAATATATGGGGTTTACGGGGGCGAAAAATCGATCTAACTAGGACCCATAAGATCTGGGAAAAATTGTTTTCTCTATTTTCACTCGAACAGAATTCGGTCGATCAGGTACATACTATTAATGAAGTCGGTTAAATAAGGCTCAGATTATCTTCTGGTAAATGGGTCCTAGGAAGCCCATGCGTTTTCTAACAAAGTAGTGTGTGAACAATTAAATACACTTTATTTTCCATATTTTTTTTATTAGTTTGCTTTACTTACATATTAAGCTCTGATCAAACTTAGACAAAGGGCGCGCAGGATGAGGGACGAAATGCGCTCGCGCCGATTATGTCAACTAACTCGTACAGAGGTGTTCAAAGCTTCAAACTAGCGGGAATAGTCGCATGACTTCCTAATCATTGAAATAATTGACGCGTGCACTAGCATCCCGCGTGCTATCCGCCTCAGTTTGAACAGTCCTTTACAAATAAACTGTTATGGTAAAAGTCTCTATTTCAGAGTTACAAAAGTGAGAACTGCTATTAAAAACATTATTTAAAAAAAAATACTTGACTATGTTATTATAAAAAAGTCAATTCAAATAGGTACCTACAAAAGTAAAGGCTGGACTTATAACGTCATCCTAGTGTTCCTGAATGACATAAGGAACCTTATAAATAGCGGCTTTTAAGTAGTACCTACCTATAAGACAATAAGCCACTGACAAGGGACGCGGCGCAACAGATGAGAACAACGTTCACATCAAGAGTGACGAAAACCGAAGTTAGGAAGAGAATTCGAACCTGCATTCGTAATCGAGGGGCTCATTTTGAACAAAATGTGTAAATTTTTTTATAAAATTTGACGTAAATTTTTTAATGCATTTTATTTCATACAAATACAAATGACCCCCTTTCTCTCGGTAAGATATTATTCTTATATCGCTCATTATTTTAATTATTTTGTTAAATTAAGTAGTTTTAATTATGTCCACAGCTTAATTGAAGTGCCAGCTACAACATCATTTTTAATGGTACCCATTCGAATATGTATTTTTTTTTTTATTTGGAATTAAATGTAAAATTTTGGGTAAATATCGAAAAACTCTTAAAATTCTAATATCTCGAAACTATTAAATTTCGTCCATACATATGGGGGGTTCAATTTGTTGCATTTTGGCCCCCTTATCAGCCCCTGACGGGTGACGGGTGACGGGTTGACGGGTCGTCAACGAGAAACAAGATTATTATTAGGATTTCCACGACTACGTTCGATTTTATCTTATATCGTATTAGTCGAAAAAGTAATTCCTAATTCTGTGTGAATGGTCAAAGAAAGTATAACCTATTCAAGATGATGCAAAAAATTTCGAGCTCACGTCGCTCGCTCTTATCTCATCATAATCGTGCTGGCGCGGGCAGCCATGGTGACCCCCATGATGGTCTGCGATTGGCCTGTATAGATTGGTCTAGAAGACAGATGTTATAAGTGCAGATTTCGAAATGAGAACACAGATAAGTACTCTAAAATAATGGTTAAATATAATAAACACTCACTGCAAACTGTGTAAAAACGTGTTAAACATTCAAATTTCTTTAAACTGCTCTCCTGAAAAATTACCAAAATTGCATTTATAAGATCTGTCTTCTAGACCATCAATATAATAGACAAAACAAAAGCCGGACGGACTGCGCCGGCGCGGTGGGTGCGACGACGGTCGCGCCGAACCACTTGAAAATACGGGGGCGCACTGTGGGCTGAAAATGGACTTTCATAGACATATAATACTTTTTTCCCAAATGTCCACTTTTGTGACTTGAATTTATTTTTAAAAAAATGACAATAGTGTGTAAATGGCTTCTGGCCATTTCGAAATCTTAAATCCTTAATATTAAATCTTTAGCGATTTTTAAAAAAGTATCGGGCTTCTGGCCCTTTCGAGGAGTATGTCAAAAAATTGTAAATAATTGAAGGATTATAAATCTGCCTAGCCTTTTCCCAACTATGTTGGGGTCGGCTTCTAGTCTAACCGGATGCAGCTGAATACCAGTACTTTACATGGAGCGACTGCCTATCTGACCTCTACAACCTGGTAACTGGGTAATACGATACCTCTTGGTAAGACTGGTTGTCAGACTTTCGGGCTTCTGACGACCCGTAACGACTGTCAAAGATCCACGAATGACAGCCGGGACCAACGGCTTAACGAGCTTTCCGAGGCACGGAGGAGTCTCGTTATTTATAGATGGTCACCCATCCACTGACCAATCCCGGAAAGCGTAGCTTAACCTGACGGATCGACCCGTGCGGCTGTTATTACTTAGCCACGAGCTCCTTAAAATAATTAAAGGATTAATCACCTGAAAAACAATTAGGGCCAATCATTCCATAGCGGAGATATTTAAGACTATTTCATGTCAGCCCCATAGTAATTTTGAAAGAAAAAACCGGTCAAGTGCGTGTCGGACCACAAACAATGAAGGGTTCCGTAGTTGGGATGAATTTATCTTAAGAACAAAGTTAACATTGTAGTTGAAAAACATGTTCTCCCATACATTCCAACTGTAAATATAAATTTGTACTCACAATATTGATAGATTTACCATGTTATTTTAAGACCACAGACTTGTTATAGGTTTTCCTGTAATCTACATGTAAAGATCTATTATCTGTATTTTTTTCAAAATTTTAGGCTCAGTAGTTTCGGAGATAAGGGGGGGGAATGGTCAATTTTCGTCTATTTTCTTAAATAACTTTAAAACAATTAATTTTAAAACAATTAATTTTAAAATTATAAAAAAAATATATTTGAGACCCTCATAGTAAGCCCTTTCATTTGACATGCCACATGGTGTAGTTTGCAAAACGTTTTTTTTTTTAATTTACTTATTTGCCCCCCAAAAGTGACCTCTATATTCAAAATTCATTTATAAGAAATTCATGTGTACCAAATTTCAACTTAATCGGTCCATTAGATTTGGAGCAAATTGGCTGTGACAGACGGACAGACAGACAGACAGA
This sequence comes from Cosmia pyralina, assembly GCA_946251885.1. NCBI lineage: Eukaryota > Metazoa > Arthropoda > Insecta > Lepidoptera > Noctuidae > Cosmia > Cosmia pyralina. Next base: position 4,487,728 of record OX276359.1, on the reverse strand, counting down.
CAGACGGACAGACAGATACACTAGTGATCCTATAAGGGTTCCGTTTTTTCCTTTTGAGGTACGGAACCCTAAAAATAGATAAGATATATGTAAAAGACATTCCATCATATTATTAATAGGCTCATGAAGTGAAGAAATTCCAAACTCCATCATGTTAGCTGACGTTGCTGTATTAAATCTTAAATTTTCAATATTAAATCTTTAGCGATTTAAAAAAAAAACTTCGAGCTTTTGGCCATTTCAAGGAGTATGTCAAAAAATTTAAAATAATTGAAGGATTAATTACCTGAAAAAGAATTAGGGCCAAACATTCCATAGCGCAGATATAAGACTTTTTCATGCCAGCTCCATAGTAATTTTGAAAGAAAAAATTCTGTGTGCGCTGTTTGCAATGCTATTCCATAATGTTGATATTTTTAGGTATTTAGTCTTCCAAAGTAACTTCAAGTCACAAAAGTGGACATTTGGGAAAAAAGTATTATATGTCTATGATAGTCGATTTTCAGCCCACAGTGCCGCGCCGATATTCCGGCGCTCGGTTGATGGGCGTGCGGTGGACACGCAGCCATAGTAAATGTACTGTTACGCTGTTACGTTGTTACTGCGCTTCTTAGGCGTCGTCATGTCGTTGTCGTCGACGTCCCGTTGACGGTGCGGTAGTCAAACGGCCTTAGGCCCGCTAGCACCACAAATCATTAAATTCCTAACATTTATCAATCTCGTCCTGGTGCTCAGTTTCTAAAACGAAAATTAACACAAATATTAGCTAGGTAACAAATTGTCAAGCGCTCGCAAACTGCTGTGATTGGTTGGTGGAATTTTCAACAGCCAATCCCATCTCTTGACTTGCGTTTAATTTGGACGCGTCGTTAACTTTCGTTCTAGAAACCAGGTGCTAGTGTCCTTCCAGGTCCTTCCTGTCCAATAGTCTCGGACTCTCGGTATAATAGTAGGTACATGGGTGGATAATATTCTCGTATAGTTTCTCTAAAACAAGTACACTAGCGGACGTAGATAATGGTGCCGATTCTGTTGTGCACAAACTAAACTTAATTTAGGCTATTGCTAACTTTTTCTCTCTGTTATGACAAGAAAGGGACGGAAGTAAATTTGAGCTGTCAAATTAGTTAGAACTAATTTTTCCATAGACATTTAGACGACACGTAAAAACATGTCGACTAAAAACACGGTGAAGCGCAAGGCGTGAACTAGTTTGACATCTCCAACTTAGTTCATATCTATAGCCGTCCTTTTCTCGCGCTGCCTGTTAGTAAAAGATAGCGATTCTCTAATTTTAGTTTATTGCGTTCACAAGAGAATCGGCACCATTGTTAAACATTACTGGTTAAATAATATTTGTTTATGAAATGTAATAACCCATAACTTCAGTCAAGGCTCACCATTGCGGAGCCCTACTTCGTTTCTTAACAAAAATCAAAATTTTAATTTTAAGGGTTTTTTATCATATTTCTATTTATTATTATTAGTGTCTCGCTTGTATCTCTTTAAAAACGGTACTTGTACCTAACAATTACATTTGGCCTGTTGCTTTATAATACGCTTTGTTGAGTTGTTCAAGGAATATAAATACAAGGATGGTCATGGGCCCGATTTTCATGTAGGTCGGCAACAAACCGCTCCACAATGTGAGAACACCTTCGTTCTTGATAACACTGGTCAGTACTTGAATTTGGCCTGTTCCTTTTTCTGCGTTTTGTACTCTGAAACAGGCAGATTAAATATTAGGTAAGTGCTTAGGTACTTAATGCGTTCGTGAGAGTTTGTGAGTCATCAACGCATCAATATAATTTTAACAAAGCAGTTTTTTTTTGTGTTGTACGAGTATTCACAGACTTAATGGATATTGTAAATTATAATCTAAACACGATAAAACTAAAACAAAATGATTTTCTCAACTCATACTTCAAGCACCAGCGGTACCTACCAGCGGTCGTTGACCGAAAAAATAACATCAGATCATTTTTTTTCTGTTTTGTCACATTTTGATTTAAATTTCCATTACGTATGCAGTTTCGCTATCTAATTTAATTTGACCCTGTATATTCTTCCTGTAAAAGTATGTTCATATTGCATTAACGAGCATGTTATACCTTGTTTTTACGATGTCCATAGGAAGCGAAGCAACTGTGGTGATCAATCCGGAGATCATGGCGGATACCGAGTGCAGCAGTAAGCCATCGCCGAACGTCGACAGCAGCATTTCTCGAGCCTACAATTGATTTATTTATTTATTTACCTAAGTACTAGCTTTTGTCCGCAGTTTCGCCCGCGTGGACGTCAGAATACAGGGTGTGCCGTGAGACGAGGTCGCAAAGGAAAATTTTAGAAATCTGTCTTTATGGGCTCCCCGAAACACCCCCATTTATGTTCAGCGATTATTTATAATTGGCGGTTTTTTATATTTTATGAGAAATTCTCACTTGACTTCTGACTGTTTTATTTTTCTCTTTCTGTCGCATTTTTTGAAAATATTTTTTTTTTTATAGTAAGTACCTATTTAAGTAACATCACCTAGATATTATATAAAGTTTACTCTTACGTACAAAAACTTCCGTGTACACGTCCGACGTTCGAAAGCCGTTACTTTCGGCTCTATTTGATAACCGTTTGAGAAGCGCCGACAATCGTAAAGACATCGACTCGTCCTCGCTTGGTAGGTACTTCATTTTAAAAAATGTGTAAAAAAAAAAAATCGGAACATTCTACTTACATTAATAAATTATCTTAGACGTAAAATGGTTTAGGTAGGTAGATTTTCCATGTCCTCACTTTGTACAAGTTCTGCGCGAAAAACTGTCCTCGGTTTGGTGATATAAAGTCTAACAAAGCCGTCCGCACTTTATACAAAATATATTTTTTTTTAATCTTATTTCCGATCTCGAAAATGAAATCTCGCCTCATTGCCACTAACTTAGCACGCGAGATATCGAGTTACTAATCTCTACTCGAGATTACATTCCCTAAAGCTGTTTACACGGTGCAAGTTAGTCATGAGCAGTAATAGCATGCCTTATAGCACGTTCAATTATTGCCATTCAAGAATTACATCAAGTGTTTTAAACACGCGTGCGATTTCCATATAATGGCAAAAAATGCAAGTTTTGCCGCTCAATAAAATTTCATGCGAATTATACAAAGGCAATTTCATTGCACGGCGATTAGTTTTGCCTCGTTTAAACACAGAGTTAGGTACACGTCCTTGTATGTAAGTACAATTAATTCAAGCATTGTCCGTAACGTATTTGCGCTGCCAAATATTTCATTAAAATTGTATTGGTCATCTTCTCAAGATTTTTTTAAAGACTCTAGCTGGGTATGTTACATACCTACCATCTCATACCGCTACGCTTGCCGATCCGCGGTCCCCACACCCCGAACCTAACACTCAATGACTGCTTCAACAGTTTTTCAATTCGCTTTTCGAACGAAACAGCGAGGCACACTTACAGTAGGAATGGGTTTCACTTTGACAGTTCAACAACATTGCATTCTTTATTGAACATTCCTTGTTGAACAGACAAATTTTTAGAACATATGAAGCAATGGATTAGCTATATGCTTCAAAATCATTCAGATTGTGTTACGCAATTAGGGTACTGTTTAGTTTAACGTATCTATAGGCACCTTCTTTTAAAAAGGCTGTAGTAGTTTATTTTCAAATTTTTTTAGGGTTCCGTACCTCAAAAGGAAAAAACGGAACCCTTATAGGATTACTTCGTTGTCCGTCCGTCTGTCAGTCTGTTGAGACCATTTTTCTCAGGAACGCGTGGAGGTAACAAATTGAAATTAATATCAAATATGACATTTTAATAATAAAATCTACGGTCCCTTGGAGCTCTAAAAAAATCAAGCTTCTAAGTCAACGCAAAAAAAACATACGGCCATTTATGCAACCTATTTTGATACTCGCAAGTAAAACCCCTCCCAAAATCCTTCCCGTTGTCCTAGAATCATGAAATTTGGCAAGAAGCAAGCTCTCACAGCACAAATAAAAGAAAATGTGCGAAAATTGTTAATTTGTAATTTTATCATATAAAAAAAATTCAACTCTGTCGGTCTATCATGACCCTTTTTCTCAGGGACGCGTGGAGATATCAAGTTGAAATTAATATCGTTTACGTAAGTCTATAGTCCCTTAGAGTTCTAAAAAATCAAGCTTCTAAGTCAACGCAATAAAAAAATACGGTCATTTTGCGACACATTTTGACACTCGCAACTGTCGCAAGTAAATCAAAACCTATAGGGTACTTCCCGTTGACATATAATAACAAGCAAGAAGCAAGAAGCAAGGTCTTACAGCATAAGTAAAGGAAAAAGTCCGAAAATTGTTAAATTGTAGTTTTATGACAAAAAAATATTTTTTATGGGGATCCATTGTTAAGTTTGTTTCTGAGAAACCAAGAAGCAAGGTCTTACAGCACAAGTAAAGGAAAAAGTCCGAAAATTGTTAATTTGTAGTTTTATGACAAAAAAATATTTTTTATGGGGATCCATTGTTAAGTTTGTTTCTGAGAAACCAAGAAGCAAGGTCTTACAGCACAAGTAAAGGAAAAAGTCCGAAAATTGTTAATTTGTAGTTTTATGACAAAAAAATATTTTTTAAGGGGATCCATTGTTAAGTTTGTTTCTGAGAAACCAAGAAGCAAGGTCTTACAGCACAAGTAAAGGAAAAAGTCCGAAAATTGTTAATTTGTAGTTTTATGACAAAAAAATATTTTTTATGGGGATCCATTGTTAAGTTTGTTTCTGAGAAACCAAGAAGCAAGGTCTTACAGCACAAGTAAAGGAAAAAGTCCGAAAATTGTTAATTTGTAGTTTTATGACAAAAAAATATTTTTATGGGGATCCATTGTTAAGTTTGTTTCTGAGAAACCAAGAAGCAAGGTCTTACAGCACAAGTAAAGGAAAAAGTCCGAAAATTGTTAATTTGTAGTTTTATGACAAAAAAATATTTTTTATGGGGATCCATTGTTAAGTTTGTTTCTGAGAAACCAAGAAGCAAGGTCTTACAGCACAAGTAAAGGAAAAAGTCCGAAAATTGTTAATTTGTAGTTTTATGACAAAAAAATATTTTTTATGGGGATCCATTGTTAAGTTTGTTTCTGAGAAACCAAGAAGCAAGGTCTTACAGCACAAGTAAAGGAAAAAGTCCGAAAATTGTTAATTTGTAGTTTTCAAATCAAATCAAATCAAATCAAATATATTTATTTCGGATTCTGTTATATCCATAGGTGTTAGTAACAATAAACTTATCCTAATGTTAGTACAGTTAATTCCTAGGTTTATTATAAAAATTTAATTTAATTTAAGCATGCGCCGGGTTGGGCGCCCGTCACATGTACACTCATCCACTGCTTCAACAGCGGAGAATCCCACCGGTTTGCCAACGCGTTCAGGATGCCGTTCGCAGTGCCACGTACGCGTCTGAGTATCGAAGCGCTTCGCTTACGGATGATTGCATAAAAGCAATCAGTGTGCGCCTCGGCAAACATAGTCGATGCGCTGCAAAAACGAGGCAGCCCAAACAACACCCTAAACGCGTTGTTATATTGAACACGCAAAGTCCCGTACACTCGCTGCGTGTAGTTGACCCATAGACCACACGTGTAGAATGACTGACAATACGCTTTAAAAAGCATCAGTTTAACTTGTTTACTACAACGTGTAAATCTACGGGCCAACATGTTGCAACGCACACACAAAGCCCTCCGCTCCCTCTCAATATCAAGGTCATCATCCAAGTTGTCTGTGACCCAGTGACCCAAGTATTTAAACTGCTGAACAAGTCTCAGTGGTATACCGCCTAGTGTTAGCGTAGTAGAATAATTATAACACTTCTTCCCTGCTTTAAATATCATCAGCTCGCTCTTGGATGCATTGCACTTGAGTCCATGGTCAACAGCATACAGCTCACATATTTTTAATAGCCTTCTCAGTGCCCCAATCGATGGGCTCAGCAGCACCATATCGTCAGCATAACTTATGTTGTTTACACAAACACCGTCCACGTGACAACCGATATTAGTACTGCTGAGCTCACCGATCAGCCGGTTCATGTACAAGCTGAAGAGCCTGGGGGAGCTCAAGCCCCCCTGCCTCACCCCGCACTCCAACCTGTACATGTCCGACTGTGCCCCTCCCCACTTCACACTGTTCTTTTGGTTGCCGTACCAATACTCAAAAACTGATGTGATCTCAGGAGGCAAGTCCGTTTCAGTATTCAACTTTTGCCACAGAAAATCATAAGATACGAGATCAAATGCCTTTGATAGATCCAAGAAACAGGCGTAGACTGGTGTTCTCCTCGCTGTGTAGTACTGGACAGTCTGCTTGAGGCACAGAATTGCAGATTCAGTTGACAATCCCGGCCTGTAGCCAAACTGAGCATCATGCAAATTCATATGCCTACTCAAATGTTGATCTAGCAGCCCGTCCAGCACCTTAGCTACAATAGTGGCCAGTGATATAGGCCTATAATTGGATATATCAGAGGCATCGCCAGTTTTATTTTTGATTATTGGCACAACAACCGTATACATCAGTTCATCCGGTAAATACGAATGACTTACACAAATGTTAAATAACATGGCAAGAACCCTAGGCAAGTGTATTCCCGCATATTTCAGGTGTTCGATGCTCAGACTGTCGTGTCCAGGAGACTTTCCCCTCGACATTCTTTTAATCAAAGACGTAACTTCCTTAGTCGAAAATCGAATTTTAACGTCCCGGCGAGACTCCCTGGCACCGAACAACTGTGACATCTGTGTGAGTGGGGATTGTACCCTAAAATGGCGCTGAAAAGCATTAGCAATGTGTACGGGCTCATGCGCATCCCCCACACTAACAGGGAGACTCGGTTTAGGATTCAGCTTATTCGTGTTTTTCCAAAATTTGCTAAAGTCCTTTTCGGCGTGATTTTTTGCAATTATATCCATTTTTATTTGTGCTTCATTATCCTGGCAATATTTTAATTTCGCCTTAAAGTTTTTTCGCGATTCGCACATTTTACTATACAAATACCCTGATTTCGGTTTTCTATAAAGTACCCATTGCTGAAACCAGAAGCGAGCCTCCCTATGAGCGACACTAACATATTTATTCCAACCCGTCACATATTTACATTTTTTATTACGAACCTTTTCGCTATAACTGTTTACCGCAGCGTCTGTCAGTATGGATGTAATTTGTCTATATAAACCATCTATTACTAGCTTATGCCTATTATTACCACAATGCTTATCAGCACACTCACGAAAATCTTCTGGAAAATCTACGAGTCGCAATTTAGAATTACAAAAACTGTGATATTGGTCTATTTGTGCGCTGTCTCTTTCACCCCATAAAGTTTTATTGCACGAAAAAACCGGTTTTACAATTTTGGCTTTGATCAAATCTAGGTTACATTCAACAATTAATGGCCGGTGGTCAGACCAAAATACGTCATATAAAACTGAGGTACTTACAACTGTCTGGCGTGCAGCGCATGTCACTACACAGTGATCAAGCCACCGAAGACAATTATCATGCGAGTCACTTACATAAGTATATGTGTCGGGTGGCAACAAATCCAAATCAACGCAGGTCCATGATTGTTCAGTACAAAAATCCAATAATTCGTTTGCAAAACGCTCACTCGGATGTGCGTTGAAATCACCCAACACAAATACAGTGTCAATATTGTTGTTCTCAATAATTGCATTTATTTCGCCTAAACAGTCCGTAAATTCCGCTAGATTGCCCGCTGAGTCTGTAGGCATATACACAGAGATTATCAACACTGAGCGATCACAGAGCACTATTTTAATAGCGATTAAACGCACACTGCTACATTCAACCACTGACACACACGGAAACATATCCTTTCTCCAAAGAATGGCCATTCCTCCGAAAGGTCTTCCTCGGAGGACCCCAACCGAGGTGTCTATCGCCGACTTCCCGGTGAAATCGAAGTCATCGTCTATACTCCCGAGAAATGATAAATTATGTGGGTAAAGCCATGTCTCTTGCAACACAATAATATCGGCAGTGCGACATAGTCTACGCACACATTCAACAGATCTAATTACATTTTTACAATTGAAGGTCATAAGTGTTGACAAGTTAGCAGCCATAATTTTCTTAATTTGTTTCTGCATTCGAAGCTCGAGTTTCACTTTGTCCTCTTTTCCCAAAGTAAACAAAGCGCCGATACGAAATACCCTCAGGCCAAAAATCTTCTTTTAAAAAATCATCTATTTTATGTTTTGGCACATAAACTTTGTAAGAATCATATTTCTTCATGAATTTCATATTCGTTTTCTCTAACGTAACACTAACATTTGCCTTATTTTTAATGAAAGATGTTATGTCACACACGTTCGTCTCCTTCGCAACATTATATATATAAATGGGTATTTTAATATCCGCGGCCTTAAAATTTGATTGCGAATCAGCAATAGCTTTTCCCTTATTGCTTACAAATAGATTTCTTAATTTCTTTCTTTGTACCTGACTGAACCCATTTATCATCCTGGACTTCTGGTTTCCATTGACCTTCCTGCACAACTTCAGAAAAAGATTTCTTTATTGAATTATTGACGTTCTGGTCGGCTGTGTGTATCGCAAGCGAGGGTAAAGGAGCACTGGTATGACTCATCGCCTTATCACTCGCTGCTAGCTCACTGTCCGAGCAGGCCCGCTGATCCACAGCTGACGTAACTGTATCGGCCGTTGGCGAGTTATTGACTACCCGCGATGATAAAATACTTTCTTTCGAGCCACCTTCCCCGTGCCGGTGATGAAACTGTGGGTTAGAAGTTGCTGGAGGTGGAGAACAGTTGACGATTGGTGATGACCTTTCACTTTCAACACTCATGGGTGGTAATCCCACAGGCCCACTGTTACCCTCGAAACTATTCATGAAACCTGCGCCACGCTTCATGTTTACGTTACATGGGAAGTTATTTACTATGGAGGCTTTTTTAAGGTTTTCGAGGTCATTTTTTAAGTGGCTTAATTCCTCTTTGGTTACATAATCTTCCTGAAATTTATTGACATCCTCACGCATTTTGAGAAGATCCTTGAGAAGTCGAGTGACGTCGACGTGGTCAAATAAAACAGGAGGTAATTTGTGAAGCTCTCGTGCGACGAAGATAGGTATTCTCTCCGGATCTGTTCCTTTTACCAAACTTATTATGTCGTCGATGTCTCGTAGTGTCTTGCCCGATCTCTTTCGTGTTTTCATTGTTTTCAACGTTGCTAGAGATTCAAATAATAACTGCTTTGCCGCTATAATCTCGCTTTCTGAGAAGGCACTAATACATATACTACTAATACTCTCCTCATCCATCACGTCAATCTTATTACAAATAAAGGCAAGAACTTCATTGATAACTATATTACACGACGAACACTTTACAAACTTAGACATTGTTTATAACAATGAATACCCCGTGCGTAACTCACATCCGTGCGCTAGTGCGTGCGGGGCGAGACTGTTTTATGACAAAAAAATATTTTTTATGGGGATCCATTGTTAAGTTTGTTTCTGAGAAACCAAGAAGCAAGGTCTTACAGCACAAGTAAAGGAAAAAGTCCGAAAATTGTTAATTTGTAGTTTTATGACAAAAAATATTTTTTATGGGGATCCATTGTTAAGTTTGTTTCTGAGAAACCAAGAAGCAAGGTCTTACAGCACAAATAAAGGAAAAAGTCCGAAAATTGTTAATTTGTAGTTTTATGACAAAAAAATATTTTTTATGGGGATCCATTGTTAAGTTTGTTTCTGAGAAACCAAGAAGCAAGGTCTTACAGCACAAGTAAAGGAAAAAGTCCGAAAATTGTTAATTTGTAGTTTTATGACAAAAAAATATTTTTTATGGGGATCCATTGTTAAGTTTGTTTCTGAGAAACCAAGAAGCAAGGTCTTACAGCACAAATAAAGGAAAAAGTCCGAAAATTGTTAATTTGTAGTTTTATGACAAAAAAATATTTTTTATGGGGATCCATTGTTAAGTTTGTTTCTGAGAAACCAAGAAGCAAGGTCTTACAGCACAAGTAAAGGAAAAAGTCCGAAAATTGTTAATTTGTAGTTTTATGACAAAAAATATTTTTTATGGGGATCCATTGTTAAGTTTGTTTCTGAGAAACCAAGAAGCAAGGTCTTACAGCACAAATAAAGGAAAAAGTCCGAAAATTGTTAATTTGTAGTTTTATGACAAAAAAATATTTTTTATGGGGATCCATTGTTAAGTTTGTTTCTGAGAAACCAAGAAGCAAGGTCTTACAGCACAAGTAAAGGAAAAAGTCCGAAAATTGTTAATTTGTAGTTTTATGACAAAAAAATATTTTTTATGGGGATCCATTGTTAAGTTTGTTTCTGAGAAACCAAGAAGCAAGGTCTTACAGCACAAATAAAGGAAAAAGTCCGAAAATTGTTAATTTGTAGTTTTATGACAAAAAAATATTTTTTATGGGGATCCATTGTTAAGTTTGTTTCTGAGAAACCAAGAAGCAAGGTCTTACAGCACAAGTAAAGGAAAAAGTCCGAAAATTGTTAATTTGTAGTTTTATGACAAAAAAAAAATTTTTATGGGGATCCATTGTTAAGTTTGTTTCTGAGAAACCAAGAAGCAAGGTCTTACAGCACAAGTAAAGGAAAAATTCGTTTCAACTACGGAACCCTGCAATGTGCGTGTTCCGTCACGCACTTGGCCGGTTTTTTGATAGTTCGTAGAACGTACACAGAAGAACATGAAGTTAGGCCTCTTCTGTCATCTATGGTTATAATATCTATGATTAGTTGACAGTTAATGAGAAATCCATATTTCTTAGCGATAGCCAGGTTCGTAAGGAATAATAGTAAAAATCACTTAGTGTATGCAGTGTTGTGCCATTAAGTATTATAACTAGTGATCGGATAATCGGATGCATATTTACCTAAAGTTAATATTTGGCTAACAAACTATGGAAGCGGCTTCTTAATATTTTTTTTTCTTAATATAAATACCGGGATTCCAGAAAATGTGGGAATGTACAACTAATCGGATACATATACATGGTATGGAAACAACTTCTTATAAAATGTAGTTTTATTTATTTAAAAATACCAGGAAATCGGGTTCACATAAATATTTCGTTTGTTACACGTGGTCCCCGCGAGAAATACAAAGCTGCCGAATTAAAATGGATGTCCCTGTCCTGTCATGGGTTTCGAGGGTGTTAAAGCCGATAGTGACATTAAAATGTAAATCCAAGATGGCGGCTGCGAAAATTTTCAAATTTTCGACATGGGTGTCGTTTTCATGGTTTTCGAGACTGTTAAAGCCGATAGTGACGTTAAAATGTAAATCCAAGACGGCGGCTGCGATTTTTTTTTAATTTTTCGTCATGGGTGTCGTTTCCATGATTTTCAAGGGTTTTAAAGCCGATAGTGGCGTTAAAATGTAAATCCAAGATGGCGGCTGCAAAATTTTCAAACTTTTCGTCATGGGTGTCGTTTTTATGGTTTTCGAAGATGTTAAAACCGATAGTAATGTTAAAATGTAAATCCAAGATGGCGGCTGCAAACATTTTCAAATTTTTCGTCATGGGTGTCGTTTTCGTGGTTTTCGAGAGTGTTAAAGCCGATATTGACGTCAAAATGTAAATCCAAGATGGCGGCTGCGATTTTTTTTAATTTTTCGTCATGGGTGTCGTTCCCATGGTTTTCGAGGGTTTTAAAGCCGATAGCGGCGTTAAAATGTAAATCCAAGATGGCGGCTGCAAAATTTTCAAACTTTTCGTCATGGGTGTCGTTTTTATGGTTTTCGAAGGTGTTAAAACCGATAGTAATGTTAAAATGTAAATCCAAGATGGCGGCTGCAAACATTTTCAAATTTTCGTCATGGGTGTCGTTTTCGTGGTTTTCGAGAGTGTTAAAGCCGATATTGACGTCAAAATGTAAATCCAAGATGGCGGCTGCGATTTTTTTTTAATTTTTCGTCATGGGTGTCGTTCCCATGGTTTTCGAGGGTTTTAAAGCCGATAGCGGCGTTAAAATGTAAATCCAAGATGGCGGCTGCAAAATTTTCAAACTTTTCGTCATGGGTGTCGTTTTTATGGTTTTCGAAGGTGTTAAAACCGATAGTAATGTTAAAATGTAAATCCAAGATGGCGGCTGCAAACATTTTCAAATTTTCGTCATGGGTGTCGTTTTCGTGGTTTTCGAGAGTGTTAAAGCCGATATTGACGTCAAAATGTAAATCCAAGATGGCGGCTGCGATTTTTTTTAATTTTTCGTCATGGGTGTCCTTCCCATGGTTTTCGAAGGTTTTAAAGCCGATAGCGGCGTTAAAATGTAAATCCAAGATGGCGGCTGCAAAATTTTCAAACTTTTCGTCATGGCTGTCGTTTCCATGGTTTTCGAGAGTTTTAAAGCCGATAGTGGCGTTAAAATGTAAATCCAAGATGGCGGCTGCAAAATTTTCAAACTTTTCGTCATGGGTGTCGTTTTCATGGTTTTTGAGGGTGTTAAAGCCAATAGTGACGTTAAAATGTAAATCCAACATGGCGGTTGCCAACATTTTAATTGTTTTTGTCATGGGTGTCGTTTTCATGGTTCTCGAGGGTTTTAAAGCCGATATCGGCGTTAAAATGTAAATGCAAGATGGCGGCTGCTAAAATTTCAAACTTTTCATCATGGGTGTCGTTTTCATGGTTTTTGAGCGTGTTAACACCGATAGTAGAGTTAAAATGTAAATCCAAGATGGCGACTGCCAACATTTTAAAATGTTTTGTCATGGGTGTCGTTTTCACGGTTTTCGAGGGTTTTAAAGCCGATAGTGGCGTTAAATTGTAAATCCAAGATGGCGGCTGTAAAATATTCTAACTTATCGTCATGTGTGTCGTTTCCATGGTTTTCGAGAAAGCCGATAGTGGCGTTAAAATATAAATTGTCTTCATGGGTTTGGAGTGTGCTTATGCCGATAGTGAAGTTAAAATGCCTGACGCTTAGCTGATGCCCAGTTAACTAACCCTGCGTCAGCGCAGCGTATCGCGTTTCAACCTAAAAACACGTGTGATAGTAATTAAAAAACCATAATTGGTTTATTTGAAATAAATGCTTTGAGTTTGAAAAAACCATCAACATTTTTAAAGAAGGCGCTATCTTGCATTTACATTTTAATGTCACTATCGGCTTTAACACCCTCGTAAAACATGAAAACGACACCCATGACGAAAAATTTGAAAATGTTCGCAGCGGCCATCTTGGATTTATATTTTAATGTCACTGTCAGCTTTAACACCCTCAAAAAGCAAGAAAACGACACCCATGACGAAAACTTTGAAAACTTTCGCAGCAGCCATCTTGGATTTATATTTTAATGTCACTATCAGCTTTAACACCCTCGAAAAGCATAAAAACGACACCCATGCCGAAAAATTGGAAATTCTTTGCAGCCGCCATCTTGGATTTACATTTAAAGTCACTATCAGCTTTAACACCCCCGAAAACCATAAAAACGACACCCATCACGAAAAATTTGAAAATATTCGCAGCCGCCATCTTGGAACATTTTAGTGTTACTATCGGCTTTAACGCCCTCGAAAGCCATAAAAACGACACCCATGACGAAAAATTTGAAAATGTTCGCAGCCGCCATCTTGGATTTACATTTTCATGTCACTATCAGCTTTAACACCCTTGAAAATCATGAAAACGACACCCATGACGAAAAATTTTAAAATATTCGCAGCCGCCATCTTGGATTTACACTTTCAGCAGCTTTCACCATGGGACCAACTCTGAAATCACGAAAAATTTACGATGTTTGATACAAAAGTTTAATACCTACTCGACCAAAATGTATGAAACAGCTGATTTATGTTTCGTGATTTAGGGTTGATCCCATAGTGAAAGTTGTTCATGAGAAAAACACCCTGTGAAAATTTAGTGATAAAAAAGTTACCCTCTAATAGTCAAAAAATACTTAATTTATCAATTCCGGAATCGCGACATTTTGACGATCGATACAAAAGTGCATTCCATATTAGCCAAAACCTAAACGTAAGTAAATATACATTCCATTCTAAAATCAGCACTCTAAATTTGTGAATCCCGGAATTCCGGGATTTTTTTGATACAATAGTGCAATCCATATTAGCCAACACCTCAACGCAATTACCTAACTAAAACATTCGATTCCAAAATCAGAACTTAAAAATTGTCGTTCCGGAATCCCGGAATTTTTTCGATAAATAAGTGCAATCCATATTAACTAACATCTGAACGTAAGCAAATTATACGTTCGATTCTATAATCAGAAGTCAAAATTGGCCGATACCGGAATTTTGGGATTTTACAATCCAAAAGCCCACTCCATACTTAGCCAACACCTCAACTTTAGGTTAATATGCATCCGATTATCCGATCTCTAATTATAACGCAGGAACGGCACAAACAGGCGTTTATTTATTCACTAATTAAAACGAAAAACTTCGCAGGTACTTCCTGAAGGGAAATTACTACGAAGGCTGTTGGTTTTGACCTCAGGAGGAGCTGCTTCTCAAACGGATAACTGTACGTCGCTTGCTCCCGCGTCACCAGTCCTTTAGTTCTCTGTATATTTTAGCTGCTGAGACCGAAAACTACAAATGTAGTGACAGGGAAGAACATGTGGCTGTTATTATAGTAGGTATATTGTGGTGTCTTACGACTTCCACGCGAACGAAGTCGCGGGCAGAAGCTGGTTACAGATAAACATGAATTTGCGGTAGTAAGGTGAACGTTTTAAATTGCAATGATTCTACTGGGTATCAAAAACTCACGCAAAAAATTTTGACAGAAAATTTAATTTCGTTCGTTACAAAAGAGCTGTGCATTGTCTGTCAATGAAAATAAGAATTTTATCAAGTAGATAAACCGTGTGCCCGATGGTATTTCCCATCGACATAAATGGTGAATTTCCATACAAACTCACCCCCTATTTAACCTCTTTAGTGGCTGAATTTTCAAAAATCCTGATTTTTTTTTCTTTGATAATTAGCTAAATGGGTTCCCTCTATCTGGCAGAATCTTGATGCTCCGAAATTTATTTGGCATAACACACTTGGCATAATGGTGCTGGATAGTCTGCTGGATTCATACATGGCCCCCAGGATTGACTTGCATGATGCACAGTTTGGCTTCAGGCCTGGGCTGTCCACAGAAAGTGCCATTATGTGTTTAAAGCGGACTGTCCGGTATTATACCAATAGAAAGACACCTGTTAATGCGTGCTTCTTAGATCTGTCTAAGGCATTCGACCTTGTGCCTTATGACCAGCTGTGGGACAAGTTAAGAAAGGAGAAAAAAGTAGATTTTGAGGTCACGTTATTGCTAAGCTTCTGGTATGAGCACCAAATAAACAATGTTAGGTGGGCTGGGACTATGTCCGATGAATATAGATTGGAATGTGGGGTGAGGCAGGGTGGAATCACCTCCCCTCGCCTTTTCAATATATATATAAACCAGCTGATTGTTGAGCTCAGCAATACTGGTGTCGGCTGTCATGTTGATGGAGTTGCTATGAACAACATCAGCTATGCGGACGACATGGTCTTGCTGAGCCCATCAATCAGTGCATTAAGACGTTTGTTAAAGGTATGTGAGAACTATGCGGTGGCTCAGGGGCTTAGGTATAATGTCACTAAGAGTGAGTTCCTTGTTTTTAATGGTGGTGCCAGAGGGTACTTAAATGTTCCTTGCATCTCGTTAGCAGGTAAACCCTTGAAGCAAGTCTCAAAATTTAAATATCTGGGCCACTGGGTCACTGAGGACCTATGTGACGATTTAGATATCGCGAGAGAGCGTAGGGCGCTGTCTGTTCGAAGTAATATGTTGGCCCGTAGGTTTGCACGGTGTTTTTACGACGTTAAAATGACGCTTTTTCGAGCCTACTGTCAGACTTTTTACACCTGCAGCCTTTGGATCAAGTATACGCAGAAGGCATACAGCGGCCTGCGTGTACAGTATAACAATGCCTTCAGGATGCTTGTGGGGCTGCCACGGTATTGTAGCGCTTCTGGAATGTTTGCCGATGCAAGAGTGGATGATTTTTATGCCATAATTCGGAAACGATGCGCTTCTCTCCGGCACAGAACGGATACTAGCACCCACGGCATGTTGAGAGCATTGTATGACCGGTGGGACTGCCCGATGCTTAGACGATGGGTGAGACTGCACACATAGTTTTAATCATTATTATTTCCTTCATTTTATTTACATACATATGAATTATATTTTTAAATATTTTTATAAAAACATAAAATTAAAAAAAAAAACATTTAAAAATATAAAAAATAGTAGCCCACCGGTATCGGGAGCAGGGTCCAAGCTACCGGTAGTCAGGGCTCTAGAGAGAGGAACCTCCTCACTATGCGTGCCGTGTCCAGGAGTACTGCTTTCTGAATCAAGCCCTTGACCCAGCCGCGCAATGAGAGCCTCCTGAGGTGTTGGTTGAGACTCTCCGCTATTAGGCCATTAACCGTAACGATTATCGGTACAATGATTGCAGAGTCCACGTCCCACATGTCGACAACCTCGTGTGCTAAGTCAAGATACTTGATTTTTTTATCTTTCTCAGCTTTCACGAGATTCTCGTCATGAGGGACAGCGATATCAACAATCATTGCACGGCGCTCTCGTCGATCGTTGGTCGTCGTCGATAGATCTATCACCACAATATCAGGCTTATTGGCTACAATAGTCCTGTCAGTGATGATAGATCGATCCCAGTACAATGTGGCGTGACCATTCTCGAGAACTGGGTCGGGCACATACCTGTAATATGGTACTTCGGATTCCACAAGGTTGTACTGCAAGGCAAGTTGCTGGTGGATAATCCTAGCCACTAGATTGTGTCTGTGCAAGTACTCGCCGTAATCATTATTATTATTATGTTATTATTATGCCTATTTGTGATTTTTATAATGTGTGTGTATTGTGTTATTTTTATGTTATTTGTGTTTTTGTTTCTATTATGACATTATTATTTTATTTTGTGAGTAATTCTATGGACTCAAATGTCTGCAAATAAATGATAAATAAATAAATAAATATATAATCTTCTTTACACGAATGTTTTTAATGCATAAAAAATATTTAATATATTATAATTATTGTTTGGCCGAATGTTTATATGTCCGCATTTACAATGGCATACTTTTAAGATGGCAGAATTTTATTTGGCATAATTACCTTTGGCAAAGTTAGAATTCCGCATAATTTCTTTTAGCATAACGTTTATTTAGAGCGATGATTATTTGGTAAAATTTCACTTGGAATACTATGAAGATGACAGAATTTCATTTGGAATAATTTTATTAGGGATACTGCCATTTCTATAAAATGGGATACTAGATTATATAGAAAAAAAATATGGAAAAAAAATATTTGGCTTATTTTATTTTGCGTAAAATGTGTTATTCGAACTGAAATATTTGACTACATAAAAATTGGTAAAAGTACTAGTTGGTAAACAAGTTATTGTTTTGCCAAACATTAGGTTTGCGTTGCAATTATTTGTGAAGAGATTTTTTGCTAAGTAAAAATTTGGCAAATGAAATTATGCGGAAAATTGTTTGGGAAGTAATAATTTGTCAATTTATTTTCGCTGAAACAAGGGTAACCCCTATAAAATACATTTGTAATCTTAAATTAAAATTAAAATACTGTCATAAAAAGTTAATATGTTGTGCCACAATAGTTATAGTGACAGAAACCAATCGCTGCAAAACCGACTCCACCTAGTCTTGCCTGCCCTATCCTAGAGTGTAATTTGAGCCCGCGTGGGACCGCCGGAGCCCCCCGCAGCGCCGGAGCCGTGACAGAAACCATGCCTGCTACATGTTGCATGCTCGCTTGCATGTTTGCTTGCATGCTGCTGCATGCTTGCTTGCATGCTGCATGCATGGTGTATGCTTGCTTGCATGCTGTATGCATGGTGTATGCTTGTTTGCATGCTGCATGTTTGCTGCATGCTGGCATGCATGGTGTATGCTTGTTTGCATGCTGCGTGTTTGCTGTATGTGCGTGGCGAAAACAAATCAGTGTTCTAACTATGAATTTTCTGTAATGGGATAGATGAGTCTTTCAATTAAATATTTGCCAAAAGATAAACAAGTGTAAACTTTCCGAGATACGATAGTTCTGCCTTTTAATGACTATCGATATGAAATATACGCCAAAAGACGATTCTGAGTGTTAAGTTTCTGCGATAAAATGGTTCTACTTTTAATTATTATGGATATTTTAGAGAAATTTATGCCAAAAGATGATTCTGAATTACAAAATTATGATAAATGTATGATAAATGAGTGTATGCCATACAATTTTCTGCGAAATGAAGTTTATGCTATCAGCTGATATGCAAAATAATATTATGACATAAAAAGTTCTGCTATAAAGGGTAGACCCGTAGCTAAATATGCTCTTAATGTTTTCCTTACACTGTAACCATATTCTTTTGTTTTTAATGTTTACCACCGCTCATGAAGATCCGTAAATATTAGGTTGGGGAAAAAGTCTTTTCGCATTAAAGTATGTATGAACATAAAATAAGATCTCTTTGGCTATACTATTTGTATCTGGCTGGTTTTGGTATCATTGAAAGTTTAAATTTTAAAGAACATATTAGGAAAATGTGTGATTTTCATTTGTTTTTCGTACTGTCAAGATGAGTGAATCTAATGAAGAAATTCGATACAATTTAAAATTTTACTACAAAAAAGGTAAAAATGTAACGCAAGCCGCGAAGAAAATTTGCGATGTTTATGGACCCAGTGCAGTGTCTGTGAGAGTAGCACAAATTTGGTTTAAGCGTTTTCAATTCGGAAATTTTGATGTCAAAGATGCACGTCGCTCTGGTCGCCCTATTACGGATAAAATGGATGCGACGTAGCTGAAGAACTGGGAAGTGACCACAAAACAGTTTTGGCGCATTTGAAAAAAACTGGGTACACAAAAAAGCTCGATATTTGGGTACCTCACGAGCTCACTGAAAGAAACCTAATGAACCGTGTACTCATTTGTGATTCTTTATTACGACGTAATGAAACCGAACCACTTTTGAAGAAGCTGATAACTGGTAATGAAAAGTGGATCACGTATGACAAGAACGTGCGAAAAAGGTCGTGGTCAAAGGCCGGTCAGGCTTCACAGACTGTGGCGAAACCCGAGTTAACTCGCAACAAGGTGATGCTGTGTGTGTGGTGGGATTGGAAGGGCATTATTCATTATGAGCTGTTACCACCAGGCAGGACCATCGATTCTGAACTCTACTGCGAACAACTGATGAGATTAAAGCAAGAAGTTGAGAGAAAGCGGCCGGAATTAATCCACAGAAGGGATGTGGTTTTTCATCATGATAACGCAAGATCCCACACATCTTTAGCCACTCAGCAAAAATTAAGAGAGTTTGGCTGGGAGGTGTTAATGCATCCGCCGTATAGTCCTTACAGACCTTGCACCTTTAGATTTCCAGCTGTTTCGGTCTCTTCAGAATTCTTTAGGCAGTGTCAGGTTAACATCACGAGAGGACTGCCAAAACCACTTGTCGCGGTATTTTGATCAGAAGTCCCAAAATTTCTATAGCAATTGGATCATGTCCCTACCTACAAGATGGCAAAAAGTTATCGAACAAAATGGTACCTACATACTTAAGATAAATGTAAATAATATTAAAAAATGTTTTGAATTTTCTTAAAAAATGCGAAGAAACTTTTTCCCAACCTATTATTGACAGCTACATATAAGGTGCTATAAAAATATCTGCCACGGCTGCAATGGGAGACAGTATTGTGTATATAGATTACAATAGTGAAGATAAATGATTGATCTCATGTCATAAATTTTTTCATACAATAAAATGTTTGTATTGATTTATTTAACGGGGGGTTATCCGAATTTTCCTGTTTTCAGAATCAATTTTAAATGGTCAAATTAGTGTTTTAAGGCCCTGAAAAAAATATATACCATAGATACATCCTTGCTTTAAATTAAGGTTCAAAACACGATAAGTTGTAATTTCCTCGATGAAAAAAAATCCGAAACATGGTCGAGTTCAAAACCATTTTCCGTTTCATTTCCTAATTACAGCATAAAATTATATGAAAATTGCAAGTACCGTCAGCAACAGAAGTCGGTTAACACTGCTACTTTTTGACATCATCTAAATTAACTCAAAATGATTCGATAAACTGCTTTTCTTGTCGTTCATCTGTTAAGAGTTAGTGTTCTTAAAATTTTAAGTACTTCTGTTCCGATTTGAATTAAATATTTCGCTTAATAATTAAGATTAAAAAACTGCAAGTGTTAATCGACTTTTGTTGCTGACTGTACCATGAGGTAATCGTATTTCAGAGGGAATTTAACGGTTGGATTTTTGAGTTTAATAGATTTTTTTAAAATAAACTCAAAATTAGTAAATCGGGCTAAATCCGCTCGCGCTCAGAGTCCTGCGTGACGTCATGGAGGTTGGACCTGTGTCAAAATTTTTAAAAATTCGCTCTCCTGCAGTTGTTCAAAAAAATTCAAATAAAGAAGAACACATTAGATATGAAATTGCGACAGCTCAGAAAAAATATCTCGTAATTATATTATAGTTTTAATTCATAATAGCCTTTTCGAAAATGTGATTATTTATATGTGGTATGATGACGTTTAATTGTCATCTTACGATAGTGTTAAGATACATTGCAAATGATTATCGATAAAATTATAGTCAAGCAAGCGCGAGTAGTTTATAATGTTTTATCGTGGTTCTTTATGAAGAAGTTTTAAAACACATTTTTCTAAGATTTTTTCATCAGATTCATCCATATTACTAATATTTTCACTCTCCATCGAACTGTCTTCGCTACTACCATATCCTACATTAATTACACATAATATGTATAAATACAATGTATCTGGTTGTCGGTTGGATACTAATATAACCAACTTTCACTCTGTCAACAACAATGAAAATTAGAAAAAAATAAAAATGTGCGGTCGGTGACCACCATCAGGAATGAAGTTCCTTCTAACGTATGATTTAAAACACAAACACAAAATTTTCACAGCCGCCATCTTGAATTTTCATTTTGAATTCACTACCGGCTTTGGCTCCCTCGAAAACCATAAAAACGGCACCCATGATGTAAAATTCTAAAATTTTCCCCCTCTCCGTCCTCGTCTGTCGTCGTTTTCGTCCTCTCTCTCTTTGTCTCTTTCAAGATATAATAGAAAGAGACAAAGAGAGAAAGTCGCATGGAGGGGGCATTTAAACGTTTTTAGGGTTCCGTACCTCAAAAGGAAAAAACGGAACCCTTATAGGATCACTTCGTTGTCCGTCTGTCTGTCTGTCAGTCTGTCAAGACCCTTTTTCTCAGGAACGCTCAGGAACGCGTGACACACAATACTATCTCCCATTGTAGCCGTGGCAGATATTTTTATAGCTCCTTATATAGGATCAATAGCCGTACTCTATTGCCAAGCGACGTACCTACTGCTACAGCTATAAATTATCGAATTTATTATTATAAGACATCAAAATTAATTTAGTATATTTTTTAACCGTCCCCGGACATGTCGGACTATAACAAACTACGTATAAAATCTTGCAAGGAGTGACGTCATGCCACATTTTAACTCGATGTGCGATTTATCTTTTGACCACTTACGTAAAAAAAGAAAAAATACGTGTCCAATATTTTTTAACTACACGACGGACCAAAAAAAAAATTTTTTCATCATCCCTATTGGCGTGCTGAACTGCTGCAATTAACCTTGTGTTCCTCTCACAAAACACTAACCTGTGCATAGGAGCCGAGTTGTGCGCCATTAACGACCATAGCTCTTGTGACGGTGGCGCTTGCACCTCTCCACAATGTCGTTAGACCTTCTTCGCGCGTAATCCTGTAAGTTAAGGGGATATATCGATAAATTTTGTGTTTTTATAAAATTCCTATAAAACCAAATGTATATGGTTAAATCATTTGGAGTTTCCATATGTCTTATTTGACTATATTGTCTACTGTGGTACTAAAACCGAAACATGATTACTTGAAATTTTTTCGATACAAAAAAACTGCAAAGTAGCACCGTCTATTTTCTGTTTTATACGATTAAACGTAAACAGTTCCTTATTGGGCAGTAAAATATGATTTAAATCGAAGGTATTTAAATATGTTAAGAACTTACTAAGCTAAAAATAGAATTAAGTATAGTATTTTGTCATAAATCTACATTTAAACGAAGCGCGTTTAGTTCCGGTGCGTGTGAGAGTCTTCTATCTCGCGCGTCAAACTAGACAGCCATAACGCCATTTCATTTACACACAGAGCTAAACCACGCTTCGATGTATCCTCTTAACCAAATAACAGGAGATTGGTTCAAATACTAATGTTACCAACTACCTAAACTGATAACTGCCCCGTTGGTGGTCTCGTGGTCGCTAACAAAGACATGGTTTATGCTATAATGTTTGCACTCTAGCATGGTGTGGGTGACACATGTCAGTATGGCATGACTAGGTCAGTGACAATATGTACAATTTAATTTTATCGATATCTAATCTCGTTCTCCTAATAATTTTAAAAATGTCTTTGACATATCATATTACCTTTTCAGGAAAACTGAAAATTCAGGACATTTTTGGATTTTTCATAGTTTCTTTAGACTCCTAAAAATCCTATCCATAAACTTTTTTTTTAATATTTGCAACTTTTTTTTTTCGGGTGTAAAGGGCTAAGGGGGTGAAGAGGGGTAGTCAATTTTACAGGGCAGGTTTTTCTGCGGGGCTTGATTAACTCGAAAATTTGTGTGAATAATTTTTCAGTCAAGTTACGGAAATATCCCAGACGGTTTTTTATAAATTCCACCTCTGTTGGGGTGAAAACAGGGAATACAGTTTAAATTAAAAATCTTATTCATGTGGTTAATTAACTTGAAACTTGGCACAAATACTTGCATATGCAAGTAATAAAGTTTGTCATTAATAGTTTTTCCCCCAGAGGGAAGGGTACATGGGGAGGGGGAAGGGGGAAGAGGGGAAGGAGTGGGGGTATTGAGGAGGGGAAGGGTAGGGTGTGGTAAGGGGAGAGTGAGGGGAGGGGTGGTGAGGACGGAGAAGAGGAGGATGATGGAGGGAGGAGGAGAGGGATAGGTGGGTGTAATGAGGGGGATGGAGGTGAAGAGGGGTAGCGGGGGGCGG
This sequence comes from Cosmia pyralina, assembly GCA_946251885.1. Taxonomy (NCBI): domain Eukaryota; kingdom Metazoa; phylum Arthropoda; class Insecta; order Lepidoptera; family Noctuidae; genus Cosmia; species Cosmia pyralina. The sequence goes on along the minus strand of OX276359.1, from coordinate 4,464,515 downwards.
GAGAAGTTGGTGAGGGGGAGGGGAAACCGGTGAAGGTGGTGTGAGAGGGGGAGGAGGAGGTTAGTGGGAAGGGGATGTGATGAGGGGGGTAAGAGGGAGAGGATGATGGGGTGATGTGGGGGATGAGAGGGGATGAGAAGGGTGATAGGGGGTGGGAAGGAGAGAGGGGTTAGAGGGAGAGGAGGAGGGGTGAGAGGGGGTTAGAGGGATAGGGGAGGGGTGAGAGGGGGATAATTGGGGGGGATACGAGTGCCTTTATACTTTAAAGTTGCATTTTGTATAGCACGGATTTATTGAAGAGAGATTGACTTGTGACTTTTGACTGATTGATTGGAGAGCGGGGAGAGGTGGAGAGGGATAGGAGAGTGTAGTGAGTGGGGAGGGCATGGAGAGTGGGGCGCGAGGGAGGGGAAGAATTGGCGAGGGTAGTCGGAGGGGAAAACGGTGAAGAGGGTGTGAGAGGGGGAGAAAGGGGAAGCAGGAGATTAGCGGGAAAAGGATGTGATGAGGGGGTGAGAGGGAGAGAGGGGGCAAAGGGGATGGTGAGGGGGATGATAGGAAAAGGTGAGAGGTTGAGAGGGAGAGGGGGACGGGTGAGAGGGGGGCGACGAGTGCCTTTACACTGACGACTACCTTAAAATTGCTTTTTTTATAGCATTGATGCATTGAAGAAACCCAGCCCGACAGAAATTACCGAAAAATAGAAAGTCGGGAACTCGGGATGGCACTTTAAACAGGAGTAAACTCCATTCGTGCGTCGGAGCTGACACACACACTTTTGTTGTTTGTATGAACGCGGTAATCTCTGGAACTACCAGGCAGACTTTAATAATTATTTTTGCATTTGATAGCCCAATTCTTATGGAAGGAATTCTGTCTAGGACTCTTAGGTGCCGAGCAAGAAGACAAAAAGTCAGAAACAACGCTAAGTGAAAACTAAGCATTAACGGGGTCAGGCAATGTGATTCGACGGAGCGGGTCGGGGGATCAAGAAATTTCACGCGGACGAAGTCGCGGGCAGAAGCTATCTCAATATTTAAAAAGAAAAGTCCTGACTGACTGACTCATCAGCCCAAACTCTTCGATCTATGAAGCTGAATTTTTGCACAGGAGGTTCTGTTTATAATCAAGGAATAAAGAAGGACTTTTGTTCCCCTTGTATATTTTCCGACATCCACGCGGGCGAAGCCGCGGGCAAAAGCTAGTATAAAATAAAAATAAATATTTAGTATATTAGATTGAAAACCAATATGCCTACCTGCCTAGAGCATTGAACACATTAGTGTAGTTCCTTCGCTTCTCTGGTGGTAGCCTGCCGTCGGCAGTCATCCGGATGAGCGCGACTTCGGCCGGTGTTCCGATCCACGCGCCAAGTGCCCCGGCGCCCATGCCAATCACTATCTTTGCCGGAAGAGGGGGAGCTTTGCCATATGTACTAAAAAAAAAGGAAAACGGGGCCACATAATCATCATCATCATGGTAATAATAATATAGGGTCAAATTAAATCCGCAAGCGAAATGATTGGTTAGTTTTATTATGTACATTAATGAAACTAGAAAGTTTTGCGAGTAAAATTGTAAAACAAAAATAAAATGTATGTTGGAGATTAATTCATGAAAATCAAATAATTAAATATAATTAAAAAATAATTAAAAAAACCCCCAACTCAAAAAAGAAAAGCGAACATTTATAAAGTCAAAAATAATACCTATCGTTGAGCCATTAAATTCGATTGATTAATAAGTTACAGAAATTGATGGATGGCACGATAAGGTTTGCTCACTGAAATGGCGCTTTAGGGTCGCGGCGGCGTACATATGGATAGTCAATCAAATGAAGGGTCTAACTTGCTTAAGCGGTACCCCACCGCGACATTATAACGCCATTTCACTGAATCACTCCGTCCATTGGTGAAAACCGTATAAAATCCGTTCCGTACTTTTTGACTTTATCGCATTCAAACAGACAGACATAAGCGGCGGGGGGGCTTTGTTTTATTATGCCAGTCACGCCCTAATAACATCCACAACAACAACAAGACACACACACAACAGAACTGTCCAGTTGGACCAATTTTGAAAAAGAGGTCAATCATCGAATCCGACTCGGCTGGGTAGCTTTCGGGAAGCTACGTAATATCTTCTCGTCTCACATACCAGTGATGACCTCTGGCACTGAAACGTGCTCGCTCACAACACAATGGGCCTCATTCATAATCAGCCTATAATGTCCCCACTGCTGGGACACAGGTCTCCCCTCGGTGAGAGGGAGTGGGCCGTAATCCACCACGAGGGCCCAGTGCGGGTTGGTAGACGTCACATGTCTTCGAATTTTTGGTTCTAGGCGGTTTCCGTCAGCAGCAGTGGACGTGGGAGTCTTTGGGTCGAAACGATGTTGATGATGAACAAAAATAAAAGAGAAGGTTTCTGGGACGAGATATTCGATGCGCGGCATGTCCCGGTTTTGCCGCACAGCATTGCCGCGCGTACATTTGTCCATCATACGTCTAGACATAGCGCGGGAGAAATTGTGTTCTGCGAATGCCGCGTGTTGTTGCCTTCCGCGCTCTGTTTGAACACACCTTTAGCTAATAGAGTGTAGGTCGAGAGCTGTCACTGTTAGGGTCATGTCATTTCAGCACAGATCATGGTTTTTAAAACAATATTATTATACCATGGCACAGATTAAAAAATGTACAATAATCGATTAATAAACGTGAATTGACTTTAAGATTTATCTTTATTATGTAGATATTTTATTTTTTTTAAATTGCTAACCCGTTAATTCTAATAGATTTAATAATTGTATTTGAATTATTCATCTCGTAAAAGCATTTTTTTAAATAGTTTAAACTCTACGTTAATCGATTATAATTTAATCGATATTCCATTTTATCGTAACCTAAACTTAATTTTTGGATTTCTCATTTTCCAGATGGTAAATTGGGATGATTTTTTGCATTTGGAAATAGAAAAATATAACCCTTTTTTTAAACCATACCTCCACTCAACGACCATATAGCCCATAGACGCCTAATAACAGGCGACCGATGTCTGTCAACACATCAGACTTATAGATCTGATATAGGTCGCCACCAACGACCATATGGTCGTTGCCTCCACTTAATACACTCTGGCCCAGAGTTCCCCGTCTCCTTAGAATTTTCATATCCCTAACTTAAGAAATGTTGGGTTTTTTCCTATACAAACTTTCATCCCCTATAATCAACTATTCATTAGGGCAACTTATCAACATGTCATGTAATATAGCACTAGCAGATTTTAAACGTGCGGTTACTATGAACGTAACATATCTTGAATATCATTGGATCCTACAACACCCCATACTTATTTGCATATAATTTTTTTTTCATGCTTTTTTCGTAATTTTACCTACTACTTACATCATTTATTAGCGATGCACAGAATATGCACAACTTTTTTCCAATTTTCATCAATATAGTGCTAACAGTCTCTGAGTTAAATGGCTGTGCGACTTCCGGACAGACGGACAGACGATCGACCGACGATGACGGAATTAAAAAGGTTACGTTTTTGCTATTTGGCTACGGAACCCTAAACACTAGGTAACGAAATTAAATTTTCCTTCATCAACATCTATCTGTGCCGCGCCGCGCCGCCGCCGGCCGGACTATCCAAGCAAACATCTTATAGATAGAGTGTAGGAGGTGAACGGTCGCTCGCTTAGTAGCAAATGTTATTGATTGATATTTGTGTCAGTTTTTAGTTCTTTTTTAGATTTAAGTAAGACAAAGCTGTTTTGTTTATAATTTTGTTTTTCATTTTAACAAATAATATATTAATTTAATCATTTTAATTTAATATAATTTACGAAGGTTGCTTTGTTATAAGTGAATGTCGTGTACACCTGTAATTGGTATATAGGGTGACTGTTAATTTGTGACCGATACCTAAACACATGATTGTGCTCATGATAACAAACAACTTTTACTATGGGACCAAACCTAAAATCGCGAAAAAAAAATCAGCTGCCCCATACATTCATGTTCGCATAACTCGTCAAAATGTAGGGAGCAGCTGATTTTTTTTTCGCGATTTTAGGTTTGGTCCCATAGTTGTTGTTGTTGTTGTTTGTTATCATGAGCACAATCATGTGTTTAGGTATCGGTCACTAATTACCAGTCACCCTATATACATAAGAACCCATACCTGTTAATTTTTAGTATTTAATGTACAATGCATATGCTGTTGGCGTACCTAAATAAAATTAATAAAAAAACACTTACGTTTTGTAATAATCGAACAATCCGTTGAAGGCTCCAAGCCTACCGGTGGTGTAAGTAGCCTGACGGAACAGGGCGGCTGATAAACCCGTGTAGAAACCCAGGATCCCTTCGTTCTTCACGATATTTTGGGCTACAGTAATAAACGACACGTTTTTGCCGGCAGGACCCAGAAGTTGCATTCGGGTCTTCAACAAGTCCGCTGGCTGGACTACACAAATTGCCATCATCCTGTGAATATTATTATTATTAGCTTTTAGTATCCACCTCGGAGCTCGTGGCTAAGTAATAACAGCCGCACAGGTCGATCCATCAGGTTAAGCTACGCTTGCCGGGGTCGCTCCGTGGATGGGTGACCATCTTTACATACCGAGATTCCTCCGTGCCTCGGAAAGCACGTTAAGCCGTTGCCGTTGGTCCCGGTTGTTATTCGTGGACAGTCGTTACGGGTCGTCAGAAGCCCGAAAGTCTGACAACCAGTCTTACCGAGGAGTATCATATTACCCAGTTACTGGGTTGTGGAGGTCAGATAGGCAGTCGCTCCATATAAAATACTGGTATACAGCTGCATCCGGTTAGACTGGAAGCCGACCCCAACATAGTTGGGATAAGGCTAGGCAGATTGATTTTTAGTATTCACTGCGGGACAAAGACTTCCCTTGGTCCTTTCGCTTGGAAAAGAATCGAGTTCGACCAGCCACCCAGTAAATTAATTAAATTAGGAACTAATTACAGAGTCAGCTGATGGTGACTATATCGGAGGTTTCTGTGGTTTTGTGTCCTGGCGGGCCACCTGGTGGACCGTGGCACCGCCCAGGCAGATGCCGACAATGCCACCATCAGGGCTAGCATGACAAGCGCGTCAACTTTCTCTCTCACGATTTGTTGAAATTTATCTAAATTCTGACGTCATCCTAATACTCAATTAAAAACATGGTCGCCACCGCCAAGCTCGAGTAAACACAAAAAAAAAGTAAAAACCGACTTCAAAACCAAAAACTAATAAAATAAGTTTCATAAAATACTTAACAGTTTCTGAAGTCGGTGTAAAGCTAAAGTGCATTGAAGAATTGAAGACACCGACTTCAGAAGCTAGGTTAAGTGTTCTATGAAACTTATTTTATTCGTTTTTGGTTTTGAAAAAAAACCATGTAAAATTATGTACTACATGATTAAAGTACGATATGTACTCATTATTACCTACAAAAAAGTCCGCGAGGGATGTTGGAGCGCCTACGCGATTAGTCTTAGCTTTAAGTGTTCTGTCCTACGTAAACTATAATGTTTTTGTATGTGCCCGTACGTACAGTCATGTTAAGTGTCATTCTACACATCAAAATTAAAACTCATAGACGTTACATGTGCCTGTTGCCTTTTTAGTTAAAAATCACGCTAACTTCCGCACATATTGGTCCATTACGAACTGGATTGATTAATTAGTAAGGAGCTGCTAATATTATAAGAAGATCAAGAAGTTAATAGTGGAATTAGCGAATAATTTTTTATTCGTGCAACGAGCATGACCGGCAGTGTGTTAAGTGAATCAAGTACATGAAAATAAAGCGGTGTTAAGTCTAATTTATTAATAATATCGTCACCCAACACTCAATCAGGTAGTATATAACGAAAATTAAGGATTTATAAGGTTAGTCTTATTAATTACCTATTGTATTTTGCGTAATTAGTTTGTTCCTTTGTTTACCTACCCTAGCATTTGCATTGTAATAGTTTTATTGATATTATTGTGTGTTCGCAGCAATTAAATTAGAAATCACACTTACTTGAGTGTAGTAATATTGATTTATTACATTATATTGTTTTAATTTAATTATCTTTGCCAAAGTATTACTGATCACGTCAAGTATTTTTTGCATAGGTGGTAGGTAGGTAGATACTTAGGAGAAATATAATTTAAGAGTGTTAGATATTGTTAATTAGTGTTTACTGTTAGTGTAATCACCGTATTATTTTAGTTATTGTGTTGTTGTACTTCATAAAAATCATTGTTAGTTTATTGAGTTTTGTATAAGAGTAGAAACGAGTTTTATTATTTAGGTAGGTATTCACTAATTAGCACCCGTAGTCATTATAGATATCAATTTATCAGTTACCTACATCAGTATATTTATCACCTGTAGATTGAATCCTAAGACTTATAATATTGTTTAAACTTTATTGTATAAATTCCGGATTTACGCTCGAATCCCAGAATGACCGAGGAAAGGGAGTTAATAAAGAAACGAGGTAGCTTCAAAGGCCGCTTAACTGCTTTTATCAATTATCTGGACGCGCTGGGTGATAAAACGTTATCTAGTTCCAATATAACTGAACTACAGCTACGTATAGACAAGATGGAGTTGTTATACCAACAATATGATGAGGTACAGTTACGTATGGAGTGTATTGCTGATGATGTCAAGGCACAGTTTTCTGAGCGTTCGGATTTTGAGTCCCTGTATTATAAATCCCTGTCTAAGGCTCACGAAGTTGTAAAAAACTATAATAAAGATAGTGAATCTGTCTGCAGCAATAAAAGTAATATTGGTAGTAGTTATAAGCCAGTTAAGTTGCCCACAATCCAATTGCCAAAGTTTAGTGGATCTTACAATAACTGGTTGGAGTTTCATGACACCTTTACGAGTCTTATTCATTCCAATGATGCTATAGACGAAATTAACAAATTCCACTACCTTCGAACGTCTCTGGAAGGATCCGCTGCCGTAGTGATCCAGTCGATCGAGTTTTCGGCTACTAATTACTCTGTGGCATGGAAAGTGTTATGCGAGCGATATGACAATAAGAGGTTATTAATTCACAATCATGTTTCGGCTATTTTCAACATGGAGACAATTACAAAAGAATCCTCTGTCACTTTAAAGAATTTAATTGACCAAATAAATAAACACTTACGAGCATTAGTCACATTAGGTGAGCCTGTTAATTATTGGGATACCCTTTTAATTTACATTTTTACTCGCAAGTTGGATAGCAAAACGTTCCGTGAGTGGGAGGAGTCCAAAGGTCGTATTGACAAGGATAGCAAGATTACCTTCGATGTATTCCTTGAATTCATACGTGAGCGCGCTGAGTTAATTGAAACTTTAGAATTGTCGCGTAATAACCAGCCTCAATCTGTTCATAAATCAGGGACTAAGCTGAAGTCTATGGTTACCGTCCAAAGTGGTGGTAATTCTGGTTCAGAGTCAGGTACAAAGGTCTGTCCCAAATGCAAAGGTGACCATAACTTGAGTGATTGTGCACAGTTTCTCGCACTAAGTATCGAAGCACGTATTAAATTGTTGCCAAATTTTAAGGTATGTTATAACTGCTTTCGTTCGGGTCATTTCGCGAATCATTGTAAAAGGCCAGGTTGCAAGCTGTGTAAGCGCAGACATAATACTCTTATCCATGTCGCTGATTTTAAACCTAGTGCAAATAGTCATAATAATACAAACAATAAGTCGTGTGATAACTTGTCGCCGCAATCGCCTTCGACGTCTTCTGTGACCACATCTGTGACGGAGACGAATAACGTCGCGCTGTCGGCCAACGTCACATCTTCGCACAGTAGTGTGAGTCATGATGTTTTATTGTCAACCGCATTAATTAAATTACATGATCGTAATGGTCGAGAACATGTTGTTCGTGCAGTTCTTGACAGCGGTAGTACATCATGCTTTGTGACGGAAAGACTATGTCGACAGTTAAATCTAGAGACTAGGCAGATAGACAGGTCGATATTCGGCATTAATAACGTGACCTCTCACGTAGGTAAAACGTGTCGCATTAACATGACGTCATTACACAATAGTTTCAGTACTGAACTTTATTGTTTCGTTTTACCATCAATAACTAGTGATGTGCCATGTCGTGAAGTAAATCTGTCTACTGTTACGACGGGTGGCCAGATATTATAAATAAATAAGACGACCAGACTATTTTATGTATCGTGTATTCAGCCATTGCATGACGAGCGATCGGAGTCGGTGACAAGACAACAGGATCCGGAAATACCACAGATAATATATATTTTATAAAGACTGATACACATACGTAACATCTCCCTTATTAAGAAAAGAAAATGGAATCATTACGTGGAACATGGTACGTAAGTATACTCTTTTTTTTTTTTTTTTTTTTTTTTAACATTAACAAAATTCTTATATACTAGTAGACTAAGTGGAACGGAACATCTCTAAGAAGTGACAAGTTGACTTGACTGACATTTACATTGCGACAGTTCTGACAGTGACGTCTATCAAATTGACTTAACTAAGTTTTGACAGCTACTAACAAAACAAAATTAGGTTTGACAATGCTTGTACAACAAACAATACATTTAGTATATTAAATTAAAACTAAGTACAAATTAAGAACTTAATCTAGACCAATTTTCAAAATCTTCGGGGCTTTATTATTGCTCTACCGAATGAAGAATAAGTTGTGTGTTGAGTTTGTTTATTTGGTGTATGTGATGTGTTTGTTTTTGTTTCAGATTCTTGGACAGGATTACTTGTACAAGGAGATTGATAATTAGATGGAGATGACGACGGCAGTATATTGGAAGGCGACGGTGGATCAGTGTCAAGTGGAACTGATGGGGATTGAAGTGAACTTCTTCTACTAGGAGCGGACTCAGTTGGTGAATGTTTTGGCTGTAGGATATGTTGGCGATTACGGCGAAAAGTACCTTCCGGGGAGACAATAGTATATGATCTAGGCTGTGGACCTATGTCTGACACAGTACCAGGTGTCCAAATACTGTCTGGCTGTTTCTGGAAGTAAATTTTATCACCAATGTTTAGGGAAGACAACGGTTTAGTATGTTTATTATAATAAATCTGTGATTTGTTCACTTTTATTTGAGTTTTATTTGTTAGAGACCTGTAGTTAGGTATTTTAGGTTTCAGAGTTTGTTCTAAGACTGGAAGTTTAGTTCTGAGTGTCCTGGACATTAGTAATTGGGCAGGCGAATACATATTTTCTTTAGGTGTATTCCTATACTGTAATAATCCTAGATGAGGGTCTGTATTATCAGTAAGACATTTCTTTAATATGTTTTTAACCGTGGCTATGGTTCTTTCTACAAGACCATTAGACCGTGGATAATAGGGACTTGATGTAATATGTTGTATTTGCCAATCTAAAGCAAAATGATTAAACTCTTTTGAGTTAAATGGGGGACCATTGTCTGAAATTAGAATGTTGGGTATTCCATGTCTGGAAAATATAGACTTTAGGTGACTAATGACAATTTTACTAGTAGAACCACCTGCTAGCTTTACAAGCTCGACATATTGGGAAAAATAATCTACGACTATGACATACTTGTTTGAATTGAAATCAAATAGATCAACTCCGACTTTATTCCAAGGGATTGGTTTTACCTCATGGGGCTGTAGTGACTCTTTGGAATTGCTGCGTCTGTTAGTGAGACAGTTATGACAATTATTAACATATTTTTCTATATCAGAGTACATATTGGGCCAGTATACTAGATTTCTTGCCAATCTTTGGCAACTATGAATACCTTGGTGACCTTCATGTATCTGTTTCAAAATGTCTTTTCTCATGGCTACTGGTATAATGACACTGTTGTTTTTGAAGACAATACCATTAATTATATGTATATCGGTTTTTAAAGGAAAATAAGGCCTAAGTATGTCTGGAAGCAATTTTTTATGTTCAGGCCAACCTGTTATGCAATATTTACTTAAGAGTGACAATTCATTGTCTTGGGAAGTCTGTTCTTGAATAGATTTAAGTTTATTTGGACTAACTGACAGTGATCTAATGACTAAATTGACATGTAAATCTAGATCAGAATCTAGATCATGTAATGACTGTTCTGGTAAAGCTGCTCTAGACAGAGTATCAGCTACATAAAGATATTTACCTGGTTTGTAAGTTACGTTCAGGTCATATGGTTGTAATCTTAGCATTATTCTTTGAAGACGGGGTGGAATGTTATAAATTGGTTTTTTATACAGCGATACTATTGGTTTGTGATCTGTTTCAACTAAAGTGTGGCGACCATAGACATATTGGTGAAACTTTGTACAACCAAATAGGATTGCTAACAGCTCTTTCTCAATCTGAGAGTATGACTGTTGACATGAGCTTAATGAAGCTGAAGCATATGCTATGGGGTGTTTATCATGGCAAATCACTGCACCCATGGCATCTTTAGACGAATCAACTGACAGTGTAATTGGTTTATTTTGATCATAATATGTCAAGACAGGGGCTTTTGTTATACATTCCTTTAATTCATTAAATTCTACATTATGTCTCTCTTGCCAAGACCATTCATTATCTTTAGACAGAAGTGTTCTTAAATTAGAAGTTTTATCTGACAAATTCTCTATGTATGAGCCTAAGTATGTAACCATACCTAAAAACCTTTGTAATTCTGTGACATTTGTTGGTGGTGGCATACTGCAAATGGCTTTCACTTTGTTTTCATCAACTCTCACACCATCTTTAGAAAAGATGTGTCCTAGGTACTTGACTTCACTTTTACATATATTAGACTTGTCTTTATTAAATTTTATTCCTATTTCTCTAGCTCTATCTAAGACTTGTTTTAACCTAAAATCATGTTCTTGTTTAGTTTGACCGTAAATTAGGAAATCATCCATCATGATTTTGACTCCTGGAATATCACTGAATCTATTTGTCATGATGGAATGAAACAGTTCTGGGGCTGCATTTATCCCGAAGGGAAGTCTTAGGAATCTATATCTACCTTGAGGTGTGATGAATGTACATAGTTTTGAGGAAGCTTGTTCGTTCTGAACATTCCGTCTCATATTTATTTAGCAGACCCTACTTTTTACAAGCCCGCTCATGTGGATATTCTGATTGGTGCTGATGTCTTCTGGGACTTGCTAGGGTCACAAAGAATCAAGTTAGGTACTGGTAAGCCAATTTTATGTGAAACCAGGTTAGGTTGGATTGTCTCCGGTCCTGTTGATCGTAATTATGTTGCATTGCTTTCTAGTAACATTAGGTGTAACTTTACTAAAATAAATTCTTCAACTGACGACGATTTCGATAAAATTCGAAGTGATTTAACTCGCTTCTGGCAGTTAGAAGAAGTAAATAAGAAAACTTCTCAATATTCACCTGAAGAGAAGTTATGTGAAAGGCATTTTCTCGATAATATGAGCAGATTACCTGATGGTCGTTTTTGTGTTCGTATTCCTCTCAAACAAGATCCTTCTATTTTGGGAGATTCAATTAATAAAGCTACCCATTGCTTACAGTCATTAGAACGCAGGTTAAAAACGAAATCTGATTTTAGTAAAATGTATCACGAATTCATGTCTGAGTATGAGTTACTAGGTCATATGACTGAATGCAAAGAATCCGATTTAAGCCCTTCTGGCTATTTTATTCCGCATCACGGCGTATTACGTGAAAGTAGTACCACTACGAAACTTCGAGTGGTATTCAACGCAAGTTGTCCTTCTTCAACTGGTGTGTCATTTAACGACTTACAGATGGTTGGCCCTACCATTCAGGACGATCTGTTGTCGATTCTTCTCCGTTTCAGACAGCACAAGTATGTCTTGTCAGCAGACGTCGAGAAGATGTACAGACAAATAGTCGTCCATCCGTCTGACAGATATCTGCAGCAGGTACTGTGGCGAGGTAAGGCATCTGACCCCGTTCAATTTTATAAATTAAACACCGTCACCTATGGTACGGCTAGTGCGCCATTTTTAGCTTTTCGGTGCCTTCATCAACTAGGGCTCGATTGTAAGAATCAGAAGGTTGCTGAGGTCATAAAGCACGACTTTTATGCTGATGATCTATTAACTGGCGGTGATGATTTAGATGAGGTTAGATTTATTCGTCAGGAAATCACAAATGTACTTGCATCGGCTGGCATGCCATTGCGTAAGTGGAAATCAAACGAACCTCAATTGTTGTCTGAAGTTGCTCAATCTTCGCTTGCCTTAAATATAGGTTCTAGCGAACCCGACAAGTTGCTCGGGCTAGGTTGGTATGCAAGTTCAGATGAATTAGTATTTTCCATAGGCTCAACTATATCCTGCAATAGTAACACTAAACGTGATTTACTTTCTGTGATTGCAAAGATCTTCGATCCTTTGGGACTGTTGTCACCATTTGTAATCACTATGAAAATGTTACTACAGAGAATTTGGCTGGATAAATTATCATGGGATGATCCATTGACCCCTGAAATTAAATTAAAATGGCAGACCATTATTAAAACTCTGCCTCTTTTAAATGAAGTTCGTATTCCTCGAATTGTTGTGTGTCATTCCTACAAGGAGTTGGAACTACATATATTTACTGATGCATCTGAGCGCGCCTATGGTGCGTGCGCTTATGTTCGCTGTATTAATGATGCAGGTGAGTGTATCGTTCGGTTACTGATCGCCAAAAGTCGAGTGGCGCCCATTAAACCCACTACAATCCCAAGGTTGGAGTTGTGTGGCGCTGTGGTGGGAGCTCGCCTGTGTGAGAAAGTGTTAAACTCACTTCGTCTTAAGTTCTCGCGCGTCTTTTGTTGGACTGACTCGACCATCGTGTTGGGGTGGCTACAGATATTGCCTTCGAAACTTCAGCCATTCGTACGTAATCGCGTCGCTGAAATTTTAGATCAGGCGGGTCAATGCACCTGGCGGCACGTCCCAACCAATGAAAATCCAGCAGACCTACTATCTCGTGGTGTGGATAGTAGTCATCTGCAGGGTTTAGATATGTGGTGGTCTGGTCCTGACTTTCTCCAACAAGACTCAAGTAGTTGGCCTTCGCAATTTAAATGCATAGAATTAGGGTCACTTCCCGAAACTCGAACTGATGTCACTTTAAATGTTGTCCTTGACACCAACGATAAGGCATATATTATAGATTTTAATCGTTTTTCTAATTATTTAAGACTTTTACGGTCCATGGCATACGTGTTGCGATTCATTAAGGTGTGTAAACACCAATTGCCACACAGTAATTTTTTATCTGATGACGAATTAAAGAAAGCATTAAACATTTTAATCTATCAGAGTCAACAAGAATCATTTCCCGAACATAAATTACTTTTAAATAAGCACAGTTTGCCAAAAAAGAGCGTCCTATTAAAATTTAATGTGTATTTAGATGACAACAATATAATGCGTGTCGGGGGACGTCTCGATAATTCAGATTTTACATATAATAAACGGCACCCTATAATTTTACAGTCCACTCATACTTTTACTAAATTATTATTTGATTTTGAGCACAAAAGATTAATGCACGCAGGCCCACAACTATTATTAGCATCGATAAGAGAATCCTATTGGCCTATAGGAGGGCGAAATTTAGCTAAAGCCTGTTACCATAGATGCGTCCTGTGCCAACGCATGCAGGGTAAGGTTGTTACTCCATTGATGGGTAACCTACCGCGGCAGCGCCTTCTTCCAGGTGGGTATCCGTTTGAAAGTGCCGGTGTTGATTACGCGGGGCCTATTATGAGCGCTAGTCGTCAAGGTCGTGGATGTAGACTCGTCAAGGTGTACATAGCAATTTTTATCTGTTTTACCACAAAGGCTGTGCATCTGGAGCTTGTGAGTGACTTGACGAGCCATAATTATTTATTAGCCTTGTATCGGTTCATCTCACGAAGGGGTAAGCCAACTCATATATACTCCGATAACGGTACTTCATTTGTTGGTGCGTGTAACGAGCTATCTAAATTCCTAAAAAATAATTCTGATCCTTTGAGTGAAGGCGTAGCTAATGATGGAATCAAATTCCATTTCATTCCCGCGTATACTCCACATTTTGGCGGTCTCTGGGAAGCGGGCGTAAAATCGGTAAAATATCACTTACAGCGAGTGTTGGGACAATGTAATTTGACTTTTGAGGAACTTAATACCGCATTAGCGCAAATTGAGGCAATATTAAATTCACGCCCACTAACGCCGCTGTCATCAGATCCTGCCGATTGCACCCCACTGACGCCAGGTCATTTTCTCGTCGGCCGGCCACTCACTTCATTGCCACAGAAGAATTGTGAAGACCAATCTGCAACCCATCTTAGTCGTTACCAACGTATTGAGCAACTCCGCCAACACTTTTGGTCTAGATGGAGTAAAGAGTATGTTGCAGAGTTGCAGCAACGGACAAAGTGGCGTTCTTGCAGGGATGGCTTCAAGATGGATTCCTTGGTGGTCATCAAAGAGGAGAATCTTCCACCTCTGAAGTGGAGACTAGGAAGAGTTATCGCCGTACATCCAGGTACTGATGGAATTGTCCGTGTGGCAGATATCAAGACCTCTAATGGAGTCATCCGGAGGGCCTTCAACAGGATATGCCCATTACCTGTATCTTCAGAAACGAAGACTGGTTGAAAGCATGACTTTCAACGCCCGGGGGCATGTTGGAGCGCCTACGCGATTAGTCTTAGCTTTAAGTGTTCTGTCCTACGTAAACTATAATGTTTTTGTATGTGCCCGTACGTACAGTCATGTTAAGTGTCATTCTACACATCAAAATTAAAACTCATAGACGTTACATGTGCCTGTTGCCTTTTTAGTTAAAAATCACGCTAACTTCCGCACAAGGGAATATATCTAACTATCATAGTTAAGTCACAATAACAGCTTTTGTGTTCTAAAATTTAATTAGATCGCTGGTAGAAACAAAAGTTGGTTACATTCGTACGAATATCGTAGTATTAATTCTTATTTAAATAAATATTTTTATAATCAAGTACTTTTTAATTCATTCGATTCGGACATTTCATTTCGAAATTATGACGAGTATAAAAATGAAATACGCCATCCATTCGACGCTGCCGCCGCCGCGACGTTCCCTACTCTTTAGGCCTCTGCCTCGAATTTCGCGGGCGGCGGCGCGTCTCGCATTGTCCCCCGCCCCGCTTCCGCGCCGCTGTTTTCGAGGTCCGGTCCATTTGTTTTTATACATAAAATCCTGCTGCTCCCGCGCCGCCGCCGCTGCCGCCCCGCTGCCCGCGAAATTCGAGGCAGAGGCCTTAGAGTGGGCATTGCCGAGGTGCGGGAGGGGTTCTACAGGCTTGTTGGTAAAACACCAGCAACCCCCTTAAGAGGTTGCTGGTGTTTTACCAATAACCCTGAATATTATAAGAACGGTTATTTTATTCAGCTATCAACAAAGCAAATAGTTTAGTGGTTTCACGGCTACGCGGCTGCTTCCGGTAGTACGTTCCCCTGGGATAATTTCCGACTTACACGCGGGCAAAGCTGCGGGCAAAAGCTAGTTTAACATCGGGACAAAAGTTCAACGACGTGACGAACAATATCACAGAAAGGACATTTGGGTAGGCCGCATAAAGTACCTACTCAAACTGCCCGACTATATTAGTACCGAGTTTCGAGTTAATCCGACAGCGCGTTCAAATACTACGGCGAAGCAAAAAGGAGGGTTATAATTTTGGCCGGTATGCAAAACGTGCAGAGTCACATTGGTCGCAAGAACGTGAAGTTGTGTCTTTATTCATTCGGACGCGGCTGCGTTACAGAGCAGCTACTGTCTGTGTCGCAGCCGCCTTTGTATTTACGCGGCCCGGTGACTTTTCTTAGCGTGTACCTAGATACAAGCGGCCTTAGAGTTTTTCTAGAAAATCTTACGTTTGACAGAGTGAGTCGAGTACTTTGTATGGCTGCGCCGCTGGCGGGAAGCGAGAAAGGTAACAGAAATAAGAAATCTTTTCAGCACGAGACTGAGTAATTGTCGCGTATGTCATGTTAGCCCGCTGGGCAAGTTCTAAAACAGATTGGTTTATAACAAGGCTGCCCAACAAAGAAGATGGCCAAAATTTTGATTTCGTGACAGGTACCTATCCGGCGGGTCATCGTGTAAATAAAACTTGCCTACAGTTGAGGTAGACACCTGCTATTAAAATTAAACTAAACTTTAAATTACTCGGTATATTAATAATATAAAAAAACTTCATTAAGACCTTTGAAGAGGTTTTTTGTCTTACAATTTATCAATATTTGGCGACACATCTTAGCTCAATTGTAACATCAGATCTGAGATATGTATTCCACCAATGGAATACTACACCCAAGTGAAGTAGGTCCTTACGGTATTTGTTTTTTACAAAGTTAACAGTTAGAAACAATTTTAACGTTAACAGTTAACAACAACACAAAATAATAAAATTTTACCTTACCCGCTAGCACCTCCTATGATGAAATTCATGTACGTGGGAATGGTAAGCTTTTTTTTAGCTTCTGTACCCATTTTTTCAGTTTTTTTTTTAAATTTTATTTTTTATATACAATTAATTAACACATTAAAATTTTGTTTCGGGTTATTAAAAAATAATTAACTTAAATAATTTAATAGAAAAAAACCAAAATTGTGAATTACAAATACATGGTTCTGATGGATTGTTAGTAATAATTTGAAGTACTGGAGTTGTCATAATTGACAATTAGCTAACTTCGGCCAGCCTGTGACATTATTAGCGGAGAGGTTTCATCCAAGATTTTCTCTTTTTATTCATCCTAGCAATTTAGATGCAATATTAAGGGCCGGTTTCTTGATCCATAGTTAACTCAACAAATGGTTAAACATAGTAACTAATGGTTGAATTTTGGCTAAATGGGAAGGCTAAACATGAATGAGTTAATATGAATGTATGCATGTTAACTCATTCATGTTAAAAACAACATGCAGAAGTGCATCAAGTCTAAGATCCAAGCCCTAAACGATAATGTCTGGAACAGTAAAATAGCTAAAATAGCCAACCCCGCTTCAGACTTATGGAGAGTGGTCAAGTCAATAAACCATCATCCTACCTCAATACCCCCCCTCTAACTACATCGAATAATACTAGCACCTCCTCAGAACTTGATCAATGTGAGACACTAGCCAATACCTTCTTAGAAATCATGAATTTAACCAAAGACTGGGTCAGCGATCCCGCCACTGAAGAGGCAGTCAAAGATTCCGTTAGATTGCTGGACTGTTTTCAGTTGGATGACTACCCATCACTTGTTAGGCCGAATGAGATCCGAAAACTCATAGGAAAACTGAAATCAAACAAAGCACCTGGTTTTTGACGGCCTCGGAAATGGCTTACTAAAGAATTTCCCTCAGAAAGCTATTGTTTATTTGACAAAAGTGTTTATTTTTTTATTTTTATTTTATTTTATTTATTAAGGGATAATAAACAACTACAACATATACATAGCACGTAAGGTTAACAAAACTTTAAGTAGCAATGCTGCAGTCCACTGCATTATCCGCAGATAAACATAATTATGGATCAGTGATTGCCACTAGACGGGTATTACCAAAATTAACAAACATTTTGACATAATTAGGTATAAAATAGGTTACTGTAGTGCTAGCTATAGCTACAAAGCCAAAACAGATTAAAAACAACAACAATTTCATTTACTTAAAATATGCAGTAAAAAAAAATAATAATAATAGGATTTAACAACTAAGATAAGAATTTTATAATATTAGATTTAAATTTATTTTTCGAGCATGCAAATATATCTACATCAATGAAATTTGAATTATAGGATTCCAACATTCTATGGATAGGGCAACGTAAGCCAGAGTTTGTACGACAAGGATTTAACGCGAACAGAGTACGTGCACGAACCTGACGCACATGAACAGTACGGGGGACAGAATAACACAGCCTGCTCGTCAGATCAATGGCATCAAAATGATTATGAACGATACCATGAAGCACGTTGGCCTCTAGGTATTTGCGCTGGTTCTCCAAGCTAATAAGCTTGTACTTCTCAAGAAGTTGGGAGTATGACAGATAAGTCTTAGTCCCATTACATCTAAAGTACATAGCACGGAGGTACTTGCGCTGGACCTTTTCTATTCCAACTACGTACTTTTGGTAGAAGGGGTTCCAAATAGGGACCGCATATTCCAATTGAGAGCGAATGAGCGTCTTATACAAACAGAGATAGGTTGAGGTTCGCTTAAATTCTGTGGAAGATCTCATCACAAACCCATACATTTTAAAAGCACTATTGACTATGGCTTCAACATGCTGGTTTAAGGACAGTTTGCCGTCAAAGAGAACACCTAGATCTTTCACTATAGAAATATTATTTAAGGGGATACAGTTAAGGTTGTAATTGAAATTTATGATGAAATTATTCTTAGTAAAGTGTATATAGTTACATTTGGGGATACTAAGATGCAGCTTATTATCACTACAGTAGGTAGTTAGTCTGTCTAGGTCCTCTTGAAATGACTGGCAGTCGTCCATAGTACGTATCGCTTTAAACGCCTTCAAGTCATCAGCGTACATCAAGAATTTGGAGTTTTTAAAACATTTCTTAATATCATTGATATAAATAATGAATAATAGCGGTCCCAGAATAGACCCCTGTGGAACTCCAGAAGTAATATTGACAGAGACAGACTGGTGACCATTAACCACAACCTTTTGTGACCGGTTTTCGAGGTACGACACAAACCACCGCAACAAATCTCCACGTATTCCATTGAAGGCAATTTTATTCAGCAGAATTTCATGATCGACCCTGTCAAAAGCTTTTTTGAAATCAGTGTAGACTGCATCTATTTGTAATCGCCTATCAACATTTTCAAAAAGGTAATTAGCAAATATTAAAAGGTTAGATGTCGTAGATCGGCGCTTAACAAACCCATGTTGTTCAGGAATGATAATATTATGCAGAAGTGGATAAATCTCGTTGTGAACAAGTCTCTCAAAAAGCTTTGACAAGGTCGGCAGAATCGAGATGGGTCTATATTGTTCGACGTCATGCCTCGAGCCACCCTTATACACTGGGGTAATGTTAGCTTGTTTCCACACCACTGGGAACACACCCTCACGCAGACATCTATTAAAAAGGATATAGATCGGCACACAAATACTATCAGCCGTAGCCCTAAAAAAGGCCGCCGGAAGACCGTCAGGTCCTGCACCCTTAGAGGGGTCCAACCGCTTCAACTCGCAGAGTACTTTCGATTTATCTATATGCAAATTACTAATTATACTACCATTCTCTGCGCACTGCTGCGGTGGACACCACGCGGTGAGCGTTGGTGACACGGGCTCAAATACAGACAAGAAAAAATCCGAAAACATATTGCAGACAACATCAGGATCACCTGACTTGACATTCTGGTACTGCATCATGGACGGAATGCCTGACTTACTTTTCCGGTTAGAAATATAGGACCAAAAATGCTTTATGTTACAAGAGACACTATCTTCAACCGAGTTAATATAACTGGAGTAACAGGTTTTACACATATGTTTGAAGATAGACCTACATTCAGAGAAGTTATTGTAGTCTTTGACGTTGCTGTATTTTTTCCACTTTATCCAATGACGTTGCTTCTTTTTAAATATTTTAACTAATTGTGGCGTAAACCAGATTGGGAAGTCAAGTGATCTAGTTCTTGCGGGGGGGACTAGTGGGCTAATTATGTCACTCAACATACTATAGAAAGCCTCCACGGCCTCTTCCGAAGATAGATTGTCGAACAGCGCGGACCAATTGACCTCGTCCATGTGTTTGTTGATGAGATCATAATTAGCTTTACGGAAATTATATTTATTGATCGGCTTTCTTTTCATCATTTGGGTAGATAGGCTAACAGGTGCGATTATAACAAAAGGGGGGTGATAGGGGTCGACTGGTAATAACGGATCATTAAGGTGGCCTGCGGTACAGCAAGTGTTCGAGATAAACAAATCCAGGGTCTTTCCTCCACTATTAGGCCTGCTGTTATATTGGTGGGCATCTAGCGAAGACATAAGATGTGTCAGTTCCGAGCATACAGGGTGTGCACAAACACATGCCACGCAAGCCTCATACCCCGCTGTTATCGTCCTCCACGTGATATTAGGAAGATTATAATCACCAACGATGTAAACATTCATGACGTTAGGGGCATTTAACGTGTCCTGTAGAAAGTCAAAATGCGATGTATAGACATCGGAGCTGGTCCCCGGCGGGATGTACACTGCGCTGATGATATGTATCTTGTGTTTATCGTTTTTGCAAGGCAGTGCTACCATGAGGTGCTCAATACACGCCGAGGGCCTACACAGTGGGTCATTGGAAATATCGAGTGAGGCCGATTGAAGCTCACGCAGTATTGCAATGAGCACCCCACCTCCATCTCGCTTCCCCGTAGCGTCACGATCCCGATCGCAGCGGAATACAACGTATCGAGGGTCAATAAACTCGCTATTTGCTATCTCTGGTACCAGCCAAGTCTCTGTCAATATTATGATGTCATATGAGGATGCCAAGATATTCACGAGCAACGAGTGTAGCTTAGTTCTAACTCCCCTACAGTTCTGGTAGTAAATAGACAAATTATCAGTGCTATCCATTAACAGAGTGTATTGCAACAAATATATATAGATCTCGCGTTCTTTTGTAAAACTTGATATATTGTGGAATCCAATGAATTCTAACAGTACGTCTATAGCTAGTGAAATAAATTAATAAGATAACATTAAAACTTGTATATAATTTTGAGCTAAGTTGTATTACATACAGTCGATTAAAATATAAAATTGTATATAATTTTGATTTACATTTCATAAGTAGATTTGATTTTATAAAAATTGTATTCAAAATTGATTTAAATTTTATAGTAAGTAGTTTTAGGGTTAATAATAAAATAATATTAAGATTTATGGCATGCACAAACACATATGGTCGATTAAAATTTAAAATTGTATATAATTTTGATTTACATTTCATAATAATAATAAGTGGATTAGATATTATAAATATTGTATTTAAAATTGATTTAAATTTTATAGTAAGTAGATTTAGATTTATTAGTAAAATAGTATTAAGATTTATGGCATGTACACTTTTGAAAAAACAGGTAACGCAACAGAAAAAAACATTTAAAATATAACAATAAGAACTATAAGGAGTATTGATACCTATGTGAGTTAGATATTTATTCGGCAGATTTGGTTCGAATTTTCTTGAGGTCTCTTTCTCCGCGTATAGCAAACGAGGGTTCACCTTCACGCTCTCGGACAAGTATTGTGGCATTTCTAATCCACACAAATTTGTAGTGGTGACTTTTGGCGACATCCCGGGCTTTACGAAATAACTGTTTCTTCTTCAGAGTTAAATGCTCATTAATGTAAATAGAAGATGACGTTCCAGATATGCCAACCTGTTCTGTCTTAAGAGACGATGCCTTACGAAAAGCACTGAGTAGGTTATCCCTGTGTATGCACGACGTGAACCTGACGATGACATTTTTTGGTCTAGTGCTTTGTTGGTGTGCATGTGGGACTCTGTGAACGGCGACGATGTTCTGCTGTGTCACTGGGGATTTAAGTGCTAGACCAATTGCTTCAATGAGAGCCGGTAGGTTTTCATTGCGCCTTTCGGGCAAATTACCTATTTCAACATTGCACTGACGAGCCTGTTGTTCCAAGGTATCAATTTTGGTTTCAAGAGCATTGACTATCAGCTCCACATCCGCAGACTTAGTGCCATTTAGTTCGCTGGTACGCTTTTCAAGGATGTCACAATGCTGCGTCAGATCCTGAGTAGTAGCTTGGAGGCTTGCAACATCACTGCGCAGGTCATGCACATTCTGCTTCAAAAGGGACTGCTCAGTACGCAGTGAATTTATTTCCTTTTGTATATCGGCCATAGTAGATTTGATATCGTCGCGAATTTGAGTCAGATCTTTATTCATCTCACTCCGCCAGTTGCTGAGGGTTTTGCTTAAGTCACTTGAGAATCTTTCAAAGTCTAAGCTAGAGATGGTTTGAACAGGTTTATCCGTAGCTTGGCAGGGATGATTGTATGTGCGAGGAGGACTGCTTTCCCCTAAGGCATCACACGACATGTCCATGGAGTTATCCACGATCGCCGGTTCCGTGTAACTGCGCACAGGCGTATTAACATTCGGCCTAAGACGCCTGGTTACATTGCTGCACGACGGGCACTTCCATGAATCCTTAAATTCGGCGTTTAGCGCAGCATATCGGCTACGCGTGATATTGAGACACTCGTAGTGATATTTTCCTTCACACGCACAGCATAGAAGTATGTTATCACGGGCAGCAGTCTGTTCGCCTTGGCAGCAATTCATATTTAAACTTGATGTAAATAAAGTTTAAGTAAAGAACAAGAGGACAGCGCCACCTAGCTTGCTTCGTTGAATGTATGTGGCACCAGGCAGCAGTGTAATGATCGTAGTAACGATTCAATTATCATGAGTCGATTAGGACGGGCAAGACATAGTAGTACCGAGAGAAATCAACAGATGGCGCCAGGACCGATAAATGACTTGCAATTTTGATATATCAGCAACTTATTCAAGGTGCTAAACAAAACTTCACAAATGCTATGGGGACACTGTAGAAGCTTAGCATATAATGATTAACTAGTTCGGAGACAATTAAAAGTTTGCGCACAGATTTCTTAGTTTTTAAACAAACACTTCGTTCATTATTTTTATGAACCACAAAGAACAGCACTCATTAGTTACCCAAGTCACAACACAACACGGATACTCCTTGTGGCACTAGACAACGGTATTAATTCTGTCTTCCTGCAATCACAGTCACTAATTATTCACTTTTACTATTTTTTATAATTATTAAATCCGGAGCAGCGCTACAGGTAAACTGTCGGTATCGCCCTCTAGTGGGTAGATTAATGTTAGTAGTAGAGTAATGTTAGTGGTAGTTTAATGGTTGCTTACGCCTTGCATACTTGCCGAAGACATCAAAACACGCTAAAATCATAGCTATTAAGAAATCTGGAAAAGATCAGTCCATTCCATCTAGCTATCAACCAATCAGTTTATTACCAAGTATAGGAAAACTACTAGAATCCATTATATTATCCCGCGTCTCAAAAACAACTGCGCACAGTTTGATCCCCGAACAGTTTGGATTTCGAAGCTCACACTCAAACACTCAACAGTTGGCTAGAGTGGCTGAGCTGGCCCATGGGCAAAACCGCGGTCTTTCCACAGGCATGATTTTACTAGACATTGAAAAAGCTTTTGATTCTGTCTGGCACGCTGGAACATTACACAAATCAAACTTAAAGTACCTCTATGTCGAGTAAAACTCATCCAAAATTACTTACTTGATCGTTCTTTCTCTGTTTATGTAGAAAAAGAGCATTCTTCTCCTAAAACCATCCCAGCCGGTGTGCCCCAGGGTTCGCTCGTGGGGCCTTACCTCTTTAATATACCTAAACAGGCTCACACACAACTTGCCATTTATGTTGATGTTACAACAACATTCATGACAGACAAACACTTTGACATAGTCAATGTGAGAGTATGTCATGCTCACTCAAATGTCTCGCTATCGCCCAGCATAGTGCCTATGTTGGTTGACGGTAGGTATTTAAAACCTATTTTAAATCGCAAATCCATTCTGTCCTTCAACAAAATTTCTTATTTATTCTACTTTAGTTAGACTATGCTTAACTTACGCAGCACATGTCTGGTCCAGTCTAGCAGAAACCAAATGTAATAAACTCCAAACGATCCAAAAAGCATTAAAATTATCGTATAACACACCATTTCGCACAAACCGCGTATAAAAAATCCATTTTTAAAAGATTTTATACTAAAAATCTCTATGAACGAAGGGAACTTAATGTCCAACACACATGCCACCACCAGCGAGACATGAGTGAGCATGACATACTCTCAACCGCCAGGGCACATCAAGTCAGTGAAAGACGTACTCAATAAAAGGTAGCTTAATAGTAGCTACATAGTGCTCACACATGTGTTATGCAATTATATAATACTAAGAGATTGAATTTAAACAATGCAAAGAAAGTTTTCTCTTATCTTAATCTTCAGCAGCTCCAACAATATATCCGAATGCTAATCAATTAGTTAATGCGTCCTTGTGGAGCAGGACAAGCATTCAGCCAAGTATTTTTGTCAGCGATGTAATCCCCCATAATATGCCCGGCTGCATAGTGTGCGTTTTATACAAGATTTAAATTTCATTTCATTCAGCTGGAGTATGTGGGGAGGTATTTTATTATAACATTTTAAACAGTACCCCATGAAGGATGAGTCTACTTTAGCCAGTCTGAAACCTGGTTGAACTAATTGGTCCCTATTTCTAGTCCTATAATTGTGACCTTCACCTCTTTTACCGAAAAGATGTAGATTTTTCCTTACGTACATGATGTTTTCGTAGATATATTGACAAGGTACCGTTTAAACAGTTCCCTTAGAGAATTGCGCCTGCGGAGGCCATATAGTGCTCTGATGGCTCTTTTCTGCAGAATAAAAATAGACTCTATGTCTGCAGCCCGTCCCCATAGTAAAATACCGTAAGACATAATACTATGAAAGTAACTGAAATAGACCAGCCTTGCGGTATCTACATCAGTGAATTGACGGATTTTTCTCACCGCATATGCTGCTGAACTTAGCCGTCCTGCAAGAGATGTTAAATGCGGACCCCATTGCAGCCTTGAGTCGAGCGTGATCCCCAGGAAAACTGTTTTATCGACGAATTCTAGTTTCTCTTTATTCAATACTATGTGACAATCAGTACCTTTAACATTTGGTAAAGCAAATCTTATACGAGGGGGGATCAATAAGTAGTGAGAATAAGATAGATTATAATGACTATTGATAACTTAATAATTTATTTTTCTACATAGTCTCCGAGTCTCTCTACACACCGAGTCCAGCGCTTTTCCAAGACTTCAATCCCTTTCAAAAAAAAAGTTTTGTCTTGGTCCTGCAAAAAGCTCTCCACGGCATCCATCACCTCGTTATCGTCTTCGTACCTGTTTCCCCTTAAGTATTCTTTAAATTTGGGGAACAGATAAAAATCGCTAGGCGCCAGATCTGGTGAATAAGGGGGGTGGTCAACCAATTCGAAGCCAGCGTGCTGAATGGCAGCCATTGCAACTGCCGACCTGTGCGCGGGTGCGTTGTCGTGATGAAACAGCACGCCCCTTCGAAGTTTCCCTCTCCTTTTCTTTTTGATGGCATTCCTCAACTTAGGAATTAAAGCTGCATAATATTGGCCTGTAATAGTGGTTCCACGCTCCAGGTAATCAATCAACAATATCCCTTCTGAGTCCCAAAATATTGAGACCATAACCTTGCCAGCTGATGCCACGGCACGAAACTTCTTCGCGGTCGGTGATGATGGCCGTTTCCATTGCGAAGATTGCTGTTTTGTCTCGTGATCAAAATGATGGACTCATGTTTCGTCCATTGTTACGAAACGAGACAAAAAGTTTTCAGAATCTTCTTGAAACTTGTCCAACAATATCTTCGAAATGTCAAGTCAATTTTGTTTCTGACTGTCGGTTAACATTCTCGGCACCCATCTTCCGGAGACTTTTCTCATATTCAAAGATTGTTTCAATATGGATTGAATACTTCCATATGAAATGCCCGTTTCTTGAATTAAGTATCGGATGGTAACTCTTCGATCGCTCAATACAATTTTCTCGACTTTCGCAACATTTTCTTGGGTGACTGACGTCGATGGACGGCCGCAACGATGTTCATCTTCCGTGCTCGTTCTCCCTACTCGAAATTGAGAAGCCCACCTTGTGACAGTGGAATAAGGCGGAGCAGACTCTCCTAATGTTGCCTCCAAATCGCAATGAATCTCTTGCGTCGTTAACTTTTTTAAACAGAGGTATTTAATAACGGCTCGCACTACGTTTTTCTCCATTTTCGAGAACACGTTCCGACACGAAGCAAACAAATGACTACATTCAGAAAAAAACAAAAGAGAATCGAAGATTTTTTTCTTTATTAATATTACAAATATGTATCTGAGCTTTGCCTTCCAGTATTAATTTTTTTTCTTACCAAGGAGTAGGTATGTCGTTCTCACTACTTTTTGATCCCCCCTCGTACATTTAGTCTTTTTCCCATTTAATACTAAATTATTAGCAGTGAACCAATTATGGATCTGCAGTAGGGCGTTATTACGTCGTCAAGATTTGATGCACGTCTATTTATCTATTATAATAAAGCGTACATTTGTAACTTAAACATTAAATATTATGTGGGCCCATACTAAGACTTGCACATAGCTAGTAGACGATGATTGTTAGTTATTTCATGTCAACGTAAAATAGATATTAAAGACATGTTTCAATGTTTGTAAAGGCGAAATATAGCCTATGTAACAAAATTAATCACGATTTGTGTACAAATAGAATAAAATCATTTGTAAACACCATTGTAACAACCTTTGTAGTAATAAAGACCGAGAAAAATCAAAAAATCAATTGGTAACTAATGGCAAAAAACTGTGTGGTTGGCTGCGTCACCAAGCGGACGTGCGGGCGGCCGCGGCGCGGCGCAGCGTCGCCAACCAACTGTACATACCTACGGTTGGCTGCGTCACCAAGCGCACGCGCGGGCCGCCGCGGCGCGGCGCAGTGTCGCCAACCAACTGTACCTACGGTTGGCTGCGTCACCAAGCGGACGCGCAGGCGGCCGCGGCGCAGCCAGCTTGCGTCGCCAACCAACTGTATGTTTGACTGCGTCACCAAGCGGACGCTCGGGCGGCCGCGGCGCGGCGCAGCGTCGCCAACCAACTGTACCTACGGTTGGCTGCGTCACCAAGCTTACGCGCAGGCGGCCGCGGCGCAGCCAGCTCGCGTCGCCAACCAAAAGTATGGTTGGCTGCGTCACCAAGCGGACGCGCAGTCGGCCGCGGCGCAGCCAGCTCGCGTCGCCAAGCAACTGTATGTTTGGCTGCGTCACCAAGCGTAGGTAGGTACGCCAGATGAGCCACCTACTAGCTGTATAGGTAGATATGTCGTAGCCAGATCTTGGAATTGATCATCTCATGAAATGTTCGATTTCGATGTTGTTGAAATGTTGATTTCATGAAATAGTTGTACTACTTATTTTATGAAATAGAACATCGACCGCTGGTCACATCATGATGTGGTCTGGTCATATCATTGAATACTCGGTTGATCACAGTTCTAACCTAACCCTAACCCATTTGATCGGGGTGCCACTAGCGGCGTGAAATGCAACTTTGCAACATGTCCAATGTCCAAATGGTCAGCTGGGAATGTCGGGTAAATAGGTTGCTTTCATCATGATATGGCCATTTCTACTATCAGACCACGACAGATACCCTACATTAATGATATGGCCAAACGTCGACTGACATAATATCATTAAACGTTAACGTTTAAACGATAAGATCAATTTTAGCTGGCCATTTCATGAAACACAACCTTTTCATGAAATGACCGAACACTTCATGAAATGATTAATTTTAAGATCTGGCCACGATATAGGTACAGGGTGTATCAGAAAGGTGTGGTCAAATTTAAGGGTGTGTGGTACAGACCTGAACTGAACTGCAACTGAACAACTTTCCCCGTGGGACCAACATCATAATCGAGAAAAAATTATCAGCCGTCCCATACATTTGGGTTGAGTAGGTATTAAAGCTCTGTAATGGATAGTTGATAATTTTTTCTCGATTACTATGTTGGTCCCATGGAGAAAGTTGTTCAGTTTTATGGTCTGTACCACACCCTTAAATTTGACCACACCTTTCTGATACATCCTGTATACATTTAGTTAGCAGCGCGGCATGACTTCGTCGAACGAAAGTTTTGAGTATGAATGTAGAATGGCTATGCGAGTAGAGGAAGACCAAAGAAACGATGGATGGACTGTGTGAAAGATGATATGGCTAGAAAGGAAGTGACTAACGAGATGACGACTAATAGAGAAGTATGGAAGAAAAAGACATGTTGCACTGACCCCAAATAAATTGGGATAAGGGCAGGAGAATGATGATAAATTAAAATCTAACACACACAATTGAATTTACGACAGCAAAAATAAGTTTGTATTTCATTGCATTTCTTAAAGAAACTGAGAAAACAAAGTTATTTTTGCGGTTGCTAGAAAATATCCCATATCTCAAAAACTACACAACGTAATCTTCTTCAAAACAATTCTCATTGAAAGATTTTGTAAGTTCTATCTATTTCAATATTTTCAGAATTTACCACCATGGAAAGTCAAAATGTTAGAGACGGACAGACGGACAAGACGAAATTATAAGGATCACATTTAATTGACATTCGGCCTGTTATACGGAACCGTAAAAATGAACATGAAAAACAGGGTAAAATTTAAAAAAAAACCGATTGAAATTGAGATAATTATTTATTCATATACTGAGGACATAGTCGGTCTTATTACAAAACGAGGTTTTTCTTCGTCATGGTTTAAACCATCGAGCCAGTTTTTGTAATATGAACCTAGCTGTGATAGAAATACAGTTCTTTATACAAAACTGACAACTTAGTCCGGTACTAAGTTGTCAGTTTTGTAAAACTGACATCTAAACGTGTCAGAATAAAGCTCGAAATTCAAAAAAGGGTCCATGGTTTGAAACTGGGTTTGAAGATGAACCTTGTTTTGTAATAAGACGGAGTATGTTTTACAAATTAATCCATATTTTGAACCTAGAACCATATGGAAAAAGACAGCAATATGAACAATTTTTAACTCATTGTCAATGTGCAAGTTTGACTTTTAAATACTTACAAACATTGCAGTGAGCCGGTGACCGCCCCAGGCGATACTTTTTGGCGGCCGTAAAATTTCACTCGCCGCGGGCAACACTTTTTGGCGACCGTAAAATTTCACTCGCCCCGGGCAACACTTCTTGGCGGCCGTAAAATTTTACTCAAAAGTTTATGCAGCTTTCTCAACATAAAACATACTTAGATAAGGTGAATTTGAAAGAAAATGTAACCTATCCGATCCGAGGCTCTTGGAGCCTACTGTTCTTAAGAGGCTACCGAGCGCGCGGTGACGCCCTCATCGTTTGTTTGGTTATTTCTTTTATTTTTGAATGAAAATGCAGAATGCCGTTTTAAGGATTACAATGAAACTTAAGAAAGTAAAACTACTGTTTGTAATAATAATAACATACAGTCTTGAGGAGCACAACATAACATGCTTAGTTTCTGCATTTTCATTCTAAAATAAAAGAAATAACTAAACAAACGATGAGGGCGCCACTGCGCGCTCGGTAGCCTCTTAGCCGACGTTCACACGGACGTAAAAATATCGCGGAGATTTTTTTCGCGCACTACATTTTCAACGCTCTGCTTAGCGCCAAGAGTTGAAAATCCAACAGTTTGTTTTTTCGACGCGCTATGATGCACTCTGTTGTTGTTGGGTTGGATTCTCGAAGCTCAACACCGAGAGTTGAAAATCCAGTGCGCGATAAAATCCCGCCGCGATATTTTTACGTCCGTGCGAACATAGGCTTAATGTGTCGGCAAAGTAAACTCCTATTTCTGTATGAATGGTCAGAACAAAATAAGACATATTCGAGGTGGGGTGCTAAAATTTTCGTCCTCCTCCTCATTTCTCTCGCTCTTGCAGCCTAGGGTTCTCTTCATTATAGTAGTCATTAAGTCTAAATTAGAAGGTACCTTCACATCTAGCGTAGTAGCTGCGTTACCATCACGTAACTAGGTAGATATGTATTATAAAAAAATCGAAACTTATGTGGCGTTGGAGCAGCGCAGCGTACAACGTTCGACATGTTTAACAAGTATTGTCACTTAACTAAAGATTATTGCGTGTGATTTATTACCATATACCCAACCAAACACCATTTGACAGTGGGAGAGAAACCTCAAAATACAGTGTTAAAAAAAAACGTCTAAGTTAACGTCTAAGTAACACAGTTCAACAGACGACATCTTTAAAAAAAAAAAGCATTTGTTTATAACGATAATATTTACAAATACGATACGGCGAGGTACGACAGAAACCAATGCCAACATAATAAATTAAATTCCCGTGAACCTTAGCTACGCCGCACTGTTTTATGCCTACCCCAAAAAAGTGACATCGTCTTTTTATTTAATAATTATACTGGGCTTTTCACTACAAATGCACGCGAGAACACCCATGTGTCAATTCCGAATGCTTAATTTTTAAAAAAATATAAGTGTCTGTGATCTTAATGATAAAAAAACAGAAATTAATTCGTACAAAAGAAACGATACACAGTTGAATAACACATATGAAGCACTTCTAGGCGCATATTATTCAGTTTTTAGTGATAATTCTTAAGCCGCCAAATAATTATAACATTCACAAAAAAAGTGTTTAATCGAATACAGTATTTTCTTTTTAATATTTTTTCTATGCCGAAGTAGAACTTCTGTCTAGGACTAAAAGATTCCTTTAGCTATGGTTTATCACCCACAAAAATAATGCATTCCACTTCGGCGTAGGTTTGGTGAAATAGATTTTTTTGTACCGAGGTCAACATTTCTAATTTAGGGTTGTCCAATATGTCAATTTTAATTAAAATTCTGTTTTATAAACATTTACTGTAGGTAAGTACTGTGGAGGTTTGATGCTTTGATCAAGCCTTGACAATATTATACTGGCTGACATTCAATCATTCAAATATGGAATGTCTTCTATCAAGAAAACGATTCTCGTTTTCTTAATAGGAAGACAGATAGATTCTGGTGCGGGCTCCGCGTAGAACCAATTTAGTTAAGGAGTGTGATTTGTAATTGATCTGAAGCTTAAAATACAGAGGGCATGAGCCCCATATAACTAGAGTCCCTCTTGTTTTATTAGTAATTCAGTAAATCTCCTTCTGTGAGGTTCGAGCCCTCACATAGTGGTGGAGACGCCGGGTATTTTTTTTTTTAAATCAAGCATTCGAAATTGACACATGTGTTCTACTCGTGCATTTGTAGTGAAAATTCCAGTAGAATCAAAGTAGAATTATTCAATAAAAAAAGAGGATGTCACTTTTTTGAGCTACTTATAAAACACTTTGCGCCGTTATTTGTTACAATTCAGTACCTAAGTAGGTAATCGTCGGGGCTGGTTTGACCCGCGATGGCTGAGAGTGGGCCATTGTATGATCAGCCGTACGCCACCTCTTCCACGATGGTCTCCCACGAGTCTGAGGACTCTGTGTCCCACGTGGCCTCGTCGTCATCCTGTTCATCGTCCTCGTCATAATAAGCCAGCTGGAAATAAAATGTGTTCTTATACAAAGTGACTGTACGTTTTCCTGCTAGATATATAATACAGTACGACACAACTTACATGTAGCATAGATTTGGTTTTTTTTTTCAGTTTAATTTTTATGAATGTATTTTGTTATATGACTTTACAGTTATTGTGTATATGTAAAGATCATTTTCGCCAAAAGTAGTAATAAAAATTGGTGATGTTGCGAACTCAGTTCGGATCGTGATCGGTTTTACGAATTTTGCCGATGCTACATATAAGTTGTGTCGTACTGTACCTGCCTATGAGTCTACCTAACACTTTATTTTTGTGCAAGTAGGTAGTACCTAGTAACAGAGATTTTTGTGAATGAGCTCTTCCGCCGCCGGGGGCTCTACGGGTCTACGGGCACCATGTAAAGGCACCTGCATACAACACCCTGACCGCGTCCTATTTAAGAGGCAAACTGGATGGAAGGAGGAAAACTGGATGGCTGCCGAGCTGTTTCCGCACAAATTGATTATAATGACTTATTAAGCTATTGTTAATCAAGTATAATATATAATATAATTTAATTCTAATTTTAAAACGTCAATGATTCACAATAATTTAATTTTACTTAACATTTGCACAACCGAAAGGTTGAATATAGTGTATCAAACAAACTGTATAACATCTAATGTACATCCTATATTCTAGCAAATAAAGTTATCATTCATATTCATTAAAATTTTCTGACCTTCTGATTTTCTGTTACCAAAACCAATTAATTATGAAAAAACTACTCCACTCTAAGCATTTAATTCATCAATCAACCTGCCCAGCCTTTTCCCAACTATGTTGGGGTCAACTTCCAGTCTAACCGGATGCAGCTGAATACCAGTATTTTACATGAAGCGACTGCCTATCTGACCTCAACAACCCAGTAACTGGGTATACCCCTTGGTAGGACTCATAGATATATGAAAGAAGTTTTTTATATTTCTATGGTAGGACTGGTTGTCAGAGTTTCGGGCTTCTGACGACCCGTAACGATTGTCAAAGATCCACGAATGACAACCGGGACCTAACGACTTAACGTGATTTCCGAGGCACGGAGGAGTCTCGGTATGTAAAGATGTCACCCATCCACGGACCAACCCCGGCAAGCGTAGCTTAACCTGATGGATCGACCCGTGCGGCTGTTATTAGGTACTTACTCCTATAAAGTAAACAGGCGTATTAATTAAGGTAATAACTAATAAGGTTTTCATAGAAAGGATTGTTACCTACAGTCATGTTAATACGCTTAGTTTCCAGTACCTACTTGTTACAAAATACCAGTGACTGTGACTGCAGCAGGTAATCGAATTAACTGGCAAAGACTTAATGCATGCAAGGGCAAACAGCTAATCTACCTAGTCGGCGCAAGCTAGCAGCTAGGCAGATACGTATCCGATTTGTGTAACGAAAGGGATTCATACACACGTAAATGTAGGCAGGTATAATCCCACGGAGCGACACGCGCTTTACTTGTGTTTACCAAGTTACAGAATACATAATAGTACAAGTACAGAAGATTCACTATGCAAAATCATTTAAATAAATAGCGACTCTTGCTACGACACAATAAAGTGCAATTCAGATCGGTTACAGTTATATTCACATATAAATTGCCTCTCCTTCTATCGCGTAGCTCTTATTCCTTCTGCCTCATTAGGGTTGTCTCCTTTTACGACGCGGCGCGTGATTGAGTATCGAACTAACGTGCGAGCCAGCCGGTGCGCGGCAGCCCACACTGAATTGGCCCGACAAGTCGAGCCCGCATCGTACTGTAGCTTCATACCTAAAATGCGGAGTGCGCCTGGTCTGACCATGTGTATGTCAAACACGCTGTGAATATGTGTAAGCGTAGGAGTTCTCGGTACTGTCCAAGACAATGACGAAGTCGGAACACTGTGTGTTCAGCGCACCCGGAACGAGACGTCAGCTCAATGAGGAAACAGATGACGACGCCAAAGTAGCGACAGTACGAGTATATTATATTATGGTCGAATAATCTCGTTTCTCGTTGACGTCCATTTCCTAGACCAACAACAGTGTTAGAGTGTATGTGAGTGCGTATGAGTGTTATGTGCTAACGCTACTCGTCATCACGCACACATTCACAGCGTGTTTATACACTTGGGAAACACAAGTGAAGCGCGTGTCGCTTCGTGCGTGAGATAAAATTACTATACAATCCATTGTTTTTCGATTTGTTATCTTTTTTTTTGTTTTGGGGGGGAAACCTTAAAAAAGCGGCCGGGCTTTGGGGAAAAGACCGACTAGTGTGGTATTTTTACCTCACTAAAACCACTCCGGTGATCACCATCTGCACATGGAAGGGACACCGTTAACTCTCAAAAGACCGATCCGGAACCCCCTCTGTACAACGCCTGTTAGGGATGTGCTCTAACAGGCGTTGCACACAAGGGTTTCCGGATCTGGGAAGACTGTAAAGGGGTCTCCCCGAAATCTAACTATGCAAATGTGCAAGGCAGCACGTGACTACTATGCACCGTCTTCCCTGAGGTCACTCAGTAGGTGGTGACTCCAAATTCCCGCCTGCCTTAAAGGATGCAGGTGGGGTTTCGGCGTGTTTCGAGGCGGTTGCCTCCCCGATGCTTTCTTCTCCGAGCTTCTCACGATCCCGCTCGGCAGCCCCTTTCTGAACCATGACGGTCTCACAGAAGGAGGCTATTTCCTTCCAGTTCCCCGACTACGTCAGCATAGACCCAACTACTGCTGGCAGAGATTAATCTCGCTCGATCCTGGCGATCAGCACCCGTCTTTCAGAAGCCCATGCAGGGCATTCCTCGAGCGTGTGCTGTGCCTCCACAATGGTGGTAATTTGCCGTGGCCTCTCGCCCAATCCTGTTCAGCTACTCCCGATCTGCAGCAACCGTGCCCGGTCAGCACCTGAGTGAGCCTATAAGAGATGCACTCTTTCAGCCAGGTAGGACGGCTTCGACAACGCGCTTACGCGAATATTGCGGCTGTTGCAGCCGCTCACGCCACCGCTAGAGCGATTCCTGGCACGCCATTGCCACTTTGGCGGATGACACGGATTCGGCTATAGACCTTGCGTCCATATCCGCCAAGATATCCGAACGAAAAATGGCTATTCGTATCGCATGAGGATATAGAACTATCCTTTGAGGCGGCGACTCTCCTGGCATGCTTTCCGCCCCGGACATCTCCCATCTCCGCTGCAGGCTGTTGATTTTAGTCTTGTAGCGTCGGACGCCTGACAGCCTGTTTGATCAAACAGGTGCCGCATATAGGACCATCGAACGCACGACACCCGCGTAGAGGCGGCGAACTTCTTTTCGAAGTCCATCGAGATTGGGCAACAGTCTGCGCAAAGCACCCACTGCCTTCCCGACGCGGGGAACCAGACGCTCGAAGTGCTCTTTGAAGCCCCACCGACCGTCCAACGTTAGGCCGAGATACTTATCTACCGAGAATCTATCGTAACCACCTGGACTTGCGCATTTCCAACTCTGACCAACGAGCTGAGTGGATCTCTGCCCTTCGGCATTTTGTGGAACCAAAGCGCCTCAGTTTTATGAGGCGCTATCTCTAAACCCAGCCGGTGGATCGACGCCACGACTTTTGCCACTCCAAGCTCGGCAAGGTGGATGGTCTATTCGAAGGTGTTCCCGCCGGCCAAAACCAGGGTGTCATCCGCGTAATAAACGACATTAACGCTAACGGGAAGTCGACACGCAGGACCACATCGTAAGCGAGATTCCACAGGAAGGGACCTAAAATTACCCCTGCGGAACCCCACACGAAGTAAGCTGTTCCCTACATTTATGTTCCCATAACTCGTCAAAATGCAGGGAACAGATGACTTTTTTTTTCGTGATTTCAGGTTTGGTCCCATAGTAAAAGTTGTTCATACTGACGAGTACAATGACCCCTTAAGAGGATAACGGTGATTAAAATTACACACAGTACAGCGAAAGGAACTTCGTTCCAAGTGACGACTCCCGACTTTTTATTATTTTAATAGTTTGTTACCTTAGGGTGGCAATGCCACAGCGAGGTCGACTGTAGGTACATTAAAGTTATTTATTACGCACACAATCAAAATTAATATTTTTGCCTGTCATACCAAATAGCTATTTTCTTTTTCTTTTTTCTTTCTTACGTATGAAAGAGACAATTACCTCATTCTCATGCAGCCTGTGTACCGTATGCACCCTGATCTGGAACATCCACGCCCTGCCAAGAACTGCCACCGTGCCGCTCAGAAGCAGCGGCATACTGTAGCGGCACTTCCACGCTAAGCCCATCAGGAATATGAACAGACTCTTGCGACCTGCCATTATTGCGTGGGCATCATACCTGCAGAAGGAGATGTTCTTATATTAGCTTTTTGCCCACGGCTTTGCCCGCGTGCCCATCGGCATAAAAAAATATCCTATGTCCTAATCCAAGTCATAGTTTATCAGTGTGCCAAGTTCGCATTTATACAGGGTAGTGACACTACCTGCGGTTGATGACCCAAAAAAAAAAAAGTCATCAAATAAGGGCAAGATGGTGATGGTGTTGAGACATGCGCAAGTTCAGACTGCGCTGGTTGTACGTATAAGTAAAGAAACTACTACGGGTCCAGTGACTTACTCGCCTCATGTGCAACACGGCACCTGTGCCAACACCATTAGGCACCTGTCGCACTGCCGACGAGGAAGCGACTAATAGCTATCGACTATTTTCTCACTCAAGAAACGAACAATACGAGGCAGTTCTCGCACAAATCCAAAATAAAATAGTATATTATTATGGCTAGTCGCTTCCTGGCTTCAAAAGCGGTGGGACAAGTACCTTAACGCGAGAATACACATGCCTGTAACTTGCATAAAAGTTTGCAATTAAGTAGCTTGCATGCCGTGTGTCATAAGAACTTCTGATTGGTGAACGTCACAATGGCATTTTTTTTTTTTTGTGGATGGGAATTGGGAAATCATCAAATGACTTCTCCCGCTCTGGGCAGAGCGGGAGGGCGTGTCAGACTTCTACTGACTAAAACCCACCCATGCTCCTTCAGCTGCCCGTGCCAGGGCCACGGTATTAGTTTTGTACAAACTACAGACATGTGTAGGTATTCGCGCTCTTACATAGGTACTCAAGTTACATGCAAAGTACAAACCTGCACACACACTACATAAACACTCACTGCACTTTAAACGAACATAATAATATAACTATCTGAAACATTGTCTATTCCATTGTCGTTTTGGCAAGACAAGCAAGCAAGACTTTTTGGCAAAGCAAGAGTCAATTAGCTCAATTATTGTTTTCGCCTTGTAAAGAAGTTTTATCCTTCTCCAGGGACCAAATTATTTCCCTTTAGACGATTTAGACTTAAGTAAACTGAAGTACCTAACCAAACACAAACAGACATGCTTACTTTTTGAATTTTAGAATTTGTCGGTCACTGGTTCAAAAGTTATAAGGGTAAATAGGTGGCCGATCTGGGGAACATCTATAGCTTGGCCCAATTTGAATCTCAAAAGCTAGGCACCTGAAGATCTGTTTTCTCCCTGATTTTGTCGCTAATTAGTCGCCAAGTCACAGGTTTGGTCTGGTCTTAGTTTAGAAGATAAATAATGAGTTCAATTTTTAAGGTACCTATAGTCCAAGAGCTAGATTGATGATGCTCCCCAGATCGGCCACCTATAAAGCCCTATAACTTTTGAACCAGTGACCGACAAATTCTGATATTTGGCGACAAATTTCGACTAATTATTGTTTTATCAAAATTAAAATCCCTGATGCTAGTGTCAGTCACACGGCGATTTCAACATCTCACGTCCACACACAAATTCTGACTTCGGAACTTCGCTAGCGACAAATCGTTTTTTTGATCCGTACCACAGAATAAATATTAGTACCTACCTACCTATTAATAATAATAGTCCGTACCTACAATAATACCACGCAACTTGTTATTTGCGCATCAAATTATACAATAGGTAGGTATAGTTCGATTCAAACTTAATATCCTATTACTAATCCCTACGTGCTGAGAATGGTATAGCAAAGATCAACGTTTTTTATAACGTTAGATATTGTGTAACACATTGATAAGGCTCTTTGATGTCATGTAGGGTCAACAGCACGGCAGTAATAACGCTTGATAACTACAAAAAACCGCCATATTACTAGGTACTACATAATAAAGGCGTTGACAAAATATGTTACCATTTACGTGCGGTTGACTATACAATACAATCAGTCTATCAATTATTTTTTTTTTTGTATTTGTATTTGTAGTTTAGAATAGTTTAAGTTATGATGAGGCTGACTTGCCACTGTGGATAAAAGCCTCTATAAAAATTAAGAATAAAAAAAAAAAAAATATGTTGTCACTCCATGAGAGATTAAGGCCAGCCAGAGAAGCTCGTAAACCACCATGCGGACCCAGAGGGTTGGTGAAAGTGAAAGATGTTTTTATCAGTCAGTACTTTAGCTTGTTTCTCTTGGTTCGATTTTTTGGTCGTACTACCCATGTTCTTGTAGCAACTCGCTTGCTTATCATTTTGATTCTTAGTTAAACCTATGAAACATGTGTGACAGGTCAAAAGTTAAAATGATAATTGATAAAGCATTCTAGAAAAAAATATGAATGTAACTCATATTAATTATCATGAAATAATAAAAGATAAGGTGAGGGTAACAAAAACAAGTTGTATTTCAAGCGTTTATTGATAATATGAATTGCATTCATAGACTACTAGATACATGTAACTATATGGAATGTTAGGAACAAACTATGTTACTTGACTACGAGTGTTTTGTTTCACACCATCATGGTACTCATGACATGAGGCTCATAATCTAAAGCACCACAATGTCATTTATTATATGAAACGTCTCTAGTATTTTGCAGTTTCTGACAAAATATTCAAAGTATTTTTTTCAATTTATCCATAATTTACTTACTTATGTTAATAAAACAACGAAAATTATATTAATATTCGAAAATAACAAAAAAGAAAACAAGGTTATCAAATTTGTGCCAGTTTCAGCCCTCTAGAACTTTCCAAAAACTTAACTGCTAAACTAAAAAAAAAAAAAAAACAATAATTATCAACCAGGGTAAAAATTACTATTGCTGAATATTTTATCAGAAACTATTTATAATAAATTAATAACAAACTATTCATTAGTAAAGGTTTTTAGAACATAAAATGATTCTAAAATAAGTTTAACATTTGATTATAACTATAAAATCCCGGTTATTGTTAAGTCACATCAAGCCTTGCACAGGCACACAACACATGAGAAGTGCTATGGGGTTCAACGGCTAGACACACATTATATGTTCTAAATACATCTATACAGAATGAAACAGCCTTAGTTAGTAACACAGATTGATATGAAATAATCTAGATTACATTAGTTAGACATCACATGAATACTTGGAAGCTAATAATTTATAATCACATTGATAGTTGGCAAATATGCAAGTAAGAAAGCTACATCTAGATAGTCAAAGATATCTACTCATCATCAAAATAGTCGACATGACCGCCCGGACTGAACTTGCCCTCTTGAAGAACTTTCAAACATTTCTTAGCCGTAACTTCTGGCTTAAGTAGTGCCCCCTGTGATTTGAACGACAAAAATACATCTCTCAAATTGGCGTTCACTGTCTCAGCCAAGACATAGTCAATCATAGATGTTTCTACGGGCCCGGGAGAGTAATTGAGCACTCTGATGTGTTTCTTCTCTTCAGCCAGCACTTTGAAATACATCTCCCTTGCAGCCTTACCACTGCAGTAGCTGGCCATACCACTCATTGGCTTGATGGCACACAGAGATGTCACATTCACAATTATTACTCTGTCTTCAACCTCCTCACAAACCTTAAGGAACTGAGTATTCAGTTTGATTACATTAAACACATTCAGGTCATAGTACTGCCTCATTTCCTCCAGATTCTCCATGCGCTCTGTCTCCACTGACAAGTTGCCCAGAGACCCAACATTGTGGAAGACGACACAGTTAGCAAAGTCAGTTATTTTATAACCTTTTAAAGAGTGGTAAATCACATCTAACATGTCTGGTGCAGATGCTTTGGCAAGGTCCATAGACTCATACACAATTTTAATGTTATCAGATTTGCAGAGCTCAGCTGTCTTAGCCAGTTGATCTTTGTTACGTG
Organism: Cosmia pyralina; assembly: GCA_946251885.1. NCBI lineage: Eukaryota > Metazoa > Arthropoda > Insecta > Lepidoptera > Noctuidae > Cosmia > Cosmia pyralina. Next base: position 4,425,035 of record OX276359.1, on the reverse strand, counting down.
CCAGCAGTAACATTAAAGATTTAGGACCGAGGTGCTTTGCAAGTTCAGCTGCAATAGCCCTGCCAATGCCTTGAGAGGCTCCTGTTAGTATGCAGTATGTTGCTCCTGACAAATCAATATTAGAGGATGACACGGATGCCATGATTACTTACAATGTTCTTTTACTATTTCAGAAGTTATTCCTGCAACAGTTTCTCGTCCTCTGTGTCTCCAACAACAGGGTCTAGGTCGCAGCCCTCTCGCATCAACCGGTCAATGCAATCAGCTCTATATGCTGCTAGGTTTTCCACAACCTTGTTCTTGGATTTGATCGTCTTGAGTTTGCGCTCTGAAAATGAGAATAAAATATTGTTAAAAAAATTATTATTGACAAGCAATATTTTTTAGAGGAAACAGTTTAATAAAATTACCACAATACAAACGAAGAAGTATATATACACTAAACTTCTAATAAGGGCAAAATGCCTTTCTATGCGTGCTCGCGACCTTCAAACAGCGATACGACTGCGCCTCGTGCCCCTCGTGGAGTGAATGTGGCCGGAGGTAGGTGACACTCGATATATTTCGTAACCACCGCACTCGGCACTGTCCCACATTAAATCATATTGTGTAACAAAACAACCGACTGACAACATATACCTAAAAGTCGTTAAAATGACATTAGAACTTGAACTTATTATCAATTACCTAAAATAGCGAGATACTGTTCAGAATCCGATAGCTTCTCCGACTCTGAAGTTGGTTGAAAATTATCTTCAAACTCCGATACAACCTCAGACTTGATATCTTTACTGCCCCAAGGATCCATCAATCTCTGCAAATAATACGCAAAAAATGCAGTTACTACAATAATATTTACTTATGCTGTGGTGATTATAAAGCCATTTCACAACATGAAGTTTAAGCCATTACACCATAATTTGCCACGGCAACTTACTCAAACGTAGGCTGAACGCCTAGTAATTAATGTAACGATGGTGGAAAAGATTTTGTACAAAAAATAATAGGTACAAACAGTAAAAGATTCTGTTCCGAGAAGCCTGACAATAAAATCAAATCAATGACATGACATTTTAAACTGCGTTTCGACACATATGACAACAATTATAAGCATTGAATTTCATGTTTCTACAAATTAACTAAAGTAATTAACTAAATTATTCCATTGCTGATAATTTGCGAGCAACAAACACCTCAAAATCATTGTAATTCCAATTTTTTTAATGTCTTAATTTCTAGGTAATCAGTTAACATCTCGAAAAAATTTTGCATAGTTTTCTTTAAATAATTATGAATGCCTGTAATCGATATATTTCTGAACTGGAACGCGGCTTCAGTTGAGCCCAGAGACAAAGATAAACTTTTTCTCTTATTGCCCAAGTATATATTATGCTGCCAGTATTAAAATAAATTGTTCTTGATACTAATAAAATATTTATGTTAATTAACTTTATTACTTAAAAGCAAAATAAAATATTGATCCAAAAGAGTCTACGCATTTAATAAAACAAGAAAAATACTACTTCAAAAACCACAACACGCACTGTGGTGTGCTATTGCCACGTTTGGCAGTGGCAGCACAAAAACTATGTCTATGTAGTCTGTGACAACAACTAAGTTAATGGCGGGAACAGGGAATAACATGAATATCAGAGGAAAACCAATTTGAAAAAATATGTGAAAATCATGAAAAACGTTATCAAGAAAAGTGAAAGTAAGTACCTACCTAGCTAAGCATTCTTTGTTCTCTGTATCTAGAAAAGTGGAAACCTAAATTATCAAGCCCAAACCAAAGGCAGGCAGGTTAGGGAAAACGGAAGAATAAATATTATACTCTAGCATTAAATACCTACATTGTAATGTTTTGCATGTCAAATATCTGACTATGTTTTAGGAACTCAACCACTGACTTTAAGACCAACACTGTAGATACTTACCAATACGTATTGCAAGAAAAAAAAGGTACTTAGATGACTAATATTTAGCAATCATCATCATCATTCTCCTGCCCTTATCCCAATTTATTTGGGGTCGGCGCCACATGTCCCTTTCTTCCATAATTTTATAATATTAGTCGCCATCTCGGTTGTCACCCCCTTTTTAGCCATATCATCTTTCACACAGTCCTCCATCGTTTCATTGGTCTTTACTCTTCCCCTAGGTACTGTCTGTCCTCCGCCTTCGGCATCCAGTCTGTCCCAGTCACCTCCCCGGTCCATCTAGCTGGAACTCTGGGAGACAGTGGGGGGCGCCCCACACTACGCTTACCGATACGCAGTCTCCACTCCACTCTGCTCCACCGACCATCGGTCTTTCGACTTACATGGCCAGCCCACTGCCACTTCAGTTTGCTTACACATTATAGGTTTTATTTTACTAAGATCAATTGAAAAAATTAACGGGCAGTGCTTTAATTTTCTGGCGGTTGGTAATTTAAGGTCATAGCACACATATCAACTCGGAAAGGGATCGTCACCGTATCAACTTGAGTCGTGCAGTATTTGTGTATAAAACTAATCGGATTCGTAACGTAATCGCCTGGCCTCGGGACAAGCTCACGAACCCCGGCGATACGGTGACGGGCGATTGCGGTGACGATCCCTTTCCGAGTTGATGTGTGTACCTTTAGTTTGTTGTTTTTGTGAGTGACATCTCGCAGTTGACCATTGGAGGTCGAGACTGCTCAACCGAACTTTTCCTGTGGGTGCTTTAAGCGAACTTAAAGCCTCCGGCCAGAGCTTGCAAACTAAGATATAGGCGACTGTGCGTCGCTAGGGGGAGAACAGTCAGACGGGGCAGGCTGGATCATAACGGGATGTACCTTTAGTGTGACAGCACAGAATATATATGTGATGTTTAATGTTTATTTATTACCGAGATGGTAAAGTGGTAATGGTTGGTTGGACTAATTACCTAAATGTGAGTGAATACTTCAATAATAAGGTTGAAAATGAAACAACAAAATTGTTTCCTGATATAAACTTGTAATTTTTTTTTAATTGTGAGATCCCACCAAGTCGCTGTCAGTAAACAATTGCGCGATCTATTTTGACGTCAACGCCATCTATCGAGCTTGACATAAAACTTTTAGTATTTATAATAATGGCTATTGAAAAGACATAGCGCCACAGTAAAGATATTTACAGTACTTGATACAAACGGTCGGAACGTGAGTCACACCTACGCGCCTCGAGTTTGATATGCACTTGGTAGGCAAACAATCGCGAACATAGAATAGTATATTATGTATAAAATGATCGCGAATGCGCCGCAGTGACGAACGGAGGTGTGACTGTTTTGTAAGTAGTAATCGTGCGATTTGTGAGAAATATTTTTATTGAAATAAGTACAAGTACTACTTAATATGGCAAAGAGCAATTGTAGACTATATTGTGCTGTTTTTGGTTGCTTGAATTCGTCATTAACACACCCAGAGATAACATTTTTTTAATTTACCTGGAAACTCCGAGGCTATATTTTTTTTTAATTTTGTACCTACTAGTGTACGTAATTTGTTTCTATTTTTAATAGGTAGGTATTTCGTTTTTTCCACCGCCTAAAATACCTGGATTAATAAATAAATAAGTAGATAGGTACTTAAGTGAAAAAAGTGAGACACGAGTGACCTACCCGCGCTCACGTTAAAAAAAACTTATAGTAAGTATGTAGTTTCCTAGGCTACTTACATAATTATTGAATTAGACGAAATATCTTTATGAAATGATTATGATAATTATAGATGGTAGGTACCTAGTAAGATTTACATTACGATTTACTTTTTAAGTCAGATTTTGTAGTAGGTAGCGCACACGCGGTGAGGTGGTAACGTTTTCAGCGGTTCGACATCGGATGGGTGACCAAAATACACAACATGTATTTTTATTTATTGAGCACAAAATTCCTATTTCATTCACAACGAATTTAGATTTTTTTTAAATATATTATTTACAATCACAAAACTAGAAAGAAACTCAAGTAGGTTGATGAAATTAAAATAGCAGTAGGCGGGCAGCCCTATGGCGTGTGTACGTACCGCGCGGCTGTAGGTAAGTATCTCCAGGACAGGGCCGTCACAATACTGTAGATATCTTTACTGTGCTTGTACGTATAAAATAGTGCAGTAGGCGGGCAGCCCTATGGCGTGTGTACGTACCGCGCGGCTGTAGGTAATTATCTCTAGAACAGGACCAAGTCACAAACTGTAGATATCTTTACTGTGCTTGTACGTATAAAATAGTGCAGTAGGCGGGCAGCCCTATGGCGTGTGTACGTACCGCGCGGCTGTAGGTAATTATCTCTAGAACAGGACCAAGTCACAAACTGTAGATATCTTTACTGTGCTTGTACGTATAAAATAGTGCAGTAGGCGGGCAGCCCTATGGCGTGTGTACGTACCGCGCGGCTGTAGGTAATTATCTCTAGAACAGGGCCGAGTCACAAACTGTAGATATCTTTACTGTGCTTGTACGTATAAAATAGTGCAGTAGGCGGGCAGCCCTATGGCGTGTGTACGTACCGCGCGGCTGCTGTAGGTAATTATCTCTAGAACAGGGCCGAGTCACAAACTGTAGATATCTTTACTGTGCTTGTACGTATAAAAGTGCAGTAGGCGGGCAGCCCTATGGCGTGTGTACGTACCGCGCGGCTGTAGGTAATTATCTCTAGAACAGGGCCGAGTCACAATACTGTAGGTATCTTTACTGTGATAGCGCTGTCAACACTCAACAGTGGAGTGATGGAGTCACAGAGTAGGTACTTTTTTATACAGGTACCTAGATGGAGTGAAGGAGGCGATGTAAACATGTGTGAATGTCTGCACTTGGCGAGTGTTGCCGCGCAGTAAAAACTCATTACCCTAATACCCTACCATTACCCTTACTGTATTTCCTGTGCGTGTCCCAAATAAAATATTTTTCTTTCTTTCTTTCTTTAATATTTTGTCTAAGTAGGCAGGGGGACTGATGTTCACTGGACGAGTAAATGCGGTGGTTAGGTAGCAAGTGATGCGGTAACGTACCTATCCAAAGTCGACATATAACACTGCGGAGTGCCCAGAGCGATTGCTATTGCCACAGCACGTTGCCGAGAACCAGCTTCCAATATTCCATGGCCCTGTCCCTGATCTTATCTTTTCGCTCAAATGACGTCTTCTCTCCATAATAACTTTCTTTTGTATTGATTCCACTCAGAAGTATGGCAGTTTTACTGATTTGGCCTCAAACCCATTGCAGGATAGGAATAAGCACGACGACATGACGACTTGGATGAGAGTTGCCGAGAATCGAGCTGAATGGCCTGCAATTGGAGAGGCCTATGTCCAGCAGTGGACAGCTATAAGCTGATGATGATGATTAAGTATGATGATTGACGACTTGACAGAAGATTTTTATCTTTTAACCGTAATTCAAATATTAGTAAGTTAGTAGGTTCACGAGCGAAGCCGGGGCGGGTCGCTAGTAGATAGTAGATACCTACTAAACAACGAAAAATTTGTTATGCCAGTATTAGCTAATTTATGTATTTCAATTATTAAGCATTTACGAGGGTCATTCAATAAATACTTAGCCTACAAAAAGTAAACGAAAATTTTGGAAAAGTGGCAATTTATTTTTCAACATAGTCTCCTTTTAGTTCGATACACTTAGCCCAGCGATGCTCCAACTTTTTTAACCCGTCCGAAAAATAGTTTTTGTCAAACTCTGCAAAATAGGCCTCCGTGGCGGCGATGACCTCCTCATTCGATCCATATCTATTCCCGGCGAGTGATTTTTTCAGATTAGGAAACAGAAAGAAGTCACAAGGGGCCAAATCTGGAGAATACGGTGGATGGGGCAGCAATTCGTAGCGTAATTCGACCAATTTGGCCATGGCAACGGCAGACGTGTGAACCGGTGCGTTGTCGTGGTGAAACAGCACTTTCGTCTTCGCCAGATGGGGTCGTTTTTTCTTTAATTCGGCGTCGAATCGGCCCAATAAATCGGCATAGTAAAGCCCTGTAATTGTTTTACCCTTCTCGAGGTAATCGATGTAAATCACACCTTGTGAATCCCAGAAAACGGTGGCCATAACTTTTCCGGCCGATTTTACAGTTTTCGCCTTCTTTGGAGCACGTTCCCCGGTCTGGATCCATTGTTTTGATTGCTCCTTGGTCTCTGGTGTGTACCAGTGGATCCAGGTTTCATCGACGGTCACAAAACGACGCAAAAACTCCGCTGGATTCCGCTTAAACAGCGCCAAACACGTCTCCGATGTGGTCTCACGGTTGCGCTTGTTTTCTGGTGTGAGTAAACGCGGCACCCATCGCGCCGACAGCTTTCTCATGCCGAGTTCCTCGTGAAGAATATGATGCACTGTTCCTTCTGAAATGCCTACAGTCTCAGCTAGCTCCCGAACCTTCAATCGGCGATCTGCCAATACGAGATCATGGATTTTTTTAATGTTTTCCTCCGTAGCAGCTGTTTTCGTTGCACCTGGACGTGGTTCATCAAAAACCGACGTACGGCCACGTGCAAACTCGTTGAACCAATTCTTGACGGTGGCCATCGATGGAGAAGAGTCACCGTACACAGCATCCAAGCGCTCTTTGATTTCGATGCGCGTTTTCCCTTCCAAAAATAGGAATCGAATCACCGAACGCTATTGCTCTTTTTCCATTTTTGTAAAACCGATCGACACGTTCGCTTCGATAAGTTGTCAAATTAAAACAAATGAAGGGATTGGAATGAAAATTTGAAAAAAGAATTAAAAAAGAATGTGCTACACTGTGGTAAAACTCTTTTGAAACTACAGCGCCCTCTGGCGATGAGGCTAGGTACTTATTGAATGCACCTCGTATTTACAAACTAACAGTTGCCCGCGACTTCGTTCGCTTTTTTTATAAGTAGGTACATACAAAGGAGCTCGTGGCTAAATAATATCAGCCGCACGGGTCGGTTCATCAGGTTAAGCTACGCTTGCCGGGGTTGTTCAGTGGATGGGTAACCATCTTTACATAGGTAACGACTCCTCCTCCGTGCCTCGGAAAGCACGTTAAGCCGTTGGTCCCGGCTGTCATTTGTGGATCTTTGACAAATGACACTCGTTACGGGTCGTCACAAGCCCGAAAGACTGACAACCAGTCTTACCACGGGGAACCGTATCACCCAGTTAATGGGTTATGGAGGTCAGATAGGCAGTCGCTCCATATAAAATTTTGGTATTTAGCTACATCCGCTTAGACTGGAAGCCGACCCCAACATGGGGAAAGGCTAGGCAGATTAATAAACAAATATTCAGGTTGAAAAGCACGTCCTTCGCAAGGTCCCAAGGTTCAAAAAGATTAATTCAGGATAGTATTAGGTTGGGGAAAAAGTCTTTTCGCATTATAGTATGTTTGAACTTAAAATAAAATCTCTTTGGCTACTACTATACTATTTGTATCTGGCTGGTTTTGGTATCATTGAAAGTTTAAATTTTAAAGAACATCATTCCAAATTCAAATTAGGAAAATGTGTGATTTTCATTTGTTTTTCGTACTGTCAAGATGAGTGAATCTAATGAAGAAATTCGATACATTTTAAAATTTTACTACAAAAAGGCTAAAAATGACACGCAAGTCGCGAAAAAATTTGCGATGTTTATGGACCCAGTGCAGTGTCTGTGAGAGTAGCACAAAGGAGAATGGGCATTTTGGTACTCGCTCCAATAGCAATCATTGTGGTGTCATTGGATAGGTCTTTTAATCAGGAAAAATATTTACTATGGCGACATGTCCCAAATCCTTGTCTGAAAACCACGGCAAGCCCCCAAAGTTCCAGTTTTAGTTAATATCATAATTGCAAGTACGATAATATTACATACCTATCATGGTTGAAATACGAAAAAAACAATGTAAAACAACATTATTTAAAACGAGAAATGTATTGTTACTCATAGACTCATAAAAAAAAGAAGGATTCCGCGCCACGCATATCGAAAGTGAAGCACAGTAAGTATGCCAGGACCGTTTGTACAAACACGCCTCACGCACACATTTACATCATAGTATGCCAACCGGACACCATTACGTGACACAAGCGACGGCGTCTTTGCAGGTACTCATATCACGCACACATAGATCGGTACGGTGCTTCACTTTCGATATGCGTGGCGCGGAGTCCTTCTTTTTTTTATACGTCTATTGTGTTACTATTCATGCATTATATCGTGATATGATACGATAATGGTGAAGACTTTTGAAAATATGTTTTTTTACATAAAAAAGTAGTATTATCTTTAACATTTCTGTTTTTTGTTACAACGGTGACTATAGACCTCGGGGATAGGGAACCAGCCGCGGGGTGGGGTAGGTGGTGCGCTGTGCCAGTGGACAGCCTTTTGTGCCGCGACATTCACTAGTCGTTGTATCGTTCTGTGCGTGAAACGAAACGACGTTCCGCAGCTGTTTATTCTACCTAGTACTTTGTTATACCGTTTTCATCACTGACCCCGGCGCCCCTTTTGGACATTGTTACCCGCTACAAACGTTTATCTTGGCTTGATTTTAAAATCGCCGCAGCTATGTTTAATAACTTCCACATACCCATCGATGACAACATTCACGCAGAGGCCTTCCTTAACATAATCAGGGAGAAAATAGATTCCCCGAATCTACTTTATGATTATGTTGAAAGAAAACATTTGAATAACCGAAGAGCGGATTTTCAAAGAACAGAAAGTCACGAAATACAGAACTTCCCACTACTGACGGAAGAACAGATTATTTTACTTTCATTGGGCACCTATCAACTGAAGCTAGCCCGATCCTACTGCAGCGAGCATTTATCAAATGGACTATACATTCTACAAGTATATAGAGAAAGCGCACTCCAAGATTTAAATGAATATGGTATAAACGAAGATGCCTGGCTTTTACGCGGACGCATACAGTCGCGTCACGTACGGTCAAGAACTTATTATTGTTATGTATTAGTAAAAAACAATGTTAATGAAAACGAAACCAATATCCATAACATTTTATGCAATTATTACTGCACGTGTTTGACCGGACGACGAACAATCGGCACTTGTGCTCATATAGTTTCAATCGTGTGGTATCTAGGATATGCCAGACATGTAGGCTTCACTGCTCCTGCAGTGTTCCTCAACGATGTCATTATTGTTGATAATAATGTTTAAAAAAATAAATAACGTTTCTTACTTTTTCTATTTTTTTTTTATTCCTGAGTGTTTATTCATTTTAGTATCTACTAATCAACAAACACAGGATTCTATAGAAGAAAATTATATAATATCACCATTATCTTAACAAAATGAAACAAAAACAAAAAAAAAAAAATACTTAACACAAAATAACTCCATTCCGACAGCAAATGGAGACAAGCGACTCGGTTATCATTAATCCTTGTAAAAAGACCTTTCCAATGATATATATATTATGGCTATTGGACCGAGTACCAGGCTTCATATATTTTTGCCCATGATCCTTTGGTTTAAGCGTTTTCAATCCGGATATTTTGATGTCAAAGATGCATGTCGCTCTGGTCGCCCTATTACGGATAAAATGGATGCCATTTTTGAAAAAGTGGAGCAAGATCGGATATCAGTAGTTACGACGTAGCTGAAGAACTGGAAATTGACCACAAAACAGTTTTAAATAAAATAAAAATAAAATAAAAATCTTTTAATTCAGACCATTAATTAGTCCATTTGGGTTAGTATACAAACAACTTATAAACTAATGTTAGTACTTATATCTACCAGAAGTAATTGTTTTAATTTATACATCTACATGCACTCAGTGGCATGTAGGCGTATGCAATGCCCCAGCATGGGGCTGTCCCACCTGTCCGCAATAACCCTCAGAATGCTGTTGGGGCTGGCGCGAATCCGGCTCATGATGGATGCGCAGCGCTTACGCATGAGTGCAGGAAACCCATCTATTCCCGCTTCTGCAAACATGCCCGAAGCACTGCAGTAGCGCGGCAGCCCCATCAGCACCCTGAATGCGTTATTGTACTGTACGCGCAGAGCGTTGTATGTCCTCCGCGTGTAGTTAACCCACAGACTGCATGTATACAACGACTGGCAGTACGCTGTAAATAGCGTAGCCTTAACCGCAATCGTGCATTTCGCAAATCTGCGAGCCAACATATTGCAGCGGACAGCCAACGCTCTGCGCTCACGCTCAATGTCCAGATTGTCTTTTAGGTCGTCGGTGACCCAGTGGCCCAGATACTTAAACTTAGTAACTTGTTTTAAAAGACTTCCACAAAGTTTCAACTGTGGCACAATGGGGTAGATTTTAGTACCGGCCTTAAAAACTAGTACCTCACTTTTCTTAACATTGTATCTGAGCCCATGGGCCTCCGCGTACCTTTCACATAACGTAAGCAGACTCACCATTGCGTTAATCGAAGGGCTCAGCAACACCATGTCGTCAGCATAACTTAGATTATTGACGCATACGCCGTCCACGTGACAACCCTGATAGGTGCTGCTGAGCTCAACAATCAACCGGTTTATATACAGACTGAAAAGCCGAGGCGAGGACAAGCCACCCTGCCTCACCCCACACTCCAGCCTATACACATCCGAAAATGAGCCTGCCCACCTCACGCAATTGGTCTGATTGTTATACCAATACCGAAGTATTGATACAACCCCCCTATCCACAGAAGTATCATTTAATAATTTCTGCCACAGCAAGTCGTACGACACCAGATCAAACGCCTTGGAAAGGTCTAGGAAACATGCAATTACAGGCGTTTTCCTAGACGTGTAGTACTGGATAGAGTGCTTGAGAGACAGTATGGCACTTTCTGTTGAGAGACCTGGTCTGAATCCAAACTGCGCATCATGCAATTCAATGCGGGTTGCCATATGTCTGTCAAGCAAACTATCCAGCACCTTGGCCATGACAGTAGCAAGTGATATGGGCCTATAGTTCGTAAGATCTGATGCATCCCCGGTCTTGTCCTTTACAATCGGCACAACCACTGTTTTCATAAGGTCACTGGGCAGATGACAATGACTTAAACAGAGTGTGTAAAACATCCCCAGTACCCGTGGCAGGTGTACTCCCGCGTGCTGCAGGTGCTCGATGCTGAGGTGGTCGTGTCCAGGAGACTTGCCTCTTATCATAGATTTTAACACAGTAGCGACATCTTTAGCAGAAAATATAACCTTTAGCTCCGCCTGACATACCTCAGCATCGACCACCTGTGACGCGGGACCAAGAGGTGACTCAACCTTGAAATGCTCTACAAACAAGTTTGCTATAGCAGTGGGGTCATGTTGGCCCGCTACACTCACGGGGATGCCCGGCCTCGGATTTAATTTATTTGTACTTTTCCAGAATCGAGAAAAATCTTTTAATTTATGGTGCTCTGCTATGATGTCCATTTTTATTTTATCCTGGTTGTTTTGACACCATTTCAATTTAGATTTAAATATTTTTCTCATGTTGTACATTTTATTGTACAAAGAACCAGAAGACGGTTTTCCAAATATTACCCATTCTTGAAAAGCAGCACGAGCCTCCCCGTGAGCCTGCCTAACATGCCTATTCCACCCTACTACGCGTTTACCCCTTGTACCCGTACCCCCTCCCCCAGCTCCATTACTGGAACATTGGGCAGCCTCGGTAAGTATACACACTATGTTTTTGTACATGTTATCTAGTAAAACTCTGTGATGAGCATCTACACAACCGCCATTAGCGCATTCTACAAGCTCTATTGGAAAGTCAATTTCTTTCAACTTCGTATGACATAATTGACTATATTTATTTATTTGACTGGTATCCCGTTCACCCCATATCGCTTTATTTTTACACTTATTATGGCTAGGAGTCACAACTGCAGGTGTTATCATACCAAAATTACACTGTAGCTGTATAGGCATGTGATCGGACCAGTATGTATCGTACAACACAGCGGCACTAAAGAGCAGACGCTTCGCGGCCTCAGTCACTACACAGTGATCGAGCCAGCGGTGACAACCGTGCGCGTCGCTCACAAACGTGTACGTACCATGTGGCAATAAGTCCAGGTCCGCACAGGTCCAGCACTGCTCTTCACAGAAACTCTGTAGCTCACTACCGAATAGCTCACCTGGGTGTGCGTTAAAATCACCCAGTATGATCACTGATTGCACATTATTACTTTCTATTATTGCACTGATCTCACTAAGACAATTAGTAAACTCAGTCATATTATCATTCGAGTCCGTAGGCATGTAAACCGAGAAGATTATTATAGAGCGATCTTGTAATACTATTTTAATAGCTGTTAGGCGTACATTATCACAGCTAATCACTGTAACAGACGTAAAAAGGCTCTTCCTCCACAACAATGCTACCCCCCCATAAGGCCTGCCACGAAGTACTTCCGCTGAGGTGTCGACGGCTGAGTTACCAGTAACGGCGAAATCATCATCAATCTGTCCGAGAAATGCGATATCATGCGGCAAAAGCCAGGTTTCTTGCAACGCGATGACATCGGCCGCTACACACAGACGCCTCACACAGTCAACGGATCTCTTTATACCTTTACAATTAAAACTTACTAATTTGGTCGTACTATCCATTTAAACTAGAATTATTCTTATTCATTTTCAGAGTATTTTCTCCGCCTATTTTCTTCTTAGAGAAGTCAACAAATCTTCGATATGATATGCCTTCCGGCCAGAAGTCCTCCCTCATAAGCATGTTTACTTTATATTTCGGGACAGAAATCTTGTAGGCATCGTAACTTTTAGACACTCTCATCTTCATTTTCTCAACATCAACACGTACCTTAACCTTTTCATTGATATAATCTGTGATATCAGACTGTGTTACCTGTTTATCAACGTGATAAATATACAAAACTGTTCTTTCATCTGATGCCTTGAACTTTCCTTGCGGGTCCAATACCGCTTTTCCTACATTTCCCACAAAACGACTTCTCATCTTCTTTTTCTGTACGACGGTCCACTCCCCTTCACTTACAATCTGAGCAAGTGTTTTTGTTGGTTGTGGTTCCGAAGACAGTTGGCCGACCGTAGCCTCCGTGTGTCCCGAGCATGTTGCGATGTTGTTATTCGCACTAATAGGCATCAGCTGACTCGACTCGGTGTTGTTATCAGTGAGCATCGGTGCACCGACACCGGTTTGACACTCGGTCCCGTACTGATCACCCTCCTTGTTCGTTTTTTGCCTATTTTGCTCGGTTGATAATGACAAACAGTGGGTAGGAGACAATACTGGTAATACACATACATTGTCCTCTTTTGTTATAGAACTTAAACTTTGTTTCGATATATTTATGTTAGCGATAGGAATATGTTGCAATCCCATCGGCCCGCTATCATAGTCACAACTATCTAACCTGTTAACACCACCACCGCGCTTTGCGTTCACAAATGAATAACATGAAGTTTTCATACTGGTCAACTTTTTCAAATCCGCTATGCCAGACTTCATTGATTCAAGCTGATTAGCAGTTGCGTATTGCAATTTTATATCTTCAATTTCACTTTTCATTTTTGTTAGATCTTTTAGTAACTTAGTTACGTCCACATGATCAAATAATACGGGGGGTAGTTTCTGCAACTCTTTCGCCACAAAAACTGGTCGCTCGTCTGGATGCGTTACTTGTAACAAGCTGATAATATCGTCGATCTCCCGTAGTTTCTTTCCATCCTTCTTCCTTCTTATCTTACGTTTTGAAGATGTTGGGATGGAATCAAAAAGAAGGTTTTTTGCTTCCACAATATCACCATCGGAGAAAGCACTGACACATATCCGACTTAGGCTTTCTTCGTCCATTATGTCCAATTTGTTACAAACAAAAGCTAACAATTCGTTAATAACGACATTGCAGCTTGCACATTTCACTACATTCGAGGAACTCATCCTGCACTACTTATGACTCACGCGCAACGCATACGCGACCGCGACTGCTCACTAACGCTGCTGCGCGTGGACTCAAGCGCATTTGAAAAAAAACTGGGTACACAAAAAAGCTCGATATTTGGATACCTGACGAGCTCACTGAAAGAAACCTAATGAACCGTGTACTCATTTGTGATTCTTTATTACGACGTAATGAAACCGAACCATTTTTGAAGAAGCTGATAACTGGTGATGAAAAGTGGATCACATAAGATAAGAACGTGCGAAAAAGGTCGTGGTCAAAGGCTGGTCAGGCTTCACAGACTGTGGCGAAACCCGGGTTAACTCGCAACAAGGTGATGCTGTGTGTGTGGTGGGACTGGAACGGCATTATTCATTATGAGCTGTTACCACCAGGCAGGACCATCGATTCTGAACTCTACTGCGAATAACTGATGAGATTAAAGCAAGAAGTTGAGAGAAAGCGGCCGGAATTAATCAACAGAAGGGGTATGGTTTTTCATCATGATAACGCTAGACCTCACACATCTTTAGCCACTCAGCAAAAATTAAAAGAGCTTGGCTGGGAGGTGTTAATGCATCCGCCATATAGTCCTGACCTTGCACCTTCAGATTTCCACCTGTTTCGGTCTCTTCAGAATTCTTTAGGCAGTGTCAGATTAACATCACGAGAGGACTGCCAAAACCACTTGTCGCGGTATTTTGATCAGAAGTCCCAAAATTTCTAAAGCAATGTGAGCATGTCCCTACCTACAAGATGGTAAAAAGTTATCGAACAAAATGGTACCTACATACTTTAGATAAATGTAAATAATGTATATTAAAAAATGTTTTGAATTTTCTTAAAAAATGCGAAGAAACTTTTTCCCCAACCTATTAAAAAAGAATATGGCGCTATGAGGTAAAAAAAAATGTAAGTAAACATTTCAAAAATTAATATGTTTTTGTTCTGTTGGTCGATTTTAATTAAATAAATGCTAAATACTCACATTAAAGCTTCTTGTCTTTCAGTAATTCGAATTTGAATCCAATGAGTGGCTTTTACGTAATGCGGGCACAAACAAACAAACAGTTAAACAATCCGACAAAAAGACAAACATTTTAAAAATTGATTTTGTACGTTCACAGACAGACAGACAGATTAATCTGTGGTTCTGTTAGGTACCTACTTATTTCTCGCATCTTCTAGTACTTTTTTTGCAAAAATCTTTAATGTACAGACAGCAGGTTTACGTTTTTATTAAATGTATAGATAGTTAGAATAACATGATGTTCATGTTGGGAATACCTACTGTTATTTAGTTAGGTAAGTATACATACTATGCCTGAATTATATAAACTTGAAAAGATATCGTTTAGAAGTATAGCCAAACACAAACTAATCTTAACCACATTGCAATAAAGTTTAAGTTTGATTACCAACTGTATAATTTATAGCACAATTTGTGGATGTTATCTTGGAATAGGACTTTATTGTGTGGTGATAAGGTTGAGTTCTGAATGGGTGATATTTGTAGCGATAAAAGCAGTTTTCACGGAGCTCTGTTGAGCGAGCGGAGTAGACGCAGCTGCCCTGCCCTCCCCGCACCCCGCGCCAACGCGCGCCGCTCTCCGCGCGCCTCGCTCGCCCCGCGCGTGTCGCGGCACCAATGATTAGACAACAGCACAGAGGGGCTGTTTAGTTTTTCCTTTTTTGCCTATATTGCCGCTTCTTCTTGTAGGTCACCTTTCAGGCAGGTATACAAGATGTAATTGATTATCATTACCTATAGATTATTATGAACTCTTCTTACCAGACTGCGGCGGAGCCCAAAAGGAGAGTTGGCATAAATGTATTAATGTTTTTGTCTCTTTGTTCCCTCATATAGGCTAAACGAGTGAACGGATTTTAACAATACGTAATTTTTTTTTTGGTACACACTCGTGTTATGGTTTCAAAATAAAGGAAAGGGAAGAAAATTCCTAAAATATAAC
Source organism: Cosmia pyralina (assembly GCA_946251885.1). Lineage (NCBI taxonomy): Eukaryota > Metazoa > Arthropoda > Insecta > Lepidoptera > Noctuidae > Cosmia > Cosmia pyralina. The sequence continues at coordinate 4,409,185 of OX276359.1, read as the reverse complement.
AAATAATAAGTTTAAAAATAAATGAATAAGAAAAACATTACCATCACTTTTCAAGCAGTCTAATGCAGGTGGTGGGAGTTATTTTAGTTCAATCTCTGATTTTATGCCGCCAGATGCACAAGATTGCTAGATTTTTTTTTCTCTACAAGGAGTTCATTTTTCATGTAAGTATAATTTTTTTTTTCAGAACTTGGTATTTTTTATTTATAGATAACATAATTATTTACCTTAATTACAATGTACAAGCTAACACTAAAATATATATAAAATATCAGCCACCCCGGCACAGCCCGCCGTACTAGGAAAATGGGATGGCGCGAGGGTGTCGACACAGGTTGCATCCCACACCAAATGCCTACCCAACTTCCAAGGCATTATGGTCATTCCGTCTGGTCTCTTCCCATCGACGCGCGCCAAGCCATTGGGTTCTAAAATAGCTGGTACCCCGGCGGTGACAAAAGCCCGACGGATGATGTCGTTAATGCTGGCGTGCCGTGCCATCCGACCAGCACTTTTGTTGCAGGATAGGCCATGGTGTCCGAGACAGTCGACTCCTTCAACGCATTGACAGCGATGTGGAGCCTCGTAAGGAGCACCTAGACGCAAACATGTAGCGAGCCGGAATATGGTGTCACCCAGCATAGTGCCTGTGTTGGGTGACGGTAGCGCCTGAAGCCAGAGGAGGCCCGATTCCCATTCACCCACAGCCAGCAGGCGGGCACACTCAGCAGTATTGGTGGACGTATTAATAAGTTTATTTCGTACCAAGATGCAGAGCGGCTCATCTCACTGTCTCTGGGAAGAGACAGTATAATTGTATATGACGTGTGTGTTACACGTCATATACAATTATACTGTCTCTTCTGTGAGTGATAAAACTTAATTAGCTCACAATCGTTATAGCAATAAATAATTATTTAACTTTACAGTCTATAAAATAGCAAAGTGTGTATTCTTTGATGTGTAAAATTTTTTATCTCGCTTTCCTGCAATCTCTGGGAGTGATTTCGTGAAAAGGGACAAGGGAAAGTGTGTAACAGGCTACAGGAAGCTGGAGAAGCGCACGCTACTTCATTTGACCAGTGAGAGCGCGCAGTGCTCTAGCTGACCAATGACCAATAACTCATTGGTCATATCCAAATTCCTACTCTAATTGGATTTAATGTTAATTTTGCTTATCACCAAGGCTGTGACCCAGTAACTGGGTTGTTGAGGTCAGATAGGCATCGCTCCATATAAAATACTGGCTGCATGCAGCTGCATCCGGTTAGACTGGAAGCCGACCCCAACATGGTTGGGAAAAGGCTAGGCAGCTTGTTTGTTGCTTATTACTAAGGTGAGATGGCAGATGTTACACTACACGACTACTGTAAGGCTCGTATTTCTTTATATTTGGGTACAATTTATTGTGCAGGTAATTTCAATAAATGTATTGAAAGTATTGATTTGCCCGGCACTTAATTTGTTTCAGCCACGGCTGAATTAATATTCTTTTTTGGCCGAAAACGAAAGTTGACGAAAATGGATATTTCGGTCGAAAATTGCCAAAGACCGAAAACGAAACCGAATTCCAGATAGCTATTACAGTTAAAAAGAAAAATTCCTGTGCTTTGTGTGACCTGCCAGAGAGACGGGGCCCGCGGAGCAGTTAGGTTATGGCACAGAAAATGTAGTTACAGTAGTTTATTTGGGCAGTGACCTTGAATTACACTACACCTACGGCCGCTCGCTAGATAATACGTGACCGTCCGTGCGTAACTGCCGCGCACTCGATCTGTTGTATACCGGTATTCACTGAGATTTCGAAGCGCGTCGTTTCAGCCGTTTTCTATGAAGATAAACTACTTTATTATTTTATAATGTGGTTATGGTCAAGTAAACTGTTATTTTGATTTAAGGCTCAGCCGACCGAAATCCGGTAGCCAAGTTAAAAAGTGGTGAATAAAGGCTCCTTCAAACAAGCACGACACGAAGGCACCGCGTGTGGCGGTGGCGCGACGAGCGGTGCCTTTGTGTCGCGTGCGATTCGCGTCGTGTCGCGCCTGTTTGAAGGAGCCTTTATACCACTTTTTGATTTGGCTATCGGATTTTGGTAACATCTTTAGTGAATAATTGTATCTATGATGAGAATCGAGATGTTTAGCTGTTGAAGTGTTTATTACCTAGCTTACTATCTGTCTGCCATAGTCTATGTAGCGGGCGGTCCGCGGCTCGCGCCGCCATTCTGGATATTTTGACGGGAAGGTCGGTCACGTGACTCGGCGGCGGGCGCGGGCGCGGGTCGCGGGGCGCCGGCTAGACTCTCCAGTAGCCGAGCCATCCGTCTGCTGCTTTGACTGCGGCCGGTCGCCGGAATCCACGCCCCAGTCTCACGCGTCAGCATCTATTACGTACCACTTTAATCCGATGCTACGCAGACTTTTTGTATGCAGTCTGCCGTCATTCTACGGGTTTCGTGTTTATAGTGCATGTTGTACCAAATTTTTGTGAAAAAGTGCTTCTGTTTTGTGACAAACTGTGGTTATTTGCGTATTTTTTGCACGGGTGTGCGTGCGGCGACGGGGCGGAGACTCCGGCGGCGAGCGGCGTGTGCTCGGCCGGGCCGTCGCGACGGCACACTCGGCTCGGCAGACATGTTTCGGTCGCGGCCGGAGCGCGTCGTGCGTGCAGGCGCGTAGGCTCGCTCGTGACATGCGCCTGCCGAGCCGCAACGACAGAGGAGGTGATCGAACATGGATGTAGTGACGCCGCACATCACCTCCGTACTGAAGACATACCAGGCGAGCGCGCCGCGCAGCCTGCAGGGCCCGGGCTGCGGGCGCGCCGAGCCTGGCTGCGGGCGCGTCGAGCCGGGCTGCGGGCGCGCCGAGCCGTGCGGCGACGCGCCGCCGCCGCCACAGCCGCCCGCTGCGCCGCCGATCCTGCTCGCGCCCGACCCCGTGCTGGGTGAGCGCGGCGAGACGCTGCTGGAGGGCGAGCCCATCTCGTGCTTCAGCGTGGGCGGCGAGCGGCGGCTGTGCTTGCCGCAGATCCTGACGTCGGTGCTGACGGACTTCTCGCTTGAGCAAATCAACCGCGTGTGCGACGAGCTGCAGATCTACTGCTCACGCTGCACGCCGGAGCAGCTGCACGAGTTGAAATCGACGGGTGTGCTGCCGAAGTCTGCGCCGTCGTGCGGGCTCATCACGCAGACGGATGCGGAGCGGCTGTGCGCGGCGCTGCTGCATGCGCCGGCGGCGTCGCGACCGCATAAGCTGCCAGGCTTCCGGGTGTACCATGAGTGCTTCGGAGGCGCGCGGGGTGTGTGCGCGGTGGAGCTGAACCTAGTGCAGTGTGTGGAGTGCCGCGCGCTGTACTCGCCGCGGCGCTTCGTGTGCCACTCGCACGAGTCGGAGCACCGCACGTGCCACTGGGGCTTCGACTCGTCGCGATGGCGCCGCTTCCTGCTGGTGGCGGACGAGGAGCTGGAGCAGGACAAGTGCGCGGCGCTGTTGGATGAGCTGGCGGCGCGGGGCGTGGCGCCGGCGCTGCCGCCCGCGCCGCTCAAGCAGGGCCTGCCCTTGAAAAGGAAACAGGTAAGATGATGTACACTTTCTAGTCAGCCTTTAGATCACGTTGACAGTCTGTCTTGCTGCTCTCAAATGAAATCGGCCGATTCCTTGTCCGACTTTCACCAGCTGCTGCACCCTTGGGTCAAACGCCAAATGGTCATCTTAGAAGTGTCCACCCTAAGAAAGTGTATGTTTAGTACCACTGTTTACTCTTAGTAAACAATGATTTACAACGTCTTTATTGATGATGTCTGAAATGAAAATCATCCCTCTATCGGACTTCTGACTCTTCCGAGCTCACTTTAAAGTAAACCAATTCTAGTTGGAATCTTATTTCACAAATCTTCCAGCATTGGGTCATCTTAGTTAGATCTATGGTTTTGGATAGAGTAGGCGAAGTTAAGGAACACGGTCTACTAGAGAATAGCGTGTGGAACAGGTACCTCGATCAACAAACATTTACTCTAAACAAAAGCCCAACATCCGATCGTTCTGATCCATCAAAAAGCTGAGAATGGCGCCACTTTAACACGGAGTAAACAAAGCAAACGAATTTTTCGACGTTTTTCATTTCAATATTATTTCAGCTTTAATTCATACTTGTTACTATATTTGTAGGTTAAAATGATGCCAAAAGTCAAAAACATGCTTACAAAGAATTTCAAACATATTTGTTTTGTGACATTGAACTACTTTACCTACAATATACCTTCTTGTAACGTTACGTTCAAGTAATTATGTATTAAAACTTTTTTTAATTTAGTCTTTTCTTATCTAGTCTAGTAAAGCAATGGTGCCCTCTAGCGGGAGCAATAGGCAGTAAGGTACCTTGTACCTACTGTACCTACCTAGTGCACTCACATCAAAAATCCAACTTGAAATTCTGATTATGAATAAGTACCTACTTACAGCTCTATTCATTTAAAAACAGAACCTGACAAAGGCTCAGCGTCATTCAGCCTATCGAAAGCGTTATTAATTTAGCTGCACTGCACCATCCATTTAGATGACGGCACATTTCCGCGTCCATTGTGCTTAAACTTACTGATTACCATCACAGATACCTAGGGGCCATGTATTTACGAGATAAATAGTGATAGATAACAGACCGGCCAGTGTCACACAATCGTGTGCACTCAGTACGTAGGTACTCATTGTTAGCAAAATGACGTAGGTATACCTAATAACCGCAAAATAATTATGCAATCTGAATTGGTAAATGTGGCTGATGTTGTTATGCCGCGGCCACATTAACGGGATATGATGTTGATTATCGCGTTGAAGGGCGTTAGGTGTATCCACCACTTACCGCGATAATTTGACCGAATATAACTACCGCGATGTTTATGACGTTGACGTTTATATGGCCCGGGCATTGCAATGTGTGGTATTCACGTTAGAAATCACGATAATTTTGTTCACTGACTGGTTTTTTAAAGATTAACAATTTGATTCTCTATTTCTTAACAGACACAGATTTTCTTTTATTCTTAGTATGTTAAAAATCAGTACTTACTGAAATTTTTTTTCATACAAGAAGCTAATTTGATGGCGATGAGATGAGAAACGCGAATCCGGTCAGTATAACACACAAATAAAGCCCTTTGCAAATCCCGAGATTCAATAGAAATGATTCGTATCCACGCAGCAGCTGTTGCAACGCTATTGTTTATCCAAAAACGAGCTAAGAAGGTACCAAGGCACATCTTTATTTGTTTTTATTTTTTGAGTCTGCGAAACTGTTTAATTTGTTTAGTCCAATAACTACAATCGTTATAAAAGGTCGCTGCGCCTGCGACGACTTGCACTACTAACTTTGTTCACAAGTATTAATTTTATTCACCTATAATGTTCAATTTGGCACACCATTTTTGAACAATGTGTAAATATAAAAAAGTACCTATGTGAATCTAATTAATTAAATAATAACTAACTCGTGTAAGTACTAAAAATACTAATTAGATACAATATTTCCGTAATAAATTTCTGTTCAGATACACGTGTTTCTGCACACGTAACTAATAAATTAATAATGAATGAACGGTTTTCATGTACGGCAGCAGCACTGAAAATAATGTTCCACGTGATTACCCTAAACAAAGCGATGACCAATCGAGTCGGAACAGACGTTTCCTAACATGGTAGACCTCGCTATTATTATCATTGACTAGCTTTTTCCTTCCCGATCCACAGACGTGACCTAGTTGTATCAACAGAGTATTAAAAAAAACAACTAATGTACTACATTCCAGACAGCAAAATACGAGACGACCTATGCCCAATTTTGCGATAAAACTTAAATGTTAACTGACCATGATGAAGGCGTTTTCGCACTCTGCAGTATCGCCGGATTTGGAAAAACAACTTTATCAGTTGTCAGATAAAACTATTATGTTGCTATTAGTAGTATATGGCACTACTGGCACTAGATAACTGGTTTATTATAGTGTTTACCAAGTTCTCATTGGTTAGACTTTACTCGGTTTTTATAAACTGCGCAGCAGCGTTTTGATTACATTTCTTTCAAATTTTCATTCATAATATTGGCTCCATCAGCGAACGAACCTAAATGTCTCACGAACAATGTTTTGACAGTCTCATCCAATATTTTCATTGGGAGGCAGGTCGTAATTTCAATTTTCTATGGAGCATTAGTTCAAAAATAAGCACGTGTGTAATTTGAACAAGATAGTGTTATGTTACTAAAGGCTCCTACAAACAGGAGCGACACGCGACGCGAATCGCACACGACACATAGGCAAGGCACCGCGTGTCGCGCGACACGCGGTGCCTATGTGTCGCGTCACGTGTCGTGCCTGTTTGAACGAACTTTTACGTAGCAGTGACAGTCTTCACAGATAAAATTCGCATTGTTGAGGCTTAATTAATTAACTAATTTGTTAACAAGTTGGGTGTTCCCGGTTACGTAAGACTTTGAAGCCGGATATTTCTATTCAGATTCATGGAAAAAACGTTGATAGTGTGGTATAAAACATGGTGGATGGAATGGATAGTTTGAGTGCTAAAATCTACCCAACGATTGTACAATATAAAAGCTCCCCTCAATCTATCCCTTGGGTATATTACCATTTAATGTTTTACTAAGTCTCTATTTAGCTAATATCTACCTAACAACATGCATATCCTTTACATAGCTTCGGGAAGTGGCAAGATGTCTGAACCAGTTGTACAGTCTCGTGTTACGTAAATTGCTCAATTTAAAGATGGCAATCAGCTCATCTGTCAGACACTGTTTCTTATATTTCTATGGTTAGAGAATAACCTGTTCTAGTTGATTCACTACTTATAGCACTTGCCCATGTCTCAGGAGTATAAAAATTTAATACCTAGCAACTAGCTTTTATCCTACGAATATACAAACATGGTCTACCAATCTAGGGAGATCTGTGGGCCGGATGCCAGAACCTACGAAGGATTCCCAGTTGGCCCTGGGCCTGGCCATAATCAACCTATAGTGTTCCCACTGCTGGGACACAGGCCTTCTCCCGGTGAGAGGGAGCGGGCCGTAATCCACAACGCGGACCCATTGCGGGTTGGTAGATGTCACATGTCTTCGAATATTTGGTTCTAGGACATGCCGGTTTCCTCACGAGGTTTTCCTTCACCGTTTTGAGAGCAGTGGTGACGAAATAATTTACACAAAGAAAAGCGCCTGCCGGGGTTCGAACCTACCACCTACAACTCGTAAGTCGCGGCCTTTACCACTGGGCCACCCACTGCTCTCACTCTGTCTGGGCGCCCCTGAGAAAACTTCTGGGTATAACGCAGCCCGCCACGCCCGCCGGTTCCATGTTGCCCAAAACCAATTTATTTTCGAATGCCTGAAGTATTTCTCAAGAAAGTCATCAAGCAATTAACCACAGACTAATTAAAATCCAAACGAAACTCATAAAATCCAGGAAAATTATCGTTCATGTCTGGCTCTGTTTATCAGTAGGTAATGGCCGATACAGATTTCTTAAAGCCTATAATTTCCTCGATCTAAAACTGATACACCATTGATATTACGGTAGCAAATTACGATTCGATCGCTTCCATCAACGATACAAAAACGGGTTACGGTTATCTTAAGTGGCAGTAACTGCACGTAGTCGGGGTCGGGCAGACATGGCGGAGTTACGATTACACTAAATACATACATAATGGTGCCCCAAGGGTTAGGCATGTGTAGTGAGTGAAACCGGGGTAAAAGTTAGGTCTAAAGAGTCAAACAAAACCACAAAAGAATCGGCACCTGCGACGGATGTAGCCAAAGACTTCTAAAGACCAACAGTAATTTGAAACAACAGCCATTTCATTTTTCGAATTGTACTTTGAATTTCCATACAATCAGTATAATTATCAAATTATGGCTTTAAAACAGATCCATCAAATGTTTTTATTCTACTGTCCAGCCGCACAATTGATCCCCCTGGTCGAAAACGTCACCCCTTGGGATCAACAATACATTATCAAGAGCCGTGCTAAACAATGGCGGTCTCGCTTTACACACCGTCTGCGTTCCACTCAGGCGCAGGGTGTAATTACGCGAGCGTGTCATGCGCAGCTCGTAAACGACGCATGAGCGCATTATCTTTCAAGTAATATTAGCCAGTGTGCTGCCTGGTGGCGTCGCTTGTATTTTTGACGCGTTGATTATAAAAGGATTCAAAAAAAAGGGTGTGTGATTATTCAATTCTTCCAACCGTTTATATGCCCTGTATTACAAAATATTTTATCGCGTTGTTTTGACGGGAACACCCAAATACTCCGAAATATTTTATTCTGAATTTCGATGTTCCGATTTTCAAGTCTGAATTTCATAATGCCTAAAAAAAATACGAAATTTATTATTACCGAAAGTCGTAAAATGCGATTTGTTTGTTTTCCGATTTTTATACGTTCGAAGAGTCTATTGCTCGATGGGTTCTCGGTCCGAAAAACGACATTCCGATTTTCAATAAATAAAATAAAAATAAATAAAATTATGTTTATTTATCTCCACAAATTACATTCCTATATTTTATACTATAGACATTAAGTTGACAGATATTTAGACAATTTGTAATTTGTGAAAGTTCTACTTTGAATATAGGTAGGTACTGCTAAGAAGTAACTGAATATTATAGTAACTGAATCAGAGTCCTATTCTGATTCAGTTAGTATAATATTCAGTTATTTCTGATTATTCCGAAACTGACCCGAAAATCGTAACCCTAGACGGTCGAAGTCAGGGGCACCCCGAGGTTCGGTTTGGTTAGGTTCCTTTAAACCCTGCAGACAGAAATAGGAGCCCCGCTGCGCGGGGTTCCGTCGAACTGCTGCCAAAAACCCTAGACGGTTGACGTTCAGGGGCACCCCGATGTCATTTGGGTTAGGTTAGGTTAGAACTGTGACCATGGGCGTCGTCGTTCCGGCGTCAAGAGTGGACTTACAACGAACCTACAACGATCACTGTCCTCGAGCGCGATGCAAATCCCTTTGTGTTCGTCAAAAAACCGACAGTTGGCGGAGCACAGTCGTGCACGAACCACAAAAGAATCGGCTCGTTCGAGGCTTGTAAGTCGGTCCACACTAGACGAATTGTGGTCGGCTCGTGCTCAGCTCGTGCTCGGCTCGTGATGGGCTCGCCTAGCCTAGACGCAGCTTCAAAGTGCGAAGGCGAGCGAGCGAAGCGAGCGTGCCGCGGCAGTGGCCGCCGATCGCCAGACCCCTTTATTGTTATAGTGACCATTAAAGCGCGAAGGAACAAGGAGGATTATTTCGGAATAAAAATTTTTCGGTATTCTAATAATCGGAATTCGTAGGTATGTTTGATGTTTCGAATTATCACGGACTTTTTGTTATTCGATCTATTAAAACTGGTATTTTGAGAATTTTAGTTATTACTTATAAACAATCAATCTGCCTAGCCTTTTCCCAACTATATTGGGGTCGGCTTCCAGTCTAACCGGATGCAGCTGATTACCAGTATTTTACATGGAGCGACTGCCTATCTGACCTCCACAACCCAGTAAGACTGGTTGTCAGACTTTCGGGCTTCTGACGACCCGTAACGACTGTCAAAGATCCATGAATGACAGCCGGGACCAAACGGCTTAACGTGCTTTCCGAGGCACGGAGGAGTCTCGGTATGTAAAGATGGTCACCCATCCATGGACCGACCCCGGCAAGCGTAGCTCAACCTGATGGATCGACCCGTCCGGCTGTTATTACTTAGCCACGAGCTCCTTAGTTATTACTTATACACGTTAGGAAATAATATTGAAATTTTGGAATTATGAAAATATGATGAATGATAAATCGGAGTTGTTATATTAGGAACTTTGAACCATTCGGAATTATGAAAATCGGTATTTTGAAATTCGTATTTGTGACTGACGGACGGAAGAAACTTTTTCGTATATAAGTAGTCCAGTTTTCTTTAAATTTTCCTACATGAGGTTATTACTTTGTTAATATGATTTGGTCTCAATACTGATACATCCAAAGTAAGGCTGGCCGTCGCCGTCGTACAGTCATCGACGTACAGACAGAAACAGAACTATTCAAATGCTTCAACATTCTATTGAGGAGGAGTACACATCTCGCGCCACTATTCTTCGGTCCCACATACATTTCATTGTAACAGACGGGTGTGGCCCGCAATCAGCGCTAAACTTCGCCTCTTACCATTTGCTTTAAGTTAGGCAAATTGTGGTTTCGCCCCCTCACGCACTTCGAAATAAAAATACAAAAGGTCTCTGCCATTAAATGTACGAGGAGAGTCTTTCCCGAGTAAAGGTAAAGGAAACAAAAGTTTCAAGAACCCAGATTAATGTATAAGACTATTTATAGTTTTTGGAGAGCGTAACACACTATCAATCGATCAATCGGAATCGGTTTCATTTTGACAGTTCAACAGCATCATTGCGTTATTTACGTTGTCAAACAGACAAATTCGAACATATGAAGCAATGGATTAGCAATTTGCTTCAAAATGATTCAGATTCCGATTGGTAGTGTAATGCAGATATAATGGCCCAGCGGCCTCTCATGCACGAGGTTATGGGTTCAAATCTGGGCAAGTACCAATGTGACTTTTACCCGACTGCGGTGAAGCCAAAAAAGGAGGGTTATGTTTTTGACCTGTAGGGATGTCCGTTCCATTGTGACATGTAGCCTAAACGACTAGATCGATTCGATGAAAGATATGTCGTTAGATTCGTCTTTATTGCGCGAGTGTTACTAGGTATATTATAATTATAATAAATAAAAATAGCGGATTTTTGGCGCCAAAATGTATGTTTTCAAAAAAAATATATGTATAAAAAAAACTTTTTTACAAAAAAATACAACCGACTTCCAAAAACAACACTACAAAGTGAAAAATAACTTTAAGTTCGGAAGTCGGTGTCTGGTTAAATGTATTTTCGTTTTTTGCCACCGACTTCCGAAAATAAAGTTATTTTTCACTTTATAGTGTTGTTTTTGGAAGTCGGTTGTATTTTTTTGTAAATTAGTTTTTATTTTTCACTTTTTAGTTGTGGTACCTATCCCACACAAATTCTAATACCACTACCTGCAAAACAAACTAGAACATCATCCATATAAAACTGGGGATAAAATACGTATTATTGAAGCTAACTCAAAAACTACCCAAGCAAAGTTAATCAATTTCATATTGGACCAACTTTGATGTATACCCTCTCGAATAAAACAAAAAAAATCCAAATCGGTCCAGCCATCTTCGAGTAATCGGGAAACATACATAAAAAAAAAAAAAAGTATCCGACGAATTGAGAACTTCCTCCTTTTTGAAGTTGGTTAAAAATTGACATATTCCCAAACTATAAAACTTTAGCTAGGGAAAGTAAGGTTCAATAATTAGTAAATGACCTCTTCTATATGCGAATTTGCTATTGCGGGTCCAGATCCAGTCACCCTGTATATTATTAAAGGACTAGAACTCTTGGCGCTGTGAACATTCGGTGGTTTCCATATTTTGTGCTACTTTAAATGTATATAATAGTTGCACGTTTATTTATGTATGCATCGCAACCCGCACTGAGCCCGCGTGGTGGATTACGGCCCGCTCCCTCTCACCGAGAGGAGGCCTGTGTCCCAGCAGTGGGAACATTATAGGCTGATTATGTTATGTATGCGCTGCACGGAACTTTGATGATTGCGTTTCATTCTAGAAAAGTGTTGAACACAACTCCTGCTAGTATTTGCGTTGCGAACTTGCTATGAATGAATATTTTGTGTATTCTGTCATTTCACATATAATAACAAAAATCTACAATGACAAGTGAAAGTTACCTACTGTTCTATAGAAAGAGAAAAGTTCTGACAATAGTCTGAAAAACATTATTGTCTTGAACTCGGGTAGCTAGTTCAAAAACTAATTTCTAATTCTTAGTTAACGATTATACGAGTATTCATAGGTATGCGTGTATTGTGGTTTCACTAAGCTTATAGAACTAAGCAGAATGTATTCAACTGAAGGGTTAGTTTTCATAATGAGTGGTATGAAACCGACAGATAAATAGTATTTTATTACATGGAGCGACTGCCTATCTGACTTCCACAACCCAGTAACTGGGTAATACGATACCTCTTCGTAAGACTGATTGTCAGACTGGTCGTCAGACTTTCGGGCTTCTGACGACTCGTAAGACTGTCTAAAATCCACAAATGGCAGCCGGGACCAACGGGTTAACGTCCTTTCCGAGGCACGCAGGAGTCTCGGTATGTAAAGATGGTCACATACACGGATCAACCCCGGCAAGCGTAGCCTGATGGATCGACCCGTGCGGCTGAACCGTTTCGAACCATGTTGCGGGATTGGATACACTTTGTCCTGTCGTCCAGAGTTTCAAGGACGTTAAAGACAGTTGTGCACCTTCTGTTTCAATGTTCGTGTGTTGTGTAGCTAGTTGCCAGTTTGCAACTACAAGGTATTCTGAATGCCATGCGAAGTGAACGGAGCCGGCCGCGCCTGCCGCGAGCGCCAATCGTAGGCCGCAGCCGCCTCGCGAGGACCTTCCACGATTACTTGGTCAATGTTCTGCGATCTGATCTGCATTCTGTAATTAGCGAGTTGGATGAACGGTTCTTAATTATTCCGTTTCTATCACGACTGAACATGCGATATTTGGAAGGTGTTACACTTTTAACGCGAAAGGTCGCAATAAATTAATTAATCTAATTAATTAACAAACGGAGGCTCTCCCTCAAGAATTCATTGTTCTATAGAAGCAATAAAGGATTTTAGACGTCCGAATTGTAGGTAGTTCCAGTTTAATTGTGTTAGGCTGAAAGAATCCCCATCTTCCGAGCGGGTGATTTATAAAAAAAGTTTCTACGGCGAGCAAGATTGTCGCCTAATCTTCAAATACCCTCGCAATTGTTGGGATCTTTGTCCGTCGGCTTAGCGCCTACACCCGATATTTCCCTTAGTTCCTAAAACGCGCGCGTGTAAGTAATCGACACAACCCTCCCACTCCTCCCAGGAATTGACGAGCTCGCCCTGGGACGGGTATACCTACTCCGGTACGGGTAGTAACCTAAACTGTCTTGAACTCAATTCCAAGTCTTCAAGCTGAAAACTTCTTACGTATAAATTGTAAATTGATCCTTATTAAGTTTCAGGGTTTGAACCTTGAGTGCTATGAACCAAGTGAGTTGTATTCCCTGAGGCGTTTAACTTCTGATGATAGCACGCGATACGGTATCTCTATGTTAGTATTGATGAAGTTAGTACCAATTCCTAGGGAAAAAAACAGAACATTGAACTATACAGGGTGTAAGTGTAAACAGAGGCAACCTTTTAAGGGGTCATTGTACTCATCATTATGAACAACTTTTACTATGGGACTAAACCTAAAATCGCGAAAAGAAAATCAGCTGTTCCATACATTTAGACGAATTATGCGAACATTTATGTACTGAACAGCTGTTTTTTTTTTTCGGAATTTCAGGTTTGGTCCCATAGTAAAAGTTGTTCATAATGATGAGTACAATGACCCTTTAACCCGTCGCGCGCTAATTAGCAGACACAATTGAAATTCTATTGTTATCTGTACACATGGTGTACAATCGACATTTTAAGAGTTAAAAGGTTGCCACTATTTACACATACACCTTGTATTACTAGCGTTACCTCAGTGAAACAGAATAGAGTAATAAATACATATTCCAAACCAATCCAACGAGATCATACCCTAAATGTTGAACTACAAAAGGTCGCTTGTAGTACTCTGCAAATCACCAATTACTGGTTTAGCTTAAAAGTTCTCTGAACCCGTGTAAGTCTTCAATTATTATCAGCGGGAGTAATGAGTTGGTACTAGGGTACCACCGTGCGCGTCGTGCGTATTACAATATAGCCCTATGTATTGTGCAAGCCCTCAGTAGCAGCAGCTAGGGTACAGTACGCAGGCACCGCGGGGGACCCAGTAAGTACAGTCAGAAAAATAAACTGTTCACATGTATTTATTACTCACGCTACCTTTCACTAATGTGAATATTAAATGACATTGAACTGTACAGCAGATTCTATTCTCGCTTCTTTATGACCTTATCTTCATAATCAACGTTAATGTGTATTAGTATAATTCAAATTAAAAGAGCCAATTCGTTTTAAAATTCACGTTCGTCAATAAATATAATTCGTTTTTGATAGCTCAGTCAGTCACATTCATATACTTTATTGTGGTTCAACTGTAATGTCTACGTGGTCAATTAAACACATTTTGTGGTTTACTCCTTTAATAGAATAGTAATCATATCACGTAGGTACCATCGCGAACATTTGTGGTGACCACTTTTCAACCTTATTGCCTTAGTAATAAGGTTCAAAAGTGGTTCACCACAAATGTACGCGGTTGTACCTAGGGCATAAATAGTTTGTTTTAATAATATTTTATTATCTCTTATTTGAATAACACAATAGTATTTTACTCAACGTAATGTGCGAAGTGGTTTCCCACACGGCCGAGGTCAAAAGCGCAAATATAACTAAAGTTAAAAATAGTCTGTATTTAGTATGCCAACCCTACCCCTACACTTCAAAGCATGCAAATTGAATGCGAAACATATGAACGCGGTACCTACATTTACTTTACATAACCCGACTGGTTTGAGAATCCACCCTCCGCACACCATTCTAGGAGGTATACAGTAATCTATATAACTTAGTCGGATTACGCGCCATTATCACGGCCGAGCAGAAAGGTTAGAAGTCTTAAGGCTGGGCACTTTTAAATAGATGACTCCGTGATTTTACCGGTTAGCGCGCCTAGCAACAGCCAGCGTGTAATTTGTAGCTAATTATGCTGGTTTTATATGTAGACGTGCGAGGGCGACAAGCAGACCGAGTGGTTTCAGTTTATATTCAACGCGGAAAAAGTATTCGAATAAAACATTTCTAACATCCACCAGGGTAAATCTCCTCTACACCAACAAAAAACACATTTTTGAATATTCTGCGGTCATTATGAAGTTTAGACGCCTGTAAGTGGTTTGTAATAATTCAATGTCTTTCGTCCTATAAGGTGCTTAGAATTAAATAGAATAAGCCATTTAATCCCCGGTTTTTTTTTTAATTAAAAAAATGTCATATAAAATCATTCCCAGCAACATGAAAAATCATATATCATGTCACATATATACATGTTATATGAAAATCATAGCAACTGTAGTACGTTTTTTTTTTATCTAAAACTTTGACAAATGACATTATGAGGAATGTTTTGATCAGCGTACCTAATTATTGTTATTTCGAAATCTAAATTGTAGAAGTTTGAACTTCATTCCTCTCATTAAGTACCTACTTAGGTCAAAAAGCTGTTTTCTACGTCAGAGGTTAGATTCTAGAGCAAAGGTCCCTGTCAAAACCTGTTCATTGTTAATAATATGGCTTCTGTTTTTCTGTCAACGATGAATTGGCAGTTTATTTAAGGGGAAGCACGCAACTGCCCTTAGATTGAAGCGCTAAGTAAGCAAAGTTACAAGAGAAAGGGTCCACAGTCAACACATTGGGTAAACAGAGGATCGGCCTGCAAACGTAGCTAGTGCGTCGTTAGATATCTCCTCTAGGCCCTCAAGGGATCACTTTTAATTAAGACTCCCGTTTACAAATGCAAAGTTAGTTTGGATTTTTTGTAAATGCCAAAATACCCCTACTTAAAGGCCAAATTGACGATGTACATTTTCCATTCTTTCCGTCTAAGTAATTATAAACAATGTGGTACTAAAATAAGTTCTGAATACTTTATCAATCTCGATTCACTAATCACAATCACAACACTACGAATTTGAAAACAAACACGTTTCCTTTATGGTCCACATCGTGGAACGAGGTGCCAAATTGACCAATGAAACATACCTAACTACATATTTACAGTCGTAAAATAAACACTTACCATTCTATAATAACAAACAGATGTAAGTACTAACTTTCGTGCCGTAGCCGACATTTTAATGTTTCTAACAAAAAAAAAAAAAACAATTAAGGTTTAGTACGGCCATAGACAAAAAAAACAGAGTACGGCACTAAACCTTCTTTGCTGTGACTGTATGTTCAGAAAAAAAAAATGGTCTGAAAAAAAATTGCATCCTTTTCCAAAAAGGCGGGAAGCCACTGTAGTTCATTGCACCTTATTGTAACTGGGTATTGTTTATTAATGAATGAATGAAATGCACCGACCCAGCGTGGTTTGACCAGACTCAATTACACGAATGAACCCAAAGATTCACACTAGCCCCTGTTGCCTCATGTTACATGGTGCAACAGAGACCATGCATATCGAGGAGTAACCGGGGGGCGCGATATTGTAGGGAAGACGTGCCCGTACATATTGAAGAATTATAGAGCAGATAAACACCTGATTTTCGGTTCGGCACGTGTATAACCGATGAAAGACGTTTCAATCTTTCAATTAGCGGGAAATTAACAAACACATGTATTTATTAACAAAGTAATAGAGCCACTTATGTCTATTTATTTTGAAAATTTCTTTATAAACATGTTATTGCTAATTTTAAGTTTGTCACCTCTAATTGGAATCAAAGAACGTCTGATACTGTATTTTTGTTTTGTTCCTTAATGACTCTACAAGTGAATACGGCACAGTTTGCACTATTGTGCGAATCATTTATTTAGCAAGACGACAACTCGTTTTACAGGTTCCACTTTACAAAAGTAGGATAAAAAGTGTTAAGCACAATAGTATAACCGGATAGTATTTGAGAACAAAGGTAGGACCGATATATATTTTTTTGTTTTAATAATTTTCATGAAAAGCTTTGCGATATAAGTATTACATAGATAGAAAAGGATAAACTTTAGTTTTTGTGTAATTACTAATTAGCTTCCATTTCAGTAAAAATTACGACTTACTGACTTGTTGCTAGACTAAATTATAGACATTATTCTTAAATTATATTTGAATGTATTATTTTTATGCCAAAAAGCACTCACCGTTACGAACTTTTATGACTGCGTTCAGTTGTCAGATTTAAAAGAACGCTCTGTTATTTTGACACTGCTTATTTATTTAATTTATTTACATAATCGTACAGTGATACCCGAATTAATAAAATTAGTTACACATCGTGGCCTTTTCTTAAAATATAAGTAAATAAAATATATAAATGTAAGTTTTTACTCAAAATATCAAATAAGCCGCGACACGGCTCGCTGGTTTTACAAAATATCCGCCTTTGTAGAGTTTTGTCATAGAGACCAGCTGTTTATAATAACTAATTAGATTCGTAATTATCACAGTATTATGTACGGTGATATTAACATAAACTACGTATATATGTTAATTTGTATGCGTCGGAATCTTATAAAGTTAGAATTGTGGAAAAAATGAGGCGTTAGCGCTTCAGTTGCTGGGTGATGTTTCATTTAGATCATTTTTATATCCGTGTGTCAGATGTTTCTCTAAAATGAGGCAATTCCTTCTCCGGCTGCACGACACAGTCAAATTAAGTAATGGTGTCCATTTATATTCTAGTTTTATAATTCTTTCTTTATTGATGATAGTGATGTTAATTTCAGTAAAATGTGTAGCAAATAAAAACCTGAAATTATAGTGTATTGGTACTGTATAGCACTTAGCAATACTAAGCATAAACTTGGTTCTCTCCTAAAATCTGAGTACTTAATCGTGATTGCGACCACCTCGCCCGAGGATAAAAGAATAATTTCGTTACAAAATGGCTTCATCTAAAAACAAAGAAATATAATAATCTTTAATCTAATACGCAATCACATCTGTGGTTCTCGACACGCAATTTAGAATGGCCATTTTTTTCGTAGCACTTTGTTTTAAAGTAATCAGGTAATCACTCCAAGAGCATCAATTTAAATCGAAGGTTTCTTAAACATTAAAGCAGACACTGAGTTTGTAGTAAAATTTATTGGTATGGTATGGGGCATGGGCAAATTAGATTCACTAGAGAAACTACAGAACCGATGGTATG
The DNA here is from genome assembly GCA_946251885.1 of Cosmia pyralina. Classification (NCBI taxonomy): domain Eukaryota; kingdom Metazoa; phylum Arthropoda; class Insecta; order Lepidoptera; family Noctuidae; genus Cosmia; species Cosmia pyralina. Next base: position 4,391,159 of record OX276359.1, on the reverse strand, counting down.
GATGACTAGGTCTACACATAATATATAACAATAATAATCAGTCTGTATTGTTCCACTGCAGGGCAAAGGCCTCCCTTTCCTTTTTCCACTCAACTCGATCCTTAGCCAATATGGACCAATCCCTCCTATAAGTGTCAAGTTCATCCAGCCATCTACGTCTGGATGTTCTGCGATGCCGTTGGACGTTTTCAGGAACCCATGTTGTGGTGGTTTCAGCCCACAATGCATCCGACATGCGGCAAAAGTGTACAGCCCGGTCCCATTTGAGCTTGGCTGCATTTTGGGTGACGGCTGCATTTTGGGTGACGTCTGCAGTATCGTGTTCCGTATCACACATGATAATTATTATTCTCAGGTTGATACCAGAATGGAACCACCACCAGGTTGCACCACCTATAAACAAGAAAATATTAAAAATATCCAATCCAAGACCACGCCTGTAATCCCCGAAGGGTCAAGCAGAGATGTGACCTATAGTACCCCCACATTTCATCAGATATCTATAAACTGTAGTAGCTTTTCTAGAGCATAAAAATATCCTAATGAACTTGAAACCATCGTAAACTTTTAACACGTCTAGTTGCTCATCGTGCGAAGACTTACTTGTAATCGTCTCGCTTTTATACACTGGTCATCAAAAAAATCGACCCACCTGCGTTTTTACCGCACATCACGTTTTTCTTAGGCAAAACCAAACAAAATGTTCTAGTACTGAAATGTTTTATTTAACTTGTTTATTTACACCAATTTAATCACAATTTAAACTTCAAAATGTTTTTTTTTTAAAGAATTTTGATTTAAAAATCAAAATCCTTAATTTTACACCATTTTTTGATTAATTTTAAAAACGCTGTAGTTTTTTTGTCATAAGTGTTATGTACACAATTGTTTCAAATTAATATTGCGTATTCCCTCCTCTTGCTCGAATGACGGCCTGCATTCGCCGTTTTAACGACCTTATCAAGATTTTGATAGTCTCTTGAGGGATTCGGGCCCATTCTTCCGTAATGGCGGTTTCCAGGTCTCCTAATGTTGTCGGGGCTGGATTACGGGCTCTAACCTTTTGTTTTAGGGTGTCCCACATATGCTCTATCGGGTTAAGATCGGGGCTTCTTGCTGGCCAGGACATAACCCGAATGCCGACCTCTTCAAGGTAATCGGTGGTGATGTGCGCTACGTGTGGTCGTGCATTATCATGCATTAATTCAAAGTTCTCACCAATATAGCCGGCATATGGCACCACATGGTCTTCTAAGATCTCTGTGATGTAGCGTGCGGCAGTTAAAGCACCTCTTCGTATGAAAACCAGCTCCGTGCGTCCAGTCAAAGATATCCCAGCCCAAAACATTACAGAGCCCCCACCATAACTGACAGTTTCTCTTATGCAACATTGAGTATAACGTTCACCTGGCCTTCGCATCACATTACGGCGTCCATCAGAACCGTATAAAGTCATTCGACTCTCATCACTAAAAAGAACTGACTCCCATTGACCTATAGTCCAGTTGATGTGATTACGGGCAAATTGAAGTCTGGCTTGTTGATGAGCTGTGGTCAATTGTGGTCCTGTTGCAGGCTTGTGTGGTCTTAAATTTTGCTCACGAAGTCTTCTTCTTACAGTACTATCACTTATAGCCACACCCCGAACTTCACGTAAGCGTCGCTGGAGATCAACACCCGACTGATGTCGATTTCGTAGAGCTGATACCACTATAAAGCGATCATCCCTTTGAGATGTCACCCTATGCCTTCCAGATCCAGATCTTCTTCGATACTGGCCAGTTTCCAGGAACCTTTGGTAAACTCGCCGCACTGCAGAACGGCTCAGTTGTAACCTCCTGGCCACGACACGTTGACTTAAGCCTTGTTGGAGCAAAGCCACCACTTGGGCCGCCTCAGCCTCAGTAGTGTCCATTATTTTTAAGTAAAGTAATCAAATCTACAGCCTCGGTAAATAAACTTAACGTTATTAACAAGAAATCCCTACAAAAGTCTGTTTCGGACTGAAAGAACGGTTCGAATTTGTTTCGACGTAAAACCACCAAATCAGCACTCGACAGTATTTCTGTATAAAAAATTGTTAAGTACCTTCAAGTGCAATAAGATTTACGACAAACAAGATGTCAAACATCATATCCGACCCTCAAAATAAAAAACAAACGTGTGAAACAGCTTATCTGTGAAACAATCGATAAATATTAAACAAAAAGTGGGTGGGTCGATTTTTTTGATGACCAGTGTAGTTCCCAGTAATTCATATACGAAGCTAAGCTGTAGGTAATATGTTTAAGAGAATGATTAATTAATAAACCTTAATAATTGGACACACAGACGTTAATTAAGATAGTTGGTAGGTACCTGAGTTTATTGCCCGTGCACTCTGTGCTTGTTAAAAATATGTGCCTAATTAATCTTAATATCGTATTGGATCAGAGCCTGAGAGCCATAAGAACATTATAAGAATATTTCTGTGGGTGGCCCAGTGGTAACGGCCTCGACTTAGGCCGTTCTTTCATTACGATACAGACAACTAGTATCCTACGTCAGTACAAAAAATGAGTCGCCGAGGACTCACATACATTTGTATGGTAGGTCGCAGTATCGTCTCTTCAGCCAAATGACGGGTCTATAGACAACCTAACAGTTTGCCAATATTCTGCAAGATAAAAGAATTAAGCTTGTGACTCCGAAAGAAGTTGCTAAAGAAATTCGAATTATTAGTCTAAAGAAATCCCTTGGGTATGACCTTATTACGGAAGAAATCCTAAAACAGCTTCCGCGTAAAGCCATAACTAAGCTTACTAGGCTCATAAATGCTGCATTCGTGCTAAAGCATGTTACTGAGCCATGGAAACTTGCTGAAGTGATAATGATTGCAAAGCCCGGTAAACCACCTCACGAAGCATCATCATACAGACCCATTTCCCTGTTGCCTATACTTTCAAAGCTGTTTGAAAAATTGTTTTTAAAAGGACTAAAACCAATCACAAACGAGAAAAACCTGATTCCTGACCATCAGTTTGGTTTCAAGGAGAAGCACTCAACAATAGACCAAGTACATAGAATTACCAACATCATTGAGAGAACGTTAGAAGATAAAAAATTCTGCTCCACCGTGTTTTTAGATGTAGCACATGCTTTTGATAGAGCTTGGCATAAGGGTTTGATATACAAGCTTATACTAATGCTGCCCAATGATTTTGCCGATATCTTGCAATTATATATCACAGATAAAATGTTTCGAGTAAGGCTGCCTTTTCCGAGTTAAAAATTATTAAAGCTGGCGTGCCTCAAGGTAGTGTGCTGGGTCCAGTCCTCTACCTGTTGTACACATATGATATACCAGAGCTGGAAAATAATACAATTGCAACCTTTGTGGACGACAATGCTATTATGGCAACAGGGCAATGCTATACGGAAGCAATCAAAAAGGTACAAATCGCTGTAAATGAAGTTCATAACTGGGCACAAAAATGGAGAATCAAGTTAAATGAATCTAAGTCACTTCACATTGATTTCACCAACAGGAATTGTGAGTACCACCCAATCTTCATAAATGGTCAACAAGTGCCAAACGCAAATACAGCTAAATATCTTGGCATAACGGTTGACGCGATACTACGCTGGAAAGCGCATGTTAAAAAGAAAAGACAGGAACTAGACATGCGTTTTAAAGACATGTATTGGTTGATTGGACGGAATTCTTGCCCATTGATACATAGTAAAATTTTATTATATAAGCATATTCTTATGCCAATATGGACATATGGCTTCCAACTGTGGGGCTGTACTAAACCAACCAACATCAAACTTATACAAACATTTCAGAATATGGTACTCAGGAGTATTGTTAATGCGCCCTGGTATATAAGAAATTACTACCTCCATCCAACCCGTCACCAACATAATCCAAAAAATTGCCGAGACCCATGAACACGGACACGGACTGAACATGAACAAAGTGTATATTATTATATCAGACTCTGAAAAAGTGGAACGGACTTGTGTAAAGTACAATCAACACTATTCTAAGTATTAAAATAATTATCACGTAAAAAATTAAGTTGATTAAAATTGCTTATTAGTCTTGTAGGCTAGTTGTAATGAATTAATAAGAACCTGGTTCTTTTTAATAAAGCATTAAAAAAAAGTATCATCTCTTGCGCGTATCGTAATTAAGAACGGCCTTACGAGTTATATAGGTTGTAGGTTCGAACCCAGGCACGCGCAATTTTTTGTGTAAATAATTTCATCACCACGCCCTCAAAATGGTAAAGGAAAACATGGTGAGGAAATCGGCATGATCTAGAACCAAAAAAATCGAAGACATGTGACATCTACCAACCCGCACAGGGACCGCGTGGTCGTGGTAGATCGTAGCCATATCACAGCCCACTCCCTCTGGAAGGTGAGGAGGCCTGTGTCCCACAGAACATTATAGGCTGATTATTCGTGTATTGAATCTAGATTTACACAAAGTTAGTTTGGGTGACCTAAGAATGTACCTAAGGTATAACTTTACCTGTGCCCACGCTACCAACTAATAGCTAATTCACGAAGACCAGGTTATGCAAGGTTATCTGTACATCTTGAATCCAAATCTCGTTTAATTATATTAAGTCTATAATATAAAATAAGTCCTATTTTCAGTTCCGTATATTTCAGCAACATTCAGTTCTTCATCATTGAAACCGTCGAGCTAATGGCTCAGGCACACGTGAAAAATAACAATTTTAATGGGAAAATCGTGTTCATTCAGTGAATCGAAGTTAAAATAACCATTTCAGCGCTCCTATCGCCGCCCAACTGGGGCTGCTTTCAGTGTGAAACAAAAGAATGCACGTTTTTGTTTATTTTTTCAGTCCATTGAGCTTTTTTGATGAAAGTGATAGGTGATGTGTGGTTGAAAAAGAGCATTGCAAAGTTGCATTGTATTTCGTTTTTTACTATTTTTATCCGTTAACGATTTTTTGCTTTCTATCCATTGCTTTTAAATTATTTTTCAGAACAATCTTACTTTTTTTATGGTTCCAAAACCCTCCAGTCTTTGAAGTTAACCTATATTCGTAGAAACGTTGTTTTTTGTTATGTAAGTACTTCAAAATGAAATAATAACCGAAGCCTCATAATATCACTCGCGCGTCAGTCAGTCTGTCACAATCGTTTATAATAAGTACAGAAGCCACGTTCTCATTCAATGCCAATCCTTCGTACTATTAAGTCGTCTGAAGCATTAACAACCATTGCTTTTAACTTTCCTAAGTATTTTGAAGTACCTACACTCATTTTCCTTTGAATATCCGGAATAAAAGAGCTTTCCTTTTGTTATTCCAGTACTTAGAATACAAATCGGTTGATTATTGCCACTTCTATGTAACGTTTCAATTCGCTGACATCAATATCTGGACCCGAACGGCCGATATTTTCCCAAAATCTCTGCAATTTGCAGGAATTTCAAAGGAAAAACTGTCGGATATTCGTCGCGCGAAAACATAATTATTTTAACAAGTGATTTCTTCGTAAATTATGTATTGATAGTAAAGAACTTATAATAGTATGTATTTCATGAGGAGTTTTCGATGTGGTGGGTGCCGTGGGTGGACAAGTGAACACACTGGCCAATTCTCATAAAATGGTCTCGGAATCGCCTATATGAGGAGTTTTCGATGTGGTGGGTGCCGTGGGTGGACAAGTGAACACACTGGCCAATTCTCATAAAATGGTCTCGGAATCGCCTATCCTTATTTTAAGGATAGGCCTATACCTACTTACTCACAGAAACTTATTTCAATCAAAGCCAATGTTTACCCGTCATCAGGATTCTACTAATTTAATGTATTTAGTGACGTGAAACCTGGCACAAAATATCTGCTCCATTTAATGTCCGAAGCGAGCGCAACACTGCTCCTTATAAGTCTAACCATGAGTCCAACAATGCTATTGCGAAGTAGGTACCGCCAACTTTGGTCTAATGAGTTACCAAGAACGTTCAACAAATAGCTAGCGAAATCTTTGTCTTGGAACAAATGGAAGGGATGAATGACGAAAGCTTTGAGATAACGTTGAAAGTGTTAAATGTTTCCGTCGATGGCGTCGATGCTCCTTCAAGCACTGCTCATTCTATTAAAGATATTGAGCGTGAATTATGCGGAGCCAGTGATTGTAGCGAGTTGTTTGAACCCTTCGTGTTCATGCTCAATGAACAGCATTCTAATGATGATATGCAAGTAGATGACAGCGTTGCGCAATGGTGCCTGTACCAAGAGGAAAATGGGCTGCGTCCGTCACAGGATTTAGAATGGATGCATAGTTTGCTTACTGGAACGATGGATTTAAACCAAGCCTCTGTGTCCAATTCGGCGGAACGATTCATCATAAGCACATTGTAGATAAATAACACAACAAACGGAAACATACGGCGTCCAAAGAGAGCCTTATCCCACTTGTGTACAAGTAATCCCATAAACCACAAAGGAATTCACCCATACAATTCAAACGGACAAACCGCTTTGGAGCACACAATAAATAAGCACACGTAATTCACACAAAGCGTTGCTGGTGATATACCGATATAACTCATCGAAAAACCTACTCTAATACATCATGGGGCTATTTTGTGGTAGTTTCACACAACCGTATCGGGCTATCACATCGCAGGTGAAAGCATTTAAACACGGTGTGTGTCGGGAGCAGTATGACATTTTTCATTTCCATGCCACCGCGCCGAGCTAAAATTATTATTCCCGGGTCGCCCCCTTCCCCCCACTGGCCCGGTTTCTGTAAATGGGAGTGGGGTGGGAGGCACAGGATACGAGTGACGAGCGAATAGGCTCACCCTACATCACCGTCATATTTACTACCGATCCAGAGCTGAGGTTAATAAGCTGTAACACACAAAGCATCTACAATCCGTTGTAGACATCCACCTCAAGAACTATTAGAAGGTTCCATTATGCGGAGATTCTTCGTATTTTTTTTTTCTTACATTTAAATTGCGAATTTTCTGCAGTTCGTGTTAAATATTCATGGCACTCGCTACTAAATTGGTGTAATGGTGTCAGACGGCAAGAACAAGGGAAAACAAAAAATATGAAGCAAACGCAAAAATGGCGACTACAAGAACAGAAGTGTCCCAGACGCTAGGTCAACGACATTAAAAGACCAGTGCTGGAAAAGAGAATGCTAAAGTAGCTGGAAGTCACACAGAACTTTGAAGACGAACTTAAAAGGTTCGAGACGATGATCTCTCGTGGCTTGTGGAAACACTGAGAAAATGACTCTCACATCGGAGCCTACGAGCCACGAGATGAAACGCCCTATTTGGGTCAACTAGACTAGAGCACGGCTGTTTTTTTCACATGTTTCTCTCACACCGTTGTTGACGAGATTCTGTTAACAGGCGTGAAAAAAAGACCTGCTAATTATGGTTGTTTTTTAACTTACAGCACTCTTAGGTTTGGCTATGAATAACGTATTATATTGTTGTTTTGCCATTAGCACATTTCTATCATGTTACTTATAAACTGTCTGTTCTTATTCTGGTTATTGAGTGTTTCAGACCACGATGATGCTATAAAACAGACACTTTCAAACTCCTGTAATTGTCTTTTAATACTTGACAGTTAATGGTGAGCAGATTCGCCACGTGTGAACTTGTGTGAAGCGTGTATATCCAAGAATCTCTCTCCCATTAATATCTTCTGAGAACACACATTATAAGATGTTTACAATACGCGAACACAAAGCGCCCGATGACTATTTGTGTTTGAAAGCTAAAAGGCTGATTGACTCTGAAATTAATGATCAGCTTTTAAATCCTAAAACAAACTGTTACGCAATTCGAATGCGTTGAAGGCAAGTGGGGTTTGACAACTGCCTAATTATAAAAATTGGCGCGCTGACAAACAGCTCCCCACTCGCATACGTAAATAAACTACGGAAAACTAGTGGGCAGTGTAAAATGACCAATATTGTGTGTTTGCAACACTCTGCGGCACTGAACACCGTCAATCTTTCAGAGCTGATGATTATATACTCGGGAAAGCAGTTTCATACTGGAATTGAAACTGAAAAAAAAAGCACTAATGAGGCTAATCACCTCGGCTATCTTTATTTTATTAACCCTTGGGAACTCCCCAGTTTCAGGGAATATACCTGAAGTTTGTAGGACATAATCATTTCAATTGGTCCCGGCTGTCATTCTTGGATATTTGACAGTCGTTACAGGCAGTCAAAAGCCCGAAAGTCTGACAACCAACTTACCAAGGGGTGTCGTACTACCCAGTAACTAGGTTGTGGAGGTCAGATAGGCAGTCACTCCATGTAAAATACTGGTATTCAGCTGTACTGGTTAGACTGGAAGCAGAGCCCAACATAGTTGGGAAAAGGCTAGACAAATTAATGGATTCTAGAAAGTGGAATTCTGCCATTTTACCTTAATTTCTAGAAGTAGAAATGTGCGTGTGTGATTCGATGTGTATAGGTAATTAATAATTATGATGAACTTGCTCCGTTAATGGACTCTGACGATGCGGTAAAGAATTACGTAGCTTCGCTTAAATTTGCAGCTTAATCCTGCTAGCATTCAGAATTCTTGTCTGATGAGATCATAGCCACAAAAATCTGAGGTCTAAAACCACTTTAGTAATTTAATGTACTCGTTAATTATCTGCCATCGCGATTAACTAAGCTCATAAGCGCATCGTCACGTGTCGCCTGTGGTGCCAAACTGCCAGCTCGTCGACTAAGCCATGCTAATTCAAAACTTCCCGTCGACGTCTTCCGCGACGTTTACGCTCGATAGTTACATATTACGCTTTTTATCGTGTTGTGAATGCATCCAGTTTTCCTACGCATGAGGGGTTCCGTGCAAGTTCGTTCGTGACCTGGTGTGAGTGACGTCACGTCTACCGCGGCCGCCGCCACCGCCATGTCGTTGCGCCGCCGTCTGCGCCCGCGCACGCCCCCGCCCCGCGCGTCCCGCTGTCTGACGGAGAACGGCTGACCAGTGACCTTGTCGCTCCGTCTCGCTCGCACCAATTAGTCATCACCGGTGCGAGCGAGACACGAACACACCAACCGGTATTGGAACAAAGTTGTTTGTGCAAGAAAGGTTTCTTCTCTTATTTATTTAAATGTTTTCAAATTCGCTTTGTAATGTAATAATGTGGTTGAGACGTTTGTTGTTGTAGCAGGGGTATTGACCTTGAATTTTAGTTCTTTTAGCAATGCGCAAAATGTAGGTCGTTAAGTACACACATGCGCAGGTTACGCAGTCTCTCATCTACATAATAAACAAACTATGTACTAATGGAAAAGTCGGTTTGGTCCAAATTTTTCGAATACTTATAGATATTGAATACGAATAACGTTTTCGCGATTACGTCTTGGCTGTTGGAAGTAACAGACTATTGTTATCGGAGCGAAAGTTTCGCGCATGCTGCGCTTCCCACCTCGGGTTGTTGAATGAGGAGTGTCCCCAGCTCCCCACTGGATATTAGTGGTCGCTCCTGATTCATAATTTCAGTCACACTGTATAACGACCCGTATGACGGCATGACTAACGAGAATTCTGAAACGTTTATCAGTTATCCTGCCAAATGCTCGTCTCGTAATGAGAATGACGTGTCATAGGCTATATTCGTATAGCTAATCATCGTGTAGCAATCAAGAGCTCTATTTTCAAGAAAAAGAGTACAACCAAAAGCATAACTGCCATCCAAAAAATTCTCAACCTTTTTCACTGGAACATTTATCTTTTGGGGGTGTTGACTTACATGTGCGCTTCCAAAATTGAGTACTCATTACAGTGACATTTTAATTTCCATAATGTGCCTCGTTTTGGGAATAATTAACTCCCTCATTTAAATAACTCATTACATGTCACCACGTTGCTGTTCATATTTCATTGACTTGCTTACCTAAATATCAATTTTCTCCATCAGTGTTAACATTGTTACTTTGCTAAAAGGCTTTTAGATGTATCCGAGGAAATTCAAGTACCTATTTTATATAAATTGTAGATAATATGGCTCTAAGTTCATTGTCCGAGGGGCGTACCTCTTTCCCGTCAGCTGTTAAGAGGGCGATGACCTCGGGGAGGGAGCCCGACGAAACCTTCTCCTACCTATTAAACTTTTACGTAAACTGTGATGGATTTGTATGGGAGCACGGGAATATTCAGGATGAATATTGTTTTGTTCTATTTATGGTATGGCTGTATTTTAGATTGTCCTAAAGAGCAGTTCATTTATTTGTACTTATACCATTTACCAAATAGTCCAACCTATGAGTAGCTAGTGAGTAAATGCAGGGTGACTTGAATAGATAGTCATATATGGAACTTGTTGTTCAAATTGACTTCAATGCAGCATAATCAGCCTGTAATGTTCCCACTGCTGGGACACAGGCGTCCTCTCTGTGAGGGAGAGGGCCGCCACGCGGGACCAAAGTCGGGGCCGTTGCCACTGGGCTACCACTGCTTCACACTTCAATGTAATCATATTTAAATCCCAAAGTATTTCCTCTGAGTAACCAGATACGACTGAAGTGCCTCTTTACACTATAAGTGCTAACGCGTAACGATCTAAGTCTAGACGGTAGTGTTTTAAAGACTTTAATCATTACCAGATTTGTAAATATGTAATAATACATAATATAATATGCTAGCTGGCCCGACGTCTTGTACAAACAATAATTCGTACAAGAAAGGACGTTCCGTTTTTCCCGAATTTGAAGATTTTCCTTGAAACTTCCAAATTTTCTTTCCGTAAGAACATTAAAAAAAAAAACCTAATTAATTCAGCCTGAAGTGATGCGCTTACAATCAATAAATACTAAACACGCCGGATTCATAAGGTATTTTTATTTTATTTAAAATAAAAATAATTTGCGATTGTTAAAATTTAAGATGAATTTAATTCTTCGTTTAGTATTTTCATAAAAATAAAGTAATGTTAAAAATAAAGGGGGTCCCCATAAAAGAAACGTGTTTAAACTGAAGTATTTTTTTTAATATGTAGAGTTAAATATTGTAGTGGTACGGGAACCCTGTGTTCGAGTCCGTCTCGAACTTGGCCGGTTTTTATTTTATATTGATTATTATTTTCAAGTGATTTCAAACTTAAAAGGTTTTTTTTTACGTTTTAATAAAAAACGGTAAGACTCTAATGCGTTTATGATGACCCCGACTTAAATATATAAAATTTATGTGAACTACTGATTGTAGACTGACTCCAGACTGGAGGAGACAAGCCAGAGATTGGGAAAAATGGAGAAAGATGGGGCCTACGCCACAGAGGCGACTTCCATAAATAAATAATTTGCATGCCAACATTAATAATAATAAAATTAGGAATCAAATAATCTATTATAAAAATGAATCCCTATTTCCCTTGGTCATCGCATCACGCATGAACGGATGGAACAATTTCGCTAATTATTTTTTTGTTGTGTTTATGATTGTCAGGAGAAGGTTCTTATGAAAAAAAAAATTAAGAAAATTTCGCAGAAAATTGGAAAATTTCAGAAAAAACATTTTAACTTCACGCGTTTACATTAGAATATTCATAGCCAAGACAGGACAACGTCTGTCGGGTCAGCTAGTAAACAATAATAATTAGAATGATATTTAATGAAATGTGTAATAGGTAACAATATGTGATAGGATAAAATAATTAATAATGCTAATAATGCTTTTATGGTAGAATAAAAGGCTTTTTTATTTACTTTTTACTGAATGAATAAATAAATAAAATAAAACAAACCCGAAGATGTCCTGTAGGATGCTTCAATAGTCGTCATATTTCGTTCACAAGAAAGAGGTCCAACAAAGTAGTTAATGTTGCAGCAATTGTCGTCGAAGTACGTCTGCATCGGGTATTGTGAACTGGAGCCATTACAGAATAATTCGAGCCACATAACGATTAAACTGCATTCACAATTCACTTCAATCTTTCAATGCATAGTTCTCTTGCAAAACGTACTGAACTACCGATTGCATATTACGTTTTAGTTTATGTAATGAAAAATTGATAAAAACTTTTTTTACAAAAAAATACAACCGACTTCCAAAAACAACACTATTAGTAAAAAATAACTTTAATTTCGGAAGTCGGTGCCTGGTTAAATGTATTTTCGTTTTTTGCCACCGACTTCCGAAATTAAAGTTATTTTTTACTTTGTAGTGTTGTTTTTGGAAGTCGGTTGTATTTTTTTGTAAAAAAGTTTTTATTTTTCACTTTTTAGTTGTGGTACCTACCCCACACAAATTCTAATACCAGTACCTGCAAAAGAACCTAGATCATCTTCCATAAAGTGGGGAAAAAATACGTATTATTTTATATATATATATAAGGACCAACTTTGCCTCTCGAATAAAACAAAATTTTTCAAATCGGACTACTGTTAAAAGTTACGCGTGGTCATACATAAAAAAAAACATACGTGTCGAATTGAGAACCTTCTTTTTTTTCGTCGGTTAAAAATGGAAAACGTTTGCTTGTTCAGAAATTAATACGGAATTTTAAAACCTTTCTAGTATACTAGGTATGTATGAACTTACATGGTCTGTCATCCGATTTCTTTGTCCGATGCATGAACTTTATAGCTAGTAAATGCTACCTACTCCATAAAACCATTCATACTTACAGAAATATTATTAAAATTTCTATCGTGATAACCTAACGTGAAACATGATGCTCAGTCTTGAGATGATTTTTAGGGTTCCGTACCCGAAGAGTATCAAACGGAACCCTATTACTAAGCCTCCGTTGTCCGTCCGTCCGTCTGTCTGTCTGTCTGTCATAGGGCTGTATCTCATAAACCGATTACGGTACCTATTAAGGTAGACAGTTGAAATTTTCACAAATTGTGTATTTCTATTACGGCTTTAACAACAAATAATAAAAATTAAATGAAATTAAAAATTACAAGGCGGTCCCCATACAATAAACTTTTCATTTTGAAAAAAAAAAAAATCGTACCCTAGCATGTGGGGTGCCATTGTCCAGAACTCATCGAGTACAGTACAAATATATTTTTTATCTTCAAAAATGAAGAAATAGGGGGCCATAAAAGTTTTAAATGTTAGACCATTTTTGTACGAGCTCTATCGCGACAATTAAACAAGTAAGGAATTTGAAACTTGTGTATATCATGTAGGTACCATAATATTGTATTACTATTAGTACTAAAAACGGCGATTCATAAGGTATTTTGTTTAAATATGGGCGATTTTCTGCGAGGAGCTCGTGGCTAAGTAATAACAGCCACACGGGTCGATCCATCAGGTTAAGCTACGCTTGCCGGGGTTGGTCAGTGGATGGGTGACCATTCTTTACATACCGAGACTCCTCCGTGCCTCGGAAAGCACGTTAAGCCGTTGGTCCCGGCTGTCATTCGTGGATCTTTGACAGTCGTTACGGGTCGTCAGAAGCCCGAAAGTCTGACAACCAGTCTTACCAAGGGGTATCGTATTACCCAGTAACTGGGTTGTGGAGGTCAGATAGGCAGTCGCTCCATGTAAAATACTGGTATTCAGCTGCATCCGGTTGGACTGGAAGCCGACCCCAACATAGTTGGGAAAAGGCTAAGCAGATGATGATGGGCGATTTTCTGCAACTACAAAAAATAACTTTGTAATTCACAGTATCGTTATGAAATACAAAGTTATTTTTGCGATTGTTAAACATAATTGATTTTTGTTTGTGCAATAAATTTATTATTTATTTATTTAATTATATGGTAGGCACTTGGCCAGTTTTTTTTTCTAATTTCAATATTTATTTTCTGTTTTATTTTTATCCTGTGTGTATACCTACGTGTATGATGGGTTTTGAAATCGATATCTAAACACGAGAAAGCAAAAAATAAATTAATTTGATGATTTTTTTGTCACTCCAAGTAACAACACAACCAGCGAAAAAAAAACCATCATTCTCCTGCCCTTATCCCAATCTATTTGGGGTCGGCGCAACATGTCCTTTTTTTCCATACTTCTCTATTATTCGTCATCTCGGTAGTCACCCCCTTTCTAGCCATGTCATCTTTCACACAATCCATCCATCGTTTCTTTGGTCTTCCCCTACTCTTATAGCCATCGACATTCATACTCAAAACTTTCCTCACGACATTTTCCTCACTCCTCCGCATCACATGCCCATACCATGACAGCCGATTTCCGCACAACTTTTCAGTCACCGGTGCCACTTTTAGACTTCCTCTTATGTACTCATTTCTTATTCTATCCATTCGTGTAACACCACACATCCCTCTTAGCATTCTCATCTCAGCTGCATGCAACTGCTTTTCATTCATCCCTTTTGTGGCCCAACATTCTGATCCATACAAGACAGCAGGTCTAACCATTGTTTTATATATCTTCCCCTTAAGTTTAAGGGGAATGCGGGAGTCGCAGATTGTCCCCGTGACCTGCCGCCATTTCATCCATCCAGTGTTAATCCTATGCTTAACCGTCCGAGCGAAAAAAAAACCATCAAATCTTTTTTATTTTTTATTTGTCGTGTTTAAAATTTTATATACCGATACTTATCACGTCTGCGGAGTTTCGCTAGCTAATTTAATTTGATTCTGTATGTGCATGATGTGGTCTCCTGTCATTGATGGAGCACACGTAATAAAATTATCTTTTGTTTTATTGTGATTTCTATTGTATCTGTGTGTGCTTTGAGTTTCAGTTATCCTTTATTGGAGATCTCAAATAAAGATAAATAAATAAATCAGCACACTAAACAATTTGCCGTTTATTCAACGAAATCTCCAAGCGGCTGGTTGACACTTCCCGTGACTCAAGGGCTGGCTTTTACCTTGGCCAGAGGTTTAGCATTGCCATACAACGTGGCAATGCCGCCAGTCTCTTGGGTACTTTACCAGTCGACAACGATGCGGAGGAATTTTTTGATGCCATATTTTAGTTTTTTAATAGTTTTAGTTATGTTAGGATATAATTTTGTTATTTTTAGGTTATGTTTATATTACATTTAAATACACAATTTCGTTTGCTAACAATTTGCATATTAGTGTAAAATCTTAAACCTAAAAAGGTTTGTATCTTGTATTACCTAAGGTAGGTACGCACGGCTACAGATCAAGCTATATATTTCCAGTATAAGCTGATCTCGCATTGTATAGGATTTCCTTACAATGAGAGGTCAGTGTAAACTGGAAATTTATAGCTTGATGTGTAGCCGTGTGTACTGCAATAAAAAGTCATTCATTGCACTAATTAGTGAAGTCATCAAGTACATAATAAAATACAATAAAGAAACGAGTAAGGTCAGTGCACCGCGATGCAATGCAATGTGACGGAACAAAAATAAAATAAATTAAAACAATTTTATTTGTATGACCCTGCCGGTTTTAGAGGTTTTGCAAAGCGTCGGGTAGAGCCAACAGTTTCCTGCAGTTGCATTTTGAAGGCTGTATAAAAGTAATAAAATATTATACTTGGTTTTTGCTATCTACGTTGTGAACTTGTGACAAGACGGGATGCTGTAATGCTTGTTTCCTATTTAATGAATTCAGGGACTCGTTGCAGCAAAGGCAAAATAAAACGAAAACAAAATCTACCACATCAAAAACTGCATCAAATGTTTTCAGCCTTTTTTTCAATAGTAAGTAAATAATATTCTTTTCCCAAAGAATTATTTTGCCAAAACAGACTATTTTAATTTTTTTTAATATGTCTGCCGGACAGTCATTAATAAGTGGCACCTCAATACCTAATTTGGTGTAATAAATATATTTATCAGCGAGTCAATTCAGCGCAGCCCGGTGCAACGAACTCTGCATTGTTTGATGTTATTTTTAACTTCGAGTTGTCAAGCCGCAACTTGATATAGGTACACCGTATCTTGAAAGCCTCCACATACATATTTATTTATCCTTACATTACATTATATCAAAGCATTTTACATTATTGGAACTCGTCTTACTTTGTAAAAAGTTACATCTTGCACAAAAAGTGGTAATCTAGTCACTTCTTAACTTCTAGATTTGTGGTTTGTAGTTTCGATTAGAATTTTCTAGTTCTTAATAAAAAAGTTAAAAAAAACAACCGATTTAAAAAAAAAATTCCTACACTACAAAGTGAAAACTAACTTTATTTTCGGAAGTCGGATTCTTTGGTTTTGTATTTTCGTTTTTTGCCACCGACTTCCGAAATTAAAGTTGTTTTTCACTTTGTAAGTCAGTTGTTTTTTTTTTTACTTTAAGGTTGTGTTACAGCTACCCGACAAAAATTCGAATACACTACCTGATAAATAAATTAGAACATCATCCACATAGACTAAGTGGGAAAAATAGATCGCTCAATAAATAAAAATAAAAGAGAATAAAAATAGATTGAGAATAGAAACTATAAAACTACTCAAGCAAAGTTAATAATATATTATTACATGGGACCAACTTCGAGGTATTCCCGAATAAAACAAGAATCGTTCAAATCGGACTACTCTAAAAAGTTATGCGTGGTCACTGGTCAAGTCATACATAAAAAAATATATATATACGCCTTGACCTGCAAACCCTTTTTTTTTCGTCGGTTAAAAATAGAACCTGCTGGTCTTTTCTTTAGTAAGTTTAAATGGTAGAGCAAATGTAAGTATTATTATTATTCATAAACAAGTGACGTTATCGTTCCCTATTTTCCTCTAGGGCTATTCGTTATTTTATTTTTTGCACTGTTACACGCATACCGTGACAAAATGAAAAGGCGGCCAAAATCAAACTGGAAACTACAATTTCAAAGGAAAATAAAAACTTTTTTACAAAAAAATACAACCGACTTCCAAAACCAACACTACAAAGTGAAAAATAACTAATTTCAGAAGTCGGTGTCTGGTTAAATGTATTTTCGTTCTCAAACTCGAACTCAAACTCAAAGCATTTATTTCAAATAAACCAATTACAGGCACTTTTGAATTGTCAATGGGTCGGTCAGTCAGAAAGATGAAGCTAGTTGCCCATTCCAAAGCGTAGTAGATCCTGGAGAAGAACGGGCAAGAAACTCCACGGACACTCTTTTAAATCATAATATTTTTACAAAACTTAAAATATTTTCTTGCCAACGACTTCCGAAATTAGTTATTTTTCACTTTGTAGTGTTGGTTTTGGAAGTCGGTTGTATTTTTTTGTCAAAAAGTTTTTATTTTTCACTTTTTAGTTGTGGTACCTACCCCACACAAATTCTAATACCACTACCTGCAAAACAAACTAGAACATCATCCATATAAAAATGGGGAAAAAATACGTATTATGAAGCTAACTCAAAAACTACCCAAGCAAAGTTAATCAATTTTATACCTATGGGACCAACTTTGATATATACCCTCTCGAATAAAACAAAAATTTTTCAAATCGGACGACTGTAAAAAGTTATGCGTGGTGCCCGTGGTCATAAAAAAAAAAAAAACATACATGTCGAATTGAGAACCTCCTCCTTTTTTTATCGTCTGTTAAAAATAGTAAAGCTTCTAAAAATATTTGTACCAACTTTGCACTTTTATAACAATTTAGCTTCAAAACACTATTCACAATGTTTTGACATCGTTAACTTAGAATGCGAAACGTGGCTTGGATCTCTTGAATTTTCACAAGCCGACCGCGTGCGCCACTCGCACGCAAATAGTTTGTGTACTGCCTATAGCAGCAAGTAACATAATATAAAAGTTCTTGTAGTTCGTTGTAACTTTGATCGATGTTTTAATAATAGACCGATTTATGACGTATTAAAAAAAAACTACTAGATCTCGTTCAAACCAATTTTCAGTGGAAGTTTACATGCTAATGTACAGTAAGTACATCATAATATTTTTTTTAGTTTTATTAATCTCTTACTTTAGAAGTTACAGTGGACACACACATTTTACCACTTTGGAAGTGTTTCTCGCGCAAACTATTCAGTTTAGAAAAAAATGATATTAGAAACCTCAATATTATTTTTGAAGACCTATCCATAGATACCCCATAAGTATGGATTTGATGAAAAAAAGTTTTTGAGCTTCAGTTCTAAAATGGAGAACCCCCAAAATTTATTGTTTTTTTTCTATTTTCGTGTGAAAATCTTAATGCGGTTCACAGAATACATCTACTTACCAAGTTTCAACAGTATAGTTCTTATAGTTTTGGAAAAAAGTGACTGTGACATACGGACGGACAGACCTAATAAGGCTAACTAAATAGAAAAACAAATTACAATAAAAATTATAAAATAAAGTCGCTTTTCGTGTCTGTCTGTGCCGCATTGTTCTTCTAAACTACGCAATGGATTTTGATGCGGTTTTCACTGTCATTAAGAGAATTTATTCCGGAAGATTTATGTCTATAATACATTTATATATAATATATTATAGAAACCTTCATGTTTTGTCAAGTCGTAAAAACCGTGCGATGCACATTATTAATCACATCACACTAATATTATAAAGGCTTAGTTTGTGAGTGTGTGTTATGTTTGTTAATTCTTCACCTCAAACGGCTGGATCGATTTAGATGAAATTTGGTATGTAGATAGCATAGACCCTGGATTAACGCATAAGACTTATCCCGGTCTACGCGGGTGAAACCGCAGGGCGCAGCTAGTCTAGAATAAAGATAAACACCATCTTAAGCTCAATCTTGAAGGGCACACGTGCACACATCAGTTCATCACCCGCTCAATAGTGCTCGCTGGTCATTATACTCGTTATGAGTCAGTAAGGAGGTTTGACGATTGCCATAATTAAAGTCTGCATCTGCACTAATGCATTTTACGAATGCGCGTTGCAAGTTGAGCTTCATGAGCCTTAGTCGACGTTCACACGGGCGTAAAAATATCGCGGCGATTTTTTTTTTTCGCGCACTGGATTTTCGACGCTCTGCTTAGCGCCGAGAGTTGAAAAAGAACGCACTCTGTTATTTCTCAACGCTCGGTTCAACAACTAGAGTTGAAAATCCAGCGAGCGATAAAATCCCGCCGCGATATTTTTACATCCGTGCGAACGTCGGCTTACTATATGTACCTATATGAATAAAGTCGAGTCAACATAATTATGGAAATAAGCGCGACAGTACCTACTTCTAAAAAGTTTCAAACACTGAATGTGAGTACGTCGTGTAATATTTATGCAAACGGCCAACCGAATAATTTTGTCCTTACTTGGTAAGTAATGTCTGAAATGGCTATAATGGCCTCATACGGCTGTAAGAATTGCGTCTAACGTGCAAATCGTGTGGCGGATACATTTTGGGCCGTAGTTTAAACATTGCAACATCCACGGCACGAATAATGGCGACTTGAATAAATTTTGAAGCATAATAAGGTAAATCTAGGTAAAACGATGGATGGAATGTCAGTCTACCGAGATGACGACTAATAGAGAAGTATGGAAGAAAAAAACATGTTGCGCCGACCCCAAATAGATTGCGATAAGGGCAGGAGAGAGGATGACTTAATAACAGCCGCACGGGTTGATCAAAGGAAGCTACCCTTGCCGAGGTCGGTCCGTGGATGGGTGACCATCCATTACATATCGAGACCCCTCTGTGTCTCGGAAACCAGCTGTCAAAGATCTATACATCTTTGACAGTAGTACGGGTAGTTAGAAGTCCGAAAGACCACCAGTTTTACCAAGGCGTATTCCCAGTAGCACTGTCTGGTATTCAGCTGCATCCGGTTAGACTGGAAGCCGACCCCAACATAGTTGGGAAATTTCGGCTTGGAATGGAACAAAAGATTGGTTTGTTTCTAACTATTTGCTTTGAGAAACGCCAAAGAAGTTCCACCTACACACGTTCTTCTAAGCGTCTATCCTGTTTATATGCTAAGGATTGAGGATCTTCGAACGTTACATGGAACTTCACTACAACACACTGAAAAAGTAACCTCCCTTTTGAGACAGGTTGTCATGAACTTCATATGAGTAATGAAGTGTTTTTCTACATGGAAAGTGCTAGTAAAATTTTGCACGTGTATCCGATTAATAACTAAAGTACCGATCGTCCAAACAGAAGTATTTGTCAGAATGAGAATCATTTGCTAAAGTACCTTTCTAAGTGCCCTGTTTACATCGTCTAGCGTAAGTCGTAACTGGTCACACCGCGTTAACTGCCGAAGCGAATGACTCTCAAAAGATGAATTCAGGTAAATAAATCGCGTAGGTACATTGCTGGTTCGCTACTGATGTTATTTAAATATGGCGAAGGAATGGCGCAATGTACCTATGTGATTTTAAAACATGATGGCAGCTTAATTGGTAACGGACGTAGACCGCTCGTTGTGAAAGTCCGTATCTTAGGTGTATCAAAATATTTTTTACTGTTTGCAACTATTTTGGTATACGTATATTTTCCTGAATGTTGAAATACTCAATTTAGAATAGAATTTAAATACCTATAATATTTTAGGTACCTATAATAATATTTCATTACGTTTTAAATACGTGAATGAGTAGTAAACTATTTACAAATACATGATTTTTAACCGACTTCTAAAAAAGGAGGAGGTTCTCAATTCGGATGTTTCTATTTTTTTTTTTTTTTGTATGTTTGTTCGCGCATAACTCCGTCGCTAGCCAACCGATTTGAAAAAATATTTTTTTGTTGGAAAGGGTATACTTCCCAAATGGTCCCATTTTTGTCAAAATCCAGTTCTGATGATGGGATCCTGGAGAAATCGAAGGAACTCTTCAAATATTATAGGCACACCTATAGCGATTTGGGTATTTTTTATAGTAGCTCGTGCATTTGCTCTCGGAAAGCACCACTTGGTGAAGTGGAACTGATGATGAAGACTACAGATGGCTACCGGAACTACTCAATGATAAATATTTCACGGGTTGCGATTCGATTT
This sequence comes from Cosmia pyralina, assembly GCA_946251885.1. Taxonomy (NCBI): domain Eukaryota; kingdom Metazoa; phylum Arthropoda; class Insecta; order Lepidoptera; family Noctuidae; genus Cosmia; species Cosmia pyralina. The sequence goes on along the minus strand of OX276359.1, from coordinate 4,370,311 downwards.
CTTTAATATGGTTGCTAAGCAATTTCCGCTCGTCACACAATGCGTGTGGTGAGTGGTTCTTGAGGAGTTCTCCTGGTCTTACCAGCAGAACTCCTCAACAATTAACGTCCCAGCATCGGGAAAAGCAATATTTTGTAGCATGTGATGAGCAATTGACATTAGACTATTGTAACTTATACAAATTATAAACAGACCCACTAAAAAGTGAAAAATAAAAACTTTTTTACAAAAAAATACAACCGACTTCCAAAAACAACACTACAAAGTGAAAAATAACTTTAATTTCGGAAGTCGGTGGCAAAAACGAAAATACATTTAATCAGACACCGACTTCCGAAATTAAAGTTATTTTTCACTTTGTAGTGTTGTTTTTGGAAGTCGGTTGTATTTTTTTGTAAAAAAGTTTTTATTCTGAGAAATAACGTCAATATCCTTAATTTGGTGACGTTATTGCCGCAAAAGCATAAAATAAAAGGAATTCTCTATGGGGACTGGACGTCCAAACCCAATGTTGAAGCACAACAGTGTCTACACTGTTGTGCTTCAACATTGGGTTTCTTTCTAGAGTTTCTACATAAAAAACATTTCGTATTATATTTTATGTTATCGTTAGTTAAAATTGAAGTGCACTTAACCTCCTCGATTTCATAAATCGAAATCAATCGATTTCCAAAATGAAATGCACAATAGCTCTATTAGTTTTGCACTATAAAAACATTTGTTACACAATTTTTCATTACAAAACTTTTTAATGGACATTTTACGAGAAGCAAGAGTAGAGCGTAAACAACACAACTGAATCAAATTGATCACTCGATTGGAATTAATCTAGTCGGAAACCATAGATTAATGACTATTGCAACGTTTTTGGATTGATGGTGATATGGATGGTATGAAAGTGCCAAATGTACGAGTATTTTGACTACTAACTATAACATGAAAAGAAAATCCTACTTTGATGGTTTGCTGAGGCTGAGAGTTGAGAGCAGCTTCGAGTAATAACGGGATAGGATGCCGAAGGAGGAGGGCTGACCGGTCAAACGTGATGAGGAACTTGAAACAAAAGTGGACTATGTTAAGCTGAGTTGGTTGGTTGATCACAACTGCATAGACAGCACTCGCTGTTTTTTATTGTTTATGATAAAATTCTAGGATGTAATGAACCTATGAGTATGTGTAATACAACTTTCCGTGGAAGAAACAATCGTAACTCCGAACTAATGATGCTTTAGTACTGGCACGTATGGTACTTACTGTTCTAATATATGCGTCTTACAGCAACCACCTCTATGTACACAGCCGATGCTCATTATTTTGAAGTACTTCCATCCCCCGAGCGGGTTCTAAATTTCAAACATTCAAGTACGTTGCGTTAATTGCTGCAGCCATTCTGAACGAACCCCTATGTGCTTGGGGTGCGTTTGCAAACCTTATGTATGTCACCCCTGCTGCGTGATTACACTACCCTCATGCATATCATGTAAAAGACCTCCAAAGACTACGTAACGTCAGTTCAGAACTTCAGTGACGTTTATAAAGCTACCAGTGACGAAGGAAACGAAAAATTAACGTGTCCGTTGGTCATCTTCCTATGCAAACTGTAAAGTCAACTGAAATATGGGTTACTATAGCACAAGTGGGCGGTGGGACTGGTAACCATTTTTAAACACGCTTCAGTAAAGTCTTGCTTGAAAATAATATAGATTTTGACTTCATGTTCGGAGTCACTAGAGAGGTATGAGGAACAGGGTGTAAAGTTGACTCATCCTCCATAGAAAAGGGAGGATCGACCGACCAGACGGGTGTTGTGTCTGGGGGTAGCTGCTCGACGATTGTTGTCGGGATGTTGTTTATTAACTTTATTATATGCCAGTCGCGCGGTAAACTCTGCATGAGCGATGCAGGATTTCTGTGACGTCAGGGTATTTGATGCGTAGTTCGGATGTGGTGTTCTAGATGCCGCCACAAGGCAATGAGTAGATTTAGCTATGATAGAAACGATATCTTAGGATCTTACTTTTGTAGGTTTAGCAGTAAAATATTACTTCTGGTTAAAAGATTTACACCAGCTAAAATGTATGAAAATTGAAAATATTCACGAAAAATACGGACTATTTAGCAAGATGGATGAATAAAGCGGTTTCAAGGTAGCTACGGACGTCACCAAACTGCCTACAATGCTCTCTAAACACAGATATTTTGTAAATATTTCATTATAATTCCGGATACCATCGTACACGACAAACATTTGCATCACTTCAAAGACTACAAAATATTAAAATAATTAAGAATCCTCGTTGTTGTCAATAAAATATGAATAGTTTCAAATGTTTGTGTTGTTTTGCGACACAGTGCTTTGCAAATTTTTTTTTGCGTCTTATTTTAGGAATTATTGTATCAATGAGTAGACACGCGTAATATCTACTTACATTATAATTTTTCATTAATTTAATATTTATGAATCAAATATTCTTCTCCGAGGTGTGAGAAGACTAAAATGATTTAATATTGTCGACGACTGCAAACTTAGCAGGCCTTTACAAAGTATCCAATAAAATAAAAATAAATGACAGTCTCGTCTACGCTTTTTCCCGACTCTTTACTGAAACTAGAGTGCTTTCAATCTACATAACGTTATGCATGAAAGTTTTAAGTTACTCATCTTTTGTTCAATCTCCCCTAGTTACTTTACATACTTACCTCTGAGGCTCTGACGCCTCCATTTTAGTTTATGTTTTCAGATATTTCCATCTCTACATTTACAAGATTGAATGTAAAATATAAGACATTTATTATGTATTCTAAAATTATATACACAGCAAAACTTCTTTCAACTGCTGTTAAAATTTGTGCAATATGAAATATCTAAATGTGCCATACTATTTTTTCGTCTTTCATAACGAAATAAAATTAATCATAGCATGAAAAGAGTGGTCGCCGAGGTTAACCCCACGGCTATAATTTCTTCATAACGAAGCCAATGGTATTTGTGTATTCCCGCCAAAAATAAGCGGCCATTACTTCAGAGACACGTTTGACAGAACTGGACCGAGCGCGTTTTGTTTTTGGCAGCAGTGCAGCATGCCGCCGAAAGCTTACGTCCCAATTTTTTTCTTGAATTTAAATTCTCTTACAAATTGAATACTTAAATGAGATTCAACAGTAAATCGTTTTAGGTGTCACTGAATGTTTCGACTAATTTTTAAAGCTGAGGCTTGTGATGTTGTGTTTATAATTAATTTAGGAATTTGTTTTCATAAATGAGTACCTACAAAACAAACGTATTTTGATAGTTTATTATGTTAGTTCTAGTGCTTGGCCGAAATAAAAACATAATTATCTGCACATTATTGTAATTCAGGCAGATTTAATGAACATCTTTCTCTTTTTTCCTGATGTAATAATATTTGTTTTCTTTTATTTTCAGGTAAATATACGAGTAAAACGAGATAATCATCAACCTTTCACTTGTGGTAAGAATCAAATAGGAAGCATACCAGACGAGAATTCTCTAAATAGTAGGGATATCGAAGGTTCTGGAAGGTTTACATAATACTCGCATTTTATCCGCACAGCTCCAGATGTTAATCCGGCATGGCGGCATGATTCCAGCCGACATGATTGGTCCGGGTGACTGAATTAGAACCGACATTCCCGGCGTATAAATGCTTCGTTAATAAGAAGGAGTCTTTACGGATCAATTACGAAACGTACTCAAATTTTTATCTTGGGTGAAATTTATCAATATTTTAGTTGAAGAATTATGTAATTTCAGACTCATCGAGGTTCAAAGTAATATTACTCTTCTAACATTTGGCCAGTTTACATCCACCGTTTGCCGAGGTAGAAAAACTAATATCAACAATAAATGCTAAGTATATGTTATTTAACCAAAGCAATATTCCCATGAGCTGTACAAAAAACTATAAATCAGCATGTTATACTGGTATTATTGTACGTACAATTGTTTGTAGTAATTGCTGTTTTGGTTGCTCCAATAGCAACAGTTGTTTGGTATGAGATACTTGATACTCTGAGCTTTGTAACTCCTGAGGCATTATTAGCGTACATTTTTTAGACTAGACAGTTTACGCTACTACGGTGTTGGCGTATTTTCTCTTATTCATGGAAATATCCAAGGCAAACTTTGTAGTAGCGTAAGCTTCTGAGAACACACCGAGGTCTGTGATCTAAACGAAATTAGCGAAATACATTAATTATTTTATACTTTAAGAAAGGAGTTTCTGGGAATATAGCGCGGTTCTTGTATATTTATATATACCAGCATTATTTCATATAAGTACTGGATTACTTGCTGAATAAAATTTTGTATTGAGTGTCAAGTTGTTCAAGATATTTTAAGCTTGCTTATTGTTGCCATTTTGGTTGGAGACAAGTTTATATTACGCACTTGTCAATATGGAAATAAAATATCTCTATGACGGAAAAGAGTAAGTAGGTACGAGAGAAGACCGACATATTACTCGAAACGTCAATATGGCTTATCAGATAAATATCATTGGCTGAATAGAACATGCCAGTTTCCCAGTAGGTACCGCTCGTGAATTAGATTCCTATCTTCGAATTTCCATATCGATTTTAATATCGAATTACGTTCCCTACCGTGAGCTTAGTAGATTACAGCCTACGTATCATACCCATTTCTAATAGCCACTATACACATAGTATCGCATTGTTTTCGTCTAAAAACGTATCATTATCCGACATCAAATCAAGCATTATGGTTAATGCGTCTAATGTCGTAACGCCTACGGTCTATGGGGAAGCAAAAAGTTGTATAATGCATGTTCCATGTCGGACATATGCGGCGGCGGCGTCGCGTCGCCGTCTTGCGTCACGTCGTGAAATCAATGATGGGCGCAGACCCAGTTGTAAAGTTGACCTTGGTCCGCGCTTGCCGACCGCGACTGCCTTGCCACCACGAAGGTCTACTGCTGACGAATTGGGTGGCATTCCGTTTTTGAAATTTGAATTCTTTGTGTTTATTTTGCAATTACAGTCTGCCGTGTGTGGACGTCTGTCGTACGCTGAGCTTGAAGATTTACCTTTATTGACGTAGACTATTTCGCGCAATCTTGCGATAAGGAATATTAAAAGTCAAGCGTCGATAAGTGAAGTAGTTGTGAATGTAGCTCCTTCTCTGTAGTAGAACTACCTAATTGTGAAGGTAAGGGACAGAAGGGAAGGCTAGATCGTGCGACATTCGCGTTTCTGCGAGCACAATCGTGAAGGTAAGGGACAGAAGGGAAGGCTAGATCGTGCGACATTCGCGTTTTGCGAGCACAATCGATCAGTTCTGCCTACGAAATGTTATTTTACGAAACTCTATTTAGCATAGTGGTATTAGTTTCATGTCACTGGCAAGTATTTCATGTTATAGCTGTCGTTACTTGAGAAGTTCGCAGTTTCTGATCGTAGGGTCTAGAATTTTAGTATCTGCCCTGACTGCTGTCTGTAAAAGTGGCTGGCTTTTCATCGTCTTTATAACCTAGAAACCAAAACGACACAGCTACCTATATCTAATCTTAATCCTATCACACATAGACAATACGTTTTTAAACCTTTCCTAAAGATTTGGGTCATGATTAGTTTTATTGATAGCCCGGTAGGTGTTTACGATTGTAATAATATCGAATTTCTGTTTATTGAAAAAGAAGCCAAACGTGTTTGGCAAGTATTTGCATTAAACTAAGGGCATTAACATTTCGAAATGACCATTAAGAGCGAACAGAACAGATACATTGGTACGCATGAAGTCATAAAAAGAAATGAAATCCAAAACGGACGCGCGGCGACCTCGCATCCACTCGTAAACACCAAAAAAAGTGTACATCGAAAACAATAAACGTGTCTGCGATGGCAACGTCCGCGTTGGCGGTGTCAGATAGGCGGAGACGACGACGACTCGGCTTGGTGAGTCTGCTGCCACGAGGGTCGGGTGGCGGCTGCGGCTCGACACCGAGAAAGCTGCGTCTCGAGCGTCGAGCTCAATCGTCGCGCGCGCCACAATAAACCCGGGTGGTAAATGCGTGACCGTGGGCGGTCAACGCATTAATATGTGCGCGCGGTCACGGGGTCGGCGCACCAGGTTTCAGAACGCACGCCGCGCCGAAGAGCGTTTGAATTTCAAAATGGCGACGCGCGATGGCGGGACGTACCGCGGATTTTATGCGTCTACTATAATTTTGTGTAATTTATATTCGATACGCCGGCGGCTGCTAGATAGCGTTTCTATTGAAGTGTAGACGCGATCGCGCTGTGTCCGGGTACCCGAGCTGAATATTGATCGCCAGGCGGCAGGATGCGTTTGCAAGCTGGGTACTGCATACATGCATCGCTGATTGACTCTGTTTATGTTCAAACAATGTGCATACGTGTGAAGACAATGTTTGGAAATAAACAGACGTGAGAGATACTTTTGAATATCAATTGTACACTCAACATTCTGAATATTTAGCCAGACATGTTTATGTAGTGTTTAAGTTCCATACTGATCTGGGATACTAAAATATTCGGTGAGTGACAGCCGCGTATACCTACGCATGGGTCAATAACTTGAACGCTATATTTTCACTTCACAGAAAAAAACTATATCCTCAGGGGAATATAGTTGGAAATCATTTTGTAAATTATATCAGTCGTGGGTACCAACTAATTTAATCATCTTGAAAAAGTTTGCTTTGGTTCAAAAATGGTCACGTATAAAATTAACGTCATCAGTCGAAACTTCTCAATAACCCAAGTGTAAAATGTCGTAACTATCCTTTACTAGCTGCGCCCCGTGCATTCACCCGCGTTGACCGGGATAAAAAGTAGCCTATGTGTAAATCCGGGGTGTCAGCTACGTCCATACCAAATTTTATCAAAATTGGTCCAGCCGCTTGAGCGTGAAGAAGTAACAAACATACAAACACACACACACTCACTTTATAATATTAGTGTGATTGGCCTTCTTCGCACGGACGTAATAATATCGCGGCGTTTTTTTTCGCGCACTGGATTTTTAACGCTCTGCTCAGCGCCGAGAGTTGAAAATCTAATAGTGTGTTTTTCGACGCGACGAGATGCACTCTGTTGTTGTTAGGTGGATTCTCGAAGCTCGGCTTAACACCGAGAGTTGAAAATCCAGTGCGCGATAAAATCCCGCCGCGATATTTTTACGTCCGTGCGAACGTCGGCTAAATCTCAAGTTCAATCCCTTATGTAAAGTGTGGCCAGTGTTTCTCAACCTGCTCTTTAAATAGCGTGTCTCTCATAGAAATATAAAAAATTCAAAAAACTATGGTGTCTCTACTGTTATTTCTTTTCGACTAAGTCTTATGTGCTATGCTCGGAGTTTCTTTGAAGGATAAATTCAGGAATGAAGTTATCCGGAAAAGAACCGGAGTAACTGACATAGGACAAACTGAAGTGCCAGTGGGCTGGCCATGTTAATCGAAGGACCGATGGCTGGTGGAGCAGACGAGTCCTGGAGTGGAGACCACGTATCGGCAAGCGTAGTGTGGGACGCCCCCCAGCTAGATGGACCGACGACCTTAAGAAAGTGGCTGGGACAGACTGATTGCGGAAGGCGGAGGACAGGGTTTTATGGCGCAGCCTCGGAGACGCCTATGTCCAGCAGTGAACTGCGATAGGATGAGTTGATTGACGTCATATGTGCATGTGCCTTTATCATGTCTGAGTAGGTAGATGGATAGGTATCTATACCTACCTTAATTCAAATTCAAATTCAAATTTTTATTTCAGACCATTCGATCCATATAGTGTTAGTACAGCCTTAGCCTAAATGTTAGTAAGTAATTATTTAAAACAAATTAATTGGTGACATGGACATCTGCGCGCACATGTCTACCCACCCAGTGCCTGATAAACGGCCCATCTATTTTGTCCGCCAGTGTAGCAAGGATGTTGTTAGGACTACCTCTGAACCGCCGCAGCATAGACGCACATCTCTTGCGCATGACGGCATAGAAGTCGTCCAGCCTCGCTTCCGCAAACATATGTGACGCACTGCAAAATCGAGGCAGCCCCAACAACATCCTCAACGCATTGTTATACTGAACGCGCAGATCGTTGTAAGCCTTCTGCGTATACTTAACCCACAAGCTGCACGAGTAGAACGACTGGCAATAAGCTCTGAATAGAGTCAGTTTTACCTCTTTAGTACACCGTGCAAACCTGCGGGCAAGCATATTGCATCTGGCTGCCAACGCCCTGCGCTCTCTATCAATATCCTGGTCATCCGAGAGACAATCCGTGACCACATGGCCGAGGTACTTAAATTGAGTGACTACCTGTAACGGAGTACCTCGCAACTTCACAGGTGGGATATTTGCAGGTGTGTTATTACGCACTTTAAACACTATAACTACACTCTTTGTTGCATTATACCTCAAGCCATGAGCCTCCGCATAGCTCTCACAAATGGCCAACAGCTTCCTTAGACCACAGATTGATGGACTGAGTAGCACCATATCATCAGCGTAACTGAGGTTATTGATCATCTTTCCATCAATAGAACATCCGACCAAGGTGCGACTCAGTTCACCAACCAGCCGGTCCATATACAGGTTAAACAGACTAGGTGAAGTTAATAACAAGTATTGCTAATCATGTCTGTCAGATGCCGGGGCCACATTATACGGGATGAGCCGTTGATTATCGCGTTGCAGGGCGATAACCGTAGGTGTAGCCACCACTTACCGCGATAATTTGACCGAATCTTGACCTAATTTAACTACCGCGATGTTTAAAGCGTTTATGGGCATTGACGTTGACGTAAAATGTGGCCCCGGCAAGACAGATAGTTAAACTCGTTGGCCTTTCTGTTATCTGATATCTGTATATTTTTGTTCATTTTTGCAAGATAGCTTTGACCTTCCCAGGTACGATAAGGTTAACATTTATTTCCTTTGTGATTATTATTATCATTATCATCCCGAAATGTCCTATGTTGGTTTTTATTATTATTATTTTATTTTTTAAATTTATAATTTGTCTGTGTTATTTGTGAAGCGACTTAACACTTAGGTATCTCCAAAAGTTTAAATCAATATGTATATGATAAATATAATCTCTTTTGTCGATGAGTTATAAAAAAAAAAGCGAACCTTCGTGAAGGCAGGGCGGGTAAGCTAGTTTTTAATAAAGTCGAGCTATTAATTGCTCTTATGAGCCAGGAGACACAGTTAGAGTACTATTTATAGCACTTTATATTACCGAACCAAAGTTAATTAACTTCCTTTGTAGAAATTATATTTTCTCAATTTCTCGTAGCAACACGATAGCTTTCTCCTTGTATAGTGTTATTCCAAGAATTAACTAATTATATTTAATCCATTATACTCAACATTGAATTTTGTATTTACACGTAAATAAAATTACTAGGTTCTAGAAAGTTTTGGAAACATGAATATTATTATTGTAAATAAAATAACTTTTGCGTTAAATATTTTCTCGTCCAATATTGCCGCTGTTTCAAGACGAAATTGTAATAAAAATGCTGAAAATTGATGATTTGATGGATAACCCTTCATGAATGATTACCATATTTGTCAAGTTGTCAAATACGAAGTACCTACTTACAATGAAGATAAGACTGACGCATGGTTCGCTTCTGTTTCCTATGTAGGTACATAGATAAAGAACTTTTCAATTACCTACGTAAGTACCAATTTCAAAGTCACTTAAGTATGTCTGCAGACACTTAGACTCTGTAATTTAAGGGAAAAATAACTATATACTACACACTACTACTACTATACTATTGGCTATATCGATAATTTGTTGTTTTTAAAATTCCTATGTAACCAAATGTAAGTATATGGTTAAATCATTTGGATTTTCCATACCTATGTGTTATTTGACTATAATGTCTACTGCTGTACTAAAACCGAAACATGATTAAGTACTTACTTGAAATTTTTTCGATAGTAAAAAAAAATCCAAAGTAACACCTGTGGCAATACCGTCTATTTTCTTTTTAACCGACTTCAAAAAGGAGGAGGTTCTCAATTCGTCGGAACCTTTTTTTTTTTTTTTTATTATGTATGTTCCCCGATTACTCGAAGATGGCTGGACCGATTTGGATTTTTTTTGTTTTATTCGAAAGGGTTGGTCCCATATAAAATTGATTAACTTTGCTTCGGTAGTTTTTGAGTTAGCTTCAATAATACGTATTTATTCTCCACTTTTATATGGATGATGTTCTAGTTTGTTTTGCAGGTAGTGGTATTAGAATTTGTGTGGGGTAGGTACACAACTAAAAAGTGAAAAATAAAAACTTTTTTACAAAAAAATACAACCGACTTCCAAAAACAACACTACAAAGTGAAAAATAACTTTAATTTCGGAAGTCGGTGGCTAAAAACGAAAATACATTTAACACCGACACCGACTTCCGAAATTAAAGTTATTTTTCACTTTGTAGTGTTGTTTTTGGAAGTCGGTTGTATTTTTTTGTAAAAAAGTTTTTTTTATACGATTATATGTAAACAGTTCTTTATTGTGCAGTCAAATTTGCTCAAATCGAAGGTATTTAAATATGTTAGGAACTTACTAAGCTAAAAATTGATTTAAGTTCAATTTTTAAGTATAGTCCAAGAACTAGATCGATGAATTTACGATAAAATCTTTGATCTAGCTCTTGGAGTATACTTAAAAATTTAACTCATTATCTTCTAAACTAAGACCCGACTAAATGTGTGACTTGGCGAAAACTTGCGACTAGTTAGCGACTAAATCTGGGAGAAAACAGATCTTTGCTAGGTGGCCTAGTTTTTGAGATATAAATGTGGCCAAGCTGGGGAGACGCTCCCCAGATCGGCCACCTATGAACCCTTATAACTTTTGAACCAGTGACCGACAAATTCTGATATTTGGCGGCAAATTTCGACTAATTAGCTACTAATTTTTTGTGTTATCAAAATTAAAATCCCTGATGGTGGCCATGCCAGTGTCAGGCACACATGCCCGCGCGGCTTTGTGCAACGCTGAAACGATTATTGAATTGAACTTTACGAATTTATTGAATTGCAGAGCATTCATTACGGGCTGATTTTTTTTTTTTATAATAGTCTGACAACTTTTATCTGAAGAATAAATATATCAATTTGAAATATTTTCTATACAAAAGCTGTCAAACCGCCATGTTTATTCTATAGATAAAAGTTATCGTACGATTGAAAATTAGCCCTAAGAGACATATTATTACATTTCGACCGCGATTTTTGCATAAATTGGCCAACTTTGGCGTTCTTATTCTGAGAAACTGAAAGACTTCGACAACTTTGTGACTTATTGAGTGGTGGAGAATAGTTATTAGTGTAGTCCATAGCGGCCTCGCTTTTCGCAATTTTTTTTTTATCTATCTTTTTAAAGAGAAAATTCCGAAGCAAGTTTTTCATAAATTGCGCGACTGCATTTTTTGAGCTCGTGGATTAACTGACAGTAGTCAGTCAATCCACGAGCTCAGTAGTACAGTAGTACATAAGCAAATTAAATGAATAATATCTCTTAATAGTGGTTTAGTTCATAGTGGCCTCAGAATTTTGAAATATGTATGGAATAGATATAAAAAGAATCCCATTAAAAACCATAAAACTACTAAAAACTATTAGAATTAACAGTAAATTTCTTCTACGTAAAATTTATACCAGAATAGTTTGGGGACCACTGTTCAAATAAATACGAGTATGTTAATTATTCTACAGTAAGCACACAATATTATTATTTTTGGAATTTATTTTGTAACAATGGACCAATAAATTATTCTTAATCATAAGAAATTAAAATTTCATATTTTAAACAAAAAAAAAATATAGGACTCAAAATAAATGTAATTAGGTACAACTGCCAAACTGCTAGTTAATCCGATGTGTCGCCGCGCAGTATAACTTATCTGTCAAAACTAGTTTTGTTATACCTAGACACGTAATGATAACGTAAATGATTCAGCATCAAACGTGAATTTAAAGTTTTATTATCAGTAACAGTTAAATACCGTCCTATTTACTGTAACATATCGGTCTTGTGGTGAGATATCGTGTTCGTTATACATAATGTATAATTATATACCTTGTTTACACTACATATTGTGCTATTAATTGGTTTAATTAATTATCTACGAGAAAATTTATTGAAACGTTGCCTCGTTGGTGATCGATCGTCGTATTCATAGTCCTAGTTCTAAAAACTCCGAAACCTCATTATCTGTGTAATTGAATACTAAGTACATACTTATTAATAAATCTTGTTGTCGTGTACATTTATTATCTTCTAAGTTATTTATTTACCTAAATGCACCGCAAACTCAAGCACAAAACATTTACATGTAGAAGTCCCACTATGAATGTATAGGTACTTCAGACAATAAGTTCTTTCTGAAAAAATGCCGAAAGAAAGAACAGTCCATTGCCCGTTAAAAGCATCTCTAAAAACCTTTCTTAGAGTATTACCACAGTATAATAATGATACAGTAGTTTATCTTCATAAAAAACAGCCGAAACGACGCGCTTCGAAATCTCAGTCAGTCTCAGTTACGCAATAGTTAGAGCGCACGACAGTCACGCACGGACCGATACGTTTTTATCTACCGAGCGGCCGCAGGTAATTAATTCAAGGTCACGCCCAGATAAATTACTGTAGCTATATATTATTCTGTGGTATTACTCTACATTCTATATTACAGTTCCAATTTAAAGAAAACAATAGTTTGCTTGAAATTGACACTGACAAGCTGCTGCTGCTGCGCCTTGTCTTAGTGGTTCTTCTGCTCCTCTATGTGTTGTGGTAGTAATACGCATGCGCTGAGTTCAATAGCCTGCGCGCGCGCCGACCTACGACCCGCGTATCGCGCCCCAATAACACCCCGATACCGAAGATGTAGTGTGCTCACTGTGCTCCATATGAATAGATAAATACGATTGTATTGAATTGATCAATAAGTAAATATAATTATGTTTCTGGAACAGCGGTGAGCATGGATAGTTTGAAAAGGAATTTGATTTGATGGTTTTGAGGGGCTTGTGGGCTTGTGGCCAAGTACTAAACACACTTAACAGTAACACGGGTCCATCGACCAGGTTAAGCTACACTTACCGCGGTTGGTCCGTGAAGGGAGACCATCTTTACGTACCAAGACCCCTCAGTCCGTACCTCGGAAAGCACGTTAAACCGTTGGTCCCGGCCGTCATTCGTGGATCTTTGACAGTCATTACGGGTCGTCAGAAGCCCGAAAGTCTTGACAACCAGTCTTACAGTTACAGTAACTGGGTTGTGGAGGTCAGATGGGTAGTCTCCATGTAAAATGCATGCATTCAGATGCATCCGCTTAGACTAGAAGCCAACCCCAACACAGTTGGGAAAAGGCTAGGCAGATGACTATTCTATGTTTCTGACTTGATTATGTTGGTTTATTGTGCGCGATGAAATAATAAACTTCGTCACTCTCAGTGGTACCTTAACTCGAAACTGTGATGAGTTGATGACTAAGGGCGAATCATACCTGTAAAACTGAACGAGATCTTGAGCTGTTAGTGTTATTACTATTATGGAATACTGACACTGACAGCTCTTGAACGCGGTTTACATGTGCTGATCGCATTGTTCCGTTGGTAAAATTCGCCTTAAAAGTGACGAGACCCCAAAAATCACCTGAAATTCAAATTCCCACTCTCCAAACTTTTTGCGAACATCCTACAAAACAGTTGGTAATCCATAATCCTATAAAAATCAGTAGGCACCAACACCAAAATATTGTCGCAAATATACTTTTTAACCGACTTCAAAAAGGAGGAGGTTCTCTTTTTTTATATGTATGTTCCCCGATTACTCGAAGATGGCTGGACCGATTTTCGAGAGGATATACATCACAGTTGGTCCCATATAAAATTCATTAACTTTGCTTCGGTAGTTTTTTGAGTTAGCTTCAATAATACGTATTTTTTCCCCACTTTTATATGGATGATGTTCTAGTTTGTTTTGCAGATAGTGGTATTAGAATTTGTGTGGGGTAGGTACACAACTAAAAAGTGAAAAATAAAAACTTTTTTACAAAAACATACAACCGACTTCCAAAAACAACACTACAAAGTGAAAAATAACTTTAATTCGGAAGTCGGTGTCTAGTTAAATGTATTATTATTTATTTATTTATTTATAACAGCTTAAACTACCATTACAGGGTTTTACTCTAATGCGACAGTTAAGAACTTAAACTAATAACCTACATACTTACAATATTTAAATTATAAAAAATTAAAACTAACTGTTTTTGGAAGTCGGTTGTATTTTTTTGTAAAAAAGTTTTGAAATCCTTTCTAGTCTTCGTAGCTCGTTGGTCGACCACTTTCAGGATAAATCCGTACGCACCACGCCTGTTCTTATTGCCATCTATTCGCAGTAGCCTTAATTCCACTTGACATTTCTGCAGGCCGGTCTAACAGCCGCGCCGCTGGTTATTTTAGACATTTGCACTTTCTTCCTTTAGGTACTGTTCTGAGCACTTACATGTGTTGGGAGACGTTTAGTGGACGTGTACAATGTTTTATTGTTTGTATGCGTTTTGTTTTAATTGGGCAAAGTTCGTTTGTCTGGATTCAGCATATTGAATTGTACTCTGCTTTTTGGGCTGATTTTTTACCGTTTAGTCTACTGGTCGCAAGCGCTACTGCTGAACATGAGGTCCTAGGTTCGATTCCCGGGTCGGGCAAAGTGTTATTGGAGGTTTTACTATCAGAAATTTCTCAGAGCCTGCATTTGTGCCCGTGTGCATGTTATGATGTTGTATTACTTCATTTGAAATTTGGAATCTTAGAATATTAAAAGATGGTTTTTCAACGTATTACCACAAATATTTCCACGTCAACATTGTGTGGCGTTGTCCTCGCCACAAATATCAACACCGTCGTTTGTCACTAAGCACCATTTTGTCAGAGAATGTATTTTTGGACCTCTCCCACGTTTGCGAAGTCAAAGAACCTTAGGTTTTATTGTTACGGTTTCAAATACGTCTTGAAATAGTAGTCTGGAAACCGGAGCTACTGGAATATCTCTGGTTACTCCTGTTTACACTAACCTCTTACAAAGTTGAATAGCATATAATCAACAAAAGTTTTCGAAGAAAGTAACAAACTACCATGGCATGACTGACAGCACTGACGACATAGTGATGAATTTTGTCGATTCTCTGGGAACTTTTTTGCCATTCTACTTGATAATACAAACCTCGCCAATGAAACACTTAAAACACAAGTTCACACAACCCATATTTTTAACCAAACAAAAATGACAGATCGGCAGTAACGAAAATAAACGAAGATTACCGAACCGTGAAATCGTACCTCCGTAAGCCGAATGCAAATGATGTGTTCTTGAGTCATACATACAGCTGTAGTTGGCTGTTAAAGACTGCAATAATGCACAAATATTGACAGCTTGATAGCCCATCAAGCAGCTCTCGACTGTTGTTGAGCAACTGGGAATGTGCGAAGAGAACTCGCGTTTATGTTATGACTGCAATGAAATATTTGTTTGTAATACGATCAATAAATATTGTATGCATAAAGAAACAATATTTAATACACGAATTCCTGCTGTCTGTGAAACTTCGTAAGGATTTCCACACTACTACGACTATTGATTGAGAGTGAATTCGACCAAACTTTTATGCCCAGTATAATAATCTTTGAATAAATTTTGAATTTTTGAGTTTCTCCATACAAAAACTGTCAGTCGTCAATTTGACTTTGGTCAAAGGAGTCGTATTCAATTAATCCGTGTATCTTTTCATTAACAAAATTCCACAAAAAAAAAAAACAATCTGCCTAGCTTTTTCCCAACTATTTTGGGGTCGGCTTCCAGTCTAACCGGATGCAGCGGAATATCAGTAAATATTTTACATGAAAACAACAAATAATAGTTACGAATACTCCAATCCTAAAATACCATTCAAATTCAAAACTCAATTACGTCACAAGCCTTATTAGAAGCCAGAGTATTTCTCCACACTGTCACAGAATAATAAAGATATAGTGGTTTATCTGGGCAGTCACCTTGAATTAATTACCTACGGCCGCTCGGTAGATAAAGACGTGTCCGTCCGTGCGTAACTGCCGCGCGATCGAACTGGTGCGTAACTGAGACCGACTGAGATTTTGAAGCGCGCCATTTCGGCCGTTTTCTATGAAGATCAACTACTGTTTCATTATTATACTGTGACCCTGTATTTCTCCGTTTACAAGCGCCACTAAACCAAGAGACATAGTCTACTCGGTTTGCATAACGTGTCGCTTAATTTAATTTGTCGGAGTGTTTCACGTACCTAAACTTCATGTGGCCTTTGAACTTATGTTCACGGGTTCATACAGTTCAAGAAAACGCATCCATCAATGTTTTGAAAATATAGTTGTTTTTATTTATTTTAAAAGCAATAAATTGGTTTTATTTTGCGCTTCGTTGTCACGTTGGTTCGGTAAAGAATCGTATCAACTAGGGCGTATCGTATCAACTACTTACGATATCAAGTATTTGATCGAATGAAAAACAATAACGTCGCATTGTTTGAATCTATAGCATAAGTAAATTCCGTAAGAATTGGGTAGCATTCTTTTCATCAAATCAATCTGGGTTGGCAGGTAGGATCAGCATCCTAATTGCATAATACGCTATCAATCACAATCTGTATCATTTTGAGGGATAATCCATTGCTTCATATGCTAGAAAAATTTGTCTGCTCAACAAAGTAAATAACGCAATGAATGTTGTTGAACTGTCAAAATGAAACCGATTCCTACTGTGTGTTACGCAATTATCCGCTGAATAGGATCTCTATTTTACTGTGCTTCCCTCTTTCGCTTTTGTCCATTCAACTTTTTTTTGTAAAGCCCGTTTAATTAGGGTTCACGATCAGCATACAAGTTTTATAATTGAGTGACATAACGCGTCAGTGTGTGCGGTCCCGCGGGGTCGCTACCCGCTGCATTGGCAAGCGTCCAGCTGCTCACACTACTATTATTACAAATGCACGCATTGACCACATTATATATACACGCAATATAACCTCTATCACAAGGACATAAGGACTACCCCTCACCACATTATCCCCAGCTTCAAGTTGCCGCGCTAAAGGTAATGGATGAACGGCAGGTGATTTGAAATAAAACCATTTGTTATATTCGCGATGGCGATTATTTCGTTTTGTTTCGCAAGTGTACTTACTATTTTAGATCAAAGTGTGATGTTTTGCTGGTAAAGCGATTATGGTGAAATATGAAATGTCAAGAGGAGTCTGTGTTCAATGTTCGGCATAAATAACTTTGTGATTTCATATGCACTTTGTATTGTAAGCTTAGCAGATAATTATATGGAGTCATAAAGCTTAATTGCTGCTGTGTTCTTATATTTCACACGAGCGTCGCGCGTCAAAGGTAGAGGGGTAGCCACAGAGAGAATTAAACCACTGCATACTTAGTCATTGGGTTAGCCACGACATTCGTTAAATTCTTATTTTAGTCAAATTTAAGTACAGTTATTTAGAAAAAAATGATGGCAGAGGCAACTCCATGCATCGACCAAGCGTCGACGACCGCCGACGACCACCGCCGACCTAAAGCGACGTTTTTTTTTTTTTTATCGTGGAGAAATGCTCATGCATGCACTACCACGCAGTTATGTGGGATTCTGACCACTAAAAGTCCACGGTGTCCTCCTCTGCCGCTTACGGCGGGAACACGAGCACGCGTTAGCACTCATCAGTGATTTTGTCACTCCTGAAGTCCTGAACTATTTGCAACTGCAAGCATATCTTTAGGTCGACGACCGCCGCCGTAGACGCGTGTCGCACGTGTGTAAGAAATTAAGAATACTTACATCGCATCGGATTGAGTTCTGAAGTACATAATTGGTCACTGGTGTATGAAATACGATAGTTGTTTACAAATAAATGAAGCCCGAAACTAATATGTGGCTTCCTAATTTAATATTAAGTACAACGGGGTCACCCTGTACAAAGAAATAAAGAGCGCCAAAACAGCCCGTCAACAATGCAAATGAATTAAATTTGGTTAAAAATAAACTTTATAGCGTATTAAAAGTGCCTTAAATAACAAGTAGATACTACGTGCGTATATCAATTACAGAAAAAAACCTCATTATGTAGTTAATAGGCACATAAAAGGAGAATAATAAACTAATAGTTAAACAATATGGCGCGAAGGTGTTTTTTTTTTAATGTTTGTGTTAGCACACGCGGCCAGGTTCGTGAGTCATTCTGCCACCTGAATTATCTTCAGTTTTAATGGGAACGTTCCTATTTTACGATTTATGTGATGGTCCATGACTAATTATTTAGTGATGAATGTTTCGACTAGCAACTTTTATAGGACTATCGATGAATGATGTTATTCTCCGAGTCGTTTCCTGTAATGATAATGATCCCGTGACGGACAAAGAAACAATTCAGTGAGTGAAATGAGTTTTTGATTGTCGGTAAATAAATTCACAATCAAATTGTTCATGTATGAATGTACTTTCGAATACTTGAGTGAAATGAAATATTGTAGATTATAGAATTTTGACCAATTTTTTTTAAAGAATTTTGTACAATTTACACTTATTCCTCACCGCTACGTTTTTGTAGGTAACATCGAAAGAAAGAAAAGAAAGAAAAATATTTTATTTGGGACACGCACAAGAAATACAGTTAAAAAGGAGCATATAAAAGTAACAAAATAAACATTAAAAAACAAAAAAAAAAAAACAAAAATAAAATAAAAATGCAGACTAAAAAAAAGAGACCTGTGCGAGGCCAAAAAGGCTCCTATCTCAGCATAAAGCTGCGATATTTAAAAAATAAATACCGCAACGCTGAATATCGAACAAATAAATAAATAAATCAGCCGAAAGTGGAACATATTAGGTTGGGGAAAAAGTCTTTTCGCATTATAGTATGTATGAACTTAAAATAAAATCTCTTTGACTATACTATTTGTATCTGGCTGGTTTTGGTATCATTGAAAGTTTAAATTTTAAGGAACACAATTCCAAATTCAAATTAGGAAAATGTGTGATTTTCATTTATTTTTCGTACTGTCAAGATGAGTGAATCTAATGAAGAAATTCGATACATTTTAAAATTTTACTACAAAAAAGGTAAAAATGCAACGCAAGACGCGAAAAAAAATTGCGATGTTTATAGACCCAGTGCAGTGTCTGTGAGAGTAGCACAAATTTGGTTTAAGCGTTTTCAATCCGGAAATTTTATGTCAAAGATGCACGTCGCTCTGGTCGCCCTATTACGGATAAAATGGATGCCATTTTTGAAAAAGTGGAGCAAGATCGGCATATCAGTAGTTACGACGTAGCTGAAGAACTGGAAATTGACCACAAAACAGTTTTGGCGCATTTGAAAAAAACTGGGTACACAAAAAAGCTCGATATTTGGGTACCTCACGAGCTCACTGAAAGAAACCTAATGAACCGGTACTCATTTGTGATTCTTTATTACGACATAGTGAAACCGAACCATTTTTGAAGAAGCTGATAACTGGTGATGAAAAGTGGATCACGTACGACAACAACGTGCGAAAAAAGTCGTGGTCAAAGGCCGGTCAGGCTTCACAGTCTGTGGCGAAACCCGGGTTAACTCGCAACATGGTGATGCTGTGTGTGTGGTGGGATTGGAAGGGCATTATTCATTATGAGCTGTTACCATCAGGCAGGACCATCGATTCTGAACTCTACTGCGAACAACTGATGAGATTAAAGCAAGAAAATGAGAGAAAGCGGCCGGAATTAATCAACAGAAGGGGTGTGGTTTTTCATCATGATAACGCTAGACCTCACACATCTTTAGCGACTCAGTAAAAATTAAGAGAGTTTGGCTGGGAGGTGTTAATGCATCCGCCGTATAGTCCTGACCTTGCACCTTCAGATTTCCACCTGTTTCGGTCTCTTCAGAGTTCTTTAGGCAGTGTCAGGTTAACATCACGAGAGGACTGCCAAAACCACTTGTCGCGGTATTTTGATCAGAAGTCCCAAAATTTCTATAGCAATGGGATCATGTCCCTACCTACAAGATGGCAAAAAGTTATCGAACAAAATGGTACCTATATACTTTAGATAAATGTAAATAATGTATATTAAAAAATGTTTTGAATTTTCTTAAAAAATGCGAAGGAACTTTTTCCCCGACCTATTAGCACTAGCGATAGAACTAGTATATAATTAGTTTCTAATTAGATAAACATCACTTTGCGAAATCATAGTTTGTTGACCCCTAGTCTTTCATGACATGAACGGAACTTATTTATATAAAACGGCCATCTATCAGATTATGTGATCAACAAAACCCCACAAATCTCCGATAAGATTAGATACTAGACAATATTTATCAATTCTCGTTAAAGTCAAAGACCTCGTAAGCATAAAAGACAGGGTTTACTTCACACACGCGGACAGATTTAGGTCAATGATAGGTTTAAGGTTTTTACACGAACCAACAATATAAATATTTTCCCTGGAAATATGGACTTAAGGGCTGGTATTCCCAATTTTACATCACTTTGATTCAATAATAAGAGGAGCTCGTGGCTAAGTAATAACAGCCGCACGGGTCGATCCATCAGGTTAAGCTACGCTTGCCGGGGTTGGTCCGTGGATGGGTGACCATCTTTACATACCGAGACTACTCCGTGCCTCGGAAAGCACGTTAAGCCGTTGGTCCCGGCTGTCATTTGTGGATCTTTGACAGTCGTTACGGGTCGTCAGAAGCCCGAGTCTGACAACCAGTCTTACCAAGGGGTATCGTATTACCCAGTTACTGGGTTGTGGAGGTCAGATAGGCAGTCGCTCCATGTAAAATAATGGTATTCAGCTGCATCCGGTTAGAGTGGAAGCCGACCCCAACATAGTTGGGAAAAGGCTAGGCAGATTGATTTTGTTTCAATAATAAACAAACAAATAGTTATTGTTTAAAGCAAAAAAAAAAATGTATATTGTAGTTTACTATAATGTACTTTGACGATTTGTGGTTCAAAACATGATATCGGTAACTTCACTCTATCAAAAAAAACCGTAAGGGTAGGCTAATTCGATGATTTATTTGATGTTTTTCTTATTGTTCTTGAAGCTTATGAAAGTTTTACTTACAAAAAATATATCTAAGAAAAGTTAATAACGTATAGAAGAATAATTTGTGGTTACAATTTGGAAAATAGTTTAATTCTTCTAGTTCCGTTTCGCACTACCGTGCGTGAAGTCAACATGGTTACACGATCGTATCGTAGCCCGCGTAGCGCATGCTACGCCGATTGACGTAGCGTAGCAACACGCGCGCTACGCATTTTTGTAAATCCTCGAATAGGGCCATGACAACAAGATTAGAAAGTGTCTTCGTTTATTTTATTATTTTTCGATTCAATATACGTTGTTATAGTTATTATCACAACAATATTAATCGCCCACGTTTTCGTAGTTTCTAGAAATGATAAGCAAGCGCTTATAAAGTGTTTCCCAGCTGATTGATGCTGATTGCTGACCGATATACAGTGACATTAATTTGAATTGATTTTCGGTGGTTCTAGAATCTAGATAATGATGAGCTGTAGGTACTTTAACTCTAGTCTCTCGGTCAAGATACGATGCGCACGCATATTAATGACAATCATTCCTTTAAAACATAACATTATCTAATGATTAGTCCAACATTTGTAAACGTAATACGCAAATTCCTGTGCGAAAATAAAAACTAAAAAATATGTCATCGCTGAGGAATGAAGGCACGCGCGCGGACATTTGGCTCGGGCGCGAAATGCGCAGATCGTTTCGTTACCCAAGTACCCGACGCCACCGAGTGCCGGCACGCGACTGACAACACGACAGTTCCTGGAATAACTAGAATTGTGACTTCCAAATTCAAAACTATTCATCCGAATACCAACAGTTATTATCACACACAGTGTCAACAGTTATTAGGTATTAGCGAAGTACTAAAATTCTATAAATTAGAAATATTATCAATAGCATACAAAAGCTGTCGGAAACTTTCGGTTTTTCGTTTGCGATGTACAGAGCCCTAAAAATAAGTAACACTTTTGCATAAATCATTCCTGCCTGGTCCCAAGTGGCCCCAAATTACTTGATGAGAATCAGTCTACTCTTTTCAAAGCATCAACGAAAGATATTCCACAATGATGCTTTTGCCCAATGATAGGTTAAACAATTATGATCCTTCAACATCCGAAACTCATTCTCAACATAGATTTTGGCAAGCTACAATATTGTTGACGAATGACCATGTATTTGATCGAAACCTAATCTACAAAGTATTTAGAGAATTTTAAAAGACGTTCATAAATTGTTAGATTCAAGAGATGGTTTTTACACACTTTAGAATTAATGTTCTGTGGTGCTAGAACAAAAATTCCTTTTCTACTCCAAATTCTGGAGTTGACTGGACGTTCCTTTTCCCGCTCAAAGATTTTAAGTGTCAGATTGGCAGTGCTGCCAACATTCCGGAGTCGGCGAGATTCTCTGCGCGCCGGGCACGCGACAAACTCTGATTCATTAGCAAAATGAAAGTGCTCTTGCCAAATATTTATAGTAAACAACATGCTCACTTAACTTACTCTTCATCTCATCCTATCGAACTACATCACAGTGAGCTGGTGCTAAGGAATTCGAGTAATGTAGAAAAGGCGCCAATTATCATTTATCAGCTGTTTGATATTGTAAAATATTTTATGGGACAGGAATAGTTTTCCTTATTGCGTTTTGATGACTATTTTATGACAGTTCTTCAAAGAATGTATTATTCTATCAGCTTTACAGCTTATTCCTAGAGCTCAAGTTCTTGATTGTTTAGCAAAGCTTGCCTGATGTTTTTCCCAATATCATGTGGGGGTTAATTGCTAGATCTCTTAACATTTTACGATAAAAGTAATTATTTCTCTATAATTTACGAGTTTTACTCTGGATATTTACCTAGACATCCGAGATAGCTTGTTTTGAAGTCTAATTGACTAATTTATCGTTATGCAAAAAATATCCAATTTCACAGTTAGTTTCATCTGAAATTCAGTATACACGAACGCGTATGAGTTACAATTTTCATTATTTATACATAAAGGAATGGATTCCTGTCGTAATGGCCGTATAATTGTAGAGCGCGACTAATTAATATACCGCGCAAAATAAATTCCAAGCAAAACATAATACTGTTATTACTTTTCCAACAATTGGCTATTATCGTGTTTTTTTCGTATGTTGCCAACCTGTCATTTTGACTTTTGATAGCTGTCACTCACAAAAGGTTTGCGTAGATGCGCGCGCACCGTTTACGCGGCTAATTTCTATTAATGTCCGCCAATTTTTTGGCAACTCCCTCGAAATTGTGGCAATTAGCGTTGTCCCTACTAGGGCGCGTCGTCATCAGCGGCATGTAGCGACCCCTTATTTATTTCATATGTGGTTACTTCCACCTAAAAATAAGTAATTTGGGTTTTATTACAATAATATATAAAGACAGAAAATTACAAACGAATATACAACAGCAGGTACTATGTGCTGAGCATACGTCAGCCGACATAAGGTTTTATAAAAATTTGTGGTCCCTCTGTGACCCATTACATCAGAAGTGACAGCTAATGGCTACTACCCATGAGTAAGTAGTCACCCTGAAGTTAGTTATTTACGATATTTTGGAAGAACAAAATATAGGGTATCTAGCCCATTCGTATCCAAGGACCATAGTTCGTGTCCCGAAATGATTAGAAACAGACACTGAATCCGACTGAACTCAATAGATTGCCTTGTCGTGATCACTGTCAGAATTTCAAACGTCAAACAACAGTGATTTCCAACCATTTTCATGATTAGCATTTGTCTGTCTGTCGATCGCAGCAGACCTATTCCAAGAAAGGATTTATACTCGGAGCACTGAACTATTCACGATCACGACTCGCTAGCGTTACAATACATGTATAGCTTGTACAGCATGCACATACATTAAATTAAGTTTATTATGCCTGACTGGTTGGCTGTTTTAATTAGTGCAGGACTTCTTGAAAACGGTAGCTAAGTCGATGGGTTCAATGATATATGTGTACTAATTGATTGCTTTAACAAGAACGGATTATTTTTTGTGAGGAAAATCAGTTGCCAGTTGTTGTTGTGTTGTTGTCAGTTGTTGTTGTTGTTGTTGTTGTCTATAGCTATTATATAGCTAGCTGATGAATAAGAACTCTCTTTTCCATTAACAACTGTCATGAATTATAGGGTTGATTGAAGTGCTGTAGTCTGTAGACCTAATAGTCAATAGTAATAGAACATGTATGGGAGACCGGGTATGGTTGTCTCCCGGGTTGGTTGTCATAGCGGTCATAACAGAAAACTTAACGAACTAATACGAATATTGATCGGCGTCGAAGAACCCATTTTTTTTTTGTGGATGAATAGTCATCAAATGACTTCTCCCGCTCTGGGCGGAGCGGGAGGGCGTGTCAGACTTATACTGACTAAAACCCACCCGTGTTCCTTCAGTTGCCTGTGCCAGGGCCACGGTATCTCTTTCGAACAACCCGCGACCCCGGCGGCAGGCGTTGCCTTCGCGATTCTTCGACGCCGATCAATGTTCGTATTCGTTCTGTTATGACTGCTATGACTAAAGAACAGATAAAAGAGGACTTCTTTTGTCTCTTTCTGTGGCTGTAACAACCAACCCGTGAGACTACTATACCCGGTCTCCCCTACATACCTATGCATAGTTTGAAAGTGAAACGTGTTCATCCCGCAGTATATCATAAACTTCCTTCTTTGTTTTTCCTTCGGAAGCGTGTAACTATTATAGCTACCTAGAACATAAACAAGTAAGTATATAATCAATAATAAAACACGTTATCTAACATATCTATTGTTCGTCTAGACAGTGTGTCCCCGATTACCCGCCACACGTGTCGCACTGGTACACAATAGTGTTGCGCAACTGTCACGTTGATGCGTCGTCGCAGTCGCAGCACTCGCGATGACGTTAGGATGATTCAGAGCTGTCACTTTGACAGATATCAAAGGTTTTTTAATTACAGAGTAGCTATAATTTATGGTGGTTAATAAACTTGTGTGTGCTTCAAACGGCAATGGTTTCAACTTTTATGCTCGATTCTTTTCAACAAGTTGACAGGTGATCGTCTTTTAATCCTTTGCCTAAGCTGCTAGGGTTAATAAAAAGCTTGATATTCCCTTCAGTAATTCAGATAATTATCTTATAATGAATTACTTTTCATTAAGATATTTCCTTTAGTTTCAATGAAACCCATCTTTAATTCTAGACCTTCATATCCGCTCGTGTAAGAACTAAAACATATTGCAATATGTTAGTTTAATAAAATGGAAGTGTTCTGCCCGTTTTGCCAGTGAAACAATGCAGTAATTAAGTATGATAATAAACAAACGAGTCTAGGCACTAGGCTAGACGCAGCACAAGGTTATGGCTTTATGAGTCGGTAGCATGCACTTGCGCCTGCGTTGATAAGGAAAATCTTTTGATTGGCTTCATTTTATTACCTGCTTTTTTTTTAAATAAACGACATTTTTTTTCTGGACTGCCAAGAGAAAAATAAACTTTTTGCTTGCATTTTTATTAAAGAGATCCTTGAACTCCTAGAAATAATAGTAATGTTTTAATTTTTTTTTGTATCAAGTTTTGACCAATACAGACAAGAATAGAAGTTAAAATGATTGAAATTCCAAGCACAAAAGATAAAAACAGTTAGCTTCTCAAGTGACGGTTTTAGTAATCTAGCCAATCACCTTACAATGCAGGTGCCGAGTGTCAGGTCTAAGATTCACACAGGAAATGGCGTCCACGTGTAGGAGACAAATATGCCATTCTGTGTCATTCGCTGTAACACCTAAACCTATTCCTATAGGGTGTCGAGGTCATTGACGTTCTCACACATAAATTAGCATTGTGTATGTTGTGTTTTGAACGGTCCTCCCGTATCATAATAGAATATTTAAATTGCATTCGATATTCAAATGAGAACAACGTATTGTTGTGGAAAGATATCATAGAAAATCTACACGTGTAGCCGTTACGGAAAAAATAATATGAATAGACAATCATAATAATTTTTAATGATTATACATTGCAGCATTGCAACCGGTAACGATAAATGGTTTTCATGGCGGCCAGTCTTGGATCACAAAACTTGCTTACATAATAGATGTGTGTTGTTGCTTTGTTTGTTGATGTCTTGGTTGTTTTAAATGATAATTATAGCACAGTTAATATAATACTACGATTATAGGCACTCAGTTATGAAAACTGTCTGTCTCAGAATTCTCAGTAGGCTGAAAACAATGAAAACCATTGAGAAATTCACATCGTTTTCCCCCAAAGATTATTGTACTATGGACAAAACTTAAGCGCATGCTTACACGCTCTCACAGGAATATTTTCTAAAAATTAATATCTACTTAACTCTTAAAATGTCGATTGTACACCATGTGTACAGATAACAATAGAATTTCAATTGTGTCTGCTAATTAGCGCGCGACGGGTTAATTAATGACAATCAATCTGCCTAGCCTTTTCCCAACTATGTTGGGGTCGGCTTCCAGTCTAACCGGATGCAGCTGAATACCATTATTTTACATGGAGCGACTGCCTATCTGACCTCCACAACCCAGTAACTGGGTAATACGATACCCCTTGGTAAGACTGGTTGTCAGACTTTCGGGCTTCTGACGACCCGTAACGACTGTCAAAGATCCACGAATGACAGCCGGGACCAACGGCTTAGCGTGCTTTCCGAGGCACGGAGGAGTCTCGGTATGTAAAGATGGTCACCCATCCACTGACCAACCCCGGCAAGCGTAGCTTAACCTGATGGATCGATCCGTGCGGCTGTTATTACTTAGCCACGAGCTTCTCACGAGCTCCTCCTCCTACTTAATTAACGGGAGGTTATCCGAATTTTCCTGTTTTAGAATCAATTTTAAATGGTCAAATTAGTGTATTAAGGTCCTGAAAAAAATATATGCCATAGATACATCCTTGCTTGAGGGAAATTAACGGTTCAAAACACGATTAGTTGTACTTTCCTCGATGAAAAAAAAATCCGAAACATGGTCGATTTCAAAACCATTTTCCGTTTCATTTCCTAATTACAGCATAAAATTATATGAAAATTGCATGTATCATGAGGTAATCGTATTTCGGAGGGAATTTAACGGTTGGATTTTTGAGTTTAATAGATTTTTTTTAAATAAACTCAAAATTAGTCAATTTGGCTAAATCCGCTCGCGATCAGAGTCCTGCGGGACGTCATGGAGGTTGGACCTGTGTCAAAATTTTTAAAAATTCGCTCTCTCTGCAGTTGTTCAAAAAATTCAAATAAAAGAGGAACACATTAGATATGAAATTGCGACAGCTCAGAAAAAATATCTCGTAATTATATTATAGTTTTAATTCATAATATCGTTTTCGAAAATGTGATTATTTATATGTGTTATGATGACGTTTAACTGTCATCTTACGATAGTGTTAAGACACATTGCAAATTATTATCGATAAAATTATAGTCAAGCGCGAGTAGTTTATAATTTTTTATCGTGGTCCTTTATGAAGAAGTTTTAAAACACATTTTTCTAAGATTTTTTCATCAGATTCATCCATATTACTATTTCAGTCTCCATCGAACTGTCTTCGCTACTACCATATCCTACATTAATTACACATAATATGTATAAATACAATGTATCCGGTTGTCGGTTGGATACTAATATAATCAACTTTCACTCTGGCAACAACAATGAAAATTAGAAAAAAATAAAAATGTGCGGTCGGGGACCACCGTCAGGAATGAAGTTCCTTCTAACATATGATTTAAAACACAAACACAAAATTTTCACAGCCGCCATCTTGAATTTTCAATTTAATTCCACTACCGGCTTGGCTCCCTCGAAAACCATGAAAAAAGTAAAATTCGAAAATTTTCCCCCTCTCCGTTCTCGTCTGTCGTCGTTTTGTCCTCTCTCTCTTTGTCTCTTTCAAGATATAATAGAAAGAGATAAAGAGACAAAGTCGCATGTAGGGGGCATTTAAACGTTTTTTCGTTACGTGACGATTTTCTGCCAGAGAATTTCGTCGAGCTGTTTCAAACAAAAGTGCTATACTAACATGACCTAATGCATGAACACGATAAAAATTGTCGATCGAAAAGATTATTTTCTTGTATCGTTTTAGCTGTGTGAACAAACTTTCAGTTTTTAGTACAAAAAGTCACTGTATACGATAAAATATCGTATTCTATACACTTGAAAAATAGCGCCGTGTGAACGTAGCCTAGTTAGGCGGTAACCGTACCTATCACTCGGTGTCCATGTTCCAAAGCAAGTTAGTCGATGACGTACCTATCGTATGTTTGTTGGTTTGTAACTTTTAACATATTGATACTTGCAATTTTTTTTTAGGCTTATTAGCCTAAAAACTATGACTATTGTCCTAAGGGATGGCAATCCGACATGAGCGGGGCCGGTTAAAAAATACACTAAATTAATTTTGATGTCTTAGAATAGTAGATTCGATAAATTATAGCTGTAGCAGTAGGTACGTCCCTTGACAATAAAGTACGGCAATTGTTCCTTCATATGTAGTTGTCAATATTTACTTATCTTTATGAGCAGTGGTCGACATCAAAAACAAAAGAATATGGTTACAGCAGAAGCAAAGCAGTACGACCATTTTTAGCCCGTACTTAATAAAAATCTTAATGTTTTTTTTCATTCAGTCACTAAAGGGGTTAAATAGGGGATGAAAATTCACCATTTATGTCGATGGGAAATACCATCGGGCACACGGCTTGTCAACTTGATAAAATTCTTATATTCACTGACAGACAATCCACAGCCTAAATCGCTGGGCTAGAAGCATGAAATTTTGCAAAAGAGATCTTTTTTTAAAGAAAAAATTAAATTTCTATTAACATTAACTTTTGCGTGACTTTTTGATACCCAGTAGAACCATTGCAATTTGAAACTTTCACCTTACTACCTCAAAATCATGTTTATCTCTAACTAGCTTCCGCCCGCGACTTCACAATATACTAAAACAACAGCCATATTTTATAAAACTTTTCTGTACAGTACGTTTGTAGTTGTGGTCTCAGCAGCCAAAATATACAGAGAGTCGTCCGTTTGAGAAGCAGCTCGTCCTAAGTTCGAAACCCGCAGCCTTCAGTAGCAATTTTCCATTGCTTGTTTTTCGTTTTTAGTGAATAAATACTCGTAAACGCCTGTTCGTGCCATACCTGTATTTAATACATAATGGCACAACAGTGATACACTGAGTGATTCTTACAGATTATTCCTGGCGAACCCGGCTATCGCTAAAAAATATAACAGTAGATTGTACACACGGGATTTCTCAATAATACTGTCAGCTAACCAATGATATTTATTTTTATTATAACCGTAGATGATTTAAAAGGAATAAACTTCATGGATTCTGTGTACGTTCTACGAACTATCAAATAACAGTATAACAAAATGTAAAAAAAGAATCGAAAAAAATATCAACAGTTGAGAATTGAACTTTTAACCACCGGTGTGCAAAGAAGTCGTCGAACCACTAAGCTATTTGCTTGTATGAATGTTGACTAAAATAGCCGTTCTTATGTTATTATTATATCACGATTGACATCCTTCCATCCGCTAAGCCTTAACTCCATAAAGATTTAGCGCGATGATAATCATTTAAAGGTTAAATCTGAAACTATGTGCTATATTCGTTTCCTGCTCCGCCCAGTGAAGTAATGGAATAATTCGCTTTTACATTGTGTTTTATTGTCACCTATATCGTCGTAGTCAACGACAGGCACCGATCATCTACATTCTCCTGCCCTTATCCCATTTTTTTTCGGGTCGATACAACTTGTTTTTATCTTCCATACTTCTCTGTTACTTAGTTGTTATCACGGTAGTCACTCCCTTTCTAGCCATATCATCTTTCACACAGATCATCCATCGTTTCTTTGGTCTTCTCTTACTCGTATAGCCATCCAGATTCATAATCAAAACATTCCAGACGACATTTTCTTCATTCTCCGCATCACATGCCCATAACATTGTAACCGGTTTCCACATACACCGACACCGATATCGGCACGATATCCACCGGCGAAGACAGTGCGGGGTGAGAGTAGCGGGCATTCTTTCACTTGAGCAAAATTTTTCGCACTGCCGGCTTCGAGACGTCGATACATAGTAGTGTGCTTGTTTGTCGAGTCGCGATGGTTATCGATATTCAACAATATCATGGGGCCGGTAATAATTGAACCTATCGCTATCGAATCGTGTTGGTATCGTTATCTGATAATGTGAAAACAAGTTCACGACATTTTATGTAATCATCTTAGTTCACTCCACCGTAGACACCATAAAATGTAAACCTAAGGAATAAATATCGACCTAAGAAAAACTAATTAAGTTAATCAACTGCAAATATTTTACACTGTGGCATGGATTTTCTGCGAAATCGTCGGCGGCGCGTCGTAAATAAACACGTCGCGCTGCATTTGGGGGAGGCGGAGGTAGCGTTTTAAAGGCCTACAGGCCCGAACAACCTGCCGTTAATGACAAAAAACTATTAAAAAACTAAAATATGGCATCGAAAAATTCCTCCGCATCGCTGTCGACTGGTAAAGTACCCAAGAGACTGGCGGCATTGCCACGTTGTATGGCAATGCTAAGCCGCTGGCCAAGGTAAAAGCCAGCCCTTGGGTCATGGGAAGTGTCAACCAGCCGTACATAATATTTTCTTAAGTGAGCATTCACTTAAGAAAATATTCCTGTGGGAGCGCAGCTAGTGACAAACGAACATTGTGCGCTCGAGTCGTGAGCCGTGCATGCGATTATTGCCTTTGAGGTGATCATGCGGAACTTTGGCCCATAGTACCAATAATTAATTGTCTAAGATCAGTGGTGGCCCAGTGATAAAGGCCGCGACTTACGAGTTGTAGGTCGTATAGGTTCGAATTCGATCACCACTGCTCTCAAAACGTTGATGGAAAACATCACATGTCTTCGAATTTTTGGTTCTAGGTTTGCGTGTCCTAGAACCAAAACATTGAAGACATGTGACATCTACCAACCCCCGGATTACGGCCCGCACTCCTTCACTGAGAGGAGGCCTGTGTCCCAGCAGTGGGAACTATAGGCTGATTATGCTATATGCTATGCTAATTGTGCATAATTAGGTACAAATGATTGTTAGTTATTGGTAGTTAGTGCACAGAATAGTAATTCAGAAGCTTTTATGTTAAAATAGGGATGGCTTCTGATTAAAAATTCCTGATTTGGCAACAATGTAGGTACCTAATATCTAATCCAATTACTAATTTACTATGCGTCCGTTCGCACTGACGACGCGGGATCCCTTGACTTCTGTCGATAATAATATTGGTGTCAATATTTCTCTGCAAGGCTGTGTGGAGGTGGCGCCTTGATTTTACGCAAAATGAAACATAATAAAATTAAGATTTATTTTTGGTGACATCCTTGTATTATATATAATATAATAAGATAACACATTACATTTTAATTCATGAATTCATTTCGCACGTCTCTTGGCATTCGAGTTATTGAAGTAAATATTATTAACATGCTTGTAAAAATTTATTTGACTCAATAAAAATTCTTTGTAAGAGAAATGTATGATGGCGCCGACAAAAAGTTGGATTGAAATATTGGCCATAAATAACGGATAACCAGCATATTTTGTCATTTTTTTTATGTGTGGAACAAAGTAATTTGCGTTTCACGAAAGAATTCCCTTGGCCGTAATGTTGGCAGCATTGCTTTTCATTGAAGGAACGGTTTTTGCAAGCAATTCTTCTATGAGTCATAGACTACGACAAAGCAATGGTGCCAACATTACGGCGAAGGGAATTCTTTCGTGAAACGCACTACAGTTAAACACAGTGCAGAATCAGAGGCGCTATGACCCGACAAAGACCGCGCTTACTAGTTTTTTGAATCCACGGGAAACATAAAAAATAACTGTTATAAAATTCTGAAAAAAAGATATCTTATTTAAGGATCTGGCGGATAGCTAATCGCTTTTACTAACATGATTAGATATACATCGCTGGATAGAAAAACATCCCAAAGTTACCCCTTTTCGTAATGTTTAATCAATCTCATAGCTACCTAAGCATAACAGACTTTTTTTTTTTCTTATTTTTTATATGTTTATATGAAAAGGTAGTAAGATTGTATAGCGCAATTAGCTGAGTTTGGCGTGATAAAATTATTTATGTTTAAATACCTACCGAGGCAATGCGCGAGGTTGCGCGAGGCAACCACTCACGAGCCTACTTCAGATCCGTAGTGCTATTCTGTAAATATCTCACCGTGAAAACATGAGTGAAGTGATCTTAAAGTGAGCTGTCAATAGTGGTCAACCCCTAGCATCAGGTGGCATGACGGCTCACTTCACGCTCACTTCACCTGAGTTATCACGGTGAGATGTTTACAGAATGGCACTACAGTACGCGGCTCGAGCGCCGGATCATATGGCCTTAAGCAATTTTTTTTTTACTTCCAAACAAAACAAGCAACAGTATTTTTGCAGAAGCCACATAACCCATAAATGTGTTTTTAAGTATCTACGGATGCTGAGTTATAAACTTATAATTTATTCGAAAAAAAAAAATTGCCGGACGAGTGTATTAGTTAGCAAATTATATATAAGTTCAAACAACAATACATCAAAAGGAAAAGATGAAACGGCGACATTTTGGAAGAATCTTTGTTCCCAAAATCCGTGGTTACGGTTAAAGTGAGAAAAACATCCGGGCAGCTGTATTATTATCTAGTACTTTCTCTTTGTGCCTGTCCCACACATGTGATATGTATTGGCAACTGACCAGAAAATGATTATTTATCACCAGCTCTTCAACGGAAGTTGGGAAACGAAATATTTACTAATTGGTAACGAGAATTCTTCAAAGTGTGTTCATGGGTTCTGACATCATCGAAGGTAGCAGGAATGATGATGATTGTCATCGGACAATAATTTCAAGATATTTTATTTTTGTGTGGTTTTTTTTGTAATTGCGATGATTCAAACTTTAAAAACTGCTTATGGAATGGCCTATGGTATTTCCAGAGACAATCTCCTTATATAAAATTCATCATCGCCTCTCCTGCCCTTATCCCAATTTATTTGGGGTCGGCGCAATGTCTTCTTCTTCCATACTTCTCTATTAAGGCTTCCTACAAACAGGCGCGACACGCGACGCGACACAAAGGCGCCGTGCCGCTCGTCGCGCGACAGGTGGTGCCTTTGTGTAGCGAGCGACTCGCGTCGCGTGTCGCGCCTGTTTGAAGGAGCCTTTAGTCGTCATCTCGGTAGTCACTCCCTTTCTAGCCATATCATCTTTCACACAGTCCATCCATATCGTTTCTTTGGTCTTCCCCTACTCGTACAGCCATCCGCATCCTTACATAAAATTATTGAGGCAAAATACTTACCTACTGTTGGTAATAAAATATTACAT
Organism: Cosmia pyralina; assembly: GCA_946251885.1. Taxonomy (NCBI): domain Eukaryota; kingdom Metazoa; phylum Arthropoda; class Insecta; order Lepidoptera; family Noctuidae; genus Cosmia; species Cosmia pyralina. The sequence goes on along the minus strand of OX276359.1, from coordinate 4,336,733 downwards.
AATACCTAAAAGTAAACAGTTTCTCGTTGCTAGCCTCCGCCGTTCATCTGACAATACACAAGTGGTTCTAGGAACACTTACCCTTTTTTCCTTTAGCACAAAAATCCTGGGAAAATAAAAATATATCCAATGAAAATCTCACATTTCTGCGCAGAACAAACTTTTCAATTAAGGATTATATCGCGTATCGCGCCTGTTTGTAGGAGCCTTTAGTAATATAGGTATTTCTTTTTTATCTATAATCTTTTCTCTGTTCTTGGTTTTCTAGGGTAGAACGTACAGTCAGAGAAATTTCGACACGTTACGTCAAAAACTGTCAAAGAATGACAGTTGTGATTGGAATATACAGGCAATTTAAGTTGGCAGTTAATTTGCTTATTAATTTCCCTGAGTTTACAAGAAGGTAAATCATTTTATTTTCCCGCCTCCGCAAATGTTATTACGCAATAGGTAGGTACTTTTACCATAATTGGTTATCACTTATTATAACATACATTTTGTTTATGGAATTACTTTTCGTTGTTATACAGGGTGGTCCAAATAGTGACGTCAAGAAGGAAAATCTGAATTCCTCATACCCCTTCTGGGTATTTTTCATAATTCTGCATTTTCAGATTTTTTTGCGACATGAACGAAATATTCAAAAAGATAATGTAAAAAAAAAAAATTAAAAACTACCCTTAAAAAAAAAGATACTTATGAATTTTTGAAGCTCCACCGGCAGAAAACTGTAAATAATTACAAAAAACAAAAATAACTCGAAAACTACAAAAAAATCGCGGAACACACAAGGGGTATTTTCGAGAATTTTCTTATTGACGTCACTATTTGGACCACCCTTTAGTATAAACTCTGACCTTGTCTTGTATGCATCACTACAAGTTCACGCACGTGTAACACACAAATGAGATAATCGATATTTGTTTTAAGTCGAGTATAACGACCCATTACATGATTGAAGTATTTTACATTAAATAACATGACGTCACGCCTGTATCCGAAGGGTAGTGCAGACATACACCCACATTTCGCCAGTTATATTTAAATCCTATGTAATAGGGGGTGAGCCTATTGCCATCAACCAGGCACAAATCCAGGCTCCGGGCTGCTATTGAGAAATTTCGGATAGAAATACCCTTTAACACATTGCACGACCTTGGAATCGAGTCCAGGACCTCATGCTCAGCAGAACTAGTAGTAGGTATCATTTATTAATTGTATAATGTACAGCATATTGTCAAGGCCAAGCCACAGTATAATAATTGTTCGGTCTAAGCAACCGAACACCTGCTAACGCAGCAGTTTACAACATTCGTTATACTTTAACGTCAGTGCATTGCCAGACATCAAACGGACCGGGTGCATTCATAACAATTAACATAACATTTTACTTATCATTTTACTTTAAGAACATTTTACATTAATCTTGTGGAACTTTCAATAAACTTTTTAAAACCAAATCCAATCAGTGCTTTAATATTACCAACAAACCTGCACCCCGCACAATAATGTTACAGTAGTTTATCTTCATAGAAAACGGCCGAAGCGACGCGCTTCGAAATCTCAGTATATTGTACCAAGTACGCAAGTACGCAACAGTTCCAGTGCGCTACAGTAAACCCCCGTTCCCACGGGCGTAATAAAATCGCGGCGGGATTTTATAGCGCACTGGATTTTCAACTCTCGTTGTTGAGCCGAGCGTTGAGAATCCAACTTAACAATAACAGAGTACATTCTAGCGCGTCGAAAAAACACACTGTTGGATTCTCAACGCTCGCCTCAACAACGACAGTTGAAAATCCAGTGCGCTATAAAATCCCGCCGCGATTTTATTACGCCCGTGCGCATGGGGGTTTAGGCAGTGACCTGACGGACACGTATTTTGTCTACCGAGCGGCCGTAGGTAATTAATTCAAGGTCGCTGCCCAGATAAACTACTGTAGCTTTATTATTCTGTGGCCAAGCCAACGATGACTAATAAAATTAATAAAATAAAAGCTTAACTAATTGACTTTTCGTAGGAAAACTCGCCAGTATAATGACAACCCTAACGAGCGAGAAGGTTTACGCTTTCACGCTAAAACGGCTCAACGAATTTGGATGAAATTTGGCACATGGGATAAGAAAATAGGATATTTTTTATCCCGGTAGTACGTTCGCGTGGGATAATTTGGGACCTCCACGCGGGCGAAGCCGCAGGCAAAGGCTAGTTAATTATTATATTTTTTTTTTGTAATTAATCATTTTTAGTGTTCTCTGCATGATAAATTGGCAACTCATTACAATGTAACTCCTGCTGCTGTATACAATGCGTTTGTTTTACATGTTTCTTCACCTTCCGTCAATGGATCGTTTACTAATTAAAATCATTAAATGGACTTCTTGTATACAAAAGAATTTCACGGCTTCGTAATTTTATAGTCGGCAGCCTTAATGTTTTATTGCCGACTAGCTGACCCGACAGACTTTGTCCTGTCTTGGCTATGAATATTCTAATGTAAACGCGTGAAGTTAAAATGTTTTTTCTGAAATTTTCCAATTTTCTGCGAAATTTTCTTAATTTTTTTTTTCATAAGAACCTTCTCCTGACAATCATAAACACAACAAAAAAAGAATTAGCGAAATTGTTCCATCCGTTCACGCGTGATGCGATGACCAAGGGAAATAGGGATTCATTTTTATATATTATATACTCGTAAATACACACATCAAAAGTGTCTAGGGATCAACATATATTTTTGCAATAACTTTTCTCCTGATTGATATTAATTAAAATTTTCTTTAAGGATTCATCAAATAAAGTGTTTTCGTTTGTCACAGTAACGATAAACCAAGTCACCTTTGCATTAATAAAGAAATTTGCCATTTTCCTAATAAAGGGATTTTTGACATTTGAACCACTAACATTAAAGTTCGAAAAAAAGACTGAAATAACAGTTTTCTTTAAAATTTTATTGGGTAACTTAAACAATTAATAATCCGTGTTTCTACCGCGAACACTAACAACACAAGAACATCGGTTTGGCATACTCAAAATGAGTTCATCCAAATCACGCTGTGGAATGGCCGCCCATGTTCGTTGCAACAACAAAAAAAGGTCTTCTTGCGACTGGATACCCTCCATATTCGGCAGAGCTCTTCTCTGTAGCATATCCCATGCATGCTCAATCGGGTTCAAGTCTGGCGACTGAGCAGGCCAGGGCAGGACATTGATGTTAGCTGCGGCGAGAGTCTGTCTTACAACTCTTGCGGTGTGCGGTCGTGCATTATCATGCATTAACTGAAATAAGGGACCGATTTGCACTTGTAGAGGAACGATGACGTCTGATACAATCGTCTCAGCATAAATTTGAGCGTTGAGGTTGCCTCTGATCCAAATCAACTCAGTTCTTCCGCCGATCCAAATACCCGCCCATACCATGATGGTTCCACCACTATAAGGATGGACTTCCTGGCAGGATTTTAATCGCTGTTGGCGTCCAGGGGTTCTCCAGTGTCGTATACGTCTTGTATCCGGTCTCATACCAAAACGAGACTCATCAGAAAAGCACACGAAACGCCATTGTTCTTCTGCCCAATTTCTGTGTTCAAGAGCCCATTGATATCGAATCCTACGATTGTGCATTGCTATAGGTGGTACCCGTAGCGGTCTTCGGGAATGAAGGTTCACTTCATGCAAGCGGTTTCTGACTGTTTGGTCGCTAATTAAGTTCCCTGAAGAGTGATGAAGCCTCACGGCTAACATCATGGCGGTTATAGTTGGAGCTCTTCGAGTTAAGATTTGAATGTATCGGTCTTGTCTCCGTGTGGTGCAGCGATACCGTCCTCCATGGCGCTCAGCCACGGTACCAGTGCTTCGGTAACGTGTCCAAAGTCGACTGATAACACTCTGACTTGTATTCAGAGCTAAAGCCACAGTACGTTGCCGGGAACCAGCTTCTATCATTCCCACGGCTCTGAGCATTTCTTCCCTGCTTAAATGACGTCGCCGCTCCATAATAACGTTGGTTTTAATCAGTAGTAGGGAAACAGTAGCACTAATAATGTCTTCAATGCGTTGTATGTTTTTATAGGGAAAATATTGACAGCTGATTTTCATCTTTTACTCGAATTTGATTCACAGTTCCTGATTCAAATTATGAAATGCACCAAAAAGGATCCATATAAATTTATAAAATCATAAATTTATTACAAAGCCACATCTCAATCTCAAGAAATCCGCATAAAAATGCTTGATCCCTAGACACTTTTGATGTGTGTATATAGATAAGGCTGAAGTGTCAAACGTCGGTCACAATGTGATTTGCTCGTCCTTTTCAAATTAGGAACACATGCACATCCGTTAAAATGGCGCCACGACAACGTATTAGCAGCCATCAAAACAAGTCGATTAACATTCTACGGAGTCGTATGCGGCACTAGCACTAGTACTTATAAATTTTTTACGCGATATGACAGTGTCTGTTTACGGTGATAATCAAGCCGTCACGTGGAAGGTTCAGGTTCCATGTTTGTTTTCGTTCTCCCACCAATCGCCGCTCTGCTAGCTATTATTGCTAATTATTGATTGGCTGACTCACCGGCTTCTGTGATAAAAATAAACGTATTCAATTAGGTGACTGTCAACCTCCGCTCTTGAATAATTTAGGTTGCAAGGTGCCAAATGGTGCTGATATATCAGATTGGAAAACACAAACTAGTACCTATCCATGTACTAAATTGTCCTATGACTATTTTTGTTATTCCTAATATTTCTCAGAAAGTACGTTTCGTACATGTAATAAAATAAACTGAGCTATATAAATGCGAATGTGAGTTTGTTTGTAACGCTTTCACGCTAAAACGGCTGAACGGATTTGGATGAAATTTGGCACATGGATAGACCATGACCTGGAAAAGGACATAGACTACTGTTTATTGATATACCACGCGGACGAAGCCGCCGGCGGAAGCTAGTGTAAAATAAAATGAGCAGTGGTGGCACAGTGGTAACGGCCGCTGCTTACAAAATGTAGGTCGTAGGTTCGAACCCAGACAGGCTTTACTTTGTGTAAATTATTTCATCACTACTGCTCTCAAAATGGTGAAGGAAAACATCGTGAGGAAACCGGCATGTCTTAGAGCCAAAAAATTCAAAGTCATGTGACATCCACCAACCCGCACTGGGCCCGCGTGGTGGATTACGGCCCGCTCCCTCTCTCCGAGAGGAGGCCTGTATCCCAGCAGTGGGTTCATTATAGGCCGATTATCCTAAAAGTAAAATCCTATACTTTTCATACAATCTTTCTATCCAAAGCCAACATGTTAAGTCTTCGCTTTAATACAAGTAGGTCGAGCAGCAAATGAATGTGTAACATCTGAAACCCTCGACAGGGCAACGCACTGACATTAACCGAAGCAAATTGCGTTGACATTTACGATTTTACGGATCCTAACACATCAGTGTCGTGTAAAAAGTTCAATTACACGAGTAAGTGAAACCCTAATAACGATGTTTCCTCAATGATTTGTTCGCTACCTTTCCGAGAAGTGTCGTGATGATGCCTGCGGACGCGAGAGTTGGTAATCGGTTCCTGGGAACACTTGGGCTCTCGGCCCTCTCTTATGTTGCCAGCGCCAACTGTATACGTACTCATACACTTGCCAATGATAGGACATCGCAAAGTCACAATTTGTATGGATTCATTTCGAGGAGCGTCGTGTGTAACGGGGGACGTTTTACCCTGATTAAGGCGTTGGCAGCGGCCTTTTAATTTGAGTATAGTCACAGTAAATATATGGTATGAAATTGGCAGTAGTATATTGGGACACAAAATGGCGTATGACTTTTTACATAATAAACTCTGTTGTCGACTATTCTTTAACAGATGGCCATTAAAACGTGCGTACTCGCGTGCCGAGGTTAATAAACGAATAATAAAACTATGTGCGCTATTTTTCCTAGAAGGAAGTATATCAATCTATTTTTATACATTTTGCATGGCTCTGCCACTTGACGTATATTCTATTTCAGAAATAGCGCCACTTATGTCTTTTCCAAGGTCTTTCCTCTTAATCTGGGTGTACTTACGAGATTCGACTATCCTTCTTGGGTCATTTCCGGTAGTGGTGGTCATTTATAAGTTGAAAACCCATTAGATTGATCGATATCAGTTCCCAGCACGAGTGGCATTTGGCCATGTGAAAGTCATGACATTTGCGTTCAAGTATTCGTTTTTAATCGTGTCACATTTGCACTACGATTAATTGTTGGGGAAGAAGTACCTAATCCGTGGTGCAATTGCGTAACACACTATCAATCGGAATCGGTTTCATTTTGACAGTTCAACAATATTAATTACGCTGTTTATGTTGTCAATCTGACAAATTTTTCGAACATATGAAGCAATAGATTAGCAATTTGCTTCAAAATGATTCAGATTCCGATTGATAGTGTGTTACGAAATTAGGATGCTGTTCTTGATAATAACCAGTAGTTTCTGTCGGCTTAACTGATAGTTTTACAAACATGCTTTGCCTTTTTCGCTTTGAAGTAAAATACATAACATTTTTAAACTTAATTTGGAAGTAAATTCCGAGAACTGCGGTAGATTACATTATCTCATTTCCCTCTAGAAGGAAACGGGAAGCTGGCAACAAATTCGCTAAGGAAAGTGGCTTATAAAATCAATAGATGCTGATATAATTTTATTTTCCGAGAATTTATTAAAGTCAATCATCAATTAACTCAATTATTTAATACTAAACCTTAAAATTAGGTAAGCATAAGAGTACCTGAGAGATCGATCGGATTCTGAGAAAACTTTTGACTGTCGAAAAGTAAAAAAAAAAATGGATTGGTAACGGCATAATTTTTCTTTTAAGATAGAAATTGAATGGCATGTACTTACATACATATCTACTTAATTGAATTGGTTTGGGGCTGTAACCAAAATGGAAAAAGCAGAAACTTGGCGAAGTGTTTAAAAATTAGCATAATATTAAATTAAAATTTTGGTTCTTTCATTTTCCTGATAAGTTTTCAATATACACGAGCTGCATGTTGCCAATGGCAGAGGCAATTGCAGCCGGTCGACACTCTTCGGCGGCAGCCGTAGACGCATCGACGAAGGCAGCCCCCGACGACACTTCGATGGCTGCTGTTGCCTCTGTCGTTGGCAACGTGCCGCTCGTGCATGTAATATGAGCGCTAAATTTGGCAGTATTTATGAATTGAATATGTTTGTCTTCGAAAAATACTGATCAGATCGAGTAAGTAGTAAAGCTCTCACGGTGATTGTCTACGGTCGCCAATTCATCAATAGTTCACTGATGCAGATAACAAACGAAGGGTGACCATAACCGTAAACCAGTTTCTCACAGATTAATTCAAAATTCACAGTAAAATGCAATCGCCATTACTTTTTATGCCCGCGCAATTCGTGACGGTAATGCACTGATGAATTATTTAAAATTGGAACGCGATGTTTTGAATAGTTTTTTTTTAACCTTGTTCTGCCTTGATCAATAATGAGTTCATGAATTCTTTGTTGTACAGAATTTGCACGTGTTTTGTGAGTACGAATATAACACTAGGTATTTGTACCCATAGGTAAGCGCTGTGTGTGGCGAATTGAAATCGGTTTTGAATACTATATTAACTATTATTGAGATGTCTAGTCATGAACATGATCGCAATTCGAACAGTAATGGCACTTAATTTTACTAATGGCAATGTAATAATGTTTTGGTGATATCTTTCTTGTATTCAAGCACCCAATTAAAGAAAATCCCCGGGCCCCGGACATTCTTGTCTGTCTAGCTACCACTGGCGGACGGAGTGACTGTTGACTTACGATGTATTTAAAAGTAGATCTGTCATCGCAAAGGACACGGTGTCCCGGTTTCCGTCAACACGGCGCGGCGCAGAGCTTGTTTTCAACTAAAATGTCACGTAAGCGGGCCCGTTCCTATACATAATTCATACAACAAGGCTGAAACTCATTGATTGCCCGCCGGACTACACTACACTAGTACTACAACTTCTACATTCACGCCCTGTCTCTTTGTGAACTAAATTCAACCTTCTACTAAACAGACAGAACTGAAAATAGAACGAACGAGATTGGTATTCTGGTGGCATTCGAAATTGAATCTTAAGACTGGGGTGTATGCTTGGATTTAGGTAAGCAAGTGTTTGGTAGACTGCTGGTTGACCTTGGTCGGTCGAGGCACCCCTCGACCAAGGTGGCGTCTGGCCCCTCCACCCCTGGGTGCGATGCGTCGGCGGCTTGCGTAATAGATATTTTTACATGTTCAGCCAGAAATTTTGCTGAGTTGTCATGGCAACACAGTCTTACAGATAATTAGATATAAAATACTGGCTGGTTGTAAAACATGCAAAAAAATGTTAGCTACAATATTGTCGTCATTGGTTAGGTCTTGATTGATGTTAGTTTTGGAGAAAGTCTGAATAACATTCATAAAAGAAGCGGAATTCGCACCAAAACAATGTAATATTTTTGATACATTTCTATTAAATTTCGATTAAAAACCTCGATGGGATCTTGTCCAAAACGTTGTAAATCTTGTCTTCTCGCACAAAGTCCACCAACTAACACAAAAAGATTACCTATTACATTCAATGATAACAGTTTCCTAGAATATTTGCTAATCTGTATTTACTTTTATAAATTAATCTCTATTTCTCTTGGTCACGCCTTAACTTGAGAACGACTTTACCGATATCATTCATCTTTTTTATTTATGTTTTCTAATACTTTTTAGAAGGTTCTTACGGAAGAAAATTGAGCAGAAAAAGTGGAAAAATTTCAGAAAACTTAACGACTAAGTATTTTTAACTTCGCGAGTTTACATTAGAATCAACGAATTAAGATTAGAATATTAATAGCTAAGACAGGCCAACGTCTGACGGGTCAGCAAGTTTATCAATAAAATCCCCGATCACACTGTATTGGTGCAACAAAGAATCAAACACGCATCGATTTGATGACAATCATGATATTATACAATACTAGCTTTGTCCGCAGCTTCACCCGGGTGGATGTCGGAAAATTATATCCCACTGGAACGTAGTACTACCGGGATTTAAAGTATCTACCCTATGTGTTATAAACTATGTACCTAATATGTGTGCCAAATTTCATCCAAATCCGTTCAGCCGTTTTTGCGCCAATCCGGAGCATACATCCAGAAAAATACACAAACGGACAAATATTCTTCGTTACTATTTTAATATATTTTACAGATATCACACTAATCCCACTAATATTATAAAGGCGAAAGTTTGTGAGTGCGTGTGTGCGTGTGTATGTTTGTTACTTCTTCACGCTCAAACGGCGGAACCGGTTTGGATGAAATTTGGTATGTAGATAGCTTATGCCCTGGATTAACCTGGATTTATAAGGTTTTTAGCCTTTAACTATAAGTGAGCTAACTCTAAAATAAGTTAATAGTGCACATAATCTTATTGTTGTATCCAAGATTGAGCGTTATTGTTATGATAATGTCCATGTCAATTTTTATGAAATAAATAGTTTTAAATTTAGATTTTTTTTTTTTGAACACAGGCTACTTTTTATCCCGGTTTACGCGGGTGAAGCCGCAGGGCGCAGCTAGTAGATGATAAATACATTGAACATAATCGTTTTATATTCTGAAATCTGACAGGTCGTATGACAACTGCCGTCGAAAAAGACAGCTAGATAACGACTTTATTATTAATTATTGAAGCCTGATTATTATCGATTTCTGACGTCAAGTTAGGTGACGTGGGAACTGAGAAGTTATTGGACGATTCCAAAGTTTCATGTACTTGAGTCAAGATATTTCAGTACCAGGGGATTATAAAATGTAGCACAACCATATACTAATGGTTGATATACTAGCAAGATCGACTGCATGGTTTGTCTCTTAAAAATTATTCTATGAAATGAAATCAAAAGTCATTTATTTAAATAAGACTGAGAATCAGCACTTTTTGAACTTCAAAATTACATAAGTTAGTTCCCAAATCGCCCGCCCTTCACCACTCCTAGTGCTTTAGCTGGAAAGAAGCAAAGAAGAGGCGCAACAAACTCTCCAGCAGAATAAAATGCAATGACATTAAAACAATGAATGACAGTTGACAGTTTTAGAATCTACAGGAGCGTTAAGATATTGATTTGATTTGCCAACTATGAATCGTGTAGGTACTAATTGGCTGTTATGTAGGTATACTGCATTAAGTTTGATATGAAGAAAATCCTAATCCTATATTTATATTGCAAGGACCTTCGGCCCAGAGTAAAGCTTTGGTTTCCTAGCAAATTCCCAATGATTTAAATCGTTCGATTCGTCGTTAGATTTACCCTCACCGTACTTAGTCACAAGAAAAAGTGTCCTTCCTGAGAAGAGTGAGCTCACAGTCACACACATTAATATACAACGGTTCCATGATAATCAAAAGTGAAGTCACTGCGTCATTGCGTGTCAGAGGTGTCAAAACGAAACAGAAATGCGACTATCTTTTGACGCGGTAGGGCGAATCTAACGATTTAAATCTTTGTCCCTGTCATCATTTTCATGACAGCCGTCACTACGGCCGTTCAGTGTGGCCACCGCTCTTCTGGGAAACTGTAGTTTACTACTAATCTCAAGATATCGAAAATAGTACCTATCCAATCCATCTAAGTAATGAATGGCTACGCGCAAAACTCGAGAACGGCTGGAGCAATTCGGCGATTTTTTTTTTTTCAAATATTCATTGAAGTTCGAGGAAAGTTCTTATGAAGAGAAAAATTGGAAAAGCTGCCGAAAAAATTCGGTAAAACAAAGTGCATTTTCTTTGGACATTTTGTATGAATTATTGAAATTTGGACAGGACAAAGTCTGTCGGGTCAGCTAGTAGCTAATAAAAATATGGCATAATTATGTAAGATGACAGTTGGTACCTGTAAAATAAAATTCATTTGGTAAAGCCCAAGCCGCCAACATTGATAACAGATTATTGACGACTATTAAAACGTGCCTTATATTTATCAAGAGCCAGACATTTCCATAATATTTGCGAGAAACCAATGACAGGCGAAGGTCGTAGATAGTGGCAGGATACTTTATAGAGATAAATTGTCTAGATAAACACATTACGATATACGATACGACATTAGCAAACTCGTTGAATTATGCGCCTTTGTCTTGGGCTATCATCATTAAAAATATATTTCGGCTTTCTTGTTTATGGCTACTTAATTATTTTTTTTAAATAAATGTTTCTGGTAAAGAAATGTCATCATTTCTTTTTTTCCACCAAGGTTTTACAATATTATCCGATGTAGGACGGGTGATAAAAAACTTTTATTTTTTCCTTTATTTATAAGAGCCTTTGATAATGGAAAAAACAATAAATAAGACTATTGACGGCCAATCCAAATATAATAGTTTGTAAACATTGATATATTTGCAAATCATGAAGCCAAAAGGCACAATGCTGGCTCAATTCTAGACAAAAAGAACTCGCTAACGTCGATTAGAAGACCCGTCATGATAATCGGATTTTAAGGATTTATATTATTAGGATACTCGAACAAACTAAATATTTATTGCGTGCAACTTAGACACAATTTCATAATGATTTATACGCAGAGCCTGCAAGGTCTAACTTTTGGGTAAAGAAATCATTTTATACCTACATCTTGTCTTCTTTCTATTCTTACTACATTTGCCGACAATTTACTTCGAGGAAACTGCTTTAATAACTAGAATACATCATTGATAATGATCATGTAAATGACGTAGATAGGTATATTGACGATAACACGATTCTTTCAATAAGCAATCAATGATGCCTTTTTACGTAATGGCTTTTATGCAAGCTCTCCCAAGAATGAAGCTCAAGCTTTAATTAATAATGTAAGTACTCGTTAGGTATCTGCATTATTAATTTAATCAAGTGTTACAATGTTACATCGTTATATGCTATATTAATCAATCAGTCCATTGTGACAACGGTTTTGAGACATTTGGATAATGTCTCAAAACCGTTTATTTCCACTGGGCGCGACAGTCCCAGAATCCCATTTATGCCACACACCGCTTGGTGCTTGCTGCTCCTCAAGCAAATATTCAGGCCTATCAAGGATTTTGCATAATAAACGTAAATTATAAAAACACCAGTTCCATAAATAAGTAGTGTAAACATCCAGCGTTACCTATCTGAGATAATATTTAAGTAAAGATCTTTAATATCCTAACGTAGGACAATAAAATGCTAGCAAGCTCATTCAAGACCGCTGCGTAAACAGACTGGCGTATGGCGTTCGTAATTACAGCAAAATTATGTACCTAAGGTTAAATTGTTATTAAAATACTTGTACATTCATGTTTTGTAAGGATTTTTTAAACAAGTCAAGTTATAATTTATCATAGCCCCGGCTCCATTGGCCTCCCGAAATTTTCATACAGTAAATACACTTCAAACATACTTGCAGCTCCATCCACCAACCCGCACTGAGCTCGCGTGGTGTATTATGGTCCACACTTACAGAGAAGAGGCCTGTGTCTCAACAGTGGGAACATTATAGGCTGATTATGTACACTTGCAGCTGTAGCTTTTTTAGAAAGAATATATTCTTCGTAGGTAATCATAATAGGTATTTTTACCTTTTCTGTTTCTCGGCATCCCGCGAGAGCTTTCAGCAGTCATAAAGATGCTGAAGCGAAATTACATGTTATGAACCGTGGACAGGCTACTCAACTTGCTGCCTACCAAATATTTTCACAAAGGCAATGCAGCTATTCTCGTACGAAAACTCTTGCTTATACCAGTAAAGAATCCTGAACTGATTACCTAATGAAATAACACGCGAGATTCAAATATTTTCCATGTTTCATGAAGTTGATTCATAGTTTCAGTACTCGGGGGCGTGCGGTGTCTTGTGTGCGTCTTGTCTAAACAATTGGTCGTCCATTGACGGCTAACGTGCCTTAGGGCTGCCTCACGAGAATAAAGAAGAAAACGTGTTTTCTTATTTTTTTCCGAACAGTTATTTTCCTGAGATACTTTCAGAAAGTTCGACGTGGAGTCATAGAATTCATTGCCTACGCGATTGGCTAATTGCTAAGTACTGGAACGAGGTACCTTCCCGTACCAGTCAGCTAAGAATCGCTTTCATTGTCTGGGTCAAGTTTGAGCAGGCACTATCATCCGATATGTTACAGTACGGCCGATTTATCTTGGCAAGTCCAAACTTCGCGCGGAAGGCTGCGCAATAACATATTTTATTTTGCGAAGCATTTGCGCGAAGTTCGGAGTTGCCAAGATAAATCGGCCGTACTGTGGGTACTTTTGTGTACAAAATTAAATTAGGATATCGATATCCGCAAAGAGGAGGAGGTCGCTGGGAGCCCTAGAACAGCATTACGATTATTGATTTATGATGAAAAACAAAGCGAGGTTACTGGTTGTTTTTATTAGCAGATAAGTAATAAATGAAATTGCGCATGTTATTGAAAAACAAAGTTAGCTAATATCCTTATGTGTGCTAAAATTCGCAAACAACAAGAGTAGGTTCCTATCTAGGAAGACTAATAATACTTACGTCTTTAGATAAGGTACTAAATGAACACGTACTTATTTACCTTATGTCTGCAATGTTACAAATATTATTTTTATCAGTTTACTACGCCTACGCAACTCGGCTTAAATATGGCATTGTCATTAATTCAGGTAGGTATAAATTACTTAGTAAATGAGATTAATTTCCAAAGAATGCATCCTTATTTCATGAAACCATTAAATAATCAACGATAATCTGGAGTTCTGGACACTGTAAGAACAGTCGATTTTGTTCACCTTACGCAATTTGGTTTGGAGCCGCTCGCTGGGAACAAAATTATGGAGCTCTTGGGAATCAATGTATAGAGAGAAATTGTTTGGAGAACAGTAGATTTGGACTCCTGGGAATAAGCCCTGATCTCATCATCATTTGCCTAGCCTTTACCCAACCTTGTTGGCGTTGGCTTCTAGTCTAACCGGATGCAGCTGAATACCAGTATTTTAAATGGAGCGACTGCCTATCTGACCTTCACAACCCAGTAAGTTAAATACTGGGTTATACAAAACCCTTTGGTAAGACTGATTGTCAGACTTTCGGGCTTCTGACGACCCGTAACGACTGTCAAACATCCATGAATGACAGCCGGGACCAACTGCTTAACGTGCTTTCCGAAGCACGGAGGAGGAGGGGTCTTGGTATGAAAAGATGATCATCCATCCACGGACCAACCTCGGCAAGCGTAGCTTTAACTGATCGATCGACCCGTGCGGCTGTTAATAAACATAATTAACTTTTTAATTTTAGCACTAAACTTCGACTTCAAAGTTAAGAAGCTGAAACATTTCAAGTTTTCAGTGTCTTTCAGATAATTTTGAAAGTAGGTACAGTCAGCGTCAAAAATATCGGGACGAACAGACTGTTCAAAATGACCTAAACCACTAAGAAAAAATTAAATTTAAAATATTAAAAATTAAAAAAAAAAAATAACAAGATTAAACTTTATCTCAATTGGATAAAGTTCTTGTCGGAATGACAGCTGTCGTGTACTGTCTTCATTCTGAAACATTCCTTGTGTCATTGAGTAAATTTTTCATTTTCTTTGTTGTTTAGATCATTTTGAACAGTCTGTTCGTCCTGATATTATTGACGCTGACTGTACTAGGTAGTCAACATTCATAAGTAGGTAATGTTATCATTATCATAGACCGACTTTTTTTTTAGTTTTTATCGGCAGAAAACTTTGTTGAGTCTACCGCCCCACATGAAGTTAATCAATAACGCTTGTTTACATTTTGATTAGTAGCAGTGATTAGCTAAGTAGGTATACGTAAGCAAGTGCATGTGCACTTATAGGGATCAATATTTCTATAATTAACTTTATAATCACTTGCATTAAGTAAATAGGAAGATTTATACTTATTTATTTTCTCGCCATTACTAATATAGGTACTTAGTTTTGGTCGTGTTTTTTTTTTTATGTATCAGGCATTCAACCTCAGTTGTCAAGGCTGAAAATACTAGAAAAACGAGGCTATTTGAAATTTAAAAACTAATTTCGAACCCAAAATATTTTATTTAGCGATCACGTAAACGTGACATTTAGGCTAAATGCACAAACCGTGCGAAGCCAAAAGAAAAAAAAAAACGATCACGTTTGACTTGAATTTGAATCTTGCGGGTTTGTCAATAGAAACGTATTTTGTGAGTGTGAGTTGGACAACCCTGGACAGCAGACCGTTTCATTAGTTCATTGCCTATTTTCGCCGACATGTAAACTTTAAACACTGAACCCATCTCTGAATTAAATAGAAAACGTAATTATGTATCAGCTGCTATCCACTTGATAAACATAATTATGTATGCAGCTACATAACTGAACAACGGGGAGACAATGAGTTATCGAGTTTCGAGAATTCTGGATGGCCGTTTGCAAAGAACTGACCAGCCAACTTTTTGTTCTCTTTTTAAATACGGTTCGGATTTTAGGCATACTTCTTTCAACGCCAACCATGCTAAAAATCTGAGCAAATTATAGACTGAACTCAACCTGCAGTGGACGATTTCACCAAGTTCGTAAACTGGGCATTGTTTTTTCTCTTGACTCAAACAGGAATTACAAAATAAAATTGGTGTTTTTATAAGTATTACTTTATAACAAGCTTTTGCAAATAACACATAAATAATAGATAATTATGCCAAAGTTACGGTGACCTTCTACTTGTACTTGGCGCGTCCGCATAGTTTTCGCTACATCATCGAACCGTTTACTGACATAATAAGTTACGGAAGTAGTTATTCTGACGATAAACTAAAACGTGAGGCATCGGGGGTTGTTAGAGGAAAAACGGATTAATAGCACGCAACGTAGGCCGTATGTAAGCACGTGCCGACGGAAAAACAGTTGCTAAATTGCAAGTAGGACGAAATTATGTTAGTTGAACCGCGCCCACGCGCCCATCTTACTGTGAGCCTAGAAAGCCCATTGACCTACCTACCTCGGGCCCTTCCGAATGAGTGACGTGCCGGGCCGGGGGCGCCGAGGGAGCTCCGCTTACACCAGCTATCTTAGCACACGTTCCGCAGATGAGTCTCGACGGAAACCCCGCCGTTCTCTCATTACGTACATTGTTTTGGAGCTAGTGTTTTGAACGCGCCCGACGCCATTTTGACGCAGCCGTTACATAGTAATGTGCTTTTTATCTCCTCGCTGTAAGGTCTAAAATCGATCGCCTCTCCAAATAAACAATTCAAAGTTGTAGATTGAATGATGAGTTGATGAGTATGTTGATAACGTATCGGCATGTCATTACTCCCACATTTTTCGTGTTGTTATTCGTACAAGGAATTCGATAACGAACTATCAACAGAATAGAGGCATAGTTTTGGCGGCGTATCGCTTTGATTACGAAATGTAGGAAGCATTTATCAGACGACAGAGCTATAAAAAAAAAAACTAAAGTAGGAAAGGCTGCGAGCAGTAGTCGTTGAATTTTTTTATAATTATCTTCAGAATAGCCTAACATTTACGCATTTGTTGGTGGGGTGTGAGTGTTTGGTGCGTCAGGGCTGGGCGAGGTTGGCGTCTGGGGGTCGTCTGCGGCCTGGCCACGACCTACATCCGCGCCTCACCCCCAGCGGGGGGCGAGCGGGGGCGGTGATGACGCGCGCCGTCTGCCCGCCCCCCTGCAACCCGCGCACCTGCGTTATGTAAGACGAATGTGTTTTGCTGATAGCGATGTGGTTTGGTTAGCAGTGCTCAATCGAACGAGATGACGTGCTTTGCTTTGCTCTAGGGGACTAGGGCCTATGAGATTATAGATATTGAGTAAATTTTCTCCCCTTAGACAATAATCTGGCTGGATCCTGAACCAACTACGCCGCAATGCTGTTCCTTTGTTTGAACCGAGCAGAGCAAGATTCATAAGGGAAATACTCTTGATGCTTAGGAATAAAAGACTCGGCAGCAGCCATTTCACCAAATCACACCAGTCACAAGAACGGCACGTTGTCGGTGGCTGTAGTTGCCTCTGCCGTTGGCAACATGCAGCTTGTGTAGGTACTTCGGGGCACTGAAACAAAGATTATTTAGAAAGAATCTGCGTGTAGATTGATGTCGCGAGTTTGTAATGAGAGCAGTTCTCACCGCTCCTTGCTCCTCGGTGTTCAGATAAGCCATTGACGTCAGTAATGTGACCCTTTGACATTATTGTATTTACGTACTACTAACTGTCGCAGACATTTATCATTTATGAATACTTCCACCGAGAGCCGCGACGGATTCTATTTGTGATTTGCGCCATACAGCGAGATAGTCTTGGAACTTATGCGAGGCGTTGCCTTTATCTTTTCTGTGGTTGCCTTGGGCGTTTTGCAGATTATTTCTTGGTTTTATCTGTTAAATGATGTTGTTTGAAGGTGTACCAGTACCTACGTTATAATGATGAGGATGTCCCGACTAAAGTTTCTACGAAGTACCCAAGAAATATTTGAGAAAATTCAGGAAAATATTACGTTATAAGTATGACTCATGCTACTATCGCCATCTCCTAATGCCAAATCACATGCAAATGACGCTGAAGGACGCGTATTGAAAATTGGATACATATAGGTACTTATGAGTTTTTCTCTCAATTCCAGGTGGTGGAAACAGTGGTTTGTAAGCCGGAGCCGCCAGAGTCGCCTCCTAAG
This sequence comes from Cosmia pyralina, assembly GCA_946251885.1. Lineage (NCBI taxonomy): Eukaryota > Metazoa > Arthropoda > Insecta > Lepidoptera > Noctuidae > Cosmia > Cosmia pyralina. Next base: position 4,319,010 of record OX276359.1, on the reverse strand, counting down.
AAAGTGCGCAGTGAAGACTACACAACGTACGCGCTACTGCTGGACCCGTACGCGCTGCACTACCGCGCGCTGTCCGCCTTCCGACCGTGGGACAAGCGCGAGCCGGCGCTGCAGCACCCCGAGCGCGTGGTTCGCGTGGCCGACTGCACGTCTTTCGAGCGCGACTACCAGCCCAACGTCGCGCTCAAGCCGCTCACGCCGCCCGTCGACGACGTCACGTCCTCCACCTCGCCGCCGCCCCACAGCGACTCCGAGCTCGCCGCGCGTCTGCTCGACGCCGAGGCGCGGCTCGCCGAGCGCGCCCGAATGCTCGACGAGCGAGAGGCAGAGCTCGCGCGGCGAGAGGCGCGCCTCGACCTGCGAGAAGCAGACATCGTGCGGCGCGAGCTGGAGCTCGGCGCCGACAGACCCTCCCCACACCCCTCGCCGCCCAAGCTGGAGGAGGCTGAGCCGCCGCCATGTTGACCTACGCGCGTCATTATCAGGTTGCGCTAACAGTGACCGCGATGAACGCTCAGTGACATTGCGTGTCCACGGTACACACAGTACAAAACCACGAGGTGCTGAACCAATCATGATGTACGATCCGTACGCAGCACCGTGTAAATATTTTTTTCTCTACTTGGATATTGTTGATCTTTGAAACCGAGTCGATTGAGACCTCTTTCTATTTATACTGTTTTGAATAATTTTATGTGGCGACACCGATTTCAGTGTCGCCACATTATGCAGATTCGATGAGAGAATCGTTTTTACCACAGATTATACAGTAGCACGATGCAGATAAAAAATAGTTGTACATAATCATATCAAGTACAGTTTTATGAAATTAGTTTTTTGTACAATATACAGTTTTCTTGTAGTCTCTTCAACGTGTGCCATTCTGAGGTACGTCTGTTACCTTTTCATATAACCTCAATTCTGCTTTTCCAATACCTTATTAACGAAATACTCACATATAATATAATATAGTAAAATAGTTATAAAACTACAACCTTAAGCATAATTTATACAGGGTTATTTTTAAGATTTATTTGCAATATCTGTGTACATACAATAAGCAATAATAACGGCGTTTTAAGTTAACTTCTACTTGTGTACAATACCTACATAAACTTCATATTTCGGAATAGTAAGACGTAGATACAATCTGTGGGCGGTGTTACACTATAAATCACTTCGTAATCATGTTATTACTTATAAAGCTCATTCTACACGCGATATAATAGAACCATTACGTAAATCATTATACATTTTTGATGGTGTAATATCGACCTGCCTCCTACAACATTTTGCTCGACATCTACTTTACGTAGAGACTTTTGTTTGAATAAATAACTCTGTATAAAACCTCAGCCATACCAAATAGTAATAATATTTCAAACACATACATGCATCATACCTCTTATATGTTAAAGGTTGTATGAAAACCATGTGGAAATAAGTTTATATTTGTTTACAGACGCAAGCCAATTGTAGAAGGAATGAGGCACATTCGTAATTTAATAATTAACTCGTATGCATTTTGTTGTGTCAGGTCTACTGAACACTTTTGTTCCAATTCATCTGTCTCACTAAAATGCACGGTGATAGAGATGGTTAATGCAAATAATTATAATTTTCAAGTATGGCCTCTGTGGCCCACAGTGGATGTCTTTCAGCTAATTTAAAATCATAATTCGATTAATCGATTGTTTTTCTTTTATCACACTGTTTGCATTGTCTAACTAAATGATATAAAGTTTATTGGGGTAATTACGAAAATGGGGTAATTCCGATTGATGATAATTTCTACCATACGCAGCAGCATTTTACATAATATATTGGAAACATATTGATTAGACGCCATTTTATCGGCCGCCGTTTGTTGCTGTCGCTATATAAAATGCCGCTGCGTTTGGTAGAAATTGTCATCAATCGGAATTACCCCAATAAACACTAATTACTTTTCTTCTAAGACAATAGTAGTGTTGTATCTCAACACCTTACAGCTAGTGGGACAGTTGCATGTCATACATATTTCTTAAGTTATAGCTACTTTAGAGTCCAGGCCAACAAAATTATCTTTATAAGGGTGTATCCCGCAGTCTACCTCATTGTACATAAAAAATTATTGGTCTAAATTAAGAAAAACTATGTAAGACACTGATTTTCATTTAGATTCTACAAGTCGTCGCCTTAGAGTGAAAACTTCGGGAATACATTTTTGCTAAAATTTATTTTATTGCGTTTCTAGGAAGAAAACCTCGCAACAGACATCCTGATCTGAATAATTTGTTCATTCGATACTCGTAGCGCCATCTACGATTGATGATATTCCATACTAATTAATAAAAAAACATAAAAGACGCCGTACAAAAATTTTACAGCATGCAGTTTTTCTTCCACCTAAAAAGTTACTTCTTTTACAGTTACGAGGTTTTCACTCTAAGGCGTCGCAATCGTTTTTATCGAGCAATAATTTTTAAAATGGTGAATAAATCACTGCCTGATTCTTATCTATGTGTTAGGTTTTGTATCTTGGAAAAAAAAAATGATTGGTTGTCAACAAGTGGTCTTTGGTGGTGTTCCGAAGCGGTGTTGTACATTACATGGACATTGTTGTAACTCCATGGTGTAACTGTCTACAACAACACTGGGAGGGACTCACCGTGAATTAAATTCCTAATTGATTCGGTCGATACTAAAAATAATAATTATTATTGTAATGTTAACTTTGTCATCACAAGCTTTGATATATTTAGTTTTCTTCTATGACTTATGTCTTTTCGTAGCATTTTAATTTATTGAAAACTTGTGATTTTTTTTACGTCGTAAACAAAAGTTTTACGAGTAACTGTTTTTAAAATATTTTTAAAAACTTAATGAATTATTATGTATGTAGGTATTTTCAATGACCGAAAAGCGGCTGACGGAAGACGGACTTTATGTTAAATGTAATTTATATACGTTTTGTCACGGACTAGAAAAAAAAAAAAACCTTTCTTTTTTTTCTAGTCCGTGCGTTTTGTATTAAATTTGAGCCACGCGTTTTAGCCTTTGCCAGTAACAGTGCATTTTAATTTAGTGCATATTTTTTGTGACTGAGCAATTATTATTTATGTATTAAACTTGTGTCTACGGACACTAATTTCGGATGATTAACATTCGAACTTGTGTGATTTTAAGATGACCTCATGGGCGCCTCGAGTTATTTCTTTTTTATCTGGTACGAACATTAAAATTATCTAGCGGTTATTAACTTCTTTGATCAAGATCAGATTAACATATAAATTACGAATATCACCGTTGCTTTCTAAATGAAAACAGTTTAAATTACTTTAAAATTTAAGTATAAAATACTTTTGAAAAAATATGAGAACAACCCATTGCCTTACACCACTTGTATGAAATATATTTTTCTTGTTAATTTCCTTAAATTATCATTTTGTATGATACAAATTATTTTCATTATGTTCATACCAGATTTGAGGCAACTATTTTACAATAAACCCCAATTATTATTTTACATTGTATTCTATGTTAGCTAGCGAACTGACGAAATGGATAAAAGATAATGATTTGTCTTTAAATTCAAAGTACTTTCACGATGTTAATTGGCAGCATATTACTATACAAATATCGTGAAAGCCCGAATTCAAATATTTTTTTTATTCAGTAAGTATCCGACTTGCATGAATAATTTTTACCCGACTGTGGCGGAGCCCAAAAGGAGGGTAATGTTTTCTTCAATTCGCTAGCTAGGCATTGCCGGGGTCGATTCAAATAAAAAAACAACAAATAAAATGAGTTGTGAAATATGATTTCACTAAGTGACTTTGGCTAAGCTCAAATTGTAGAAATGAAATCGAAACGATTTTCCCTTTGATGATATTTTTTCGTTCGAAGAGTGCTATGTTACGTAGTTAGTTGTTGTAGAATAAGATTTCAGTTTTAGAATAGGTTATATCTCTAGTCAGAGACACTTTGAAAAAAATAAATTACCATTTACTTATTAATATATATTATTCAATATAGGTACCGTAAGCGAGTGTATTAAGAATAACTTATTGTTTTAAACATTTAATAGTGTACATTAGAAATGGACTACATGTCATTATATTGTATAATAAGGTACCTCATATATATATTGTGAAACTTTTCTGTCAGTACTGTTGTTGGATAATTTCGGTGCTACGATGTTTTGGCTTGGCTAACTTAGTGATTAATTGTATATATTTTAGTATTTATTGGCGAATATTTTGGTTCTACTAATATTTGGTTTTTAAACTATTTATTATTTCTAAAAGAGAGTTCAATGAAAATCTATTTTGGTTTTGCGATATTAAATAGATGAAAAAATTAAACGTGGCTAAGCCATTTTTAACCTTAAATAACGCTTTAATTATTAGCGTAGGTAATATTCTATTGTATCGATGGAAAAGTTTCAAAGTAAGCTCTCACTGTCTGGTTTAACTCAAAATTTTATAAACGGATGGTGCTAAAGGACTAATCGTGGCTACATATTCTATTTCTAAAGACACACTCAGTAGGTTGTATTCTTTTTCATTTCGAAAGAGATTCGATATTTTTTTTTTAGTGATTTATGATTCCTGTAAAGGCAGTGAGAGTAATGATAATGTAAATATTTGTTTTACTGTACGGTACGAAGCTATGTATGGATGCCAGGCTGTTGTAAACTATAAAATACTTGAATTTGTCGCTACAAACTATGTCTCCTTTCTTTAGCAGCTTTGGCCGGACAGAGGAATGAGACAAAGTTTCTCGCGTAATTGGTGATTTGCCAGGGTATTCACGAACCCTGTGATCTCATGTATGATTGTTATACATCAGTTTAAATACGTTATTGTGAAAGTCGCAAAATCTAAGTATCAAAAAAATCTAAATCGCTTTATATGCATTGTAAATTGTTTCACTAGATGGCGCTGAATTGATTTGCTTTCTCACCCTCTGCGTTTTGTTCTTCCTGTGTCTCCTTGTATTTTAAATCATTTACTGCCATTCCTAGTTGAAGAGAAGATGTCTAGATGGAAAAATTTAAAATAAGATTCAAGATTTAAAACTACTTAGATCAATTCATAATAATAAAAGTACCGAATGCTGTTTTGTTTTGTGCCAATATTTGTTGTAAAGTGCACGGTGGTATGCTCTTAGGAATGGCAATAAATTCTGTAAATATTGAGCCAACTTAGATCTCTTTAATTTCAAAAAATATCAACATTATATTTTCTTTGTATTCCGGTTTTTAATATGGCTATAATTATACCTGCAATAAATCTTCACAATAATTACCCATGATGACTTTATAATCATCAATTTATTTCTCAGTTCTATAATCAAGAGCTAAGTTTAAACGATATTGGCGCCATTTTTTTTTACGAGATTACTTCGTAAACCAACGTCGCGCCGTCCCGATACGGATACGCAATAGTGAGCAACGGTTTTTTTTACATAAAAATATGAGATTATAATCTCGTACCTGTCAAAATAAAGTTACAAACGTTATACTTTACTCCTGAAACATTATTATCTTGCCCATAGACACTGTATTTTTTTATTTAATGGCCAATATTGTGAACCTTTTTTGTAGTCACTATTATTTTCGGGGATACGAAGTAGATATATTGTTTGTAATAGATTTATAATTTGCGACTGTATAATAAGGCGACATGTCTTAGAGAAACGGCCTGATTATGACTGTGTGTGTTTATATCAGAAAATTTATAAGTTGCTGCTTGAAACCTCTAATCCAACTAAACATTCCTGTAAGTATGTTTTTTGGATTATGCTAAAACATTTTTCTTAATATTGAACAGTGGAAAAATCATTGTATATTGTAAAGTACCTGATAGATTAGAGTTATAAGATAAATAAATAAATAATGTTCTGTTATGCACACACATGTTCGTAACATGTGGTTTCGTAAGTGTGTTTTTACTTGAAAATAAAAAAGCTTATAAGTACCTACCTTGTGGAGCAATAAAATGAAATGATTTCCAATATAAGTGTTTCATTTCGCACTATTCTAATTTGAAATATTGGTACTAATCATACTAGAAAAACAATCTGGCCAGCACACGCCACCACAAACCAATAGATCATCCAAGTATCCAAATGTACTTTGGTATCATCAGCGATACCTAGCAATGGCAATAAACAACAACTACTGTAAATTCAACAACGCCATCTTTTGTAAAAGTTAGTAAACTTTGACACAACAACACTTGTTACGAAGAATATAGATGGCGTTTGTGAAGCAGAGTTCCATTATTTCCCAATAGTAATGAGATTAGATTATTTCAATGGAATTTATCACTTCATCTTTTTATTATCATACAAATTATCATATACTATTAAGGCGAAAGCACCTGGGTAGCCTGCGAAATTCAAAATTTCTTACGTTTTTTGCAATTTGCAAGTCAGTATTAGGTTTTATGTTGATCAAAATTTGATTCGCGACCGTAATAAGTATGTATTTACAGAATTATAATCATTAAAGTCATCAATACAACTCTTTAAGACCAGGTAATCCTGTTGAATGACTATTTCATGAAATCTTGACATTTGAGGATTATACTTCATCTTCCTGCCCTTATCCCATATTACTTGGGGTCGGCGCAACACGTTTTCTTCTTCCATTCTCCCTTGTCAACCGTCACGCTATCATTCACTCCCTTCTCTTTCATATCATTCCTCACACAATCCATCCATCTTTTCTTTGGCCTTCCTCTGCCTCTCCATCCATCAACATGTATATTCATCACTCTTTTAGTCAATGCGTTTCGTCTCTCCTCATTACATGCCCATACCAAGACAAACGATTTCCTTTCAACTTTTCTGTCACTGGCGCCACTTTCAAACTTCCTCTTATATACTCATTTCTCACTTTATCCATTCTCGTCACTCCACACATCCATCTCAACATTCTCATCTCCGCTGCATGCAATTTTTTTTCATCCGTCTTCTTCACTGCCCAGCATTCCGATCCATAAAGTACGACAGGCCTTATCACGGACTTGTAAATTTTCCCCTTCAACTTGAGGGGCATCCGTGGGTCGAAGGTTGTTCCTGTAATCTGTCGCCATTTCATCCATCCTGAGTTGATCCGGTGCGTTATGTCTCGGTCTACTTCCCCATCCCCTTGGACAAGCGACCCGAGGTACCGAAAGTCGGAGCAGATCGGTAAGGGCGTTCCGGCAAGAGATGGGCACAGGACCGGAGAGACCGCCAAAATCATAAAACAACTACTCTGTTTTGGTCCGACTTACTCTCAGGCCAACGGTCTCCAGTCTTTTCCACCACACCTCCAATCTGCTCTGGACCTCTAAGCCACTCTCGGCAACCAGCACAATGTCATCGGCGAGGATTTTTATTTGGATTGAGGATTATACTTACGGTAGCGAATCATACTTTAATCAACATACAACCTAAGACTGACTTACAAATTGCAAAAAACGTAAGAAAATTTGAATTTCGCGGGCTGCCCTGGCGCTTCCCCCTTAAATGAGCAATACTTGTATACAGGGTGTACCAGAAAGGTGTGGCAGACCATCAAACTGAACAACAAACAACAACGCGAAAAAATTATCAACTGTCCCATAGAAAACTTCAATACCTACTCGACGCAAATATATGGGAAGGCTGATTATTGAAAACGACTCTTAACGATTTCGATGAAAGTTGCAATATAGAGGGGTTTACGGGGACGAAAAATCGATCTAACTAGGTCTCATTTCTGGGAAAATTCGTTTTGTCTATTTTTCACCCGAGCAGAGCTCGTTCGCAGTTAGACAGTCTCCATGTAGAATACTGGTATTCAGCTGTATCCGGTTAGACTGGAAGCCGAACCAAACATAGTTGGGAAAAGGCTAGGCAGATGATGATGACAGCTCGTTCGCCTACGTACTAATTACTATGAGATTAGATTATTTCACTGGAAATTATCACTTCATCCTTTTTATTATCATACAAATTACACAATACGTACCTACATTGAAAACCTATACTTTATCACTATGTTGATCACTTGGATACAAAATTCTGTACTGGTTGGTGGTGTCTGTAGTGTAGGTGTAGGTACACTACAGAACACTTAGTACCAAACGATATAATCAGTTGACCACGAATAAATAAATTTTAAGTAGGTAAGCTGAAATCTTCATAGCGAGCTGTTTTTGCTGCGAATTTATAATCGAGTCATATAATATCAAAGCCGGCAATCTCAATCAATCAACGAAAAATGTTTTTTTGTTCATACTACCAAACATACTACAATGAAAAATAATGTTTCATTGACGAGTTCTAGTTTAGTTATCGATCACAGGTAAAATTAGCTTTCGAATCTATTTAGATCATGGACCTAATAATACAATATAAACAGGACTGAGCTCTCCAAAAATCGTATCATACAAAAATGAACCATAAGGATTGCACCTTAGGTTTACATTTGATAGGATATCTTAGCAGAGGCAAAACGAGACGAGAGAGATAGCTCGAACGGAAGCTGATTGTCCCTTTTGCTCAATTGCCAAAAGATAAAAATGTTAAAGATGGTAGAAAATATTTCACCAACTACAAGTAAAATATATTACGTATAATTTTTTTAGCATTTAGATTAGTTTTAAATAATTTTATTTATAGGTTTACAATCTGTACATCATAGTCAAAAAATCCATAAGTAAACATAATCAAAATAATATGATTGTTTGGTAGCTATCATATAATTACTCTGGTAACACTGAAATCTGACAGCAATGATTTCATGGCGGTTCTTTTTCAATTTAAATAGTGAAAATAATGATGAGAAAGTGTTGCATCAAGAGATGTAAAAGTGAATCATATGCTGGTTGTATGGCATTTCATTTCACAGGTAAGGATCCGAATAACAAAGATTTTATTTAATAACAATTTTGAGTCGTAAGTAGTGTGACCATGCTCTAGACGTTTTGTAGACGGAAGACGCTAAAGTTTTTGTGTATTTCTCATTAAAACTATTGGGTCTTTACCTATGAAATTGCCGTTCTGCAGTACTGGCCATTTCAAATCAAAATAATTTTTGTTTGGCTAAGAATTCTAATTTCAAATTAATTTTATTTTAAAAACATGGATTTATTTTTCCAAAAGTAGTCATTTGTTTATTGATTAGTGTTACATTTTCATCGCATTTCAATCTTTTTCGTCATCATGGATACGTTAAAAATTCGAGTAATTATGGAATATGAGTACCGTCGTGGCAGCAACGCGGCACAAGCGGCACGCAACATCAACGACGTTTACGGAGCTAACACTACAAACCAACGCACCACTTGTTATTGGTTTGCTCGCTTCCGTTCTGGAAATTTCGACCTGAAAAATGAACCTCGCGGTCGTCCGAAGACTTTGGTCGACAATGACGAATTAAAGGCGATTGTGGAAGCTGATGATACACAATCTACGGCTGAATTAGCAGCAGCTTTCGACGTTAGCGTCAAAACAATATTGGTCCATTTGCGTCAAATTGGCAAGGTAAAAAAGCTTGACAAATGGGTGCCCCACGAACTCAATGATCGCCAGCGCAAAGTACGCGTCGAGACGTGCCTTGCACTGCTCAACAGACACACAAATGAAGGAATTTTGAACCGCATTGTTACCTGCGATGAAAAATGGATTCTGTTTGATAACCGCAAGCGCTCAGCAAGTTGGTTGGATCCTGGTTCAGCACCTAAACAATGCCCTAAACGAAAACTTGCCCCTAGAAAAATGATGGTCACTGTTTGGTGGTCTAGCGCCGGTGTGATTCATCACAGCTTCTTACCAAACGGGGTGAGCATTACTTCAGATGTGTACTGTGAAGAACTGAACACAATGATGGAGAAGCTGGCACATCTCCAACCAGCATTGGTCAATCGCTCGTCTCCGCTGCTCCTGCACGACAGCGCGCGACCTCATACTGCACAGCAGACGGTCTCCAAGTTGCAAGAACTGGGGCTGGAAGCTCTCCGTCATCCGCCCTACTCAGCAGACCTTGCGCCTACAGACTACTACTTTTTCCAGAATTTGGATAACTTCTTGGCGGGAAAAAAATTCAATACCCGAGGGGCAGTATAAAATGCCTTTGAAGAATTTGTTGCCTCCCGTCCAGCTGATTTCTTTAAGAAGGGCATCAATAAACTGCCACTGCGTTGGCAAAGATGCACTGATTGCATGGGTGATTACTTCGATTAATACAAATAAAAAATGCATGAAAAAAATTCGTTTAAATTTTTTCATACAAAACGGCAATTTCATAGGTAAAGAGCTATTATTAATGATATCCGAAAATACAATTTGTACCTATGTATCGCGTGATTGAAATAACATAATTTTTATGTTGGTTACAGCTTTCCATCGAAAGAAGAAATGAAGCAAAAATCCAACCAGGATGTAATTCCCGAATCACAAACAATTACTAAAAATTCTGCGGTGTGTAGCCTTCATTTCAACCCGGCAGATTATTATATAGCAAAATCTCGATGAGAGTTGAATGCTAATGTAGGTAACATAATTTTTTCCAGTAGTAAGGATATTATTATTATAATTTGTATTATCAGATTCTGTTTCTCAGCCTAGATTCAATAAATAACTTTTGATTTTGATTTCTGACACACTTGAGTTTTATTTCCCTTTGCTTCCCTTAAATACCTAAATACCAGCTCTATAGAGCAAACGAAACAAAGAGCAAGAAAGGGCCATGTTTCCGGAACGAGATTCTACATGCACCATTGCCTACTTCATAAGCCACGTAGCATGTACGTGATCATATTTGATGAATCGACACAAGACTTGTCTCAACAATATTGTAGTCTAGCTATCATAAATTTTTTTCACAAAAAGGTTTCATTATTTCACTATATAAGTAACTTAATTACAATATTTTTGTATTACAAACAATCATTTGAAATCACTAACTGTCCACCGGACCCAGTCTCTTTCAAAACGAATTTTCCTGATTGTTATAAGAATGTTTGGTCAACCTATTAGAAAGGGATAAACAGCCTCTGTATGATATATCTCTCTCTGCTCGTGTTTTTGGTACGAGAGAGCTCAGTCCAGTTTATATATTAGGTCCATGATTTAGATGCCCAGTTTGACAATAAAAAATGCTACCATTAGTAAACAAAACGGTGCGTTTTTGTTTATAGGAACCGATCATAAATGTAGCAGTTCTTTAAGTGAATTTTGTTTTACAAAATGGAGAATTGACCATAGAGAAAATAGTAGGTACATTCCATTGACTTATATACTTATTACTCAATGGTACATTCATAAGTTTTTTTTACCAAAACTATTATACGACTCAATTATTTGTTACTATTTAATAACTGAAAGCGAAATAAAAACGAATACGAAATAAAAAATGTAACCTTTATACAAAAATCTGATTTAATAACAATAATAGTGCCATTCGTTATTTAAATTTAATTTGGAATGATCAGATAACCATAAATACAAGTAATACAACATTACACGTTACTCTTATTTTTAGGCATGTAGATGAATCTTATTGCACAATATACTTGATGCGGCCGACATTTTCCGTTTCTCCCAACATCTTGCTGAGTATAAAAGTTTGTGTGATCATTTAGTACAAAAATACCCCTACCTCAAGTCCGTAACCACATTAATACAAACTATACCAGTTTATAACCGGTTTAAGTTTACAGTTTGGAGCGAATCGCGTCGATTCTTCCGGCCGCTTGTCTTTGCAGATCCGTCAACTTCATGGCTAGACCCATGTTGCCTTGGATCTTAATCTTGCCTTGGAAGAAAGCTTTCTGTGGGTTCAGTTTTCCAGAAATTAGGTCAACGACATCATCGTCGCTGACGGTGAAGGTGACGTCGGGTTTCTCGGAGCCGTTGTACGACACTTTGCCTTTGCCTTCCTTGGCGTTGATGACCCAGTAGCCTTCAGCGCCATTGGGGCCGTTCTTGACTTTGAATCCGTATATGCCTCGTACTTTTTCGATGAGGTTGTCGGTGTCACTTTCCATCGCATCTTCCAGAATCTTCATGTATTTGAAGACCTTGAAGTCCTCGGGGTTCCCGGCGGCGGCGACCGCTCTGGGGGTGATGTCAGCGAATCCCTTCTTGTACATGGTTACGACGACTGCTCCTCCGAGTCCAAGGTTGTGTTGCAGACCGATCTTGGCGCGCGGCACCTGAAGATATTCACATTGACAAATTAATGACTAGCGACACACGTCTGCTAACAATGACGGGAACACACTAGCGACACACGTCTGCTAACAATGACGGGAACACAAGCACTAGTAGAGGCACATTACTACTTCATTAACTTTTCTATTGGAGGTCTCGAGTCCGTTTTCAATGTTAACGGTTGGGAAATAGCAAATAATAATCTTGGTTGCGTCGCTTGGATACAAGATACGTATGTATAATGATCTGAGCAAAGGTTATTCTTATACATAAATTAAACCTTAAAATTTATACATGCGCAAAAACTTTAGTGAATAATGTTATACGAGTATGATTGTAGTGTCATATCTACAGTGTTCTACAACTTATTGGTAAAGTTGTTTTAGCACTTATTTATCAAATCACAGTTAGGCATTGGAAACAAATCAAATACTATTGAGACGCCTCAATGAGCAAATAATCGGAGAATAACACTCAAGAACACTAGGTTGTTATTAGTCAGAGGCTAACGTTTTCAAATATTAACTGCACCTAACTATCCACGTCTATTTATAAGCTATAATAAACAAATTATTTGGCAAAAATATTAGCAGAAAGTAACAATATCAACACAACCGAATACCTACGAACACATCCATAACAAACCATTAACAACAAGACAAACATATTAAGACATATACTATTACAAATTAACAGGACACCAGACCCCCTCGACAAAATCCTTTTTCTGTAAGCGTTAACGCCAGCGGAAATATAAAATTGTATGGAGTTGACATTAGCTTCAGAGACGTTACGTGACTGCTGCTGTCAACTCCATACAATTTGATCTTTCCGTTGGCGTTGACGCTTATTGAAAAGGGATTTTGTCTAGGCCCCCAGATAATGTCGACTTAAACAACGAAATGCACATAATGACGTACACAAGGAATTCGATGCAGGTTCAAAATAATCACAATATTATGTTTCTCATACATTGATAGTAATTGGCACTTGTCATAAATTATTGTACGTTATATTTTAGGTCATATACGTACACTGAAGTGCACAATACAAACAAATACATCGTAATAATTGTTTATAATTATGCACCTAAGAACTCTGCGACCTCGTTTCCAACTCGTTATCTCTTCAAAGATTTGCTACCTCTCATGAGCCAAAATCTCTAAAAACATAGGATCAAAGTCGTTTGTGTGTATTGGATGGATTGGTGCGATGGATTTTGACGCGGTTTTCCACAACAATGAATTTGTATGACGTGATTTAATTTTTGATATATCCACTTTTCAAATAGATATACTTAATATTTGTAGGTAGGTACGTATTTTAAACCGATATGTATAAAAGCGCAGAGTCATTGTCTGTGTCAACCTATTATACCAACTGACTGCGTTTACGCATTAATAAATTATTTTATTATGTTCAACAAAGGTTCTGGACGCGTCTTTATAGCTTTCTAACTCATGAGGAAGCGTCTGAGAACAAAATCAGGTTTAAAACCTTTGAATGAAAGAATTAACTATGCTATGCAAAGTCTGAAACACATTTTGCCTAAAATTGGGATGAAACAACTAAGTTGTCGTTGATAAGAAGAGCCAAAGGTGGAGAGATATCACTTTAAGTCTTCTCTAAATATGCCTTTGCAACGACGACATCCTAAAAAGTTGCCAAATTTCCTGCTAAATTAAACTCGATTGGTCCAACCGGTATTTGCTGGCTCAAATACCGTTTTTAAACAATCTGACAAAGACGGAATCCACTTCAGTAAGTATGTGTATATTTCGGTACAAAAATAATATGATGAGTACGTACAAAAAGCAGTTCTGATTTGAAAGTCTGTTGGTTAGGCTAAGGTCATTGATTAGCTAACGTTAGCACAGGGCTTGGCCCTGGCCTATATAAGGAAATAATGTAGATATGTTGTACTTTCCTTCATTGTTGATGTTTTCTATTAATTTACTAGATCTTGTTTATTAAAGTAGGGTACAATTTTAGCCACATTAAATTTTAACCACGACTCGATACTACCGAGTTACATTTAAAATCGCGGTTCACATTCATCCACGTTGGGTCAAGGAAACCGCGTTTTACTATGAGGCAACGAATGAAGTTAATGCATAGATGCCAAAAACTACGTTATTTGAATTTGAATATACATTAAAAGTACTTTATTGTATGTATTCTCTGTGGTCTGAAGTAAATGATCAAGCGACAGCACCACAGGTAAGTGTTCAACACACAATGTTCACATTTTGACCGGCGTATGCGCAACAAGTATTTCCTTTGTAAAACGATAACTTGGTAGAGGTAAACGTCCGGTTGAAGGCTGGCGGTGACGATAATTAATTCTGATATTTTAATTTTAAGATATTATGGCAGGAACTCGGTAGATTTCAAGTTAATTTATTTTTGTTGTTAGAAATGCTGATTAAATGCATAACTTTTAAAGGGCCCTGATTTAAGATGCGAAGTTCTGAATTTATAATTTTAGCTTTCAAAACCAACTATTTGTACTTTGTTTTCAACGTTATCGATTTATCTACCTACCCAACAACATTAAAGAACTTATCTTCTATAAACAACTAGAGAAAATACATTTAATAAGTACATACAACACATTAAAAGGTCAGAGTCCATTACACTGACTTTACGACGTATAATTTTATCGTATTATCTATTAATAATAGCCACGCAATAATCTAGTGGCCGCCATGTTGGAAACGGATAAGACAATAAACAATATTCAAGTCAAGCGCTTGAGGATCACTAGCTGATGAAATGTTGAACAGTATGCCAGACGTCTGTGGTAACGAAACCAGTATAATCTGACCACTTATTCTATTGAAACTCCGTACTAAGTGCAGACAACTGTACCTATGATTTTGTTGAAAACTGCAGTGGTGAAGAATACGAACATACATCCTGGACAAATGGCAATATTCATCCAGCGGAGTCTTGCAAGACAAAGGTATTGGAGTTTGACTTTGATGCAGGCCTTTGACCTATGGAGTAACAATATACAACAAGTTTCACCATTGAAGTTCACGTCAAAATAGTCTGGATCAGAAGAACAATGACAGGAATATGAAATAGCCAAGAAACGACCTCGAAGTAATTTTACAATGTAATTTTTTCCATTACCATAAATTATAGAGATACGAAGGTGCTTAAATTATTTAAATGCAAAATTGGCACTGGGTTTTGTTTCACACGGCATGGAATTGCAAAAAAGGTTAGAGGACGTTTTTGTTACGATCATCAGATTTTGCGATTTTTGGGTATTTATATAATTATGTAAACGACAGACTAAAAATAAACACCTAATGAGCTTCGTTCATATTTAATTACAAACTTCAAATGTGTTGGCTTGGGATGTAAGTTGCAAACAAATATTCAACAAGGCCTTCAATTTAATACCCATATTGTTTTTCTTGCACTTTTAAAATGCGGTCATACTGCCGCCATACTGAATTAAAAAATATATATTTAAAAGTTATGGTTCAGATTTTGGTTCTTTGATTTGTATCTTATTGATAACTACCATAGCTCATTTAAATTGTCATTTTATATAAAATGTTCATCTGTATTTATTATGAAGTTTTTATTTTTATTTTTATGGTGGAATAAAGAAATTCATCTACATACATACATGAACCCTGAAAACATTACAATCCTTTTTTGGGGCAGTCGTGTAAAAATGCGTATGTTTTACAATAATTTCCTTTTGAAATGATAAATGAAGCACGTGCAGAATGTTCCAGTAATGAGGCGATTGTGAAATCAAACAAATGAAGGCAGTAGTATGTGCTAAGTACCAATTACATGGTTTTGTACTGTAACAAATATACAACACCTATCACGATGATGTAAGGATAGGAATCCGTGAACTGATGACGCTCACAAAACCAGTTCGGAGTTAATTTGCAAAGTAATTTTGTTTATCACAGATCTTACAGCAACACAATGTAATAAAGTAATAAATAAAACAGTCAACTAACCAACGAATTTCTCAAGCTAGCGAACATAAAACTGAAAGATATTTAGTTAGGTAAAACTTAAAAGTAATCAGAACTAACTTTATCTTCAAGGATAGAAGCGGATTAGAACTAATATCTGTAATTATCATAAATAATTATTTGATTAAATAGTCTGAGCTAAGTAAGTATCTAAACACACTATGCCGAAAGTACGCGACCGAAGTTCCACGGCTGATTTTACGTTACGCGACGTATTCGGCTGATATGACACTTGGCACACCATAAATGCCGAACTTACGCGGCAGAAATTCAGTTGCGCAACTTTGTGTGTATTCAGTGTCTCGAGCGCTGTCGTCGCATCGTGTCGTGTTATCTAAACAGCCGGATAGACAGACGCAAAACAAAGTGATCCTGTTAGGGTTCAGTTATTTCTTCGTCTTCGTCTTTTGAGGTGCGAAACCCGAAAAATGGACTATTTTACAGTAATAGCAATCCCGCGGAATCCCGCCCCGGATCTTCATCGGCAATCGAACCGAACTTCGGTCGCGTATAATGTGTGCACTACAGAACTTACGCCCGACCGAAGTTCGGCTGTACGCTCTAACGCAACGTAATTTCGGCTTAATGTGTCGTCAGTAATTCAAATAGCATTGCAGGCGTAATCATGCCGAAATTCAGTCGCGTACCTTCGGCATAGTGTGTTTAGACACTAAGGGTCAGTTTCCAGCACTCGGAAAAATCCCCGCGGTTGCTCGAGTACTTTTTAAATTTCACTGAATAAGTAAAATTCGACGCAGAGGCATGATGTCTGCGTCGAATTTTATATGTAGGGGAGACTGAGGATACTTGATCCCCCCTTTTGTTTTTCCTTTATAAAACCTAAAATATCCATTATTTTTTATACTATAATTGACTAATAGATCCGCAATTTAATAAGTTATAAGTTATGAAGCCATGCAAAAGATAGGATTGCAAACAGAATCACTAGTAAACAAAAACCTCTATGATAGCTTTGTAACAAGTGTCCTCAATGTATAGGAGAGTTGATACTACCTGTCAGGAGACTTGATCCCCCCCGGATCAAGTCTCCCACACACGGAGGACACTTGGGACACGAGATGCTTATCATAGTCCTACATAGGAGACTATCTAGATCTTATGAAAATAAGTTTAAATAAAATGAAAGACTGACATAAGTTTCAATTTGTTTTAATCATTCCACATTAATTAATAATGGCAAGAGTTTGAGATCAATCAATCTTATAAACTAAAATTATAACGACAACACCATAAATTCCTTTTCCTTCAGCTTTTATAATTATTTAGTTAAATCACACTGCACTGGAATTCAGTCAAATCTTAATATAATTATGTCTACTCAGTTTCAACTCTGTACCATAAACTTGAAAGATATAAATCTTATTTTAAAAAAGTAGATGTTACAAACATATAACGTCTTCTAAAACTTTGTACAAAAATTAACGAGATCAATCGATAAATCTTACAAACAAAATGATATTGACTAACTATGACAAAAACACCAAATAATAAAAAGATATAACTAAATTAGCGTTTTTGTCGTAGTTAGGTTTAAGTTTTTAACTTTTTATGACCATTTTAAATATTATTATAAGTAAATACTTAAGCATTTATAATTAATAACAAAATAACATTGATAAATCTTAAAGTGTTTTAAACTACAAAAAGGAACAAAAAAAAACTCTTTTTATATAGTAATCACACTATTCTTATGAAATATATGAAATAATTAGCTATCACTATCATTAATTTGAACATGTCGGCGGTATTACCTAACGTTTTATTTGTCAATTTTGAATTTCCTTAAGGACTTGGGAAACTCAAAGGCACCAATCCGCTTCGAAGAAGATTTAAATAAAGGTGGAGGTAGTTTTTTTACTACCTGATACTTAGCGATCACACTAGTATCTGGTTTTTCCGGCCATTTAAATTTTCTGTCAGTAATTTTTTTTGCGAATTTGATGTCTAGGCTAGCGAGCGATTCATTTATTATTTGTCCGACATATCGGTGTGGTATACTTCTTTCTGAGATAAAATTGACGATTACCCAATCGCCTTCGTGGACAATATCTTCATCGAGATTATTTACGTCATCTTCTTCCTCTTCGCTGTTCTACCGTACCCCGTAGCGACTTATTATTGTATATTACATCATGGACTGCTAATTTTAAAGAATCTTTGTTGATATGTTCCCGCTTTTTACTGCCTTCTTTGGTTTTGTATACACGCGGCATTTTAAATCTGCAAATAATATACAAACGCGTCAAATACTTGTAAGGGCCCTAGTTCCTAAAAGCAACAGTTATTTAAAATAATACTAAAAGAATCTATTCAGTTGTTATAATGTAATCTGGTAAGCAAACCGAGTTTAGGAGACTTGATCCCCGGATCAAGTCTCCTCGAACTGAATGTACCATGTCTCCTCAATGGTAGTTCAGTTAGAAAAAATAATACAGAATTTAAACAACTTAAGTCTTTCAACTCACAACTGATTATTATGAAAATATGTAATATACACAGTAATTATTCTATCTCAGTAGATCCCTGATACACAAATTTCATAATAAGAAAAAAAAATCAAAAACTTACCGATTCTAGTTTCGCTCGCTCGTAAACAACACCGTGCGCCATTTGCAAAGTTGACGGAATATTGACATATGAGTTTTATATTCTTAAGTTGGTAGCAACGAAAGCTCAGTGTTGCTACTTTAAATAAATCTAATACGCTTCGTTAATTCATAATGCTCGTGTACCATGTCTCCTAAAGGGATCAAGTGTCCTCAGTCTCCCCTAGGTACATTGATATTTCAGTGAAATTTGTGCTCGCATCCACGATGATTTTTCCGTTTGGTTTGGTTTGGAAACCCAAACGTAAAATCAGAAGTAAGTACACATACAATGAAACAATACACAACACATGAACACAATTGAAAAGATTTTGAAGATGTGTTGTGTGAAAGATGATCAGACGGCTAGGTAGGAACTATTGAGATGTATGGAAGAAAAATTAAAATTTTCGCCTGAATGAAAAACAAATGCGTCCCATTATTACGCGTTGTGACTTTCTGAGCTCATGGAAAACAGCATTGCATAAATATACTTATCGCGACGCCTCGATATCGAAATCGCATTATTCAATTTCACAATCTACTGATCTTAATTCAAGTCAGCAAAGGTTGTCTTGTGAGCGAAATGTGTAAAGCTCTGTTTTCTAATACCAAGTCGAAAAGATAGTTTTTCCTAAAGATGCTCTTCTCAGTAAAAGCAGCTTACTCGACTTAAGACAAACTGAGGCTGCAATTCATCCTAAATTAACTAAGCGCACGGATCTGAATAAGGCTCTTTTGAGCACTACAAAAATGGCAAAATATGGCTCAGCTGGAGGAGATGAGCAGCCTCGGGTTGAGCCGTCGTCGCGGCGTCGCTTCGACTCGAGGCTGCCTCTAGTGAATAAGAAATTAAGAAGTAAAAGACAGAGACGAGACAAGTAAAACAGGGACCAGGGAGATATAGGTACTAATAATTAAACTGATGAGTTCGTTTGTTTTTTTTGTTTGTTTGTATGTTTGAACGCGCTAATCTCTGGAACTACCAGTCGAATTTTAAAATTCTTTTTGCATTTGATAGCCCAATTCTTGAGGAAGGCTATAGGCTATTTAACATCACGCTAAGACCCTTAGGAGCCGAGTAAAAAGAAAAAAAGTTAGAAAGAACGCTAGGCAAAAACAAAGTAATAGCGCGGGCAGGCGATGCGATGCGACGGGGTGGGTTGGGGAACAAGAAAATTGACACGGACGAAGTCACGGGCAGAAGCTAGTAAATTATAAATATTATCATGCTAAACAAGAATGCATTCTGACAAACAGGAAACACTGACATCAAGAGAGATAGCGAATGCTATATTTTAACACCTTAGTTACTAGATAAGATACCCATATACCTACTGTTACATCAGGTAAGGATGAACCATTCTAAAAATGAACGCCCCTCCACAAAACTTGATTATTTTAATGTGTGAGAGGAAATACTTTGCAACACTACTTGTGTGCAACATGGACTCGTCGCCGCACTTAGAGGTCAACTAATCGTGCGATCAGTCCAGGTAACAACATTGTACGGCGGGGAGCATGCGCTTTGTATGGAACGACACGTTCGCTCTGTCGCGCGTTCGTGTCATTTATACACTGGTTGGCCGACAAATCAGACTGTTTGACGTTTGGGCAAGTCGGGTAGGTACCATTTGCATAAAAAAAAATCAGTGTTATTGTGTATATTTTTATGTATGTTAGTCTGTAAGGCAGTGAACGAAATTTTCGTTGACCATACTCGCCGATGACTGAGCAATCAATGATAAAGGCCAATATTATATGTATTGAGTCTATACAGTTCTTTGCATGTGAGCGTAACCGCTATGGAGGGGCGTTCATTTTTAGAATGGTTTATCTCTACATTCCCATTAAACTTAAGGGGAAGATATAGAAAACAATGGTTAGACCTGCTGTCTTGTATGGATCAGAATGTTGGGCCACAAGGAGGGGTGAATGAAAAGCAGTTGCATGCAGCTGAGATGAGAATGCCAAGAGGGATAGAATATGAAATGAGTACATAAGAGGAAGTTTGAAAGTGGCACCGGTGACCGAAAAGTTGTGCGGAAATCGTTTGTCATGGTATCATATGATGCGGAGGAATGAGGAAAATGTCGTGAGGAAAGTTTTGAGCATGAATGTCGATGGCTATAAGAGTAGGGAAAGACCAAAAAAACGATGGATGGATTGTGTGAAAGACGACATGGCTAAAAAAGGGGTGACTACCGAGTTGACTACTAATAGAGAAGTATGGAAAAAAGAGGAGCTTGTGGCTAAGTAATAACAGCCGCACGGGTCGATCTATCAGGTTAAGCTACGCTTGCCGGGGTTGTCCGTGGATGGGTGACCATCTTTACATACCGAGACTCCTCCGTGCCTCGGAAAGCACGTTAAGCCGTTGGTCCCGGCTGTCATTCGTGGATCTTTGACAGTCGTTACGGGTCGTCAGAAACCCGAAAGTCTGACAACCAGTCTTACCAAGGGGTATCGTATTACCCAATTACTGGGTTGTGGAGGTCAGATAGGCAGTCGCTTCATGTAAAATACTGGTATTCAGCTACATCCGGTTAGACTGGAAGCCGACCCCAACGTAGTTGGGAAAAGGCTAGGTAGATTGATTGAGAGAAGTATGGAAAAAAGGATGCGCCGACCCCAAATAAATTGGGATTAGGGCAGGAGAATGATGATATCTCTGTATCATTATAAAACCATAGGTACCTATTATATTTTATATCGTAAATAATTCGGCGATATGATAACAGGGTATCAACGAAATTTCGAGATATCGTTAATGTAATATCGGTACGGTGTGTTTGAGTTGCAACATGATAATCGCGATGAGTTATATAATTTAGACAGGTATACGGTCTCACATTCTTTGACCTTGTCAATGATATTGATAGGAATAGACAATAAATTGTCAAAGACGTAACATGAGATACCTACTGTTTTATTGTGCACATAACATTTATCTACACAAGATAAAATGCTGAAAACGAAAGCTAATAGGTATAATACAAAATTATAACTATGTACCCAGACCCACTACCTAATAAGCAAATAAGTAGGTACATAATATATAATGTGACCGGAGCTACGCTGACGGAGCAATGACCATATGAAAACATGATAAACGTAGAAGAGGAATAATACATATTGAGATAACAATTAAGCATAAACTTGAAAGTGTAGTGTATAGTCCACCTCGTAATTGCCTTATCACCCTAAGGCTCAACTTACATTGCCGCGGAACGGAATGGAAGAGTATTTTTGTCACGAAATTGGGCCATTTCGTGACAAAAATTAGTTTCCATTACGTTCCGCGGCAATGTAAATTGACTCTTAGGTTGAATGCCACTCAACAAGCGACTCAACTATTGAGTCATATAAAAAAGTAAAAACTGACTTCAACAACCTAAAAAGAAAACAATAACTTTCATAAAAAACTTAACAGCTTCTGAAGTCGGTGCCAAGCTAAGGTGTATTGAAGAATTGAAGACACCAACTTCAGAAGCTGTTAATTTGTTTTATGAAAGTTATTTTATTTGTTTTAGGGTTTTGAAGTCTGTTTTTACTTTTTTTAATGTAAGTAAATATATTTTAGTTGAATATACAATTACATAAGCCCCAGACGAACGATTAGAAATGCCGGAGATACAATACATTTATTTATGCATATATATAACTTCGTACATAAGAAAAATTGTTACCTAATGTATTATATACTGTAACCTTCCTGAAAGTATGTTAATCATGCTAGTGAAAGAACCATCAAAATTGTTTATTAATTTTTGAGAAAATCGTGGATAAACAAACATAGGTACAGTCAACAAAAGAGATATCTAGGCAGGGTATACTGACATATTTGTATGTGAATTGCTTCATGTTTAATTTTATATATATTATTATATTGCTTTGATTTTGCAACATTGTAACACACCAACACAAAATTGTATATTTTCACGAAATTGAACATGAAGCAATGTTAGTATACCCTGCCTAGATATCTCTTTTGTTGACTGTACATAATACGGGTCGAATACAGAACCTCCTTTTTTGAAGTCAACAAGGTTTGTTTGTTTCTTGTAACAGCTAGATAGTTTCAAGCTTAGTGCAGTTTCAGTCTATTTGGAATTGTTGTCAAAAGTGATAAAGCACTTACATGGTCAATTATATATTTTAATCACCATGTACACATTAAGTATTTACAATTACATATAGGCACCTATATCCTATTGTGCATAGTGCATGTATGCAGATGCACATCCTTTGGTGATTCATGTTGGTACCAATAACGAAGACAAATAGGGACAGACATAATCTAACAAACAAGACAAATATTCCACCCTATGATGTCACAAAATCAAAACCATTCAATTTACCAACATTTACAAGACCAAAACACCCTGAACAAAATACCAAAACCAACAATTTTGTCTCCTCCATGATGTCCTGACAAAGAAGTAAATGGAAGTGCTAAAATAATAATTAAGTAAGTATGTGTATATCTGTATAAAATATTTTAAATGCAACTTTCTATAGGTGGTATGTGTTGCATAAGTTTAGAAAGTAAACCCAGAATTTAATGATCAGAAACAACAAGTTGTGACATTAATTCACTAAAATGATTATGTACTACCCACTATATAATAAATTCAAGAAAAATTACTTGTTTTTTAATTTTAAATAAAAAAGATCAAGTTCAAAAGTTATATTTGTACTTACTAGTAAAAATCCAAGTAAAAACAAAAAAAAAAAAATACTAGTTGAATTAAAAAAGCTAGCATAAATACTTAAGCAGTCAATAATTAACCAAGTTGACATGCAACAATGCTTAATTATGAAGAACTTATTGTAGATAGAAATTTGGAATACTGGCTAAAGTCCAATCTTATAAATATTCATAAGAATAAGAATAAGAATAAGAATAATTTATTGTTTAAGAAATTACATTCAATGTGTTGTTTCCTGGAACTCACACTAGGATTCCCTGTAGCAAGACTACATTACCAGTGGAATTCAAAGTCATTGTGAAATGAAATGTTATGAAATAATTAATGATGTAAAATTGGGAATACCTGTTGTGTAATGCAACATACCACATATAGGCACATTTCACCTGATGGAACAGAACCCCCAAGCAATGAGAACCTATTCTTTAACCAACCTGTCTGTCTCCAGCCTCGCCACGCAGTTGCCAGACCAGTTCAGCACACTGAGCCAGCCCGGTCGCCCCCAGAGGATGGCCCTTAGCTATCAAACCTCCACTTGGGTTCACAACTACTCGGCCACCATATGTGTTGTCACCAGCATCAACAAACTTGCCAGCTTCACCCTCCCCACATAACTGAAGACCTTCATATGTTATCAGTTCGTTGGCAGCGAAACAGTCGTGCAGTTCCACCACATCAACCTGTTTTGGTGACACACCAGTGCTTTGGTACAAACGCTGAGCAGCCAAAGCAGTCATGTCAAAGCCAGCAACTTTCATCAAACTGTTCTCTTCGAATACTGCAGGCGTGTCAGTGGCCATTTCCATGCCAATAATCTCAACGGCCTTTGCTTGCAGACCGTAACGAATGACTGCTTCCTCTGACATGAGGACAGCAGCACCTGCTCCATCACTCGTAGGACAGCACTCCAGCTTTGTTAAGGGACCATAGATCCTTCTAGAGTTTAATACTTCCTCTACAGTGTACTCTCTCTTACCCTGAGCACGTGGATTTTTGACTCCATGCCGGTGATTCTTTGCTGCAATCTTGGCAAGATGAACCTCTGTTGAGCCATACTTCTTCATGTGCTCATTAGCAGCATTACCGAAGTACTGAGCTGTCATTGGAGCACCTGTTAGTTCAGCCATGTCTGCCATTTTGATGGTGTGTCTATCCATGGGGTTGGTTCTGTCGTTGAACACGCCAGAAGCGAGTGCGCCAGGCGCCATTTTCTCGAAGCCTACAGCTAACATGACATCTGAGATACCACCTTCGATAAGTTTTTTTGCGAGGTAGAGTGCGTTGGAGCCCGTCGAGCAGTTGTTGTTGACGTTGAAGATGGGGATGCCGGTCATGCCGACCTGGTACAGCACGCGTTGGCCGCAGGTGGAGTCTCCGAACACGTAGCCGCACACGGCTTGCTGGATGTCGGTGTACTTGATGCGGGCGTCGGCCAGCGCAGCCAGCACCGCCTCCTTGCCCAGCTCCGGGTAGTCGGGCCCAGTGCTCGGCTTGATGAAGTTCGTCATACCGACGCCAACAACGAACACTTTTCTAGGCATTTTGGAAAGTTTATAATTACCTCTTGACAAAGACGACAGCTGACTCGGACTGCTTCGTTAACAGTGAAATACTAAATACGGTTTTCGATGGTATGTCGATAACTAACCAGAAGGAATGACGTATCTACAGATAATACTAATAATCCTAAATATTATCACAACACCAAGACCAACCGAGGGGGGGCGATCAGGCGACAAAGTTCAACTTTGTACAAACAACGCGATTCTACGAAACGAAAGCGAAACAAGTGTCTTGAGTTTAGAATCTACCATTCTACCGTGATCACGTGACCGACGAATATGAACGATGACGATGACATGCATGACATGACGGAGCGTTGACATTGACACTGACACTATTGACAGAAAACATAAAGACTTGTACACACATGCCGTAGTGCGTCGTCTTTGTGTCGGCCTCGGGCCCTCTCTCTCCCTTCTACGAAACTTCTGCCGGCAGAACTCGATAGAATTATTAATAGGTTTAACATCGATCACTAATAAATTAATTAAAATTTTTATTAGTGATCGATGAGGTTTAAATATGAAATTGCCATTTTGAAGTGAAAAAAAAAATTTTTTTTTCTAAGGTAATAATATGTCGCAGCCAACTGGTTCAACCGCTGACGCTGATATTGATTGAATGGCGGTGTTTAGTGAAATGGCTAGGCGGTTGACGAAACTGCTAATTCAACCAGTTGTCTGCGACATTTTCACCCTCATGATTTTGTATTTTTCCGTCTTCTATGCTGTCAACAGTAGGCAGATAAGTTTAATTGTAGCATTAAATTGCTGATTGCTGTTGTGATTACTAAATAATTTAAACCAAAAAACAAATTAAATGCAAGCAGAGTAAAGTAAGTATGTTGATTTTTTAAAAATTTAAAATGCTAACAAATATAAATCGCTCAAAAGAAAAAAAACAAAAAAATCTCTTTTTTTTATACCTAATATTTTGAATAATTGGTTTTATGAATTATAATAAAAACTAAAATCGTTTTTCGTTTTGAATGACCATTTTAGGATCTACAACGATTATCAACCATTCTCACTTAACAAACAAAATATAGTAAAACTGTGTTATAGTTCTTGTATAATCGTAAATTTGAGTAATTAATATGTCTTATTAACGTGAAGAAAAATAAGTATTTTATTACAATTCAATATTATCATTCATAAAAACTAGTGACAAACCCAGAATTTTACTTCTTTGAAAGATAATTTTAACGACCGTTACATAAAGCGTTAAGTATACTTAGCACAGTGAGAGAAAAATAATCCTTACTAAAAAGTGTAAAATTAATAAAAGTAGTATAGAAAAAACAAAAACCCGTCAAAAGTGAACTAAACAAGATGACATCTCAAATTTAACAATACAGACATTTGCCTCCAACTGCATGAGATTTGGGCATCTTGTCATCTTTTTAAAGTTCACTTTTTTCGCAATCGGGTTTTTGATTTTTTAAACTAGGTATTTATTTTTTATTTTTAAAAGAGTAGGTACCTAACCGTGGATTTCTTGCTGGCTCTTTTCCGTATGAAACGATCAATTGGAACCGTGCACCTAGCTTCTGACGTTTCATAAGTGCCATGTTTATGTGAAATAAAATATTTTGATTTTGATGTTGGGGTCGGCTTCCAGTCTTTTAACCAGAAGCAAAGGATTGTGATTGTGTCATTGTGAGAGAGCTGTCACCAGTTGCCGCCTTAGAACATTTTTGGCATAAATTGGAGTGCAGATTATCTGATCGATAATTGTAATTAATTAATATAATATATATATATATTAATGTAATTTATTATTAATAAAAAACTTAAAAATTAAAGCAAGACTACATAAAGTATATAAAACAACGAAATTAAATAGTGATTACGACGAATATTCGAAATATAGAGCACATATTAAAAAAATAATAGAAATTGCACGCAAACAACATCAAAATAAGATTCAATGTCAGTTTGCGAAAGACCCTAAGTCATTTTGGCAATACATACGATCGCAGAAAAGTACAATGAGTAGACAGGACATTATAAAGGACGGTCAGTATTTGTCAGACCAGGAGTGTGCTGAGCAGTTCGCGACTTATTTTGAGTCGGTTTATAGTAGTGCGCCGCCACGACTAGACTCAGAAGCGGCAGCAGCGGAAGCGGGGAACACTGGTAGTGCATGCGTGCGAATTAATAATCTGAGTCTTAGGGACGTTAAAAGTGCACTCGACCGCCTCAAGCCTAAGCGATCTGCGGGCCCAGATGGTATACCAGCGTTTCTTTTTAAAGATTGTGGTAGGGTACTCGCGGAACCGTTACTTTATATATTTAACGCCTGTCTTCATTCTGCGAAGTTCCCAGCTCGGTGGAAGATTACGCGAGTCATTCCAGTGCCCAAAGGCAGGGCGGGAGCTGACATCAGTGGGTATAGACCGGTGGCGGTGTTGTCGACGCCGGCAAAGGTGTTCGAGTCTGCCATTCAGCGCTGCATGCAAGAGCAAGTGCGCGGACAGTTATCGGATGCGCAGCACGGATTCCGGCCGGGGCGCAGCACTGCTACCAATCTCCTTGATTTCATGGGACGCGTGGTGCCGGCGGTGGATGCTGGGGTGCAGGTGGACGCAGCTTATTTTGACTTCAGAAAAGCTTTTGACACCGTCGACAATGACATCTTACTGCGGAAGCTAGCAGAGGTCGGATGTACCCAGCATCTATTGCGGTTTTTCGCCAGTTACATGCAAGGTAGACAGCAGTATGTGGACTGCAACGGATGTGAATCCGACTTATATTACACTTGGTCGGGTGTAAGTCAGGGGACCAACTTGGGGCCTCTAGAATTCATAATTATGATAAACAATTTGCCGGAAGTCGTAAGACATGGCGCTTGTTTATTATTTGCTGATGACCTCAAGTTGCTGCTAGAGATTAGGTCCGAGTCTGATTGCAGACGCCTACAGGAAGACATCGATCGAATAGTACAATGGAGCCATGAAAACAAACTGTACTTCAACGTATCAAAGTGCTCGTTGATGAGTTTCACCCGTGCTCGTGCACCTCTGCTCTATGAGTACGAGGTGGACGCGGCACCAATGCAACGAGTCACGGAGGTGCGGGACTTGGGTGTTTTCATGACCCCCGATCTGACATTCCGTGAGCATGTAACCAGGATCTGTAAGAAGGCCTACAGAAACTTGGGATTTGTTCTGAGACAGACACAAAGCTTCACAAACATTACAGCAGTTAGGGTCCTGTATGATGCACTAGTCAGGAGTCATCTGGAACATAGTGCGGTCATATGGGCTCCACATGAAGCTAAGTACTCTGTAATGTTGGAGCGTGTTCAGAACAAGTTCACGCGCCATTTGTACAGGAAATTATATGGGGTATATCCGTTTTACCCACTGATGTATCCCACTCTGTTTGTCCTGGGCATGGTTGGCTATAACCAATTGCATGTCCGACGGGAGTTTACGCTGGTTGCCTACTTGGTGAAGGTGCTACGTGGAGTGGAGAGTAACCCGGGAGTATTGCAGCGCTTGAGTCTGTGTGTGCCTGACCGCTACGTTTGGAGGCGGCGCAGCCCGCCACTGCTACTGGTACCTACAGCCAGAACTAACCTGCTTGCCAAGGCACCCCTTACCAGAGCTATTCGTACAATCAATGACCTTCAAACTCAGATTGATGTGTTTGCATGTTGTGTGAGTGAATTCGCAAGGGTATTACTATTTATATTATGCTACAAGCAAAATATTACTTAATTTTTTTCTTCAATCTGTAAGTAAAGTAAGTTTGTGTTTAAGTTGTACTGATAAGTTTGTACTATGTGACGTAAGTAATTATGGTATACTATGTTTTCGTGATTTGAATGGTGTAATAATTTTAATAATGTTGTTAGTTTTAATTTTTTATAATTTAAACTCAAACTCAAACTCAAACTCAAACTCAAAGCATTTATTTCAAATAAACCAATTACAGGCACTTTTGAATTGTCAATGGGTCGGTCAGTCAGAAAGATGAAGCTAGTTGCCCATTCCAAAGCGTAGTAGATCCCTATGGAGAAGAACGGGCAAGAAACTCCACGGACACTCTTTTAAATCATAATATTTTTACAAAATATTGGTTACATCGTTCAAGTTGAAAATATACATGTGAGAACAATGTAGAAAGACGTGCACGTTAAAAAGCGTCCGTAATAAAAAGATAATAACTAAAACAACTAAATTAAATATTAAAATTAAAAATAAGCCATGGCAGCTAAGAGACGACCAGTCCCAACTGACGGCGCCCGTTCACGAACATGACGCATGGATCAGCACCATTTAGCTCAACCATTTTGAAGGGAACTTAATGATCCAACACACACGCCACCATCAGCGAGACATTTGAGTGAGCATGACATACTCTCAACCGCCAGGGCACACTCAAGTCAGTGAAAGACGTACCCAGTAAAAGGTAGCTTAATAGTAGCTACATAGTGCTCACACGTGCTATGCAATTATATAATACTAAGAGATTGAATCTAAACAATGCAAAGAAAGTTTTCTCTCATCTTAATCTTCAGCAGGTCCAACAATATATCCGAATGCTAATCAATTAATTAATGCGTCCTTGTGGAGCAGGACAAGCATTCAGCCAAGCATTTTTGTCAGCGATGTAATCCCCCAACTTATAATATGCCTGGCTGCATAGTGTGCGTTTTATACAAGATTTAAATTTCCTTTCATTCAGCTGGAGTATGTGGGGAGGTATTTTATTATAACATTTTAAACAGTACCCCATGAAGGATGAGTCTACTTTAGCCAGTCTGAAACCTGGTTGAACTAATTGGTCCCTATTTCTAGTCCTATAATTGTGTCCTTCACCTCTTTTACCGAAAAGATTTAGATTTTTCCTTACGTACATGATGTTTTCGTAGATATATTGACAAGGTACCGTCATGATGTTAATATCTTTAAACAGTTCCCTTAGAGAATCGCGCCTGCGGAGGCCATATATTGCTCTGATGGCTCTTTTCTGCAGAATAAAAATAGACTCTATGTCTGCAGCCCGTCCCCATAGTAAAATACCGTAAGACATAATACTATGAAAGTAACTGAAATAGACCATCCTTGCGGTGTCTACATCAGTGAATTGACGGATTTTTCTCACCGCATATGCTGCTGAACTTAGCCGTCCTGCAAGAGATGTTAAATGCGGACCCCATTGCAGCCTTGAGTCGAGCGTGATCCCCAGGAAAACAGTTTTATCGACGAATTCTAGTTTCTCTTTATTTAAATTATTGTAAATATGTAGCTTAGGTTATTATTAGTTTAAGTTCTGAACTGTCGCATTAGGGTAAAACCCTGTAATGGTAGTTTAAGCTGTTATAAATAAATAAATAAAATAAATTAATTGTATTAACTAATTGTATGGAAAATGACATATACGACATTTATATTCCCAGCCTTATACTGCGGATTACACTGCAAACCCAAAAGAAACGGAACTCCTTCCAATTTTACGGGGATTTTAGAAATTATTTTAAAAATCGATCCTTGCTTTCGTCCTTCAAAAAACAAAACACTATTTTTGTGATTATTAGCATTCCTGACGTCCAAAATTTAAGTTATCTGATTTATTTATTATATTAAAATTTTAAAGTGTACAAATAATAAGAGGAAGATTGTTTATTATAATGGCTTTGGATAAGCAGAAAATTTTAAACGAGTTAGGAAATGTTGTGAATCAACTGCAAAGCGCTGATTGGTAAGTTAATAAAAATCCTAGTCTCATATCGAAAATCTAGACACACACTTGTTTGGAAACAATGATTGGAATCCGTCTTTTATCTAATACCTAATATATTATTTTCTAGCGGCTGTATGGGAAAATTATTCTCGAATTCGAATCAACCAAATCGAAATGGTGGCTTTCAAAATGCACCTATGATCAGCCCGGCGCACGATGGAGGCATGCGAAGCTGTTGCCATGGACACGGCTGTGGACAAGGGTACCACGGGTATAACGCGCCAGGTGCAGGGGAACCATTCTCTGGCAACCGGAATTGCATGGGTTACTACAATTATTTGAATAAAAATATGATGCAACCAGTTGTTAAAGAAGTGTATAACGATCTTAAATCTATATCACCAACTAATACAATGATGAATAATCCATTGGGGGCTCAGATGGGCTTGTCGCCAGGTAATCCCACTGCTCCAGGTGTCATGGGAGGTCAGATGGGAAATGTGGCTCAGAATCAAATGCCTGGAGGAGCAATGGGAAACCAAAATGAAATGTCAAATCAACACCACGGACCGAATGTCCGCTTTGCTAATTCAAACATGGGTAACAACATGAAAATGAACAATCCAAATGGCCAACAGCAAATGGGGCAAATAGCCCAACCCACACCTATGCCAGCTATGCCAGGAATGGGACCTAATATAATGAATATGATGATGGGCGATGCTGCTGCACAAAGAGCTAGTAATCCAAATCAAGGTGGCACACAAGGAGGTATAATAGGCAATAATATTCAGCAATCGCCTGGAATGGGGCAGTATAATGGTGGCATGCCTGGTAATAATCCAGGACAGTATAATAACATGAGACAAGGTAATCCTGGTGCTCCATTGCTAAACTCCAATCCACAGTACATGTCTCAACCGAACATGTACGCCGGAGCGAATACAAATATGCAAGGAAACACAATTAATGATAATATGAGTCAAATGAATCCAGGCTCCCAGCAAATGCGAGCTATAAGACCAGCCCAACCACAGATGAGTGGTCAGAATCCTGGTTATGGACAACATGGTGCAGGTATGGTCAAATTTAATGAAATGTTCCCTGGTGTGATGCAAGGTGGGGACTTAGGATTTGACCCAATGGCTATTGCTATTCAGATGAATCCAGCCAACCAACAAAGGGCCGCTATGGATACGATGCAGAAAATGATGATGGGCAATGGTAAATTACTCGATCCTAACTCGACATTATTGCAGCCTGTTATAAATGCTACAAATGCAGCTATATCGAATATTGCTTCGGCACCAACGAATCAGACTCCTGGTCAACAAAATATGGTTCCTTCATCGATGCAGCAGCAAACACCAGGAGCCAACGCTGCGGCAGTGCCAGTTCAAAATACCCAGGTGCCACCACAGCAAGCTTACACTGCTCTAACTCGTGCTCCGACGATGAATCAGCAGCAAGTGCCTCAACAACAAATACCCGCTCAGCAACTGTATCAGGGACAATATCAACAACAGCAACAACAACAACAACATCAACTTGTTGATCCTAATACAGGAGCAGTTGTCGCTGGTACTCTTCCAACAGTGTATGAAAGTTCAGAAAACCCTAATGCCAGACAGGACGATTCACCACCAACTCGATCAGCGCCCCCCACTATACAGCAAATGATTAAGGAACCTATATTTCCCGCGGATACTTCAAAAAATTTACCACCTGCTCACTTCTATAAATTCAAACACCAAAATTTTAACACTATAGGTCAACCAATAGATATGCTGCCGGCAGATATCTATCGTATTCCGGAGCCAAAACTACCGCAGACTCTTTCACCTCAAACGATTACAAGGAATGATCCGGGTAGATATAGCAATGTTAAAGCAACTGTCAGTAAGACTTCTCTAATGGGGATTAAGCCGGTTGGTAGAACTCCTAGTAGAAGCCAGTTGCAACAAATCTATAATCAATATAAAGGATCCAATTCGTACACACAGCAGAATATTAGACCCGCTGATAATGGAGCTTCATATTCGGATGGTCATATTAATGTTTCTCAAGGCAAAGCCGTTCCCCAAACTCCGATTGAGAAAGTTGGCGGCGACACTGCAGCTAATAATGTGATGAATAATCTCGCTTATACAGCAGGGTATGAGCCGGGTCAAGGAGATGTTCCCACTGCTAAAAAACCCCTTGGTGATGCACCTCCTGGTGATGCTGAGAAGGTAATATTTTAAATTACTGTATTATTGACAATAAAAACATTATGTCCATTTATTAGAACCCCTCCTAACTAAAAAGATCGATCGCGCGAATACGTGGTCATCGCGTATAATGTCACTCATTTGTTCGGAAAACCAGAATGCTCTGTCAAAAATTAACGCGACGGTTTTGTGTTCGCGCGACGACCGCTTTGATTAGGACGCGGGCTAAGCGTCCTAAATATTATTTTCAGACTCCTGTAAAGAATTCTGCAATCCGAAACGGTTTACAAGACATGAAATATACTGCGTATACAACATCAGCAGCTTGGTCTTTTCATGGAGACACTCCTGCACCACGTTCTCTTGCAACATACCGTTTCCGATACAAAGTGTAATTTTTTTCGGCGGATATGAATATATATTTTTTCAAAATACCATTCTATCAACATGACTCGTAGTATATCTATCTTGATTATTTATTGTTGTGCAAATGTTTTAGTGGTTAGTAAAGTAAATTAAGCGATTAGTGAATTGTTAATGAAATATTATTTGTTTAAAATAGGTAAAGGAAAATAAAGTTGAACTATGTAAAGGACATTTGAATTTGTTTTTTTATTTTCTACCTTCGTAACAGAAAACATTAAAAGCATTTGCAGCAAAACCAAGTTTGTAAGTAAAACTATCATGAAGATTGCAAAAGGAACGAGACTTTCCTGCCTAATAGAATGCCCATCATATCTCTGCCTGGTGGTGTAATTTCTATGCGTCGCGCTCGCGCGTCGCTAACAAAAAAATCGATGGACAAATTGGCACCGACACTCTATAATCTATGTCTTTGCTTATTAGTTTACGTTACCTGTGTCTCACTGTCTCCAAGTCCAGAAAAATAATTTGTTAGTTATCTGTTGCTGTGGGTCTGGTGTGTTGAAATTGGCGAGTCCGCGATTTTAAGGATTTCGATGTGATTATTTCTGCTACGATTTAAACCAGTGCATTATAAACATTTGTGGTGGCAGTGATTCGACTCCTGTGTTTATTTTTCAAGTGAATCCAGATCTGCGATTGTTGATTTCGCGAGTGCAGATTTCCAGAACCATGTCTCTGTTCGGATCTTTGATGGGCGACGTGGAGGATGATCCGTTTTTCGGGTAAGTTTTGTGATAATCAATCATATTTTAGTAGCCATTCTTCATATATTGATAAAAATCATCATTTAATATTTGCTAGTTTAAGCATGAACAATGTTTTGTGCTATGGATGAGTTCAGATTTGATCAAAACCACAGTCAAAACATTGACTGATTTCGTCAAATTTGACATGGTCTTTATTTGTTGCGATATTTGTAGGTCCCACATGAGGCATATGCGGCAAATGAACAACATGATGAACTCACTGTTCTCGGATCCGTTCGGCATGCTGGGAGGTGACGGGCCGCTGGCTATAATGGGCCCGCGCCACGGCAATGCGATGATGCCTTTTATGCCTCAGATGCCTACTCTGAACAGGCTCTTCACTGGTGAGTACAGAATATACTTGCTGGACACATACAAAATCACCTTTTTATCTTTAAGAAGTGAGATGACTCTGACCATGTGGGTAAATTAAGAAATCAATATAAGTACTAAAGATTTTATTAGCCGTCTCCTGCATGTCAGACCAAACTGTTACTGTTAGCTGCAGCATAGGTTTCTGCTCATGACTCTACTTGAACAATGTTTGTGATTATTTGTAAGTTAAACTTTCGCAATTTGTACACATTATAAAACAACATTGTGAATGTCGGGAAACAACTAGGTACCTGTTTACCTCGTAAAAAGGAATATCGCGAGAAGACCCATTCTCAATGTTGTTTTATTTGTAAGTTATCAATGAGTTTACATGTTGTGGTTAAACAGCATATAATTTATCCAATAGCTGATTATAGAACTAAATATAGGCAGTCAACGAGTTAACATGGAACAAACCTGGCAGTGTTATAAATT
This sequence comes from Cosmia pyralina, assembly GCA_946251885.1. Lineage (NCBI taxonomy): Eukaryota > Metazoa > Arthropoda > Insecta > Lepidoptera > Noctuidae > Cosmia > Cosmia pyralina. Next base: position 4,284,057 of record OX276359.1, on the reverse strand, counting down.
GTGATTTTTGTTTTTGAGTCTTGTAAAATAAAAGACTCCACATCACATAACGGAATAAAGAGGCAACGGTATTGTTGATCTACTAGCCAAGCAGGCCATAAGTGAAAATACAGAAACACATTTAAAATGTACATTACAGTTCATAAAATTGCAAAATCTGTATAAGAACTATATCAACCCTGTCTCTTACACTAGGATAGCCTGTATTCTAAAAAACTTTTTTACAAAAAAATATGTTTTTTGCCACCAACTTCCGAAATTAAAGTTATTTTTCACTTTTTAGTGTTGTTTTTGGAAGTTGGTTGTATTTTTTTGTAAAAAAGTTTTTATTTTTCACTTTTTAGTTGTGTACCTACCCCACAAAAATTCTAATACCACTACCTGCAAAACAAACTAGAACATCATCCATATAAAAGTGGGGGAAAAATACGTATTATTGAAGCTAACTCAAAAACTTCCAAAGCAAAGTTTATCAATTTTATATGGGACCAACTGTGACGTATACCCTCTCGAATAAAACAAAAAAAATCCAAATTGGTCGAGCCATCTTCGAGTAATCGGGGAACATACATAAAAAAAAATAAAAAAAAAGGTTCCGACGAATTGAGAACCTCCTCCTTTTTGAAGTCGGTTAAAAAGACAGTGTCGGCCAAATAATTATTTTTAAACAATTAAATACAAGAAATGAACGGTGTTGATGCTATTAAGCTTCTGTAATTTTGCTATGCATATTGAAAGAAAAGTTATGTATGTATGGTGTGTGTTATGTACGTGTGTGTTAAATGAAATGTTGTGTTCGTTTGAGTAGTAATAGTAGTAGTGAATAGTAATTAGTATGATTTTGTCGCATGTGCGACAAAGCCCTTTCATTTGAATGAAAAAAGACTTGTCAAAAACATGTATTGATGTTGTTTCAGACATACATTGTATTACACAACTGAAACAAACACGTGTTTGACAACATTTCTAGAAGTTTTATACATATAGAACTTGTTTTAGGTGTAAACATAAATGTAACTAGTATAGTTAGTACCATGTAAGGTTGCCACCGTTGCCGATATTGACTACTGCACAGTTATTTGTCGCCTACTTCAGACAAAACTTATATGACGTGAACTATAGATCTATAGGTAAGCTTGAATTTCGGTCATTCACAGTAATTAATAAAATCAATCAGTGACTACTGCAAGATTGTAGTGTATGTAAAACATTATAATTTGACACTAATTGTAATTTATTGTGATTCAATAAAGGGTATTGTTGTTCCATCCCCTCCTTTTTATATACTTACATGTAGATATTATTATTATAATAATTTAATTAAATGAAAAATATTAAATAAATTATAAAATTTATTATAACATAAATAAAAACAAAAATATAAGGGATTCCTATCTAACACCTTTCTCCTTCAGATATGGATGGAAGCAACATGCATCATCACATTCCAGCCGGCAGCTCTTACAGTAGCAGCACAGTTGTCATGTCCAGTGGGCCTGGTGGCAAGCCACAGGTTTGTTGATATTTTATTTTATTTTATTTTATTTATTTGGAAGAACAAACAATTACACATTATATATTACAAATAAATAGAAAATAAGGAGTTATACAAATGTGCAACCAACAACGTTCTCCACAGATACACAAAAAGACAAAGACAATATTGATAAAGTAAAAGTCGGACAGAATAGAAAAGATAGACATAAATTACAGCAGCAAGGAACACTAGAGAAATTTACAATACATTTTTGATTGTGTCAAGCAAGATCTTTTTAAATTTTCCAACGGATAAAGCAAATAGATCCAAGTTAGAGAAAAACTTATTAAAATTGCCTGTAAGGCGACGTAGAGGTGCCCGCAAGCCTGCATTTGTACGACTAGGAGTGACGGCGAAAACCGGTCGTGTGCGCACCCCACGTCCCTGAATGGTTCTAGGGACAACATAGCATAGCTTGTTACAAATATCCATACAATCATATGAATTGTTACACAGATCGTATAGAAACATAGTTTCTAGAAAGGTACGTCTAGACTTCAAAGAGAGCAAATTGTATTTTTTCAGTAAATCGCTATAGGGAAAGTAAATACGACTTCTAGAACAGCGGTAATGCATCGTTTTTAAGAACTTACGTTGTAGACGCTCGATACAGTCAATATATTTATTATAATAGGGACTCCACACCGGCACCGCATATTCCAGTTGAGACCGGATCAATGATCGATACAGGTGTAAATATGTGCTCGGGTGGACGAATTCCGTGGCTGATCTTATTACGAATCCATACATACGATAAGCCTGACTCATGATTTTATCAACATGTGCGTCTAGATGCAGTTTGTCATCGAGCAGTATTCCTAGATCACGAATTGTGTTAACTCTGGCCAAGACTTCACTTTGTAGTACATAAGGGTGTTTAAATTGGTTTTTGTTTTTAGTAAAGCTGATACAGCAACATTTGGGAATACTAAGTTGGAGTTTATTTTTAATACAATACTCACCCAAGCGATTGAGATCTTGTTGGAGTAAATGACAGTCTAGAATTGATCTAACGGGTCTGAAAATTTTAAGGTCGTCCGCGTAAAGTAAGAACTTAGTATTAAGAAAACACACATCGATATCGTTAATAAACATTACAAACAACAGAGGTCCGAGAATTGAGCCCTGAGGCACCCCTGACGTCACGGTTATGGTAGTGGAATGGAAACCATTGACCACTACTTTTTGAGTTCTATTTGACACATAAGAAATGAACCAACGTAACAAATCCCCGCGGATACCGTTAAAGGCTAGCTTCTTCAAAAGCAATTCATGATCAACCTTGTCAAAGGCTTTTCGAAAGTCGGTGTATACAGCGTCCACTTGCACACGAGAGTCTATACTATTAAACAAATAGTCAGTGAAAGTTATCATATTAGTTGTTGTAGATCTTCTTTTTACGAACCCGTGCTGTTGCTGTAGTATTTTGTCCTTGACTATCGGATACAACTGATTGTGAACGAGCCTCTCGAAAAGCTTTGACAAGGCCGACAATATAGAAATGGGCCGGTAATTTTCAACGTCCTGCTTTGGACCACTTTTGTGAACTGGAGTAATATTTGCCCGCTTCAAGACTTCTGGAAAAGTTCCCTGACTTAAACATTTATTAAAAATAATACACAATGGCGCACATAACGCATGAGCCGTCTTATTAAGGAAAATTGGTGGAATACCGTCTGGTCCAGGTCCTTTAGTACAATCTAAAGATTTGAGGGCACTGAGTACTTGGTCAGTACCAAGTACAAGGCTACTAATAGGAGAACAATTTTCAGCATATTCAATGTCCTGGGTTTGAATATTTGCGAGAGTGGAGGGTTCGTACACCGAATGGAAGAACTTTGCAAAGAGATTACAAATCTCCTCAGGATCGGATGACGATTGATTTTCATAGTGCATGGTTGAAGGAATTGGAGCTTTAGATTGCCGATTAGAGACATAAGTCCAGAAATATTTTGTGTTAACTTTTATGCTATCTTCTACTGAATCTGATGATGATTGATATCTAAGACTTGGGAAAAATACTTTTACATATTGACATAATAATCTAACATAAGTCTGTTTCGGATTTTCTTGTTTCTTAGAAAATATAATTTTTCTGGATTTTCTGGAGCTTAGCAATGTATCTAAATAAAAATGAATGGCTAAATGTGTTGCTAAGCACAAAGCTCGAGAACGGCTGGACTAATTCGGCTAGTTTATTTGTTGAATCCCAGGGAAGGTTCTTATGAAGATATAAATTGGAAAAGTGAAAATGGGAAAACAGAAAGTGCATTTTCTATGAGAATTTTGTATGAATTATTGGACAGCAAAACGTCTGTTGGGTCAGCTAGTATTAAAATAAAATTGAAACAAAGTATTTTAGTTACATTTTGAATTGTAAGACCTGCTTGCATCAACCTCTTTTTGTACTTAGCAAGTTGAAAAGTGTAGCTAAGCTGTGCTAAAATATGATTAAACTAATTTTCTGTATTTGCAAAATATCTCCTTTTAAGAAGATAGGGTAATCATTCAAATTCTTTATCAAGCTGTGCATTTACATGGTCACTTCATTTCATTTTAGTAAATTCATTCAAACAATAAATTAATCTTACTTTGAAGGTCAATTTTACTAATTTCCTGTTGAAATTTAGTAATAAGTATTAGTTTCGAACTAGCCACGCACGCATGACAGTACCCAAGCAAATATAATGCTAATAATACAAAAAAAAATAAATGATAAAGATAATATCATTACTGCTTGCTTCATAAAATATGTATTTCGCAGGTCTACAGCTCAACCAGTAGCACAAAGATTGGGCCGCATGGCATCAAGGAAACAAGGCAAACAATGCAAGACTCGCGCACTGGCACCAAGAAGATGGCCATAGGTTAGTACCTATAATCTGTTCCAAAAAAACCTGATCAAATTGTAAACATATCCTGTCCAGGTTAAATTCTTACGCAGCACGTTAATTAGGGAATTAGTAACACGTTCATCGGTATTTAGAAGGTTTCATCGTTTTAACTCACCATTTTTACTAACAAATTATGGTTTTAATAACATTATACTGTAAGTACCTACTAATTGTAAAATCATCGACAAAAATTGAGGTTATAAAATTAACCTCCATTGTCAAATGAAAATATAGGAGCTCGTGGCTAAGTAATAACAGCCGTACGGGTCAGGTTAAGCTACGCTTGCCGGAGTTGGTCCGTGGATGGTTGACCATCTTTACATACCGAGACTCCCGCCGTTGATCCCGGCTGTCATTCGTTGATCTTTGACAGTCGTTACGGGTCATCAGTAGCCCGAAAGTCTGACAACCAGTCTTACCAAGGGGTATCGTATTACCCAATAATTGGGTTGTGGAGGTCAGATAAAATATTGGTATTCAGCTGCATCTGGTTAGACTGGAAGCCGACCCAAACATAGTTGGAAAAAGGCTAGGCAGATTGATTGTCAAATGAAAATATAGAGGGGCTCGTCGCTAAATGAAACTAGCCGCACTGGTCGATGGAAGGTTAAGCTGCGCTTGCGGCTGTCGGTTCGTGGATGGGTGACCATCCATTACATATCGAGACCCCTCCGTGCGTCGGAAAGCACGTTAAGCCGTCGTCGGTGCCGGATGTCATTTGTAGATCTTTGACAGTTGTAACCAGTTATGGGTAGTCAGAAGCCCATAAGTCTGACAACCGGGTATTGTGTTACCTAATAACTTTACTGGCTTGTGGAGGTCAGATAGGCTCCATGGCCATTTTGGCTCCATGTAAAATAGTGGTATACAGCTGCATCCAGTCAGACTGGAAGCCGACCCCAACATAGTTGGAAAACGGCTAGACAGATGGATTTTTGTCAAATGAAAACTATCTTTAGGGTGATTTAAAATTAGAATTCTGGGTTAAGTAGGTATTCAAATAATTTAATCAAAATACTCAATTTGTAAGTGTCACTACAAATTAGGATTGACACTGACGTTTTCTGATCAATGAAAATGTAAAGAAACATTTGCATTAGATACTTATTGAAGAGATAATACTGTTAATTGTCTTGTATTTATTGCTATTACAGATACAATGCGACTTTACTTTTTTGTCTGTTGACATCAACTGTTTATTGAATGATTAACTAACAATGCGGAAAAAATGTAATGATGATTGTACCTCCTACTGCAGTACTAGGAATACTTTTGAAAGATTCATTTTAGGTCGCATTTCATATTTTAATTTCCTCGCTTTTTACCCGACTGCGGCAAAGTGGAAGGGTTTTGATTTATGATAATGAAAGATTTTTGGCTATACTATTAAGCCTGATTTACATGGTGCGATTTAATTGCCTGTGGCATAAGTTGAAGCAATAAAAAAGTTGCAAGTCATTTGTTGCTTCAATTGCTTTACAGCTAAGGAACTAGTCAACTAAGGAACTAGTCAAGGCGAGATAAAGTCTTGTTGTTGTATTTATTTTATTTTTAGTCTGTGTTGTGGAGCTCGTGGCTAAGTAATAACAGCCGTACGGGTCGATCCATCAGGTTAAGCTACGCTTGTCGGGGTTGGTCCGTGGATGGGTGACCATCTTTACATACCGAGACTCCTCCGTGCCTCGGAAAGCAGGTTAAGCCGTTAGTCCCGGCTGTCATTCGTGGATCTTTGACGTTACGGGTCGTCAGTAGCCCGAAAGTTTGACAACCAGTCTTACCAAGGGGTATCGTATTACCCAGTTACTGGGTTGTGGAGGTCAGGTAGATAGTCGCTCCATGCAACTGGTATTCAGCTGCATTCGGTTAGACTGGAAGTAGACCCCAACATAGTTGGGAAAAGGCTTTTTAGCGTGTTGTCCCATTGCAGGGCAAAGGCCAACCGTTCTCCTTTCCACTTCCTCTGTCTGGAGCTAGGTGTGGACCACTCCTGTCTGTAGGCGTCATGCTCGTCTAACCATCTTCCCTGTTATCCATCCAACGATTGACTGCAAGAGGATTCCTCACTGATCAACTGTCTTTAATTTCCATTTTGCAAGATTTTTAATTCCAAAGCATAGCAAATCACCCTGGCTATAGGTCTCCTTCAAAGATATTCAAATTATAATATCGTAAGTACAGGTAGTTAAATCAAATTAATTATTATAATTAACAGTTTATTTTCTTTTCGTCAATGTAATATTAAGGAAAATACTTGTTTTGTGGTTCTATATTATGGTGACGTATTGCTAAATATGAATAATTCCCAATGGTATTTTCATACTTCGAAAAATTGATTAGTAGGTATATTAGCTTTTAAATATTAATAATATGAGCGCTATTCAAAAGTCGGAACAATATCTTGACGAAAGAGAACTAAGACTACCCCATACAAACGAGTTAAGAAATTAAAAATAATTTTTCACTTGAAATAAATACCTACTGTACAAGATATTTTTGTTCAGCACTGCTCTAAAAACGAACACTATGCTGCTAATCACTTCGACATTAGTCGGGACTGGCTAATTTTCGAACGTTAGTCACCCACGCTTTTGCACTATGAAATAAATTTATCTACTGTCGAGATCTATTCTCATAATAGTGCTGATGGATGGGCTCGTCGCTAGTTCAATAATCTTGATAGTTTTAGATTTTTTTACGAGACATACTCCATTTAGACATTAGACATTTAAACAAACCTTTTTTACAGGCCGTTCAACCAATTTTGACTTCTGTTGTGTTGGTGGCATGACAAATGGCAGCTGCAGTAAACACTTGATATTGCAACCACTTTTTTGCCTTTCATGCCATCCTTTTAAGCCTACGGAATAGAAGTCAAAATCGGTTGAACGGACTGTAAAAAAAGGTTTGTTAAAATGTCTAATGTTATTGTAAATGGAGTATAGAAGTTTCTTTTTTGGATGGAGTGAGGAAAATGTCGTGAGGAAAGTTTTGAGTATGAATGTCGATGGCTATAAGAGTAGGGGAAGACCAAAGAAACGATGGATGGATTGTGTGAAAGATGACATGGCTAGAAAGGGGGTGACTACCGAGATGACGAATAATAGAGAAGTATGGAAAAAAAGGACATGTTGCGCCGACCCCAAATAGATTGGGATAAGGGCAGGAGAATGATGAGTATCTTCCGGGCCCCGCCTGTGTGAATAAAACTGTGCTTCATCAAAAGTGTTGTATGGTTTTTTCCAGTATGCACCGGATTTATTCTCTTCCTCTCCTCCATCGGGTCACATTCATGTAGTAGGTAACTTAGAATCGAAGACATGATAAAATAATGAGACGCATCTGCCATCATTTTTATAAACATCATAAAAAAATAGTTATCCATTATCAATACTCAACATCATTAGCAATAGGTAGGTACTTATAGGCCGCTGGCTAAACAAATATGTTGTCATGCGGGCTTCGGCCATTTATATCGATTGAGTAGGTAAATGCATAGGATATGAATATTTCAGCATTTATACGCGGCCGAGCACTACGTCAGTTTATTGATTGTAATGGCTCTGTGTCTGTAGAGTGCCCATGTTGAATGGCATTCCAATAATTGCACCATAGAAATATAAAAAACAGAATTGCGCCAAAGAAAAAATATGCCATCAAATATATATAACGGCGCGTTGATTTCCGGAACAGTGGAACGAACAGCATGGTCGTGTCATGCATTCTGGCGCGCAAAGTATCTTCCTCGCGCCAAAATATTTCACCTGTAGACCGTACGTCAATCAATCTGCCTAGCCTTTTCCCAACTATGTTGGGGTCGGCTTCCAGTCTAATCAGATGCAGCTGAATACCAGTATTTTACATGGAGCGACTGCATATCTGACCTCCACAACCCATTAACTGGGTAATACGATACCCCTTGGTAAGACTGGTTGTCAGACTTTCGGCTTCTGACGACCCGTAACGACTGTCAAAGATCCACGAATGACAGTCGGGACCAACGGCTTAACGTGCTTTCCGAGGCACGGAGGAGTCTCGGTATGTAAAGATGGTCACCCATCCACGGACCGACCCTGGCAAGCGTAGCTTAACCTGATAGATCGACTCGTGCGGCTGTTATTACTTAGTCACGAGCTCCTGTAGGCCGAACGTAACTACTCAATAATAATTTGATGAAGGCCCACTTTATACGTAATATAGAAAAAAAAATCTAGCTATATAGACTAGGCTATTTGAAGTAAGAGAGAAATAAAGAATAAATTTACTTTAAAAAAAGTAAAAACCGACTTCAAGATAACTTGAAAGATGACTTCAAAACCTAAAACGAATAAAATAACTTTCATAAAAAACTTAACAGCTTTTGAAGTCGGTGTCAAGTTAAGGTGCATTGAAGAATGGAAGATACCGACTTCAGAAGCTGGTAAGTTTTTTTAAGAAAGTTATTTTATTCGTTGGTTTGAAGTCGGTTTTTACTTTTTTAAAAGTAAATTTATTTTTCCACTTTTAGTTAATACAAGTAAGACAATTACATGAGCCCAAGACGAACGAAAAGAAGAATCATCACAAAATCCGCTTAAAAATGTCGGAGATACAGTACATTTATGCATATAACTTCGTACATAAGAATAATTACCTAATGTATTATATACTAAAACCTTCCTGAAAGTTTGTAGATTACGGTAGTGAAAGAATCAACAAAATTGGTACATACATACGAACACAGAATCTCCTTTTTTTTTTGTTTGAAGTCGGTTCAAAATAGGTTTATTTATCACATAAATACGTGCAGATAATAACGTAAACAACAACAGAACAGTGAAATAAGAACAGTTTGGAACCACTGAGCAGTGCTCACTGCCTTGATAGTCTTGTGTTTGGATCAACAATTTCGAAAGAGAAAAGTGCTGACTCTAGTCAGCTGCCCGCACTGTGTACTCGCATATCAGTAGCTCAGCTTGCCTTGGCTGTTTACAGTGCGAGTTGCTGCACTGCAGCTACTCGGTAGGCCGACTCGCACGCTAGCTCGTACTGTATAAACTAGCCATAACTTCCTATCATAGTCTATTCGGTTTTATCATTCACGACTTTAGGGAAATCTAGGAAGTACAACCGTTCCTCAATCTACGGCAGTCTACAGCTATTCTAAGGCGTCTTTTTCCACACCCAGATCGTCTTCAGCATTCAGTCTGCCTTTGCCATTTTCTCGTCATCATTATTTCAGGCTTTCCTCAAGCATCACCACAACGACCGGTTCAGTCCTCCTCGTATCCAGCGGACTCCCGCGACCTTCACAGGGTCATCGGTCTTTGTTTATGTACAAGATCTATCTGGTTTCCACCTGTATCCTTCCACTTGCACCTCCACACGTCCGTCTGAAGTCATTCTTCTTGCTATTATTAGACGGGGATGACGTAATCCGTTTTTTTCTAATGTTTATTCAGTGAACTAATATGTGTATAGTGTTTGTTCGCGACTAAAATAAGTGTAGGCGGATTTTTTTGTGTTTATGTCTGGGGAATTTTGCGTGTCTAGCTTGAATGCTATCATGGATTTTTGGAGAGAAATGGGATAAAATATATTCAAATTGGACAGAACAGCGGTGATTTATGTTGAGATTTGATGGTAGAATTCTCAACTCATTTTTAAACCCGTATCTAGTACTATCAAAGAAACTTACATCCGACCAATTTGAAAACAAAATCTGATAACAAGCGTTATTATTGGGGTCCGAGCGCTGCAAGCAAGAATGGTCCTTACGGTGAATAGATGTAAGTTTCCTCGAAAGTACATGGGTCTGCCTCCCGTTCGCTGTAGCATCCACCTATAAAATTAATTCATATTGAATCATGGTTTTTATTTATTATTAATTAATTAATTTATTTGTACTACAGAAAATTCCATTGGAGAGTACTAGAGAGTTCACATTAGTTTATAAATATTTGCGGCTTCCTGATACCGGAATATCTGCTGTCAGCTTATTTAAAAACGTTTGCTGTAGGTATATGAGATCTCCCTCTAGGCCTCTATTTACTTCTCGTATTGCGCAAACGTTCATACAAATAATCTGGATTGTTCCAAAATTTTCCTTAATTTTTTATGATAGGTATCTTACGTTCATTGTCGAAACTTCGAAAGCTGTAATTTTTTATGGATTTACTTAATGTTTTATTCATTTACAATGAGTACCTATTGCTGGTAATCTTTATGTTATTTTAATGGATCTCTTGAACACAATCATGAATTAAAATCAATCAAAAAGAAGCAATCAGAAGCTTATTTCGAGGTATTAATGCCTCGGGCCCAAGAATGGAGCCAAAAATATTCCAACCATGCTGGTTTCTTTATTATCAAATCCTAATAATATCCTGAATTATTACCTAATCATCCGCATGGTTAGGAATTACATCCTAACATTCCCAACCATGGGGATAATGAAGTAATTCTTCAAATTCTTCGCCGTGACTACTTAGACTCAGAAAATGTTTTACATAGCCTTGCAGTTAATAACGACCTAGCTAACATTTTGATCCGCATTTAAACCCGTCTAATAGACAACACTCCCGAACAGACAGATGGCTCATGTAATTATGTGGAGAAGTGACACCTGAGTGACTGCCAGTCAACTATTTCAGTAGTTTTTATTATAATACGCATGGAACTTTTCTTGTTACTCTCGGCAATAGTAGGTATTATTCTGACTGGATATTTTGTGCCAAATATATTTGCGTGTGACAACGATATACTTAAATCATTACGGCCTTGTGCCACGGGGCTGGCCATTCCAGCACGCATTACAATCATGACCACCATAGAAACGGGTTTTGTCAACGGTATAATAGATAAAAAGACAGATTGTAGAAATATTTCTACGCATTCTACGCGTCTACGTCTAAGCATGGCAACGTGTCATTTTGTCTGTATTTTTCCGTCGACAAAACATCGTCATGCTACGCATGCAGGCACGTGTCAAATCTTTGTCGCACAATATGTTGCAACATGCACGAGGTTGTGGGTTCATTCGTCAAAAACGTGACTTTTTGAATTCATAAGTACTTTCTAAGTTTATATTGAACATCATCGACATCGATGAAGGAAAACATCGTCAGGAACCCTGGGCCATAGGGCCCAGGGTTCCTGACGATGTTTTAATAATAGATGTTGGTATTAATAGTAATACCACAAAACTTTACAATTTAAAGTTACGGGGGTTACACTAAAAGTTTTTAGAATAGGCCAGTAAGAAAAGCAGCCGATGAAAAGTTTATTTAAATTTCGAATTAAGAACTCTTTGGTAGATGTGTAATGAATTCGTATGTCATTTGTTTTACAAATTGGCGGCAATTTAAAAAGTGTCTGTCGAGCGTCGAAATGGATTTGACTAGAGAAAATTTTCGTTCAATGATTTATTACGACTTTCGTTGCGGTCTTACTCAACAACAATGTTACGATAGACTTCGATTAGCATTTCATGACGAAGCCCCATCCCGTGCCACTGTTTACAACTGGTTTAATGAGTTTAAACGTGGTCGAAGTAAACTCACTGATGATTCGCGGAAGGACGTCCTTCTACGGCGACTACTGACGATAACGTGAGTGCTAATGATAGAAGCTGACCTCTCCTACATAATATTACCAATAACCCTGTATATATTGTCCTTAGAGACAACTACCTACTTATATAAATCATGGAGGCCTGTTGTCACGAAGCTTGCCACCCCAGACACGTGCGATGCTTATGTCGCAATCGCAAGCTACGAAAAGGTACACGTTTTAGAAACACAGGGGAACACTATTGTTTGTCGTACCAGGTAAAAAGTCTGAAATTGATAGAGCTGCCCTTTGTTCCTTTGACTTGCGAAATGTTTTATGGAAGTGTGAATATTATTTTGTATATTTTTCCTTGAGGGGAGAATTTTGTTGCTAGCAGCAAAAAACGTGATAGGTAGTAGAATATATTTAATATTTCCATATAAACGCTAATACAGACTGTCCCATATATTATAATAAACCAATGTTTTCTTTTCGAGCCTTTCAAACCTTTGAAAGGCATCAATTTCAATGAGCTTGGAAGTTCATTCAAGCTGGATTGATGCCTTTTTATGCCTTCATCTTATTGTTCTCTTGGTATGGCTAAAAAGTCCTAGAGACTTTTTAAAATGATTAGTTACTTTTTGGAAAAATACTAAGGGCTCTTTCAAACATACTACAAATACCCTCGTAAAGTTTTTTTTTTATTCTACTGATTTCCGCAATTGAAATGAAATACTGGGTCAAGTTAAATGGACCAAAACTCCGCAGATGTGATAGATATCGAACATCGATGTCGAAATATGATAAAACGAAAAAAAAATATATATTTGAAGATCTATTTTTGGGAGATGTTGATTAGTTACCTACTACTGTGTACTTATAGAAAATCAGTTTTTTTCTGTTACGTATTTAATTTGACCTTGTATTACCTTTCCCCAGGCCACCACATCGGCGAAAGGGCTCACCTGATCGAGCGCGAACAGAACTACTACACGGGTGACGCCGAAGAACGCCAGGAGTACATCAACCTGGAGGAGGAGGAAGCCGAAGACTTTGACAGGTGATTGTGTACTTTATTCCGATATCCTATTTACAGAATAAACAATTACTTAAGGCATTAGGTTCCGATTGGTGATAGAAAGGTACAGGTGTTGATAAATAACGCTATACAGCCAGCCGGGAGCGTGCTTTCAAACATTTCTTCTCGAAAGTTGTGCATTTTAACCCTACTATGATGTCCTGCAAGGCATACGTCGAATTACAAGTAACACTGTAGACTAGATACCTTACTCACATGTTTCGCCAAAAATTCCAGGGAGTTCCAATACAAGGCGTCCACCGCTACAGGTGGTCGCGGCCGCCCCGCCATCCAGGCCGCTCATCGCGAGCCACAGCGTCTCGCCCTGCCCGCTCCGCCTGTGCCAGCTATTACTGTGCCCAAGTGAGTAGTACACAGAACCTTATTGTGCAAGTTTGGGTACTGATCGGTAGAAGGGAATCGTACTTCATTAGATCGTAAATATTATTGTAGTATTAGAAATGAAACATAGTATTTTGAGATAAAAAAAAATAGTTTTTTAATTCGTATTGCCAAAAACAATAGTATTTATCCAGCTAGTTCAAACGCAACCACCATTTTGGTATTTTTTTTCCAAGTCACTTGAATAAATACTATTTATTTAGATAAAATAAAAATAAATAAAAAAATAAAAATAGTTTATTGGTAAAACAAATTTAGATATAAACAACATGATTTATATTCAGATGGACTGTGAAAATTAAATCTTCGTGATAGAATCTAAAGCCCCATTTACAAGATGCAAGTTTCTTGCTTGTGGCGTACAATAAAATTGAAGCAACACAACAACTTGACTTGCATCATCTAAACATTGTTAATACGGTGCAACTTTTATTGTTGCTCCAACTTATGGTATGTCACAGGCAATTAAATCGTTCTGTGTTAATGGGGCTTTACACGAAGATTCAATTTTTACAGTCTTATCACAGAATGAAAGAAAAATACCCTAAGTAAATTGTAATTTATTCAAGTGACTTGGAAAAAAATACTAAAAATGGTAAACGTTGCATTTGAACTGGCTGGATAAATAATATTGTTTTTAGCAATACGAATTAACATGCTACAACAACAGATGCTAAATGAATAAACAGAAAATTGGGAGCATAAACACGACAGGGGATTTGCCTAGTTAGTGAGGACAGGAATCTCCATCCTCTCCATTAGTGTTAATTATAAGCACATTATATAATTACATGTAGATCACAGCTATATCCATGTAGTCCGCAGCATGTTTGTGTGCCTATTTCTTTGGTTTACTTTGGCTTATTTTTTATTTATTTTTCATTATTATTTTTATTTGCAAAGAGGCGGTTATATTGACGACACGTAATATTGCCACGGTATACATTATTTATCAAATGCACAACACTAAAAATAAAAGACATATTTTAGAAAATTATGTAGTTTGAAAAAAAATATTTTTGTAATGATTATGTCATTTGCGAAAATGCACAGTTTCCTATGATTGGAAATTCATTAATTAACACATTTTTATTTAGCAGTTCAAACTTTCATAATAATATAAATAAGTATCATCTTACTAATATGATGAGTTGATGACAGTGTTGTTTGCAAGACTTTCTCTAAAGGGGAAGCTCCAGGTAGCCCGCAAAATTCAAATTTTCTTACGTTTTTTGCAATTTGCAAGTCCGTAAGTATTAGGTTATACAGGGTGTCCCGTAAATAATGGATCAAACGTAACGGGTAGGTAGCTTACCTAATTTCCAACAACTAATTTGAATATTAAAAAAAAACCGTTACAGTAACCAGGATATTAATTTTTTTTCGAATTTTACGATTTTGTCTTCCAGAATTAAGCTTTTTTAATGCTGTCGCTGCAAATGATGACATTTTTAGGTATGATTTTTATTTAACATTTCTGAATAGCTTACTAATGTTATAAGATACCATTTTTTTTGAATACCGTTTTATTTGCCTTAGAAAAAAAATCTTGAGTTCAAAAGTTTTTTCTTTACGATGTTAGGACCAAAATTGAAAAAATTCTCCTGTAAAAAAAATGTATGACACCGAAGACCACCATTATTTTAAAAACTTGTACATTTAATAAGGTTTGCAAATTGGTATAAAACTTACGTCTAGTCCTTATCGTTACAAAGATATTGCTATGAATGTGATGAAGAAGACAGAAAATAAATTAAATTGGTACTATTCCATTTTTTCCTTTTCGTAATGGCTTATGCTTGAATGCTTGTAATCGAAGCAGGTAGTTAAGCGGATAGCATAATTCCGACCCGATGACGTCATCTGTCCGGAATTTGGGACCGCTACCTGTGGCGGAGTTGCACCTCAGTCAGTGTGAAAGGGATAGATAGCGCCGCTTTTTGGTAAATCGGTTAAATCGGTATGAAGTTGCGCAGGTTCTTTTGTTCTTTCCTGCGCCTTTCACTCGTACAGGCTTCATTGTTGCTTGATTTTATTAGTTTAGTTGTAACTAGTCTCTCTTCGAGTTGCTACGTCAGACAACTTTCGCTCCCGGTCAGTGGCTCGGTGTTTTCTTCTGTAAAATTTGACTTGTGCTGTGTTTTTGGACTTTGCTTTGCCTATCGATTTGGAACTCTTTGCGTATTGGACAAACGACTTGGCGATCCTACGGACTCCGAAAACATTCGTTTGTGTGTGCTTGTACGTGTGTGCAGTAGCGCTGAAACCTTATTCAGCCCAATGCCTCGTTATGAGTACACGCCACGGCAGTACGTCGAAATGCATTTTATCTACGGAGAAGCAAGAGGTAATGCCAGGGCGGCTGCAAGATTGTACCGTGAAAGATACCCGAACCTGGTTCGTTATCCCGATTATCGCGTCTTTATTAGAGTGCATAACGCGCTTCTTGAGGGAAGAATTCTTGGCACCGGAGTTGGTGGTACCCGTGAAGGACGACCGCGACAAGTTAATGACGAAGTCATTCTTCGAGAAATCGAAGAATGACTTCGTCATTCTTCGATCGAATGAGGAAGATCCGTCAGTCTCCGTTCGCGTCATAGCGCGACGCGTAGGAATTTCTAGATCGACGGTGCATCGAGTGCTACAACGGTGCCGATTGCACCCATATCACGTGCAACGTGTTCAAACGCTGACGTCGCGTGATTACCAGCCAAGAATAGAATTTTGCCAAAGGATGCTTAGAATGATTCGGGCGGACCCGCAGTTTTTTAACAAGATTTTATGGAGTGACGAGTCTTCATGCCGCCGAGATGGATATTTAAATTTGCATAATTTGCACAGTTGGCAGCTGATAAACCCATATTTGATGCGAGAGGACAGGAGCCAACATCAATTTAAAATAAATTTATGGGTGGGAATAATCAATGGGCAAATAATAGGGCCCTTTGAACTACCAGCTACTCTAAACGCCGAATATTATCTCCATTTTTTAAGGAATGAGTTGCCAAGGTTATTAGAAAACGTTCCAGAAGACGTACGGCAAGCAATGTGGTTGCAAAATGATGGGTGCCCCGCTCACTATGCGACGGCAGTAAGGGCGCACCTTGATGAAAGTTATCCGGACAGATGGATCGGCCGATTAGGACCAATTTTGTGGCCTCCGCGATCTCCGGATTTAAATCCCCTAGATTTTTTTTACTGGGGATGTTTAAAAGACAGGGTCTACAAGAATCCAATAACGTCGGAAGAAGAATTACGACAGCGCATCCAATCTGCTGCATCAGAAATAAACCAAAGCCGTTTTGTCCGTCGGATAAGAGCTTCCTTTATTAGGAGATGCAGACTTTGCATTCTTGTAGAGGGAAGGCAATTCGAACATTTATTGTAAAAACCAAATAAAACGATTTATTTGAACTAACTGTTTTTTTTAGTACGGCCTCCTAATTCTTTTCATACGCCTCAATAATTCAATGAACATTGCCTCTGAAATACTACAGTTACACATTTTAAAGAAAAAGTTTAAATGTACACACTTTTTTATTTTTTTTATTAACGTTGATTTGGAGCACCTCTCAGATTCATAGCAATTATCTTTGTAACGACAAGGACTAGAATGTACAACTTCATACCAATTTACCAAAAATACAAAAGCGGCGCTATCTATCCCCTTCACGCTGACTGAGGTGCAACTCCGCCACAGGTAGCGGTCCCAAATTCCGGACAGATGACGTCATCGGGTCGGAATATGCTAGCCGCTTAACTACCTGCTTCGATTACAAGCATTCAAGCATAAGCCATTACGAAAATGAAAAAATGGAATAGTACCAATTTAATTTATTTTCTGTCTTCATCACATTCATAGCAATATCTTTGTAACGATAAAGACTAGACGTAAGTTTTACACCAATTTGCAAACCTTATTAAATGTACAAGTTTTTAAAATAATGGTGGTTTTCGGTGTCATACATTTTTTTTACAGGAGAATTTTTTCAATTTTGGTCCTAACATCGTAAAGAAAAAACTTTTCAACTCAAGATTTTTTTTCTAAGGCAAATAAAACGGTATTCAAAAAAAATGGTATCTTATAACATTAGTAAGCTATTCAGAAATGTTAAATAAAAATCATACCTAAAAATGTCATCATTTGCAGCGACAGCATTAAAAAAGCTTAATTCTGGAAGACAAAATCGTAAAATTCGAAAAAAAATTAATATCCTGGTTACTGTAACGGTTTTTTTTTTTAATATTCAAATTAGTTGTTGGAAATTAGGTAAGCTACCTACCCGTTACGTTTGATCCATTATTTACGGGACACCCTGTATGTTGATTAAAGTATGATTCCGACCGTGACATATAAAAAAACCGCCGCCGCCGCCGTTATACAGGGTTACAGGTTAAGTCGACCTATTCCCTTTAAGGGCATGTTCTTTACATTGTTTCTGATTGATTTGGCTATGAAACACCCTATCCTAAATCTAACCGTTTTCGAGATATTTGAAATTAATTGTTTTTTATAAAAAATACCCGATTTTTGTCTATCAGCTCAGATATTGTGAAACGTGTAAGTCTTATTATTACTGTTATTTATTTTTTACATGTAAAATAAGATGCTTTATGACCTAAATAACCAAGATTGTCCATAAAATTAATAAATAAGTCGTTGTAGATGATTAAACTTTCAAAAAAGTAATTAAAATTTAGAAAGCTTAATTTTTGTTTAAGGATATCTAAAAAAAAAATTATGGCACTTGTTTTGCAGATGAGCTTAAAAATATCTACGTTTCATCAGCTATCCAACGAGGTATGATAATCTAGGGTTAAAAAAAACAGTCATAGAAAAAACTTAGTTGCGAGCCCCCAGGTAGTAGACCCTAGCCTATTGTCCTTTAAGGTTAATGCGGTGAGTGTGAGCGAGATACCTTACTATACGCTTTGTGCAGGTGTGAGTGGGAAACATAACGTGAAGAAACCGGTTTGGTAATACAATGCGCTTTGTGTTTGGTTATCATTATCCAACAATAATCTGTTAGTCTGCTTATGTGATTCGTCCGTGGTAGATGCGATATTATTTTGTTCTCTGTTTTCTATTCGACTTGGCTGTGTTTCTGGACTGTTTCTTCTGATTCCTGACTTACTGTGCGTGTTAACTGGATTCTGATTGTGCTTGTAATACGGAACTGTTCAAGATGGCAGCCTACACGAATGAGGAATATGCTGACATGCTAATTTGCTATGGATACTGCAATTGTGTGTCTGCGCATGCTCGCAATGAGTACATAATACGCTATCCCGACCGTCGAGTGCCGGATGTGAGCGTGTTCAACGGAGTTTATCGAAGACTTCGAGAAACTGGCTCCGTTTCAAGACGACGTACAGACTTGGGAAGACCACGTGTGATTGATGACGACGAAGAACAAAATAATGAGATAGTGGAACAATTTCGATTGGATCCAACCACTTCCACTAATATTGTTGCCCGTGCTCTGGGACTCTCGCAATGGAAGGTATGGTTTACCGTTCACACAGCGGGCCTATACCCTTACCATTATACGCCGGTACATGCTATCGAAGAGGGAGATCCTGCGAGAAGATTGGATTTCTGCAGATTTATGTTAAATGCTGATTTCGAAGACCCGACTTTCCTTAAAAAAATCTTGTGGACAGATGAGTCTAAGTTTGATAAAGATGGGATTACCAATTACCATAACGCTCATTATTGGGCCCCGAAAGAACAGAGAAATCCAAACAAAAAGAGAGTAAAGGGGTCACAACGAAGATTTAGCCTCAACGTGTGGATGGGTATTATTTCAAATAATTTGATTGGGCCTTATTTTCTCCCTGATAATTTAAATGGAGAACACTATGAAAATTTCTTACGAGGAGACTTAAGTGATTTACTAGATGATTTACCACTAAATCTAATAAGAGACATGTGGTATCAGCATGATGGCTGCCCCGCCCATTTCAGGAGAAGTGTCAGAGAATGGCTGGATACAAATTATCCAAATAAGTGGATTGGACGAGGTGGGCCTTTACCCTGGCCAGCTAGAAGTCCTGACATAACCCCCATGGATTTTTACGTATGGGGGCACATGAAGAGTCTTGTATACAGTGACCCCAACCCAGTTTCATCCGTTGAGGTATTGAGAGAAAAAATAATTAATGCGGCGAATGAAATAAGAAGAACTTTAACTACTGGTGTTGTTAAAAGTGGACTTCGAAAAAGAATGCGAAGATGTGTGCAAAATAGAGGCGGACATGTCGAACACGAAATTTAGAAATTTAACAGTTTTAATAGTTTATTAAAAGCATCTTGTACTAAGCGATTGTTTTATTTAGTATTTTTTTTACCTCCCCTGTAGCCAATGAAATTAAGTTTTGCTCTGCATTTTTGATAAAACCCCAGATTATCATACCTCGTTGGATAGCTGATGAAACGTAGATATTTTTAAGCTCATCTGCAAAACAAGTGCCATAATTTTTTTTTTAGATATCCTTAAACAAAAATTAAGGTTTCTAAATTTTAATTACTTTTTTGAAAGTTTAATCATCTACAACGACTTATTTATTAATTTTATGGACAATCTTGGTTATTTAGGTCATAAAGCATCTTATTTTACATGTAAAAAATAAATAACAGTAATAATAAGACTTACACGTTTCACAATATCTGAGCTGATAGACAAAAATCGGGTATTTTTTATAAAAAACAATTAATTTCAAATATCTCGAAAACGGTTAGATTTAGGATAGGGTGTTTCATAGCCAAATCAATCAGAAACAATGTAAAGAACATGCCCTTAAAGGGAATAGGTCGACTTAACCTGTAACCCTGTATATACAATTTATAATCATTAGAATCATTAATATAACTCCTTAAGTTAGTATAATTCTAAATGTCAAGATTTCATGAAATAGTCATTCATTAGGATTATATGAACTTAGAGAGTTGTACTTGTATTGATGATTTTAATGAATATGATTCTATAAAAACAGATTTGTTTCGGTCGCGAATCATATTCAGATCAACATACAACCTGATACTGGCATGCAAATTGCAAAAAACGTAAGAAATTTCGTATTACGCGGGCTACCTTGAGCTTTCGCCTTATGTAAGCAAGATAAAAAGAAATAATATTAAAATTACTGATCCCTCAAGCAGTGGTAATATATGCCTTCAAGTTACAACAGACCGTAACTCAATTTAAAATGAGAATGAAATCCTTTTATCATACTTGAATAAAGAAATGTTGATAGTATCTTTACAAAGAGTATAAGTATCAGTGTACCCGCCTCTTTGGGTAGTTAGCACGCACGGTATCTATTGCAGTACAAGTAGTGAGGGCTCTGGGCGCCGCCACAGCGGCTCATCGCGACCTTCCTCCCGCCGACCAATCAGATCTGCCGCCAGCCCTCTCACAGTGCCATCCAGGTAAATGTATATCAAACAACTTTTTGGCATTTACAAAGGAACACTAACTTGGTATTTTTTCAGGAATGGTTAGAATAACGTGGGTTTTTGTGTTTGGAAAAATAATGACTATGTTCAAGGGCTCAAGGCTCTAAGTCGCTTGTTAAACCAGTGACTCGATACTCCACTCCATTATTGAGGGTACTAATCGTATGGTTTCTGAGACGTCAGCGATTAAATCCTTAAAACCTAGCTAACTTTTGCATACGTACAAAGTGGTGCCGGGTAATTTGAAAGTTATTCCACTTTAGTGATGGCGTTTTAAGTTCAGATTTTTTTAACTGCTACAAAATACATACATAACAAAATAACAATAACAATTTTGGGGAGTTAGTACCCCTACCCCGTGCCCTACTTTGTTTTCAAGTAGTGGTTTCCAAAAACTTATTCCAAATTTTTCCAATCAGTTCCAGATTGTGGAGGAGGCGTTACTACTATTAAACGCGTAAAAATGTATTAAATATATATTTGTGGCTATTATTATTATTGCTATTACGTTTGCTATTACGGACAATTTTTTTAAATAATTTGCTATCCTGTGGTTTAAAATTTTACGCATGTGGATATATTTTAAATATTAGCCATTGATATTCTTGCATGAAACCTGCTTGGATTCTTGTTTGGATATTATATTTGTACTGTTTTATGGTATTATTTTAAGATATTGAATGAATTTGAAATCAAAATGTGTAAATATTTGTGACGTGAAGACCTTTTATTAACTTTTTGCGTATAATTGCTCTACGACTACGTGCATGAAATATTTTTGGAAATGTTTTCTCAGTATTAGAGTATACATACATATTTTTTTTTGTTGTAAATATTAGCTAAGTATTTGCAAGAAAGTTAAACTGAAATGGAAACAAAAACTGTAAATAAAATTAAATTACTATTATTCTTGCAAGTCACTTACGTACTACGTATTCGTAAGGAAATAAGTGAGTCAGAGACCACACAGTCCATTTGCCAGATAAATAACAATAAAGGTTGCATTCTAGAATTACAACAAGACTGCAACAACACTGAACTGTGTGAACCACTTAAACGTATATTATACAACTGTAAATATCTAACCTAACCTTTAAACACATCACTCCTTACCATAAAACAAGGATTTAATAAAAACGTATTCTTGCAAGGAGAAAGTACTTGTACTCTGTTTCTTTTATAATACTTGCTTGACATAAATTAACACGTTCTAGAAATCTATGAGAACTATGCAAATCGTTATAAAATAAACATAACAAAGATTGCTCTCCACAAGTGACTGTTGCAGGACTTCATACTTACCTACAAAATTAGGCGTGCATAGCTACAAAAAAATCGGGCATTTAACATGGCCGCCTTTCGTAAGGTCACTGCGAGTGCAAGAGAGAGCAAGCAACCATTTGACAGCACATCTACCAATCATCTACCTACCACAAAACTCGGCACTCAACATGGCGACCGATCACGCATAGACATGATTTTGACGTCACACAAGTGTTGCCAAATTTAGTCCTTGACAAACATTTAGATGTCTCTATTTTCTACAGCTCTTGTTTAGTTAAAAAGAGACAAAACGCTTTATGACATGTGTGTGTCGATATGATAGATATTTGTATAACTATTATTCCCATAGTTGAATATGCCATCTCCGTAGGTTTAAATCGCAATGGTTGCAAGTGACAAGTGTCGTATTATCCGTTTTGCGTAGATGTGACGCATATTTTCCCCAAAATTTGCTTTTTACATTCTTATTTTATTTTGTTGTCCTTTGCGTCATGTTTACCGCAAATAAACGTATTTTCTTTCTTTCTTTCTTTCTATTACATTACACTTGACTGTGTAGTACAAGAATCTTTTGGCGCGTGGCCAAAACTGGAACGAACGCCGCATCTTGTTTTTCTTCACAAAAAAAATTGCTCAACAACGCCCCCGTCAATGTCATTCAAGTGCCAAAAGATCCTTGTAGCACTTTATCTTATTCCATACACCCAAGTGACATGTGTCGTATATTTGCAGCCCGTCGGTGCGCGAGGTGTATGGCAGCTCGCACCCGCAGCGTCATCACAGACACAAGCAGCACAAGGCGCACGTGCCACAGGCGCCACACGCATCGCACGTGGCACACGCGCCACCCGCTGCGCACTTGCCACACGCAGCGCACTCGCCACACGTGGCACATGCGCCACACGCTGCGCACGCGCCACACTTGGTACACGCGCCGCACGCAGCGCACGTGCCACACTTGGTACACGCGCCGCACGCAGCGCACGTGCCAAACGTGGCACACGCGCCACCCGCAGCGCACGCCCCGCACCGACACTCGCCCGCCAACAACTAAACTGACCCACAGATGGCGGTAGCGGCGACTGGGAAACGGTTACACATCACTAATTCTTATTTACTGTATTTTTCTCAACATTGATTCTCGATACTGTTGTTCATCGATTAAACTTAAATTTTTGGGTTATTCTTTTAAATTTGGAAATATGGGCTGTTGAATAAATTAGTTAGACGTACGACGCACGTGGTAGTAGACGTTTTAATATTGTAAAACGTCAGTATTTTCTACACACCAATCTATGCTGTTCTTGATTGGGAACCAACCAGTGTCATCCCATTATCTTGACGTTGGTAAAATTATTGAACATCAACCGAGATGGAGCCTCAAACTTTGACTTCAATGTTACCCTAATTTGACAGCTCATAAATTACATCCCTCTTTCTCGTTTTATTTGCGAGTAAAAGATAGCCACAATTTTACTTAATTTTTTTATAGATACTTTATTTGAAATCTGATAATTTTCGTGTTTTCTTGGTTTCTTCAAATTGACTTTATCTTTGTTGAATGACACGTTTAGTTCCTTTTGGCGCAATGTATTGTCGCATTTTGTAATTAATTTTCAAGATGGAGTGTTAAACCATTTTTAACTTTGTTTCCTTTAAGTAACATTGGTATTATGCTTGAGTTTTCTGTTTGATTTAGAATTAATTAAGTTTGAGAATTTCTTATAGAATGTCTAGTAATATTGCAAGGGACATGCGGATTATTTTCAACATATCAATTTTCTCTTTCGTTCTCTCTCTGTATAATTAATTTTGATTGCTTTGATTATTCTGTTTATATCGACTAAAATGTTTGCGCTGGATTTATCTTAATTAATAATGTGTAACCTGTAACTAGCGAACAAATAAAATTGAACCGGCATTTCCGCGTATTTATTGCCAAAATATTTTGAAAATGTAATACTGCGGTGTTTTGAGGTCTTGCAAGACACCTTTGTCTTGCCGAATCTGAAAGATTCTCTTTTATGAAATGTATTAATCTTTTCTCCGTTCATTTTATTTGTTGGTAAGCCGCTGCCGTTACAAACCACTCGTGATACGTCGCCTTGTATTGAACTTTATTATCGTCTAATGATTCGGGACGTAGACATTAGTGAAAAGTATTAAAGTGTAGGACATAATATTTAATGTTGATGATGCCCGCGCCACTCGTGTAAAATCTCTCTTGATTGGACTCTGCACATGTTAGCCACGATGAAATGGCGTCCGAATAAAAGATGGTGGACATGAATTTCGTTTTCTAAATGAATTGCTTGACCTTGTGGGTACTTGAAGGCTCATAGATTTATGCCCTTTAGCTTAATTTGTTTAGTTTTACGTCGATTACCTGTTAGTAGCAAAATAATTTAATAATAACACGTAATCGGATCGTGGTTCTGTGTGCTTTGTCCAACATTCCATAATCTACCCGCCCACCTGAAAATCGTTCTATGTATTAGAAATAGTCAAAAAAAGAAGATAAAACTATCCTGTGTCAACTACTCTCAGTGGCGTTACTAGGCATCTGACTATATTGCCCCAAAGTTTTTGACATCAGTCATCACAAATCAGCTTGTATTAGAAACCATTACAGTTGGTCATGAATACAATGTTTTCTGGAAAAACTTTAGTATCCGGGGGCACTAAAACGAGGGGGAGGTGGAGGAATGGGAGGGAGAGTTGTGCCCCCTCCCCCCTGGTACCGCTTCGGCTCGCACGGGTGCCTATGCTTTGTTATAGCGGGCGGGGGCTGCACTCCCTCCGCGCCTCTGGATTTTTAATTACACTAGGGGTAGCAGCCAAAAGACTACGTGGAGTCGGTGTGAGTGCCCCGATTCGGTTTTGGGACAGATTCGACCTATTTTAACCATAAAGTGGGGGTACAATGACTTCCTTCTGAACAGACTTTCAATGAACGAAAACAAATGACACTGACACACAGTTCTTTTTTACGTTCCGTTTCATCGATTTTACACCACAGACAATTTACAGGTTGTCAATCACCCATTTTAACGCTTCGTTACACTATATCTGATTTGAGGTTAGAAACAATTTTTATAATTTTCTCGAAAAATATGCATTATCTTTTAATAAGAGTAATAACGTTATAATCAGGGATCCAACCTCTACCACCTTCAACCACTGTCACCCCTCACTTCGTGACCCCGGATACTAAAGTCAAGCCTTCTAGCGACGCCACTGCTCACACAAGATTTATATATTAAGTAATAATCTTCGTATTTCCGATTTTCTTATATCACCAAACTTTTGATTAAACTGTTATAAATTCTGTCGGTGTTCAAGCCTTTGTGACAATTTGACATTTCGACATGAAAGCTAGTTGCTGTTTTAAGAACAAACATAAAACACACTCGAGTTCAGAATAGCTTTCCTCGAAATTTTAAGTTCTGGTATCGTAAATAAGATAATGTTTAATTAGAAACTCATTAGTATTCGTAAGTATCGTACTTTTAAGTTTTTTTTTGGGAAAATTGTTCAGGTGTAAATTAGTTAAAGAAATCAACTGGTAAATATAATTATGCTAAATTGTAATTTTATTTATTGGTCGATTTCAATGTAACATTTCATTATTTAACCGCAATATCAACAGTTTCCATAGATCTTAGAAGTCTGGTATAACAGGTCAATATTGATTTCTGTTGACAGGCATTAATTCACAAATTATTATTATTAGATAGTTCTTTAGAGTACATCGGCCATGAGACGTGATAAGAACCTTATCGTTTGCAGCTAACAGTAAAAACGAAGTTTATTCCATAGACACTCAGTTTAAAGAAGATTACCATGTGTCAAACTAGACAGGACTCAATGGCTCATGGCTGTATTTTTAAAAACCTCTGTTTCCCCTTTTTTTTTGTTTTTCTTTCATAATAAGTACTGCACAAAATTTGGACGGTGCTGGACGCTTTCAAATCGCTCATTCCTTTAAATAAAGTAATTATTTTATTTATTTATTTTGTTTTATTTTACTCCTGTTTAGACTTCGATTTTAGACTTAATAAACTATTTTTAGACATATTATTGATGTTAGTTGTAAAGAACCAATTTATCACTTGTGTGAGATAATAAAGTAGTGAATTCTCTTATGTAAGGGTTTCGTTTCATTCTAGCTAATATGAAGCTGCGATGTTGAATTAACCTCGCTTTGGTCTGTGCACAAGTTAAACTTATTTGCCTGTGCATCACTTGGGCCCTGATGCCTTACGGTAACTAGTCAGTGGTCTTAGTGGTAATGGCCTACCGAGTAGCTGCAGTTGCAGCAAATCGCACTGTGTGGACCTATCATACGAGTTACTCGGACTTGCGAGTTGGACAGCAGCTGGGCATCGAGTAACTAGAAGTTTTTTTTTTGTTTTCACTCGCCTGCTTCGCCTTTCCCCATCACTCGCATGGTAGCCGCCCGCCGGCCGCCCCCCCCCCCCTGGATTTTATATGCCTAAGGGCTAATTTGACCAAAGTCGGATATCTTTTATTCGTGGAATAAAATTGACGACTGACAGTTTTGTAGTCGTGTACTTACTTTACAATTAAGTACAATATATTATGCATTAATTTTAGAAAAAACCGCGCTGCGCGGCCAAAAACCTCAGTTTTTTTTTCTATGAATTAAGCGACTGCATACTAAGGGCACCCCCTGTGGTGTACGAACCTTGGCTTAGGGCGTCGCTGGGGGGAGTATAGCAAGGAGGGACAGGCTGGATCATATCTGGATAATTATTATCTGCTCAGGCTTAGCTACGCCACCAGCTGACACTCCGTCACTAAACAAGGGTCGGGGGGAATTACGTGGGGGTCGTCGTCGGCGAGGTCGAAATGTAGATTTGTGTTTGTAAACTGTACTGGTGGCCCTACTTTTCTCCTGGAGGTGGATTATGGGGTCGCGCGGTGAGATCATGCCTTGGACGACGGACTTTTTTGATTTTAGAGGGGATATAAGTTGTGGATTCGACAACCAGATGGGTTGCGATATTTCGCGGGAGTATCGAAGAAACGCTTGGAATTGCGTTTTAGGAATTGATGGGTAGGTCTAGGTGGAGGATTTCATTCCGAACGAACTAAGGGGATCCCGTAGCCGTTTGGAGGAAACGATTTTGTAAGGTCTGCATCCTATGGATGTGTCGGGACTTGCGTGTGCAAATACTGAACCCGCATAGGTCATGATTGGGAGAATGCACGCTGTATAGATGCGCAACTTGCACTCAGAACAAGACTGCTTTATGTGCTCAGAGGTGCTCATCGAGGGTCACACCTAGATTGGCTCACTTCTCCCAAGGGATCGGCTTGCCAAACATGGTGATCGATCGATGGGGGGAGATCGATTGAGACGCGGTTTCAAAAAGAGACCGCTTGACTTTTGTCGGGATTGACTTCGATTCTCCACTTTCGAAACCACGCGCCGAGTTTATCGACTGCGGTTTGGAGAGTGCGAGATATCGGGTCTTGGCGTTGGCCGGAATAGTAAATGGCCGTATCGTCTGCGAACAGAGCCAATTGTGCCTTTTTACTTTCCAGGATATCGCTGGTAAATAACGTGGAAATGAGTGGAGAAAGCACAGAGCCCTGAGGGATACCTGCGCGAATGGGGTGGGGAGAGGATAGCGCTCCTTCGATACGATAGCAAAAAGTGCGGTAGGGCAAACAGTCTCGTAAGATGAGCACGAGACGGTCTGGCACACCGAGTTTGTAAAGCTTATATAATAAACCGTTGAGCCAGACTTTGTCAAACGCTTTCGCTATATCGAAGAAAACAGCAACCGTCATCGAACCACGTTGGAAACCAACGCTTATGTGTTCGTTGATGTGGTGGACCTATTCCTTTGCCAAAAGCTGCGGGTAGGTACTTATCGGAATTTGCCGCCAAATATCAGAATTAGTCGGTCACTGGTTTAATCGGGGTAGTTTAGAAGATATAATGAGTTCAATTTTTAAGTACCTAATCGAAGAGTTTACGACAAAATCTGTAGGAAGTATGTTCCTATAGGATAGATTCCGACCAACACGCGGGCGAAGTCTCGGGCAAAAGCTAGTGTTAGATAACTTTATTCAGCCACAATTCATAAGGGCTGATAGCTATTATCAATGGGAAGAGCGGGATTTTAGAGATTTGATGATAAGAGTTCGCAAAATTAAACAATTCATGTAAAATAATAAAAATTTATTAAGAAAATTAAGCAATTAACCCTAAAGTACTAATCATTGGATGAGCTGTCGGTTCTTTTTGGTTAATCTGAAATTGTTGGGACGCATCGGGTTGTACCTACGTTCGTGCCAACTCAGGGTAACCCGCAACGCGTTAGACGTTATCCCGCAACACTTTAGTGGGTGATCCCGCAACGCATTACGAGGGTGATCCCGCTTCTTGCTAGCTCACACCGTTACCGAGATATTGACTATGTGATCGCCTGGGAAGTGATCATTAGTATTAGAGGGTAAATTTTGGACTGAACATTTGTAGAATAGCTATTTGCTATGTATTATATAGTTCATACATTGAATTATAGCCTACATAAAAATCAGCACTCAGACTTATTGTTTTATAAAAGATTTCCGTAAGGCTGTGTCAATTGTTGGA
This sequence comes from Cosmia pyralina, assembly GCA_946251885.1. Taxonomy (NCBI): domain Eukaryota; kingdom Metazoa; phylum Arthropoda; class Insecta; order Lepidoptera; family Noctuidae; genus Cosmia; species Cosmia pyralina. Next base: position 4,255,245 of record OX276359.1, on the reverse strand, counting down.
CTAATCAGAAATTCTCTGAAAAAAACGTTTTGAATGTATGAAAAGTAGATGCTTGCCTGTTATTTCATCTAAAAGTTTTAAAACAACATTCAATTTATTTATAAAACCGCCTCTCAGGCGATTAGTAATAAATCAATCTGCCTAGCCTTTTCCCAATTATGTTGGGGTCGGCGTCCAGTGTAACCGGATGCAGCTGAATACCAGTATTTTACATGATGCGACTGCCTATCTGACCTCCACAACCCAGTTACTGGGTAACACGATAAGACTGGTTGTCAGACTTTTTGGGCTTCTGACGACCCGTATCGTCTGTCAAAGATCTACGAATGACAGCCGGGACCAACGGCTTAACGAGCTAGTTTCCGAGCCATGCGAGGGGTTTCGATTACCCATCCACGAACTGACCGCGGCAAACCTTCGATCGACCCGTGCGGCAATTATAATTTAGCGACGAGCCCTCCATATCACTAGTAATAAGTAGGTATGTGGTGATAAAATAAGATTAGTATTCTAGAGTTATATGAATAAAAAAGTCCAATAACCCAATTCCAAATTAAACATTATTAATTTTAACGTAATCTTAGCAACTACGACAAACCTTTACCCCATTTAAAAAATATAATATACAATGATAAAAAATATTCAAAAACGAATAATACCTACAAAATTAGATAATTACAAATTCTTAAAACAAAGTTAAGATTTTTTTAAGGATTCATCGGCTTTATTGCCTACGTTACTGGCGTCCGCCATTTTGCTGTGGACGCCATCTTGCTGTCAGAGACACATGCGGCAGATGTCCTCGTTGATCTCCAGCATTTGGTCGATGAAGGCCTGGTTGGCCATCACTTGTGCAAGCTGGCAGATGATGGTCAGCAGCTCACCTTGCTTGTAGTTCATTTTGGCGTTGCAAAGGTGGACTTCTTCTGATATAGCTTCTGGAATCTGTGGACGAAGACAAAAAGCGATGTTATTTTTAAGATCCGTGCTGCTCTTCTGGCACACCTCCGCTGTAAAACCGCAGTAGTTCAATTCTACTGACTCTGTGATGTTACGTTACTCGATTAGCGGAACATCATGCAGTTTCGCGGCGGAGGTGTGCTAAGGCACTTGAAACAGAAATTTTAGCGCAGTTAGCTGTTAGGTACTCGGGATTACCTAGGTTGTTCGAGCCAAGAATGCTCACACAGCAAAAGTACGTTTAGTAGTTTAAACGTACCGTCAAATGAGGTTACTTTGATAGTACGGGTTTACTTTCATAACAACTTTCGACTTATGAAAAGCTAATTTTTATTTGGTGTGTGAATAAAGTTTTATAGGGTTACTGGGCATTTTTAAGGAAAGAAAACGTTTGATGCCTCCAAAAATCTATACAGGGTGTTTGGTGCATCGTTTGCCAAATTGAATTGGCCGAAAGAAGAGGTCATTTGCTATCGCTTCAGGCTCAAGTACTCATTTTTGGCCACACCGGTTTTTTTATTACAACTTTCTAATTTTTATTTTGAAAAAATCCAAAACTCAGCATTAAAGCTTAAATTAAAAAAAAGTTTTAAGTGTAGTCGTCAAATTTCATTTTTATTTACATATGTACTGTTGTATGGCTCTATCAAATTTAAAATTACTTGCCAGTTACATCTAGTTTTTTTTTAATAAATCACAAAGTTTTTGGAAAAATAAAAAATGAACTTAAAACTCAACTTTAAATAGCTATAAAAAAAAAACTAAAAGCGATCGGGATCTTCGAATTATTTTAAAAAGTTCTCTAGTCTATCCCCTTTCCAACGGTATGTAATGTGTTAAAAAACTCTTTTAATATCTTTAATAATTAGCTAAATGTGTAGTCGAGACACATCAGGCTGATATTGGATATTACGTTTAAAACACTAGTTTTCGCATAAATTACATGCTATTAGTAGATAGATACTGTTATCTCACGTCTTACGTAGTCTCTTATCTCGTTCTTACATAGGGAACTTTCCTCGAAATTGAAAAAAAAATACATTATTACAAAAATAATCATTTATTAATAAGTAATTTAATTACATACTAATCTTACAGGAATTAGAATTTCTGCAAACAGAGTTGCCCTTATTATTAGCTGATTTGCCAATTTTCAGTGAAGACAGGTCTTTTGTTTTCCAACATGACGGTTGTCCCGCTCATTGGAGAATAACCGTCAGGGAGTACTTGAATGATGCATTCCCGGACTCATGGATTGGGAGGGATGGCCCTATTCCTTGGCCTCCACGTTCTCCAGACTTAACTCCGTTGGATTTTTACGTCTGGGGACGGGCCAAAGAACTCGTCTACGCCACGGAAGTTGAGACAAGAGATGATTTAGTCCAACGCATTGAGGCGGCTTTCATGACGATCAAAGCAGAAATGCGTTTACGCACCACTACAGTTGAGATAAGACGAAGATGTCGCGCGTGCATACGCAATAGTGGTAGACAGTTTGAACAAGACTTGCAAGATTAGTATGTAATTAAATTACTTATTAATAAATGATTATTTTTGTAATAATGTATTTTTTTTTCAATTTCGAGGAAAGTTCCCTATGTAAGAACGAGATAAGAGACTACGTAAGACGTGAGATAACAGTATCTATCTACTAATAGCATGTAATTTATGCGAAAACTAGTGTTTTAAACGTAATATCCAATATCAGCCTGATGTGTCTCGACTACACATTTAGCTAATTATTAAAGATATTAAAAGAGTTTTTTAACACATTGCATACCGTTGGAAAGGGGATAGACTAGAGAACTTTTTAAAATAATTCGAAGATCCCGATCGCTTTTAGTTTTTTTTTTATAGCTATTTAAAGTTGAGTTTTAAGTTCATTTTTTATTTTTCCAAAAACTTTGTGATTTATTAAAAAAAAACTAGATGTAACTGGCAAGTAATTTTAAATTTGATAGAGCCATACAACAGTACATATGTAAATAAAAATGAAATTTGACGACTACACTTAAAACTTTTTTTTAATTTAAGCTTTAATGCTGAGTTTTGGATTTTTTCAAAATAAAAATTAGAAAGTTGTAATAAAAAAACCGGTGTGGCCAAAAATGAGTACTTGAGCCTGAAGCGATAGCAAATGACCTCTTCTTTCGGCCAATTCAATTTGGCAAACGATGCACCAAACACCCTGTATATCTAAGCACCAATAGATTTTTTCATAACACGAAATTTGTTATCAAAGTAACTCCCATTTTACCGTATTATTAACATAACGTCAGTCGTAACTAACAGCTCCGTCATGTGCGGGTCAATCAATAATAACATAATAACACTCAGATAACTAAACAAATATAACTTTAAACTGTTTCCATAAATAAACTATTGAACTGATGTACTTAACAGTGGTTTGGTTGGTGTGAACTAACTACCTACAACAACTACCAGGGTGGTGCCAACGACGAGAAAACCCCAACATAAGTACCTACTTGTTTATTTTGCTGTCTGTACAAGTAGGTCTGTTTCAAACATAACATTACTGCGAGGCCATTTAAAATAATTCACTGTGATTACAAAGGAGAACCTATAATCAAACTGCTTGAATACCTATGCTAATAAGTTAGACTTAAGTTAGCCGACATTTGAAATTCAAGACAAAAACTTGAAATGAAAGGCTTCAGTCGGTACGTAAGTGCTGTTGAATGGGTCTTGATTATAGGCTCTTCGCGGAAAACCACAGTTGCTAAAGTCACAGTTCCGTATACATCAATTATTAAAGCAGAAGGCAACATCATCGATTTTAAATATCTTGTTTATTATAAGTACATAAAGGATAAAAAAGTATATACCACAAGGGACAGGACAGGGATAAGGGACATTATCCCTAAGCACCTATTAAGCAGAGATCTGAGTGTAGGTTAAGAGTGTAGAATGCTCGCAAGATAAGTCTCCTCGCGGCTACAATCTGAACTAATCGTATGCTGCATCTAACCACTTTGTCGTTTACGTTAGGTGTCAAGAGTGTGCTGTGTTCCGTGTTTTTATTAGTTTTCAAAGTAAATAATCGCCATCATTATGCCGAATGTAATTAAAAGTAGGTACTGGCAGGGATATTATCATCTTGAAAGCGCCACCAGTCGCGCGCAGAGTTATCGAAATAGGGATGATGACTAAACGTTTTTTGTCCATCTCATAAATTATTAAAAAATATTGGACAGCTATTTTTTTTTTTACGTACCTAGGTAATCAAAAGATTACGGCGATACATTGTGTTAAAATGTGTTATGACGTCACTCTTTGATAGAATTTACACGTAGGTACCTAGCTTGTTATAGTTGTGCCGTAGCGAGCCCCCACTCTCCAATTTTAATGCGTTTTATCTATAATATTTTTTTTTATATGATAAACAAAAAATACGTGTCTAATATTTTTTTTTTATTATCTGACTGACGGACTAAATAGAATGTCTTTTTTTACCCAGGCATCATCCCTATAAGCATTTGGTTGCCCTGGTACCTACATCCCACCATTTTATAGGGACTAGAGTTGTTCGGGGAGCCTTCCTACACAGTTACCCGGAAAAACAAATGGTCTAATATCTTCTTCAACTTCAACATAACATTTTATTTTAGTTTTTAACCGACGAAAAAAAAGGAGGTTCTCAATTCGATACGTATCTTTGTTTTTTATGTATGACCACGCATAACTTTAAACAGCCGTCGGATTTGAAAAAAAATGTTTTTTCGTGAGGCCTCAAAGTTGGTCCCATATAAAATTGATTAACTTTGCTTGAGTAGTTTTTGAGTAAACTCCAATAATACGTATTTTTTCCTCACTTTTATATGGATGATGTTCTAGTTTCTTTTGGAGGTAGTGGTACTAGAATTTGCATGTGGTGGGTACCACAACTAAAAGGTGAAAAATAAAAACTTTTTTACAAAAAAATACAACCGACTTCCAAAAACAACACTATAAAGTGAAAAATAACTTTAATTTCGGAAGTTGGTGGCAAAAAACGAAATACATTTAAAACCGACTTCCGGAATTAAAGTTATTTTTCACTTTATAGTGTTGTTTTTGGAAGTCGGTTGTATTTTTTTTGTAAAAAATTTTTTTTACATCTAACGTGCCTACCAAACGAAACATTCAATCAGTTCTCAATATTTTTCATACGATCGTCACACCGTGAGTTCTCTCAAAAGTTCAAAACACATGCATACGTTCCACAGGCCACAATATAAATCAAAAGGTTAAATATAAATCATTAGCTATGTTTACAAGAACTCGATCAGACTCGGTTCTCATTGTTTCTGCAATGTTCTACGGGTTCTACGTTTACACACGGCTGTGAATCGAGTAGCTCAAGTGGCCGCTTGGCACCGGAAAGCCATTATTTAGAGTACCTACTTAGCTTGTAACCTTCACAGCCGATCACAGCGGCTTTGTTTAAGGCGACGATAACCGACTTAACGATTTTAAACTGAAGATCACGTCTAAACGAGTACCTATTGTTAATGATTTAGAAAAAATATATGTTAAATTAGAGCATTTGAATATTTCAGATTATGTTTATATTACATACACTTCTGGACACATCTATTGGCCCACCTTAGAGTTTAGGTTTCGATGGCCCCTACCGAAATATGATTGCTAGATTGAACAAAAACTGTTGATGCAGTTTTAAACCTGATACATTTTACCATCTTTTTCGATCGTATTGTTTTAAATTTGAATTCAGAATACCATACGACATGGAGCTACGCCTAACAAGTCGGATATGCGCCTTGTTAAAGGCAATTGATTTTTGAATAAAAAACATGTTTTATCAAATAAAGGTTTAATTTAATAACGCGTGTTGCCTCCATGGGCATCTACCACAGCTCTCATACGATTAGGCATAGAGTTTATCAACCGCTCTATGAAATTTTGAGGGATCATCTCCCATTCCTCTTCTATGGCAGTTTTCAACTCCTGCATCGTCTGGGCAACTGGCTGACGAGCCCTAACACGTCTTTTTAGCTCGTCTCACATGTGCTCAATGGGGTTCATGTCTGGGCTTCTGGCTGGCCAGTCCATAACTGTGATGTTCACATCCCGAAGATATTCCCTGACGATGCCGGCCGCATGGGCTCTTGCATTATCATGCATAAAAAGGAAATTTGGGCCCACATAGTCCGCGTATGGTATCACGTGAGGTTCTAAGCACTCACGAATGTACCTTTCAGCATTTAATGTTGGCAGCCGTGGTCCTGTAACAACCTCAAGTTGAGTTTTGCCGCTCGCGGATATACCGCCCCAGACAGTCCATGAGCCACCGCCATAAGCAACCCTCTCTTCAAAGCAGCATTGTGCGAAACGCTCTCCCTTACGTCGGTAGACCTTCTTCCTTCCATCATTGCCATGTAACACAATTTTAGACTCATCAGAAAAGAGTACACGGCTCCAATCTTGCTGTGTCCAATTTAAATGACTGCGTGCGAAATGAAGGCGCGCTGTTCGGTGGGCTCGCGTTAGTTTGGGGCCATTAGCTGGCTTGTGTGGTACCATATCGCGTTCTTTTAACCTTCTCCGAACAGTTCGAGTGCTCACAGATACTCCGTGGAAGTCGCGAAGTTGGTTTTGTATCTCAATGGAGGTAAGGTGACGATTTCTCAAGCTGGTCGTCACGATGAATCGATCCTGCCTTTCAGTTGTGACCCGAGATCGTGGCCTTCCTTGGCGACGAACAAAGCCGCCAGTCTCTAGGTACCTCCGATAAACATTTCGGACCGCAGATCGACTTAAATTAAGTTGAGCACTCACGTTTCTTTGGCTGTGTCCGGCCTGAATAAGTGCCACAGCTTGGGCGGCGACTTCAGGTGAAGTATCCATAGATTATTGATAGAACCTCACCTTAATGTTAAGAATAAGTAATGTTTGTTGCAAAACCAAAGATATCAATCACTTTTTCAAGAATTAAATCCAAGTAAACCAATAAAACCAAGTTTTCTTAGTATTCGATTGTTTGATATCAACAAACAGGCTCCAAATTGTCTTTTGTTTCTTTAAATTCTGTGTTCGAAATTCAAAAAAAGACTATTGAATGAAATTGTGAATGTGCCAGGTTCAAAACTGCATAAAAACTTTTTGCTCGACCTAATATAAAATTTTAGCTAGGACCAAACGAAACTGAAAATACAAGGTGGGCCAAAAGATGTGTCCAGAAGTGTAGTTTAATTCATTTGTATATCTGCGTCTTAAGATTCGATTATATATTATTGTTTGAACAGATTAAAACATTAGTAACCTTTGAGCTCGATGTAGTACGGGATTGGAGCGTGTGATATTCACATGCATTTATAGTTGAAAGCTGTCAGTCTGCCAAATTGGAAATCCAATAAAACCTTCAAGACCAAATCCAGGAAGGCATTGTTGCTGCTTATTTAGACAATTACAGTAATTGTACTCGTGCTACATATCATGTGCTACACAAACGCCAGTTCGATTGTGACTAATGTCAATTGTGTCCGTGAGCACAATAAAATTTATGCGGTCCACGTCGAGGAACGCGAACCATAATATATCTTCCTAATTTATACATCAATGCTTGTAGGTGTACTTTGTAAACTACATAACACGTACGCTAAAATACTCTTTTTACATAAACTGACTTTTTTGGCATAATGTGCACTGATATCAAACATGAATGTGAAGTGGCGAGAAGAGAGGAACAGGGCTTCATTAAAATTGATTAAAAATTAGCTCCTGATCTTTATTAACTTAAAATTAGGATGTGGATGAATTAGAGTCCTACAATTCTTTTATAGACAATGATAATTGTTATGTTTCGCAAAAAGTGCTAAAAATACATTTAATAGATCCTACTCATTTCTATTAATCTGTATTCTTTAAATTTTACCCTCTCTGAAATCAGATATACTTTACTTCTTCTAAAATAGTTGGCAACCCACACCTCTTTTATCTGTTCTGTGTGGCAACCCTATCCTACTAACCACTACCACTACCACCACTACTACTATCTAGCTGATTGCTGGTCAGTTGGCCAAGACTACATTCCACTTCTTCCATTCTTCTTCTTAGCCTAGCTGCAGACTGCGTAAAAGGTAATTTTCCAGCGTGATACTCACGTTATGTGGATCAGTGAAGGTGCTGAACTTGTACTTAGTCTTCCGCTTGTCCGGCCCGTTGTTGAGGAAGAGCGTGAACTGTGCATCTTTGATGGTGGCTCCCACTGGGAAGTATAGGCCGGCTATCAGGTGGCCTTTCTGATCGCGGGAGAGTAGACTCCTGGAACAAGGAAGGGGAAATTAGTTACAAGTAATGCTATCATACTATGGTCGTTAATTTGTAGGTCAAAATGTGGCAGAGCACCCATAGAATCCACCGAAAATCCTTTTCATGTGGGTTCTCCACATTCAGTCGGATAAGGATCCTTTTTTGGCCTTAGAAACCAGGAAGTCCCATTTCAGTTAAAACTTGGAAGTCCTTAAAAGGAAGCCGGGAGCTGCTGGAGAATTTATAAAAGTAGACACAATGTTTCCTGAAGAGGATTTTGAACAAAATGGACTGCGTTGTGCTAAAAAGGAACGCCCATTTAATCAGTTCATATTGGAATTTGGCCTAAAAGCCACAATAGTCATCAGAAGATTGGAACGACAAACAAGTCAATGATCTTTAAAACTAGGATGATTGATGTGTTTGAAACGCAAACAATTAGTTTTAGATTTTATCTGGTTAATGTTCGTGCATAGAATAAGGAATTGAGGTCTCCGGAACGATATTTGCACAATAGACAAGCGTGTGCGGCTCAGGAATCAGTATGTAGACTTCCAGACTATCCAAAAGTTCGATAAGGTATTAAAGTTATAACGAGGAAAAAAATAGCTTGCCCTAATATTATAAAAAAAATGAAAAGATTGCAAATAACTTAAAAGCATCTAAGACAGGGAAAGACCACAGGCTAGAGAATCAGCACCTTCCTGCCCGTGTCCAATGTTACATGGTAAAGCTAGAAAACGAATTTCAAAATGATTGTCACCTAAAGTTGTAGACGAGGTTCCTCCTCTCGGTGACGTTGACTCCGTCGAGGTAGGGCCGCGCGGCGAACACCAGCGATGTCTGACACTTGACGGCTTCCCCGCGGGTCTCGCGCTCGTGCCACTCGATGTAGCCCGCGTTCAGCACGTTGAACGAGTAACTGTACTCCTTGCGACAGTGCTCCTCGTCCGACTGCACGAACCAACCTGCACAACGACCAGGAGTTCAAAGGGTTGAAGATTGAAGTTGGTGTTGGATATTTTCGACCAGCTACATGAATTCGGATTTATGGTTTTTAGAAAAATATGTGAGTTATTCAGAAAGTGTTGCTACTTGCTATACTACTCACCGGTGTGCGGATAATTCCGGTCCTGCATGACCGTGACTATCCTGGGAACGTGGTAGCCAGGGTCGGCCAGCATGACGCCGGGCCGGCCGTCCACGCGGATCTGGATGCCCACCATGACGTGCTCCTTCTCCGCAGCCAGAACGGCGGCCGGTCCATCGCCGCACGTCACGTATTCGCGCACGTCCACCACCGCTTCCTCGCATGACAGCAGCGCCGTGGCGCGGTTGATGCCGCTGAAATCCCGCTCCAGGCTGCGCCAGCGCCGCACCAGCTCCAGGCCCAGGCCCACGCACGTGTGCTTGCGTGCTCGGATGGGTGGCGCGTACCGCTCGTACACTTGGGTGAGCGGGTCGCCGACGCGCTCCCACGCCTCGAACAGCGAGATGAAGTTGCTGACAGAGTCATAGTTGTCGGTGAGTAGCAAGCGGCGCAGCGCGGACTCGGCGCGCGTAGCGAGCTCCTCATGGCGCGCCAGAGAGAGCACGAGTGGGCGCCGCGCCGGGCCCCAGCGCGCGCGCGGCAGCGGCGGTCTGGTCAGGTCCCGGGCCGGCCGGGTCACGTCGTCTGTCCGGCGCCCCGGCCCGCCCGCCGGCCCGCCGGCGTCGGGCGAGGGCTCCGCCTCCGAGCTGAGTCAACTCGGCCACTCGGCGCCCCAGCGGCCCACGCCGGGCCCGGCCGGCTCGGCCTCCGCCCCCCGCTCATACAGGCCTTCATCCCGGCCTCGATCCGTAGCGACCTCGACGCTCTTGACGAGCGCCTCACGCTGCTTCTCTAACAACACTGATGATGGTTTTTCACGCTCTGAAATGGCATAAACGAGAGATTAGCATTGTTATAAGACCTAGGTAGTTGAAACAGCTTCATGTGCAAATACGAATAAACAGTTCTGATATTATGTTAAGACAAGATGCGTGTACATATTTCGAAGTTGTAATTATGCTGGCATTGATTGAAATAAACAATATTTGGAGTCTGTTTCATGATCACGGTTTACGATGCTTCAAAGATAATTCACACAAATATTACAGGATATTGAATACATCGACGGTTTTAACTTTGTGTGTAATCCATTTATTGCGCATTTTAGATAAAAGAGTAAAAATAGTCTCATCCACTCTACATGACAGTGGCTTATCGTAGTAAGACGAACCGTCTCATCAATCTTTGTTGCGTGAAAAGAACTTGATAGCGTCCGATAGGTGATACGATATCATTCCGCGTATTGCTTCCTCATCAATCTATTACTAGTTGAGTTATTATCAACTATTTTCAGGAATGGGAGGCCTGTACCCAGCAGTGCGTGATTCCGGGCTGAAGCGAAGATTTAGAAATTACAATATAGGCCTAAGTTTCTTCAGATCTAGGAATTATCCAGACTTGGCAGTTAATAAGATCGTTCTTCCCTATTCTATTAATTCAAGAGAAACGCCTTTTCAATTAGGTGACAAATTATTATAAAAAGTTAGTTAAGTATATGAGCATGACATCAGTGCTGGCAAGGCATGGGTAATTTCATTAACACACGGGTAATGCGGATTCCGTGACTGCATGGAATCGATTAAATTCTAAACCCAAACTATTGGGCATAAACGCAGAACTATTGGCTAGCAAGTAGCAACATGCAGTTTACGGTAGAGTTGCCAACCGTCCTATTTCCCAGGACCTGTCCTGCTTTTTGGGATGTCCTGGATAGTTTTGTAGCGTCCTGGGTTTTTTAAAGCATCCTGGTAGTCCTGTATTTTAAATTTCGCGCGCTACTACTGCCTTCAACTTTGCGAAGCACGGAGAGGTCTTGGTATGTAAAGATGGTCACACATCCACAGAAGACATACTTAAAAAAAAATGCTTGGTTCAGTAAATAAGTATAGGATAAGATTTCAGTTAAGTTTCTAGATTTCTTCCACAGATTCCTTTTTCTTATCAACTCTATCCCGTTGGACAAAGCAGCCTTCCTCCATAACTCTGCTTTATCCCATTTTGTACGATATCTTCTGGTCAGTTTTGTCATCATAAAATTCATCAATTTATCACGCTCTAGTGTGTACTAGGACGGCTTCGTTCTGTTTTGATTTCGGAAAGGAGAACAAACCAAAAACATCTCTGCGTCTTGACCTACATCTGTGTAATAATGATACGACCTCTTACGTGTCATCAACTACATAATTAGGTACGCTTAGTTGGCTCTTTCTTATGTAGTGTTCATACGTCATTGTATCGAGAAGTCGAGATGCATCAAACTTAGACTAAATAAAAAATCGAGACAGCGCTGCCGTTGTCAACAGTGATATTATTATGAGGCCTCACGTTTCGGGTTTCGTAAACATGTGTGCACGTAATGAGGTCTAGTTTAATTGTAGTTAGGTGTAAATGTGAGTGTGTGAGTGTGTGTGCATAGAGCGAGGTGTAGTTTTGCGCATGCTTCACTGTATTGTTCGCAGCGCTCTGTCTGGCAAATAAGATCAAAACATTCGTTGGCACTTTCTTGGCAGTCACTCGTACGCATCATTATAGAAAACGAATTAACTTTCAATGATCGGTAATTTTATTTGCAACACGATACCAGTATCTTTTTAGTAACACATTCTTTTTAAAAGTTAGTAATACTGTCAACTAAATCTTAAAGATTATGTTATATCATGAAATTATCTCCAAGATCTTCATCATTTCAAGATGATTTCTTACGTTTTAAGCAAAATAATCAAACTTTATCGTAAAAGATTAGCTGCAATCTATTCGCAGTTGTGATGCTGTCTGTCAATATTTACAATTGGAAGTCTGAAATAGGTACCTATCTGATAAGTGAAAATGGTATCTCTTTGTACATTTTGGCAGAGGTTAAAGTTCAAACATCCACGATTTTGTGGACTTTCTCACTAGAGTCCAACTCTTCACCACAGAAATCCAGTAGCAACATTTACTAACATTGAAGTTCTAAATATACTAGAATTGTGACGTCATAACCATGCGCACGCGCCGACTGCGGTGCAAGAACAAAGTGGTCTGTTTCATTCCAACCAGCTCCGGTCATGAACTGGCATGGCCCTGTTACTCGGAAGTGCTCGGAATTCTTCGGAAACAACGAAAATATTTAACACATTGTCCATACACATTGCCCCAGTTTGAGTAAGCAATGCTTGCTGTCATCCGTAACTTTGTTAGTCATTAATGAATCACTGGTTTGGGTGAACTCTGACGTAGTTGGTTAATGTTTTTGTTTTAAAACGAGTCTGTCATACAAGCATTGATCTATTGTTGTTCATTTTCATTACAATACTTAGTTATTTTGTTTTTTATTATTTTACAAAACTCAGTCCCGGAGTCAAACTCAAACTCAACTCAAACTCAAAGCATTTATTTCAAATAAACCAATTACAGGCACTTTTGAATTGTCAATAAAAGAGAGTAAAGTTCATTCCCCTGTTTTAAAAGCTTAAATGATTATATTTTATTTAGTACGTCACAATATGATCAAAAGTGCTTTTATGAATACATCTATCTTACTGTCTGGAGATCAAAAGGTTACGAACCCGCTAACTCCAGACCATTTTTTATTCCGATAATTTAGAAAATATAGCACGCGTCAATTTTAATAGCACATAGAGATAACAGCATTAAAATACGTAATTATACAATGATTGATTGATTTTGGCGTTTGAAATTAAGATTGAATTAAGCCTGCTGTGGTACTACTGCAAAAACGAGAATTTTATACATGTCGTTTTGCATTCTCGTTGGTATAGACTATCAAACCGAACAACTTTTTCCATGGCACCAACATCGTAATCGCGAAAAAATAATTAGCCGTCCCATACATTTACGTCGAGTAGGTATTGAAATTTTCTATGGGACAGTTGAAAACTTTTTCGCGATTACGATGTTGGTCCTATGGAGAAAGTTGTTCGGTTAGATGTTCTGTATCACACCCTGAAAGACGAGTAAGCAAAATGACACGTTGTATACTGACAAATACATAGGTACAACCACCCAAGCGCCTAACGTTCGAAAGTTACCAGTACCGTAATTGTTCTAAAACAAAATTCGTAATCTAGCCTTATAGTCTATCCACTTTAAGAAACAGTCATTAGTTCACTATCAGTCCATATAAATATTTTGCATAGAAGTCGTGTATGAGCACCCGTTGCGCGCCGGCAAAAAATGTTCGGGGACGTGCGAAGGGGTGTCGCGCGGGGGAGCCGCGTGCCTACCTACCTACTACAATTATTTTTAGGAAAATTCAAAGATTTTTCAATCTTCCGTCTACCAATTTTTAAGGCTAAGTTAATGAGTTGGTACTAGGTATTTAATTTGCAGTTTATTTCATCTTTTGCCAGGAAAAACCACATGGTAGAGTAGATCGGCTATCGTAAACCAGACCAACACTAAATCCAATAAATAAAGTTCAATATCTACTTTATTTCATGCCACTCCATTTTCCTCGCCAGAATTGCCAATTATTATAATAAATGATCCCGCAGTGCAGTACAAAATACATTCTCCATTCTCCTTTATTGGGTCAACTCGGCCAATACCCCGCGGCCCTTCGGCCAATGAAGCCCAATCTGCGGGTAATAAGGGTCCTATACGTTCGATAACTATGTGCCCATGTTGGCACGTATTGAATGGCTTCTTACTTTAGTTAGCATTGCAATAAGATGCCGATTAATATAACTACTTGATGGTGAAATTAATTGGACGTTGATTATTGTCTATACATTTGCTATGTCTGCTTTGTATTGGCCTTTGCTGGTTTGTTCTTTTGTTGAAAAGATTTTTAATTCCATGGGTCCTTATATGATTAAGACCAGAGTTTTCATAATGATCATGCTTAAAGAAAATATGGAAAATAAAAAGGTAAATTCGGTATTGTCTCATTTTTTTTTCATGAAAAGCTGTTTCGTATGAAAAATTTCTTTGCCTAGAAGGGTAACGTATTATAATGCCAGAATATTAATGGACAGCAATTTAAAACTGAACAAATTAATGGGTCATGGAGACAATGAACAAAATGGTAATTGCTGAAGTAACATTGAGCATTAACGATCGACAGAAACCTACCCTGCCACCACAGCTACTACCCTTGGTGTGTCACAGGTCACGGTTCTGATAATATGATCAACAAGATATATTAAGTTTGTAAATGGAACACAACGCGCCGTCGACCCGGGCCTGGTCCTTACCGGACGGCGAGCTGCCCATTACTCGTCGTCCGCAAGCCCGCGCCTACGGTGGCCGGGAATCGGCGATCGATTCCCGCCGCCCAGGGCGTCTCCTACGGCGACTACGGCCCGAGGGCGCGGCTGTTGCGTCTCCCTCACGCGCTCCGCTTCCACCTTGGCGAGCATTACTGCTTCGCAGAAGGAGGTGACGGCCTCCCATGCACTCTCGCTCCGCACCATGGCCTGGAGCAGGTTTGAGTAGACGAGTCCTGGAGTGGCAAGCGTAGTGTGGGACGCCCCCCAGCTAGATGGACCGAAAGGAGACACCTTTCGGTCCATCTAGCTGGGGGACAGACTAGATGCGGAAGGCCGAGGACAGGGTGTTGTGGCGAAGCCTACGAGAGGCCTATGTCCAGCAGTGGACTGCGATAGGCTGAGTTGATTGATTGATTGTAGTAAATATAGCAGAGAGAACAGTGTTGTATTGTGGATGGATATCGTTTAGAAAAAACCAGAGTCGAAAACTAAGTTATCAACAAGACTACGGAAGTCAAATCACTATTTAGGAAATCGAATATCACATCATTATTAGTAAGTATTTTTTAACCGACTTCAAAAAGGAGGAGGTCGATTACTCGAAGATGGCTGGACCGATTTGGATTGTTTTTGTTTTATTCGAGAGGGTATAGGTACATCACAGTTGGTCCCATATAAAATTGATTAACTTTGCTTTGGTAGTTTTTGAGTTAGCTTCAATAATACGTATTTTTCCCCCACTTTTACATGGATGATGTTCTAGGTTGTTTTGCAGGTTATTAGAATTTGTGTGGGGTAGGTTCCACAACTAAAAAGTGAAAAATAAAAACTTTTTTACAAAAAAAGACAACCGACTTCCAAAAGCAACTACAAAGTGAAAAATAACATTAATTTCGGAAGTCGGTGGCAAAAAACGAAAATACATTTAACTAGACACCGACTTCCGAAATTAAAGTTATTTTTCACTTTGTAGTTGTTTTTGGAAGTCGGTTGTCTTTTTTTGTAAAAAAGTTTTTCTTAGTAGCAGCCCAGAGTCAGTGGACGACTGATGGCAATAGGTTCGCCGCCTGTTACATGAGACTTACACATAAACGGCGAAACGTGGATGTACTAAAGGTACAGCTCTGCTTAACCCTTCTTCGGGGATTATAGTCGTGATGGTTTGTGTTACCTGGGGCCGTGTTATGAACAATTAATGCCATCATTTTTCCAGTGCTAGAGAGAGACGGAGCTATATATGACCTATATCACCATCCCTTTTTCGCAACGGAATCATGATGGCGTTAATACTTCATAATAAGGACCCTGATCATTATTAAAAGAGGTAGCTTTGGTTAGGACATGGCAGGAAGTCAATCTTGGCAGGGGTGCATTAAAATAGTCTTATATACGATACAAGCCCGGATCTAGGTTTTCGCTCAAGGGGGGGGGGGGGGGGGGCAAATGTTTCTCTCTGGGGGAGGGGAGAGGTCTGATTTTCCAAGCCGTGAAAGTTCCTTAAAAAAAAAACCTTCGCCACCTACATTCCGTAAACTCAGCAATGTGCCACATTTCAAGGATGACTACGAGTCGAGTTATCTACAAATTAAAAATACGGGTTATATAGAAAACTATGTTTATGTCTAATTTAGAGTTATGTGGTGGAGAATAAGGGTTGGTCGAAGCCCAGGTGGGGGGCAACGGGTGCAGTGGCCCCCCCTGTATCCACGCCTGAGTCTATAGTCGCTACTAAAAAGCACGATCATGTCGCATCCTAGGTCAGTCCTGCTACGAGCACATAGATACTATATGTGATATACTATTATAAAGAGGTAAAATTTGTGAGTTTGTATGTAGGGGGTAACCTTCAAAACTATTGATCTGATAATAATGGGAAGCTACAGTATTGCAGTGTCATAATTATGATATTAAAAAAAAATCACGCCGATGAAGTTTCGAGCAGCAGTAGCTAATATTTTCGCCACGAACGGTGACGAATATTGATAAATATGTCTCATAGTGAGTATTTTATTTACCAAGCAATGATTAAAACTACAAACGGAAACGCTGAATCACTGAAAACTTTTAGTACTCACGAGTGTTGCAGTGTAAACAACTATGAGCAGTTAAATTGTTTACTTTTTACCGCGAAGTACCAATGTGCTGTGCTCGAGTGTAGATTCTGATAGCTTTTTAACCGACGAAAAAAAAGGAGGAGGTTCTCAAGTCGACACGTATAGTTTTTAATTTTTTATTTATAACCTTTAGTTGTCAGATTTGAAAGATTCTTATTTTATTCAGGAGGGTATACCTCGAAGTTAGTCCCATGTAAAATTTATTAACGTCTTACGTGTTCGCGTCACTGCGTCACCGCGATACCGCGATACCTCGATACCGCGACAGCGTAGCTTTTGTAGATTATTCGATATGCTTGCAAAATATTGTAGAGAATCTACTTTTTTATCGAAAGAAATCGTTTTCAAAATAGCTTTATTGCGCCAGTTGTTTTGACTAATCTCATAAAGAGAATGCATCATGAAATAAATCATGATTTTAAGATCCATGTTACTTCCAGTCGAGGTGTTATGCAAACTATCCCATTTATTGACGTCAGCTTTAGATATAGTAATGGACAGTTCCAATCAACACTAAATTAAATTGTATCTTTTTTATGACTTTATTATTTTCCATATCTAATCTTAATACTGTGATATTAAAAGAGATAGTCAATTAATTTTCCTACTATCTTAAGCTAATAATAATTTAAGTATCTTTACCTAGTAAATTTATTGTTCATCATATTGTTTTATAGATTTCGACATAAAAAGGCGTATATCTGTATATTTCACGTGTAGAGACACCTGTCTCAATTGGGTAAGTAATACTACAGACAACAGCAGGGCAAGTTACTACAAACTGTCAAATTTTCTCATTCGATTTTAAATTTAAACATTAACAGATAAAGGTTTAAAATCATTTGGAGAAATTTGACAGTTTGGTATAACTTGATGTTCTGTTGTCTGTACCTATGCCACCAGTCAAAACGATTTATAACGACATCGCTTAAAACGACGCCGACGACTGGAAACACAAAATTTAATCGAAACAACTGGTAGTTGTTTCGATTAAATTTTGTGTTTCAAGTATTTCTGTTAACTTAATAAAGTCTTTGGTTATAACTATATATGATTTATCGGCTGTAACAACCGTAATCTGATGGTCCCTTCGAAGTCGGTTTGACTGTAATTATTTATAAAATTATGAGTTATTCCAATTCGATCCTCTATGGTCATCATTCTCCTGCCCTTATCCCAATCTATTTGGAGTCGGCGCAACATGTCCTTTTTTCCATACTTCTCTATTATTCGTCATCTCGGTAGTCACCCCCTTTCTAGCCATGTCATCTTTCACACAGTCCATCCATCGTTTCTTTGGTCTTCGCCTACTCTTATAGCCATCGACATTCATACTCAAAACTTTCCTCACGACATTTTCCTCACTCCTCCGCATCACATGCCCATACCATGACAACCGATTTCCGCACAACTTTTCAGCCACTGGTGCCACTTTCAGACTTCCTCTTCCTCTATGGTGGTGTTTAAAAAAAATACTGATTCTTTAATTTAGAGCGTGGATACGATTTGGCGATTTGGGGGCTAGGAAAATTCCCCTAATGTTTTAAAAGCCCTTTTCCAAACGTTACAAAAAAAGTTAAGAACTTCAGAAGAAAATGACGTAAAGTTGTTTTCAGTCTCCCTTTTCAGAGGGTTCCATTATGAGGTGAGGAGGCTCAGGTGGCCTTATATTGACAGCAATATATCAATGTGTTGCCGGAGTTACCTTCACATCAAAATGATATAGAGCATGTAAGAAATAGCTTGTGAAAGGACGCAATCATTACTTAGTAGCGAAAATGAAAGGATGGGCCTTGAGCAAGTAGGTTAAGTTATCTGTCAGGTCTTATATTTTTAAGTTTTAAATACAGACAAGACAAAAGTTGACGACCTTATTGTCTGTTTTTGTAAGTAATATTATACTTGGGGCTACACACAAATCTCATCTTACTTATACATATATAATATTAAAAAGGATATAGGTAAATAAATAATCTTAGTAAAAAAAAAAGTTAAGTTAAACTAAAGCTAAAGTTTGGATGGATGTTTGTTACTCAATCACGCCAGAACGGCTTAACAGATCTGGATGAAATTTGGCACAGAGAAAGATTGTGGTCTAGAATAGCACATAGGCTACTTTTTATCCCGGAAAATTTTACGGTTCCCGTGGGAGAATTCCGACATCCACGCAGGCGAAGCCGCTGGCAAAAGCTAGTGATATCTTAAATGCGAAAGTTTGGATGGATGGATGTTTGTTTGTTACTCAATCACGCCAAAACGGCTGAACGGATCTAGATGAAATTTGGCACAGAGATAGATTATAGTCTGGAATAGCACATAGGCCACTTTTTTTTTCATAAATGGATTCCTACCATCCAATTATTTTCCAATTATTGCTAACAAGATCAAACTAACTAATATGCATATTTCTTGATTTATCAAATTAATTATTTCTAATTAGCCCAACTACATACAACAAATAGTTCGTCAATTTAACTATCGAAGCTATGTAACCTCATTTACAAAGGCAGCTAGGAAGTGATAGGAGGTCGTACGAGGTCACAACCGGCTGCAGTGCGCTAGATTCGGACGCACGTGATCGCAGCCGCGGCCTTCCTGATACACGTGATGGTAATGTACCGGCGAGGAGTGATTGCATTGCACATTACCTACAATGAATACGAGCTAATGAGAGCGGTGCAAGCTGAGCTTAGCACGAGAAAACAGTATCTAAGTTAAGGCGCTATCCCGACCAAACGCCCTTGTACGTTCGGTCCTTCTTTGTCCCGCGCCGGCCGCTCAGTTTCGCACTGTCCCGCGCATGCCTCTTTATCATAGAATTCACAAAATTTTTGGAATTATTTGAATAAAAATAGAATAGCGATCTTTTAAAATAAAATATAACGTGAATTATTTAGATTTTTCCATTATATATCCATCCCCGACGACCGCTATGGCCCACGCACAGTGGTCCACCTGAAGGACTAAACGTGCGGAAACCAAATCCTCTAACATAGAACTAGAACATTATCTATCCGTATCCATTAGTGTAATCCTCAAATGATTAGATGGTCACCTTTGTAAAGATGCATGCAATCTATAATTTTAGTCACTTTTTCACAATTTTAAATGTATTTATAACACATGAAAACTTTATAAGAACGTGCAATGTGATGGTAAGATGTCGACCATTAATAATGTGCTTTTAAATGTAGTTTATTACTCTTAAATTAATTAGTTACCAAATAGCCTCTGAATAGCGCACTATCGCAAGTTTTTGGTCGGGGTAGTGCCTTAAGAAGCTTCATAAACTTATGAACTCTTCCTAGCGGGTGGATTGCAAGCTTGTGTCAGTCCAGAACTGAGCTACGATTTAACTGGAATTATTTTTTCTGATTCGAGTCATGGGCCAAATCTACCACTATGTGGGTTCCAGAAAACGTCTGTCGACATCGAGGCAGACCCAGGAGAAGATGGCGAGACGAGCGTGACGCCTACAGACAGGAGTGGTCCGTACTAGCTCAAGAGAGAGAGGAGTGGAAAGGAGAACGGTAGGCCTTCGCCCTGCAGTGGGACAACACAGACTAAAAATAAATTGATGAGGAGGGAGGAAACGCATGTGACTAAAAGAGTGATGAATTTACATGTTGATGGATATGAAAGAGAAGGGAGTGAATCATAGTGAGAGAATGGAAGAAGAAAACGTGTTGCGCCGACCCCAAGTAACAAGGGATAGGCAGGAAGATGATGAATAAGTTTTCTAATACATTTTAGAATTTTCCTGGTGCTTAGTGCCTCTTCAGCCAGAAAATAGGCCTTTACGGCCTTACGGGAGGTACACGTGGAAGGGCCGCCTATCTTTTAGCGTCCTTGATTTCTACAAAGGGGTTCGGAAGGTCTTGTATATATACTCTCTCGATATTGCAATAATTGGTTTGATCTTTCAATGGAAAGGCCAAATGAAACAAGGAAGAGAATGAAAGTGTTTTATAGAAAATACCAATATTAAGACCATGCGGTATTTTGGGCTGTAGAAATCTGGAAAATCTTCAGCTTATTATGCAAAAAAATCATTCTGATTTTTGTACTGGTACAATTGTATAGAATCAAGTTCTTCTAACTGAACAGACAGCTGTGCTGCTGGGGAGTTTGTTGCGCCACTTCTTCCCAGCTAAAAAGGGTGGGCGTTTTGGGGTTTGTCTCATATTGTAATTTTGACGTTCAAATTAGTGATTCTGAGCCTAGTTTGAATAAATGACTTTTGATTTTGTAAATGCAATGCATCACATTAAATAACATTACCAACTAACAATCACTCCTGCAGAGACATAACATGCGGATGATGTTTAAGGAATTTTCCTTAAATTAATTTTCCTTATTATGTATTTACATAGCACTGATTACGGATTGAATTAAAATAAAAATTTCCAAAACGGCGTAGTTAGGAGTACCTATAATTACGCCGCTTCTATGTATATTTGGTTTTGGAAAAAGCTTATTGGAAAATATTGAAAAAATCGTATTAAGTATTTATTATCATATGTTTATCAGTAGTTTCAAAATTATTATACCTACTGGTAATATCACCATCAATGTTTGTTTCATATGTTCTGGGGGCCTAGACAAAATCCCTGGAAAGATCAAATTGTATGGAGTTGACATTAGCTTCAGAGGTGTCACGTGACTGCTGCTGTCAACTCCATACAATTTGATCTTTCCGCGCGTTGGCGTTAACGCTTACAGAAAAGTGATTTTGTCTAGCGCCCCTGTTAAACATTTATGGTTCAACACATTAAAATGAAATTCTTTAGCATTATAATTTATAATACACTTCTGGACACATCTTTTGGCCCACCTTGTATTTTCAGTTTCGTTTGGTCCTAGCTAAAATTTTATATTAGGTCGAGCAAAAAGTTTTTATGCAGTTTTGAACCTGGCACATTGACAATTTCATTCAATAGTCTTTTTTTGAATTTCGAACACAGAATTTAAAGAAACAAAAGACAATTTGAAGCCTGTTTGTTGATATCAAACAATCGAATACTAAGAAAACTTGGTTTTATTGGTTTACTTGGATTTAATTCTTGAAAAAGTGATTGATATCTTTGGTTTTGCAACAAACATTACTTATTCTTAACATTAAGGTGAGGTTCTATCAATAATCTATGGATACTTCACCTGAAGTCGCCGCCCAAGCTGTGGCACTTATTCAGGCCGGACACAGCCAAAGAAACGTGAGTGCTCAACTTAATTTAAGTCGATCTGCGGTCCGAAATGTTTATCGGAGGTACCTAGAGACTGGCGGCTTTGTTCGTCGCCAAGGAAGGCCACGATCTCGGGTCACAACTGAAAGGCAGGATCGATTCATCGTGACGACCAGCTTGAGAAATCGTCACCTTACCTCCATTGAGATACAAAACCAACTTCGCGACTTCCACGGAGTATCTGTGAGCGCTCGAAGTGTTCGGAGAAGGTTAAAAGAACGCGATATGGTACCACACAAGCCAGCTAATGGCCCCAAACTAACGCGAGCCCACCGAACAGCGCGCCTTCATTTCGCACGCAGTCATTTAAATTGGACACAGCAAGATTGGAGCCGTGTACTCGTTTCTGATGAGTCTAAAATTGTGTTACATGGCAATGATGGAAGGAAGAAGGTCTACCGACGTAAGGGAGAGCGTTTCGCACAATGCTGCTTTGAAGAGAGGGTTGCTTATGGCGGTGGCTCATGGACTGTCTGGGGCGGTATATCCGCGAGCGGCAAAACTCAACTTGAGGTTGTTACAGGACCACGGCTGCCAACATTCAATGCTGAAAGGTACATTCGTGAGTGCTTAGAACCTCACGTGATACCATACGCGGACTATGTGGGCCCAAATTTCCTTTTTATGCATGATAATGCAAGAGCCCATGCGGCCGGCATCGTCAGGGAATATCTTCGGGATGTGAACATCACAGTTATGGACTGGCCAGCCAGAAGCCCAGACATGAACCCCATTGAGCACATGTGGGACGAGCTAAAAAGACGTGTTAGGGCTCGTCAGCCAGTTGCCCAGACGATGCAGGAGTTGAAAACTGCCATAGAAGAGGAATGGGAGATGATCCCTCAAAATTTCATAGAGCGGTTGATAAACTCTATGCCTAATCGTATGAGAGCTGTGGTAGATGCCCATGGAGGCAACACGCGTTATTAAATTAAACCTTTATTTGATAAAACATGTTTTTTATTCAAAAATCAATTGCCTTTAACAAGGCGCATATCCGACTTGTTAGGTGTAGCTCCATGTCGTATGGTATTCTGAATTCAAATTTAAAACAATACGATCGAAAAAGATGGTAAAATGTATGAGGTTTAAAACTGCATCAACAGTTTTTGTTCAATCTAGCAATCATATTTCGGTAGGGGCCATCGAAACCTAAACTCTAAGGTGGGCCAATAGATGTGTCCAGAAGTGTATTTGGTTTTGGAAAACACTTATTGGTAAATATTGGAAAAATCGTATTGCCTAGGCTTTTCCCAACTATGTTGGGGTCGGCTACCAATCTAACCGGATGCAGCTGAATACCAGTATTTTACATGGAGCGACTGCCTATCTGACCTCCACAACGCAGTAACTGGGTAATACGATACCGCTTGGTAAGACTGGTTGTCAGACTTTCGGGCTTTTGGTCCTACTGCCAAAGATCCACGAATGACAGCTGGGACGAACGGCTTAACGTGCTTTCCGAGGCATGGAGGAGTCTCGGTATGTAAAGATGGTCACCTATCCACGGGCCAACCCCGGCAAGCTTAACCTGATGGATCGACCCGTGCGGCTGTTATTACTTAGCCACGAGCTCCTCAAAAATTGTATTAAGTATTTATTATAATATGTTTAGGAATAGTTTCTAAATTATAAATATCAATGTTTGTTTCATCTGTTCTGATAAACATTGATGATTAACTAAATTCTATGATTTATAACAATCCTATCTGCTTTGAACCTACACGATACTTCAAAGCTCAAATATAGGTGGCAAAATATGGGTGTAGGTACTACAGTACACACGTCTGCCTACCCATTGGGAATGCGCGCGTCATGTTTCTATAGAAGAGTGGGTTATTAGAATATTGAAGTTCAACTCCCCAGGGTGTGAGGGGGTGGCAGACGTTATGACGGCGTGTGTAGGCGTGACCTTTGACGACCACGCGTTGTCGTCGCGTCATCGGGAGTAGTGGGTGTCTGTCGAGAACAATATCTGCGTAAAATTATTTTATTATCCGTTTCAAAGAAACGCTCGTTTCAAGACGTGTGAAACAACATTCTTGTTTTGCAGTCTTTTATTGGGGGTGACTAGAAGGATTTTTTGGCTGGTTTTTCCTGGATACTTATGGATGCTATCTTATACTTCTTACTGCTATTATAAATTCGAAAGTTTGGGTGGATGGATGTTTGTTGCTAAATCACGTCAGAACAGCTGAATGGATCTGGATGCTGGATATTTGGCACAGAGATAGATTATACTCTGGAATAGCACATAGGCTACTTTTTATCCCGGAAAAATGTACGATTCCCGTGTGATAATTTCCGACATCCACGCGGGTGAAGCCGCTGGCAAAAGCTAGTAGTGTCCACGTAGGCAAATGAAAAAGAATCGAGTTATCATAAAAAAGAGTAGATATACCCAGCCATGATACAGGATGGTTTGGTCAGGTTGAGAGGATGAATCAAAGGTGACCAACAAAAGGTATCTACTCGTATAAGGCAGATATGAGTGGAAATACCGGTAGGGGACGCCCTAAGAAGACATTATAGGTGGTGAGTCACCACCTATAATGTGGCCACTGGTGACCACTGGTGACCTTATTGGTGATGTTCTTCAGAAAGATCAGGTGCGTAGTAATCGCAACCGGCGTATATGACCAGATGTATGAATGTAAACGAGGCAAAAGTAGTATGTAAGGATCGTAGCAGGTGGCGTTCTGTAGTTTCTGCCTACCCCCATGGGAAGAAGGCGTGAGTTTATATATGTATGTATACCAAAGCATATTAATTCGCTGCTATTTAATAGAGTAACATTATTTGAACAAAAATAATGCTTCATAATGAAAGGCTTGGCCCGTATTACCTACAAGAAAATAAGTGTATGAAAAACGAAAAGGAGAGAGATCTTCTCTCTCCTTTTCGTTGAAAAGTATGAAAAGGAATAACAAAAATACGTTTATTTGCGGCAAAAATGACGCATTGAAAGATTGGAAACACAAAAAGAACAAGTCGGGGGAAAATATGCGTCACTTCTACGCAAAACGGCCATCGCTCAGCATAATGCTGCGACCCCATTGAACATTATTATAAAAGAGAGGAAATTTAATCTTACCGGTTGGTAACTCAAACTCAAACTCAAAGCATTTATTTCAATTAAACCAATTACAGGCACTTTTGAATTGTCAAGGGGTCGGTCAGTCAGAAAGATGAAGCTAGGGTAAAACTTGGCCTTAATTGAAGTAAATCTTTAAGATATAAAACAGAATTTAACACCCTAACTACCCGTTATGTTTTACGTGCGGAGACGAAGACGTAAAGTAAACTGGGCCAAGTTTCTCTGCAAATTGCATCCAAACACCGCTGCATGGTGGTCTTTGTTGTCTGCTTATACTTCTACACCTATAGCCCACTCCTTCTTCCTTCCTTCTTGTTTAGTTCCTGAAAGAATTATCTTTGGGTAAGACTAAAACCCTTTTCGGATTTAAGGTCTTGTTTGCTACTTCTATAGTTATTAGGGAACAGCGGTGAGAGATGTCAGCAGTGAGGTGACGGGGTCCAATAGGGTCGATGCCACCGGGGTCGCGGGTTGTTCGAAAGAGATACCGTGGCCCTGGCAAAGGCAATTGAAGGAACACGGGTGGGTTTTAGTCAGTAAGAGTCTGACACGCCCTCCCGCTCCGCCCAGATCGGGAGAAGTCATTTGATAATTTCCCATCCACAAAAAAAAAGAAAAGGGAACAGCGGTTGAAACAGACGCCCTTCCTAGCACGAACGCGCGAAATAAATATAATGTCATTTATTCGAAGACTCGGATATAAAATATTATCCTATACCATTGCGGCAAATCCAATAGGATCACCCATCTTTCGTAGATCTTTGACAGTCGTTACAAGTCAGCCCGAAAATCTGACAACCAGTCTTGCCAAGGGTATCTCGTATTACCCAGTAACTGGGTTGTGAAGGTCAGATAGGCAGTCGCCCCATGTATTCAGCTGCATCCGGTTAGGTTAGGCTGGAAGCCGACCACAACATAGTTGGGAAAAGGCTAGTAAGATTGATTGATACTTGCATTCTTCAACATCATTCTTCTATGGTGTACAAAACTGCTTTTGTAAGATTGTCTATGCCAGGAAATGAGTAACAATAACGTATTTATTATCATCATAATATTGAAACATTAAATGTTTTGAATGGCTATTAAAGTGTTACAGGTATGTCAAAATAACTCGATATTTTTTAATGGTGCGATTAACTCTACCTAGGTAAGTTTTCTTGCGATAAGGCAGTCACGTTCAGGTTTCGATAAATAATTACGAAAGGATGTCAGCAATACAGAACTTACTCAAAAAAAAAAAAAATCTGCATAAAGCGTAAACTCTTTATAACGTCATTCGATATAACGTAAAACTTCCTTTATGGTTGAAATTACTTCAATTTGGTTGGTTTACCCTATGAGGATGTATGTATTGAAGCGTGGTTTAGCTCGGTGTGTAAGTGAAATAGCGTTATGGCTGTCTAGTTTGACGCGAGAGAGATAAGAAGTCTCTCACGTGCACCGGAACTAAACGCGCTTCGTTTAAATGTAGATTTATGATAAAATGTTATATTAAATCAATTTTTAGCTTAGTAAGTTCTTAACATATTTAAAGACCTTCGATGTAAAGCAAATTTTACTGCACAATAAGGAATTGTTTACGTATAATTTTATAAAACAGAAAATAGACGGTGCTACTTTGGAATTTTTTCCTATCGAAAAAATTTTAAGTACCTAATCATGTTTTGGTTTTAGTACAGCAGTAGACAAATTCTAGTCAAATAACACACATGGAAAATCCAAATAATTTAACCATATAGGTACAACATTTGATTTTATGGGAATTTTTAAAACCCAATATTATCGTTTCACTCGTATCCCCTTAAAATCCATACATTAATCATACACTCCTTATATAAAAAAGAAATACCTTCATAATTAGACGTCAGTAAATATATTTTATCAGCATTACTATCTATATAACTTTTAGTATCAGTTTAAAAAAGGCTCCGCCTAGATCTTTGGAGTGCCGACTAAGAAGATACCCGAGGTCGTAAACAGCTGCCTTGCTTGTGTTTTACAATTTTGTGTTAGTGTCTTACAATTTAATAAAGTACTATTGCAAAAACAAAGTAATAATAAAATTGGTAAGTATATAAAATTGAACATGAAGCAATTCACATACAAATATGTTAGTGTGCCCTGCCTAGATATCTCTTTTGTTCTCTGTACCTACATATTTGGTTCTCTTTCTTCACTCCTTAAAACGAAAACTCCCTTGAGTTGCATTATAAAGAGTTTGTTACACTGTATTTTGCAGAATAGGTAAAGTGCGAATAATTTTCTAAAAGGAAAAATATTATTCAAACATAACGCACACTGACGTATGTCGATTCGTCATTTAGGTTAGAGGAAGTTAATAATGACACATAGGACAATAGGATTCACATAAAAGCAATGACATGTCCATTGTTTTTTAAGGATTAGCGAAATTCAATTATTCATAATACGGTATTTTTTCTTGAAACAAATTACCTGCCGTCTTATCGATTAGTTAAAAATATAAAATCAAAGGCAGTAATGCAATGATATTGGTTTGAATTTAAAATATTTTACCTTGATCAAAATTGGAAGCCGTATTTAAAAACAATGTTAGCAATTCGCGGAGTTCCCGACATGTCGCATCTTACGAAGAACAATAAAATTAAAGCATAAAAAAAACAGCTAGTAAACAGCTTCTTTTGTTTTCAGCCAAATCATTAACTAAGCACTATGATTTGAAAAAAGAACACCATACGTTGCTTTGTTTACGTTTGTATGCAGCCTACCGCTGACATTTACACAGGTATACATGTAAACGCTCTTTGTCTTTTAATACTCCGTTTATCACTGAATTTTCAACTATAAAGGGTGTTTGAAATGTTAAAAAGGAGATTTTATTAAATAAACTTACCCATACAACGGCTAGAAGCCAAATAAAAAAACGAAAACAGCTCGCAGCCTCAAGGCGCGCTCTATCCAGTCGCGTATCCCCCACAAACACCACAGACAGACTGATCGTTGAATACCGCCGTGCCCTCGTTATTATATTTGCGTTAACAGGTGTAGTGTTGTGCAAAGCAGTTATTAGCAGTTATTTTTATCGACACGTTGTTTTCTGTTGCCGGGGCCACGTTATACGGGATGTGCCTTTGATTATCGCTTTGAAGGGCGTTAATCGTAGGTGTAACCACCACTTACCGCGATAATTTGATCGAATTTAACTACCGCGATGTTTATGGCGATGACCCTGGCATTCGGCGATAACTGAGGTTAGTAACATCAGATGCAGCTATTAATAATGCTGCAATAGCATTTCGTTTCTAGGAGAACATTGACATTAATGCCATTTGGATAAAAATCTTGATCATAATAATTATCAATAAGTACCTAATTTAGATCGCATAGTATTGCTCAATAATAAAAGACTTTGATCTCTTTACATGATGCAAACGGTTTCATATTATGTATTACCTACTATGATAATTGATAATACAAGATCAATCTATTTTTGCAAACTAGGTATGTAAATTTCGAACTTAGGGGTGTTGTGCCAATCCCGGCCATATTTGGGATGTTAAACAAGTTAATGTTAGTTACCATTATTTCGTTTCAGCTACAAAATAACGACCCAATAAGCGTCACTGAATATCACTACTGTTCACAACAATACAGCTGTCGGCGCGGCGTCATGACAACCGCGCATGCGCGCCGCGCCCCTCCTCCATCTTGCCAGCTGACTCGGCGGCGTTGACCACGCGTCGCCGCTTTGAACCACAGCATGTCATTAACAACACGCGTCGATGCCCTGACGACAATATACTTACGTTGTTTTCTATCAAGATAAACTAATACTAATTGGGTTTGTTTACCAGATGGCCGATTCGTATCGGAACATATTATATCGCCTCGTGGTTCCATATCACGTTTGAACACAACGTGACAGTCAGTGTCTATTGTTTAGATTAGAGTAATGGCGCAGATATTACATTACAGGCTTTTGTTATTTTTTCGTGTCGTAACGCTTTATTTCTCGATGTCAACAACAGTAATGGAGAATGAAGACTTTGTTCACAATGAATCAGCCTGTGTCCCTACGATTTTCCGACCCGCGTTTCTGTCTACACTAGCGAGCAACCAAATCGACTCAACACATAATTATGCATTTCGACTCAAATAGCAATTACTCGGAAAAAACCAAACCGATTTTAATACTTATGGTAAGTACCATCTTAAAGCTTGAACGTCATCATCATCTCATCATGTTGGGGTCGGCTTCCAGTCTAACCGGATGCAGCTGAATACCAGTATTTTACATGGAGGGACTACCTATCTGACCTCCACAACCCAGTTACTGGGTAACATTATACCCCTTAGTAAGACTGGTTATGAGACTTTCGGGCTTCTGACGACCCGTAACGACTATCAAAGATCCACGAATGACAGCCGGGACCAACTGCTTGACGTGCTTTCCGAGGCACGGAGGGGTCTTGGGATGTAAAGATGGTCATCATCTATGGACCGACCGCGGCAAACGTAGCTTAATCTGATCGATCGACCCGTGCGGTTATTATTACTTGTTGAACGTCAGGCTTAAAAAAAAAACTTTTTCATAAATGGAATAAGAACTTTTGGAAAAAAAATAACTGCTTTGTATGCATGGGTTTTATGGGGTTTTGTCGATTTGGTTGCTCGCGAGTGGAGTACCTACGGGGGTATGTTGTGTCTGATAAGTACTGCAGCGTCTGCATCGGCATCCCCCTCTCATAAATTAGTCTGTACCACAGCTCACCCTAACAATAGGGAACCACCCCTTGGTAGTCAGATCCATACACGTAGGAGAAGTATCTGTATAGCATTTAAATACAGTTACTTGTAATTCGACGTGTTCCTTGCAGGACGTCATAGTAGGGTGAAAATGCAACAAATTAAGCCACCAAATGTTCTACCGAAATTCAATAGTTTTCGCGTTAGTTTTTTTTTTAATGAAAAATTCAATTCAAAAATTATTTACAGCGCGACTTTAACGGAATTTAAGTTATTATCAAAGCTGATGCCGTAGCAGATCTTTGTTAAAAATTAAAAGTTGAAAAATGCCTAAGACTTTGGCAAAGACCACTAACTAAATATTATATTTTTCATAGACAAAAATTACAAAAAAAAAAAAATGAATTTCTGTAGAACATTTGGTGGCTTAATTTGTTGCATTTTAATTCTACTATGACGTCCTGAAAGGACGTCGAATTATAAGTAAGTCTGTTTAACTTTTTTGTCAGTCTACATCAGGGATGGCGAACCAATGGCACGTAACAAAATAATTTGGGCACGGCATCATTTCAGAAATTTAGGTACACATCTAGTTTGCACCAGCAGAAGTCGTACTAATTTGTTATAGTTGTGACGTAGTGAGTCTACGTTCCCCAACTTTAATGCGTTTTATCTAATTAATTTTTAGGGTTCCGTACCAAAATGGTAAAAAAGAACCCTTATGGTGCGACTCAATCTGTCTGTCTGTCCGTCTGTCACAGCTGGATATCTCAAGAACTACTTATGCTATCCACTTGAAATTTGGAACAGTTTTAGATGAAGTTTGCCCAACTCTTTTGCAAATACTCGTAGGAAACAAATAAAAATATCTATAAGTACATTTTTTTTGCAACAGGGACTGAATGGGGGTCTTAAAAGTTCGAAGTGGGGCTACTAGGGCATGTGGTGTATTATATGAAAAAGCGCTGTTTGCACATTCTCAATCAATTTTTTTCTTTTTTCTTAGGCCGCATAGTTTTAGACTTTTGATGAAAAATGTAAAAAAAATACTGTTCCCCCCTTATCTCCGAAGTTTGCAAAGAGATAAATCTGAAATTATTCTATGTCATAGAAGTTTTTACAAAGATTACAGGAAAAATAAAACGATGTCTCTAAATAGCACACTTTTTCAGAAATCGGAACGGAACCCTCGGTGCGCAAGTCCGACTCGTTCTTGACCGGTATTTATTAATATGATAAAGTACAAAAATGGGTGTCTAATATTTTTTTTATTATCTGACTGACGGACTAATTAGAATTTCTTTTTTTTTACTCGGCTATCAACCCTACTCTAATTTCGCGTCCGTACGGACATTGTTTTGTAACAATGTCGACGTACGGATCAGTCTCGTGGTTTTGGGAAACTACAAGATGCGTTTGGTAAATATTTGAGATATTAACTCATCAGATAGATCAAAACAAAGAACTGTGATCAAGTTACAACTATCATTTTTTTAAATGAGTACCTATTGTAGTAGGTATAAGTAGGTAGTAATTTTATTCCAGGTACATACTACATCGTCTTCACACATAATTATGTATACTTATGTATGTATGTTTGTATGTACCTACTTATACAAAATATTGTAATTTTAAAGCATTTAGGAAGATTTTTTTTTTGTTTTTTTACTATGGAGTTTCTTTCCCATTCTCCTCCAAACGAAACTACGTTTTGGAAGGGGCAACTAGAATCAATTCTATTTTCTTGTAAATTTCGACATTCAAAAGGGCCATTTATGTGCATAATTGAAATAAATGTTTTGACTTTGAGTATTTGAACGCGATCTTATGTACAGTCAGCCTTAAAAATATGTATAGCTACATGATGTATGATGATAATGATGGACTAAATATAATTTCAATTAATCTCAGTATAATTTAATTTTGACACTTGTTATTGTTCGATATTTTACTTAGACATTGTACTTTGTAATTAAATTCGTACATCATAGTTGGATAAACATGTTCGTACATTTTTATAATTTACTAGCTGACCCGGCAAACGTTGTTTTGCCATATGAAAAATAGATGTTAGCCGATTCTCAGACCTACTCAATATGCTCGTAAAATTTCATGAGAATCGGTCAAGCCGTTTCGGAGGAGTACGGGAACGAACATTGTGACACGAGAATTTTATATATATTATAAGATTACCCTGCATGCCCGACTTGTCGGTGTGTAAGCGCATGTTTTTTTGACAAATAAGTTATCTCTATCTCTAACTCTATGTATATCATCTTTGTCGATGTCATCTACATCGACAAGAATTCATGTGATTGTCTACAATCTTTATTCCATAATATTTTATCTACGCGTAGACACCAAAAATATTACTCATTGGGTACTTACTTGTAGCTATACACATTGTTACAGTACCTATTATGGAATACAAATAGTAGAAAATTCTTATCGATATATTATTTTTAGCCTGACTGTACATACTGTTATTACTGGGCACGTGTACCGTGGGGGGAACTCTCCCCATCCCCCACAGCGGGTGTCCTAAAGGTCGGAATAGACGAGATTACGTCATCAATCACCAATATTACACTCAGGGCTAATTTTTCAACTGATAACTCATAAATGAAGAATAAATATTTCAATTTGACAGCTTTTGTATAGGAAATATGTCAAACTGTCATATTTATTCTTCAAATATGTTTTTTTTTTTTTTTTTTTTTTTTTTTTTTTTTTTTTTTTATAGCAAAGCACACAATTAGACCTCTGGGGTCTGTCCTAGCGTGCCATGGCCTGAGATTGATCAACGCGCTATTAACAGCTGTTTAACAGCACTACATCAACTCGACTACAACTCAACTAGTTAAGTTATAATCGCGTCGATGCAATGTTCTTTAAGCTTACGCTTTATATTTTTAATATTCATTGAGTCTCTAATGTCTACAGGTATTTGGTTCAGTAAACTGGGTATTAGAAAAGAAGCGGTACGCCTGCCATAAAAGTTATTTTTGCGTGGCACTTGGAATGATTTTGATTTCGCTTGTCGCGTATTCACCTCAAATTTAACTGGAATTTGAATATCACTGTTATCAAAATGTTCTATGAGGAACAGATATTCAGCTCGCGCTAGAGCAGGTAATACTTTGCAATGTTTAAATAACCCTGTGTAGTTATCTTTGTATTTATTTTTTACATAGTTAGGTACTATAAGTTTCAACAAACGTGTTTGCAAATTATGTATTTTATCTAGGTAAGTTTTAAATGTGCGTCCATAACTGGTGAGTCCATAAGATATTATGGACTCAGCAAGAGCTGTGTACATTTGAAGGAGGGTTCTGTACGGTATATTACGCTTTATAATGGAAAATTTGGTGAGTATCGCACGTAACTTGCCGCACACAGATTCCACATGGTAACTCCAGTTGAATCGGTTATCAATTATCAATCCCAGATAGGTATGATATGGGACTTGCTCTATAGGCGAGCAGTGACAGTCTGGAACGTTTTTATGCAGACAATCATGACTATGAGCTATGATTTGAAAGGGATGGGAGGTACTTATGTGACTTGAATGTACGTGTATAACTTTAGTTTTTTGTGGATTCAGAACAAGTCCCATATCATGTGCCCACTTAGTCATAGATGTAAAATCCTTTTGCAAAAATTCTGCGGCTAAATTCATATTTTTGTTAGCAGATAGTATACAGGTATCATCAGCGTATTGATAAAGGGAACAGTGTGCTATAATATTTTCTAGGTCATTAACGTATGCTAGATAGTGGAGTGGACCAGACACTGAACCTTGGGCTGTGCCTTTTGTCACGTTCACAGGTCTGCTAAGGCTAGGACCAACTTTGACGCGATAACTTCGTCCACGAAGGTATTCTTTGCACCAATCGAGTAATTTTCCTCTTATACCCGAGTTTTCGAGTGTTTTTAATAGTGTATTGTGCCCGAGTGTGTCAAAAGCCTTGCTGAAATCAATGAATATGAGTATCACATGCTGCTTGTCATTTAGGTAGTTGTTAACTTCATCAGTAAAATTGGAAAGTAGCTGAGCTGTAGACTTCTTACTTTGGAAGCCATACTGTGCTTTGGAAATTATGTCATTGTCCCGATAAAAGTTGTGTATTTGGTCGCATATAAATTTTTCGACTATTTTATTTATGGCAGGTAATATCGTTATGGGTCTATAATTGGCCAGGTCATTGAATTTACCTTTTTTATGAATGGGCCTGACTATACCTGTTTTTAATTCTGACGGATATTTGCCTTGTTGAATACTCGCATTAATTAACTTTACTATTGCATTCACAATTTTATCTCCTATCATTTTGATGTCCATGATTCTTATTGAGTCATATCCAGCTGATTTATTAGTATTTAAGTTTTTAATGATTTTAATAATTTTAAGAGGAGTAGCTTTTTTAAAATATATTGATTTATCTTGGGATTTCATAAATTCGCATTCATTCAACAAGGGTCTATCACACCCGGGCACAATATCAGACACACTAGTTTCCAATTCCATTGCGAAATCATTAGCGATACTCAACTCATTATTTGATTGATTTAAAAAAGCGTTCGTTATCACCTCATCTACAGACTTCACTATTTTACCGGTAAGTTTATTTAATATTTCCCACAGTTTTTTGGGATTATTTTTGTTATCTTTTATTTGTTCTCTGTAATAACTATTTCTAGTGTATAGTATAATTTTATTAATTTTATTTCTAGTTTTATTGTATTCTAATTTAAGTGTTTTATTATCTGGGTCATTTTTCCATTTTATAAATAGTTTGTCTCTTTTGGTGCAGCTTATCCTTATCTTATTGTTAACCCATTTTTCACAATTTCTTTTGCTCGAGTTATTTATTTTTTTATTGTATTTACATTCATTGTAGCACTTTACAAAGTTTTCTTTTATGTACTTATATATATCATTGGCGCAGTTTAACTCATCTATCATTTCCCAGTCGGTGCAATTTAAGAGTGTTTTTATTTTTTTATTATCAATAGACTCAATGAACTTTGGATCCCTACCTTTAGGTATAGACGCAAGCGTGACAATCGTCATGCGATGGTCCGCCGGAACAGTCCCAAGAACTGCTGAATAAAGGTCATCAAGGCGAGATCTCACGAAACTGTGGTCAATACAAGTTTTAGTGACTATGTTACCTTTGGTTTCAACTCGCGTGAAATCTGATATCGCACATTCAAGTCCGCACTCAGCAAGTTTACTCTGATAATAACTGTTTACATTATTGGTAGTTTTGAGGTCCATATTTATATCTCCTAGTAAAATAAGATCGCTATTTTTTATATAATCAACATTAATCATACTGGACAGTTCATTAACAAACAGGTGCTTGCTTTCATTTGGTGGTCTATACACTGCACAATAAATACTATGATTTTGCTGCGTTGTTATTTTACCCAGTATACATTCACAATATTTAGTTTAAGTCTTTTTCGGTTGAAACTTATGCTTATTATTAACATAGATAATAATCCCACCACCTTTTCTGCTTTTACGCAAGATATTATACAGTGTAAATCCATCCAATTGATACATATATACAATTTGATCCGATATCCCCACTTCCGTGAGAACTACAATGTCAATTCGTGATTTAACCGAGATTAAACAGTTCATAAGATTAGCGAAATTTTTTATCAACGAACGAATGTTAACATGCACTACATTTAAGTTATTTGTGTTTTTAGGTAGTTTACTAACGTAGTTAGGTAAATCAATGCAATCAAAGATTTCCTTAATATTACTAAATACAGCCATGATACATATTAAAATACATGAAAAAGAATTTGTGCTTATTTTTAGTTTGAGCTAATTAATCTACTTATTTATTTTTAAGAAGATTTTGTATGTCGTCTTCACATCTAATGTTAAATATCTTGTCTTTCCCAGTCCTGTCGACCTCGCCTTTCTTCACCAGTACTTTTCCATTTTGGAACCATATATATTTAAAATCCTGTCGCAGTTGTTGTTTAGCCATCCACATAAGTTTTCTGTTGACTTGTGATAACGCGAATCGCACGTATATTTTTGCAGGCGCTTCATTACTGGACACGTTGGACAATATATCAGCTGATGTTAAATTAACTTGCTTAGCGGAACGTATCCAACATTCCACGTCCTTAGTGTTCCCTAGTTCTATCTGCAGAACGCCTAGGTTCTGATGCGTGTTAGAACGTTTAACGCTTTTTATCACAGACTTATCTATGCTCATTTTTTCAGCAATATTACTTGAGATTTGCAACAGTTCTTCGTTTTTTGCATAAGGGATTCCAGTTATTTCAATAAAGTTGTTCAATTTATCTTGGTCTGACTCATTTAAACGCTGTTCCAAAGAAGAAATTTTGGTTTCGTAGTGGGTGATTTTATTGCAAAGATAGTTATTTTTATTTTCCATATCTTTCAGCTTTTGTTTCATCATTTTAATCGATTCCACAAAATCATCAATTTTACCAGTGCAAAATTCAATGGAAGACTGTAAGGGCTCCAATTCTTTTTGAACTATTTTTTGAACCTCCTTGGAAATATTTGATAACAATTGTTTCATATCTATCGGAAAGTTAGATGATGTGGTCGGCCTTGAAGTTGGTTCATCAACCTCATCATCGTCTTCCTCTGGGACGATAAATGATTTCCTGACGGGAGTATGTCGGTGACATTCGCTGCAAGTCCATTCTAAAGTTTCCGAGTTACGAATAGCTAATATTTGCTTTTGTGTGAGCCCGGTGCATGTTATATTTGCATGCACGATTTTCCCACATTTGCAACATTCTAATCCTGGGCTTTTAGTTGTAATCGTTTTGTTACAATTATCGCACTTCGGCATGGTATTATTGTTGGTTCAAATATATAGATGGGTGGAAGTGATTCGTACGTACCCACACCGCCGCTAATAACGTATCGTCTCAGTAGTGAACTTCGCGACCAAAAGGTCCTAAGCGCCGGGTACAATCCGTCGCTTACGCGTTTCAACACACACACGTTCAATGTTCTCACAAAACGAAGCTTTATTAATAATTTATTTTTAAGTTGTTTAACTCACCACAATGGAATAAGTTTATCAATTGACTTATAGTTCATGTTTTTGCACTTGTTGTATACTATAGATTTTACACAAAACTGTACTCAGAGACTCGTAAAAATACACTAATTTCAATTAGGGAAGCGCGTTGACCTTACCGAGTACACGGTCGGTAATGAAAGTGAACCGACTATTGTAAATCAGCGCTAAATCGAATGCCCTTATTATTAAGAGGCCTATTTATTCCTGTGTTTATGTACTGGTAAGTTCGTAACTGAAGTTTGGCCTTTAAGGGACTAACTACACATTCAACTTTTGTCCACAGAAATCACCAGTTTTGTATGGAGATGCGTACGCATCCGTTCAGCTTTCCGCGGCTGAAGGGATGCGTACCTCGCTTCTCCATACAAAACT
This sequence comes from Cosmia pyralina, assembly GCA_946251885.1. Classification (NCBI taxonomy): domain Eukaryota; kingdom Metazoa; phylum Arthropoda; class Insecta; order Lepidoptera; family Noctuidae; genus Cosmia; species Cosmia pyralina. Next base: position 4,218,062 of record OX276359.1, on the reverse strand, counting down.
GGTGTTTTCTATGGACAAAAGCTGAATTGAGCTGAATAAGTATAGTCAGTCCCTAACTCTGAATATTTCTCCTGGTCTTTTGCTAGGTGTAAATTAACATAACATCACGCCCGTTTTAAGCAAGGAGTTTGGCAAAGGTGTCCATAATAGGTACACACGGCTACACATCAAGCTATATATTTCCAGTTTACACTGACCTCTCATTGTAAGGACATCCTATACAATGCGAGATCAGCTTATACTGGAAATGTATAGCTTGATCTGTAGCCGTGCGTACAATCACATTTCAATACAATCACATTGGTACAAATCCAGATTCCAGGCTGCCACTGAGAAATTTCAAATTTCCATCAGGAATTTATTTCAACTTTTCCCGACCTGAGAATCGATCCCAGGCCCTCATGCTTCGCAGTAGGGCTTCCGACCACTAGACCAACGAGGCAGTCAAATAAATGTAAAATAATATTAACAGCCGCACGAGTCGATCGATCAGGCTTGCCGCGGTTGGTCTGTGGGTGGGTGACCATACCAAGACGCCTCGTACGGGTCTCGAGCGTTAGTCCCGGCTGTCTGTTTGTTTTTGGAAGTCGGTTGTATTTTTTTTTTTGTAAAAAAGTTTTTATTTTTCACTTTTTAGTAGTGGTACCTACCCCACATAAATTCGAATACCACTATTACCTGCAAAAGAAATGAGAACATCATCGACATAAAAATTGAAGCTAACTCAAAAATACCCAAGCAAAATTAATAAATTTTACATGGGTCCAACTTCGAGATACCCTCCCGAATGAAATAAGAATCTTTATCTGTAAAATGTTAAGCGTGATAAAACATATTTCGCTATTTTAAACCACAGTGTCGACTTGGAAACCTCCTCCTTTTTTTTTCGTCGGTTAAAAATATCACACTACCTTGCGTTGTAACTTTCAACTGTATACATTACATAGTGCAAGTACTGTTACTAAAACATCTAGATTTACGTAAAACAATTGCATCATAATTTAACAATCCTTATCATATCCCAATTTTGTCCACAAAACTCTTTCACAACTAGTCACAACCTACGTCACACTTAACAGCCGCTCAAAACACGATGACTCGACTGCGCACGCGCAAAAGGCATGCCTTCAACATACCAACCATGTTTTTCCTCATACAGCTGTTTAAGCAATAAAATAATATACGTAGTATGTCTCACTTATGTGACGTCACAGATATGTTACATTAAACGAGTGTTGCGCAAGAGTAGCGAACGCGTGACGCTTGCACGTGTGGCCAATTACCTTTAGTCGACGTTCGCACGGACGTAAAAATATCGCAGCGATTTTTTTTCGCGCACTGGATTTTCAACGCTCTGCTTAGCGCCGAGAGTGCAAAATCCAACAGTGTGTTTTATCGACGCGCTAGAATGTACTCTGTTTTTGTTAAGTTGGATTCTCAACGCTCGGTTCAAAAGCGAGAGTTGAAAATCCAGTGCGCGATTCAATCCGCGATATTTTTACGTCCGTGCGAACGTCGGTTTACTGTTAGTACACAACTGTGAATCAGATGCTCGAAAGATCTGTAATAGCTAAACTACTACAAATCTGGCCGAGGAGACATTTCAAAGTTGATATAACTTGTCTCTGGGATGGCAACGCTTCTGCAAAGCTTCTGGTATTACGGGTGTCCCTACTTCCTACCCGGCAATGACCTTCACATCATTTGCCGTCCAATATCATAAAAAATAACTGACCCAAGTAAAGAAAAACCGGCCAAGTGCGTGTCGGACCACGCACAATGAAGGGTTCCGTAGTTGGGATGTTTTTTTTCCAAAAACATGTTCTCTCATACATCGATATACGTCAAGCAAATGAAAGTTTGTAACCGCAAAAAAAAAATGTGATAAAACTACAAATTAACGCTTTTCGGACTTTTCCCTTTACTTGTGCTGTGAGAGACCTTGCTTCTTGCCAAAATTCATGATTCTAGGTCAAAGGGAAAGAAGTAGATTACCGTTTGCGAGTAGCTGCCGTATTTTTTTATTGAGTCGACTTATTAGAAGCTTGATGTTTTTAGAGCTCCAAGTAGATGTAGACTTTGATATTCATTTCAACTTGATACCTCTATGCGTTCCTGAGAAAAAGGGACTGGAGTCTTGACAGACTGACAGATAGACGGACAATGAAGTGATCATAAGATTACTTCAAGGGCTCCGTTTTTTCCTTTTGAGGTACGGAACCCTAAAAAATCACAGAGCACTAGCTATATGCATAGTGAAGCATATGTAATGTGTTTTACGTGTGTTTTATGTGTTTTACTTATGTAATGTGTTTAATTTTTAGTGCAAAAAAAAACTTGCCGTAGGTATGTAAGTCGTCATCAAATACTTTTCTTTTACTACTTTATTTTATTATTTTTATTGCTCCTAGCTTTTGTTATATCCAGAAATATTACTGAAGGAATTAATTCAACCTTTATTCGAACTAGAAACAATGACAAATTAACACATTCACTTTTACTTCAAATATGGAGAAATTCGAAACTGGCCGAATATTATCTTTATCGTTTATTTCGTTTGGTGTTGCGATATCGATACCTGTCACATTTGCGAAGATCCTACGAGCGTAGCTAATTTAATTAGACCATGTAGATAAGGAGGGGTAAGAGAGGCTGCGATGGTATGGTCACGTGAAGACGAGACCGCTTGAATACGTAGGGAACTTGGCGCTACAGCTTTCCATTCCCAGTCCAAGACTCAGAGGCAGGCCCAAAACCGGTGGAAAGCTGTAGTGCTAAAGGACATGAAAGAATGTCAGGTATCCGAAGACGATGTCGAGGATAGAGCGAAGTGGAAGAGAAAGACCAGGAAGGCTGACGCTACACAGATGACAGCGGCCCTGTCTTCGGAGAATTTTTGCGATACAAGTATGAAGCGCCCTCTGTCGATGCAATGCAGTATCATTTCTAGTTACGTTTGGCAAATAAATAACTTCTACAGTAATAAGCGTGACGTAACACAGATGTCGCTCTTAGCTACGTTAAATTAACGTAATCATGCATTTTTTTTTCTCATATAATATTATGCAGCTGTCTTTTGTTTAGTCGTGTGCTTCGACTTGTGCGACTCGCATTTTTATAGTGATAAGTTATGCTCACTGGCAGAATATGAAGTGTCTATAATAAATGATAAATTATTTTTCACACCACCTGCTCGACAATTCAAATTATATGTCATGCAAACCTAACAAAGTAAGAGACCATGGTCATTTAAGACCTGAGGTGTAGCAAGGCATTCATATTGTACTGAATTTCATTATGACCCGCTGGTCATTAATGTGATTTGAATTTGGAATATAAAGTAGAAATCGCATACGAACATTTACGATAGGTAGTGGTCTATACTAATTCCATGCATTCACCATTAGGATCTGTACTAAAAAAAAAATTGTTCGAAAATCGAACTCACAGTATAACTATCTACAGTATTGTGACTCGGTCCTGTTCTAGAAATAATTACCTATAGCCGAGCGGTAGGTAAACACGCGATAGGGCTGCCCGCCTACTGCAGTCTTTTAATTTCATCAACCTACTTGAGTTTCTTTCTAGTTTTGTGATTGTAAATCTATATTATAAATATATTATATTAAAAAAAAAAATTCGTTGTGAACGAAATAGGCAGTGATAAAAAAAAATACATATGTGTTAGATTTGATATAATATAATTACTAAGCGTATATATAGCTACTACGCAAATAGCAAGCCTTAAATGTCAGAATGGTTATTGGTTATTCATTGTGTATGAAAGTATTATGAATATGGTGTGTAAGGGAAGGATTCCATAAAGAAAAGCACAGAAAGACAAGACTAGATATTTATTATTTCAATTAGGCTTGTCAATAATTATTCATCTTTAATGAGAAAGCTATTGTCCGTTCGCAAAACTAGGTCTTCATGGAGAAGAAGGACAAGAAACTCCATGGAAACAGTATTATAGTATTCTATCAACACATTTCTTATATTTCCACAATTTATAGTTATCTCAAACAGTTAATTCTATCACTCAGAATAATAGCAACATAATAACAATATTTAAGGTATAATATGAAATTACGTAACTTACATGACACCTGGTAGATATATTTCACATCACAACAGCACTAGCACTAGCCACTTGAACCTCCACTGAGCAACTGCCTCGAGAATGTCATTACAATCCTTTTTATATCCTACCACCCCTTCCATTTATCCCTTCCCATCAAACATCAACTGACAGTATTGTATCAATTGTTTCAAACAACCTATTATATTAAAATAGCAATATAAATTCTAAGATATACTACAGTTACTATCAAATATTATTTAATTATTTATAGTAATAACATCTGTACGATTTTGACAAGCTAAGAGTGGTATATTTCGGTAACACAATAACTAATCAAATTAGATACTTCTACATTGGTTTCAAGCTTCGTAAATGTGACAGATGTCAATATCCAACAAACAGTTATTCTAATAATCTAAAGGTTGTTTTACAATGATTCGATGATTTTAATCACAACCGAACTAACTTCCGGAATCAAGGTAATCTCAAGTATTTATTTTTAAATATTAGACACAATAATTACATTTATCTAACATATGCATATACATATGTTTTTTGATTAGTAGATTTAATCAAAAAAACAGCTGACGAGTAATTATTTTCACAACCGCTTTAACAAAGTCAATATGAAATCCACCTAATCGTGCTGTCATAGAATAGTAAACGATTAACTGGATAGCAAAATTAATGAAATGAAGTGAAACCGAAAAAGTTCGGAAATGATTTAAGAAACAAGGCCTACGTCGTAGGCCATCTACGCTCGTAGACCTAGTCGTAGAAGACCCGTAGCCCCGTAGCATCCCCGTAGGCTCTACGGGAACGCGCTACGACACGATGCAAAAAGTGATTTCTTAAGGCGACGATAACCGACTTTTAATGATTTTGAAAGGATTATCTCGACTAAACGAGTAGTGTTACTGTTTTGGAAAAAATATATGTTAAATTAGAGCATTTTTTAAATAACTTAATATGTGAATATTTTAGATTATGTTTATATTACATAGAGTAATTAATTTGTAAAGTTATTTCTAACGCGGATAAAAAAAAATCCGATCCGATTTTGCTGAAACTTTGGGATCTTGTATTGAAAGTCTTTTTTTTCATGGAGTATTTTTATTTACAGCAATACATCATATTTACAAAATAAGCAACATTGAAAGGTACGGTAACATTTCAATCCGTCTCACAAAACTTTTAGAAAAATGTTTTCATTTCCTGTTACACACTTCCGTCCCTTTTCAAAAAATCACTCCCACATATTGCAGGAAAGCGAGAGGAAAGAAGTTACACATCAATGTCACAATGGCAGGGAGTGCAAATGACTCTCGGCTTCGTCATGCGTCTTTTTACACCCTTTATATCACAGAGCACAGCTATCTTGATATTTAGACATGTCGCCACATCAGTGTATGTTACGTATGTATACGAATTTAATAACAATATGTAATACATACCTACGCATTCATGTCTACACTACTTAGATACCTACGAGACAAAATTGCTGGAACCGCGTTTGTATATAACTGACTCGAACCAGTTAAGAGTCTGCGCCACCACTCAAGTCCGATAGACGCGGCGCTACTGTCTATGACATTGCATCACATTGCATACAGAAAAATGTAGTTCTACAATTTTCCGCGGGCCTTCTTTCGAGGCGCGCATTTTACGTCTAACGTAATTCGGGCAAGTTGACGTCATGCCAATGAATAGGTTTAAAAAAAAGTATGTTTAAAAACTAAAACCCGACTACTGAAAAATCACGCTCTAAAAAGTTTGAAACAAGAAAAGATTCTCATCTGAAATTAGAAAAAGACAGTCAAGTTAAAAATCCGGAGTCATACGTAATCTGTTGCGGCGGCCTAAGCCTTGGGGTGAAAATCGAAATTTTCTTAGTGGACTGTATGAGGGGCGGTTCGGTGACACAAGTAGGTGTTTTGGTGGTGTGGGAAAATGATGATGGTACCTGCCTGGTGAGCTATGGCGACACGACGAGAAGGGTTTCCTTAGCCACGTGGCTGGCGCGTCCAGGATATCACGTACGGACGAGAATCTGCACTTTCCACAACACACATACACGCACTTGCACTGTTCAATAGCAATCTTCGTTCTTCGCGGTGAAAATATGAGTCCTTTTTCGACTTGGGATTAATTTTACCCAACAGGCGTCGATGTTGATTGAGAACTGGCGGATCTTCTTGGCGGCAGCGTATGCGCCATTGCGGATCTTCCTTCTCGCTCTCACTTAGGCATTATAAGGGTTGTGGAAGGGAGAAGGAAAGCGGAAGGAACTTTATGTTACACAGATACTAATTAATTAGAGTTGCCAGTAATTAGGCATGAAATATAAAACTAAAGAAAGTAATGGCGTTAACATTCCTCGCGGCCTTAAAGGGTCACCTTTAAAGAGAATGATATAATAATATATACAGTGAAATTACACTTAAATCTAACTAAAGAGGGAATGGACTGAATAAGATATTACTGAGTAGGAATGGGGCATAAGCGGACCACAGGTCGCACAAGAATCCCATTAGAAGTGCGTACTGAAACGACTCGCGTGCTACCGTCTATAGACGTATGCAACTTCTCAATAACACCTAGAGGCCAGGATAGAGGAGGCGCATTATCATTAACTATCACTACTACAGTGCCTTCCTTAATCATGTCTCCATCAGGTTTATTCCATTTTAAGCGTGATTGTAAACTATGAAGATACTCGCTTCGCCATCTTTTCCAGTACGACTGGACTAATTTATCCATAAGAGAGTGTCTTTGAAGCAGGTGATCAGACAGTAAACCTACTTCCGCGGCGGGTAATGAGTTAAGCGGTACAGTATGTAAAAAATGCGAAGGGGTAAGAGCTTTAGGCTCTTCCGGATCAGCGCTAAGAACAGTAAGAGGTCTGGAGTTCAACAGGCACTCTATTTGAGAGAGAATTGTAACTAATTCTTCATAAGATAGAAGTTGTTGACCTATTGTCTTGAAAAGGTGAGTCTTCACGGCCTTCACCATGGACTCCCAACATCCACCAAAGTGCGGTGACGCGGGCGGAATAAAATGCCAATTAATGCGATGCTCAGCGAGCTCCTCTTCAAAGCGCGGGCGGTATTCTTTATTTATGAAAGTATACAAGTCGCGTAAAAACGAATTAGCTCCTCGAAAATTGGTCGCGTTGTCCGAATACAAGCATTGTACCGGTCCACGGCGGGATAAAAACCGTTTCAACGCGGCTATGAACGACGCAGTCGTAAGATCTGTAGCTAATTCAATATGAACAGCGCGAGTAGTCATACAGGTAAAGATACATAAATAACCCTTGCGACTCTTCGCACCTCGAGTGCGTACGGGCACATACTGTACAGGGCCAGCGTAATCACACCCTGTATGAGAAAAAGCTTTGGTTGCAACATTTACTCTAGATTTAGGGAGATCGCCCATAATCGGCGGACCATGAGGTCGCGGTCTCCACCTGTGACATGCGTTACACTTGTGGATTCTATGACGAATAATGCGTCTAGCGGACAAAATCCAATACTTATGGCGCAATAACGACATAGTGAGTTCTGGACCTGCATGTAAATATTTTATATGATAATAGTCTACGAGGATTTCAACTATGCGATCATGTCGGGGTAACACTACCGGGTGTTTAGTACTATAGGCCTCAGCCGAATGAGTTAATCGACCCCCAACGCGGATTAAATCATCACCATCTACAAATGGCTTGAGTTTAATAAGAGCGGGTGAACAAATTTTACTTTTTTGTTTTCTTTGAATATGACGCCACAAAATGGTTTCAGCGAACTCGAAGTCGCTAGCGGTAACGGTGTCAGTCCGACGCGGGAGTTTTTTCATGAAGCGGTATATGAAAACAACAATACGCAGCAGTTTAGTCCACGACGACGTACGTTCTGCGAGTGCGAGTAGAAGCGAATTTTCCGAACTTGAATCCGCGACTATGGGATGCGCGTGGACCCTTTCTTCCGGAATGGGTTCCGAATTCAAGTCTGTAACCTTATGTATGGGCCATTCGGAAGGGTCGCGCTTAGCCCAAGCGGGTCCGTGCAACCATAATGGGTGCTCAATGAATTTGTCAGGTGTTAAACCACGTGACAAACAGTCCGCTGGGTTTTCAGTACCAGCTACGTGGTAGAAATGTTCCGCGGGGACGTTGTCTACGATGCGAACGACACGATTGGCCACAAACGTGTGCCAACGATGCGGAGAAGAATTTATCCAGCAAAGAGTCACCTTAGAATCGGTGAATGCGTAAATAGCGGTAACATTATAACGCGGATTATAAGTGTCATGAACACGGCGAAGAAGTTTAGCGAGGAGTTCGGCACCACAGAGCTCCAGTCGAGCGATAGTCAATGGTTTAACCGGCGATACCTTCGACTTGGCACAAACCAGCTGAACGACTACGTCATCGTTGCGAGTGACGTGCGCATAGATGACAGCGCCGTAGGCGCTTTCACTGGCGTCGGAAAATCCAATGAGGCGAAGAATACAATTTTCAAAAATACCTAAATGGCGCGGGATTTTAAAATCATTTAAAAGCGGCAGGGCAGAGCGAAAAGTTTGCCAAATATTTATGATGTGACGCGGGGGAGTGTCATCCCAATCGAGCTTCAGTAACCACAATTCTTTGATAAGTAGTTTAGCATAGAGAACTACAGGCGCGACAAGCCCCATGATGTCCCACAGTCTAGCTACGGCCGACAGAATAGCACGTTTAGTACACGTGTCTGGCGGTGCGGAAATAAGAAATTCAAAACAATCATTTGACCTACACCAGCGCAAGCCGAGAACCCTTTGTTCTACCGACTTGTCGAATTCTAGTTGTTCGGTCAACCTATGCGACGCGGGAATACTGTTTAGTACAGTTTGAGAGTTGCTGGTCCACTTGACCAACTTGAACTGACCTCCTCTAAAGAGTTTAATCAGTTCGTGCGAAACCTGGACTGCACGTGATTCGGAGCTTACGCTGTAGACTACGTCATCCATATACAGCGAATCCGCGATGATAGCGCTGGCGCGCGGGAAGTGATGACCATCGTCTTGAACCAACTGTTGTACTGTGCGGATCGCATGGTAGGGACTTGACTTGAGACCAAAACAGACACGGTTAAACTGATATAGAACCAGAGGATCGTTTGGACTAAAACGATATAAGATGCGTTGAAAGCGACGATCGCTTTCTCTTACTTCAATCTGTAAGAACATTTGTCGGCAATCAGCCGAGAGCGCGAATGCGAACAATCGAAAATTCAGAATTATAGTAAACAAGTCACCCTGTAAATTCGGGCCACTGTGTAAAATATCGTTGAGAGATAATCCAGTACTCGTTTTAGCACTAGCGTCTAACACGGAGCGTAGTTTTGTTGTTGTCTTATCTAAACGTACAACTGCGTGATGCGGAATTACATAGTCAGGATAACTACTGTCTGAACTATCGAGCGGAGCAGGAGATAAATATCCTTTATCAATATATTCGCGAATGACGTCATCATACGCAGTACGTAACTCGGGTGCGGATTCTAATTTCTTTTCTAGGCAGAAAAAACGTTTTTTCGCGATATCGAGTGAGTTCCCCAATGAGAACACATCGCTGCGAAACGGTAGGGCTACAGAGTATCTACCTGTGTCCCCATCGCGTTCCGTGGTCGAATTATAAAAGTACTCGCACTCAAGTTCGTCGAGCGATTTGCTCGTCGAAAGAGTGACGGGCGCTTCATCGACCTGCCAGAATTTTTTCAACGCCGATTCTAACGAGTCTTTGTCGGATGGTTGCGAAATATGTGAGTAATGTGGAGGCTTATTACGACGTACAGGCAGCGCGGGCACAGTGCCCATGATGACGTAACCGAGTACCGTCTGCATGGCGGGCGGCGCGGAGGAGTTGCTGCTAACTACGCGGGGCAGCATAAGATGCGGGAAAAGCGAAGCCCCGATCAACACATCGATGCGACCGGGTTTGCCAAACGATTCGTCGGCGAGCGGTAAACCTTTTAAGTAAGGCAAGGCGGAAGTATCTACGGGAGCGGTAGGTAGATTATCGGTGATTGCATCGACAACTAGCGAATTAACGTTAAAAGTAACGTTCGGATTAAAACGGGAAAAGAAAGCGAATTGTACGGAACCCTTAACGGATTTTTCCGTACCACCGATACCCTTAACGGAAGGCGTATCAGATGAATGTCTAGTCAAACCTAATCGTTTGCAACATTCTGCGGTAATAAAATTAATTTGTGAGCCACTGTCTAATAGACAGCGAATAAAATGCTCCTTACCAAATGAATCTCGAACTATTACAGTAGCGGTTGACAACAAAATAGTAGTATTCGTATTACATTGCGGCTTTGATACGCGGGAGTTCGAGTCGTAAAAGATCGACGTAGCAATGGATGCATTACATTGCGGGGCGTTCTGAGCGGTGGCGGCGAGCGGCACGGCGGCGGCGTGAGCATCTTGCTCGCTCGAAGCCGTGGAGTTTGAACCCGATTGTGTACGTGCGGTATCATCAACACCGTTCGATAATACAGTCGCGTGCGATTCGCGATTAAAGTGTAAAAGCGTATGATGTTTATTTTTACAAGATTTACATCTAGATTCAGACTGACAGACTCTGGCCTTATGTTTAATACTTAAACAGTTAGTACATGCATCGTTTTGCTTCACCGATTTGAAACGATCACTTGGTGTCATTTTAGAAAAGGCAGGACATTTAAATAAATGTTTATGAACAAAGCTATCACACAAACATTTTGCGAATTTATCAATTACAGTGTAAGATTGCGGTTGCGGAGTTTTAGACGTTTTTTTATTTACAGGATTGTTGTTAGACTGAGTGAAACTCAAGCTGTTTAAAGCTTTAGTATTTTGTAAAATGCGAGATTGATTTTTAATGAACTGTACTAAATTGTCGAATTTAGGAATTTCGTCTTTTGAGTTCATTTCAAAAAGTCGAGCGGTTTCAGAATCAACCTTTTTTATAGCGACATGGAAAAAAATCAAATCTGAAAATTAAGGTTTTTTAATGCGTTTGCGGCGGAAACAAAATTATCAGAAAAGGATTCGAAATTTTGAATAGATGCGGTATTAAAAGATTTATGTTCAAACATCCGATTAAGGTAACTAGAAGCTAATATACGTTTGTCTTCGTACTTGTTTATGAGTGAATTAAAAATTAATTGGTAGTTATCGCCATTAGGGCAAACTCCTGAGAACGCGGTTTGAGCCTTATCTTTCAATTTCCCCATCAAATAATATAATTTCTCCGAATCAGTCAATGTATTATTTTCGTGTACCGTGCTTTTAAAATTAGCATAGAACAGGGGCCAGTTACGAATATCGCCATCGAATGACATAATTTCAATGGGAGGCAAGCGAACTGTTTGCTTATTGACACCACTACCACTAGAAGTAGGAGCCGATGTGGCTGATGATTTTGAGTAATTTGAATAATTATATTTAACGCAGCAATATAATTCCTCAAAACTAATCCACGACTGACCATCAATATTATTTTCCGGGTCTTGTCTTAGAAGAAGCGAGTTATATTTATTAAATGCCTCGAGGAACTCGGTGCGCAACGCATCAACATTGACACACGCACACAAGAACTTCTCTAGCGGTTCCATACCGGACTTCATTTTTTCCATTAAATCGTAAATGATTTGCATGCGGGCAAAAATCATATTACGACATGACAGTGCTATTTGAATCGCGGATTCTATCTGATCATCCGAATCCATGGTCACTTTCTTAGGCATTTTCGATATTTTTGTAGGTTTTTATAATAGCTAAAATAAATCGCAAACTTCAACGAGTTGCGCGCGGTGCGGGATTGGTAGGTGGTACCTACGAATATAGTACCGAACGATAGCGAAGCGAGCGAGCGGTAGATTTTGCTTCTACCTACGTATATTAAAATATTAAGTTGAGCGGGATGCGAAATACCTGTGAATGTACGCAATGACAAGTAGGTACTGTAATAAATGAATAAATGAAAGCGGTTTAGTATAAGAGTATAAGGAACGAAGATTGAAATGAAATATAGTTGCGGGATGATGATATACGGATATAATATTGATATCCGTTATCAAGAGGATAAAGAAAAATAGGTATCCGTGATCATGGGACCAAAACTGTTGGATATCTGTGATCGTAGGACCAAAAACTGTTGGATATCCGTGATCGTAGGACCAAAAACTGTTGGATATCCGTGATCGTAGGACCAAAAAATGTTGGATATCCGTGATCGTAGGACCAAAAACTGTTGCGGCGGCCTAAGCCTTGGGGTGAAAATCGAAATTTTCTTAGTGGACTGTATGAGGGGCGGTTCGGTGACACAAGTAGGTGTTTTGGTGGTGTGGGAAAATGATGATGGTACCTGCCTGGTGAGCTATGGCGACACGACGAGAAGGGTTTCCTTAGCCACGTGGCTGGCGCGTCCAGGATATCACGTACGGACGAGAATCTGCACTTTCCACAACACACATACACGCACTTGCACTGTTCAATAGCAATCTTCGTTCTTCGCGGTGAAAATATGAGTCCTTTTTCGACTTGGGATTAATTTTACCCAACAGGCGTCGATGTTGATTGAGAACTGGTGGATCTTCTTGGCGGCAGCGTATGCGCCATTGCGGATCTTCCTTCTCGCTCTCACTTAGGCATTATAAGGGTTGTGGAAGGGAGAAGGAAAGCGGAAGGAACTTTATGTTACACAGATACTAATTAATTAGAGTTGCCAGTAATTAGGCATGAAATATAAAACTAAAGAAAGTAATGGCGTTAACATAATCTGTACCTAACATGACGTGTGACTCCGATTTTTAATTTCTGTCTTTTCAACCGACTTCAAAAAGGAGGAGGTTCTCAATTCGGTTGTTTTTTTTTATGTTTGTTACCTCAGAACTCCGTCATTTATGAACCGATTTGGAAAATCTTTTTTTCTTTGAAATGATATACTTCCAGATTGGTCCCATTTTTATCAAAATCCAGTTCTGATGATGGGATCCATGAGGAATTGAGGGAACTCCTCAAAAATTATAGGCATACATATAGCGATTTTGGTATTTTCATCAAAAAATCAAGCATTTGCATTCAGAAAGTAGCATGTGGTGAAGTGGAACTGATGAAGAAGACCACAGATGGCCACGGGAACTTCTCAATGATAATAAGTATTTCATGGGTGGCGATAAGATATCTCGATTAAGACAGTTAAGCAATTATGACGAAGCTTTAAATAAATGGTTCTGATGAAAATGGTACCATCGAACCGATCTGATGAAGAAGCCGGAAGGTAGGCACCGGAACTCAGTAACAAAACAATGTATTCTAGCCGTGTTTGGGCTTATTGGAATTGTCATGAGGTGCACTTTGACTATAAATTATTTTAGAAAGAAAAAGAAAGACAGAAAGAAAGGAAGAAAGATTTTAATGGTAATTATATGCCGCTTCAAATTGCGCTACTTGAGTTATGTATTGCCTCGATTGTCAGAAGTCAGATTTCGTAGCCTCGTTACCTCCTTTAACATAAAACTACGCCTTCCAAACTTCTGACACGGCTTAGCGCGACGTATATTTACCTTTTTGCAAAGTTTTTATTTGAGATGGTTGCATATAAATATCTTCAAGTTCTGATGAGTGGCTTTTGAGTTAGCTTTAATCATTTAATACGTATTTTTCCCACATAGTCTATGTGAATGCTGCTCTAATTTATTTTGCAGAGTGGTATTCGAGGTGTGGGGTAGGCACCACTAAAAGGTGAAAAATAAAAACTAAAAAAAAAAATACAACCGACTCCCAAAAAAAACACTACAAAGCGAAACATAACTTTAATTTCGGAAGTCGGTGGCAAAAAACGAAACTAAAAATCCAAAGACACCGACTTCCGAAATTAAAGTTATTTTTCGCTTTGTAGTGTTTTTTTTGGGAGTCGGTTGTATTTTTTTTGTAAAAAGTTTTTTTCTAATTTCAGATGACAATATTTTCTTGTTTCATACTTTTTAGAGCGTGATTTTTCAGTAGTCAGGTTTTAGTTTTTAAACTTACTTTTTATTTAAATTATTTTGGGGTTATAATTTCGTGGTAAAGTAATGGCAGAGTCACTTTTAAAGAAGAATTATACATGTTTTTTGGGTAGGTTTGGAGAGAAAATATGGTTGGCTCACATCTGAGGCGTGATTTTAGAAATTATTCCCAATTATCGGGTGCATGCAAGCAAAGCCGCAACCAATAGCTACCAAATTATATATTTTTGAAATGTGCTAATGAAGCCCTTTCATTTGATACCCAAGAAGGCACCATAAAAAAAAAGTTAATGACTTTATATCCTCTAAAGGGCGCTATATTCAACTTAATGTAACGTCCCATAACCAGCGGACGATCAAGACGCTTCCAATGATAATGAAATGAATAATGAAATGATAAGTAGTTTAGAACTTATGAGGGAACAGATACCTACCGGACAAAATCATAACCCTCCTTTTTGCTTCGTCGTAGTCGGGTAATAAGGATAAAAACCCAAAGCAATGTTATGGGAAAACCAGTCGCTTCTGACGTACATGACCTGGTCACCTGATAAGAGTTATTAAAAAAAGCAAACTGATGTCACACGTTTGGCAGTGTTTGACCTTTGTTAGGATACTTACTTGAACTTGTGGACGCTGATAATGAATCGTATGAAACGCGAACCAGTCCGGGAATCACAGTTGCGTTGAAGCAGCCTTAGCACAATGGTCAACAAGCTAGTTGTTGTTGTGCTCTTCGCACTCATTGGAACCTCAAGTGAGTATTACATTTGTTAAGTAAATGCTTTCTATATAGTTAATTTCTCGATGTTTATTTTCCAGTTGATATTATTTGTAGACTAACCCCCTTATTCATAAAAAAACTAAAACGCTCTATAAACCTATTTTGAAGAGTTTTGTCTTCTTCTTTCAAACTCAAACCATAATTCGAAAGAAATTGACAAAACACTTCTATAACGGAAATAGGTTTATAGAACGTGTTTTAGTATTTTATGAATAAGGGGGTAAAACGAGAGCATGGATTATCGGAACCTTTTTCCAATACCGGTTTTGTTTCTATATTCATTATTTTAACACCGATGTCCGGTATTTCGATATTTTGCCGATATTATGGCAAAAAAATAATCAAATTCGTTTTAACGTTGTTTTGGTCTTAGGGGAATAGGAAATTTTAGAAATAACAGACTATTAAAAAGTAAATCAACGTTTATTATTAACTAGCTGTTGCCCGCGACTTCGCCCGAATGGATGTCAATATTTTCCTATTTGAATCGGATTTTATTCACAATTTCATGGGTTTTAATTTTTTGCGCCGATTCCTAATTGTTTTTCTAAAATAAATGTTACTCATTATAACATCAGCTAATTGCCAGTGAAAGTCCCGTCAAAATCGGTCTCGCCGATTTGGAGATTAGCCGGAACAAACAGACAGACAAAAAAAAATGTTTTTTTTTTTGTTACAAGTACCGTATATACCTATTTTAATATGAATTTAATAAAGAGCTGCTATTTTGATATTACTAATAGACTGCTGCTACAGCTGCCAGCTGTTATATATAAGTTACGGTAAGTGTGATTAATTAAAAACTATTAATAAATGTCTATCATTATTAATAATTACCGAAAGTCGAGGTAAAAGTAAGAAATCATTTACCGGTGATTATTAATATTGTAAATTTAGTACCGATAAATGTAATTTTTGAATGTACGAGTAAGTACTGTGGTATTATAATAAACACCTACTGGACAAATAACTTCGAATCTTATTTTATTTTATTACTTTTACCGACGGGAGTAGTGAATTATTAATAACAACTGCTAAAAGTGATGAATTTCAATTTTATATTCACATTTACCAAATCATGAGGTAATTATTAATAATGATGGATAATTGTTAATAATGTTCAATTAATCACATTTACCGTAACATATATAATTATAAATCTCTCATTACAAATATTGAATAATTAGAATTTAAAAGTAGGAAACAAAAAAATAATAAAATATAAAAAATCAACACAAGTTAAAATAAATAATCGAGTAACATAATAAATAGGTAATAATACAATCAAAATCAATGCAAGGAACGGATATTAAATGTGTGGGGTGACTCACACCCTACACATTCATCTCATCTTATGGCTTCGAAGATGACAACGGGAACGTAAGTAGCAGAGGGGGCATCCAAGGTTTTCTCTAAGAGACGATCTTATTTTGTTACACGTATAGTGTATGTGCCGCAGACGAGAGCTCTCTTTCAGATTCTACACTCGTAGGGGGTAGGGGGTATCGTCAGTGAATGTCTGTACGCCATGTCTAAAAAAAACCACGGGGCAGCCGTGGTTTTTTTTTTTCAAACACTGTAATTTTGTATGATTCGTATAAAAGTAGGTACCTACTTACTTAGCATGACATTTCTAGAAATGGTAATTTTAAATGAAACTGCAACATACATATAATACATACATCAGATAGATACTTTACTTGCATCAATTAAAGTTATTGAAATATTTAAATGATTCAATTGCGTCTTGGTTTTTATATCAATTATCGAAAAACCGACATCAGTGAAATCCAATATCGGATTTTCTCGATATTATCGAAAACCCGTAGCCATGCTCTAGGTAATCGGACTCTCTTTTTTTTATTTGTTGCGCTGATTAATTTTGTTTAAATTCATAATATTTTGCAACACCTTACAGGTGCAATATTTGTGGTGGCAGCAGTAAGAACAGCTGTTTCCGTGATAAATGAAGTCACCTCGTTAGTAACTGGTATGGATGGTCTGATAAATCTGATAAAACATGACAAGAGCAGTGATCTTTTTCAAGAGAAAGTAATAAAGAAACTTGATGATATTCATACAGTATGTACCGGAATCGATGACGTAAAAGGAAGAATTGATATTTTGAGTAATATAATGAACGAAAATAATGAAAAACTAATAACATCTATTGAATTTAATGATGCTAAAAGGATTGTGGGGGATTTCAAAAAGAATGTCGACTATGTGAATAAGATTTATTTCGACAAATTTACTGCAGTTTGGAACAATGTAAAGCACTACAGGCCTGAGTCTGTCGATCACCATATTCAAGGAATCGTTAGTGATAGTACGTTTGACAGAGCACTGTCCGAAATGTTATCCGATATTACATCGTCACCAAATTCCCAGTCAAGTATTTTTTCGGCAATGAGTAAATTTTATGATACCCAGGTATGATAATCACTTATTATAATAATTCTCCTAACGTAATATCTTGTATAATCTAATTATTTCTTCTCGTTATTCCAGAATGGTTATCAATTTCGCTGTGAGAATATTTCTCCTTTGGATGATCTTCATATCTTCTACGCAAATGTAGTAACAACTTTTGCTAGAGGTTACGCTGTGCTCCTGGCGTCTTATCAGTATCTTAAATTGAATACAAATGATAAAGGTAAATATTGCCCTGATTCGCTTGAAATATTATTATATGTAATTCTTTTATATACCTAATGTGAAAAATATCAATTCTATTTGTAGAATTCTACCGTGATCAACAGAATACTGCTTTCAAGAATTTCAAAGAGGCTATAGAGGCAATAACTCAACACGCTAAAATTGACTTTGATTTAATCGCAAACAGCGATTACAGGGCATCGTATGCATGCGATTCAAAAAAATGGAAAGAAGGTATCGTATAAGTTAAATACCTAAAATTGAGTAACCAAAAAAAATCAAATGTTCAGTTTACACGCGGTAGAAGTGAAATTTTCAGGAAAATAAACTGCGAGAGAATGAAACGAATGCAGTATCAGGTGTGGTATTATAGGGATATTTTTTTTCTGCCGGTATTTATGACATTTTTGGGCATTATTGGAAAATGTTTTATTGAAATAATAACTATATTCTCGGAAATGATGCACGAGAACAATACACAACGAATTATGTATAACGCTCGGTAGACAAGAGTGGGGAGGGTACGATGTGTCACACAAAAAGGAGACGAAGACAATATGAAAGATTGTGTATCTGTATTCTATCTCATTCTTTCGCTGGCTTTTCCTTCCGATGTTTGTATGTTTTTAATGTCACTTTTTCGGTTAACGAAATATAAAATCACAACGGTGCTAAAGAAGCTTTCACTTCAAAATAAAACGTATATTTTTCTTTTCATAGTTTATTCTCATGCTCTAAGATCTAACATTGAAATTACCAAAATAATTTACGATCTAATTTGTTATGATTATTCCACTAGGAAGAAATTTTATCCGTGTCAAGAATTATGTCTCAGTGCAATTTTCCACATTTTATTGGCCAAGTGGTGATGACGAACGTCCTAGTAGAGCTGCTGCCAACTCAAAGGAATATGATTGTGAAAGTCATTTTGCTGAATATAAAGGTGTCCCTGGAGCAGATTATGACACAGCGTCTTGGCTTTGTACCACTGTAAGTATTACTCAATTCGTCATTCGACTGTACACCTTATAACACATATTATTATTGTGTGTAACTTTAAACCTTGTAACGCTACTTATGCTGAAATACTCGTATTATTTAAATTTTCAGCCATTCAGTCCCAACCTGACAAATCCCTATTCTGTGGAGTACAGAGAGCTAGGGCATTATTGGGGCCGATTATGGGAATCAAGGAGATGCGGAATTGGAGTACCTAGTTATTTTTATAGCTATTGTGAAAGAGATCTGGATTCAGATCGTTTTTTGAGTATTCGAAAACTAAGCTTGAGACTACAAGAATGCGACACCAGCATAAATGAGTAATATACAAATTATTTATTCAAATCATTACTATGTTACAAAGGAGCTCGTGGCTAAGTAATAACAGCCGCACGGGTCAATCCATCAGATTAAGCTACGCTTGCCGGGGTCGATCCGTGGATGGGTGACCATCTTTACATACCGAAACTCCTCCGTGCCTCGGAAAGCACGTTAAACCGTTGGTCCCGGCTGTCATTCGTGGATCTTTGACAGTCGTTACGGGTCGTCAGAAGCCTAAAAGTGTGACTACCAGCCTTACCAAGGGGTATCGTATTACCCAGTTAATGGGTTGTGGAGGTCAGATAGGCAGTCGCTCCATGTAAAATACTGGTATTCAGCTTGATTGAACTATATTACAATATTTTATTTAAACAATTTTTTTGGTATTAGCATAGTGAGACAATTTAGAGATTTGATCAAACTTCAACGATAGATATGATCCGGTCTGGTTTTTTATCGCCAGTATATCTTTATTGTATAGCATTGTAATTTTATATTTTTTTTATTTTTCAGAGTTGTGACAGATGCTAAATTCCATGAACAAGATAATAAGATCCACATTAAACTTCAGTGTGGTGTTCTGAAGGACGGCACAGTTGACGCAAATACTCTAAGATGGACTCAGGATAACGAACCGTTTTCAGAAAGTAACCCTCGAGAATATGTTGTACTCAGTTCAAAATTGAAATCATTCAATCTCGACAATGTTGTGGTTCCCAACGGAGAGTTAGTCACAGGAGCTGGGTTTAAGGTCGTTGATAATCATTTTATTTCATTAGTGGTGAAAGCGAACAAAGTTTATAATTACAACCATGGAAACACCTTTGGTGACGCAAATTTATATTCCGCCCCGAAATCGAAAAAATCAAGGTAAGACTTCTGTTGCTATAAAAAGTCAAAGTCAAATAATTATTTCAAATAGGCACATAAAAGGCACTTTTGAACGTCAAAATTTACAAAAAAAAAAAAAAAAATTGATTTTAGTCGCCCCTTACAAAAGGTAGTTTCGTGTGAAGAAGAATGGGCAAGAAACTCCACCGTTACTCTTTTAAAACTGTTTTATAATATTTTGTATACATTAATAAATCCATTTTATGTGAAGACAATGCACCTAGAATAAAAATAATTATACCACAATAGGTGAAAGGAATTAAAAATTAAGCAATGACAGATAAATTAATTATGAGCCTGCATGGTGCTCACATATTTACAAACATTGTAAAAGTAGGTATACGATTTTCTTAAAATTTTAACAAGTAACAAGTCAGTGTGTGAGTTAAAGTAATCACAGAATGTAAAATCAATATCATATAATAATGTCACGTGTTACACAATTATCAGGTTGATTTCGTCTGGACTCTAGATTGTCCTATGGATCAGGTTACGATTACAGAAGTACTTCATAACCTCCCAAGAAAGGTCTGGTTAAGTTAACGACCCTTATCAATGCTGCACTAAGGCTTAAAATATGTACCAGACTTATGGAAGGTGGCTGAAGTAATAATGATAGTTAAGCCAGAGAAACCGGCTCACGAAACATCATATAGGCCCATTTCCTTACTACCAATCATGGCCAAGCAATTTGAAAAACTGTTTCTCATACGACTGCGATATTCCTGATGTAGAGCAATACACGATTCGGACCTTTGCTGATGATACAGCCATAATGGCTGTAAGAAACAGCCATGAAGAAGCAATAGAAAAGGTTCAAATGGCTGTAAATCAAGTTTATGACTGTACCAAAAAATGGAGGATTAAACTGAATGAATCCAAATCTGTTCACATAGAGTTTTCCAACAAAAACATCAGTATTCTCAAGTTCACATTGACAATAAACAAGTCCCATACGAGAATACAGCCAAGTATCTCGGTATGACCCTTGACGCAAAGTTACGCTGTTTCCAGCGTAACTCCCCACGTCAAGAAGAAAAAAGATGAACTCGACCAACTAAATATTTAAAAGAATGTATTGGCTGCTTGGAAGAAACTCCATGCTGTCCGTGCAAAATAAATTGTCACTATATACAGACAAGTCCTGATGCCAGTTTGGACTTATGGTATCCAGCTGTGGGGCTGCACCAAACAGACTAATATACAAAGATTCCAGAACAAAGTGCTAAGGGAAATTGTAAATGCACCTTGGTACATACGAAATGATGACCTATATCGGGACCTAAAAGGCTAAATACCACAAGCCATCCGACCAAGCGTACGTATGTTTGTGCTGTGCACAGTCTTGACGCGCTACTATTTTAGTTTTAGTTCGATCGCGCCAGTGGCGAGTTATGTCGTCGAGGATATAAAAAAAGTATGTTAGCTCACTGACGCTTAGCGATGAAACGATTGTGTTTACGTTGAGCACATCACTGTGTGAAAATCATGCTGGGGTGAAGTCATCGTAGGTATAAGAAAAACCGGCCAAGTGCGTGTCGGAACACGCACAATGAAGGGTTCCGTAGTTGAAAAGAATTTATCCCAAAAACAAACTTAACAATGGATCCCAAAAAATTTTTTTTTTATGTCATAAAACTACAAATTAACAATTTTTGGACTTTTTCCTTTACTTCAGCTGGGAGACCTTAATAATAGAAATGTTTTGCATTAAAACAAAACAGTTATTATGTTATGAAAAACACAATAATACTCGTAGAAGAAAGCATCTCAATTATTGCCTTATATACTATAAATAGTTAAGATATACGTACTTACATTCCCTTTTAGTTACCTGTGTTCTTTCAACATGTAAGAAATCTTGCGGTGACTATGGTCTTAGCGAGCTAGAGTTGTCACTGTCAAGTGTCATTCATAGAAGTCTTCAAAATTCAACAGCAAGCGCCTTACTCGAGTATTATTGTGTTTTTCATAACATAATAACTGTTTTGTTTTAATGCAAAACATTTCTATTATGTTTCTTTCAAAACACAATAATACTCGTAGAAGACCTGTTTGATATCTGCTGGTGAAAGAATACCTGAAGGATGTAGACGCTATGTGAATTATAATATTATAATGGAATGATCGAATATTTCGGTCTGTAGGTATTCATTAAATATTCAAATAAATAATTAAGAGTTTTCCATCTATTTATCCTAGAAACTGCAAAAATGAACAAATCCCATGAAATGTTATAGAAACGTTCAACTGTCATGCTATGAGACACAATTTAATCACTATATTGTTGTTACCAACCTCTATGAGGTTGGTCGACAGTTGAATCAAATCTATTTAAGTACCTTATTTAAGGTGAACATGAATTATCAAGCTTTAATGATAATCCAAAATCAATAAGATCTAAAACTGAATTAAAATCATAATCTCATTACTAAAGGATAATTGGATCACTCATATACTTAATTAACACAAGTTAGGTAATGTTGGATATGAGTACTTGGAAGTTATGAGATCAATCAACAAATATTTCTGAATCTCATAATTTTACAAAAAATGTGGAAAAACAAAATCAATGTCATTCATGCATGACACAGTTAAAATTCCATTGAAACTAAAATATATTTAGGACCCTTCTTTACACTAAGTACTTTGGTCAACAGATTAGTCTAAGTAGTAGACACATGTAAATGATCTAAGAAGGAATTCTAGTATAAGTCTCTTCATTTATCAATTAAAATGTCTTGAAATGTGAATCATGTACCTCTACACAAATATATTTAATAAATATTATAAATATTTTCATAGGGAATTAATAATTATCATAATGATAAACCCTATTCTCTCACAGAGAGGTGACCTTTGTCCCAAAAGTGGGAATCTTATAGGGAATCTTATTCTAAATTATCTTGAGAGGTAACCATCTCCTTTACTACTTTGCAAAAGTAATAATTCTGTAAGCCTAGTGGCTCTTCCAGTTTGATTTCATTTGATGAACTATTCTCCAGTCAGCCTCCCGAAGGCTACCACAGACTACTTTATGTACCTCCAGAAGGCTTTTCGTAACTTAGTCTGTTTAAAAATATTTCAAGCAAGCTTAGCCACACACGTTATTGTAAATCAAAATCAACAACGATTATGGTAGATTTTAAGTAAACTTCTTGATTGAACCACACCTTGGTCGCACTGTTATTCAACATTTAAAAGCTGTGACTTACAATATTAGAGTATGTAAAACTCTTCTGGCAGCCTCATCATTCTGGAATTAATTTCATTTCATGACTTTCTGGGTAGTAGTTTAGCTAAGGATAATGCTTTTGAAGCAATGGACACAAAACTGTTTAGATCTAACATCTGTTGGTTGGTACCATAATTATGTGCTTTATGCGTAAATATAAATAAATTGGTATCAGATTATTTAGGACTAATGCCATGCACTCTACACTATGACATTCACCTCTGAATAGGAGCTTTATAAGTAATTACTGTAGATTATCTCCAATTACACTTTAGCAAGGTTCTTGTCTACCAAGCCTTGCAACCTGATTGCTCCCCTCCCCCCCAACTTTCCAGGGTAGGAGTTGCAGCTTATCAGGTCTAAGACGATCTTACATAGATCTTATACTGGTACTGACTCTCCGAGGCCTCGTCTCCAAATACGGGAGCCAGTCACATTGGGTTCAGTATGGGGCGATTTCTACATAGTACGTCCCCGTCCCATTTCCGAGTTCACATGACTGAGCACTCTCTCTTAAGTCGGGCAAAGAAAAACCCATGCTAGTTGATGCTGTCACCTCTGACTGAAAGCATCGCAGAAGCTTGCCAAGCCATTATTTGAGTCCCATATGACGTACTGTCGCACAAACGGCCGACTTATCTGACGTGAAAACGTCGACGCTGGAGACGCCCCACTTTGTAACATGGCCTCCGAGGCCTGGGGCCTGGAGCAACAGGAGCCACTTCTGCTGGTCTGTTCCTAGATAAGCGGTCGGCTAACCCGTTGTTACACTTTTAACCTCCCCGGGAGGTAAACCGCTAACAGAGTGTTCAGCTAATCTGCTAACTTCCATCTTGCAAATTAGGTTCAGAAACGCTAGGGGACGTATCCCTCGCTCATCTTAAATGTGCGACAAATGGTCTGTTGTCGGATTGAACTCTGAATCTAATATGTGAACTCTGAAAACTGGCTTTTTGGCAATACTGCATATATGGCAAACATCTCTCGCAAGTTCAAGTACAATTTTTTCTGGTTTGGTCAAGTTCCTGACTAGAGTAGGATATAATAGAATATTCTTTATTATGTACACCTTACCACTAGGGTGACACAATGGGCAGTCTTATCACTAAAAGCGATATTTTAAAGACATCCTTTGGACTCCCTTTGCATGAATATATTAGCCCGTTCATGTAGGCTCCTTACCCTTCCTCCACGGAAAGTGTGGACAGGAAGTGGGTTACTCTACCCCTGTGTAAGTGAACTGAGCTGTGGTCTATCAGTAGCCTCTGGCCACCACATTAACTCTATGCAAACCAGCGGGGCAACCTTTTTCCATTTGTCCTGGTCTGCCCTTCTCAAATATTTGTCTGGCAACAAGCATTCCCATACAGGGATAACAACATTTTTGTGTTAATGAACTATGAACTTGTTTCAGGGAACAAAGTGTTGATATTATTATCTTCCTTTCAACCTTGCCTGCAGGCCGGGCCTTGTGATTGGTAGCAGTGCTCAAAAGAAGGCCTACCTATTGTAGCTCCTGATTGAGGTTTAGAATTGACTTAGGAAATTCACTCGTCACCCAAGCTTTGTTAGGACCCAGAGTCTCCGGGACAGAAATCAAAAATGCATCTTTTCCTAGTGGACCAGTAGGAAATTATCTAAACTAAATAAACAAGAATGCAGATACCACAGGCTCTCAAATTCTCTGTCATTCAGTTGCCCACCGCTTCACATAACCAGGGCACTGAAGAAATGTCAAAAGGGTGTTCTGTCAACTCGTGTGAACAATTTCCCTTCATTAACATATCATTGCTTCCGTCTTACTTTTTAGTAATAACAGAGTGTAAACAATAGGCTATTTGATTATGATCATAATCTTAGATTTCTGCATAGACTATTATAGATTTAATTTGTATTAATTATTTTAACTAGTAGCTTTATTACTTAATATATATAGCTCAAAGTAGAATTGTATTGAATGTTAATATTTTCAGTATTTCATTTCCTGTTATGATCTTCAGGAACAGAAACAGGTTTGCAGTCTTTCATTCCCAAGCTTTTACATGGTTCCTTAGGCAGCCTGAATCTTGTCAAAATTATGAATCTTGGCCTAGTTATTGTTGCTATGATCCAATTTATCATGTTTTTAAAATAATCAAAGAACTATTCCTGCTCTAAATAATATCTTGTCAGTTTTAAATTGTTTGGTGGCTGTATTTGTTCCATTTCTAATTTTGATAGAACACTTATGATCCTGCTCATAATTATAAGATTTCCATAATTATTACAAAATATAGAAAAAATATACAGTATACCATTTTAAATTATATTTTTATTTTTTATTTTTTTTTATTTTTTTTTATTTAGTACTGCTTATTAGTTAAGTACCTATAAAACTTGATGTAAACTTTATTTAGTAGTATTTTAATGTTCTAATTGCGGATTAGAGTTCATAAGAGGTGCTGAACCTCTTTAATTAATTTATTTATTTATATATAGGTACTCCAACAACTTATGCATTAATAACATATTACAAAAGAACTTTATTTTATTAGTGTGGTGAGTTTGTCACTTAAAAAGTACACAGCTTAACCAGAAATAGTAAATATATACAAATAATTATTTTAAAGTGATTTAAAAAACTAACTTATCTTTTGTTACAATGAAAGTAACAATTGCATACCACCTGCAAGCATAAACAATAAAATTGTAATTTAAATACACTTCTCGATGGGAGTGTTTGGACTTCCGAAAGGGAAAGTAGGATACAATTGTAGTGGGTAGGTTGCTGCCCAAATAACAAGTCCCTGTAGACCTTACTTTAGCAGCTAGCTCTGCCTGCTCTAGACCTACATTAGAAATCCCAGCCAAAACTCCCTCCGCGGGGGCTAAATAGTAGGATTTAGTTTTGTTGAGTGGCATAAGTACTCATTTACTTCTAATGCACTGTGTAAAAACACATGGGGTGAGTGAGCATAAATGTAAGGTTTTCTTATAACGGATTATAACTTTTCATGGTTGAATGTCAAAAACTGCTTGAATAGCTTTAGCTTCTCTAGACATTCTGCATTTGCTTTAGGAATTACTACCTAATTATCATAATTTGCACTGAAATCTTTAAGTTGTAATATTTCTGTCTATTTAGTTAGACACAACCAGGTTGTTTAGAAAACAACAATGCGCTTCTAATGTAAATAATAGCAAGAAGCAGGTTAGAAGTTTATTGATAATGTGTCTGAGTAAGGTCAGTGGGTCGTCTTAGTAAGGTTTGGTGATATAATGTGGAAATTGTGTCATGTTAGCAGAAACTTAACACTTACTTGGCTACTCTTAGTACTCATTCGGTTGTAGGTAAGTGCATAGAGTAGGTCGGTCTTACAGGAAATCATTTCGATCTCATTACCCTGGTTTTAGCCGGTGGGAAGAGCGTTCTTCCCCATTACAGCACTTAGGAGAATCGAAATACAAACGGTTGCTCTCCAAAGGCACTGGCGACCATGTATATATTTTGAGGTATCGATCTCCACTTCGGCACTTCGCTGACTCACGATCAGCGTAACACTATATATCACTTACCACAAGCACTATTCTTATTCACTTTTAATAAAGTTTTAACTGAAACTTTACTCATTTTCGATTAAAATTATCGAGCGAAAATATTTTACGTATACATTGGCGGCAAAAATTTAGACGCTATGAATGACACTTGACAGTGACAACTCTAGCTCGCTAAGACCATAGTCACCGCAAGATTTCTTACATGTTGAAAGAACACAGGTAACTAAAAGGGAATGTAAGTACGTATATCTTAACTATTTATAGTATATAAGGCAATAATTGAGATGCTTTCTTCTACGAGTATTATTGTGTTTTGAAAGAAACATAATATAATAATTATAGCCTTTAGTAACAATCTTACAAGTATATCTTATTTTCACAGCTTACTACAGGAATGTTAAGAATTATAATATAGGTATTTTTCTTATTCGACACCGGTTCCTTGATTGTCTTGCTTTCCAGCATAGGTCTCCCCAAGTGTTCTCCACAAGCATCGATCTCTTGCTATTCTCATCCAAGTTGTCCCTGCCGCCTTATTGATGTCATCTTCCCATCTACGATACTGTCTGCCTTTTCTTCTTGTTTTGTATTTTGGACACCATTCTGTCACTTCGTTTGCCCATATCTCTGTCTTACTTCTTATTAAATGGCCTGCCAATTTCCACTTCAATTGTTTAATTTGGAATTTTACGTCTATAATTTTGGTTTGTTTCCTTATTGTTGTTAATCGTACTTTGTCTTTTAATTTTATGTTGAGTATACTTCTTTCCATTCTATGTTGGCAGGTTTCTAGCGCTTTCATATCTTTTTTTTTGTGCAGCTCCATGCCTGACACCCATAATATATGTATTAAATACTTTCTTTTTTGATTTTATTTGTATATATCTGAGTTTTTCATTACTTCTTATATAGCCCAGTATTTCTTCTGTAGGATCTTTACACCTTTTAATGATGATAGTTGAGTGATACGCAATAATACGTAATATTGAATTTTATTGATTGAATGATAATGAGTGGCACAAGCCACGAAGACCCCAGCCAAGACGTAGATGGCGACATAATGGTGAATGTCATGGAATGTCACTCCATCCGCCAGTTCCTGGTTGATTTTCATCTCTTTGAGTGCCTTTTCAATCGCCTTTATGTCTTCTCGTTGCTCGGTGATATCATCTGTCTCATTCAGTGGAGTGATGAGAGGTATAGACAGATTAATTATGTGATTTATTGGTGGAATCTCTATGTTGATAACATCGATCTTCGTTTTAATTGTGTTTGATAAAGATTTGTGTGCGTAGATCGTAAACATTCTGTCCTTAATGACGCAACTGTCTCCCAGTGTAATGACACCTGTTTTGCTGAGTTGTTCGTTCGTAATATCGGCATCGCATATGACTCGCACACTGCATTGTCCACAACAAAAGTATAGGTAAGAATTAAATAAATTCAATTCAGTCCAGTAATCTCGACATACTTTTGTCTCAGTCTGACATTGATTAGAGGCTTGATGTTTCAGACATATGTTGGTGTCTGACGTCATCTGATAGACGGGTCTTTTCAGTTGACAAATGTACTCGTCGGTATCGTAAGGAACGCATCTTTGTAAATCAGATAAAGACACCGGAATGTAAGAGTCTTTGTGTTTGTTGATAGCCAGGTAGTTTGCTACAGGCACTATGTTGACCATGCTTTCGTTAGCTTGTTGTGGAATTGGTATGAGGTTGTATAGCTCATAGTCTTCCCTGCTCACAAGAGGAATTCTTACTTCAAAAATCAGATATTCCCTGGTAGCTCTCGCTTTCACTTTCAATAGGTGATATATCTTCGCCAAATCTGTCTGAATATTATTAATCGGTAAGGCTAATTCCTTTGAGATCTGTCCGGTTATAATATTCAGTTCGTTTCTCAACTGTGCTGGTGTTAACAAGTGAAAGTTAAACTTCTCATAGAAAATGTTGGCCACTGTATCAACTAACGTCTCCTGGATTTCTTTAAGATTGGTCATGATGTTATTGGCTATGAGTGTTGATAATGTAAATTCTGCTTTAATGTCGGTGTGTTGGATTTCCTCTTTCAGTTTTCTCAAGTCCGCGTTGCATCTGGTAATGTATTGGTTGATTATTTTGTGCTGCTTGTCCAAAGTATTTTCAATTCTTTTGATAACATTTAGCTCAGCCTCCACAACTGACGTCTGGTTTCTCCACAGCTTGCTAAGATGTTTTTGATTCTGTCTGATTAAGTCAATATCTTTCTGATATTGTTCAGCGAATGTTTCGTCCAAAACTCCGAACAAACTATGTGCGACGTAGCCAATGCCGTTGATAAGGCCGCGTCGTCGGCGAACTTGACCTTGCTGACCAAGTAAAACGTTGTTGTAGTGTTCAAGTTCGTTGTACCCGTGACGCAGTTGTAATCGGACTACGTCGCATTGTGATATTTGATCCTTTGAACATATGTTGTCCAGACGAGTGACAAACTTGTCCAGTAGGTTAATGCCTTGCCAATACGGAGCCATATCGCAATAAACGATGAGTTTCCATTCTTCACGTTCCAATTTCATGTTTGCTAGTTTATCGAAAAATATGTTTTTATTTTCTGCAACTTTGGAAATTTTATGCTCGCATGTTCCTGAGCAAATAACCATTAGAAGTATGAGTGTTGTAAATATGAAGTTGCATAATTTTGATGAAGCTGGCTTAGAATATTTACTGTCTGTTGTTTGACCTTCTTGGTTTGCCTTTTCTGTGTCGTGGCTTTGATTGTTGTCGCTGATCGGCAAAACGGATAATTTCGTGATTGGTCTCTTGAGCGTTCCATTTTTCGTCCGTAGGGTCACTACTCTGACGTATCCGTCTTTCCCTGGATGAAGTTCAATAACTCTGCCCATGGGCCATTTTCCCGGGGGCAGATTAATGTCGTGAATGATGACGATGTCATTGATCTTCATATTCTGATGAGGTTGGCGCCACTTACTGCGAGCTGATAGTTGGCACAGATACTCAGCTCGCCATCTCTTCCACAGGTCATCAAATATTTTTTGTGTGAGCTGCCATCTTGTCCGTAGATCTCTCTCTGTCTCGATGATAGTTAACGTCGGGCCGCTTGCTAAAAAGTGAGATGGTGTGAGACAGTCTAAATCTTCAGGATCTTCGCTGAGTGCGCATAATGGACGGCTATTCAAACATGCTTCTATCTGAGCTAGCAAAGTCGCATATTCTTCAAATGTCAACTTCTGATCTCCTATCACTCGTTTGAGATGGTGCTTCAAACTCTTGACGGCAGCTTCCCAGAGGCCTCCGGCACTGGGCCAGGAAGGGGCATTAAAATGCCAGGTAATCTCCATACTGGTAATAGCCTCGAAAAAATTGTCGTCCAAAGTGTCTTGAATGTTTATGAATTCTTCGTTGAGAATTCTACTCGCTCCAACAAAATTCGTGCCATTGTCGCTATAGACATGGCCTGGAGTGCCTCTTCGAGCTGCCATTCTCCGCAAAGCCGCTAGAAACGATGAGGAGGTCAGGTCTGAAACTAGCTCGATGTGTACAGCCTTGGTTGCCATACAAACGAACACTGCGATGTACCCTTTCGTGGTTTTGATACCTCGGCCCTTGTTTGCTTTCACGTCGATAAACCCGGTAAAATCCACCCCTGTGTGGTAAAATGGTCGTGTCGGATTACTGCGTGCAGAAGGTAGATCGCCCATCAGTTGTTCATGTGTGATTGGATCGTGTCTGCGGCACTTGACGCAGTTTCGAAGATACTTCTTGACAGCTCGATTTCCTCCCAGAATCCAATATTTCTGACGTAGCCAGGCTTGAGTAACTCTTGCTCCCCCATGAAGTGTCATATGATGTCCTTGGTCGATCAGTAAGTCACTGAGATGGGTGTTATTGGGAATGATGAGAGGATGCTTCATGTTCTGACTCATCTTCGCGTTGTTCAGTCTGCCACCGACCCTCAGTAGTCCTTCTTGATCCAAGAACGGGTTCAGCTTTAGCAATTTGCTCTTCGCGTCTATTTGTTTCTGATCTCGGAGACTGGTCATCTCTTCCTTAAATACCGACAGCTGCACTTGTTTGATTAAAAGATGTTTAGCGATTTTTATTTCGCTGACAGTCAAATACTTCGGTTTGTGTTGATTGCGAGATATGGCGCGCAAAGTCCAAGCAAGTACGCGCGCTGCTTGATCGAAGTTGCTGTGTTTATTCAATAATTTTAAAACAATGTCCTCATTTTGTTGAACTACATTGCTTATTGCTGACTTTCTGATTTCTTCATACGTGACATAAGTTGGTAGATCTTGATTGTTATTTTCTTTGAATGTTGATAGCCAAGTTGGTCCATGCCACCAAAGAGTATGTTGTTGCAGTTGT
This sequence comes from Cosmia pyralina, assembly GCA_946251885.1. Classification (NCBI taxonomy): domain Eukaryota; kingdom Metazoa; phylum Arthropoda; class Insecta; order Lepidoptera; family Noctuidae; genus Cosmia; species Cosmia pyralina. Next base: position 4,187,143 of record OX276359.1, on the reverse strand, counting down.
TCCGCTGATAAACCTCGGCTCGCGCAATCAGCTGGATTTTCAGCCGATTTCACATAGCGCCAGCTATTTGTTGGTATTATCTCCGTTATTTGTGTTACTCTGTTCGCCACGAATGGTTTCCAGCGATTCGGATCACCCTGTAGCCAACCTAGTACTGCCGTCGAATCAGACCAGCCGTATATTCGGATGTTATTGCTTGATAAACAGTTCTGGACAACTTTCATCAGTGTTGATAACAAATGTGCTGCGCAAAGCTCCAATCTTGGCAAAGATATTGATTTGTTGACAGGCACGAGCTTTGATTTTCCTGCTACTATGATCACAGGGGATTGACACTCTGCCTTTTCCTGACTGATAATCCTGCCATAAATTACGCATGCGTAGGCCTTTACTGATGAGTCACAGAACCCATGCAACTCTATGTTTGCATTTTTTGGCGTTTGAAGCCACCTTGGGACGTTCATATGTTCGATTGCTGGTAACTCCTTCTTTATTTTGAGCCATTCTTCATTGATGTTTGTAGGTACTGCGTCATCCCATTGAAGATTCAAGGACCATACCTTTTGAAACAATAGTTTCAGTTTGGTAGAGACTGGAGACAGCCAGCCAAGTGGATCGAATATCTTTGAAATATCCGACAGTAATGATCTCTTTGTGGATGGTGCCAATGAGGATGTGTCTATCTTCAGCTGGAACTTGAATTGATCGTCCTGGGGGTGCCAACGCAGTCCCAAAGTTTTGGTTGATTCTTGATGCCTGAATTCGAATGCTTGTTCCTTGTCTGATATTGCGTCATCCTTTGTGTCGATTTTATTTGATGACCATTTTCGCAAATTAAAACCGCCAGATTTCAGCAAATTAATAAGGTCAGCCTTGAGTTGTTTGGCTTTCCTTAGGCTGTGATGTCCAGCCAAAAGGTCATCCATGTAAAAGCACTGTTCAAGTACAGCTGACGCTGCAGGATACCTTGAACGTTCGTCTTCTGCTAAACGTTTTAATGTCATCATGGCTAGGAATGGTGCCGCTTTGGTGCCATAGGTGACTGTTGTCAACTCATACTCTCTTAGCACTTGACTAGGTGAGTCACGCCAGACGATTTTCTGATACTGTTGATCCTTTTCACTACAGAAGATCTGTCTGAACATCTTCTCGATGTCGGCTGTGATTGCATATTCGTACTGTCGCCATTTCAGAATTAGTGTGAACAAATCCTGTTGTAGATTCGGACCGCTAAACATTAAATCATTTAGACTGTAGCCTGTCGATGTTTTTGCTGATGCATTAAATACCACCCGCAACGCTGTTGTTGCCGAGTCCGGGCGTAAAACGCAATGGTGAGGTAAAATGCAATCCGGCAAATTCTTCCGTGTGCACTTGCGCATGTGACCCAGTTTGATGTACTCGTTAATGAATGATGTGTAATCTTCGGAAATGTTTTTGTTTCTTGAAAATTTTCTTTCCAGTTGATGAAATTGTGCCACGGCTCTTTGTTTCGATTCTCCCAATTTTTCCTTGATATCTGGCTTTAGTGGCATTCTAACCACGTATCTGCCGTCATCTCGTCGCATTGTTTCCGAATTATATTGCTGAAGGCACTGATAGTCTTCAGAGGACATGTTAGTGTCGGGATCGGTGACATCTTCAATGCTCCAAAACCTTTGTATGTCTTCTATATTATTCATGATAACATTACATTGATAGGACTTGACATTGCCGCTTAAAATCCAGCCAATCTGAGTCTGCTGTGCTATTGGTAGAGATGAATTTTCCTTGATTATGCCTGCCATGATGATTTCCGAGTAAACCTCTGCCCCCAGCAATAAGTCGATTGGCCGACAAACGTTGAAATCTGGATCTGCTAGCTGGATGTTTTTAAGATATTCCCACGATGGTTTTGAGAAACTATGATTTGGCAAGTTGTTAATTAATTTCTTCATTACAACAGCTTCTGCTTGGAATGTGTAATTGGAGTGTAGTGAGGATGCCACCAGACTGATAACTCCCTTACAATTGGTTTGATTGGCACTGACTCCAACTATGACGCCTTTGCATGCTCGGCGGGGGAGTTTCAGGGTTTGAGCTGCGTTCTCAGTGATGAGGGAGGCTTGAGAGCCTTGATCTATGAGAGCCCTCATTGTGTGATATTCCCCATTAGCCCCTTGTATACGGATAAGCGCTGTTGCAAGCAGAATTTCAATAGTAGTTTCCTTTGAAACATGCGTCACATTACTTTGTGTTTCGTCTTCACGTGACGTAGACGGTGACGTACTCATGTTACTGGACACCGTGTTTGTCTGTATGGCATCGTGTAGCACGGTGTTATGAGTTCCTTGACACACCCTGCACCTTGATTCAGAACGGCATGATTTGTTTTTGTGATCAACCAGGCAATTTTTACACAAGTTCAACCTTTGAACTGTGTTTCTTTTCTCCTCTGACCCAGACATCAAAAATGGTCTGCAGTAGAATAGTCCGTGGCTTTCGTCGTTGCATAGTGGGCAATATTGTGTCCTCATTGCACAACTTTTAGCAGCGTTACTGCGTAAAAACGGTTTATTGGAATCGTTTTTGTTGTTGAAATAATTTGATTTTGATTGATTATTTTTGTTGAATTGATGTTCTGATTCTTTGCTCTTACTCGGAGATGACGACGATGATGGTTTAGATGTATGGTGCTTGCGCCGTATTGATTCGAGAGCAGTATACTTGTTCTCTAAAAATCTAAGAAAATCTGCTAGAACAGGCAGGGCTCTAGGATTTTCTAATGATTGAGTGTATTCACTGAGCGTCTGAGTATCTAGCTTCAACGTAAGTAAATGGACAACCGTTGGCCCCATGGCGGTTACGTCTATACCAAGGTTTCTCAAGGCGTTGATGCATTCATTGATGGTGTCGAACATGTTCTTGATCTGTGTGTCGACTTGGTTTTGCATTGTAGGTATTGACAGCAGTATGTTCATGTGCGAGGTAAAAATTAGCCTGTCATTGTTATACCTATGATTCAAGATGTCCCAGCAGATTTGGTAATTCTCAGAACTGATATTGAGGTGTTGAATGATCCTTTCTGCTTCGCCTTTCAGTTTACTTTTTAATAACTGCATCTTCTGGGCACTTGGAATGGATTTGTTGTTATGGACTGCTTCTTGGAATAAGTCCTTGAATGATATCCATTTGTGATAGTTCCCGGAGAAGGTAGGAATATCAATTTTCGGTGTAAAACTTTCCCGATATGAAACGGTATACATTTTGCTATTGACCAACTTTTTGATGTCAACATACAGTTGTTCGTTCTTGCTATATTCCTGTTCATACTCCTCATCTTCCGAGTACATCTCACTATCAATTTCCCAATGCAGGGAATCGATGGTTGACCATTTTGCTTGAATGGTTCTGAGTACATCTTCGAATTCCCATTTTTCGGAGAGGTTCTCTATGTCCACGCTTTTGATTGCTCGTGTTAAAGCCTTGAAGTTACTCTTCTGCTTGCGCAGCATTTCTTCTAATTTACTGGCATTCCCCCGAGAGACAATCCTCTTGAACAATGATATGGATTGGCTCCCACTAGGCTTGATGTTCGGTTGATCTGGATCCACCGACAATGTGTCCGTTTGCCGTTGCTCACCAGCAGCTTCTTGATTGCTAGCGTCTGATATACGAATTGATGAAGCGCTAGGTGACTTATCCCCTTTCTCCAAACTAATTGGCGGCTTATATTGTTGAATGATGTCCTTAGCTTCATTATAGAAGATCATTGCCTTATTGTAGAAGTTTTCCGAAAAGTAGGTATAACCACGATCTTCAAACTGACATAATCTAACATGATTCTCTTGAAACTCCCGCCAGTATGTATCCAGGGTTTGCAAACGTTTCTTGATGTTGGTCGGAGTTTTGCGATCTGCAGAATCCTTCTTGAAATTCCGCAGTTGCTGCTCCATGCCTTGAATGATCTGATCCTGATTGGCCAAAATGTCCTCCATGTTGGCGCTCATGATTGTCGTTGGTTGAGTTTCAGCAGACGGACGTTACTCTGTCCACAGGTCGTAGCCGCAGGAGCTGTACTTTCACGCCGACAGCTTATTCACACTGTTAAGAACGCGAAATAGTCCCGCCTATACGGAAGCTCGAAGGACCATAAAGATGTAGGATCTTTACACCTTTTAATGATGATAGTTGAGTGATACGCAATAATACGTAATATTGAATTTTATTGATTGAATGATAATGAGTGCACGCGATTTGAATGCTATTTGTGTACTAAACTATAGACCGCGCGTAGCAAGTAAAGTGCTGACACAATGATGTCAAATTTGTACGTGCTTACACTGTACATCTTCCATCCTAAGTTTATTTATTTCTTTGATTGTGAGATCGGTTGGAGATATTAGTTGACCGAGACAAGTATACTCTTTAACATATTGCAGTTCAGTAACGTTGTTAGGTTTTATTGGGATGTCCGTGTGGTTTGTCATCAACTTGGTTTTACTAGTATTTATTGATAATTCCACCTTTTCGTTTTCTTATACCAGTTGTTCAATCATGCTCTGTAAAGTCACTGGATCTTCGCATATTAGTATGAGGTCATCGGCGAATCTTAGATGGTTTAGTAATACTCCTTTCACATTTATTCCGTAATTACTCCACTCCAGTTGTCGAAATACATGTTCTAGGGTTGCTGAGAAGAGTTTTGGTAATAAGGAGTCTCCCTGTCTAACTCCGCGTCTAATGGGAAAACATTCTCCTACCCTTTCTGTGCGTATTTTAGCTTTCATATCTTCGTATTAAATTTGGCAAGAAGCAAGGTCTCCCAGAAGATAGGAAAGTTGGGAGACCTTGCTTCTTACCAAATTTAATTATTCTAGGTCAACGGGAAGTACCAAGGTTTTGATTTACTTGCGACAGTTTAGAGTATCAAAATGTGTCGCAAAATGGCCGTATTTTTTTATTGCGTTGACTTAGAACTTTAATTTTTTTAGAACTCTAAGGGATCATAGACTTACGTAAGTATTCATTATTAATTTCACGCGTCCCTGAGAAAAAGTGTATTGACAGACTGACAGACTTGAAATTTTTTTTAAATGATAGAATTACAAATTAACAATTTTCGGACATTTTCTTTTATTTGTGCTATGAGACCTTGCTTTTTGCCAAGTTTCATGATTCTAGGTCAACGGGAAGTACCCTATAGGTTTTGATTTACTTGCGAGTATCAAAATATGTCGCATAAATGGCCGTATGTTTTTATTGCGTTGACTAGAAGCTTGAGTTTTTTAGGACTTTAAGAGACCATAGACTTACGTATTTGATATTAATTTCAAATTGATACCTCCACGTGTTCCTGAGAAAAAGGGTCTTGACAGACTGACAGACAGACAGATGGACAACGAAGTGATCCTATAAGGGTTCCGTTTTTTCCTTTTGAGGTACGGAATCCTAAAAAGATGACACGCTCGCTTTTCATACACCTAATGAACATGCGGTATCTAGCCTACTCTAAATCTGTGGTCCATCCTATTGATGAACTCTCAGGACAAGGAAAAAAAAACAGTTTAAAATGAAAATATGTACTTAGGTCATTTTTATATTACAATGTCAAGTTTTAGTAACATTTTTATTTTAAGCATGTAGGAATGAAATATAAAAATTTACTAATTAATTATTTTGGATATAATCCTCTAATTTGTAATGTGATTGTTTACAAAACGTACTTTTAAAGTCAGGCATCGAAGCGTGGGCTCGCCACAATTGCGGCGATAAGTCCCCTCTTTGAGGAGTGGTTGGAGAGGCGCCACGGCGTCCTCACCTTCCGCCTGACGCAGGTCCTCACCGGAGACGGTTGTTTCGGGAAGTTCCTGTTTCGGATAAGGCGGGAGGAAACGCCCGGGTGTCACCATTGTGTGCATCGCCCGGAGGACACGGTGGAGCATACAGTGAAGGTCTGCCCGGCTTGGGCGAAGCACCGCCGTGTTCTCACGGAGGCGATCGGCGGCGGCGACCTCTCGCGTCCAAACCTGGTCCAAGCCATGGTGCGAAGCAAGAGTGCTTGGGAGGCCGTCACCTCCTTCTGCGAAGCAGTAATGCTCGCGAAGGAGGAAGCGGAACGCGTGAGGGAGAGGCAACAGTCGCGCCCTCGCGCCCCTAGCCGCCGCAGGAGACGCCCTGGGCGGCGGGATTCCATCGCCAATTCCCGGCCACCGTAGGCGCGGGCTTGCGGACGACAAGTAATGGGTAAACTGTGGGATATCGCTACGCCCCGTAAGGGGCGTGACGTGCGGTTTCGGGGCGTAGCCCCCCTCCCGCGGATGCCGTACAACGACCCGTAACCACGGGCCTCTCATCATTGATCGCCACTGGCGAGTAAAAGGTTGGGCGCGCTGCATTTTCGCGCCCATGAAGATAGTGTTACTATTTGTGTCAGTAAGCTCGTCACGACATATGCATACTGCCGCTTTCTTCACCGTACCCCGGCGGTCCACCCCTACCAGGTGGAACCCCCACCTACATGGGGGATGCCCAGCAGATGGCGACCAGCGACAGGGATACGGACTCGACGTTCCTACGGATAGGGTGAGTGGCTCCCGCCCGCCCCACTTTCAGAGCTAGCCGAGCCTGGCACGGGGTAGGGAGACCGTGTCATGAGTGTGAGGGTGACATTGAACTGTGTGGCGTCACCCGGCGTCGTTCACGAGTCGCCGCCCGCGCAGCGCCCTCGTATGTGAGTTCTGGTGCCTGTATAGAGGTGAATGTCTGGGGTTTGTCACGTGACACGCCTAAATTATCCTAGCACGCATCACGTGACAGCGTATGTTATATGTAGTGGAAGCGTTAGTGTCACAAGTGGACCGCGTGTAGCCGGGAGCGGCCCACCTGGAGGTCAGTCCGGCGCGGAGATGGGGTCACCGTCCGCGAGCAAGTCGCGGGGCAGGGGCCTAGCGTCAGGGGGGCGCGTATGCCAGGGCGCTATCTGCTTGACATGAGGCCAAGCAAACGCGTCGGCACGCGCGAACATTCCCTTCGCCAGGCGGCCCACAAACTCATCCAGGCTCTCAATCCCGAGGTCGCGGTGGAGCTCGTCGTTCCTCACGAAGCGGGGCGCGTCGACAATCGTCCGCAACGCAAAATTCTGTTGCGTGCGGAGCAACTTCCGGTTCACCTCACTCGTGAGGGCGAACCATGCTGGGGCGGCATAGGTCAAGATTGGGCGCACGTACAACTTGTACACACCCAACTTGACCCGATGCGGGAGGCGGGACGAGAGCACTGGTTTGAGCAGGTTGCGGACGACCTTACCCTGTGCGGCGACACTGCGGACGTGTGGCCCCATAGTGAGCCGACGGTCGATGGTGACCCCCAGGTACTTGACCCGGGACGACCACTCGACGTCGGCCCCCTGTAGCCTCAGGGGTGGTGGCAGACGCGCGGCCCCGGAGACCATCGCCTGCGTCTTACCCACGTTCACCGACAGCCGCCACTTAGACAGCCAGTCGGGGAGGAGATCGAGGGCGCGCTGCATTTTGCGCGCCGCGTGCTTCGCGTTCAGCGAAGTAGTGATGTACGCGGCGTCGTCAGCATACAGCGCGAGCGTCGCCTCCTCCGTAGTGGGGATGTCGTCCGTGTATCGCGAGTAACACGCAGGCGATACGCAGCTACCCTGCGGTACGCCCGCCAGCACCGGGCGGGCGCTAGATAGCGCGCCGTCTACCACCACTCGAAATGTCCTGCGGGAGAGAAAATCAGAGACCACCCTAACAACGCGACGGGGCGCGTCCGACGTGGACAACTTGTAGATTAGGCCGTCGTGCCATACACGGTCGAAGGCCTTCTCCATGTCGAGGAATACTGACACTGCGTACTCCTTCTTGTTTGCGGTTGCCGCCAGAAGGTGCAGTACCCTCGACAGCTGGAGCGTCGTGCTATGTCCCGCCCGAAACCCGAACTGTTCCGGACGCGGCGCTATGTGGGGTTGGAGATGTCGCAGCAGGAGTGCTTCGAACACCTTGGAGATCGACGGCAGGAGAGTGATCGGCCGATAGCTCTCCGGCTTCAGGATGTTCTTTCCCGCCTTGGGCAGCATAATAACGCGCCCCTCCTTCCACGAAGCGGGAAAAGCCCCCGTGCGCAGTATCCCCGTAAACAGGCGCGCCAGCGCCGCTACCATACGGTACGGCAGGTGGCGCAGCACTGTATTGGTGATACCGTCCGCCCCAGGGGCCTTACGGGGCTTCGTGTTGAGGATGGCGCGTCTGACCGCACCCGGCGAGAAGAAGACTGGATCCTCTTCGGGAGCTATCGGCGTCGCGAAGTAGGCACCAAGGTGTTGCTCGACCGCTGCGACATGATCAAGTTCGCTGGTCGGGTTCGGTTGGAACTGACGCTCCAGGTGCTCGGCGAAGACCTCCGCCCGGTCCTCCGCTACATATTTCAGCGCCCCGTCGCTGCTTTGCAGAGGGCGCACCGGGGCTGGGGTATTCGAGAAGTGGCGGCATAACTTGTAGACAGACGGCCAACTGTCCGTGGTGGCGTCTATTCGTACCTCCCAGTCCGCGGCGGCCTGAGCTCTGAGCTCGGCCTTCACCTTTTCCGCGAGACGGTTAAGCTGCGTTTTCAACGTGGGGCATCTAAGTTCTTGCCACTGCTTGCGAAGGCGCCTCTTCACGGCGATCATCGCTTTGATGTGGGTCGGCAGAGGCGGTAATAGCCCCTGCGGCTGCGTCGTTGTCGCCGCTTCTAAGGCGTCTTGGATGCAAGCAGTGACGTCATTCGCCGTCTGGTCCACGTCCGCGGAGGTGACGATAGGCCGAGTCGGTATGGTGGTCTCTAACTTCTCCCGGAATATAGTCCAGTCCGTTTTACGACGTGGCGCTATGGGCTTCAGTCGGGTCGGCATACCCGATAAGACGACGAGTACAGGCTGGTGGTCCGATTGTAACTCGTCGTCTATTACTTGTTGGGTGATCTGGCACTTAAGCCCCCGGTGGACTACGATGTCCAGCACGTCCGGCATATAGGTAGCGACGTCCAGATAGTGTGTGGGCGTCTCTGGGCCGGACACCGTATAGCCGAAGGCTTCCGCGTCCGCGAAGAGCCGTCTCCCCTCGGTGTTCGTGAGCTGTGAGTTCCACGCTGGGTGCTTACAATTAAGGTCCCCGGCGAGGATGGTGGCGTGCTGTGTTGCGTGCAGGAGGGTCCGCAGCTCGGTAAAGTCGAGGCGGGCCGAGGGCGGCTTGTAGCACGCGTAGATATCAATGTCCTCGCCGGCTACGTGCAGCTGCACACCCAGCGCGTAGCACGTGTTGAGTGTCGACGAGGGGATTTCCTGATGGACGACTCTTCGCCTCACAAGCACCGCCAGACCACGATAGCGGATATTTTGAGCCGACCTTTCGTCCTTCCTGTAAACGAGGTAACCCGGGAACCTAACCCTATCTTCGGGTCCCAGGAACGTCTCGCTTATGAGCGCCACGTCGACGTCTTGATCCCGAAGGAGATGGCGGAGGAGCGCGACCTTGTCCCTTAGGCCGCGGGCGTTCCAGTGTATCATCCTCAATGGTCTAGCCATGATAAAGCGTCAGCAGAGTGGCCAGGCCATCGAGGATGACCGTCTCCACATCTTGACCCTGCCTTATCGCCTTAATGAGGTTCATCAAAAGCTTGATGGCGCAGGTCGTGAATTCCTATTTGGTGGTTGATGTAGCTTTGGCGCCGACAGCGCCGCCACTCGTCTCTCCGGTGAACTTCCGTGGTTCCGACTTATTCCGCGGCGCTATGCCGGCGCCAGTGGTCGGTTCCGTAGTTTTCACGCCCTGCGCCTTGCTCGAGGCAGGGTCGGCCTTAGGGACGTCTCCCTGTGTCGTAGGGGGGGGAGGGTCGACTTCTTGCCTTTTCCCTTGCCCCCGCGTCTCTTCTTTTTCCTCCGCCCTGAGGAGGAGGCTTGGTTTCTTTCCGTAGGCCCGTTGGCCGCCGCCATGAGCGACGTGCCCTGTTGGGCCTCTTCCGGCATTGTTTGCGGCCCCTCGGTGGCCACTAAGGGCCGGCGCGACTTAGCCGTGATGGCGGCGGTCCCCGCCCGCTTGTTCCTGATCTCGTGTTGGAACACGGGGCACTTCAAGTTGCACGCGGGGTGCGGGCCACCGCAGTTCACGCAGGTGGCCGCTTCCTCCCGCGGGCGAGGGCAATCTCGTGCCGCGTGCCCCTCCCCGCACCGCACACAAGCGAGCGGGCGGTGGCACTGATGCGAGCTGTGCCGAAATTGCTGGCACCGGTGGCACTGGGCTGGGCCTCTTTTCCCCCTCCAAGCCTCTATCTTGACACCACGCATGTACAGGAACACGGTGGTGTCATAGATAGCCCGGACATCTGGCGTCTTTTTTATAATAGCGTGGAACACGCAGCCGGGTCTTCCTTGTGCGCCCTTAATGTGGCGCACGTACTCCGGCTGGTATATCAGCGTCCGGAGTTCCTCCTCAATCTCCTTCGGGTCCGTATCAGCCGGTAGTCCCCGAATCGCCACCTTGAGGCTCTTCTCCGCTGGTAGTGAGTAGGCAAACCAGGAAATGCCTACCTCCTTCTCCAGCGCAGTCAGGTAGCGCTGGACCAGCCGGTACTCCTCCTCCGTACCGGGGGTGAAGCGCACACCCGCCCCATACAGACGGGCGTTGGGTGGCCGGCCCAGCTTGGCGGCAATGGCGCGGAAGTGGGTGGCCCAGTTGGGCAACCTCTCCACAGCGGTGGGTAGCGTGGCTTCTTCATTTGCTGCGCCGCTGGTGTCGCCTGAGAGGCGGCAGGGGCGACAGCAGGGGGGGCACCTGTCACTGTTGGGTGTGGGGGTAAACTCAAACCACTTACCCCAGCGTCCATCTGAGTGGGTGTCGGAGACCGCGGTGGCGTACGGCGAGCCGCGTCCGCAAACGTCGGCGACGCTGGCGCCTCGAGGCAGGCCCGCTTTACTCCCTCCGCGGTGCCGGACTCCAACGAGCTCCGTTTTCTTGGCACCTTTCGCTGGGGTCGGGGCTCCAGGTTAAATTCGAACCCGAACCCTACCGGCTGCGAAGGTGCCGTCATCATGGGGTGCTGCCCCGCCCCTCCTCCCACGGTGGGCCGCAGGCCGGATCGCGGCTTCGTATCAGGTGACACGTCACCGCGACCGGACGCGGCCGAGCCCACAGATGCCAACGACATGCTCGATCCCGCGCGAGATGAGCATGCCGACAGGTACCGGCGGGCGAGTCGTAAGCGGAGGTGCGAGGGGGCGCCGGTGACTCCGGCGCCCTAGGCGAACACTTCACTACACTTCCACTTCCACTTTTCACTTTGGCCGCGCTCGTCGGACCCGCCAGCGAGAAGCGGGGACCGGGCGCGGCGGCGCGCGAAAGCGGAGCACTCTTAGATATAGCCCCCGTGGGCGCCGGCGCCGGCGCCGGTGGTGACGCGAAGCGCGGCGGCGGCGCGGCGGAGCGCTCATGAGATGCGCGGGTGCGCACGGCTGACGCGGTCGGCGCCGAGTACGCGGACGGCGCGGCGGGCGCGGACGCGCGCATCGCAGCGGTATCACGCGCGGGCTGCGCCGCGACGTGCGCATACGGCGCACGACCGGGGTTCGCGGCAGACCCTGACGCCTGAGTGGGCACCGGGCGGAACGCGGCCGGGCGGATCGGTACCGCCTGTTGGTGACGGCCCGACGACGGTAGGGGCGCACCGCGCGCTGGCGCCGGTGTCGTCGATGGGCCGGCAGCTACAGCGGCGCCCGATCTCCCCCCTCCTCTTCCTTCTTCAAACTTCTTCTTGTCTTGCTGCTGCCCAGCCGGCAGCGGACCGGACGTCGCATCGCCGATATTCGGCAACGACGTCGCCCGGTCCAGCGCCGGCGGGTTTTCTTGGTCCCCGGCATCGCGGCCCAACGAGCCGCGCTTGCCGGGTTTCGGCATGTTGGTTTGGGCGTAGCCCCCGCGACCGCTGGGGTGAGCACGCTCACCGGGCGCACTGGTGGCTTCCCCCCGTGTCTACACAGGTGCCGGTTCGGTAACCCGTGCAAACACAGAGAGAAACAGGATGAAGCGGTCCGCACGGATAAACACACACTACACTACGGATAAGTGTGGACTGGGCTACGAGCTAATCCAAGTAATGGGTAGCTCGCTGTCCGGTAAGGACCAGGCCCGGGTCGACGGCGCGTTGTGTACCACGCGCGCCTCAAAGAGATGTCAGCAGTGACGGGGTCCAATAGGGCCAATGCCGCCGGGGTCGCGGGTTGTTCGAAAGAGATACCGTGGCCGCCCAGAGCGGGAGAACTCATTTGATGATAATTATCCCACCCACAAAAAAAAAAAAAAAAAAAGGCATCGAAGCGGTTTAGCTCGGTGTGTAAGTGAAATGGCGTTATGGCTGTCTAGTTTGACGAGTGAGATAGAAGACAGAATTTAAACGCGTTTCATTTAAATGTAGATTTATGACAAAATGCTATATTTTGCTTAGTAAGTTCTTAACATATTTAAATAAAAAAATCGATTTATATTTAAATCGATTTAAATAAAATTTTACTGCACAATAAGGAACTGTTTACTTATAATTGTATAAAACAGAAAATAGACGGTGCTACTTTGGAGTTTTTTTGTATCGAAAAAGTTTCAAGTAGGTAATCATGTTTCGGTTTTAGTATAACAGTAGACAATATAGTCAAATAACACATATGGAAAATACAAATAATTTAACCATATATATTTGGTTATAAAGGAATTTTAAAAACACAAAATTATCGACATTCGTCGATAATATGAGTTTTGAATTTTCATTCATTTAACTGCAATATATCACAAGCAAGGTATTTTGTTGTAACATATAACACAGTACCTACCCCATAAAAATGCATGTACTTTAGATAATCTGCAAAAATAGTTGAACTATTTTATCTTTATTTCTAGTAATAAAATGATGTCTATCATTTATTTTATTAAAAACTAGTGTCCCGCCCCGGCTTCGCACGGGTGTACTATAATTATCGCTGACATAATGAAGAAAATCTTCCCGTTACAGTACCTACGACCATGTAATGAAAGAAAATGACAATTAAATAATTTCACAGAGATATCACTGAGTTCTTTGTAGTACTTATAAAGAACTCAGTGATACTGCTGGCATTTTTAAAAATAAGTAGCAGGCTACTTATTTTTAAAAATGCCAGCGTATCATTGAGTTCCCTGTCTGTGTTCTACAACTTTTTTATTACTTTTTTCACAAAACAACCAAAACAACAAATATTTTTTTTTTTCGGATGAAACAGATAAAACAAAGTAAGAAACTGAACAACTAAACGTCCATCTGTCAATTCTGTCAAAATTCCCTGTCACTCACTTTTTTATATGGAGATTTTTTAACCAACATTTCTGACTTTTCCGTACAATTTTTCAAACATTTTCTTTCATACAAACCTTGTCTTGATAATTACAAAATCAACAAAAAAAGAATTAGCCAAATAGGTGCAACAGTTCTGAAGTGATGCGCGTACATACATTTGGCAATTGATTTTTATTTATACAGGGTTACTGGTAATTCGACGTCCTTCAGGGGCTGAAAAGGGGGCCAAAATGCAACAAATTGAACCCCCCATATGCATGGCCGAAATTCAATAGTTTTCGAGATATTTTAATTTTAAGAGTTTTCGATATTTACCCAAAATTTGACATATAATTCCAAATAAACAAAAAATACATATTTGAATGGGTACCATTAAAAATGATGTTGTAGCTGGCACTTTAATTAAGCTATTGACATAATTAAAACTACTTAATTTAACAAAATAATTAAAATAAAGAGCGATTTAAGAATAATATCTTATTAATATTTTCATTTTACGCTTCAAAAATGTTGTCTCGCCACAAAAATTACTATGACATTTGTTGCGGCGGCCTAAAGCCTTGGGGTGAAAATCGAAATTTTCTTAGTGGACTGTATGAGGGGCGGTTCGGTGACACAAGTAGGTGTTTTGGTGGTGTGGGAAAATGATGATGGTACCTGCCTGGTGAGCTATGGCGACACGACGAGAAGGGTTTCCTTAGCCACGTGGCTGGCGCGTCCAGGATATCACGTACGGACGAGAATCTGCATTTTCCACAACACACATACACGCACTTGCACTGTTCAATAGCAATCTTCGTTCTTCGCGGTGAAAATATGAGTCCTTTTTCGACTTGGGATTAATTTTACCCAACAGGCGTCGATGTTGATTGAGAACTGACGGATCTTCTTGGCGGCAGCGTATGCGCGCCATTGCGGATCTTCCTTCTCGCTCTCACTTAGGCATTATAAGGGTTGTGGAAGGGAGAAGGAAAGCGGAAGGAACTTTATGTTACACAGATACTAATTAATTAGAGTTGCCAGTAATTAGGCATGAAATATAAAACTAAAGAAAGTAATGGCGTTAACAACATTATTCGTACAAATAACTAAAACAACTTGCCTATTCTGTAAGCTTTCCAAAAAGGTATAAAAGTTAATTTTAAAATACATAATTCGTGGCATGGCATGTGTTTGAACCGGCGCGGCGGCGCGCGGTGCGGGGAGAGAAATCATCTGTGTTTTTAGTTTATGATCCTCGCTAAAACAACCGATTTTACTGGCGAAATTCTTCGTGATGGGGCGGAGTGTGCGGGCGGGGGAGTACACGGCGTCTGCTGCGCTCGCGTCGCCTTCCTTAGTAAGTTTCGACTCTACGCCGCGCAAGCACGTGTGTTGTTATCTTGCTATTAACCAATCTCTCATTGCGTTAATTTGTTATCGATCATTATTGTTAATTCTTGTTTCTCTTGTTATTCTTTTTGTTATCATTGTTATTTCGGATAACATGGCTTCGTATTCTAATAACGAATACGCAGACATAACGTTTTGTTATGGTTTTGCTGATGAAAACGCGGCTGCGGCTCGGCGAGAATATTTGTATTCTCGCCGAGAATAAAAAGTCAAATTTTCTAATTAAAAGTCAAATTTTGGGTATATAGCAAAGAATTGAAATAATTGGAATTTAATCTATGGTATTTTTGTATTATTCACAGAAAAAATATAGACATTTCTGATCTTGAACGACCGCCGAAAAATATGGAACAAACCCACGACATGGGCAAGACAGGAAAAACTTACATCAATCTGACTCTTTCCACATGGTCTACGAAGTATCACAATGATGCGATAGTGCCGTATTTTGATATGACTCCGTTTATGGCGAATTATTGGAAACCCGCTATGGCGCCCCTTGGCGGACTGGGATTGTTCTACAAAAGTTTGCCAAATTTTACTGGATTTTTGGCCTTCAAACATCTTTCGCCAACATATATCCAGTTCGTGGACATACGTGAAACGACGCAGTCATCGTTGGATAAAGCTCGCCGTCCATTTAGACACCGAAGCTATTAAGCGAAATGATAACAGTAATCTCTCATGCAACAATCTTTTTTTAAAATTAGATCTTAATTTTATTTTAATATTTCAATTGGGCTGAAATGTATTAATGTCTTATGTGATGATTTTTTTATTTTGATTAATGTTTTTATAAATAAATAACTTTCAATGTCACTCTATTCTTTTATTCACGCTATCACCGCTCTGAGTAGATAGCAATGCTGAAGTTTATCAACGTAAGCACATAGATACTAGTATAAATGAAAGGAACGAATTGACAGAATTTACTGGATTATTATCTTGGTTCAATTTATGCGCTCACACAAATAGAATCGTAAGCTATGTAGCTGCCAGGGAATCATTGGATATCTTTCCAACGTTTTCAGTAGGAAAACACAATCACACTAATATTATAAAGGCGAAATTTCGTGAGTGTGTGTGTTTGTATGTTGTTACTTCTTCACGCTCAAACGGATGGACCGATTCGATTTGGATGAAATATATGAGAGATGACACAAAATACCTATCATCGGTTAGTACCTACTTCGTTATTATTATGAAAATAAAATCTACATCTGTAATTTTCTTTTCGTCCGATACTGTTCGAAAATACAAATAGCTAAAATTCGACGTGATCCTTGCAGGACGTCATAGTACGGTTAAAATGCAACAAATTAAGCCACCAAATGTTCTACCGAAATCCAATAGTTTTCGCGTTCGTTAGACTACGTTTTTTTTATGAAAAATTCAATTCAAAAATTATTTACAGCGCGACTTTAACGGAATTTAAGTTATTATCAAAGCTGATGCCGTAGCAGATCTTTGTTAAAAATTAAAAGTTGAAAAATGCCTAAGACTTTGGCAAAGACCACTAACTAAATATTATATTTTTCATAGACAAAAATTACAAAAAAAAAAAAAAATGAATTTCTGTAGAACATTTGGTGGCTTAATTTGTTGCATTTTAATTCTACTATGACGTCCTGAAAGGACGTCGAATTATAAGTAAGTCTGTTTAACTTTTTTGTCAGTCTACATCAGGGATGGCGAACCAATGGCACGTAACAAAATAATTTGTGCACGGCATCATTTCAGAAATTTAGGTACACATCTAGTTTGCACCAGCAGAAGTCGTACTAATTTGTTATAGTTGTGACGTAGTGAGTCTACGTTCCCCAACTTTAATGCGTTTTATCTGATTAATTTTTAGGGTTCCGTACCAAAATGGTAAAAAAGAACCCTTATGGTGCGACTCAATCTGTCTGTCTGTCCGTCTGTCACAGCTGGATATCTCAAGAACTACTTATGCTATCCACTTGAAATTTGGAACAGTTTTAGATGAAGTTTGCCCAACTCTTTTGCAAATACTCGTAGGAAACAAATAAAAATATCTATAAGTACATTTTTTTTGCAACAGGGACTGAATGGGGGTCTTAAAAGTTCGAAGTGGGGCTACTAGGGCATGTGGTGTATTATATGAAAAAGCGCTGTTTGCACATTCTCAATAATTTTTTTTCTTTTTTCATAGGCCGCATAGTTTTAGACTTTTGATGAAAAATGTAAAAAAAATACTGTTGTACCCTTATCTCCGAAGTTTGCAAAGAGATAAATCTGAAATTATTCTATGTCATAGAAGTTTTTACAAAGATTACAGGAAAAATAAAACGATGTCTCTAAATAGCACACTTTTTCAGAAATCGGAACGGAACCCTCGGTGCGCAAGTCCGACTCGTTCTTGACCGGTATTTATTAATATGATAAAGTACAAAAATGGGTGTCTAATATTTTTTTTATTATCTGACTGACGGACTAATTAGAATTTCTTTTTTTTTACTCGGCTATCAACCCTACTCTAATTTCGCGTCCGTACGGACATTGTTTTGTAACAATGTCGACGTACGGATCAGTCTCGTGGTTTTGGGAAAGTACAAGATGCGTTTGGTAAATATTTGAGATATTAACTCATCAGATAGATCAAAACAAAGAACTGTGATCAAGTTACAACTATCATTTTTTTAAATGAGTACCTATTGTAGTAGGTATAAGTAGGTAGTAATTTTATTCCAGGTACATACTACATCGTCTTCACACATAATTATGTATATGTACTTATACAAAATATTGTAATTTTAAAGTATTTAGGAAGTTTTTTTTTTTTTTGTTTTTTTACTATGGAGTTTCTTTCCCATTCTCCTCCAAACGAAACTATACGTTTTGGAAGGGGCAACTAGAATCAATTCTATTTTCTTGTTAATTTCTACATTCAAAAGGGCCATTTATGTGCATAATTGAAATAAATGTTTTGACTTTGAGTATTTGAACGCGATCTTATGTACAGTCAGCCTTAAAAATATGTATAGCTACATGATGTATGATGATGATGATGGACTAAATATTATTTTTAATTAATCTCAGTATAGTTTAATTTTAACACTTGTTATTGTTCGATATTTTACTTAGACATTGTATTATTTTGTAATTAAATTCGTACGCCATAGTTGGAAAAACATGTTCGTACATTTTTATAATTTATCACTCTGCATGCCCGACTTGTCGGTGTGTAAATGCATTTTTTTTTGACAAATAAATTAACTCTATCTCTAACTCTATGTAGATCATCTTTGTACTACAGGCTACATCGACAAGAATTCATTTGATTGTCTACAATCTTTGTTCCATAATATTTTATCTACGTGTAGACACCAAAAATATTACACATTGAGTACTTAATTGTAGCTATACACATTGGTACAGTATTATGGAATACAAATAGTAGAAAATTCTTGTCGATATACTATTTTTAGCCTGACTGTACATACTTTTATTTACTGGGCACGTGTACCGTGGGGGGAACTCTCCCCATCCCCCACAGCGGGTGTCCTAAAGGTCGGAATAGACGAGATTACGTCATCAATCACCAATATTACACTCAGGGCTAATTTTTCAACTGATAACTCTTAAATGAAGAATAAATATTTCAATTTGACAGCTTTTGTATAGAAAATATGTCAAACTGTCATATTTATTCTTCAAATATGAGTTAACCGACTATTGAAAAATCAGCGCTAAATCGAATGCCCTTATTATTAAGAGGCCTATTTATTCCTGTGTTTATGTACTGGTAAGTTCGTAACTGAAGTTTGGCCTTTAAGGGACTAACTACACATTCAACTTTTGTCCACAGAAATCACCAGTTTTGTATGGAGATGCGTACGCATCCGTTCAGCTTTCCGCGGCTGAAGGGATGCGTACCTCGCTTCTCCATACAAAACTGGTGTTTTCTATGGACAAAAGCTGAATTGAGCTGAATAAGTATAGTCAGTCCCTAACTCTGAATATTTCTCCTGGTCTTTTGCTAGGTGTAAATTAACATAACATCACGCCCGTTTTAAGCTAGGAGTTTGGCAAAGGTGTCCATAATAGGTACACACGGCTACACATCAAGCTATATATTTCCAGTTTACACTGACCTCTCATTGTAAGGAAATCCTATACAATGCGAGATCAGCTTATACTGGAAATGTATAACTCGATCTGTAGCCGTGCGTACAATCACATTTCAATACAATCACATTGGCATAAATCCAGATTCCAGGCTGCCACTGAGAAATTTCAAATTTCCATCAGGAATTTATTTAAACTTTGCCCGACCTGAGAATCGATCCCAGGCCCTCATGCTTCGCAGTAGGGCTTCCGACCACTAGACCAACGAGGCAGTCAAATAAATGTAAAATAATATTAACAGCCGCACGAGTCGATCGATCAGGCTTGCCGCGGTTGGTCTGGGTGGGTGACCATACCTGTACCAAGACGCCTCGTACGGGTCTCGAGCGTTAGTCCCGGCTATCTGTTTGTTTTTGGAAGTCGGTTGTATTTTTTTTTTTGTAAAAAAGTTTTTATTTTTCACTTTTTAGTAGTGGTACCTACCCCACATAAATTCGAATACCACTATTACCTGCAAAAGAAATGAGAACATCATCGACATAAAAATTGAAGCTAACTCAAAAACTACCCAAGCAAAGTTAATAAATTTTACATGGGTCCAACTTCGAGATACCCTCCCGAATGAAATAAGAATCTTTATCTGTAAAATGTTAAGCGTGATAAAACATATTTCGCTATTTTAAACCACAGTGTCGACTTGAGAACCTCCTCCTTTTTTTTTCGTCGGTTAAAAATATCACACTACCTTGCGTTCTAACTTTCAACTGTATACAATACATAGTGCAAGTACAGTTACTAAAACATCTAGATTTACGTAAAACAATTGCATCATAATTTAACAATCCTTATCATATCCCAATTTTGTCCACAAAACTCTTTCACAACTAGTCACAACCTACGTCACACTTAACAGCCGCTCAAAACACGATGACTCGACTGCGCACGCGCAAAAGGCATGCCTTCAACATACTCGTACCAACCATGTTTTTCCTCGTACAGCTGTTTAAGCAATAAAAAATAATATACGTAGTATGTCTCACTTATGTGACGTCACAGAGATGTTACATTAAACGAGTGTTGCGCAAGAGTAGCGAACGCGTGACGCTTGCACGTGTGGCCAATTACCTTTAGTCGACGTTCGCACGGACGTAAAAATATCGCAGCGATTTTTTTGCGCGCACTGGATTTTCAACGCTCTGCTTAGCGCCGAGAGTGCAAAATCCAACAGTGTGTTTTTTCGACGCGCTAGAATGTACTCTGTTTTTGTTAAGTTGGATTCTCAACGCTCGGTTCAACAGCGAGAGTTGAAAATCCAGTGCGCGATAAAATCCGCGATATTTTTACGTCCGTGCGAACGTCGGTTTACTGTTAGTACACAACTGTGAATCAGATGCTCGAAAGATCTGTAATAGCTAAACTACTACAAATCTGGCCGAGGAGACATTTCAAAGTTGATATAACTTGTCTCTGGGATGGCAACGCTTCTGCAAAGCTTCTGGTATTACGGGTGTCCCTACTTCCTACCCGGCAATGACCTTCACATCATTTGCCGTCCAATATCATAAAAAATAACTGACCCAAGTAAAGAAAAACCGGCCAAGTGCGTGTCGGACCACGCACAATGAAGGGTTCCGTAGTTGGGATGATTTTTTTCCAAAAACATGTTCTCTCATACATACGTCAAGCAAATGAAAGTTTGTAACCGCAAAAAAAAATGTGATAAAACTACAAATTAACGCTTTTCGGACTTTTTCCTTTACTAGTGCTGTGAGAGACCTTGCTTCTTGCCAAATTTCATGATTCTAGGTCAACGGGAAAGAAGTAGATTACCGTTTGCGAGTAGCTGCCGTATTTTTTTATTGAGTTGACTTAAAGGGACTTGAGTCTTGACAGACTGACATATAGACGGACAACGAAGTGATC
This sequence comes from Cosmia pyralina, assembly GCA_946251885.1. Classification (NCBI taxonomy): domain Eukaryota; kingdom Metazoa; phylum Arthropoda; class Insecta; order Lepidoptera; family Noctuidae; genus Cosmia; species Cosmia pyralina. The sequence continues at coordinate 4,166,392 of OX276359.1, read as the reverse complement.
ATAAGATTACTTCAAGGGCTCCGTTTTTTCCTTTTGAGGTACGGAACCCTAAAAAATCACAGAGCACTAGCTATATACATAGTGAAGCATATGTAATGTGTTTTACGTGTGTTTTATGTGTTTTACTTATGTAATGTGTTTAATTTTTAGTGCAAAAAAAAACTTGCCGTAGGTAGGTAAGTCGTCATCAAATACTTTTCTTTTCCTACATTATTTTATTATTTTTATTGCTTTTGTTATATCCAGAAATATTACCGAAGGAATTAATTCAACCTTTATTCGAACTAGAAACAATGACTAATTAACACATTCACTTTTACTTCAAATATGGAGAAATTCGAAACCGGCCGAATATTATCTTTATCGTTTATTTCGTTTGGTGTTGCGATATCAATACCTATCACATTTGCGGAGATCCTACGAGCATAGCTAATTTAATTAAACCATGTAGATAAGGAGGGGTAAGAGAGGCTGCGATGGTATGGTCACGTGAAGACGAGGCCGCCTGAATACGTAGGGAACTTGGCGCTACAGCTTTCCATTCCCAGTCCAAGACTCAGAGGCAGGCCCAAAACCGGTGGAAAGCTGTAGTGCTAAAGGACATGAAAGAATGTCAGGTATCCGAAGACGATGTCGAGGTTAGAGCGAAGTGGAAGAGAAAGACCAGGAAGGCTGACGCTACACAGACGACAGCGGCCCTGTCTTCGGAGAATTTTTGCGATACAAGCATGAAGCGCCCTCTGTCGATGTAATGCAGTATCATTTCTAGTTACGTTTGGCAAATAATTAACTTCTACAGTAGTAAGCGTGACGTAACACAGATGTCGCTCTTAGCTACGTTAAATTAACGTAATCGTGCATTTTATTTTCTCATATAATATTATGCAGCTGTCTTTTGTTTAGTCGTGTGCTTCGACTTGTGCGACTCGCATTTTTATAGTGATAAGTTATGCTCACTGGCAGAATATGAAGTGTCTATAATAAATGATAAATTATTTTTCACACCACCTGCTCGACAATTCAAATTATATGTCATGCAAACCTAACAAAGTAAGAGACCATGGTCATTTAAGACCTGAGGTGTAGCAAGGCATTCATATTGTACTGAATTTCATTATGACCCGCTGGTCATTAATGTGATTTGAATTTGGAATATAAAGTAGAAATCGCATACGAACATTTACGATAGGTAGTGGGTATATACTAATTCCATGCATTCACCATTAGGATCTGTACTAAAAAAAAAATTGTTCGAAAGTCGAACTCACAGTATAACTATCTACAGTATTGTGACTCGGTCCTGTTCTAGAAATAATTACCTACAGCCGCGCGGTAGGTAAACACGCGGTAGGGCTGCCCGCCTACTGCAGTCTTTTAATTTCATCAACCTACTTGAGTTTCTTTCTAGTTTTGTGATTGTAAATCTATATTATATATTATAATTTTTTAAAAAAAAAAAATTCGTTGTGAACGAAATAGGAAGTGATAAAAAAAAATACACATGTCATGTTTTTTGATTAGTAGATTTAAAGTTCGGAAATGATTTAAGAAACAAGGCCTACGTCGTAGGCCATCTACGCTCGTAGACCTAGTCGTAGAAGACCCGTAGCCCCGTAGCATCCCCGTAGGCTCTACGGGAACGCGCTACGACACGATGCAAAAAGTGATTTCTTAAGGCGACGATAACCGACTTTTAATGATTTTAAATGGATTATCTCGACTAAACGAGTAGTGTTAATGTTTTGGAAAAAATATATGTTAAATTAGAGCATTTTTTTAATAACTTATTTGGTGAATATTTTAGATTATGCTTATATTACATAGAGTAATTAATTTGTAAAGTTATTTCTAACGCGGATAAAAAAAAAATCCGATCCGATTTTGCTGAAACTTTGGGATCTTGTATTGAAAGTCTTTTTTTTCATGGAGTATTTTTATTTACAGCAATACATCACATTTACAAAATAAGCAACATTGAAAGGTACGGTAACATTTCAATCCGTCTCACAAAACTTTTAGAAAAATGTTTTCAATTCTTGTTACACACTTCCGTCCCTTTTCAAAAAATCACTCCCACATATTGCAGGAAAGCGAGAGGAAAGAAGTTACACATCAATATCACAATGGCAGGGAGTGCAAATGACTCTCGGCTTCGTCATGCGTCTTTTTACACCCTTTATATCACAGAGCACAGCTATCTTGATGTTTAGACATGTCAGTATATGTTACGTATGTATCCGAATTTAATAACAATATGTAATACATACCTGCGCATTCATGCCTACACTACTTAGATACCTACGAGACCAAAATTGTTGGAACCGCGTTTGTATATAACTGGCTCGAACCAGTTAGAGTCTGCGCCACCACTCAAGTCCGACAGACGCGGCGCTACTGTCTATGTCATTGCATCACATTGCATACAGAAAAATGTAGTTCCACAATTTTCCCCGGGCCTTCTTTCGAGGCGCGCATTTTACGTCTAACGTAATTCGGCCAAGTTGACGCCATCGCCATGCCAATGAATAGGTTTAAAAAAAAGTAAGTTTAAAAACTAAAACCCGACTACTGAAAAATCACGCTTTAAAAAGTATGAAACAAGAAAAGATTCTCATCTGAAATTAGAAAAAGACAGTCAAGTTAAAAATCCGGAGTCATACGTAATCTGTATCTAACATGACGTGTGAGTCCGATTTTTAATTTCTGTCTTTTCAACCGACTTCAAAAAGGCGGAGGTTCTCAATTCGGTTGTTTTTTTTTATGTTTGTTACCTCAGAACTCCGTCATTTATGAACCGATTTGGAAAATCTTTTTTTCTTTGAAATGATATACTTCCAGATTGGTCCGATTTTTATCAAAATCCAGTTCTGATGATGGGATCCATGAGGAATTGAGGGAACTCCTCAAAAATTATAGGCATACATATAGCGATTTTGGTATATTCATCAAAAAATCAAGCATTTGCATTCAGAAAGTAGCATCTGGTGAAGTGGAACTGATGAAGAAGACCACAGATGGCCACGGGAACTTCTCAATGATAATAAGTATTTCATGGGTGGCGATAAGATATCTCGATTAAGACAGTTAAGCAATTATAACGAAGCTTTAAATAAATGGTTCTGATGAAAATGGTACCATCGAACCGATCTGATGAAGAAGCCGGAAGGTAGGCACCGGAACTCAGTAACAAAACAATGTATTCTAGCCGTGTTTGGGCTTATTGGTATTGTCATGAGGTGCACTCTGGCTATAAATTATTTTAGAAAGAAAAAGAAAGACAGAAAGAAAGGAAGAAAGATTTTAATGGTAATTATATGCCGCTTCAAATTGCGCTACTTGAGTTATGTGTTGCCTCGATTGTCAGAAGTCAGATTTCGTAGCCTCGTTATCTCCTTTAACATAAAACTACGCCTTCCAAACTTCTGACACGGCTTAGCGCGACGTATATTTACCTTTTTGCAAAGTTTTTATTTGAGATGGTTGCATATAAATATCTTCAAGTTCTGATGAGTGGCTTTTGAGTTAGCTTTAATCATTTAATACGTATTTTTCCCACATAGTCTAATTTATTTTGCAGAGTGGTATTCGAGGTGTGGGGTAGGCACCACTAAAAGGTGAAAAATAAAAACTTAAAAAAAAAATACAACCGACTCCCAAAAAAAACACTACAAAGCGAAACATAACTTTAATTTCGGAAGTCGGTGGCAAAAAACGAAACTAAAAATCCAAAGACACCGACTTCCGAAATTAAAGTTATTTTTCGCTTTGTAGTGTTTTTTTTTGGGAGTCGGTTGTATTTTTTTTGTAAAAAGTTTTTTTCTAATTTCAGATGACAATATTTTCTTGTTTCATACTTTTTAGAGCGTGATTTGTCAGTAGTCAGGTTTTAGTTTTTAAACTTACTTTTTATTTAAATTATTTTGGGGTTATAATTTCGTGGTAAAGTAATGGCAGAGTCACTTTTAAAGAAGAATGTTTTTGGGTTGGTTTGGAGAGAAAATATGGTTGGCTCTCATCTGAGGCGTGATTTTAGAAATTATTCCCAATTATCGGGTGCATGCAAGCAAAGCCGCAACCAATAGCTACCAAATTATATATTTTTGAAATGTGCTAATGAAGCCCTTTCATTTGATACCCAAGAAGGCACCATAAAAAAAAAGTTAATGACTTTATATCCTCTAAAGGGCGCTATATTCAACTTAATGTATCGTCACATAACCAGCGGACGATCAAGACGCTTCCAATGATAATGAAATGATAAGTAGTTTAGAACTTATGAGGGAACAGATACCTACCGGACAAAATCATAACCCTCCTTTTTGCTTCGTCGTAGTCGGGTAATAAGGATAAAACCCAAAGCAATGTTATGGGAAAACCAGTCGCTTCTGACGTACATGACCTGGTCACCTGATAAGAGTTATTAAAAAAAGCAAACTGATGTCACACGTTTGGCAGTGTTTGACCTTTGTTAGGATACTTACTTGAACTTTTAGTGGACGCTGATAATGAATCGTATGAAAGGCGAACCAGTCCGGGAATCACAGTTGCGTTGAAGCAGCCTTAGCACAATGGTCAACAAGCTAGTTGTTGTTGTGCTCTTCGCACTCATTGGAACCTCAAGTGAGTATTACATTTGTTAAGTAAATGCTTTCTATATAGTTAATTTCTCGATGTTTATTTTCCAGTTGATATTATTTATAGACTAACCCCCTTATTCATAAAAAAACTAAAACGCTCTATAAACCTATTTTGAAGAGTTTTGTCTTCTTCTTTCAAACTCAAACCATAATTCGAAAGAAATTGACAAAACACTTCTATAACGGAAATAGGTTTATAGAACGTGTTTTAGTATTTTATGAATAAGGGGGTAAAACGAGAGCATGGATTATCGGAACCTTTTTCCAATACCGGTTTTGTTTCTATATTCATTATTTTAACACCGATATCCGGTATTTCGATATTTTGCCGATATTATGGCAAAAGAAATAATCAAATTCGTTTTAACGTTGTTTTGGTCTTAGGGGAATAAGAAATTTTAGAAATAACAGACTATTAAAAAGTAAATCAACGTTTATTATTAACTAGCTGTTGCCCGCGACTTCGCCCGAATGGATGTCAATATTTTCCTATTTGAATCGGATTTTATTCACAATTTCATGGGTTTTAATTTTTTGCGCCGATTCCTAATTGTTTTTCTAAAATAAATGTTACTCATTATAACATCAGCTAATTGCCAGTGAAAGTCCCGTCAAAATCGGTCTCGCCGATTTGGAGATTAGCCGGAACAAACAGACAGACAAAAAAAAATGTTTTTTTTTTGTTACAAGTACCGTATATACCTATTTTAATATGAATTTAATAAAGAGCTGTTATTTTGATATTACTAATAGACTGCTGCTACAGCTGCCAGCTGTTATAATAGGTTGGGGAAAAAGTTTCTTCGCATTTTTTAAGAAAATGCAAAACATTTTTTAATGTACATTATTTACATTTATCTAAACTATGTAGGTACCACTTTGTTCGAAAACTTTTTGCCATCTTGTAGGTAAGGACATGATCCCATTGCTATAGAAATTTTGGGACTTCTGATCAAAATACCGCGACAAGTGGTTTTGGCAGTCCTCTCGTGATGTTAACCTGACACTGCCTAAAAAATTCTGAAGAGACCGAAACAGGTGGAAATCTGAAGGTGCAAGGTCAGGACTATACGGCGGATGCATTAACACCTCCCAGCCAAACTCTCACTCCACTCCACTCTCTGAGTGGCTAAAGATGTGTGAGGTCTAGCGTTATCGTGATGAAAAACCACACCCCTTCTGTTGATTAATTCCGGACGCTTTCTCTCAACTTCTTGCTTTAATCTCATCAGTTGTTCGCAGTAGAGTTCAGAATCGATGGTCCTACCTGGTGATAACAGCTCATAATTAATAATGCCCTTCCAATCCCATCACACACACAGCATCACCTTGTTGCGAGTTAACCCGGGTTTCGCCACAGTCTGTGAAGCCTGACCGGTCATTGACCACGACTTTTTTCGCACGTTCTTGTCGTACGTGATTCACTTTTCATCACCAATTATCAGCTTCTTCAAAAATGGTTCGGTTTCATTACGTCGTAATAAAGAATTACAAATGAGTACACGGCTCATTAGGTTTCTTTCGGTGAGCTCGTGAGGTACCCAAATATCGAGCTTTTTTGTGTACCCAGTTTTTTTCAAATGCGCCAAAACTGTTTTATGGTCAATTCCCAGTTCTTCAGCTACGTCGTAACTACTGATATGCCGATCTTGCTCCACTTTTTCAAAAATGGCATCCATTTTATCCGTAATAGGGCGACCAGAGCGACGTGCATCTTTGACATCAAAATTTCCGGATTGAAAATGCTTAAACCAAATTTGTGCTTCTCTCACAGACACTGCACTGGGTCCATAAACATCGCAAATTTTTTTCGCGGCTTGCGTTGCGTTTTTACCTTTTTTGTAGTAAAATTTTAAAATGTATCGAATTTCTTCATTAGATTCACTCATCTTGACAGTACGAAAAACAATTGAAAATCACACATTTTCCTAATTTGAATTTGGGATTATGTTCTTTAGAATTTAAACATTCAATGATACCAAAACCAGCCAGATACAATTAGTATAGCCAAAGAGATTTTATTTTATGTTCATACATACTATAATGCGAAAAGACTTTTTCCCCAACCTAATATATAAGTTACGGTAAGTGTGATTAATTAAAAATTATTAATAAATGTCTATCATTATTAATAATTACCGAAAGTCGAGGTAAAAGTAAGAAATCATTTACCGGTGATTATTAATATTGTAAATTTAGTACCGATAAATGTAATTTTTGAATGTACGAGTAAGTACTGTGGTATTATAATAAACACCTACTGGACAAATAACTTCGAATCTTATTTTATTTTATTACTTTTACCGACGGGAGTAGTGAATTATAAATAACAACTGCTAAAAGTGATGAATTTCAATTTTATATTCACATTTACCAAATCATGAGGTAATTATTAATAATGATGGATAATTGTTAATAATGTTCAATTAATCACATTTACCGTAACATATATAATTATAAATCTTTCATTGCAATATTGAATAATTAGAATTTAAAAAGTAGGAAACAAAAAAATAATAAAATATAAAAAATCAACACAAGTTAAAATAAATAATCGAGTAACATAATAAATAGGTAATAATACAATCAAAATCAATGCAAGGAACGGATATTAAATGTGTGGGGTGACTCACACCCTACACATTCATCTCATCTTATGGCTTCGAAGATGACAACGGGAACGTAAGTAGCAGAGGGGGCATCCAAGGTTTTCTCTAAGAGACGATCTTATTTTGTTACACGTATAGTGTATGTGCCGCAGACGAGAGCTCTCTTTCAGATTCTACACTCGTAGGGGGTGGGGGGTATCGTCAGTGAATGTCTGTACGCCATGTCTAAAAAAAACCACGGGCCAGCCGTGGTTTTTTTTTTCAAACACTGTAATTTTGTATGATTCGTATAAAAGTAGGTACCTACTTACTTAGCATGACATTTCTAGAAATGGTAATTTTAAATGAAACTGCAACATACACACACATCAGATAGATACTTTACTTGCATCAATTAAAGTTATTGAAATATTTAAATGATTCAATTGCGTCTTGGTTTTTATATCAATTATCGAAAAACCGACATCAGTGAAATCCAATATCGGATTTTTGGTCCAATAGTCCGGTTTTTCGATATTATCGAAAACCCGTAGCCATGCTCTAGGTAATCGGACTCTCTTCTTTTTATTTGTTGCGCTGATTAATTTTGTGCAATACGTTGCCCGTTAATTTTGTTTAAATTCATAATATTTTGCAACACCTTACAGGTGCAATATTTGTGGTGGCAGCAGTAAGAACAGCTGTTTCCGTGATAAATGAAGTCACCTCGTTAGTAACTGGTATGGATGGTCTGATAAATCTGATAAAACATGACAAGAGCAGTGATCTTTTTCAAGAGAAAGTAATAAAGAAACTTGATGATATTCATACAGTATGTACCGGAATCGATGACGTAAAAGGAAGAATTGATATTTTGAGTAATATAATGAACGAAAATAATGAAAAACTAATAACATCTATTGAATTTAATGATGCTAAAAGGATTGTGGGGGATTTCAAAAAGAATGTCGACTATGTGAATAAGATTTATTTCGACAGATTTACTGCAGTTTGGAACAATGTAAAGCACTACAGGCCTGAGTCTGTCGATCACCATATTCAAGGAATCGTTAGTGATAGTACGTTTGACAGAGCACTGTCCGAAATGTTATCCGATATTACATCGTCACCAAATTCCCAGTCAAGTATTTTTTCGGCAATGAGTAAATTTTATGATACCCAGGTATGATAATCACTTATTATAATAACAATTCTCCTAACGTAATATCTTGTATGATCTAATTATTTCTTCTCGTTATTCCAGAATAGTTATCAATTTCGTTGTGAGAATATTTCTCCTTTGGATGATCTTCATATTTTCTATGCAAACGTAGTAACAACTTTTGCCAGAGGTTACGCTGTACTTCTGGCGTCTTATCAGTATCTTAAATTGCATACAAACGATCATGGTAAGTATTATCATGCTTAGTTTAAAATATTGTTATATGTAATTCTTTTATATACATAATTTGAAAAATATCAATTCTATTTGTAGAATTCTACCGTGATCAACAGAATACTGCTTTCAAGAATTTCAAAGAGGCTATAGAGGCAATAACTCAACACGCTAAAATTGACTTTGATTTAATCGCAAACAGCGATTACAGGGCATCGTATGCATGCGATTCAAAAAAATGGAAAGAAGGTATCGTATAAGTTAAATACCAAAAATTGAGTAACCAAAAAAAATCAAATGTTCAGTTTACACGCGGTAGAAGTGAAATTTTCAGGAAAATAAACTGCGAGAGAATGAAACGAATGCAGTATCAGGTGTGGTATTATAGGGATATTTTTTTTCTGCCGGTATTTATGACATTTTTGGGCATTATTGGAAAATGTTTTATTGAAATAATAACTATATTCTCGGAAATGATGCACGAGAACAATACACAACGAATTATGTATAACGCTCGGTAGACAAGAGTGGGGAGGGTACGATGTGTCACACAAAAAGGAGACGAAGACAATATGAAAGATTGTGTATCTGTATTCTATCTCATTCTTTCGCTGGCTTTTCCTTCCGATGTGTTATGTTTGTATGTTTTTAATGTCACTTTTTCGGTTAACGAAATATAAAATAAAGAAAAAGAAAAAGAAAAAAAAGAAAAAATTAAAAAAAGGAAAAAAAAAGAAGCAAAGAAGCTCACTTCAAAATAAAACGTATATTTTTCTTTTCATAGTTTATTCTCATGCTCTAAGATCTAACATTGAAATTACCAAAATAATTTACGATCTAATTTGTTTTGATTATTCCACTAGGAAGAAATTTTATCCGTGTCAAGAATTATGTCTCAGTGCAATTTTCCACATTTTATTGGCCCAGTGGTGATGACGAACGTCCTAGTAGAGCTGCTGCCAACTCAAAGGAATATGATTGTGAAAGTCATTTTGCTGAATATAAAGGTGTCCCTGGAGCAGATTATGACACAGCGTCTTGGCTTTGTACCACTGTAAGTATTACTCAATTCGTCATTCGACTGTACACCTTATAACACATATTATTATTGTGTGTAACTTTAAACCTTGTAACGCTACTTACGCTGAAATATTATTTAAATTTTCAGCCATTCAGTCCCAACCTGACAAATCCCTATTCTGTGGAGTACAGAGAACTAGTGCACCCTTGGAACCGAATATGGGAATCAAGAAGATGCGGAATCGGAACACGTGATTATTTTTATACCAATTGTGAAAGGGATCTGGACTCGGATCCTTTTTTGAGTATTCGAAAACTAAGCTTGAGACTACAAGAATGCGACACCAGCATAAATGAGTAATATACAAATTATTTATTCAAATCATAACTATGTTACAAAGGAGCTCGTGGCTAAGTAATAACAGCCGCACGGGTCAATCCATCAGATTAAGCTACGCTTGCCGGGGTCGATCCGTGGATGGGTGATCATCTTTACATACCGAGACTCCTCCGTGCCTCGGAAAGCACGTTAAACCGTTGGTCCCGGCTGTCATTCGTGGATCTTTGACAGTCGTTACGGGTCGTCAGAAGCCTGAAAGTGTGACTACCAGCCTTACCAAGGGGTATCGTATTACCCAGTTAATGGGTTGTGGAGGTCAGATAGGCAGTCGCTCCATGTAAAATACTGGTATTCAGCTTGATTGAACTATATTACAATATTTTATTTGAACAATTTTTTTGGTATTATCATAGTGAGACAATTTAGAGATTTGATCAAACTTCAACGATAGATATGATCCGGTCTGGTTTTTTATCGCCAGTATATCTTTATTGTATAGCATTGTAATTTTATATTTTTTTTATTTTTCAGAGTTGTGACAGATGCTAAATTCCATGAACAAGATAATAAGATCCACATTAAACTTCAGTGTGGTGTTCTGAAGGACGGCACAGTTGACGCAAATACTCTAAGATGGACTCAGGATAACGAACCGTTTTCAGAAAGTAACCCTCGAGAATATGTTGTACTCAGTTCAAAATTGAAATCATTCAATCTCGACAATGTTGTGGTTCCCAACGGAGAGTTAGTCACAGGAGCTGGGTTTAAGGTCGTTGATAATCATTTTATTTCATTAGTGGTGAAAGCGAACAAAGTTTATAATTACAACCATGGAAACACTTTTGGTGACGCAAATTTATATTCCGCCCCGAAATCGAAAAAAACAAGGTAAGACTTCTGTGATTCTATAAAAAGTCAAAGTCAAATAATTATTTCAAATAGGCACATAAAAGGCACTTTTGAACGTCAAAATTTACAAAAAAAAAAAAAAAAATAGAATTGATTTTAGTCGCCCCTTACAAAAGGTGAAGAAGAATGGGCAAGAAACTCCACCGTTACTCTTTTATAACTGATTTTGTATACATTAATTTTATTTATTTTATTTTTATTTTATTTATTTGGGACAAAAAACAGTTATACATTACAGCATTAACAAAGTAGTTAAATTATACAATCGAAAAAAACGTATAACCCACACTATTGTCCACGAAATAACATTGAAGTATGACAGCGAACGCATGTTAAATAAGAAAATAATTAAAAGTACATATTTATAAGAAAAAACACTATAATTATACCGACGAATCGAAGAAAGCGGATGACATAAGCAACCGTCTTATTGGCGACTTGCAAGAGATTGTGAAACCAGTCTTTTAAATTTAGATTGCGGCAACGCGAAAATATCAAAACCAATGAATTGTGAGTTATAGGTTTCTAAAAGACAAAAATCATTATATGTGAAGACGATGCACATAGAATAAAAATGACTATACCATATTAAGTGAAAAGAATTAAAAATGAAGCAATGATAGATAAATTAATTATGAGGCTACATGGTGCTCACTTTTTTACAAACATTGTAAAAGTAGGTATACATTTATGTTTTCTTAAAATTTTAACAGGTAACAAGTCAGTGTGTGAGTTAAAGTAATCACAGAATGTAAAATCAATGTCATATAATAATGTCACGTGTCACACAATTATATTAGCAACCAGGCTGATTTCGTCTGGACTCTAGATTATCCTATGGATCAGGTTACGATTACAGAAGTACTTCATAACCTCCCAAGAAAGGTCTGGTTAAGTTAACGACCCTTATAAATGCTGCACTAAGGCTTAAAATATGTACCAGACTTATGGAAGGTGGCTGAAGTAATAATGATAGTTAAGCCAGGGAAACCGGCTCACGAAACATCATCATATAGGCCCATTTCCTTACTACCAATCATGTCCAAGCAATTTGAAAAATTGTTTCTCATACGATTGCGACATTCCTGAATTAGAGCAATACACGATTCGGACCTTTGCTGATGATACAGCCATAATGGCTGTAAGAAACAGCCATGAAGAAGCAATAGAAAAGGTTCAAATGGCTGTAAATCAAGTTTATGACTGGACCAAAAAATGGAAGATTAAACTGAATGAATCCAAATCTGTTCACATAGAGTTTTCCAACAAAAACACCAGTATTCTCAAGTTCACATTGACAATAAACAAGTCCCATACGAGAATACAGCCAAGTATCTCGGTATGACCCTTGACGCAAAGTTACGCTGTTTCCAGCGTAACTCACCACGTCAAGAAGAAAAAAGATGAACTTGACCAACTATTTAAAAGAATGTATTGGCTGCTTGGAAGAAACTCCATGCTGTCCGTGCAAAATAAATTGTCACTATATACAGACAAGTCCTGATGCCAGTTTGGACTTATGGTATCCAGCTGTGGGGCTGCACCAAACAGACCAATATACAAAGATTCCAGAACAAAGTGCTAAGGGAAATTGTAAATGCACCTTGGTACATACGAAATGATGACCTATATCGGGACCTAAAAGGCTAAATACCACAAGCCATCTGACCAAGTGTACGTATGTTTGTGCTGTGCACAGTCTTGACGCGCTACTATTTTAGTTTTAGTTCGATCACGCCAGTGGCGAGTTATGTCGTCGAGGATATAAAAAAAGTATGTTAGCTCACTGACGCTTAGCGATTGAAACGATTCTGTTTACGTTGAGCACATCACTGTGTGAAAATCAGGCTGGGGTGAAGTCATCGTAGGTATAAGAAAAACCGGCCAAGTGCGTGTCGGAACACGCATAATGAAGGGTTCCGTAGTTGAAAAGAATTTATCCCAAAAACAAACTTAACAATGGATCCCAAAAAAAATTTTTTTTATGTCATAAAACTACAAATTAACAATTTTTGGACTTTTTCCTTTACTTGAGCTGGGAGACCTTAATAATATAATAATTATAGCCTTTAGTAACAATCTTACAAGTATATCTTATTTCCACAGCTTACTACAGGAATATTAAGAATTATAATATAGGTATTTTTCTTATTCGACACCAGTTCCTTGATTGTCTTGCTTTCCAGCATAGGCCTCCCCAAGTGTTCTCCACAAGCATCGATCTCTTGCTGTTCTCATCCAAGTTGTCCCTGCCGCCTTATTGATGTTATCTTCCTATCTACGATACTGTCTGTCTTTCCTTCTTGTTTTGTATTTTGGACACCATTCTGTCACTTCGTTTGCCCATATCTCTGACTTACTTCTTATTAAATGGCCTGCCCATTTCCATTTCATTTGTTTAATTTGGAATTTTACGTCTATAATTTTGGTTTGTTTCCTTATTGTTGTTAATCGTACTTTGTCTTTTAATTTTATGTTTAGTATACTTCTTTCCATTCTATGTTGGCAGGTTTCTTGCGCTTTCATATCTTTTTATGTGCAGCTCCATGCCTGACACCCATAATATATGTATTAAATACTTTCTTTTTTGATTTTATTTGTATATATCTGAGTTTTTCATTACTTCTTATATAGCCCAGTATTTCTTCCAACCTACGTTTATTTATTTCTTTGATTGTGAGATCGGTTGGAGATATTAGTTGACCGAGACAAGTATACTCTTTTACATATTGCAGTTCAGTACCGTTGTTAGGTTTTATTGGGATGTCCGTGTGGTTTGTCATCAACTTGGTTTTACTAGTATGATAATCCCACCTTTTCGTTTTCTTATACCAGTTATTCAATCATGCTCTGTAAAGTCAATGGATCTTCGCATATTAGTATGAGGTCATCGGCGAATCTTAATGGTTTAGTAATAGTCCATTCACATTTATTCCGTAATTACTCCACTCTAGTTGTCGAAATACATGTTCTAGGGTTGCAGAGAAGAGTTTTGGTGATAAGGGGTCTCCCTGTGTAACTCCATGTCTAATGGGAAAACATTCTCCTACCCTTTCTGTGCGTATTTTAGCTTTCATATCTTCGTATTAAATTTGGCAAGAAGCAAGGTCTCCCAGAAGATATGAAAGCTGGGAGACCTTGCTTCTTGCCAAATTTAATTATTCTAGGTCAACGGGAAGTGCCAAGGTTTTGATTTACTTGCGACAGTTTGGAGTATCAAAATGTGTCGCAAAATGGCCGTATTTTTTTATTGCGTTGACTTAGACTTAGAACTATGATTTTTTTAGAACTCTAAGGGATCATAGACTTACGTATTCAATATTAATTTCACGCGTCCCTGAGAAACAGTGTCTTGACAGACTGACAGACTTGAACATTTTTTTTATATGGTAGAATTACAAATTAACAATTTTCGGACATTTTCTTTTATTTGTGCTGTGAGACCTTGCTTTTTGCCAAGTTTCATGATTCTAGGGCAACGGGAAGTACCCTATAGGTTTTGATTTACTTGCGAGTATTAAAATATGTCGCATAAATGGCCGTATGTTTTTATTGCGTTGACTTAGAAGCTTGAGTTTTTTAGGACTCTAAGAGACCATAGACTTACGTATTTGATATTAATTTCAAATTGATACCTCCACGTGTTCCTGAGAAAAAGGGTCTTGACAGACTGACAGACAGACAGATGGACAACGAAGTGATCCTATAAGGGTTCCGTTTTTTCCTTTTGAGGTACGGAACCCTAAAAAGATGACACGCTCGCTTTTCATACTACCTAATGAACATGCGGTATCTAGCCTACTCTAAATCTGTGGTCCATCCTATTGATGAACCCTCAGGACAAGGAAAAAAAAACAGTTTAAAATGAAAATATGTGCTTAGGTCATTTTATACAATGTCAAGTTTTAGTTACATTTTTATTTTAAGCATGTAGGAATGAAATATAAAAATTTACTAATTAATTATTTTGGATATAATCCTCTAATTTGTAATGTGATTGTTTACAAAACGTACTTTTAAAGTCAGGCATCGAAGCGTGGGCTCGCCACAATTGCGGCGATAAGTCCCCTCTTTGAGGAGTGGTTGGAGAGGCGCCACGGCGTCCTCACCTTCCGCCTGACGCAGGTCCTCACCGGACACGGTTGTTTCGGGAAGTTCCTGTTTCGGATAAGGCGGGAGGAAACGCCCGGGTGTCACCATTGTGTGCATCGCCCGGAGGACACGGTGGA
Source organism: Cosmia pyralina (assembly GCA_946251885.1). NCBI lineage: Eukaryota > Metazoa > Arthropoda > Insecta > Lepidoptera > Noctuidae > Cosmia > Cosmia pyralina. Next base: position 4,151,273 of record OX276359.1, on the reverse strand, counting down.
GCATACAGTGGAGGTCTGCCCGGCTTGGGCGAAGCACCGCCGTGTTCTCACGGAGGCGATCGGCGGCGGCGATCTCTCGCGTTCAAACCTGGCCCAGGCCATGGTGCGAAGCAAGAGTGCTTGGGAGGCCGTCACCTCCTTCTGCGAAGCAGTAATGCTCGCGAAGGAGGAAGCGGAACGCGTGAGGGAGAGGCAACAGTCGCACCCTCGCGCCCCTAGCCGCCGCAGGAGACGCCCTGGGCGGCGGGAATCCATCGCCAATTCCCGGCCACCGTAGGCGCGGGCTTGCGGACGACAAGTAATGGGTAGCTCACTGTCCGGTAAGGACCAGGCCCGGGTCTACGGCGCGTTGTGTTCCACGCGCGCCTCAAAGAGATGTCAGCAGTGACGGGGTCCAATAGGGCCAATGCCGCCGGGGTCGCGGGTTGTTCGAAAGAGATACCGTGGCCCTGGCACAGGCAACTGTAGGAACACGGGTGGGTTTTAGTCAGTAAAAGTCTGCCACGCCCTCCCGCTCCGCCCAGAGCGGGAAAAGTCATTTGATGATTTCCCACCCACAAAAAAAAAAAAAAAAGGCATCGAAGCGGTTTAGCTCGGTGTGTAAGTGAAATGGCGTTATGGCTGTCTGACGAGTGAGATAGAAGACTGAATTTAAACGCGTTTCGTTTAAATGTAGATTTATGACAAAATGCTGTATTTTGCTTAGTAAGTTCTTAACATATTTAAATAAAAAAATCGATTTATATATTTATATTTAAATCGATTTAAATAAAATTTTACTGCACAATAAGGAACTGTTTACGTATAATTGTATAAAACAGAAAATAGACGGTGCTACTTTGGAGTTTTTTTGTATCGAAAAAATTTCCAGTAATCATGTTTCGGTTTTAGTATAACAGTAGACAATATAGTCAAATAACACATATGGAAAATCCAAATGATTTAACCATATATATTTGGTTATAAAGGAATTTTAAAAACACAAATTATCGACATTCGTCGATAATATGAATTTTGAATTTTCATTCATTTAATTGCAATATATCACAAGCAAGGTATTTTGTTGTAACATTTAACACAGTACCTACCCCATAAAAATGCATGTACCTACTTTAGATATTCTGCAAAAATAGTTGAACTATTTTATCTTTATTTCTAGTAATAAAATGATGTCTATCATTTATTTTATTAAAAACTAGTGTCCCGCCCCGGCTTCGCACGGGTGTACTATAATTATCGCTGACATAATGAAGAAAATCTTCCCGTTACAGTACCTACGACCATGTAATGAAAGAAAATGACAATTAGATAATTTCACAAAGATATCACTGAGTTCTTTGTAGTACTTATAGAGAACTCACTGATACTGCTGGCATTTTTAAAAATAAGTAGCAGGTCTAATACAATGTTCTACAACTTTTTTATTACTTTTTTCACAAAACAACCAAAACAACAAATTTTTTTTTTTTCGGATGAAACAGATAAAACAATGTAAGAAACTGAACAACTAAACGTCAATCTGTCAATTCTGTCAAAATTCCCTGACACTCACTTTTATAAATGGAGATTTTTTAACCAACATTTCTGACTTTTCCGTACAATTTTTTAAACATTTTCTTTCATACAAACCTTGTCCTGATAATTACAAAATCAACAAAAAAAGAATTAGCCAAATAGGTGCAACAGTTCTGAAGTGATGCGCGTACATACATTTGGCAATTGATTTTTATTTATACAGGGTTACTGGTAATTCGACGTATATCCGTCAGGGGCTGATAAGGGGGCCAAAATGCAACAAATTGAACCCCCCATATGTATGGCCGAAATTCAATAGTTTTCGAGATATTTGAATTTTAAGAGTTTTACGATATTTACCCAAAATTTGAAATTTAATTCCAAATAAAAAAAAAAATACATATTTGAATGGGTACCATTAAAAATGATGTTGTAGCTGGCACTTTATTTAAGCTATTGACATACCTAATTAAAACTACTTAATTTAACAAAATAATTAAAATAATGAGCGATTTAAGAATAATATCTTATTAATAGTTTCATTTTACGCTTCAAAAGTGTTGTCTCGCCACAAAAATTACTATGACATTAATCGTACAAATAACTAAAACAACTTGCCTATTCTGTAAGCTTTCCAAAAAGGTATGAAAGTCAATTTTAAAATACATAATTCGTGGCATGGCATGTGTTTGAATCGGCGCGGTGAGAGAAAGGGTCATTTGTATTTGTATGAAATAAAATGCATTATTTAGTTATTTGTACGATTAATGTCATAGAAATTTTTGTGACGAGACAACATTTTTGAAGCGTAAAATGAAAATATTGGTAAGATATTATTCTTATATCGCTCATTATTTTATTTTGTTAAATTAAGTAGTTTTAATTCTGTCCATAGCTTAATTGAAGTGCCAGGCTACAACATTATTTTTAATGGTACCCAATCAAATCTGTATTTTTTTTTATTTGGAATTAAATGTCAAATTTTGGGTATATAGCAAAGAATTGAAATAATTGGAATTTAATTTATGGTATTTTTGTATTATTCACAGAAAAAATATAGACATTTCTGATCTTGAACGACCGCCGAAAAATATGGAACAAACCCACGACATGAGCAAGACAGGAGAAACTTACATCAATCTTACTCTTTCCACATGGTCTACGAAGTATTACAATGAAGCGATAGTGCCGTATTTTGATATGACTCCGTTTATGGCGAATTATTGGAAACCCGCTATGGCGCCCCTTGGCGGACTAGGATTGTTCTACAAAAGTTTGCCAAATTTTACTGGATTTTTGGCCTTCAAACATCTTTCACCAACATATATCCATTTCGTGGACATAAGTGAAACGACGCAGTCATCGTTGGAAAAAGCTCGCCGTCCATTTAGAGACCGAAGCTATTAAGCGAAATGATAACAGTAATCTCTCATGAAACAATCTTTTTTAGATTTTTTTTTTTAGATTATAATTTTATTTTAAAATTTCCATTGGGCTGACATGTCAGCCCAATTGAAATGATGATTGATGATTTTTTTTTATTTTGATTAATGTTTTTATAAATAAATAACTTTCAATGTCACTCTATTCTTTTATTCACGCTATCACCGCTCTGAGTAGATAGCAATGCTGAAGTTTATCAACGTAAGCACATAGATACTATATATAAATGAAAGGAATGAATTGACAGAATTTACTGGATTATTATCTTGGTTCAATTTATGCGCTCACACAAATATAATCGTAAGATAAGTAACTGCCAGGGAATCATTGGATATCTTTCCAACGTTTTCAGTAGGAAAACACAATCACACTAATATTATAAAGGCGAAATTTCGTGAGTGTGTGTGTTTGTATGTTGTTACTTCTTCACGCTCAAACGGATGGACCGATTCGATTTGGGTGAAATATATGAGAGATGACACAAAATACCTATCATCGGTTAGTACCTACTTCGTTATTATTATATGAAAATAAAATCTACATCTGTAATTTTCTTTTCGTCCGATACTGTTCGAAAATACAAATAGCTAAATTTCTACCTAAGCATGCACCTAGGATGACACAAACCAATAAATGAGGTTGGGCAAATGGTCTGGCAACTACATATGGGAAACACAAACCACTTTACTAATTTTAACCGACGAAAAAAAAGGAGGAGGTTCTCAATTCGACACGTATATATATATTTTTTTTTATGTATGACCACGCGTAACTTTTTACAGAGTCGTCCGATTTGATTTTTTTTTTTATTCGAGAGGGTATACATCAAATTTGGTCCCATATAAAATTGATGAACTTTGCTTGGGTAGTTTTTGAGTTAGCTTCAATAATACGTATTTTTTCCCCACTTTTATATGGATGATGTTCTAGTTTGTTTAGCAGGTAGTGGTATTAGAATTTGTGTAGGGTAGGTACTACAACTAAAAAGTAAAAAATAACTTTAATTTCGGAAGTCGGTGGCAAAAAACGAAAATACATTTAACCAGACACCGCCTTCCGAAATTAAAGTTATTTTTCACTTTGTAGTGTTGTTTTTGGAAGTCGGTTGTATTTTTTTGTAAAAAAGTTTTTGAAACCTCAAAAGCTAGCGCCGCTGGACTATTTAGTTTTCATTAGAATCGGCCCTGAGACTCGTTTGAGTTTTTTGCGCTATTTCATGTTTTGGATTTAGTCATCAACGCACACTTAAAAATATCAGCCTATATATGGCACTATTTAGGTACGTAGGTACATTTTTAAGTTCGCGGAATGGAGGGTGAGAAGTGAAAATAAAAATACTAAATTATTTTTCTTTTTCAATATATTTACCTGCTACCCTTATACATTTTTTAAATCTTTCAATTAGCTCATAGAGTATAGTTATAGATAATTAGCTTATGTATACCTTGATAAAAAAATGCTTTGTCTTTGTCCGAAAAATAAGCTGAAACCGCGTCCTTCACTTCTTCATCAGTTGAAAATTTCTTCCCACGAAGTTCTTTTTTCAGTTTTGGGAAGTGGTAATAATCACTGGGAGCCAGGTCTAGGCTGTAGGGTGGATGGTCTAAAATATCGAAGCCCACCTTATGCAGGGCAGCCAACGCAACACGGCTCTTGTGAACAGGCGCGTTGTCGTGAAGAAGAAGGACACCTTTGGTCAATTTACCCCTCCTTTTTTCTTTAATGCTTTCTTTCAACCTCTCGAGGATAGAAGCATACCTAGTATTCTCTGGTTATAGAAACGCCTTTATCTTTATAATCGGTCAACAGGATCCCTTCTGAATCCCAAAACACTGTTGCCATGATTTTTCCAGCCGATTGTGACACTTTAAACTTCTGGGGTGGTGGTGTGCCTTTTTTGTGCCACTGCATAGAGTCTTGTTTCTTGAGTCTTGTTTGATTGGAGAAATGGCAACAGAAACTGGAGAATGTTGGCTTGAAAATCAGCAAAACCAAAACTGAATATATGTTCTGCGATTTCGGCGGTATCTCCAGTTCTGGAGGCATAGCGCTTGATGGCGCGCTTCTCCCAGTCTGCTCCGACTTTCGGTATCTCGGTTCACTCGTGCAAAGCGATGGCGAAGTAGATCGGACGGTTAAACATAGGATTAACACTGGATGGATGAAATGGCGGCAGGTCACGGGGACAATCTGCGACTCCCGCATTCCCCTTAAACTTAAGGGAATAGAATAGAATAGAATAGAATAGAATAGAAAGATGTTTATTTCCCTGGTTCATATGTTACATTATGTCCACAGGTCGGTGGTGTATACCGCCTGTGGGTGTGTCAGCTACTTACAGTCTACCTATGTTTGTCTGAGAGAGATCTATATAAGTGTAGAGTAGTGTGTGCTGTGTGCTTGTTAATGTGTACAGAATAAATTTATATAAATTTATAATGTTGTTCTATATTGCCCTATCCTATTTACAGCTATTTACAATTTATGGGGACGTGGAGCGGTCTTTCGATGGCTGAGCAGCCGACTCCTGTCTTTTTTTGGTACATAGTCGATTTCACCTAGTCTAGTATTAGTTAGGAGGGGGTTGTGCTGTCCGTATCCGAGGTAGGCGTCATATCATAATCATAATCATAAATTTTATTTGTGGAACATAGGTATACAATAGGTGATACATAAAAAGAAAATAGTACGCTATGTTTTGTCTTAAGACATACAAATATGGTAACATGCAAAATAAATACGGTAAACAGAATGTCAATAATAAGTCAGAATTATGCCAAATAGAATGTCAATATTAAAAACTAAACATTTATTATAAATCTTTATCGTTTAAAAACTCATCTATTGTATAGTAACATTTGTCAATAAGAAGTTTCTGAAGTACATTTCTAAATTTTGTCAATGGCATAATTCTTATAGAATTAGGAATGCAAAAAAACTTTCGTTTGCCGTGGAGTCCCCTGTAAGACGTCTTTTGCAAGTAGACACTATAATGCATTAAGCTGTAAGCTGTACAATATAATAAACAAGGATCTGCAAATTATAGGACTAACTAAAAATAAAATTAAACCTCTAGTGACGGATTGGCTTCTGAAACTAGACTACCACAAAACTGAGGATTTATTAATATACAACACGTAAACTTTTTCAGACACGCATAAAACTACGGATGCATACTCACAAACTAAACACACAGTACGTAGTGGTAATGAAACCGATCCCAAGATTTACATCGTAGGGCTGCGTACACCCACACACACGGACACTCACCCATACACACGGACACTCACTCATACACTCGGACACTCATCCATCCACACACACTCACCCATCCACACACACTCACCCATCCACACACACTCACCCATAATTATTACTGATAAAAACATACATACGTAGATACATGCACGCACTTTACACCGTAATAATGATTTAATAATTAGGAAGAATTATTTTGTAACTATATGCACCGTGCAGCGACAAATTTTTCACCTTTGTCCTCGCAGCATCAGTCAATGTACGAGTATATTGTATGTCATCACTATGACTGAACATTGTTTCCCAAAATACAAGCTCTAGCTTAGTTTGGGAATCAATATCAGCATGTATTGTACTATACATTTTCAATTGTTACCCGCTTTAGCCTGCAAATTGGTGTATGTATTTAGTATCAATAAACAATTTTTATTTTTTTTATTTTATTATGTTATTATATATTCTAGGCGCAATTCCGAAAAAGCTTTTGTACATCAAAGCAGTCTTACACCTTACGTTACATAATTTATTTTTGTACTGAGTACGTAATTCAGTTTTCTTCACTGCAGATAGTGTAATAAATAAATGAGGGTTTCTTTTTACAAAAAGTGCCGTTTCTAATATATATAGTGCCGGAAGTGTTAACAGATTTAAGGTCTACAACTGTCTGTGGTTTGCAGACCACACATAGACCTAATGCAACGCTTTTGTATTCTGAATACGGTCTCTCTATCAGTTGACTGTCCCCAAAAAATAACACCATACCGTAGAATAGAACCTATCAAACCGTGATATGCTGTCAATAATGTTTCTGTCCGATCGTTTAGCACCGTTCAGTTGCCTCAATACAGAGCTAGCAAACAGTCACGTTATTTTATTTATTAAAATCTCTCCAAAGTTCTACAACGCATAAACAACCTAACGTCGTTAACATATGGTCGAAAATCGAGCCGCATAATTACTACTGGCACACCTGTGAGTCATTAGTGAATCGGAAGTCCGAGCGAGCTGAGAACAATAGGCCGCCGCATTCCAGAGATAAGACGACTTGTTTACGCAAAATTGTGAAGTTTTTATGAAGTTGGATATTTTAATAAAGTGTAAACAGTGTGGTTGGCAATTCATAACACGAGTGATAACATAATAGAAAGTTACAATGGCTACTACGGAACAACAAAAATATTTGAATACGCTAGAAGATGTGGCAAAATTGTTACAAAAAACACAATCGAATTTAAAGAAATGTCCTAAAGTGAGACTTACAGATGGTTATATAAGGGCTAGAGTGAAGTGCATTGAAGAGTATTGGAGTTCTTTTAAGCAAGCTCATGAGATGTTGACACAAAGTATTCCGAGAGACAAGCGTGGAGAAGTGTCTTACTTTGTTAATGAAGACTATTTTGTTATTGAAGACCTGTACCTTTGTCTACAAGCAGACTTGACAGATATGTTGAGCTTGAGCAAACAGCAACAAACAACAACAGAATTTAGCGGTCAACCTCAAGGGCAATGTTCGATCGTAAAACTGCCGCGGATACAACTACCAACATTTTCGGGACAATACGAGGAGTGGCCCACATACCAAGACATGTTTACATCACTTGTGCATAAAAATACTTCAATCAGTGACGTTCAAAAACTGCATTACCTAAAGTCGAGTGTAACCGGTGAAGCGGAAATAATATTACGGCACATACAAGTTACGGACAGCAATTACGATCAAGCATGGCAATTGTTAAAAGGCAGGTACGGCAACAAACGTGTTATTGTATTCTCTGTTTTAAAAAGACTTTTTAATCAAAAGAAAATCACAACACAGACAGCTAACAGTGTGAAGACTTTATTAGATACTACGACAGAGTGCATAAATAACCTAAAAAACTTGAAAATTAACACCGATACCTGGGATCCTTTAATTATATTTCTGGTGATTCAAAAGTTAGACCAGGAGTCACATAAAGAGTGGGAAGCTTTTGCTTATAAGGAACAGTCAGAAGAAGTGCCATCTTGGGAAGAATTAAAAAGATTTTTGGAATCAAAATTTAGAACACTAGAAATGATACAACCCGTAACAAATAAAGATCGTACAGTCAAAGAGCGATCCTACCATGCTGCAAATGTTGTTAAAGATAAAAGCTGTATACTTTGTAGTGAAAAGCATACCCTATGTCATTGCAAAGAATTTATTAAAATGGATATTACACAACGTAACAATTATGTGAAGGAAAAACAGCTTTGTTTCAACTGCCTGCTTCCGGGTCATTCAGTTTACAAATGCAAGGTACCAGTTACTTGCCGTGTATGTAGAAGACGTCACCATTCCTTGCTTCACAAATCAGAGAAGTCGAAGGACACAACAGAGACAGAACCAATACAACCATCGACATCTCAACAAGAAGCCAACAAGGAGGCCATAACAACGCTTCATGTTGGTATCGGAGCGTCTGGAAGAGCATTATTAGCAACTGCACTAGTCAAAGCAAAAGGAAAAGATGGACAAGCAATACTGTTAAGGGTTCTTGTAGATCAAGGCTCACAAGCGAGCTTCATAAGTGAAAAGGCAACTCAATTATTGAAGCTACAAAGAAAATCAATTGAAGGTACTGTAACAGGTGTGGGTTCTATGCAAGCACCAATTAAACACGTGGTTCAGCTAAACATACTGTCGAGAAGGAAACCAGAATTCAACATGCACGTAGAAGCTTATGTCATGTCCAGGCAACTGACCACGAGCATACCACACCACACATTGACTGTTCACAACTGGCAGCACCTGGAGGGTCTCGATCTTGCAGATCCAGAGTATAACAACCCAGGCCCGATAGACCTGCTGCTTGGTGTTAAGGAGTATGCACGAATAGTCGAACAAGATTTAATCAAGGGTCCGCCAGGGTCTCCATGTGCACAGAAAACAACCCTAGGATGGATATTATTTGGAGAAATAAATACAAGACAAAAAGAACATTCATTTCTTGTCATGCATCAACAAGTAGACGTCGATAACATATTAAAATCACTCTGGGAGATAGACACAACTACAAGGCGAAAGAATACAAAAGAAGAACAAATATGTGAAGACATTTATCATAAAACATACTCAAGAAATGACCAAGGAAGATTTATAGTGAAACTACCATTTAAAACAAATTGTATTCAATCAACTGAAGGAAATACAAGAGAAATAGCTAAAACAAGATTGATACAATTAGAGAGAAGGTTCAAAAAACAGCCTAAGTTGAAAGAAGAATATGAAAAAGTTATAGAAGACTACAAAAACTTAGGTCATATAGAAGAAGTACCTGAAAAAGAAATATATTCAAGAAAATCAGTATACTTACCCCATCATCCAGTCCTGCGTGAAGAAAAAGAAACTACGAAAACTCGCATAGTTTTCGACGCATCATGTAAGGGCACAAATGGCATATCATTAAATGATGAACTCTTACCTGGTCCAGTGCTCCAAGAAGACCTACGTAGTATAATCATGCGCTGGAGAATGCACGCCGTCTGTTTCGCTGCAGACATACAAAAGATGTACAGAATGGTCATGATATACAAGGGAGATGCTGATTTTCAAAGAATACTGTGGAGAAATGATAGCAATGAAGAAATAAAAGATTATAGATTACTTACCGTGACATTTGGGACTACTTCAGCACCTTATCTTGCAGTGAAGACCTTGATCCAACTCGCATATGAAGAACGAGATAGCTATCCTGTAGCTGCTGACATTACCTTGTCAGACTTCTACGTTGATGACGTCATGTCCGGTTGTGACACTGTTGAAGAGGCCATAGAAGCTAGTAATCAACTCAAGGCTATGTTAAGTAAGGGAGGGTTTGAGTTGAAGAAGTGGTCATCAAACAATATCGAGTTGATAAAATCAATGGATCCAAGCAACATTTCTTCAAGCATCCAACTCGATATAAACCTAGATGGTACTGTGAAAGCGTTGGGTATCGCATGGAATCTTGGTACTGATCAATTTCATTACAAAATCAGTCTCTCTGCACCTCCATCGACCATTACGAAGAGAAACGTTTTATCAGACGTACAAAAACTTTACGATCCATTAGGATGGATATCGCCAAGCATTGTGCTCGCTAAGATACTTATTCAAAAATTATGGTTAGCTGGCACACAATGGGATCAACCATTATCCGAAGAATTAACCTCAGATTGGTTGAAGATAAGAAAGGATTTTGAGAATGTCAACCAGATTTCTCTAGACCGATGGGTACACTCGTACAACAGCAATTTAAAAGCAATACAGCTGCACGGATTTAGCGACGCCTCTAATCGGGCCTATGCAGCCGCTGTATACTGCAGAGTGGAACAACAGGATGGTACTGTATACACAAATTTAATTGCATCGAGAACCAAGGTTGCTCCGTTAAAAACAATATCGCTTCCTCGTCTTGAGTTGTGTGGAGCTCTATTATTGTCAAGACTTCTAAAACAAGTCACATTAGCCATGAGAATTCCTTGTAACCAAACCTACTGCTGGACAGATTCAACGATTGTACTGGCGTGGCTTCATGGTGAACCTCAAAAATGGAAAACCTTTGTAGCAAATCGAGTGGTGGAAATCAAAGATAATACAAACAACACACAGTGGCATCATGTTGTATCACAAGAAAATCCTGCTGACATAGCATCCAGAGGAATGTTTTTAACTGCTCTAAAGAAGGAGAAGATGTGGTGGAATGGGCCAGAATGGCTATCAAAAAAACAACTTCATTTGAGAAGATTGGAAAATATAGATACAGATTTAGAGTTAAAATTAACATGTACTTTCACAACTGAAAATAAAGAAAATGAAGAAAAACCTATTTGGGAAAGATTCTCTAATCTAACTAGAATGAAAAGGGTACTAGCTTATTGTCGAAGATTATTAAATCATGAAAACAAAGAAAAGTATTTAACTACTGGTGAAATGAACACAATTTTGCAAAATTGCATAAATTACTATCAGCAGACAGTGTATGAAAGAGATATAGAGTACATTAAGAAAAATGGCAAGGTGAGAAAATCAAGCTCACTAATTAGCTTGACACCATTTTTAGATAAAAACAATCTGCTGAGGGTAGGAGGTCGTTTACAAAACGCTAATTTGCCAGTCACAACCAAACATCCAATAATACTCCCGAGTAATCAACATATCACTACATTGTTGATCAACGAAGCACACAAACAAACGTTACACGGTGGTATACAAGTCATGATGACATACCTAAGAAGTAAATACTGGATAATTAACTTAAAATCAGCAGTAAGAAAATGCATAAGAAGTTGTAAGGTATGCATTATCAATAAAGGCAAGATAAACAACCAGTTAATGGGTGAATTACCAGCTGTAAGGGTGAGTCTACAGCGTGCCTTTTTGAACAGTGGAGTTGACTATGCAGGTCCAGTATTGATAAGAACATCAAAGGGGCGAGGGCATCATGCTACTAAAGGGTACATCTGTCTATTTGTGTGTATGGCTACCCGTGCCATACACCTAGAAGCCGTGACAGACTTAACTTCTCAAGCATTCCTGGCCGCATTTCGGAGATTTGTCGCACGTCGAGGTCGATGCATTCATCTGTTCAGTGATAACGGCACCAATTTCGTTGGTGCTGCAAAGGAACTTAAAAACCTTTTTAAAGCAGGTGAACAAAACTTTTCTAAAGAAATTTCCGAACACCTGGCAACCGATGGAACTACGTGGCATTTTATCCCGCCGCGAATGCCAAACTGTGGGGGCCTCTGGGAAGCTGGAGTGCAATCTGCAAAGAGACACCTAGCAAGGGTTAGCAAAGACACAAAACTTACCTATGAAGAAATGGCGACATTGCTAACACAAATAGAAGCTTGTCTGAACTCCCGTCCATTATGCCAGTTGGACAACACTGTTGAGACGATGACACCACTCACACCTGGCCACTTTTTAATAGGTGAGCCACTACTCAGTGTTCCTGATGATGACTATGAAAAATCCAACATCAACCGTTTAACCAGATGGCAACTAGTACAGCGAATGACACAAGACTTCTGGCGAAGATGGCATTCAGAATATCTGAACACTCTGCAACAACGAACGAAATGGCAATCAGCTATACAGTCACCTACCGTGGGAGATATTGTGGTCATCAAAGATGAAAACTTGCCACCCACAAGATGGCTCATGGGAAAAATCAAAACGCTGCATCCAGGAAAAGACAATTTAGTTAGAGTGGTTACAGTGCAGTGTAAAGGACAAAGTGAATTGAAAAGACCTATAACTAAGTTAATATTCCTACCTAAAGATGATAACATTGATAATTAATAATTGTTCGCTATTTAAAACAAAGTTTGTTAATATACTTACCTATTTTTATATGTACTTTCTATGTCTAAGTTTGTGTACCTAAAATAAAACATTGTTATTCATTAAATTACTAAAGTAAGTTTGTCATACTAACTACATACACTAGGTACCTACTTAATTAGATCCTACTGATACTGAGATATGTACCTACATAACTTACCATACAATCGTTCAAGTTCCTAAACTAATTTGCGATATGTAACTTCCTACCTGCATGCTATTGCTTAAAACTATACCTATGTACAACTAATTACTAATGATGTTGTTAGACGAATGGATAGGTACTTACCTTACCGTGTCATGCTGCTTACTTTGCCTTATGAACATGAAATAAAGTGACATGTAGGTTACTACTTACCCATTTACTGTTAAATAATCTGTTATTGATTTTGTGTTACATACAGTCCGCTTTGTAAGATTTGTTATATTATTTTGATAAGTTTTAAAATGTAGAAATCAATACCTAAGTTAGTTGTGTTGCCCAATTTATTGTGGGCATAAGTAGTAGTAGTATTAATATTTGTAAAAGGACACAGGGTCCTTTTGGTGGGCGGTATGTCCGATCGTTTAGCACCGTTCAGTTGCCTCAATACAGAGCTAGCAAACAGTCACGTTATTTTATTTATTAAAATCTCTCCAAAGTTCTACAACGCATAAACAACCTAACGTCGTTAACAGTTTCAATATTAACTTTTTTTGATAATTGGAACAGGGCGTATGCAGATTTACTCATGCGCTTACATATATCCTCTACGTGGAGTTTCCATGTGAGTCTATTGTCGACAGTTATACCCAGAAACTTGCAACTAGTGATCTCTTCTATCAAACAGTCTTTATAAGTAACGGTGATCGTTGGGTTTGCGCGACGTTGATGGAAATGCATTATTTTAGTTTTACTTAGGTTTATTTTTAAGTTATTCTTATCCATCCACTTTATAATTTCACCTAAAGAGTCATTGATTTCATTTTGGTAGTCATTAGGATTAGTACACTCAATAATTGCTGTGCTATCATCAGCAAAGAGAACCATTTTGTGTTTTATCGCTTTTGTGAGGTCGTTAATGTATATTAAAAACAATAACGATCCCACTACACTGCCCTGAGGCACACCATATTTCACATGTCTAAATTCAGATGTGTATACAGATTCTGTCTTACTGATTGGGCATATTCTAGAGATTTCTGTACACTGCAATCTGTCACTCAGGTATGATTCTAAGAGTTTGAGTATATTTCCTCTTACACCATAGCTGTGCAGTTTTCGAAGTAGAATGTTATGATCTACAAAATCGAAAGCTCTTGTCATATCAGTGTAAATAGCACATATCGGATTTCTTTTATCTATGGAAGTCATAATATTAGATATTAAGTCAAAAAATGCCATGTTGACTGACGTGTTCTTTCGGAACCCTTTTTGTTCAGTGCAGAAAAGTTTATTTTTTTCAAAGTAATTATACAGAGTATTATATATTACTTTCTCTATTATTTTTGAAAATATCGGAATTTTGGCAATAGGTCTGTAATTATTTACATCTGTTTTCTCATTCCGCTTGAAAAGGGGTTTTATTACAGCTTTTTTTAGGTCATTCGGAAATGTTCCGTCGGTAATGCAGTTATTAATAATGTGCGCTAGTGGCGGTGCAATTATTTCCTTGACATATTTAATAACTTTTGTCGATACACCGTCGTAGCCAACAGTGTTAGTATTTTTTAAGTCATTAATTATTTTTACTATGTCAATGTATGTAACGGGTTGCATAAATAATGAATGGGATGTCAAATTTTCAAAATTATTATTATTGGTAGTATTCGAATGAATATTATTTTCAATTGAGTCAATAAAGTAATTATTAAATTCATTTGCTATGTCAATAGGATTCGTAAAAGTCAAATTATCTCTTTTTAATAATAATACTGATTCTTGGGGAAAGTTAAATTTTGTTTTGTTAATTATTTGCCACGCAGCTTTCGATTTGTTTTGGGAGGTCTTTACGAAATGATTATTTTGGGCTTTCTGCGTTAGCCTTATTATTTTTCTATATAGTGCAGAGTATTTTTTAAAAGCCAGTTTATTTTTTGCATTAGGATTATGCCTGTACTCCCAAAGTAGACATCTTTGTTTCCTACTGCATGTTTTTATTCCATTAGAGATCCATTTAGTCGATTTGCTAGTTTTAATAGTTATCATTTTTATTGGAAAGCATAATCTATAAAGTAATAAAAAATCATCCATAAATTTTCGAAAAGAGTCATTTGCATCCTTGGTTTCATAGACTTGCAAAAATGAAAAGTTTTTCAAGTGAGATTTAAATTTAATTAAGTTTTCTTCCGAGAGGTCTTGCTTTTTTACTTTCCAAAATTTAAGTTTACATGTTTTGTTAATGGGGACTTTTAATATTTGAGAAGTATGGTCAGAAAGAATTAAATCTGTTATTTCAGCTCTGCAGCCTGCACGATAATTATGAGCAAAGTTATCGATGCACGTATTGCTACTCAATCTGGTAGGGGTATTCAAAGCTAATTTTAAATTATATTGTTGGAGAAAATATTTAAGATCTAATGTCATTTTATTACTTTTAAGGACGTCAATGTTAAAATCTCCACATATTACGATGTTTCTGTTTGATTGAGAGCTAATTATTTTTAATATATTCTCTAACCTCTCGTAGAATATTGCATATTTGTTTTTCGGTATTCTGTACAAGCAAACAATAATTATGCGGTGTGAAACGATTTCTACGGCACAACATTCGAAAATGTTTGGCACAGATTGTTTTGCCACGTCTGGTATTTCCCTATACTGTAAGCTCTTTCTTACAAGAATGCATGTGCCTCCTCGTTTGGCATTTCTTGAGAAGCACGCTGCTGGACAGAAATTGGGTATTTGCAAGAAATCTTCATATCCCCTTTCCATAAAATGTTCTGATATACAGATTACATCTATAGGGTTTCCTGCATTATAAAGTTCTTCCAATTTAACTATAAAAATATCTAATTTGTTTAGTAGCCCCGCTATGTTTTGATGAAGAATATTTAAAAAGTTAAAGAAAAAACTGAGAATTATTCTGAACTGGTGCGTCTATCCAAGTTCGCTGTTTCTTTTGGAAACTGTCAACCTTTAATTGAACATCACTTAGTACACTTAAGCTCTGAATGAGGTCTTGTAAGTCAGATAAAATAATTTTTAGACCTTTGTTATTCAAAGTACCGAAACGTTCATTGTATGTATCGTAACTGTATGGCAAGTTGAGGTTCGAATCTAAGATAAGTGCATAGTTACAATTCTCAACATCCAAACATAATAAATTGTTAAATATTTCTATTCTGCTATTAAACATAATATTTGAGTTGTTCATGTATTTAAATGTTGGCAAACAGATTATAAAATTGGTATGACACAAAGGTAGTAATTTTTCACGGATAAATTGGATAAGATACCCATAGTTACGTGTCTTCCGGAAGTCTTCCTCTCCTACATAAAGTATACAGTAATCAGATTTAGTAAAATCACGTATTTTAGTATTAATATTGTTAAAAATATATTCTATTCCACATTTTGGGTAACGGTAATGACATATTTCAAAACTACTTATTAATGTCTCTTCCATTAAACTGTATAGCCTGTTGGAAGTTTCACTGCTGACGAGACATACTTTGTGCTTCTTGTTTGATGCTGCAACCGGTGATGAGGAGTCTGCAGTTATAGTGCGACCATGATTTTGAGAGACGCGTGATAAGTTTGCATTACTTCTGATTTCGCTTCCTTTTTGTATATTTCCATCGTTATGAATGATTTCGTTATTTGTAGTTTTTGCATTCTCAGTGTTCTTTCTCGTATTTCTCTTTGGTGTTAAGGTTTTGTGTTTGATTGGACTGCTTGTGATTGTTTTAAACATCATATTTTTCTTCATCAAATCCTCGTTATTTTTTTTCAATTTATTATTTTCTAAAGACAATAGCTCGATTTCGTTATTAGCGCTATTAAGTTGCGATGTTAGTTGTTCAATTTTATCCTTCAATATCTTTATTTGTTGATCACTTTCGTCGCTTTCTGTCATCTCTGGCATACTGTTTGTCGTACAGTTTAATGTTTGTGAAGTTATATCAATATCGCTTGGTTCTGAATGCTCAGCAGGCCTAGCCAAGTTACTAACGTTTCATATCTAATCTCTTTCTACAAACGTTAACGCCTCAGCGTAAGCGATTTTAGAAAACGATAAGTTGGTAGCCAAGTTGACACGACTGAGTCGATCGCTCATTCTTCAACGTCTTTAGAAAAAACCTATACTTTAGTCTATGGTGAGCGTTCATATAAACGTCAAACTAACGTCAAAGTTGTAAAGGCGCGGGCAAATAATTGTGTTTTAAGTGTTTTCAAAGGAAGCGAAATAAGGTAAAGCTCTTCTTATAATTGGTTTATCACAGTGTGGAATGTAATTTTAGACATTACTGTGTCTCGAAATGTGATATGATTCTGTATATTAATGAAAGGTACCATAAATGAAGTGATAACTTTTATAGGATGGAATCTAGATCTCGAGCAAGCCCAGAACAGTCCGCAGCATTATTGGAATTCATGGAAAGGTACGTAAATTAATAGTTATTTCGTAAATATCTTCCTTTGTTATTTGAAAATCTATCAAACTCGGGCACTTGAGTGTGAAACATAAACAATGATGTGATACGCGACAAGAACTAATACGTAAGAAAAACAAAATAAACTGTGTTTGACTCTACTTAACCCTAAGACGACCCACTGACCAACTATAGTAACAACCCTTTGTTTCTGTTTTTAGTCATGGCGATTTAACAAGGCCCCAGCAAGGTCCCCAAGGCCGAATAAAAGCTGACCGACTGTGGCAGGAACTGGGAGAGTTACTTAACTCCCTTGGTGGAGGAGTAATAAAGCCATTGGACAAATGGAAAAAAGTAAGATTCTCACACAAACCACTGTAAAATATTTTTTGGTTTCCTATTATTAACATTTAGTACTTATTTTAAAAGATGAAGTACATATAACAATCAGCTTGCTTCATAGACTAGAAAATGATTGATGAAACCATGCATGACAAAAATTAACAGACAAATATGTTTAGGTGTGGGCAGACTGGAAAACAAAAACAAAGAAAAAAGCATTGGGAATATGTTGAGGCTTCTGGTACTGGTGGTGGTCCAAGCAGCAGACAAACTCTCACTGCTTCAGAAGAGAGAGTGTTGGGCATTTTGGGTTTGACTGCTGTCATTGGTCAAGCTGGAATTCAGGAGAGAGGCTTTGATGTTAGTTTTTTTGCTTGTGGTTTTTGCTTATTACTATATTTTCTTTTATAAACAAGTGTAATTTTTCTAATTTAAATTCTTCATATTTTCCAGGCCCCACCATCATCAGAGCAAAACTCTCTACCACCACCAACCAGAGATTCTGTGCATATTGTCTGTCCATCCCAACCGTCTCAAATTTCTGCTGCAGATGAAATTATGTTGGATTTTATTCCTTCTGATATACAAGGTAGCTTTTATTTTATTTTTTTAAAGGTACAATATTTTGGCTAAATAATAATTAATTTGAGCACATTTTTATGTATGACTGTAATTATTTATTCTCAGCAACACCAGCATCTACCACCCGTTCTTTATTGCCACCTACTACTCCCTCTGGAGAACTTCCATGCCATCCTCCACCACCAGTGCCCGGCACTGCGTCCGCGCCAGTGCCGTCAGCGACGTCGCCTACCACGTCCACGTCACGGGGGGCTCCGCAGCGGCGTCAGCATCGGGCTAGCCTGTCGCCGGCGGCGTCGCGAAATATAACTTGGAGAGATGTATTTATGATTTTCATGGTTTCAAATTGCAAAAATCCCAAAAAAAATTGAATATCGCAGGCTACCACAGCGCATCCCCCTTAATAGTATGATGATTGATCTTTTTGTAGTATTAAAACAACCTATTTTAATTTAGACTTGAAATGTAAGAATGAAATCAATATTTATGTACTTACAGTTACTGTAGGTAATTGGTTTTTATGTAAAGTAACAAATAATACCTAAAATGTAGGTATTAGAGTGAATTGTAATCCACTCAATACCTACATTTTAGGTATTATTTGTTTATTCATAGATAGCTTGAAAAATCCTTCCTTCTTACCAACTTCCCAAATTATTATGAATGTCAGTGTTTTAATAAAAACAATAATAAACTTATTTGTAATACTATTATAGCCTTTTATTGTTACACACTATTGTTAAAATTTGAACCCGATGACCCTATCACCCTCCTCCAGGAAAGTAGTAGGGAAACTAGCACCGTCCATAAACACAAACACAAATCTACATTCCGGCCTCGCCGCCGAGGCCCACCGCGTTTAAGACCATCTAACGTAAATGTAAAGGCATTTCGCGTATTGTCTCCATGCACTGACGATCTAAGTCTCTTTTTTGGCGCCTAAGCCACACTTCTTCATTATGAGCGCACCACAACATATTTAAAGTATGCATTTTAAATGTTAAATGGTAACTAACAGTCCAAAATTATGGTAAATAAACAAAACACTTCACAGCTGTATCATAATAGACGCCATTTTTTTAATGTTTACTCTTGGGTCTCGGTGATCGCTTAGCTATCGTTCAAAAACTTCGACATCGTTTCGTTAGCGCTTGTCAAAACTGTAACTTGGCTACCATTTCTATGGGATGTAGCGATCAACGTTGTAGAAACGATTACATTTCATTCTATCATTTTGAACGATCGGTTAAGTTGTAAACTTGGCTACGAATTTTCTATTCGTTTGTTCTGACCACGTGACAAAACGTTGAGATGATGTCATTCCTATACATTTGATTAGTTTTCTATTAGCGTTATCGATTGTAGATTGTCAACATGGCTAAGCCTGCTGATCGTGTGTGTCTTCGACGAAAAGTAATGTTCTCTAGGAAGTTCATAGTAATATGCTCTTAATAATCACTTAAAAAAACCCAAAAACAGTTTCCGTCGGTGAGGCTCGAACTCGGGTCACCGAAATGTGAATCTGTCACTTATACCACACGGCCAATTGAACAAGTGATTGCCTTATTGAAATTAACAGCGATATTGCGATTAGTTTGTTGCTAGTTAGTTATTTGCATAATAGATGTCAGTGAGTTTAATTGTTTATACAATATTTTAAATCTGTCACTACTCATTCAAGTGGCAACATTAGTAATGACTTAGTTCACATAGTTACATGTAGATGGTGTTATAATCGGTTCGTTGTTAGCACGACGTTCAAATAAAAAACGAATTCTTTCTTTGGGAATTCACTCTTTTCTTGTTTTGTGATATTTTAACACAAAAAAAACTGAAGTTTATGTATACACTCGTTATATGGCGACACTCAGTTTACTTTATTACTGGCACTTGCACTTTGTTTTTATTGTTTAGTTCACTTTATGGTGGAGATTAACATTAAGTTTTTGTTTTGTTATTTGGTATCAGAAACTTATAATAACATTTTTACTGCTCCTTTATGTGTCCATGTTCACTATTCTACACTATTCATAGTTCAGATGTTCATTACACTATTTTTTTATTAATTTTAAAACGTGAGCTTGTATTCTCGTGTCAACTGACAGCTGACAGCTCTCAGCGTCACCAGGGGTCTCTAGATCCTCGATGTGCATTTCGCGGAGTCGGCGCAGCATGTCCTCGTTTAGGTCTTGTGCACGGAGGTGCCATGGATCCCAATCGAGCATATCCCAGAGTAGTGAGGTTTCTAGGCGTCTTGGGAATTGTCCGCTGGTCTTGAGAGCCATTCGATATTGGCGTTCAATTTTTAGTAAATTGCTCTTACTGTAACGTGAGAGTAGTTGTACTACGCCATAATCCAATATAGGAAGTAGGCAGGCCTGAATGACAGCAAGTTTCACAGTCATATCCGTCTTGGCGTGCCAGCCTATGATAGGGGCTAGCGCGCCGCGTGCTCGTCGCGCCTTCTGCACGACGTAATCTGTCTGTTTGCCCATAGTCATGGTCTTATCTAAGTGTACGCCCAGATATTTTATGCTATTTTTATATTCTATTACCTCGTCTTTGATGCGAATGGTTCTGCGGTAGTTTCTCTTGTGAGTGAACATAGCACACTCCGTTTTGTCTACATTGCATTTTAGCCCCCAGCGGCGATAGTAGTCGATGACGGTGTCGGCGGCCCAGCCCGCGCGTAGTGTCGCGCAGTTCGGGTCGGGAGACCTGTTAAGGATGCACAGATCATCGGCGTATTGCGAGAGCTTGAGTCCGCGTATACGGTCCCATTGGTCCCAAACGTCGTGCACGTACAGATTGAAAATGACCGGACCCAGGATAGAGCCCTGGGGGACCCCGTATGGCACCGGTTTTTCATCGCCTTTAGTGGTTCTGAAGCGTCCGTAGGTTTTGCGACCGCTCAAGTAATTCTCTATGAGTTTGATGATGTTGTTCGGGACGTTAGCTGTTTGAAGCTTCTTCGTCAGACCTTCATGGTTTATTGAGTCGAAGGCCTTCGAAAGATCCGTCAGGACCATGGCCACATTTTCCCTCACTTCCAGCGCATCCGTAATGAACTTGCCGGTGCGAAGGATCTGAGTGCCTGTTCCTCTGTTCTTGGTGAACCCATGCTGGAACGGCGGTTGGAGTCTGTCGGCCGTCTGTCGCAGGCGCGACAAGAGCAGGCGTTCGTGTAATTTACCCATGATGTTTAGGAGAGTGATGGGTCGGTACGATTTGGCGTCTCGGTGATTCTTGCCCGCTTTATGTAGGAAGATGCACTCCCCGATTTTCCATCTGTTGGGATAATAACCTGTCAGTAACAGGTAGTCAGCTACCACTTTGTACCTAATGAGAAAGGGGTCGCCTCCGAGTTTGAGGGCGTCTGCTTTGATTTTGTCCGGGCCAGGGGCCTTCTTATTTTTAAAGCGTCTCAGCGCGAATCTGATTTCCTCTATGGAAGTGGGGTCGAGAGGCTGGAACGGTGTGGTCTTCTCTGTGCTCTTATCTTCGTTATTTATCTCGGCTTCTGTGACGATCGCTGCGTCGACCAGGGCGTCAATGGTTTCTTTCTCACTGTTGCAACCCTCAATGTGGGGGAGTCTCTGTACTGGAGCCTTCAGGTTGCGTTGGATTCGCCACATCTGGGCTCTATTGTTCTGTGGATCGTTTATTATCCGGGTCCATTTATCACTGTTATATTCCACGAGTCTTTGTTGGACCTGGCGTTTCAGATGATTATAGGTTCTTTTTTGTTCCGTTATTCTGTCATGGTTGAAGCGTAGTCGCCACGCTTTACTTTTTGCTTGGTTTCTTTTGTCTATCAGTTTATTAATCTCTTCTGGAAGTTGATCTCTTCTGTTGTTTTCATGTAGTGGCGCATACTCATCCAAGGTTTCTGTGATGGCTTTTTCCAGTTGTAGTATGTATTGCTCGCATTCTACGTCGGTTGTGATTTCCTTTGGCAGGTGCGTGGTTTTATCCCACAGGGTTAGTTGGAATTGTTGTCTGATTTCTTCGTTGTTTGCAACAGCGCGGGTATTTCTTACCAGTGTTTTCTCTCTGTCTACCACTATGCTTAGGTCCAGTAACCAGGGCATATGATCGGAGCCAACGGATGTTGTTTGTCGGCATGTTATGGTGTCGAAAGCTTGCACATCGTGTGAGAAGATGGCTGCATCGAGGATGCCATAGCCCGCACTGTTAGGTCGCGAGGGTAGGCCTGTATGGTGTATGGTGCAGACGTCGGAGTTACAGAGGTCGCGGACGAGTATACCCGCTCCTTCGTCTCTCGTCTGGTTGAGTGCGGTCATTTTAAGGTTGAGGTCCCCGATGGTGATGTTTGGGGCTTCGGTTATGATGTCTTCTAGCTCATCATTAAGCGCTGCGGCGTCGAAGTGCTCTGATCTGTGCGGTATATATATACCCTTAATTTTTAGGGAATCTCCGGTCAGATGATCATAAGTGAGGTTAATAGCGACGCCTTCAATGAGTCGATCTCTTTCTTCGGTACCTGGGGTTACGTCGGTCTGACTCCAGCGTATTCCTCGCATCACATACATGGCTGTAGTTAGATGCGACGCGATTGAATGCGTGATCTTGTCGTAGTTTAGGAGATTCATGCGGATTTTGGAAAAGTCCACCCGGCACTCGTTGACTACGATTATATGTGGTTTATAACGATCGGCTAAGGATTTTAGCTCAAGGGCTTTACCTTTCAATCCTTGCGCATTGAGGTGCAGTATGCGCAACTTATGATATTGATTTCTCGGATTATTTGTTGAGAATTTTTATGAGGATTTCGTGTTGTAGCTGTAGCTGGTGTAATATCTGTTTCATAGTTGTTTCTAGCCCTTGCCCTAGGGGCTCCATGCTGTTTTCTGTGTTCGTTTTCGTTGTGTGTTCATTTAGTTGCATTGGTGGCTGGTGCTGTGGTTGTGATTGTGATTGGGGCGCCTGTTTGGGTAACAGTGGAAATTGTGAAGTGGAGGTTATGTTCACGTACGAGACGTTTTCTCGACGGTATCTCAGTGCTGCATATCTGCGTTCAGCTGCTTCTCTTTTTTTCCTTTCTTTTTCTTCGTGTTGTGCCAATTGACGGTTCACTGCCTTCTGGAACTTCTCGCATTTAGCTTGGTTGGCCCCATGGCCCGGTTTTTTGCATGATGTGCATACTTCTATATCTACGCCTTCTTCGTTTTGAATTGTGGAGGTGGGGTGTTTCTTCTCACCGTGACACGCCGATGTCGCATGCGTGAAGACGAAACATTTCTTACATTGTACTACTCTCCTGGGGTCGTCTTTGTATTCTTGAGGCTTCATGCTGAAGGCTCCGAAGTACGCATGCTTTGTTGTCTTCATAAGCGTGGCGATTTCATCGTATGAGTGGGCACTATCAAAGATAAATAATTGTAGGTTACCTTTAATTGTTCTCATTTTGATCGGTCTCACACCAATGCACCTCTCCATTTCCTCAAGGCATGCCTCATACGTCTCATCGTAGATGTTCGTGATGAGCACAACCTTCGTCTGATGGGTCTGCTCGGCTTTTGGGACGCGTGCCACGAAGCGGAGCCCGTCGTCGAGTTTCCTCAACTCCTCTATAATTATATTCCTCATGTCCGCGGTGTATACGCGGATCGTGATAGTTCTTTTGTTACTAGCCATTGCGTTTCTTGCTCCATGCTCTGTGGTTATTTTTCTAATTTTGTTAAGGTATTCCGGATCATTGATTTTCTTGACGTCTGTTATGATTATATCGGGGATGTGAGTGGATGATGTGATCACTCTCGGTTGTCGCTGGGTCGCTGTCGAGTTAGGAGTGACGGGACCTCTCTTTCTCTTCTTTGGTTTAGGTGAAGTAAAAGTCGCATGGGCGTGGTCTATTTCCCTTTCCAATTTGTCTTTGTACTCCTCTTCGGTGGAAAGCGAGGAGAAACGGTTGCTTGTTTTTATGGGCTGTCGCTGCGAGGCGACGGTGACGGCCGGACTGGCGGCGCGCGCTTGCGCCGTCGCGTTACCTAACTGAGTCGCGGAGTCGGCGCGTAGAAGCGTCGAGACTCATTGCGAGCTCGCGCATCAGCGGCGGCTTCATTCGGTTTCGTTCGCGCGGCGCCTGCGGTCACGCCGCCGGGCGCCGTCGCAGCAATCGCGCCACCAAAGGCGTGACGCGGTGTCCGGTGAGTGGGGCGGCCCGACCCACACAGTGACAGCTCAGCCCTTGTACTTTGGGTCCTCGGTACCTCTCTATATTTTGATACTATTTTGTTCACTGTTCCACATTCACAGGTCACGTTTTCTTCACTTTCAAGTCCTATAATTGGCATGTACTTAACATTTAACTGTCCGTTGCACTTGCGGCAGTCTATCTTATTTATTTTGCAGAAATTTATATTACACGAATAGATATTAATTTCGTTTACACTGTTCACTAGGTGTCCGTTTGAAATATTTGCTAAAGTTTTTATAAAACATTTCACGGCACTTCTTTTGTTACACAATCTACAAGTTAATTGTTTAATCTTAGTTTGGAGTCCCTGCCACTCGTGGAATTTTTTAATTACGTTAATTTTAGCGCAGTACCAACAAGCAACTGCGTATTGTCCTTCATTGTCCGGGGAAACTTCACTTACACTAACTAATTTATAGTAACTGTTATTTTTATTGTTAACAATTGCACTGTCCGTGTCCATTTCACTAGTTTCACTGTTTCCGGGAGGGCCTAAAGAGCCTCCCCTAGTCTCCACACTCATATGAGCGCAAACTGATGTAGGTAGTCTTATAAAAATATTGCGTCACTCGAGGCAACAGGCACGGAGCGCGTGAGAGCTCCGTGCGCACGTCCACTCGCCACGGCTACTCTCGCGAGACTCATGCTGTTTGCCGATGACATTGTTCTTGTCGGTGAAGATTTACCTGAGATTCGGAGCAGATTGGAGAAATGGCAACAGAAACTGGAGAATGTTGGCTTGAAAATCAGCAGAACCAAAACTGAATATATGTTCTGCGATTTCGGCGGTATCTCCAGTTCTGGAGGCATAGCGCTTGATGGCGCGCTTCTCCCAGTCTGCTCCGACTTTCGGTATCTCGGTTCACTCGTGCAAAGCGATGGCGAAGTAGATCGGACGGTTAAGCATAGGATTAACACTGGATGGATGAAATGGCGGCAGGTCACGGGGACAATCTGCGACTCCCGCATTCCCCTTAAACTTAAGGGGAAGATATATAAAACAATGGTTAGACCTGCTGTCTTGTATGGATCAGAATGTTGGGCCACAAAAGGTATGAATGAAAAGCAGTTGCATGCAGCTGAGATGAGAATGCTGAGAGGGATGTGTGGTGTTACACGAATGGATAGAATAAGAAATGAGTACATAAGAGGAAGTCTGAAAGTGGCACCGGTGACTGAAAAGTTGTGCGGAAATCGGCTGTCATGGTATGGGCATGTGATGCGGAGGAGTGAGGAAAATGTCGTGAGGAAAGTTTTGAGTATGAATGTCGATGGCTATAAGAGTAGGGGAAGACCAAAGAAACGATGAATGGATTGTGTGAAAGATGACATGGCTAGAAAGGGGGTGACTACCGAAATGACGAATAATAGAGAAGTATGGAAAAAAAGGACATGTTGCGCCGACCCCAAATAGATTGGGATAAGGACAGGAGAATGATGAAAATGATGCATAGAGTCTTGTTTCGACTCAGGTTCATAATGATGAACCCAAGTTTCATCTCCAGTAACAATTCGACTTAATAGTCCATCCTTATCTTCGTTACAGAGGTCCAAAAACGTGCGAGGACACTCCACACGGTGTTGTTTTTGAGGCGGCATGAGCATTCTTGGCACCCATCTTGCACTGACCTTTGTCATGCCAAGATGATCGTGTAGAATTTTGAAAATTGTCGTATCCGATACTCCAACCATTTCTGCAAGCTGTTTCTTCTTTAGTCTGGCATCTTCCAATATTATATTTTCGACTTTTTTAATGATTTCCGAAGTAGTCACCTCGATCGACCGTCCGGGCCGTGGGTCGTCTTCAAGTGAGGTCCTGCCTTGTTTAAAGAGACTGTGCCACTTGTAAACCATGGTTTTACCCGGGCAAGAGTCCCCGTAAACGGATTCCATCTCTTCCAGTATATTTTGAACTGACTTTCCTTGCTTGGTAAGGAACTTTATTACGGCACGGTCCTCGATTGAGTTGTTTGCTTGACGATATTTCAAAGACTAATGATCCAATTAAGATAAAACTAGCCCTAATTGCGAAACACAGTTTGTTTCGGAAATAGATTCCCAATTTAAACAAACTCCTGTCGGTTCTGGCTTCAATATTTGAATTGTGAAATAAATAAAATCCAATCCATTAGAATTGTATAGAGATGTACTAACCAATTGCTCATAATCTGTAACGTTGAAGCGTTTTGTTTCATCATATTGGAATTATTTGTTTCCGAATTATTGTGCTATAATTTAATTTTGTTTTAATTGCAACTGATGGTCTACTAATACATAAAAATAAAGATGTTCAATAATTGCCGAAAAATTAAAAAACAATTTTTAAAACACTTTCTACCAAAAGCTACCATATTTGAAATAGGTAACGAAACGTTTTTCTATTCACATTTTTGTAATCTGTAGCCAATGAAAATATCATAGAAAAGCAGTGTTATCAATTTAGTAGAATTTCCACTAAACCTGGGGGTTTTGGCACCCCTACTGGCGGAGAAATTTTTCTTTTAGTGGCTGGTGGTTTTGTCTAGTGGTTAGTTTAATTCAAATTGTAGAAAACAATACAATCAATTACCAAAACTTTTAACTCTAAAAAATGTTATATTATCACGATTATGGCATGTTTTATTGTTTGCCTAAAACCAGTGTTAATAATTTTACGATTTTTTCTATCAAATACCGAAACCTTTGCGGATTTACACTGATTTGGAAAGACTGTTCCGCATGACAAATATAGGGACGAATGTAGTGTGAATGGGCTCCACCCGAGTGGAGATCGAAAAAAACGTCATTTCGAAAAAATTGCCCCACGGGAAACATAATTCCGGGATAAAAAAAAAAACTAAGCCATTATTGTATATCTCACAAACATCCAAACATCTTCTGCTAACTTTTTCATTCAATATTTTGTGATATTATAGTAGGATGATGAAAAAACCATGTTTACTATCATACCTATGTTATGTTTTATTTTCATTTTCAAATCTTCAAATGGACCTCCAAAACAGTGACCGAACGTCGGTAATAGGAAGATAAATAAAATTAAAAAGTTGTCTATACTCCATTTAGCATTATATAGCAGCAGCAGCAGCTCCATTATATAGCATTAGAAAAAAGAGGCTCGTAGAAGCAGGAGTGCACAACATTTTATTTCAAAGTTAAGATATAACAATTAAAATAAAATTGTTTAAAGAGAACATTAATAAATAGGTCTAAGACAGTACTAAATACTTAGATAAACGAAATAAAAGATTTGTTTTTTTTAATTATTATTATTTTTTTTTTTTTTTTATTTATTTATTATAGGTCCACCAACAATTGTACACACTGGATACAGCGACATAATTCATTCTTAAAATTAAAATGACAGCGCAACAATCACTTATAGGTAAACACCACATGCACAAAACAATAAATTCGGAAGATGAGCTTACTTAGTAAGTACTAAGCGCCAATTTTCAATTAAATTAAAATAATCTTGAAATAGTGAAAAACAGAATTATGACAATATTGATTAAAAATTAAATTAAAATAAAATAGAATTAAAAATAAAATAAATTAATTTATAAAAATGACAATATTAGTAAAAGATATATAGTAAAAAAGTTAAAATTATATTACATTGGTAAATTGATAAAATTGTTGTTATAAATAAAGATGACACAAAATTAAAATTCATTGAATGAAATTGATAAAATTGAATAAAATAGAATTGAACAAGATTGAATAACATTGAATAAAATTAAATAACATTAAAAACCATTGAATAAAATTAATAAATTGATAAACATTAAAGAGAAAAAAAAAAATTATAAAATTAAAAATTAATAACAGTGGTAAAATTGACAATGAAACAATTGATTAAGGTAAAATTGGTAAATTGACAAAATGAGATAATAATTGACTATGATTAGGGGTTGCTTCGCAAACGATTAAGGATGGCTTTTTGTTTAGCAATAGAGTCAAAGTGGAGATCAATAACATCACTGTAGCCATTTACTACCTTACACATTCTTGCAACGGGCGAATTGGATCCCAAAACTGTTCTTCTAAATGGCGCACAAAGAGGTGTCATGGCACTACGCGGGATTCTAGAGGGTGCACGAAAACCGAAAAGGGCAAGTAAACTAGGACTGTCTATTTTATGCTTAAAAATGTTGTAAGCAAACATTGCATCCAACATGTGTCTACGTCTGTCTAGTGAGGTCATGTTAAAATGCTTCAGTCTTTTATTGTAAGAATGTATTTTTTTGGCGATTCCATTGGAAAAAGCGAGGTGCCAAGCGAAGCGTTTCTGGACACGTTCAAGTCGCAATGAATGTGTGGCGTAGTGAGGACGCCAGACCACACTGTTATATTCAAGGATGCTACGAATGAGACTGTTATACAGCAATATTTTGGTTCTGTTGTGACGAAAGGTTTACAATTTCTTAGGACGAACCCTAACATTTTCGAAGCTCTTTTTATAATACTATCGAGGTGTGGTGTGAAAGTTAACTTCTTGTCGAACAGTACACCGAGGTCCTTTATTGTTTCAACTTCCTTAATTTCAACTTCGGATATGTGGTAACTACTGCGTATTGGGATGTTCCTTCTAGTGAATTTCACATGGTAACATTTTTTGGGATTGAGTTCCATTTTATTACTGTTGCACCATAGAACGAGACGATTGAGGTCACTTTGAAGTTGTAATGGATCATCTTCAGACTTAATAATTCTCAAAAACTTTAAGTCGTCAGCGTACATAAAAAAATCCGAAAACAGAAAACACCGTGGAATATCGTTTATAAAATAAAGAAATAAAATTGGCCCTAAGTGCGAGCCCTGAGGAACACCGGAAGACACGCATTGCAGAGTTGACTGATAACCATTAACGACAACAAAGAAAAATCTATCAGTTAAATACGAACTTAGCCAATCCAAAAAGGATCCAGAGATGCCGTAGGCGCGTAACTTAGTCATTAATATTTTGTGGGATACTTTGTCAAACGCTTTGCTGAAATCCGTATAAATAACGTCAGCTTGATAGCCCGCGTCAATAGCCTTTATAAGAAGTTCTGTAAAAGGGACTAGGTTAGTACTAGTAGAACGGGTCCTAACAAATCCGTGCTGATGGTCGCTTAAAAACATCTTTAAATGATTCTGAATATGTGGGCACATCAGTGATTCAAATACTTTGGCAAACGAAGATAATATTGAGATAGGCCTGTAATTGGTTACAACGCCATTGTCATCTGATTTGTGAACCGGAACCACTTTTGCGATTTTCCAGTTTGAAGGAAATATACCAGTGGTCAATGATTTGCTATAAATCAACATAAGTGGGTAAACCAACTCAGATGAACATGCAATAATGAATACTGGAGGTATTCCATCCGGCCCAGCCCCTTTTTTTGGATCTAAGCTTTTCAGTTTTTTGTGGAGAGTTTCACAAGAAATAACGGGGGTAGTTAGACCCAAACTATTATTTTCCAAAAACTGCATGAATTCGGAATTGAATTCAGTACCAGTACTATCATCCGGGCTGTAAACTGACGAAAAATAGCTTGCAAAAAGATCACATACTTTTGACCCATCAGAAGTAACGGTAGTTCCATCGGTCATGGTTAAGGGGTAAGCACTTGAACCTCCTCGTTTAGCTTTCAGATAAGTCCAAAATAACTTAGGGTTAGATGCCAATTCGTCTTCTAGATGTTTTGCGTAATCCTTGTAACAAATAGACGCGAGATTTTCACTGCGTTTACTAATTAGTTTGAGCTCTATTGCATCCATTGGGTTCTTATACTTCTTAAAACGCTTTCGAATCTTGTTTTTTTCATTCAACATTTTAATAAGTTTACGACTAAACCATGACGGGTATTTTCGGTTTTTAGGTTTACGTAATGGCAAAAATTGTTGTATCGCAGCGCCAAGAGTATCGTAGAATACCTCCAGCATCTCATTAACATCACTTTGTTCACCGAATAATGAATTCCAGTCCAACTCTTTTAAGAAGTTTCGAATTGCATGATAATCCGCTCTATGGAAGTCAGGAGTCGCTTTTCCTGTATTGTAGGGGAGACTTGCTACCCTATCAAATGAAATAACAATGTCTAGAGGGGGATGATGTTGATCCACATTACTTAAAGGACACATGCTTTCATTTACAGAACATAATGGTATTGTCGAGAGCACCAGATCCAATACACGACCAGCGGCATTCGTAATAAAGTTACATTGTTTTAATATGTTAACACAGGTAAAATCCATCAAAAGTTCGTTAGTACTGTTCGGTCCAACGCTATTTCCGATGTCACCCACGCTCCTCCAATCGATGCCACTCAAATTAAAATCCCCCACGATACAAACGTCACTGTCAGTTATTTGTTCAAAGACCGCACTACAAGAATCCACAAAATTATGCTTTATTTATAATAATATCTTCATCACACATTACAACCAAAACGACTGAATGAGACAGCCAATCACGTCATGATGATTTAAATTTAATGAAGGAAGGAAATAAAAGTCATTTATTTAACAATATTTTAATGAAACTAACAACTTACAACACAAACACTGAAAACTGGTGAAACTTCTTCGCTTTCATCATAGAATTTAGTCACTATCATCAGATGATGAAGATGAAGAAGTTTCACCAACGTTAATTGTTATATATGTGGCCTCTTTACTTCGACTTCATTCATTATCTCATTTACTTCTTTATCACTTTGTCATGTCATTGTGTGGTCACTGTCATATTGAATAAAATATTGAAGATGAATATAATTATTTAAACATCCGAAACATAATATTGGCGACGATGGAGGCAGAACTGGCGCGACTTACTCGCCTGCGCGCAACTATACGCGGCCAGCTTACAAGGTTCGAACGTACACTGGAACAATTACAAAATCCTTCGGATTACGAAGTAAGTTCACGTCTGACAAGTCTAACAAATTATGAACAAAAATTTGAAAAAATACAAAATGAAATCGAATTGCAAATACATGATGTGGAGACTGAAATTGAACAGCGGCATTCTACAGAAGAGCACATATTACAATTAAAGCTAAAGCTGCATGGCTTACGCCCTACACCATCGACTTACGTCACGGCTTCACTTGAAAGTACACCGGAAACGACACCAAGAATCAACTTTCAACCGTTACAGGAACGAGAAAGTTTTAATAACTTTGTTCAGAGATTAAAAACCTACATGAAGCTAAATAATTGTAACAATTCACAAATCCAGACCCTCACGCTGCTTAGTTTATTGCCAACAGAATTACACCAGAAAGCTTACGACTTGTGCGCACCAAACGATCCTTGTGAACTAGAATTTGGCAGCTTGGTTCAAATATTACAACATTATATAGATCCAAAACCGAGCATTTGGGCTCGTCAACATAAATTTATTTCGCGACTTCAAAGTTCTGACGAGACAGTCATGACATACTCGTCACACTTGAAACATTTAGCTCAAGATTGCGAGTTCACGTGCAATACCTGTAAGAAGTCGATCTGTGATAATTTTCTTACCTTACAATTTATAAGAGGATTAAATGACACAGATATTCGTACCAAAATACTACAGGAAACAATGGTAACCGATTTTTCGGACTTAATTAATAAAGCAACCACTATTGAATTAGCAAAATCTGACAGTAGCTATATGTCATCAGCTCACTCTTCGAACCAAGGTCTACTACATGTGAAAACTGTTCAAGTTGACCCCAAACACCGCAGTCAAAAACCAGAGTATAAACCTTTAACGATTAAGGACTTACGAGGGAAATGCTTTCGTTGTGGAAGTAAGGAACATCGAGCTATTAGATGTCGCAGCATCAAGGATACTTGCAGCAAGTGCAAACGAGTAGGTCACCTTGCTCGCGTTTGCTTACAATCAACACCTGGGAACAACCAACTGGAGCCTGAACATGTAGTGGTGCAGGACACGGACAACTCTTCCGATACAGTCGATGACACAACCCCCTGGGATATGAATTTAATACGATCCAACAACACAGACAAATTTATGATAAATGTAAGCATAAATGACTCGAAAATCAAAATGGAAGTAGATACAGGAGCAGCTCTGTCATCTATCTCTCATAAAGATTTTAAAGCGTTGAACACTGGATGCAAGATTTACAAAACTAACATTACGATGAGAACATATACAGGAGAAATCTTCGCACCTCTCGGAGTAGCCTACGTTACGTGTAAATACAATGACCAAACACTTGAAGGAAAATTATACATCATCAAACAAGATGTTGACCCTATCTTCGGTCGAACATGGATACGAGCAATCAACTTGGATCTGGCAAACATAAACGCAGTTACGAGTAATGCTAAAGAACATCAGCTAAAACTGGATAGGCTACTTTCGGAATACTCGAATGTATTTGATGGCTCCCTTGGCTGCATACCAGATTACAAAGCTCATTTGACCCTAAAGGAAGAAGTGTCACCAATTTTTATTAAGCCAAGACGTATACCGTATGCTCTTAAAAATAAAGTCGATGAGGAAATAGTACGACTCTGCGAACAAGGGGTAATTACAAAGGTTGATAGCTCTGAGTGGGGAACAC
The DNA here is from genome assembly GCA_946251885.1 of Cosmia pyralina. Taxonomy (NCBI): domain Eukaryota; kingdom Metazoa; phylum Arthropoda; class Insecta; order Lepidoptera; family Noctuidae; genus Cosmia; species Cosmia pyralina. Next base: position 4,118,419 of record OX276359.1, on the reverse strand, counting down.
CAGTGGTTCCTATTGTCAAACCAGATGGCAGTATACGCTTATGCGCGGATTATAAAGTCACCTTAAATAAAGTAATAAGAGATGAACAATACCCTATTCCGATCATAGAGGACATTCTGGTAGAAATGAACGGAGGTCAAATATTTTGCACACTTGATATCAAACAAGCTTACTTAAACATGATGATGGACGAGGAGAGCGCTATGATGCAAACATTAAGCACACATAAGGGAACATTCAAAGTAAATAGACTTATGTTTGGCGTCAAGGTTGCCCCGAATTTATGGCAAAAATTTATGGATCGTTTGCTTCAAGGAGTAACTGGAGTGAAATGCTTTTTCGATGACATAGTAATTCAAGGACATTCAGAAGAACAACTTCTTTCAAGACTACGCTTGGTATTACAAAAATTACAAGACAAAAATTTGAGACTCAATAAGGATAAATGTAACTTTTTCCAAGAAAGAATCGAATACTTGGGTCATACCATTGATAAAAATGGACTGCACAAAAAATAGAAACAAGGTGAACGCTATTCTGGATACAAAATGTCCCAGCAACATCAACGAACTGCGGACATTTCTAGGAATGGCTAATTATTATAATAAGTTCATAGCGAATTTAGCTTCAATATCCAGCCCTCTTAATAACCTACTCAAGAAGGACATTAAATACGAATGGACGCACAAATGTAATGAGAGTTTCAAGAAAATTAAACAGGAAATCCTCAGTGAGAGAGTTTTAATGCATTTTGACCCTGAGAAGCCCTTGGTTCTCGCTACAGATGCTTCACCTTTTGGACTTGGAGCAGTTCTATCGCATCGATTATCGGACGGAACTGATCGGCCTATTGCTTTTGCATCACGTTCATTGACGAGTAGTGAAAAAAAATACAGTCAGATAGACAAAGAAGCGACGTCTTTATTCTGGGGATTAAAGAAATTTTTTCATTACTGCTACGGAAGAAAATTCATACTTATTACAGACCATAAACCATTAACTACGATCTTCAATCCACACAAAACTTTACCGGCTATGAGCACAATGAGACTCTTTCACTATGCACATTTCCTATCTGGTTTTGACTACACTATTGAATACAGAACATCGGATGATCATAGCAATGCAGATTATCTATCACGATTTCCGGTAGATACAGTAGCAAATAACCTAATTGACGTACATTGCGCATTTCAATTAAATCAAATGAACACAATTGCCGTTGACCGTATAAAAATTGCCGAAAATACACAACTAGATGACGAATACAACAATTTATTGAAAGCTTTACAAAATGGTACCTCAGTGAGAAGACATGGCTACAATGATAACGAATTGACCATACAAGACGGTTGCATTATAAAAGGAACACGTGTGATGATACCGGCAAATCTGAGGCAGCAGGTTTTAGAAGAACTACACACAGGACACCTTGGAATAGTAAAAATGAAATTACTAGCGCGTGGATACGTGTTCTGGAGAAATTTGGATCAAGATATAGAAGACATAGTTAAAAGCTGTCGAGAATGTCGACTTAAGCAAAATCAACCTGCATGCGCAGTACTACATCATTGGGACTCACCATCAGGCCCATGGCAAAGGATCCATATCGATTTTGCTGGGCCGATTAAGGGGTATTCCTTATTTATAATAGTAGATGCTTTTACAAAATGGGTGGAAATTATAGAAACGAAAACAACCACAAGCTCATGGTGTATCCGCCAACTTAAAGAACTTTTCGTGACATTTGGATTTCCGCTTACTTTAGTATCAGACAACGGTCGACAATTTGTTTCAAATGAATTTGAATCATTCCTTAGAGAAAGCGGGGTTGTTCACAAAACCACAGCCCCATACCATCCGGCCACGAACGGACAGGCAGAGCGATACGTACAAACAATTAAAAAGGCAATACATAGCGTCAACGCAGAACCAGGCTTTATACAAGACAAACTGCTAGGTATTAAGGAACGCCTACGGAGGACGCCGAGTAGCAGCACAAATAAAAGCCCATATGAGCTCATGTTTGGCAGGGAGATAAAAAACACCCTAAGTGTTCATTTCAAGGCGAGGACGAGAGATGAAACACGGCCGCCGACTGATGAGGCAACGGTACGCTCATTTACTGTGGGCAGAGAGTGCAAATACGCAGCTACACAAACGACCATATTAAGTGGGAATTCGGAACCGTTTTAAGGATATTAGGCCAATTACATTATCAAATAGAAACTGATTCCGGTCAGATTTGCAAAAGACATGTTGATCAGATGCTGGGTACATTAATACCAAGAGAGGAACAGTAAAACCGTAACTATAACCTCCGGAACTTAACAACTAGACGACTTGGGACGGAGGTGTTATATATGTGGCCTCTTTACTTCGACTTCATTCATTATCTCATTTACTTCTTTATCACTTTGTCATGTCATTGTGTGGTCACTGTCATATTGAATAAAATATTGAAGATGAATATAATTATTTAATCATCCGAAACATAATATTAATAATAAATTTTTCTACCACATCATCCATTATGCCATCAAGTTGGCGAAACTTTTCCTCTTCTTTAATTGCATGAGCAACACAAGACTGCCATCGTTCTGGCGTAATACTATCCAGAGCTTGTGGGAGTAATTGTTTCACCTCATTCAGTTTGAAAGTTTTATTATGTTGGGCCACATACCCCTTCATTTGAGCCCATATTAGTTCTATAGGGTTGAGCTCGCAGTGGTAAGGTGGGAGGCGCAATACTGAAATACCCTTCTTTCTAGCCATCTCATCTACAACAAACTTTTGGTATAAATGTTTTTGTGTTTTTACTTTTTCTAATAAAGTTGCCCAAAGATCTTTTTCCTCAAAAGGAATATTTTTGTTTTTTAACCATTCCTGTATATCTGCTTTTCGTGTGGCGGTAGTTGGCAGCTTCTCCAGTTTCCTTGAGTGGTATGGCGCATTATCCATAACAATTACAGCACCACTCTCAATTTTAGTTAAAATTAACTTGAACCACTTTTCAAAGTTGAAGGCGTCTATTTCGGAGTGGTAGTCTCCATCGCCTTTCTTTGCATCAAATATTAATGCAGCATCTGTTAAAACCCCTTCAGTCGATCCTGTGAAATAAAACGAATACAAGTCAATTATTCCGTACCCCTATATAGTTTCACTGCTGGAAATAGTTTTCATTTATACAATAATAAAGTAGCAACAAAATTTATAACTTTAATAGTTCGCATTGCTTGTGTAAATAATAATACAATATAATATTACTTTGTTAATAGTCAATAACAATGGGGTGTTCATTTGCTAATGGTGAGGACAGCCAACAAAATATATATTAAAAACCAATTAATGCAAGTAAATAAAGTACATACCAATATGTCCAATTATAAGCCGCCTTCCTTTTCCCGTTGGGTTCTTAAAGCCAGTGGATAGACCTTCCCGATGTGCTTCTTTTGAAGACTTAATAGTCGTATCATGCCATATTAGGCTTTTCGTGTGACCTGTTATGATAAAAGGTTTAAATACAATATTCACAAACCAAATTTATGAAATAATGTTACACTTTCCTCTTATTTAACTGTATAATTAATCATAACATTATTGAATACAGGTTTGCTTGGTGCATAAAAAAACTGTTTAGAAACTTAGAAACACTGTACCTTCATTTAGCCAAGTCTCATCTAAATAATATATTTTTCTTCCTTCATTCCTTAGCCTTTTTATTTCATGAAGATACTTTATTCTCCTTAAGACGATCTCCTGTTTGTCTATGAGTGCACTTTTTCTGCTCCGTTTGATATAAGTGAACTTTAATGTTTCTTTAATTATTTTATATAGACTGCTTCTCTTAAAAACTGGCAAAGAATCGTCACTGTTTACTGCTTCCAGTATCTTATCTAAGGTGGGCAACTCATTATGAAAAAAGATACAATGAATTTTCCTGCGTATTCCACTGAATGTGATGTCATCAAAATCATCACGTTTCATGAGCTTCCGTTGGCGAGGGGGAGATTGCAGGCGACCTTTTATGTTGTACTCTTTGATTATATTGTAGACAGTAGCCCGAGATACGCCTGTAAATAATAAGTCAAATATATGTTTTATCACAATGCATGTTACTTTCAAATATTTTTATAGTAATAATTTTATGAATCATCCTTACCGGCAACTTCAGCGGTTTTATTTATCATCTCAGTCAATGATATTATATGTAAAAAGACGTAGATAGGTTACCGACCCAACATTCGGTGTTCAAAAACGGCACAATTTCGTACGATTAGATGACATGTGGAAGTAGGACGGCATGTCTTAATTATCGGGAGCGAAAAAGAGACAAGACGACGAAAATGTGGCTAATTAGCCAGATTTTGACGTGCCACTTGCGGAGCGTGTGTAACCTATCTACCTCTTTCTACATATAATATCATTGATCTCAGTCTTATAACGAGGAGTATCTGTAGGCCAGGACTCCTTAAATTGCTTAAAAATATTTATTACAGTTTGCTTTTCTACAGCACGAAGTGCAGTCTGCTTCATTCTCTTCTTCTTGGGAGACATTATTATGTCGTCGGGGTCAACATTTGGGCCACGTTTTTTTCGCCGTTGGCTTTGGTCAGACTCAGAATGTTGTTGTAAGCCGCTCGGGCCCGCACCGGGATCACCCATAGCTCAACGAAACGTACTTAACGTTTTGTACAAACAACCCAATAACAACACTAATAACAACACTGATAACAAAACAATAACAAAAGAAAAAGAGTAACAAATAACAACAAAATCACGAAAATTTGGCAATAACAAAAAACAAGTCGCAGCATTCCCAAGTATTCACAAGTGAATGACATTAAACGACAACCACAGAACATTAATTACGTCAATTTCACAGGCGACATAAACCGACAAAATTAGAAAAACCCGGCTGTCAGAGCTTAAGAAGGGATTATTAGCATTTTAGAATTGGTAGAATTATAGTAAAACGAAAAACGTTCCAATATTGTCCATTCCTGCTTCTTTTAGGTTTTTTTGATTGACACTGTAATTTTAAATTGAAATGAAATAATATATCTAAATGAAAGCAACTTAATTTATTATGATAAATTGTTAAAATGATTACAATTAAGTGTGACAGCTGGTATATAAATAGATTTTTAATAAATTTGGCGTCAATCGTAACTTGAACAAGTTTTTGTACTATTGCTATAAAGTGTGCATTAAAAATAACCTTTTTTAATTTCTGTCTAATGCTATTTCAAATGGAGTATAGTTTATTTATGATAGTTTGAAGAATCGCCGCTAGTGGACTAGGGAAAAAGACAACACCACACAACAACAAAACACAACAACAACACACCACACACACACACACAACACACAACACAACACACAACACAACACACAACACTGCAACACTGATAAAGAAGAAACTTCCCACTCCCACTCCCATTATTATTGTTATACTCTTTGGAAGAGACTGTCTTTGCCTTGAATAATAAAATAATAGTTGTTTCATTTTTCAACATACAAATACAAATTATCTCATAAAGAAACATGGGCCTATGATGAATATTGAACTAGTCACCACATGGAGTTACTCTATCTACCTATAGTGGAGATTTCTCTAGTCAAGAACTAGCGCTCTGTTGATGATAAAATGAGGGCTTTGTACAGGGTGCACTAAGGCCTCGTTTACGGATACGCGGGGCGTCGCGCGGCGCGTTGAGTGGCGCGGCCCGCACTAAATTCAAACATAGGGCGTTCTATGAGAGCGTTTACGGAGACGCGATTTTACGCGCGTTTGTTTGAATTGTAGCGTCGCATGTGGCGGGTGAAGCGACGGGCGACGCCGCGGCGGACGCGGCGGGTGACGCAGCGGGAGACGCGGCGGGTTTCTTCGGTTTAACTTCTTTATAACATACTTAATGACACCGCGTGCGGCGCCGCGTGCGACATCGCGAGCGCCACCGCTTGCGCCGCCGCGTGCGTGCCATAAACGGATAAAACGCTTGACGCCCCGCAGCCCGCCCCGCGCACCGCGCCGCCTGACGCCCCGCGTGTCCGTAAACGAGGCCTACGACTAAGGGTTGACCCACATCTGTCAGCACGGAATCGCCTTTTTTCGTGCTTTATCCTTTTCTATCTCTTAGGATCATCATTTCCTAGAGCGATAAAGATAGAGACCGCGCGGTGGAATCGGCGATGCGCTCGACACCACGGCCAAAATGGCTGAGAGGCGCTGGAGTGCTGACGAGTGCTATCGAGCGCGATATCATGTTTCCATTGCGTTGCATGATCGTATTCGACAACACTCAACGGCGACGGCGTGCGATCTTACGCTGAAGCACGCGATAGCACGCTGCAGCACACACGGCATAAATGCTGTTCCGTGCTGACAGAGCTGTTTTGCTCAATAGCGAAAGTGCCAATTTCGATATCATCACTACCTACAAGTAAGTAAGCCAGTTTATATAGAAATAACGTGTGTAGATTTGTAGAAGTGTCAAGTGTACCTTCGTACTTATCTCATTAGATTATTGTAGCTGTAGCATTTTTATAAACCAATTAGCTGTAGGTACATTATTGGTCAGTCTACATACGGACAATCATTCCTTTGTTGCGTAGACAAGCAACTTGTACTTTTTTATACGTCCATGATTGAGTAAGGTATTATTTGATGGGTAGGTATTTTTTAGGTAGGTATTTTTTGATGGTTAATTAATTTATTATACATATGTCTGTCAACCTCACATTCTAACAACTGAAATAATTGTTAGGTAGTTGATATTCCTGTACATAAGTAGATGCTAAAAATTAACCACTAACTGAATAACAATTAACTATGAAACATTGATCATAATATTTTCACAGACGGTGCTAAAGCTGAAAATACAAGAATTGAATACTGCCCTACCAACATTATAAATAGCGAGGGATTTTCTAACAAAGGAGTTGGTGACAAGGCATGAACATTATTGAATATGGATCTTCTATAAAAATCATTGAAGGTACCTAAGCTTTTTGACACAAATATTTAAGAAACAAGCGTAGCAACTTACTAGGGGAGACAGGACACTTGATCCCTCGGGAGACTAATAAAAACTAATAATCACATCAGTGAACTTTCTACATAGTCAAATAAAATAGTCACATCATATATTTTAAGTATGCCCAACTGTATTAAAGCTTGTGGCTAAGCAAGCCATACGGGTCGATCTATCAAGTTAAGCTACACTTGTCGGGGTTGGTCTGTGGATGGGTGACCCATTTTTATATACCGAGATTCCTCCGTGCCTTGGAGAGCATGTTAAGCTGTTGGTCCCGGCTGTCATTTAAGGATCTTTGGCAGTTGTTACGGGTCGTCAGAAGCCCGAAAGTCTGACAACCAGTCTTACCAAGGGGTATTGCATTACCCAGTAACTGGGTTGTGGAGGTCAGATAGGCAGTCACTCTATGTAAATACTGGTTTTCATCTGCATCTAGTTAGACTGGAAGCTGACCCCAACATAGTTGAGAAAAGGCTAGGCAGATTTATATCTAACTAATGTTTACCGTACTAATTTAGTGTTGCAGTTAAATAAAAATATCTGGAGACTGAAAAATCAGATCCTGAAGAAACTAAACAACCGGCAGCAATGACTAGGCCGGTGGCTTTTGTCCAGCCATGGGCTGATGAAGGCCTAGTTTGCTACATAATGTTTAAGTACTTTATTTGAGCAGAAATAATGTGATTTTGTTTTAAAACTGTAGGAGAGTTCCCGGGGTGGTTCACCTATGAAGATATGAAGGCAGCATAAATGATGTCGCCCATTGCTGCTATTTACTTGACATCACTGCACAGCTCCTCTGCATCTACTTCAGTTTCCAAGTACAAAAGTAGAAACGAAGATTTTTCATAAAATATTGTCATCACAACAGCAATATAAAAAACATATGATATTGTGATAATTGATAAGTGTAAACTTTAATAATTATAAAGTGTTTCATTATGAACTATGAAGGTACAAATAAAAATAACTCGTTATGAAGTATTTAAGAATTGAGTACTTAGTACTTACTATGTTTTTTTTTTAAATAAAGAAGTGATTATTCTAGTGATACTATTTAGAAAATAGTGGTGTTTAGCTAAATTAACTCTCATTCATTACTTTCATTAGGTATAGATAAATATGTAGAAATAAAATATGGTTAACAAAAAAACTGTTTTATTTATATCATTACAATTACAACCACTGACAAGAGCATTTAGTATTTGCACATGAGGCAAAAAGAAATAGGAACAAATATTTATAACGTATGCATTGGTGGAACTTGGTATTCTAATGTCTTCCTGTGGAACTCATCATGGATTATTTATGTACTGCTTGAATAATGTAGTTGAGCCTGACACCTGCAATATAAAGAAAAGAATTTAAGTAAATCCTTATCCCTTAAACAATTCAATGCACAATCTATTAACTTTATAGAACAACAATATTCTGCTACCTATAAACAACGATTATGTGCCTTACAAGTCTATTGATGGATGTAGCATACTTGTCTAAAAAGTACCTAAAGAAAGATATCTTATAAAACCTCGGCAAGTATTTTTATTAGATAACAGACAAAAAGGTAGATGAACCTATGATATATAGGTACAGGTGTACCAGAAAGGGTGATCAAATTTAAGGGTGTGGTAGATCATCAAATTGAACAAATTTCTCCAAGGGACCAACAACATAATCGAGAAAAATGATCAGCTGTCCCGTACAAAACTTCAGTAGGTACCTGTTAGGGTTAAAGGGGAAAGCCAAAGGAAAGACCGTTCTAAGAATTTCAATAGTGTGTTTATTATCCTTTACTTTATATATTGGATGGTGTGATTTACTAATATTACGTGAGACGTGTGGTCTCATGTAAGGCTTATAGAAGAGTACAGACGCTATGAGAAAGTCAGGATTTCAGTCATGTGCTGAGGGCGGGCTCGGATATAAAAACTTATATTTATGAGTTAGAAATAGAAAGACTAATAGTGTTGGTCGTTTGTTTTTGCTATACTCCAACACGCCCCCTCAAAAATAAATCCCTTTCTTTTTAATTATGATATAATATATCAAACTCTGTATACAATTACAAAATCACACACCTTCCTATTTTCTCTATCTGGGGATACAATCATCATGGTCCAACATTCGTTGCGCAGGATTAGGGAAACCCAGTAAAACCTAATCAGACCATTATCAATCAAGTCATCCATTATAATTGGATACTTACTAGTAATCATCTACTTATTATAACCAAGCTCTTATAATTATCATATCCTTATCAACGTTGTATATACATAATTACAACGTCACCCCGAGTTTCATTTCATTCTCATCTCGGTGAAACACACCGCGGGTAATGATATTGTCAGGATATCAGCCAGCTGGTTATCTGTAGAAACATAAACCATTTTAATCACATTCTCAACCTGTTCTCTACAAAAATTATTGATACTTAATATCAATCAACAATAATCAATCAATCAATAAAAATCAATATATCAATCTTTAGATCTTTTGTGACTAGCAGGATTGTTCGCGATGCTTATGTTGCATCCATTATTATCCTCATAAATACAAATAGAATCTGGCATCGTAATGCTAATATGCTCGAGACTAATGACTTTCACCACAGTTTCTTTTACTGCTTCATATAGAGCCATGTACTCTGTTTTAGTAGCTGATGTTGCCACTGTTTGCTGTCTCCTTGTATGCCAGCATTTGTGTATGGATCAAATAATTAAAACAAGTATCCTGTAGTATTATTTCTATCTATTGCATTACTACCCCAGTCTGAATCAATAAAGCCACTTAGAATATTTTTTGTAATATTTTCGTGTGAAAGTTCTTCAAACTTCAAACTTCAATCAATCTGCCTAGCCTTTTCCCAACTATGTTGGGGTCGGCTTCCAGTCTAACCGGATGCAGCTGAATACCATTATTTTACATGGAGCGACTGCCTATCTGACCTCCACAACCCAGTAACTGGGTCATACGATACACCTTGGTAAGACTGGTTGTCAGACTTTCGGGCTTCTGACGACCCGTAACGACTATCAAAGATCCACGAATGACGTTTCATTATAAACTATCAGATATTTCTGACTTAAACTACGAGCCACTAATCTCGCTTTATACTGCAAAGGTTTTCCAAACTCATAATTTATAACTGTAAATTCCCACTTACAATCGCTAATAATTCTTATTATCTGGTTTTGGTACTCGAGTTTAGGTATCTATTTCAACAAGGGAATTAACTTCCTCTTTGATCGCATTTTCCCTTAAATGCTCATCATTCCTAGATTTCATTTCTGTATTTATGATTGAGGAATTTGAAATATTAAAAATTCAGCACAGAACAAGTAGTTGTCTTAAATACTTTCCTCACAAGAGGCATGTTTTTGGATCCTACTACTTCGTCTTAAATTATGTGATGTTACACTGTCTTGAGATAAAGTTAACTCATTGTCATTGTGATTAGAACCAGTTCAAGCGCTCCCCTGTATCAGATACAGAGTTATTAGCTGGTATTACATTCGTTTGTGTTATACATCAACAATCTGATTGATACCAATCAGATTCACACCTCTTTTCACAACGGTGTACCTACAAAGTCAGAGTTATCAACAGATTTATTGCTATTTCTAGCCATAATCCGTTCAGGCTCAGTTTTCACTGGCCTATTGGATAAGAATTTAATCTATCCATTACCACAATGATGTTATCGCATTGCATTATCACATCTCTGATTCCCACAAACTTTTTGTCTACCACATCCCACACACACCTTATAACCATTTGGTTCATAACCAACGAAAATTTCCTTTGACCATTTTTGTGAAATTTCGTTTTATTTATTACTTTTATTTCCAAAATAAACAGTGGAACCAAAAACCTTTAAATGCTTTAGTTGTGGCTTAGTATTATGCCATAACTCATAAGGTGTGTTGTCCAACCTCAGTGCTTTCGTGAGACTGATATTTACTAACTAAGTAGCAATTAACACAGCCTCATCCCAGAACGATTGATGTATTTTAGATCGGAATCGTACAATGGTACCATTGTACGATTCCGTTCTGGAATACCATTCAAATTCTGAGTACTTAGGTGGTGGCGTGGCACTGTTAAGTAGTAGCCAATACCTTTATGCGCACAGAACTCTTTAATTTCATTGGATAGAAATTCCCCTCCATTATCACAAGTTAACAACCTTGGACTTACTTAAGTCCACAATAACATAACATAACTTCACGCCTGTATTCCCCGAAAGGTTAGGCAGAGGTGCACTATGGTACTTACATCATACCATAAGCTTACAATTCTCAGACAAAAACGAGCTTCACTTTTTGCGACATAAACCACAAAACGTAACTTACATCTGATTTACGAGCTAACAAGTAGATCACAGTGTATTCGTCCACAAAAATCACAAAATAATTTGTTTCATCAACAGATGAACGGTATCCATACAGGACCTCAAACATCTATGTGCACTTTAAATAGAGGTCGTTTCAAATCTTTTGTGTTCGATTTGTTAAATGGCAAACATGCTTGTTTTCCATAAATACAAGTTTCACACAATTTATCATAATAACATAAATTTTATCAATATCAGCAAATAGTTTCTTTCTTTTTATTTCCATAAATTGCCATTTGCCAATAGGTATGGTATGTCCCAACCTTTGATGCCACAATTTATAATTATTATTTACGTCTCTATTTAATGAGCATTAGCTATTTAAAGCATGTTTAATAAGCAGTAAGTTAACTCCGATTTGATTATTCAAAAACTCACCCTTTTATTACCGGCTTACCGTATTTGTACACAAGTACTTACACTGCCGTTTCTATCAAAAACAACAGACATTCCCATTTGCTGCATTTGCTTTACCTATAATAGGTTGTAGGGGATATCGGAACAGAGAAAAAATACATCCTGTATTATGCCTGGTATGTAAGTACCTACGCCCATCTTACTGGTTATTTGTATCACTGTCCCAGTCATGAAAAGATGGGTCTCTTTATCGGATTCCTCTTATTTTTCACTTGCAGCAATAAGTTCGGTAACAATACACATACATACATAAACTCACGCCTTCTTCCCATGGGGATAGGCAGAACTTACAGAACGCCACCTACTACGATGTTTACATATTTATTTTGTCTCGTTCACGTTTATACAATCATCTAGTCACAAGCGCACGCGGTGGCCGCCGGCCGGTTGCGAGTACTTCGCATCTGACCTTTCTGGAGAACATCACCAATATGTATGTCTTCCTAGGGTGTCCCTTCCCGGCGTTTCCACTCACATCTGCCTTGTAAATATCTAATCAAATATTTGGAAGTGTTTAATTAATTTGATGTCACTATCCAATTTTAAGTTCAGCAACCTTTTTCTAAGAGACAACTCTTTTAAGAGACAACTGCGTTGTTACGCTTTTCCTTTCAAAGATCGAGTTCACAATTCGAAATTTCCACACACTATACTTCAATCAATCTGCCTAGCCTTTTCCCAACCATGTTGGGGTCGGCTTCCAGCTAACTGGATGCAGCTGAATACCAGTATTTTCCACACACTATACTTATCTCCACCAAATTGTCTAATGTTCCTTTTAGACCTTAAACCCAATTTTAAACACTTGCACTAAAATAACTTTTTATTTATCTGACTAAATTCACAGAAAGTTTTTATTATTTAGTGTCTATTTAATTTCACTTTACGTTATTCAATCTCACTTTGGCTTAGCGTTCTGGGCCGTTCTTTCCCCTTTAACCTGTTAGGGTTAAAGGGGAAAGCCAAAGGAAAGACCGTTCTAAGGATTTCAATAGTGTGTTTAGTATCCTTTACTTTCTATATTGGAAGGTGTGATTTACTAATATTACGTGAGACGTGTGGTCTCATGCAAGGCTTATAGAAGAGTACAGTCGCTATGAGAAAGTCAGGATTTCAGTCAAGTGCTGAGGGCGGGCTCGAATATAAAAACTTATATTTATGAGTTAGAAACAGAAAGCTATACTCCAACAGTACCTACTCGACCCAAGTGTATGGGACGGCTGATTATTTTTTCTCGATTACGATGTTGGTCCTATGGAGAAAGTTGTTCAGTTTTATGGTCTATACCACATCTTTAAATTTGACCACACTTTTCTAATACATCCTGTATATTGCTTTCTGATACATCCTGTATATTGCTAAGCACCTTTCAATGCAAAAGAGTATTTTGAAGGGCTCCATAATAAACTAACAATCATCTTCCTGCCCTTATTCCATGTTACTTGGGTTGGCGCAATACGTTTACATAAACTAACAATAAACATTAGAAATAGAAGTAGATAAGTACCATAATATTTAGAAAACCACCTTCAAAGCTACTCTGATTTTGAGAATTCACACAGGACATCATAAAGGTTTACGACAAGATACACATTTCTAGTAGGTACAGTCAGCAACAAAAGTCGATTAACACTTGCAGTTCTATAATCTTAATTATTAAGCGAAATATTTAATTCAAATCGGAACAGAAATACTTAAAATTTTAAGAACATTATCTCTTAGCAGTTAACGAAAAAAAAGCAGTTTATCGAATAATTGTGTGTTAATTTAGATGATGTCAAAAAGTAGCAGTGTTAACCGACTTCTGTTGCTGACCGTACCTAATTACACAATAAAATATATTGAAAAAATTTAGATAGCATTTACCTACTTAGCAGGTACTTCTGTACTTGGATATTATTTTCAATACCTACTCAATACTTTTATTGCATTCTACATGTAGGTATTCTTAGGTGGTAAAGTTATAATTAGATCATGTGGACCCTGTCGGGCACAGCAAAATAGTGAGTTAGGAGAGAGGAAGCATTTGTTAGCTATTATCTAACACTAGGTACTTAGCAAACTACTATATTATAATAATGACGTGGGTAAGGGGGCGTTCTCGTACCATATAGGTACACAATTGATAACGTTGCATGTTTTTAGGTAGGTACCTAAATAAGAGACACGTATTTTATTATTTTGACAAAATTGTGTTGTATTCTTTTCAAAGAATTGCAAGATTACATCATTCAAAGGTTAAAAGGCGTTATAATATTACTCATTATCTGTACTGGATCTAATTAAATTTGCTACCGAAACTGCAGATATCTTAAATCTGTAATACCTATACAAAGTATTCATTTAAATGATGTTATGTCAGGCATATTTTAATCGTAATGCCCAATTGTAATAACATATTTTATCGGATGAGGATTAATAAAAATAGGAAACGGTCAAAATAGCTTCGGAAGTAACAATATTTTTTTAAATGATGTTATGTCAGGCATATTTTAATCTTAATGCCCAATTGTAATAACATATTTTATCGGATGAGGATTAATAAAATAGGTACCGGTCAAAATAGCTTCGGAAGTAACAATATTTTTTTATGTAATTCTGAAAGATAAAAGTGGTCACTGTGGCTCATCCTTAGAAGATAGAAGTTATTGCAGACTTTTCTGTTGGTCTTGTTAAGATGTACAATCCAGTAGAAGATTAATTTTATGTAACTCTTAGAGTTTAGTCAGCGCACGCCATGTCAGTGCTCAAAAAGCGTTTTTTTCACGACTTGACAAAACGTCAAATTTTAGTAATTCGTTAACGTTTAAAATTATATATATAAACGGTCCGTGGATGGGTGACCATCTTTACATACCGAGACTCAGAGGCGGATTTGCAGTGTTTGCCGCCCTAGGCCCCCGGCCATGTAGTAAAAATAGGTACCAGTCGCCCCTTTCTCAGTACCCATCTATAATGAATTTACTGTATTGCCAACTTTTATCGAAATCGAGTCACTGATTTTTTTTTCGCGTGTAAAAGTTGTTCATAATGATAAGTACAGTGACCTCTTAAGAAGATATTGGTCAATAACCAGTAACGCCGTATATACGAGTGATTTAGGAAGATTATTGTTATACGATGCGGTGCAGTGCGGCCCGCCATAATGTGCGCGAGTCTTTAGAATATTTAGGTACTTTCAGTTATTTCTTGTTACATCAGTAATATCTGGCCGCCTTAGGCCCGGGCCTAAGGCCCGCCTTAGGGCAAATCCGCCTCTGCCGAGACTCCTCCGTGCCTCGGAAAGCACGTTAAGCCGTTGGTCACGGCTGTCATTCGTGGATCTTTGACAGTCGTTACGGGTCGTCGGAAGCCCGAAAGTCTGACAACCAGTCTTATCAAGAGGTATCGTATTACCCAGTTAATGGGTTGTGGAGGTCAGATAGGCAGTCACTCTATGTAAAATACTGGTATTCAGCTGCATTCGGTTAGACTGGAAGCCGACCCCAACATAGTTGGGAAAAGGCTAGGCAGATTGAATTATATATATAAACCTTCCGGAATACATTCTCTAAATGATGGTGAAAACCTCATCAAAATCCGGTGCGTAGTTTAGAAGAACAACGCGCCCACATAGACAGACATGAAAAGCGACTTTGTTTTATAATATTTAGAGATTAGAGAAGAAGAGTTGAAGTGTTGTAGAAGATCTCAGCTATAGGTGCCATATATATATAATTTAAGGTAAGTAAAACTTCGATTTCTTCCTATTATGTTTGAAATCTAATTGGGGAGGTAACTTTACGGTGAAATACTCAGTTCAATATTTTCACGCGCTCCCAATTTATAAAAAGCTGTTTACGTGTTAATCATTTGTAATGCAATTCCAATCGATATCTTCTAAAATGAACCAAAATAAAAAGATACAATTTTACAATAGCAGTCAAAATGGCGGGCGGCAAGTGAACGGTTTTAATCTGTACGAGTGTTCACAAGTAGCGTATTCAGCCATGCCTCGATGTGAATGTGAAGAGTAACAGTGGATCACATTTGCGCCAGTTAACCAGATCTCCACCTTAACGGATCCAAGTATTTAGGGTTCCGCTGTGGTTCTACTAAAACCATTTAATTCCCTTTTTTGATCTAACTCTACGTAACTATGTTCATACATACATAGATCATCAGTTTATCGCCAAATCCTGCTACTTACTTAATAAAAAAAACTTTATTGTACTTATATTTATATCTTTTTCCTATGAAATTGCCGTTCTGCAGTACTCAAATTACATTTCAAATCAAAATAATTTTTGTTTGGCTAAGAATTTTAATTTCAAATTAATTTTATTTTAAAAACATGGATTTTTTTTTCCAAAAGTAGTCATTTGTTTATTGATTAGTGTTACATTTTCATCGCATTTCAATCTTTTTCGTCATCATGGATACGTTAAAAATTCGAGTAATTATGGAATATGAGTACCGTCGTGGCAGCAACGCGGCACAAGCGGCACGCAACATCAACGACTTTTACGAAGCTAACACTACAAACCAACGCACCACTTGTTATTGGTTTGCTCGCTTCCGTTCTGGAAATTTCGACCTGAAAAATGAACGTCGCAGTCGTCGGAAGACTTTGGTCGACAATGACGAATTAAAGGCGATTGTGGAAGCTGATAATACACAATCTACGGCTGAATTAGCAGAAGCTTTCGACGTTAGCGTCAAAACAATATTGGTCCATTTGCGTCAAATTGGCAAGGTAAAAAAGCTTGACAAATGGGTGCGCCACGAACTCAATGATCGCCAGCGCGAAGTACGCGTCGAGACGTGCCTTGCACTGCTCAGACACACAAATGAAGGAATTTTGAATCACATTATTACCTGCGATGAAAAATGGATTCTGTTTGATAATCGCAAGCGCTCAGCAAGTTGGTTGGATCCTGGTTCAGCACCTAAACAATGCCCTAAACGAAAACTTACCCCTAAAATAGTGATGGTCACTGTTTGGTGGTCTAGCGCCGGCCGGTGTGATTCATCACAGCTTCTTACCAAACGGGGTGAGCATTACTTCAGATGTGTACTGTGAAGAACTGAACACAATGATGGAGAAGCTGGCACATCTCCAACCAGCATTGGTCAATCGCTCGTCTCCGCTGCTCCTGCACGACAACGCGCGACCTCATACTGCACAGCAGACGGTCTCCAAGTTGCAAGAACTGGGGTTGGAAGCTCTCCGTCATCCGCCCTACTCACCAGACCTTGCGCCTACAGACTACTACTTTTTCCAGAATTTGGATAACTTCTTGGCGGGAAAAAAATTCAATACCCGAGAGGCAGTACAAAATGCCTTTGAAGAATTTGTTGCCTCCCGTCCAGCTGATTTCTTTAAGAAGGGCATCAATAAACTGCCACTGCGTTGGCAAAGATGCATTGATTGCATGGGTGATTACTTCGATTAATACAAATAAAAAATGCATGAAAAAAATTCGTTTAAATTTTTTCATACAAAACGGCAATTTCATAGGTAAAGACCTATTATTTTTTCAATATCCAAAAAAAAAAACAATTGTTAAATAAATTCACAAAGTAACTGCTTAACTACAATACGCGCCACTAAAGATGAGACTTGACCGCGCCTCCCGCGCTTTTTCCGCAGCCCCGATGACGGCAGGTCCCGTCCCGCGCTCAGACCTCATACCGCTAAAGAGTCTACTGCGCAAGTCAAACCACGTGGTGTGTCAAGTCTGATCTTTCGTGGCACGTATTGTACATTGTAGTAGTTCTTAGGTTCTCTTTTAAAATACTTATAAAGTACACGCGTGGACTTTTATTCAGAAAACTGCATTGTTTGTATTCACAAACATGCGCTCTTGCAGGTGATAGAGTACTGCATTACCAAACGCTGAATAACGTGCCAACTGTGGCGGGCGTGTGTGTGGTGCTTATTAGAATCACAGTGCAGAAATCAGCGTTACATTGAGCCTCGTTTTTTTTCTATGCAGCTGTTGCAGAACACTAATAAGTCGTTATAAATGCTGTTTGACGCTGTGGGCCTTATGTGAACATTTATAAAAAACACTATGGTAACTACAAGACAGAATGGCCGGAATCGCGTTTATAATAACTGATTCGAACCAGTTAAGTACGTACGTAATCCAGCCAAGTTGACGACACGTCAATGAATAAGTTTAAAAAATAGGGGTAAAACCCACCTGACCTGTGGTCACCTGATAAAAGAATTATTCAAAAACAAATTGATTGCACTGTTTGACCTTTGTTTGAGCTTTGGTACAGAACGCTGATAATGAATCGTATAAAAGCCGAGCCAGTCCTACGGGATTCACAGTTGCGTTGAAGCAGCTTTAGCGTAATGTTCAAAAAACTAGTTGTTGTTGTGCTCTTCGCACTCATTGGAACCTCAAGTGAGTATTACATTTGTTAAGTAAATGTTTTGTATACAGTTAATTTGTCGATGTTTATTTTCCAGTTGATATTATTTGTAGACTAACCCCCTTATTCATAAAACACTAAAACACTCTATAAACCTATTCTAGTTTTAGAAGTGTTTTTAATCGACTTCAAAAAAAGGAGGAGGTTACAATTCGACGCGTCTATATATAATACTAGCTTTTGCCCGCGGCTTCGCTCGCGTGTAACTCGGAAATTATCCCCGGGGAACGTACTGCCGGAATAAAAATTATCCTATGCTCGTACCCAGTGTTCGAGTTTTAATCGAACACTCAGCGAAAATGCATAATTGCATCGAACGCAAGTATGCACATTCGCTCGAACACCTAATTGTGGGCCAGTTCGCGTTCAGATCTCATTAGAGACACCGCGTGCTCAAAAACCATTACCATTTTACCAATAAGTTAGAGATATAATTAACCATAATTTACCATTTCTTGTGACTAAGTGTTATAGTAGATTCAATATAGCTATATCCCTTATAATCCAAGACTTTAACTTTTACCATATAATACCATATCCTATCAATACGAGAAAGGTGTGTTAGGTCACCATAGCGCCGAGCATTACTTTCTACACGGTCCTTCGAACATTTAATTACCAGTGACTACCAAGTGACACAGTGCCACGCGAACCAGTTGCAAGCAATTTGGAGATCCTTGGATTGCAGAGACGGTCGGTTGGAGCATATAAGGTCAGATCGAACCATTTATATAAACTAACCATTACCAAATATTTTGAAATCAACTCGAAACATGGATTCCGATTCTCTGTTCATCGCCCAAACGGAGCTCTATGAAATCCTGAACAAGTTTTTAGCCAACATAAAGAAAGATGGATCCGAGAGGAAAACCATCGATAATTACAAGCGCAAGGCTTATATGTTGGAAGCATATTGGCGTGATTATCAAGACAACCACAGCAAAATGCGTCAGTTAGCGAATGTTGACCACATTTACTTCACAAAGGGATGTTTCGATACAGTCCAGGAAGTTTATTTGAGAATTAAGGAGATTATAGTTAAAACTCTGGAGCAGTTAGGCAAAACGCAGCGGCAGGAAGAAAGCCCCCATAAAACAAAAGCGGAAGAGGTACAACCATTGCCAGGTAACCAGGCTAGGCAACAGATGAGCGCTGACAGACGTCAGCCGGAAGATGAGGCGGCGCAGCCACAACCAGGTACATCGTCTCGTTATGACGAGTCATCGCAGCTAGAGAATTTACTCTATACAGAGAGAGGGTCCAGCAAGCTGAACGGGTTAGTAAAGAAGCAGAATATTAATTTCAAAGCGTTCATGAGAACCGTCAGTAACATACAAGTAGATAAGTTTGAAAACCAATGGTAATTCGAGAACGCCCTAAAATCACTGGACAGCCGATGGGGTGAGATTGACAAACTTCATTGGGAAATTGAAGGTGAGGATGGAGGCGACGACATTACATACCAAATGGAATTCTGCAAGAACGAGGAAAAGTACAGTGAGTTGACAAACGACATCAACAAAAAGATGTGGGCGGTGAAGCACCGTGAAAAGTCAGCCCCAAAGATGGACATCCCCGTGTTCAATGGGACTTACAACCAGTGGGTTCCGTTCAAAGATTTGTTCAGCGAAGCGATCGATAAAAACCCGTCGATGTCTAATGGGTAAAAAATGCAGTTTTTGAAGAGTAAGGTGACTGGAGAAGCAGAGCGTCTAATTCACCATTTACAGATTAGCTCTGACAATTATCAGGTTTGTTGGGACATTTTAAACCACAGGTATGGTAACAAGAAATTGATTTTCACGTCCCATATTAACATTCTACTTGGACTTCCCAACATACAACAGCAATCACTGGCCACAATTAAGAAGCTGCATGACGTAACCAAGGAGACGTTACACGCTATTCGGAATCTAGGAGTAGATATAGCAACTTGGGATCCAATCTTAGTGCACCTACTAGCGCAAAAGCTTGATAACGATACCTTCACCGAATACATAGAATCGGTCAAGAATCCCAGAGAGCTACCCGATCTGCAGGAGTTCCTGGAATTCTTGGAGACGAAATTTACAGCGCTAGAAGCGTCTCGTCGCAAGCAAGAACCAGCTAACCAAAAAACCACGCCGCATCAACCATTGAAAAACAGCAACTACAGCCAAAACCAAAAGAAAAGTTTTAACCGGAATAATCATCAATCAGGCAACAAAGATAATTCTAAGTCTAATATGAATGCATTACATGTGTCGCGGTCGATAACCTGTGCATTGTGCAATTCTGAACACGGATTGTGGCGTTGCCCTGAATTTTTGCAAATGACGCATGAGCAAAAATTTAATAAAATTGAGCAATTAAATTACTGCCAAAATTGTCTATGCAGTCATAACAATAAACCATGTCAATCGAAGAAACGATGTCGTAAATGCTTAGCTACTCATAACACTTTACTACACGAAGCATTAGCAAGTCAAAGTTTAACTGCGTCAGCAGAAGAAGCTACCAGCACTGTTGCAACCAAAAAGAGCACATCTAGGTCATCACACGTGTCTTGGGATGATATGTCTGAAATACTATTAGCCACCGCTATCATAAAAGTAAAGGGAGCTGACGGAACTCAGCACAAGATGAGAGCTTTAATTGACCAGGGTTCTCAATTGTCGTTAATCAATGAAAACGCAGCCCAGGTCTTGGGATTGAAGAGGGCTCATTTTAAAGGACAAATCTTCGGTGTCGGTGAAAAAGAAAATAGTACGAAAGGCATGGTACAGGTAACACTACAGTCAGCAAACAGTGAATTTACTTGTGACACGAACGTTATTGTCATGAATAATTTGATCAAACGACTGCCAAATAACACGTTTATCAAACCAACAACGTGGAACCATCTCCAAGGTATACAATTGGCTGATCCGGAGTTTCATATAAGCAGACCCGTAGACATGCTTTTAGGTGCAGATGTTTACAGCAAGATAATGTTAGGAGGAATCTTGAGAGGAGACAAGGACAAGCAACCAATCGCTCAACAGACGCAACTAGGATGGCTACTCTGTGGATCCATGAAACCACAATACCAATGTAACGTTGTTCTCAACAACACAGAAGACCTACTGAAATATTGGGAGAACGAAGACATAAACCAGAAGATAGAAATGTCCAACGATGACCATGAGTGTTTACAGTTTTTTATTAAAACCACTAAGAGGCTAGAGGACGGAAGGTACGAAGTACGCCTACCACTTAAGTCAGAACTCAAAGATAATTTGGGTGCAACTAAACCACAAGCATTAGCTCAATTTAGAAATTTAGAAAAGAAATTAGAGAAGAATAGCGCAGTGAAAACAGACTACAAAAAATTCATGGACGAATATTTTACATTAAACCACATGGTACCATGCAATAATAACCAAGCGCCCGAATGCTACTTACCACACCATGCAGTCATTCGGGCTGAATCTACCACAACCAAGCTGAGGGTAGTATTTAACGCCACAGCAAAGTCATCATCAGGATACAGTCTAAATGACGTCATGTACAGGGGTCCGAATATACAGAAGGATCTTCAAGAGCTTATCCTGAAATGGAGACAATACCAATTTGTATATACCGCCGACATCGAGAAGATGTACAGAATGATCCGGGTGCACCAAGAAGATCAAGCTTACCAAAAGGTACTATGGCGAGAATCAAATAACCAACCAATACAATCATTTCAACTCGTCACGCTTACATACGGGACCAAACCGGCGGGATTCTTAGCGATGATGTGCTTGAAACAATTAGCGTCTGATGAAAGGCAGAAATTTCCTGATGCAGCAAAAGAACTGGAACTGTTGGCTCAGCTAATGCAAAAAGTTCAAAGTTGCTTATCAAATTACCCTACGGAAGTCTACTGTTGGACAGATTCAACCGCAGTACTAGGTTGGATACAAGGAGATCCAGCCCGATGGAAACCATTCGTAGCAAATCGGGTAACAGCAATCACCAAAACCATACCATCAAAACATTGGCAATATGTGAAGACGACAGATAATCCAGCTGACTGTGCAAGTCGTGGTTTGACTGTCAGGCAACTCAAAGACCACAAGTTATGGTGGCGAGGACCATCATGGCTGCCCTCATACACAAACCAAGAAAACCGCCAAACCATATATGAGACGAATTTAGAAGTAAAGCCGTCTATTTTAAAACAAACCAACGCGGTAGTCTTCGGACAACCAACAGAATCGCTGACTACCGAATTAAACACTTGATAAACAAATACAGCTCCATTACAACAATCATACGTATTTTTGCGTGGATACTGCGATTAGCTACCTCGAACAAACAAGTTCGCCGACCCTACCTCGAATTACACGAGCTTCGTCGCGCTAAACAGCTGATAATTAAAAACGTTCAGCAGGTAGAATTTGCAAACGACCTAGATTCTATAAACAAACACGGAAGAGTGCACTCCAAAAGCAAGATTTTGAGTTTGAATCCAACCATAGATGAACATGGGATTTTACGTGTGGGTGGGAGATTACAAAACGCCCACATGAGTCTAGAGATGAAACATCCCATCATCTTACCTCATGACCATCCGCTAACCACATTACTCATCGATCAAGCACATAAATTGACTTTCCATGGCGGAGCGCGTCTAACGTTAGCAAACCTTCGACAACAGTTATGGATTATCGGTGGATATATGGCAACCAAAAAGTTTATAAGAAAATGTGCCATTTGCAGAAAACAGAATCCCGTACGGCAATACCAGCTCATGGGAGATTTACCAGAACCAAGAGTGAATCCAGAACATGCGTTTTATCACTGCGGCATAGATTACACAGGTTTCGTAGAGGTCAAAGCCAATAAAGGAAGGGGAATCAAAACTACAAAGGGGTACATAGCAGTTTTCGTATGTATGGTTACGAAAGCAGTTCATCTAGAACTCGTGTCAGACCTGAGCAGCTCCGAATTTTTGGCAGCACTAACCAGAATGGCAGCTAGAAAAGGGGCACCACGACACATGTACAGTGACAATGGCACCAACTTCGTGGGAGCAAACAGGATGATACAGGAAGAATTTAACCAGCTTAATGAAGTATTCAGTGAAAGTTTTATAACGGAGATGGGCATAGAATGGCACTTTAACGTACCTAGCTGGCCTAGTGCCGGCGGTCTATGGGAGCGAGCAGTACGCAGTCTAAAACATCATCTCAAGAGGGTCATCGGTCAACAAAGACTAACCTTCGAGGAGTACACCACATTGTTAGCAAGACTAGAAGCGTGCCTTAACTCTAGACCTCTTTGCGCGATATCCGAGGATCCTGATGATGTAAACTTCCTTACACCAGCTCATTTCTTATCAGGAAGACCAGGAACAACTGTAATAGAAACAGAGCAAGATGCTAGAACCAGATGGCACCTAACCAATAAATTATTCCAAGATCTTTGGAAACGATGGAAGACAGAATACTTGGTACAACTGTCATCTAGAAGTAAATGGATGGAACCACAGAAAAACATAGGAATAGGGGATCTAGTGGTGATTCATGATGAAAATCTACCTCCAGGAAAATGGGCTCTTGGACGTGTGGTCGACACACATCCAGGAAACGATGGTCTAACCAGAGCGGTTTCATTAAAAACAAAAAATGGGGTCATGAAACGCCCTATTGTGAAACTCTCAGTTTTGCCCGTTAACCAAAATAACGCAACGAAATCAAAACCAGATACAAAACCAACAACCAAACTAATAGAAAGGAAAAGAAAACCGAAATCAAACATTGCAACTGTAGCAACTGATTTACTGAGTTTTTTCATGCTGATTTTTCCATCTTACGGCTTAGACAACATCAAGCCATTTCCAAGCAACCAGACGCTTTTTTTTGACCCAATTTCAAAAGTACAATTAATCAGGGATAAATGGACATTAGTTATGTACTACGACATGGGACCCTATTGGACAGGCATAACCACTTATAAGAAAATAACAAATTATCAAGAACAATTATGTGCAACCATTGAAACACAAAGCCATTGCAATACGATCGTGCAGCAAGCTCGGCACGATTACCAGGAACTCGAATACTACAATGAACTTTTGCTAACACAGCATTTTGATGTCCACGCTAGACGGCGACGCGCCGCAGGGAAGACGGGTCGGCGCCGACGAGGCATAATCAACGGTGTCGGATATCTAGCGAAAGACTTATTCGGAGTGTTGGACTCACGTTTCGCAGACCAATATGAAAAGGACATTGAAACCATAAATCGCAATGAGAAACACCTTTCTAAATTATGGAAAAATCAAACTTCCATAATAGAAGCAGAGTTCAACCTTATGAAGAGAATGGAGATCACTGTAAACAAACAGCACAAGTTAATAAACAAGAAGCTTATGGATTTGCAAGAAAACGCGAGCACTCTCCAAAGAGAAATACAAAATATTTCATACGTCAATGACTTCACATTGTCAGCGATGTCCGGTAACAGCTTGCTGCAAGGATTAAGACGACTTCAAGACACGTTGCTCGATTCATTAACAGACATCTACCACGGTCAAATTAGCATACATTTACTGCCACCAACGCAACTTAAACGTGAGCTTCAAACCATATATGGCCAGATGCCAAGCGAACTCACACTACCAATCACTAATTTAGACACTGATCTTCAGTATCTTTATAAACTACTGAAGGTCAAAGCCAGAGCGACGCAAAAATTTGTTATAATAGAAGATACTTTTCCACTAGTATCCAGAGAAAGTTTCAAACTGTACAAGATAATACCTGTACAGCACCAAACAGACACCATTATGACCACAATAATACCAATCTCCAAATATGTGGCAGTCAACCTAAAGAAAGACTCTTTCTTCGGCATGTCCACACAGGAACTAACGGCATGTTTACACCATGGACCAACTTATATATGTCAGCTGCTAAAACCAATAACAGACCTGCAAAATGACGAAAGTTTTTGCGACAAGAACTCGGTAACCAATAATTGTAAAGTACAAAAAACCAACTGCACCAACGTATGGTATGAATTACATTTAACTACTCAGCACTTTTACTTTTGTTGTGATACCTACACAATAAAAATAATATGCGGCGATCAGGTAACAGTTCGTCAGCTGAGCCAAGCCGGGGTCATTGGCATAGGTCAAGAGTGCGTCATCAAAGGAAAAGACTTCTCATTATATTCAATACGTCATCAAACCAACCAAGTGAACATTTCACCAACCATTTACATGCCAGAATTCGATCAGATTAATCACTTGATTAACATCAAAATCCCAGACGATACGCAGACTTATGACGGAAACCAAACCATAACCATGACCAGTCTGGGGGAAGCGATAGAAAAATTGAAGAAAAGCGATTCGGAAATAGACGATATATCACCCCATGATATCCACCAATACATAATTTGCTACGTGTTGATGTCGATCGCTTTATGCGTGGCAGCAGTCTGGATGTGGCGGTACGGGCGACGTCGCCTGTGCCAGAAGGCTACCGCTGGGCACCGTGGCGAGGGATCCCGCCGGCAGCAGACCGCAGTGACCGCGCCACCTCCGAGACCTCGACACCGCAGCGAGAGTCGCTGTCAACAAGAGTTAGCAGCGGCTCCGCTGACACCAAAACCAACCAGAAGAGACGGATCATATTATAGTGAAGTGCTCAGTGCCAAGGATCTAAATAACAAAAGTGAAATCGGTTTTCGTTTACACAATTATGCCAAACGCTGGCCTAGCGTGAACTATAGTGCGATCAAACGGGACAAAGATACGGGCACAGACAATCAAAATATTGCTTTTACTGTGGAAGATTCGATTGTGTAACTTAATGTTTGTTAATTGTAATTATTTAAATAGACCAATATGCTTTGATTTTTTGCTTATACCAATGTTATTATACTAACCATTACCATACCATTTCGAATGTGTTTAAGTAGTTTTTAGGTTATGTAATGTTTTTGACACCATTATCATGTACTTTTAGCTACATCCCGCATTTCTTCTCGCTCTCGGGAATATGTTCGAGTTTTAATCGAACACTCAGCGAAAATGCATAATTGCATCGAACGCAAGTATGCACATTCGCTCGAACACCTAATTGTGGGCCAGTTCGCGTTCAGATCTCATTAGAGACACCGCGTGCTCAAAAACCATTACCATTTTACCAATAAGTTAGAGATATAATTAACCATAATTTACCATTTCTTGTGACTAAGTGTTATAGTAGATTCAATATAGCTATATCCCTTATAATCCAAGACTTTAACTTTTACCATCTAATACCATATCCTATCAATACGAGAAAGGTGTGTTAGGTCACCATAGCGCCGAGCATTACTTTCTACACCCAGGTCAAGGCCTATCTATCCGTTAAGGTGTGAAAAGGTAACAAATAGACAGACAGACAAATAATAAATTCAAATAATCTTTTTTATACATAAAACACGTTTGTATGATTCCAAGGCCCGCTTGCACCAAAAACCATAAATACAGTTAGCGCTGAACATTTTTAAAACATTATTCCAACCCTGACAACTTCAAAATTAACAGAAATAGAACAATGTTTTCAATTCGTTTAGCGCTCAACGTATTTTGTGATTTTTGGTGCTAGTGGGCCTAAATGTTTAACATAAGAATAATACTTGTTTATTTTAATATGATCACCATTATTTTTTGTGATTGACTACCACTGACCCCGTAGCCCGTAAGTGAATGACACATTCAACACTCGTACAACGTGTTAACAAAGTTTTCTTTTGTGACTATATATTGTAATAACTTTGACCGAGTAGACCAATTTTAATATGACTATTACTGTATTTATAACCTTTAAATCTCTTAAAAATAAGTACATAAAAATATCAATATTACATGTGAATTTTAAAATCATTCCCTGTTTTACCCCCTTGAAAAAACGCTGAAACGCGTAATTCTTTATGCCTAACTTAACCCAAAAAAAAAACCCAAATGCTAGGTTTCCCTTACAAACTCTTATCCCCTATATCACCCCCTCTAGGATTATTTTTAAAACAAAAAGTAGCCTATGTCTTTTCCTAGGATGCCATCTATCTTTTTGGCAAATTTTATATAAAAATATTTGACTGCGTAAATCACGAAACCTTACTCTTGAAACTTGAGCATTACGGACTAGGTAAACTTGCGCTCAGTTTAGTAAAATCTTATTTAAATGATAGACAGCAACAAGTTCAAATAAATGGTGTCAATTCACTCGGTCTAAAAGTACAAATGGGTGTTCCACAGGGTTCGATATTGGGTCCTTTCCTCTTTTTAGTATATATTAATGATCTACCCCATTTATTAAAAAACCAACCACAAATGGTGTTATTTGCTGATGACACATCCTTAATTTTTAAGATAAATAGACGTGCATCAAATCTTGACGACGTAAATAACGCCCTACTGCAGATCCATAATTGGTTCACTGCTAATAATTTAGTATTAAATGGGAAAAAGACTAAATGTGTAAGATTTGCTTTACCAAATGTTAAAAGTACTGATTGTGACATAGTATTGAATAAAGAGAAACTAGAATTCGTCGATAAAACTGTTTTCCTGGGGATCACGCTCGACTCAAGGCTGCAATGGGGTCCGCATTTAACATCTCTTGCAGGACGGCTAAGTTCAGCAGCATATGCGGTGAGAAAAATCCGTCAATTCACTGATGTAGACACCGCAAGGATGGTCTATTTCAGTTACTTTCATAGTATTATGTCTTACGGTATTTTACTATGGGGACGGGCTGCAGACATAGAGTCTATTTTTATTCTGCAGAAAAGAGCCATCAGAGCAATATATGGCCTCCGCAGGCGCGATTCTCTAAGGGAACTGTTTAAAGATATTAACATCATGACGGTACCTTGTCAATATATCTACGAAAACATCATGTACGTAAGGAAAAATCTAAATCTTTTCGGTAAAAGAGGTGAAGGACACAATTATAGGACTAGAAATAGGGACCAATTAGTTCAACCAGGTTTCAGACTGGCTAAAGTAGACTCATCCTTCATGGGGTACTGTTTAAAATGTTATAATAAAATACCTCCCCACATACTCCAGCTGAATGAAAGGAAATTTAAATCTTGTATAAAACGCACACTATGCAGCCAGGCATATTATAAGTTGGGGGATTACATCGCTGACAAAAATGCTTGGCTGAATGCTTGTCCTGCTCCACAAGGACGCATTAATTAATTGATTAGCATTCGGATATATTGTTGGACCTGCTGAAGATTAAGATGAGAGAAAACTTTCTTTGCATTGTTTAGATTCAATCTCTTAGTATTATATAATTGCATAGCACGTGTGAGCACTATGTAGCTACTATTAAGCTACCTTTTACTGGGTACGTCTTTCACTGACTTGAGTGTGCCCTGGCGGTTGAGAGTATGTCAT
Organism: Cosmia pyralina; assembly: GCA_946251885.1. NCBI lineage: Eukaryota > Metazoa > Arthropoda > Insecta > Lepidoptera > Noctuidae > Cosmia > Cosmia pyralina. The sequence goes on along the minus strand of OX276359.1, from coordinate 4,089,729 downwards.
GCTCACTCAAATGTCTCGCTGATGGTGGCGTGTGTGTTGGATCATTAAGTTCCCTTCAAAATGGTTGAGCTAAATGGTGCTGATCCATGCGTCATGTTCGTGAACGGGCGCCGTCAGTTGGGACTGGTCGTCTCTTAGCTGCCATGGCTTATTTTTAATTTTAATATTTAATTTAGTTGTTTTAGTTATTATCTTTTTATTACGGACGCTTTTTAACGTGCACGTCTTTCTACATTGTTCTCACATGTATATTTTCAACTTGAACGATGTAACCAATATTTTGTAAAAATATTATGATTTAAAAGAGTGTCCGTGGAGTTTCTTGCCCGTTCTTCTCCATAGGGATCTACTACGCTTTGGAATGGGCAACTAGCTTCATCTTTCTGACTGACCGACCCATTGACAATTCAAAAGTGCCTGTAATTGGTTTATTTGAAATAAATGCTTTGAGTTTGAGTTTGAGTTTGAGTTTTATTGAAATCCGCTCAATGGTTTAGGCGTGAAAAGGTAAAGGGACAGAGTTACTTTCGAATTGAATTTATCAAAATTCTATTTAAGCGGACGTCTTCATCATAGTAGCTCCAATCTTTAATTTCAGTTCAATCAGTCGAAAATCTAAGAAGATTTATACAAACTTTCATCCCCTATTTTATCCCCTTGGGGGTAGAATTTATCAAAATCCTTTCTTAGGGGATGCTTACGTCATAGTAGCTATATGCATGCAAAGTCCCAGCCCGATCGGTTTAAAATTGACAAAGCTTCATACAAACTTTCATCCCCTATTTTATCCCCTTGGGGATAGAAATTAACAAAATTCATTCTTGGTGGATGCCTACGTCATAACATCTACCTGCATGCCAAATTTCAGCCCGATCGGTTTAAAATTGACAAAGCTTCATACAAATTTTCATCCCCTATTTTATCCCCTTGGGGGTAGAAATTAACAAAATCCATTCTTAGTAGATGCCTACGTCATAACATCTACCTGCATGCCAAATTTCATCCCGATCGGTTTAAAATTGACAAAGCTTCATAAAAACTTTCATCCCCTATTTTATCCCCTTGGGGGTAGAAATTAACAAAATCCATTCTTAGCGGATGCCTACGTCATAACATCTACCTGCATGCCAAATTTCACCCCGATCGGCTTAAAATTGACCAAGTTTCATACAAACTTTCATCCCCTATTTGATCCCCTTGGGGGTAGAACTTATCAAAATCCTTTCTTAGCGGATGCCTACGTCATAACATCTACCTGCATGCCAAATTTCAGCCCGATCCCTCCAGTGGTTTGGGCTGTGCGTTGATAGATCACTATGTCAGTCAGTCACCTTTGAGTTTTATCCATTCTTAGTAGATGCCTACGTCATAACATCTACCTGCATGCCAAATTTCATCCCGATCGGTTTAAAATTGACAAAGCTTCATAAAAACTTTCATCCCCTATTTTATCCCCTTGGGGGTAGAAATTAACAAAATCCATTCTTAGCGGATGCCTACGTCATAACATCTACCTGCATGCCAAATTTCACCCCGATCGGCTTAAAATTGACCAAGTTTCATACAAACTTTCATCCCCTATTTGATCCCCTTGGGGGTAGAACTTATCAAAATCCTTTCTTAGCGGATGCCTACGTCATAACATCTACCTGCATGCCAAATTTCAGCCCGATCCCTCCAGTGGTTTGGGCTGTGCGTTGATAGATCACTATGTCAGTCAGTCACCTTTGAGTTTTATCCATTCTTAGTAGATGCCTACGTCATAACATCTACCTGCATGCCAAATTTCATCCCGATCGGTTTAAAATTGACAAAGCTTCATAAAAACTTTCATCCCCTATTTTATCCCCTTGGGGGTAGAAATTAACAAAATCCATTCTTAGCGGATGCCTACGTCATAACATCTACCTGCATGCCAAATTTCACCCCGATCGGCTTAAAATTGACCAAGTTTCATACAAACTTTCATCCCCTATTTGATCCCCTTGGGGGTAGAACTTATCAAAATCCTTTCTTAGCGGATGCCTACGTCATAACATCTACCTGCATGCCAAATTTCAGCCCGATCCCTCCAGTGGTTTGGGCTGTGCGTTGATAGATCACTATGTCAGTCAGTCACCTTTGAGTTTTATATATTTAGATATATACATACTCGTATATAATATATATTTTTTAATGTATGTATGTACACCGATTTCTCCGTCAATTGTGGACCAATTTTGAAAATTCTATTTTTATTTGATAGGGTATACTTTCGAGGTGGTCCCATTGTCACCAAGTCAGAATCTGGTGAGGGGATCCCATGGAAATCGAGGGAAACCCTTAAATTTTATAGGCACACACCTATACAGATTTGGATATTTTTATAGTAACTCGTGCATTTGCTCTCGGAAAGCACCATTTGGTGAAGTGGAACTGATGATGAAGACCACATGGCCATCGGAACTACTCAATAACTACTACTAAAATACTAACTCAATATTTCACTGGTTACGATTCGATTACCAATTTATGCTCGTCACAATGCATATGGTAAAGTGGAGCTGGTGGTGATTTCACTATCAGCTCCAGTTTTCCTGGTTCTTACTAGGAGAACTCCTCAACAATTAAGGTCTCTGCATCGAGAAAAGCAATATTTTGTAAAAGGTGATGAGCAGTTGACATTAGGCTATTGTAATTTAGATAAATTACAAACTGACCCATTAAAAAGTGAAAAATAAAAACTTTTTTACAAAAAGAAACAACTGACTTCTGAATAGAGATCCAAAGACACCGACTTCCTAAATTAAAGTTATTTTTCACTTTGTAGTTTTTTTCGGAAGTCGGTTGTTTATTTTAGTAAAAAAGTTTTTGTCTTCTTCCAAATTCAAAACATAATTCGAAAGAAATTGTCAAAACACTTCTACTACTAAAATAGGGTTATATCTAGAGCGTTTTAGTTTTTTATGAATAAGGGGGTAGGTAAAATAAAACTATTGTCGGACTCTCTTCTTTTTATTTGTTGCGCTGATTAATTTTGTGCAAAACTTTGCCCGTTAATTTTGCTTCAATTCATAAGATTTTCCTACTCCTTACAGGTGCGACATTTGCGGTGGCAGCAGTAAGAACAGCTGTTTCCGTGATAAATGAAGTCACCACGCTAGTAACTGGCATGGACGGTCTGATAAATCTGATAAAAAATGACAAGACCAATGAAGTTTTTCAAGAGAAAGTAACAAAGCAACTCGATGATATTCATACATTATGCACCGGAATCGATGACGTAAATGGAAGAATTGATAGTTTGAGTAATATAATGAAAGAAAATCATGATCAAGTAATAGCATCTATTGAATTTAATGATGCTAAAAGGATTGTGAGGGATTTTAAAAAGAATGTCGACTATGTGAATACGATTTATTTCGACAGATTTACTGCAGTTTGGAACAGTATAAATAACTACAAGCCTGAGTCTGTCGATCACCATATTCAAGGAATCGTTAGTGATAGTACGTTTGACAGAGCACTGTCCGAAATGTTATCCGATATTACATCGTCAGCAAATTCCCAGTCAAGTATTTTTTCGGCAATGAGTAAATATTATCTTACCCAGGTATGATAATCACTTATTATAATAACAATTCTCCTAACGTAATATCTTGTATAATCTAATTATTTCTTCTCGTTATTCCAGAATGGTTATCAATTTCGTTGTGAGAATATTTCTCCTTTGGATGATCTTCATATTTTCTATGCAAACGTAGTAACAACTTTTGCCAGAGGTTACGCTGTACTTCTGGCGTCTTATCAGTATCTTAAATTGCATACAAACGATCATGGTAAGTATTATCATGCTTAGTTTAAAATATTGTTATATGTAATTCTTTTATATACATAATTTGAAAAATATCAATTTTATTTGTAGAATTCTACCAAGATCGACAGAATACTGCGTTCGAGAAATTTAAAGACGCTATAGAGGCAATAACTCAACACGCTAAAATTGACTTTGATTTAATCGCAGACAGCGAGTACAGGGCATCGTATGCATGCGACTCAGAACAATGGATAGAAGGTATCGTATAATGTTAAATATAATAAAAAAATTGAGTAACCAAAAAAAATGTTTAGTTACACGCGGTAGAAGTGAAATCTTTAGGATAATAAACTGCGAGAGAATGAAACGAATGCAGTATCAGGAGTCAGATTTCTAGGGATTAACGCTCGGTACACAAGAGTGTGGAGGGCACGAAGTGTTGCACAAATAAAAAAGGAGACGAAGACAATATGAAAGATTCTCTAACTGTATTCTATCTTATTCTTTCGCAGGCTAAATCCTACCGATGTGTTATATTTGTTTGTTTTTAATGTCACTTTTCGGTTAACGAAATTACCGCCGTTGTGATTTTTAAAATCACAACGGCGCTAAAGAAGTTTTCACTTCTAAATAAAACGTATATTTCTCTTTTCATATTATTCTCGTGTGTTACATTGAAATTACCAAAATAATTTACGATATTTGTTTTGATTAATCCACTAGGAACTAATTATATCCGTGTCAAGAATTATTTCTCAACCCAATTTATGACATTTTATTGGCCAAGTAGTGAAGACGAAAATCCTAGTAAAGCTGATGACAGTGACAATAGGGAATATGATTGTATAAGTCATTATACTGAATATAAAGGTGGCCCTAGAGTACCGTATGACACAGCATCTTTTCTTTGTACCACTGTAAGTATTACTCAATTCGCCATTCGACTATATACCTCATAACGCATATTATTATTGTGTGTAACTTTAAACCTTGTAACGCTACTTACGCTGAAATATTATTTAAATTTTCAGCCATTCAGTCCCAACCTGACAAATCCCTATTCTGTGGAGTACAGAGAACTAGTGCACCCTTTGTACCGAATATGGGAATCAAGAAGATGCGGAACCGGATCACCTGATTATATTTATAGCTATTGTGCACAAGATGTGGACTCGGACCCTTTTTTGAGTATTCGAAAACTAAGCTTGAGACTACAACAATGCGACACGAGCATAAATGAGTAATATTAAAGTTATTTATTAAAATCATAACTGTAATACAATATTTTATTTGATCAATTTTTTTATTTCAATGGTATTATCATAGTGATACAATTTAGAGATTTGATGAAATTTCAACGATGTATATGATCCGGTCTGGTTTTTGTCTCCTGTCTATCTTTATTGTACAGCATTGTAACTTTATAATGTTTTATTTTTCAGAGTTGTAACAGATGCTAGATTCCGTGAATATGATAATAAGATCCACATTAAACTTCAGTGTGGTGTACTGAAGGACGGTACAATTGACGCAAATACTCTAAGATGGATTGAGGATAACAAACCGTTGTCAGAAACTGACCCTGAAGAATATGTTGTACTCAGTTCAAAATTGAAATCATTCAATCTCGACAATGTTGTGGTTCCCAACGGAGAGTTAGTTACAGGAGCTGGGTTTAAGGTCGTTGATAATCATTTTATTTCATTAGTGGTGAAAGCGAACAAAGTTAATAATTTCGGCCATGGAAACACGTTTGGTGACGCAGATTTATATTCTGCCCCGAAATCGAAAAAATCAAGGTAAGACTTCTGTGATTCTAAAAAAAGTCGAAGTCAAATAATTTATTTCATATAGGCACATAAAAGGCACTTTTGAACGTCAAAATTTATGAAAAAAAAAAATAGAATTGATTCTAGTCGCCCCATCCAAAAGGTAGTTTTGTATGGAGAAGAATGGGCAAGAAACTCCACCGTTACTCTTTTAAAACTGTTTTACAATATTTTGTATACAATAATAAATCCATTTTATGTGAAGACAATGCACCTAGAATAAAAATAATTATACCACAATAGGTGAAAGGAATTAAAAATTAAGCAATGACAGATAAATTAATTATGAGCCTACATGGTGCTCACATATTTACAAACATTGTAAAAGTAGGTATACGATTTTCTTAAAATTTTAACAAGCAACAAGTCAGTGTGTGAGTTAAAATCAATCAACATTCTCCTGCCCTTATCCCAATCTATTTGGCGCCGGTGCAACATGACCCTTTTTTCCGTACTTTTCTATTAGTCGTCATCTCGGTAGTCACTCCTTTTCTAGCCATATCATCTTTCACACAGTCCATTCATCGTTTTTTTGGTCTTCCCTTACTCAGAATGTAAAATCAATGTGATAAAATAATAATGTCACGTGTCAAACAATTAAATCAGCAACCAGTTTGATTTCGTCTCGACTAGATTGCCCTATGGAACAGGACTAGCATGTTTCCGAGCATTCCTATCTTGGATATAATCCTCTAATTTGTAATATGCTTGTTTACAAAGCCTAGTTTTAAGGCCCTACATCGAAGCGTGGTTTAGCTCGGTGTGTAAGTAAAATGATGTGCATAACTCCAGCTTCCTCATAGGTGATACAATAATTCTACCTATGCCAATATTTAAAGCATAATAGCTGCAATGAAAGTACCCAGTCTTAATTTAGCTGCCGCAAAAACTTCGTCAATATGAGTCATTTAGTGTGTGTTAGCTGGAGTGACGCCACCTCAGCTTCCTCATTCAGGACAGGCAAACCAGTAAGGTTAGAGTTTTGGTCTAAAGTCAGAAAATTAAAGCATAATAATAGCTGCCATTGGCAACAAAATTTTCAAAATCTCTGGTCAAAATACTCTATCAGTTATTTAACGTCTAAACACGAGTAGCTGGAGTGACGCCACCCCAGCTGCTCAGTCATATCTTCCGAACGAAAGAAGATATGATTATGTATTATAGATCAAAAGTTAAAGCATAATAGCTGCCTTAGGCAGGACAATTTTCAAATCTCTAGGTTTCTTAGTTTCTACGTAATAAACAAAAAATTGTTTCCGCGCCAAAAATTTCAAATTATTGCCTCGGAGCAGGTAAGAAGCGGCGTTGCCGTCCGTGCGCTACGTTAACAGTTTGTTGTAATTTGAACTAGATTGTAGACTGGGAGCTGACTACACACTTTAATATTGTACTATGTACGGACCGGACGGAGGAGCTCGTGGCTAAGTAATAACAGCCGCAGGGGTCGATCCATCAGGTTAAGTTACGCTTGCCGGGGTTGGTCAGTGGATGTGTGTGTTGATCTTTACATACCGAGACTCCTCCGTGCCTCGGAAAGCACGTTAAGCCGTTGGTCCCGGCTGTCAGTCAGTATTTTGAGCGCAAACTATAATGACTTCTAATACAAGTCCTGTAAAGTACAAACTTGGTTGCAATAATATAGCGCACGGAATGGCAACGGTGCTCCTTACCTGCTCCGAGGCAATAATTTGATTTTTTAACTATTTTTTGTTTATTTCGTAGAAACTATGAGACCTAGAGATTTGAAAATTTTGCTGCCAATGACAGCTATTATGATTCAATTTTCTGAGTTTAGTCCAAAACTCTAACCTCACTAGTTTGCCTGTTCTGAATGAGGAAGCTGGGGTGGCGTCACTCCAGCTAACACACACTAAATGACTCATATTGACGAAGTTTTTGCGGCAGCTAAATTAAGACTGGGTACTTTGATTGCAGCTATTATGCTTTAAATATTGGCATAGGTAGAATTATTCTATCACCTATGAGGAAGCTGGAGTTATGCACATAGTGAAATGGCGTTATGTTATGGCTGTCTAGTTTGACGCGCGAGATGATGACTGTCACGCGCACTGGGAATTTAAACGTGCTTCGTTTAAATGTAGATTTATGACTAAATGCTATACTTAAATCAATTCTTATCATATTTAAATACCTTCGATTTAAATTTTACTGCACAATAATTAACTGTTTACTTATAATCGCATAAAACAGAAAAAAGACGGTGCTATTTTGGACTTTTTTCTATCGAAAAAAATTTAAGTAATCTTAGGTATTTCTATTTTAGTACAGCAGTAGACAATAATATCTAGTCAAATATTTCGACGTGAGGGTGGCCAGATTGACGTATTGTTGAAGTAGACCTGCTCTTTACAACGTCCACGTGATCTTGAGGGTTTTCATTCGCCATTATTTAAAGAAAATCAATAGTTGTTGTTGCAACGTTGCATAGTTTTAAGATGTGTTAATGTACAACTGAAGTTAATAAATTTTTTTTTTTTTTTATTAGTTTAACTCAAAATGAATTTAATTTAACAACAACATGATTAAAAGTAATAATTAAGAATAAAACGACAAACAACACAGGGAAAATCCAAATGAACCTTTACATTTAGTTTTAAAGGAATTTTAAAAACACAAATTTTATATATCGATGTAAGTCGATAATATAAGTTTTGAATTTTCTTTCATTTAATTGCAATAAAGTATTTTGTTGTAACATTTAACACAATGCTTACTCCATAAAAATGTATGTACCTACTTTAGATAATCTGAAAAAATGGTTGATCTATTTTATCTTAATTTCTAGTATTAAAACTAAGTCTATCACTTATTTTATTAAAATATCAAAAAAGTCAATAATTGAATGGTATTTTTGTATTATTTACAGAAAAAATATAGACATTTCTGGTCTTGAACGACCGCCGAAAAATATGGAACAAACCCACGACATGAGCAAGACAGGAGAAACTTACATCAATCTTACTCTTTCCACATGGTCTACGAAGTATCACAATGAAGCGATAGTGCCGTATTTTGATATGACTCCATTTTTGGAGAATTATTTCAAACCCACTATGGCGCCCCTTGGCGGACTAGGATTGTTCTACAAAAGTTTGCCAAATTATACTGGATTTTTGGCCTTCAAACATCTTTCGCCAACATATATCCAGTTCGTGAACACAAATGAAGCGGTGCAATCATCTTTGGAAAACGCTCAACGTCCATTTGGACACTGAAGCTAGCAATCTTTTTTCAAATTAGATCATAATTTTATTTAAAAATTTCAATTGGCCTGAAATGTAATAATGTCTTATGTTATGAATTTTTTATTTTGATTAATGTTTTTTATATATAAATAACTTTCAATGTCACTCTTTTGTTTTATTCACGCTATCACCACTCTAGAGTAGACTGCAATGTTCAAGATTATTAACGTAAGCACAAAGATAGATGAATGGAACGCATTGACAGCCTTTACTGGATTATTATCTTGGTTCAATTGATGCGCTTACACAAATAATTAGTCCCAGTTAAGAATTGTAAGTTATGTAACTGCCAAGGAATAATTCCAACGTTTTGAATAGGAAAACACTATAGTAATAATAGCCATTATTGCTTGATAAATATAATAAGGGTAGTATTTAAACGCACATCAAAAATTGCAAATTTTTCCAATAAAAATAGAAAAAATACTGTCACATCAAAATTTGCATGTCTAAATTTATTAAACTAAACATCAGGAAAGCTTGAGGAAGTGATGCTGATGACGTCACGTTGAAGGAGTTAAGGAGTTGCACGAAGGCTGCGCTGACGTTCTTAGGGTTGGACCTCATCTGGCAGCACGGAATCGCATTTGTTCCGCCTGTGCTACCACGTGCTGCAGTATGCTGCCGCATGCGAACGCGCGCTGTCGCATACCGCAGACAAAAAAGGCTGCACTGAGCTGACGAGCGGCCGCGTGCGCCATTGTACGATAGAGTGAGACAGCATGCGATAGCAAGTGATCGGCGGTGAAAGGATGCGTTAGCATGCTATCGCGCGTGTCAGAACCCTGACTCAACAAAACTCCAACCCTTAGATGCGGATGTGACTAACGCCACCCCGCACGCCGCACCGCTGCTATATAAGCTCCCGCGCCCTTAGCTCCGGGAGAGTCTTCGTACCGTCGAGCTAGTGTTAAGACCTTGAAATTGTAATCTTTACTATAAGTTAATTGTGTAATTAAAATTCTTTTTAAAAACACAATCTCGATCTTCAATTATTTGACTGGCGCCCAACTGAAAAAGGCATTGAAAGGGGCTACATCCTGACTTCACTGACTCCTGCATCGTGTGAAGCCGCATAGACCTCCGCTGCCTACGAACTCATACTGTGAAAGATGAAGATCTGGCTGCTCATCATCATCGCGTGAGTAGTACTGTCGTTTCCCTTTCCTCACTTGAAATATCCTTTTTGTGTGACTGATAGGACGACAAATTACGACTTTTATTTCCGACTGTGTTGACGAGACAAACCTTGCACTCTAATTTACCGACCGAGAAACGAAAAGTCATCAGTAGCAATCGACAATGGCTAACCCTACGCCTAGACCCTACAACTCTCCAGACATTATTATGTCTTTTAATGGCGAAAGAAGTAGTAATATAACGACCTTCACACGGTCCGTAGACTTATATCTTGCCACCCATACTCACTTACCTGAAGACCATAAGCTCAGTGTAGTGTATGGAAAAATAACTGGAAAAGCTCAGAACTTTTTATTACAACAGGTAACAGTCCCCGGTAGCTGGACTGTACTAAAGAACTTATTGACTGACGAATTTGCTACGCGAAAAACCTTAAATAATATTTTAACAGAAATAGGCGCGCTAGTAAAAAACCCAAACGAAGATTTCGCGACCTACATCGATCGCTTGAGAAATCTACAATACGAAGCACAAAGCCTAAGTGCATCCGGAGAAGTAAAAGGATTAATCGAGACCGCAATAAAAAATAATTTGGTCAACTACTTGCCCTATGCATTTCAAATCAGTAGCCTACAAAAGGATTGGAACACTGTCCGCCAAGAAGTGCTACTAGCCGAACTAGAAGGTAGACTCACTAAGAAAAACATAACTCCAACTAATCTGACTAAACCAACTCCCAAGTTTGAAAATAATACTACCCAACGTCAGCATGTGTACCCTTTGCAGCCCAAAGCATTCTTTCAATCACAACCAAGACATACATACCCTCCGTCACCATTTAGTGCACGCATGAGAATCAATCAAAACACTCAACAATTCCAACCGAGATACAACCCACAAACTAATAACACGCCATTCAGGCAACCATTTAATAACGCTCTACGCACAAGCCCCAACGTATATAACGTACCGGCCCCTGGACCATTTAGACAACCAGACGTTAGCATGAGGACCGCTCCTCAACCCGCGATTCCTATCAAACGCCCTCGAGAAGAAATGAATCACATTTATGAAAAAGAAATTGATCCCCTTGAAGAGTACCAATATTATAACGAGAACGAAACTGACTATTACACTGACAATCTTTCGGAAGAACCCAAAGAATCCAAAGAGGATTTGGATTTTTCCCAGGAAACAGACCAGCTCATATCTCCATAATGAATATTAACAGCGCGTTACCTTCTATTAAAATACCTAACTTACAAGCCCAAGCATTGGTCGACACCGGTAGTAGAAAATCTTTTATAAACTCTGAACTCTGCGACCATTTATTACAACACAATATAGCTCAGTACATGGACGAACCTTTCGTTATAACAACGGCTAATAACACAACTACTCATAATGGAAAAATACTCCTGCCATTAAACTACATAATCGCTACTCAAGACACAATGCATGTACCTCTGTACGTACTAGACTTCTCAGATAAATACGAACTCCTACTAGGGTGGGACTTTCTTCACTCCCATGCTACTTGTATAGACTTAAACAATCAAACTTTAAAAACTTCTGAAACTACCATCCGAATGTACCACGCCGAAGTAAAAGACGATTTAGCGTCCCTACTCGAGCCATATAACAACTTATTTACCGAAGACGTATCTAAAACATGCTACCCGTTTGTCAAACATCAAATTCCACTGATACACAAGGAGCCTGTTTACCAGCGACCCTATCGACTCCCCGAAACTCAACGACGAGAGGTTACTCAACAGATAAGTCAAATGCTCCAAAACGGAATAATACGCCCCTCAGATTCCCCATGGTCTAGCCCCGTGCATTTAGTCGAAAAAAAAACTAAAGAAGGCGAACCTAAGAAATGGCGAATGGTAATAGATTACCGAAAACTAAACGAAAAAACGCGATCAGATAAATACCCCCTACCTAATATAGAAGACATCTTCTCAAAATTAAACGGATCTAAATATTTTAGTACTCTTGACTTAACCGCCGGCTATTATCAAATTTTAGTTCAACCCGACGCTATAGATAAAACCGCATTCTCTACCCCCGACGGCCACTACGAATATCTACGTATGCCATTTGGCCTTAAAAACGCACCTGCTACATTTCAACGCGTAATGAACTGCGTATTGCAACAAAACATACAAAATAACGAGTGCCTAGTGTATCTTGATGACGTAATAGTCTACGCAAGAACGCCAGAGGAACACCACAAAAAACTGCAAAACGTTTTAAACACCCTAAAGCGCGTTCACTTAAAAGTAAATAGAAGCAAATGCGACTTCTTTCAACGACAAGTGTCATTTCTAGGACACGTACTATCGGCAGAAGGCCTCAAACCAGATCAAAAGAAAATAAAAGTAATTCAAAATTACCCCATCCCAAAGACGGTTAAAGAAATTAAATCATTTCTAGGACTTGTCTCCTACTATCGTAAATTCATTCCCCGCTTATCGCACGTAGTCAAACCAATGACTAACGCTACAAAAAAAACTGCAAAAATAGATACCAACGACCCTGCTTATCGAGAAGCATTCCTAAAAGCAAAACAGTTAATCAGCAACCCACCGATACTAGCTTATCCGGACTTTAAAGAGTTATTTATCGTCACGACCGACGCAAGTGACATAGCATTAGGCGCAGTAATATCACAAAAAGGCAAACCTATAGCTTACGCCTCACGAACACTATCCGAATGTGAAAAGAAATACAACACCACAGAAAAGGAGCTACTCGCGATAATATACGCCACAACTCAATTCCGACCGTACATATATGGCCGGCAGTTTCAACTGGAAACAGGCCACCAACCCTTAGTATGGCTTTCAAAATTAAAAGAACCTAACGCACGCCTCAACCGATGGAAACTGCGACTCCAAGAATACGACTATACGATCTCATATAAAAAGGGATGTACGAATCATGTAGCGGACGCCCTATCGCGCATCGAAGTTATGCACAGCAACTGCGCCACAGTCCATAGTAACGCCGATGATTCATCGAACGGTTTTGAGATAAAACATGCACACCCGCCCCGCCGCATGTGCCGAATATTTGTCAAAACGGGAAACATAAATAACCAAACGACCACTCGAAAACCAAATGGTACCCCTGATACCACCCTTACGTTGACGCCACATGGCTACCAAAACGAGTTTAAAGAATTTGTTTTAAAATATTGCGAACCGCGCCGATACGCAATAATATGCTCCGACCAACAGTTAGGAGAAGAACTTAGTGAAGTATACCGAAGCAATTTTAATACACAGCTAATAAAATTGATATGGTTTAAAGACATAAAAATCGAATTGATAAACGAGGAACAAATAATGCAAATAATAAAAGAATATCATTTAAAATTCAACCGTCACCTAGGACAACCAGCTATAACTAAGGAAATAACAGAAAAATACTACGTAGAAAATTTAAAGAACTGTATCGGCAAATACCTGAGCAGTTGCGTTATCTGCAACCGAAATAAATACGACAGAAATCCTTTTAAACCTTTTTTAGAAAAAACTGATACGCCCGAACAACCCATGATAAATTGGCAGATAGACATTTTTACCTGGAATACCAAACGTTATCTCACCGGAATAGATACTTACAGCAAATGGGCATTCGCCGAACCACTTGAACAGCTTTCTCAGCTACATAACGAATTAGCTTTAAAGAAAATATTCGCAATAGTAGGACCCCCTAAGAAAATCTCTATGGACTCCGACACGACCTTTTGTAACGAACCACACAGAATATTCCTATCTAGTCTAGAGATAGAACCACATTACACAAGCTCACATCATCATACGTCACAAGCAGATATCGAGCGATTACATTCCACACTCACGGAAAGACTGCGATGCGCTCAAAGTAACGACATGCCTTTAGTCATCCTTGGCTATAACCAAACTATTCATTCAACTACTAACAAAAGGCCTAATGACTTACACTTCCTCCGAGAAATAAATTTACCCTTTAACCATAGCGAATCCCAGGGCTACTTTAAAAACACTCAGAAGCAAATAGAAATCCGAAAAGAAAAGAATTTGAAAGTTAAGAACACCCAGCTTGAAAAAGCGCGACGGGATACCCTTACACTTAGGAGCCTAGTTTACGTAGAACAAAGCGATAAAAGAAACAAAAGCGCCCCGCGATTCAAAGGTCCCTTTGAAGTAACTAAACTACTGTCTCGAAATAGATACGAAGTAAAGTGTACCCGAGTCACAAAAACGTACCACATATCTGAACTCCACATAAGAAAGAAATATAATATTCCAGGTATGCCTACGGAACATCTGCAATTACCAGAATCCCAGGAAGCTCGATCCTCATCACGGACGGCGAGCGTAAGATCAACCACGGACACTGGACGATTATCTTCCCCATAGATGTAGAACCCCTGCGTATAATGTATAGTAAAGAGACTCGACTAATAACCGAACTATCGGATAAAACGAACAAACTCGTACTCAACCAATTAGAACATATTAATCAAAAAACCCGAACTTGTATTCAACATCTAATTTCAACAAGAATCAAAAGAGGACTAATAGATGGATTAGGCTCCATCATTAAAGCTCTCACCGGCAACTTAGATCAAAACGACATGACTAATATAGACAATAAATTTAGCATCTCTGCCTCTGTAATGAAAAAGTTAAACGAACGCTTATTAAAAATAGAAGCCTCTCAGGCACACAAAGCAGCGCATACCGATCAAGCACTAAACGAAACTCATTTAATCCAGATCGAAAATGCAATGGTAAATACCTACGAAACTTGTGACGATATATTAACTACTGTTACCTTCGCCCGACACTCCATACTACACCCAATACTCATAAGTCGTGAGATATTGAAAGACGCTTTAACGACATTACCAAACAACTTGCATTATGACAAAAACATAGTCAACTTAGTGACACTAGCACAAACCGACGTACATATTGAAGACGCACTCATACAGTTAATTATTCAAATTCCCCTTTATAAAGAAAACACTTATTCCTTAGTGACCTTTTTATCTGTCCTGCAAAAGAAAGACAGCACCTGTACCTACCCATCCCATCCTAAACGACAGTACTTATACAAAGAAAAAGAAATATACGAAGCCCAGCAATGCAACCGCATCTCCTGCGACGCAGCTCCGGCAGCTCAATGTATAATACAAAGCTTTCAAGATCAGAAACTCCAATGTGAAACGTACCAAGTACGGTGCCCAGTAACTTACGTTGAAGAGATCAATCAAACAATGCTGTATCGGTACTTCAATCAAGACACGATTTACCAAGGCGAAGCGATCAAGGAAGGTTCATATTTGCAACAACAAGGCGAAAGCACTCTGAATGTCTACCATCCAGAAACCTGGCTATCAACGGACACCACAATGAATAATCAAGAAGTGGACTTCGATCCAGATCCGGACCAGATTAACGAAGACATCAATGAAATCGAACAAAAACATACCCGGACGATATCCGATCACCTCATCACGATGGGATACCTATTGTCCACCATCCTGCTTGTAATAGGATACTTTTTATTTAAGAAATTCAGAAGAAATCTTCAACGATGTTCTTCAGAAAAAGGAGAGAGGTGTCAGAACCCTGACTCAACAAAACTCCAACCCTTAGATGCGGATGTGACTAACGCCACCCCGCACGCCGCACCGCTGCTATATAAGCTCCCGCGCCCTTAGCTCCGGGGGTGCTCACGAAACTCCTTAGGTCGAGGAACGTGTCTTTCCACACGTATACTCTCCCTGAGGAGCGTCAGACTAGAGTGGTGATCCGCAGGATCCCGAAGGAGCTCTCCGTCAAGGAGATCAAAGACGACCTTCTGTCGCAGGCTATCCCGGTGGATGAGGTCCATCGTATGCACCGCTCCAGGGCAGGAGAAGCATACGATATGGTCCTCGTTATCTGTCCCCATTTCGAGGGGTACCACCCTATCTTCCAGGTCAGATCGATCTGTAACCTCACGGGTTTCGAAATCGAGAAACCCTGGAAGAGTGGCATCATTGGTCAGTGTCACCGCTGCCAATTGTATGGCCACTCGCAGAGGAACTGCCACGCGAAACCCAGGTGCGTCAAGTGCCTGGGGGACCACGGCACTTCGGACTGTTTGCGTCCGAAGGATCGTACCCTGTGCACCGACCTGCCTAGCTGTGTGCTATGCGGCGAATCTGGGCACCCAGCCAACTACCGTGGCTGTCCCAAAGCCCCAAAGTCCTTCTCCTCCTCGAAGCTGAACAAGCGTGCAGACGCTCGTCAGCAGAGAGAACGCCCTCCGCTACTCCCCATCCCATCTTCCCAGATGCCGACCCGGCTAAGTCCGCAGCGACCTAACCCGTGGTTTCCCCTACACCACCAGCAGGCTTTCCCTGCATTGGCGTACTCCCAACCCCCTCCCCCTCCCCCGCTCGCTCCTAGGGATCCGAGAACCCGCGCTCCTCCAGCCGTTCTCTCTCAGCCCCCTAAACCCGCGTCCGCGCCCGCTCCTAAAGCCACCCCTCCCGCCGCTTTGGCTCCCCCCCCCCTACCATACCCCCAACCATGCCAGTGCTCAGCCAAAATGTTGACTCGTTCAGCATTATTGCTG
Organism: Cosmia pyralina; assembly: GCA_946251885.1. NCBI lineage: Eukaryota > Metazoa > Arthropoda > Insecta > Lepidoptera > Noctuidae > Cosmia > Cosmia pyralina. The sequence continues at coordinate 4,073,071 of OX276359.1, read as the reverse complement.
GCACTTTTATGGCTTTTTATACCCCCCGCGCTAGACAGATGGCTCTTGAGCTAACCGCCGCCAGAAATGTCGGCGATTTGCCCAGGATCATCAATATATTCAATGCGTATCCCGAGATTACGCAAGCTTTGAATTCCTTTTCCAACAACTCAAATAAATAATGGATAAAGGAATCATAGCTAGGATCAAACCCCGATCATTAAACTTAGGTTTTTTCAACGCGAATGGCTTTGCAGGCCAACGCGATGAGATCGCCACTTTTCTCCGCGACCATCATATCGACGTTTTCCTCTTACAGGAAACGTTCTTGAAGCCCCATCACCGAAGTCCGTCGATTGCCAACTATCGCATAGTTCGCAATGACAGGTCTCGGTGTCACAAGGGTGGTACTATGATTTATTATAAATCGTCCCTATACTGCATCCCTATGGACCCTCCCCCTCTCTCGCGATTAGAAGTGTCTGTCTGCCGCTTAGGCATGACAGGTCACCAGCCGATCACTCTTGTATCGGTCTACCTCCCCCCCCCGCGGCCCCCGCACTTCAGAGGATTTCCAATCCCTCTCTGACGATCTGACCATTCTGTTCGGCTTGAGTGACTCCGTTATCATAGCGGGCGATCTCAACGCCAAACATACCTCCTGGAATAGTTCCACCACCACTTCTAGAGGAAGACACTTGTTCGACCTCTGTCCCATTTTGGGTTTCGATGTCATTGCCCCAATGACTCCCACTCACTATCCCCATGACCCCGCTCATTCCCCCGACGTACTTGATGTAGCGCTTCTAAAGAATGTCAACCTTCGGTTGGACTCTGTAGAAGCGATACATGAACTAACGTCTGATCATCGTCCCGTGATCTTAAACCTGGCCCCCCGCATAGGTCTCCGCGATCCCTCTCAACCTCTCCCCACCCGGTTGGTGACGGACTGGACGAAAGTAAGCGAATGTCTGAAATCCTCCTCATCTCCCCACTTAGACTCTATTCCTGATCAGTTTGACTCTCTCGCTGACACGACAGCTGCGATCGACTCATTCACGGAGCACGTACAATCAGTCCTGAACGATTGTTCAAGGGAGGTTCCAGCGGTGGATGACCATCGCTGGAAGCTGCCGGACGATGTACGTGCCCTGATGAATGAGAAGAACGCGGCTGTCCGTGCCTACAGCAGCTTTCCCTGCCGCTTGAACAAAGTCCATATGCGCTATTTGCAGAAATCTGTAAAGAAACGCATAGAGGAACTGCGTTCCACGCGTTGGGACAAGATGTTGAGTGAGCTCGAGCCAACTCATCAGGCCTTCTGGCACCTACAGAGGAAACTCAGGTCCTCAGAGACAGCTTCTATGCCCCCCTTAGTACGCCCAGACAATACCATCGCTTTCGATGATATCGACAAGGCTGAGTGCCTTGCCGATAGTCTTGAGGCCCAGTGCTCACCCAGCTCTCAACCAGTAGACGAAGCCCACCTCTCTGAGGTTGACGCTGAAGTCGAACGTAGAGCCTCCCTTCCCCCCGTTGAGGACCCTGATTGTCCCCTGCCTCCCGTCACTCCTGACGAGGTGCACGAGATAATCAAGGGTCTAAAACACCGTAAAGCCCCCGGCTCAGATGGAATCACCAATAGGGTGTTCCAACTTTTCCCTGCCCGTTTGATTATGCTCATGACCATCATCTTCAATGGTGCCATGGGTAATAATATCTTTCCTCACGCCTGGAAACAGGCTACCGTTATCGGTATCCCTAAGCCCGGCAAGCCTAAGAGCGAGCCCTCTAGCTACCGGCCTATCAGTCTGCTCAACGTCTTCGGCAAAATCTATGAGAGGCTTATTTATAAGCGTCTCAGAGATTATGCCGAGACAAAGGGTCTCATTCCCGACGAGCAATTCGGTTTTCGAACCCAGCACTATTGCGTGCAGCAGGTCCACCGTATTGTCGAGCACATCAGCGTTGGGTTCCAACGCGGTGCGATGACTGGTGCTGTCTTCTTTGATATAGCGAAGGCCTTTGACAAAGTCTGGCACAACGGCTTATTATATAAGCTGTACCAACTCGGCGTGCCGGATCGCCTCGTGCTCATCCTACGAGACTTTTTGTCAAACCGCACCTTTCGCTATCGCATTGAAGGAGCACTTTCCTCCCCCCACCCTATTCGCGCAGGAGTCCCTCAGGGCTCTGTGCTTTCCCCCCTCATATTCATCCTCTTCGCCAGCGATATCCCGAAGAGTAAAAAGGCACAGTTGGCGCTGTTCGCAGACGATACGGCCATTTTCTCCAAGGGAATTCGCCCTGACTCGATCGCTCGCACCCTCCAAACCGCAGTCGATGCCCTCGGCAAGTGGTTTCGAAAGTGGAGAATCGAAGTCAATCCCGATAAAAGCCAAGCCATTCTCTTTATGAGACGGCGTAATCGGCTCACCGCCCCTCCTCGGCCGATCACCATGTTTGGCAAGCAGATCCCTTGGGAGAAGCGAGCCAAATATTTAGGTGTGACGCTCGATAGTCATTTATCATTTTCAGAGCACATAAAGCAGGTTCGTTCGCGGGCCTACTTTGCTCTCGGCCGTTTACACTCCGTTCTGAATGCACGCAGCAAGTTGTCCCTTAAGTGCAAGTTGCGTATTTACACAGCGTGCATTCGACCTATCATGACCTATGCGGGCCCAGTCTTTGCGCATGCAAAGCCCCACCTCATCCATAAGATGCAGACCCTTCAGAACCGTCTCCTCCGAAAGGTAACGGGAGCCCCCTGGTTCGTTCGGAACGCGGACCTCCACCTTGACCTTAAAGTCCCGACCATCCGTCAGTACTTGAAACGCCTTTCCAAGCGTTTCTTTGATTCCGCCGTGAAACATCGCAACCCCTTGGTTGTCGAAGCCGCTAGCTATGTCCCCAGTAGAATCAGCAGTATCCGCCGTCCGCGACATGCCCTCACTGAACCCGATGACCCTATCACCCTCCTCCAGGAAAGTAGTAGGGACACTAGCACAGTCCAACACAAACACAGATCTACATTCCGGCCTCGCCGCCGAGGCCCACCGCGTTTAAGACCATCTAACGTAAATGTAAATTCATGTCCCTTGATCGGTTTAATCGAGCCAGCTGGTGGCGTAGCTGAGCCTGTAGCTTTAAACTCCCCTGATAATAATAATTCCCCTAACTTGATCCAGCCTATTGCTTTGCCTTGTATATCATTGGTCAATGACAACGACTCCCTAAGCCGAGGTCCGTACCCCACAGGGGGTGCCCTTAGTGCGCAGTCGTTTAGTTTATAATTTAGTTAGTATTTTATGCCCCTGGCTGGAGGCTTTTGAGCTCGCTTAAAGGCACCCACAGGAAAGTCCGGTTAAGTAGTCGGGACCTCTCATGGTCACACTACGAGATGCCATTCCAAAAATAAAAAAAAAAAAAAATAAAAAAAAAAAAAAAAAAAAAAAGCACCGGGAGAGTCTTCGTACCGTCGAGCTAGTGTTAAGACCTTGAAATTGTAATCTTTACTATAAGTTAATTGTGTAATTAAAATTCTTTTTAAAAACACAATCTCGATCTTCAATTATTTGACTCGCGCTTCAGCGTTCCGGAGTCTCCCTGCCGACCATTGCATTTTGTCCGTGATGCCGATCGCCTCGAGGATTCCGCCGCGTGCTATCGCATTATGCTTTCTGTCTCGGTCTAGCAAATGGCAGTTCTAAGCGACAGAAAGAGAAAGGGCGACGGAAAAAGGCGATTCCGTGCTGCCAGATGAGTTCCAACCCTTACTCGGGGTCACCAGTGTAAAGGCATGAGAAATAGGGTGTAAAGTTCACTCATCCTCGTTGTCGGGACGTTGTACCAGTCGCGCGGTTAACTCTGATTGCGCGATGCAGGATTTTGCGTGACGTAAGTGTGACGCGTAGTTCACATGTGCTGATGTAGATCCGCCACATCGACGATTTCTGTCTGCAGGATTTAAAGGAACCTAACCATACCTAACCTCGGGCCGCCCAATAATTATTATTTGTACAAGTTTTGATATTCAGTTAGTTAACTAGTAGTGCAATAATAAGTTTATTAGATGCGCATTTATTATTTTTCATGAACAGTTAGTATTTTTGATATGTAATTAATATTTTTGTTGTGACTTTGGACAAAAATTAATGTATAAATAATGAGTACCTATTATTTGTACAAGTTTTGATATTCAATTAGTTAATTAGTAGTGCAATCATTGATTTGGTGTACATGTAGCTTATTAGAAGTAAAGTATTTGATGTAAGAATATTTTTCTGGTGTGCGGTTAATAATTTCCCATACACTATTCATAATTTCTTTATTTCCACTTCAAAGTCACAAACATCTATGTTCCGTGGGGTCCGAGTGCACATAGTTTGTTCAACGAAATCTCCAAACGGCTGGTTGACACTTCCCGTGACCCAAGGGCTGGCTTTTACCTTGGCCAGCGGCTTAGCATTGCCATACAACGTGGCAATGCCGCCAGTCTCTTGGGTACTTTACCAGTCGACAGCGATGCGGAGGAATTTTTCGACGCCATATTTTAGTTTTTTTTTAATAGTTTTAGTTATGTTACCTTTTAGTAAAATAATGTTTTTTAACAAATAAAATAATGATCAATCCTGTTCTATGTTTGTGCACTTAGTCCTTCATGTGGACCATTGTGCGTGAAGTCACAAACATCTGTGTAGCCCTTTTTTTCTTCTTTTATTTTTGTGGATGGGAAATCATCAAAAGACTTCTCCCGCTCTGGGCGGAGCGGGAGGGCGTGTCAGACTTTTGCTGACTAAAACCCACCCGTGTTCCTTCAGTTGCCTGTGCCAGGGCCACGGTATCTCTTTCGAACAACCCGCGACCCCGGCGGCATGTGTGTAGCCCTAGCTCTCGTACTAGGAGTTCCTGTATCTATTCTCTCCTTGTGTTAATTATTTAGATTATTCTAACCTTAGATTCTAGCGTATGGCACTCGTGGGTTGCAGCTGAAAATCAGCGTCAGGTGGTACACCTTGTGTTGTCATCTGACAATATGCTGAGCTGAGGCCCTTTTGGCATTACAATCTTTGTTTTATGTTTTTTATAATTTTAAGGTGTATTTATTTATTTTTTTGCTGTAATGCCAATTAAACGCATTTTTCTTTCTTTCTTTCTTTCTTTCTGTATCACATGAGCCAGAAAAATGATGCCAGCTCACATTAAAACATTGCCAACTTTCCTGGGTTGGCTCGAGGCAGATTAAGAGTCTCGTTATTAGGATTTGGATTGGAAAAAAAATTATATTGGTTACTTTAAACACCTTTTTACGGAATAAAAATGTAGTGTGGCATTATCATCACAGGAATTTTTTTTTATACCTACGTAGATCTATTCCGTTTTGCCATTTTTTTTTATTGACAGAGATATAAGAAGATCAAAAATATACAAAAAAATCATATCACTTATTTCATGTTCACCCGGCGTCGATCATTACCATATTTTACCGTAAAATATCGTACAACACTCTTTTTCTATACAGGGTCAAATTAAATAACCTAGGGAAACTCCGCAGACGTCATGGGCATCGATATCTTTGTTTAAGTTGCGTTTGTGGTCTCTTTTTTAACCGACTTCAAAAAGGAGGAGGTTCTCAATTCGTCGGAACCTTTTTTTTTTTTTTTTTTTTTTTATGTATGTTTCCCGATTACTCGAAGATGGCTAGACCGATTTGGATATTTTTTGTTTTATTCGAGAGGGTATACATCACAGTTGGTCCCATATAAAATTGATTAACTTTGCTTGGGTAGTTTTTGAGTTAGCTTCAATAATACGTATTTTTTCCCCACTTTTATATGGATGATGTTCTAGTTTGTTTTGCAGGTAGTGGTATTAGAATTTGTGTGGGGTAGGTACCACAACTAAAAAGTGAAAAATAAAAACTTTTTTACAAAAAAATACAACCGACTTCCAAAAACAACACTACAAAGTGAAAAATAACATTAATTTCGGAAGTCGGTGGCAAAAAAACGAAAATACATCTAACTAGACACCGACTTCCGAAATGAATGTTATTTTTCACTTTGTAGTGTTGTTTTTGGAAGTCGGTTGTATTTTTTTGTAAAAAAGTTTTTTGATTATTATACTCGTACAATACCCATCATGTGATACTGAACTATTCGTTTTGTATACTCTTCTTTCTTCATTTTCCACTGAACCAGACAGAGGCCCTTTCTTCGGACAATTTTAGCGATGTCTGGGTTCGATTCCCAGGTCGGGGAAAGTGTTATTGGGTTTTTCCATCTGAAATTTCTCAGCAGCAGCCCGGAGTCTAGGTTTGTGCCCGGTTGATGACAATAGGCGCGCCCCCTATTACATGGGACTTAGACATAACTGGCGAAATGTTGTGGGTGTACTATAGGTGCACCTCTGCCTTAACCCTTTGTGGAAATATAGATGTTATGTTGTACTATAGGTACATATACCTATCAAAAATCGACTCAATTATTTTCACAATCCCTTTAACAATGTCAATATGAAATCCACCTTGTCTTGCTGTCATAAATAGAAGTAAGCAAAATTAATTAAATGAAGTGAAACCGAAAAAGTGCGGAAATGATTTAAAAAACGCCCTAACATAAGGCCTACGCCGTAGGCCCTCTACGCTCGTAGACCTAGTCGTAGATGACCCGTAGCCCCGTAGTATTCCCGTAGGGTCTACGCGATTGCGCTACAAAATACAAAAAGCGATTTATTAATAGGTATAAAATGTTTTGTTATTATTTTGTGTTGTAGGGCTTTTGTTTGGACCATCACTAGAGAGAGAGAGAGAGCTAGGTAGATGTGGACAGTTGAACACTCCCATCATTCAAATTCAAATTCAAAATCATATAATTGCTAATATGGGTAATTACATAAAGTTGTTAAAAATAGAGCAAAGTTCAACCATATTACGCCTTGAGGCATGCAAATGTCAAGGTTTAAACTGTAGGTATCACATTGTTATACAATTATTTGCAATAATAATTAATAATTAGGCAATAACAATTTTGATCATTTCACCATGGCAAATAATAATGAAACATTAGCAAATTTTAATGTCACTAGAATAATTAAAGATCAAAATGTCACGTATTAAATGAGAATGTCAAGATATATTTGTAAATAAATGTTAAAGTAATAATAACAATAGATAACTAATTAGTGCATTAATCACATGTCACATCAACAATAATATTTCTGAGAACAATATGTCCTTACATCCTCTGTTAAATAATCCTGAATACTATAATAACATTTAAATAGCAAGAATCTTTTTAATTTCTGTTTAAATTCATGGATGGATGGAGTTTCTAGTATAGACTTTGGTAAGTGATTGTATATACGCGGCGCCATACTGAAAATGCTTCTGGCATATAAGGCCGTCTTGTTAGACCTACAACAAATCTTATCATTATGCCGCTTACTTCTGTACTTATCAAAAAGATGTTTGTTAGTTCTTGCGAAGTACCTAAGCAATCTTATCATCATAATCATGCCAGTCATATTTGTATGTTGTTGTATGGAAAAATCAGGCTAAAAGGGTTATTTTACGATGAGATCTGGCGCTCAATTCATTAATTCATAAGACATTCAATTTCGTGTCAAAAAAGTATGTATTTTATGTGCCAATGAATTATTGATTATTCCACCAATACAGGGTGTATCAAAAAGGTGTGGTCAAATTTAAGGGTGTGGTACTAACTATCAAACTGAACAATTGTCTCCATGGGACCAACATCGTAATCCAGAAAAAATTATCAGCTGTCCCGTACAAAGCTTCAAACCAAACCAAAACTTATCAGCTGTCCCGTACGAAGCTTCAAACCAAACCAAAACTTATCAGCTGTCCCGTACAAAGCTTCAAACCAAACCAAAACTTATCAGCTGTCCCGTACAAAGCTTCAAACCAAACCAAAACTAAACCAAACCACCATGACCCAAATGCATGGGACGGCTGTTATTTTTTTCTCGATTACGATATTGGTTAAATGGAGAAAGTTATTCAGTTCGATAGTCTGTACTGTACCACACTCTGATCACATGTTTCTGATATACCCTGTACTAAGAAAGTCATCGTTATTAGGGCGTTAGGTAACAGGTGGACTTAGTCTTGGTGGTGGTTCTTCCCTAATACCGAGTAATAGTCCACTGGACTATCCATGCGGTAGATGATAGCGTCAGTGAAAAATAGAATTGCCAAAATCGGTCCGCAATTGACAGAGAAATCGGTGTAAGTATATGTTACGGCTACAACCCGATGTGCGGCTACACCTAGTTTTAGCCGGCTAAAACCCGAACCGAACCTATTAATTCACCGGCGGGACATCTATTTCTGTCTGCAGGGTTTAAACGAACCTAACCAAACCGAATCTCGGGGTGCCCCTGACGTCGGACGTCGTTTCGTGGTCACAGTTCTAACCTAACCTAACCTACCTTTCAGACTTCACCTAGTTGTAGCCGGCTAAAACTAGGTGCAGCTGCACTTCGGGTTTTAGCCGTAACATTTATACATAAAAAAATATATTAAGTCGAACATATAACCACGTTCTTTTTGGATGTCGGTTAAATAGGGGTAAACAGGAAGGTTTTATGAAGTTGTCAAAAGGTTAAAAATAAAACAACATAAAACTTCTAATATTTTTTTAATATTCCATGTTGAGCCGTGTCTCGTCATACGTCTCAGTACTTCAATCTACGTCACAACTACTTGTCAAACATCTAATTACCAAAATGATGATCTACATGAACAGAATGTATGGATGAAAACTAATATTCAACCCATTTGTTTACAAATTGCAATATTCTAATACATCTAATTACATTTTCTGTGGCTAAGAAAACGAAAAAGAAAAAGGAATTAATTCCATAGATGAACGTTGTTGTTGTTGAAATATTTGCCATTTTAGCCAAAGGTGTTAAACCATACAGCCTTGTGCTTTATGTAAGGCTAAAGCCACGTCATTTCTAATGAATGAATGAAATATAAATGAAGTAAGTATTATCTAGAAAATGTCACATCCAATTTTAATGAGTTCTACGAGGTTCCATAATACTAATTACCCGGAACTCTACTCTATGTCTAGTTTCCTAATCGATACTCAATTTTAAAACGATTAGTTTAATTATTACGATGTTAAAATTGATTGTACTCTATCCAAAAATAATGTGCAAGAAACCAAATTAGAACTCCATCAATACGCAAATTAATGACGATATTCTAAAGAGCTTGTTGATTTAATGTAATTTTAAAGGTTTTTTAGTTTAATTTCCAGCAGAAAGTTGCACGATTTTGTCGTTGATGTCCTGCAGTTCGACCATGTACTCCTCGTCAGCCATGATGGTAGCCAGCTTGTTCAGGATGGACAGGAGCTCACCATCGCGCAGACGGAGCTGGTCGTTGCACTGTTCGACCTCATCTACGACCTCGTCAGGAATCTGGAAAGTAGATAATACGGGGTTAGTCATTGGCGATTGGTGTCGGGGGTTGAAGAAGGCCTATATCCAGCATTGGATGTCTTTCGAGTGAGATGATGAGGGTTTTTTTTTAATTTGAAATCTCGGACAAAATATTTAATTCGTTGTCCGTTGTTGGAGTGTACTCTGTAGAATTAGAGTAGATTTCAGGATATTTGTGTTCGGGTCGCGACCTAAGTGGTATTGACTATAGGAATGGCTACTAAAACGCTAAGTTTAACTTGCTAAAAACACTTTAATTTATAACGATTAAAAGGCTACGCTACAATGATGGCTAATGACAATGAGGCGAATGCACCCGGTTGCTGTCCGAATATGCACTGTTGTCGGCGCGCGCTCAACGCGGCCTTATTGATTCGCTAGATCAGCAAAAGGGTGTTCGAGTAACATTGAACAACTTCCTCAGTTTAAAAGTTAATACATGTTAAACATGCTTTCATAAAACGTCCAGATAATGGCATTTTATGTTAAGTTATTTGAGTAAGAACTTGAGTTTTAAAGTTGTTTTTCATTCAAATAAGTAAGTAAGCTTGTTTTGTTCTGGAAAGTCTGGAATGGTAAATTCCATAAAACGAATTTGGCAGAACGCCAGAGCAATGACGTCCATGAACGATGACCTTGAATACGGGAATTTCTCATTTTCGTTGAGTTATAAATATTACTAAAATGTGTGGAATAGAGTGCTGTTTTAAAATATTAGGTCTGTATGAACTTCCTGTTGCTAGCCAGATAGACACAATAGAAACTTTGACTGTCTTTTATTTGGGTGCCTAATAAATGATTTATATCCTCAACATTTCCAACCTTTTGCAATTTCAAGAAGGTTTCGAACTTGAGCTTCTTCCTTTGCTTGCCGTTGTTGGCATCGAAGAACATGGTGAACTGTTGGTCCTTCTTCTTAATAGGGAAGTAGATACCGGCGGTCAGACCACCCTTAGGATCCCTGGCTAGTAAACTCCTGGAAACAACAGAAAAATGATGGGTTAAAATTGGTAAGTGCAATTAAAATAAAATGCAATAATAGCCGAGATTTGGATGTATTGCATATCAAGCTCTCGGCCGGCGTATATCCATGAAGGCTGATATCAGAGAGCCTCAAGTCCTTTGCCAGACTAAAGTCGCATAGAGCCATAGATGATCGTTAAAAAGAAAAAGTTTACAGTTCATTGACTGAATCTGTCCTACAAAAAACACTGGCATAAAATGTGGAGGAGCCGACTGTCGGCTCCTCCACATTTTATGCCAGTAAATTCATGTCACATGAATTTATATCATTTGACGTCATTGGGAGCGGAAATAATCCAGAGCCCATAGCGATAGCAATTCCCTATGCTATAGATATCATCGTCGTTTCAAATACCGATTTAAGTTGGTGTCAATTTCCGGACTATCTCTCGTTACATTTGACTCTGCATAGCTTGACAACCATGATTGCTATTATCTGCCATAGCTTGACAACCATGATTGCTATTATCTGCCATAGCTTGACAACCATGATTGCTATTATCTGCCATAGCTTGACAACCATGATTGCTATTATCTGCCATAGCTTGACAACCATGATTGCTATTATCTGCCATAGCTTGACAACCATGATTGCTATTATCTGCCGCAGCTTTTTATATCACAGCTTAAGAGGACTGTCGCATTTTGTCACCTCTCTCGCTCACACGGAACTATTAAGATTGTTATGCAAAGATGTTTTTGAAAAATGTAATCAATTAACGAAGTAGTAAATAATCTTAATTTAATTACACACACACATCACATTCACACATCATTATTTTTTATTTTTTAAAAACACATTGCTATTGTGTTATTTAATAAACTCAGCTCAAAAAGTTTTATGATCAGTTTTTGAGACGAGTTAAATAAATGCCACAATAAAAATGTGTTTTTAAAATTACTTATTAACGAGGAGCTTGTGGCTAAGTAATAACAGCCGCACGGGTCGATCCATCAGGTTAAGCTACGCTTGCCGGGGTTGTCCGTGGATGGGTGACCATCTTTACATACCAAGACTCCTCCGTGCCTCGGAAAGCACGTTAAGACATTGGTCCTGGCTGTCATTCGTGGATCTTTGACAGTCGTTACGGGTTGTCAGAAGCCCACACAACCAGTCTTACCAAGGCGTATCGTATTACCCCGTTACTGGGTTGTGGAGGTCAGATAGGCAGTCGCTCCATGTAAAATACTGGTATTTAGCTGCATCCGGTTAGACTGGAAGCCGACCCCAACATAGTTGGGAAAAGGCTAGGCAGATTGATTGAATAATTATTATTAAATTACTACTACTACTGTTACTACTACTTCTACTACTACTACTACTGATACTGCTATTTACTAGTTCGCTAATTGATTACATTTTTCAAAAAAACAACTTTTCATTTAACATTCTTAATAATTTGGTCCGTGTGAGCGAGAGAGGTTACAAAAATGCGGCAGCTCTTTTAAAACACCAAAAAAGTACTAATGTGCAGTGCAAATGCTAATAACTAGTTTTGCATGAACCACGATGTTGCATCGTATTTTATGTAGTTTTATCTAACTATTACTAACCGGTATAATTTCCTGGTACAATGTTAATCAGTCTGTCATGATGACAAACAATTACCAGAGCCTTTATTATATTATATAGCCATTTGGACACACACGATAGATGATTAGTTATTTTAAGAATAATAAACAAGCAAAGCTTATAATTATTATTCAATATTGTATTGACTTCCTTAGGCATCTATAAGTATATAGTAAAATAATGTTTTATGAGATAAATTATTATCTTGAACATTGATTGATTTGATTATTATCATTATTGACTGATGTCATAGAGATATCGTTTATTGCAGGTGATGGTATGATTGTCATTACATCAGCTCGCGTTAAATACCAAGAGGCACCATATCTATAGATTTGTCTGATGATAGCGACTGCCTAGATACCAGTATATTTTTAATCCTATTTGCAAATCAAATGGTTTTTCCACAATTTTATCAAAATGACGCCAAGGACTTAGAACATGCTAAAAGCATACTTGTCATATGCAATTAGGGTCAAATAGCAGGCGCCTCGTAAATCTAACAATATCAAGAAAATATACTGGAACAACATGACAAATAAAAAAGACTAGACAGACACTTTCAAAATTGACAATCTTGGTACCAACCTCAAGTCCCAAACGATGTTCCTCTTCTCGGTGACACTGACAGCTGTCAGATACGCCTTAGCGACGTAGATGAGTGACAGGCGCTCTTTTACCACGGCGCCCCTGGTCTCGCGCTCGTGCCACTCGATGTAGTTGCTGTTCAGGGTGTTGAACTGATAGTTGTACTCCTTGCGGCAGTGAGGCTCGTCCGATTGGGTGAACCAACCTGTTGGCAAGATATAGTTTAATATAGGGAGCCGAAAAACTTGGTAGGATCAGGAAAATAGTGAGGATTTTTGGAATTTTAATTAGGCTGAAATGAAAAGTGTGTGACGCTTACCAGTATGAGGGTAGCAACGATCAGCCATCACAGTGACGACGCGAGAGATGTGGTAGCCCAGATCTGACAGGAACATGCCAGGCCTTCCGTCCACCTTCACGTTGATAGCAAGCATCACGTGGTCCTTCTCGTTCTCGATCAAGAACCCCTGGGGTCCGGGACTGGATGTAGCATAGTCCACTAGATCTTGGATGTTCTCGTCACACGACACAATCATCATGGACTTTGAGATGCCAGGGAAGTCCTTCTCTAAGCCTCTCAGCAGTTTCTCGACTTCCATGGCCAGACCGACACACGTATGCTTATGGGGACGGATGGGCGGGTTGTACTTCGGGAAGTACTCCTGAAGAGTCGCGTCTGGGGCTGCCATGTAGGCATCGTACAGGGAAACGAAGTTATTGATGGAGTCATAATTCTCCGAGACGACGAGACGGCTCAACAGCGCCTCCGCCTTAGCGACCAAGTCCTCATAGTGTTGGAGGGTGAGTCGCAGGGCGGGGCGGGGGGCCCCCCACCGGGGCGGCGGGAGGGGATGGTCGGCAGGCCAGCTGCCGGCGGCGCGTGCGTCGGAGCCGAGTCAGCTCAACCACTCGGTGCCCCAGCGGCCCACAACGCGGCGCAGGGCCCGCTCCTCGCTCGACGAGCATGCTAGCGGCGCGGCGGACGCGTCGGCCCCGCCCGCACCAGTGGTCTCCATGCCCGCCCCCGCGGACGCATCCAGAGACCACTCTAAGTCCTTACTTAACGGTTTTATATTTAACATATCTGTAACAAAGAAACAATCAGGTCAAATAGTGTTAGGGCACTAATAAATCTATAATAAGTTTATGATACGACTCGCAAATGTAGATGAAAAGTACAGCATTTTGATTTCAGTTGCAAAAACAAAAATATGCTATACTCCATTTGCAATAAGATTAGAAATTTTAACACACCTTTTTTACAGTCCGTTCAATCGATTTTGACTTCTATTGCGTTGGTGGCATGACAAATGGCAGCTGCAGTAAGCAGATGGTATTTTAAACACTTTTTTGCCTTTAATGCTATCCTTAATCCTACGGAATAGAAGTCAAAATCGGTTGAACGGACTGTAAAAAAGGTTTGTTTAAATGTCTAATCTGCAAATGGAGTATAGTCAATAGCAACTCACGATTTATCATAAATTCCCCTTCGTGCCTTTGTCAATGAAAGACGATAGGCAGCCCAAGTGTTGCGTCATCACCATACAATGCGGTTACTAGGCAGTGATTTGTATCGAAAGTGTCAGTTCTAAGTATCAAACTATCAACTAATGTTACACAAGAGTGTGGGTAGGTAACCTACGTCATAAAGGCCAACCTCCAAGAATTGCTAATATGCTAATTGAGCTCAGTGACGAACTTCGCAAACAAAACCGTAATGGGAAGTCGGATGACTCACCGGCCACGGTCATAATGTCGGAAGTAGAGACAACTAAAACAGTTTACATCCACGTCACTATAATATCTGTATGGCATAGTTAACGAATATGGCGAAAAGACAGGAATGGAATACGTCGCTTCTTATTTAGCCAATGTTTGACTTGACCTTCTACAATTTATTTTGGGTAAGATCAAAAGACTGAGATAAGTGTTTCCATTACATTACAAACGACATGACAGAAAACACGTGTTTGGAGGCAGACGATTTAAAATTAGATGAAACATTTTTTTTTTTTTTGCAAAGAATGAACTGTTTGAAAGATTTGGATAAAATGTTCAAAAAGGTGGCAAAAGGTTTATAGATTTTAGCAAACATTATTTAATCCATTTGAAAGTTTGTCTATAATTGAAATCCAGCAAATATAGGTGTGTCTAACTGACTTGACTAAAGGGCAGGCCTTCTGTTTTATAATCTGAGAGGGCAGGTTAGACAATAGAAGTTAATTTAATTTAGTCTAGACTGCGGCACGCGAGGACGCCATTATGTACCTACCCAAATGACGCATAGCGCCATAAACGAATATGGTGCAATTTCATTGATGGGATCAACTTTTTGAAGCGTTTTCAAAAGGAATTAATGGAGCTTTTATTCACAGATATGATACTTTAAGACACAGGGCAACGAATGAACATCAAATCATATATAGGGAAAACTTCGAAATACAGAAAGCTAAATTCTAAAAATTTCTCAATCTCAACATATATATAAAAAGAGAAGTCCTGTCCTGACTGACTTACTCATCAACGCCCAGCCCAAACCCTTGGGCCTAGAAAGCTGAATTTTTTCACAGAGGTTTCATTTATAATGTAGATAAGGATTAAAGAAGGATTTTCGTTCCCGTGAGATATTTTCCGACATCCACGCGGGTGAAGCCGCGAGCAAAAGTTTGTTAAAATATAAATGGCTAACGCCTAACAAATATGGGTTTTCCTCCTGACTGTTCACTGTAAAAGTCATAGTAATGCCCAATTTCGGATTGCAGGAAAAGCCCGGTTACTATGCCACGAAATAATACTGTTGATAGGTTAATTAGACCAAAATATAATGCTCTAGTTGAAACAAATAAATGAAACACTACAAGATATATAATACATACAATACTAAGACGTATTAACAAGATAAATAAATAACAAGATAACAGTGCAGTTGCAGTGAGTGGGACTAATCAATGAACAGCTGATAATAGCTTGCCATGTCGGTCTTCGAAAGGCTCAGAGTAACAATTGAAGATCACTTGGAAATATGGTAAGATCGGAAGGATGGAAAATTATCGGAAGTAGAGATATTTTTTGTTGGGTAATAATTAGGTTGATATTTTGAGGTGGACAAATATTAAGCTAAATGAAACTAAGGTCAATGCTACTACGATGATGATGATGATAAAGTAGAAAAGGTGAACGTACCCATACTTGGCTATCAGCCGGCGCAACAAATTGTGATGCTTTTTCGAAGGTGTTTGTTTGTTTACTTCGCGAATCAAACTGGTTTCATCTGCGTGCACGCGTCGTATATAAACCGTCCATTCCATTTCGCCTCGCCCCGCGCACCTCCTGGCACGTGCGTCATGCCGATACAACGGAAAACGTGCACGTTTATGCTGTGTGTTTATTTGTAGGTTAACTTTGTATGTGTGCGTCATGCTTGCTTGTGTGCGATTGGAACGCGTCAAAACAAAACGCACACGTTTGCGTTAGGTAGTGTTCTTACAGAAGAATACAGAAGTTGTTTGTGAGTGGGAATTCCCATGAAAATTGAAAACATACGGCTTAGTTTGCGACTTTGGTTGCTTTTACTGTGGTGGGGGTGGTACGGTAATATTTTTATACCTACTGTAGCAAAACTAAATAAAATTTTGCACGCTTGCTTGCAGGCAGAATACAGTTTTGCCATTTAGGTTATAACATCTCACTTAAATAAAACCTATAAATTTCTAACAAACAAACGTTTGATTTGATTTGAAATTCGAGATAAAGGTGTCTAACGAAACTAAAGCGTTTGAAGATAAATGATTTTATTTCTGTAAGTAGGTTTGTAAAAACATTTTTACAGGCCAATCATATTTTTAATAAAAACTAGATGAGGTCAGCGTTTCCTTTCTGACTACTCTGAGAAGAAAGGCCGAAACAAACTCAGAGGCCACAGTCTCTTTTAAAGTCCTGACATAATGTTGATCAGATCATATGAAGACCATGCAGATTGGTGTCTGAAATGGTCTTTTGAGGAAAGAACCACACACATTGAGTAGACCTGCCCAGTCAGTGCACGCATTTGTCAGTAATCGTGCAGCTCAACTCAGAACATAAGGAGCGCAACGATTCGACGATCAATACCAAAAAAAGAACATTTGAGTAGACTAAATGTTGTCAGTTTTACAAGAATAATAAGATCAACAGGCCTTCTTGAGTTACCGACGACGCGTCTAGAAAGTTCTTGAAAGTCCGCAAAACGCCAGAAGTATTTGTAATCGCTGTAAGAACATTCTCGTTCTAAAGCAAGCAAGATTCATGGTGAACTCTAGCCAGGTAGCGAGCTGAGTACAAAAATGTACTAGGCCCATAGAAATCTTTCTTATATCTATGGCTAGGCCATATGAGTACGTAGGTCTCGTAAAATTTTTGGGGAACAACTCAAAACCGTTTGAAAAGGCAACCTATTTGGCAGCGTATGAAAAAGTTTCATAAAACTAGAAGAAACTTCTTTCTACAAACAAACATCCATTACTACAATATGTATTAGTACACAGAAAATACTATATTTGATTCGAAAATGCTCTCGCAATAATGTGACACAGGCACGTGAACAATAAACGTAAAATATGTAATCGGTATACGTAAAATATGTAAAGTCAAAGTCAAAGTATTTATTAGTGTGTTTTTTGGTGATACATTAGGTCTTATACTTAGGTTATGGTGACTCAAAAAACTACCCATTAGGGCATAGGGTCAGATGTCTAACAATGAAACAGTGGTACACAATAAAACACTGTGATATTTCTAAAATGCTGCATTGCCAGATCGTGCATTATATCGCGTAAGGACACTCTCGAGAACCCCCCGACCTACCCCAGTTTGTATCGGCGCCGCGTAAGAGAAGACTGTCTGCGGAGCATTTTTAATTTTTTCAACAAAAATGTAAGTATTTTCAGCATTCTTTTTAGATTTTTCATTAAACTATGGTAGAAAATGTCATATTTTTTATGATTACCTAGCATTAAACATATTTCGTAGATTAACGTGGAATAGATATTATGTTAAAATGTTACAATTTAGGGGATTTTTTCAAGGTTAATAAATTAAACCTTAGGTAGTCAACAATGAAACAGATGCACAATGGACACAATGAAACACTTTCGTTGTGTTCATGATTCATGTATTTTCCATGGAAATTAATAATTTTTGTAACTAGAAATTAATCGTAACATTTCATAAGATAATTTGTTTTTCTTTTAGGATGGCGCGTACTAAAATTCTAAAAAGAAAGAAAGGCGATCATTTTGTGGAAACTATGCTTCGAGCTATTCTAATGCACAGACAAGGAAAGAGCTTGAGAAAAGCTGCACAAGAGTGCAATGTTCCTTTTTATACTGCGCTATTTATGATTAAGAATAAAACCTTTTTTGAATGAACTAAAGCATTTTTGTCATTCGCCTACTCCCTAAATATTACACAAATATGAGACAGACACTATTAACTATTAGGTTTAATTGTTGAATTTGTGGTGTTTCATTGTGTACACCACTGTGGACACAATGAAACATTTCCCATTTTTTAGTTTTTAATTGTTTGCTGATTAATTACACATTAATTTAAAAAAACTATAAATGCGAACCGATACCCAATAAAATTTCCTATATGACTGTAAAAAATTAGACTTCTATCTGTAAAAACAAAAGGTGTATGAAACTTTAAATGTTCAGTGTTTCATTGGTGAACACATGACCCTACACTATTTATCAATATAAGAATTTAAAATCAATATTACATGCAAACAAATTAACAAACATTTCAATATTTAAAATACTTAATTACTTATAATATTTTTTTATAATAAACATTTAGAATACAATAAATTATTATAATAAATATATACATAATTAAATTATCATTTAATTTAATACATTTTGTCAAGAAGGAATTCGTCAATGGTATAGTAGCATTTTTCAATTAAAAAAATATTTAGTCTCCGTTTAAATTGTGTCAAGTTTAAATCTTTAATATAACCAATAAGCGAAACCAATTCATTACCTATTTCTATAAACTGTTTATATGATTAGAAATACTGACGGCATATTAACTGTGAACCTACCCATGCTACCCTAGTGGAGTGTACCGTGTACTGTAGGTACTCAATCTATTTCTACTCTTAGCTAACTATGTATATAGGGTGACTGGTAATTAGTGACCGATACCTAAACACATGATTGTGCTCATGATAACAAACAATAACTTTTACTATGGGACCAAACCTGAAATAGCGAAAAAAAATCAGCTGCTCCCTACATTTTGACGAGTTATGCGAACATGAATGTATGGGACACCTGATTTCTTTTTTGCGAGTTCAGCATTGGTCCCATAGCAAAAGTTTTTTGTTATCATGAGCACAATCATGTGTTTAGGTATCGGTCAGGTTCACTCACTTAACATACAAAGTGACTTATTTTTAATAAAGTAATCATCATGTCTTCTGCCTATCACTACCCACATACACACTACTGAAAATTGGCTCCTATATGTAATACATTCATTGTTTCGGAGTACACATACAATAAGTACACACAATAATCCATACAGTATTAGTAAAACCGCCCAAGTGCATGTCGAACCACGCACAATGAAGGGTTCCGTAGTTGGGATGAATTTATCCCAAGAACAAACTTAACATTGTAGTTGAAAAACATGTTCTCCCAAACATTCCAACTGCAAATGTAAGTTGGTTGACTATTACTCGTAAACTTGAAAAGCCTACTCAGGTGTAATAATTTTCCTTTTAACTTCGTTATATAGGTACTACTACCGTGAATTTTTTCACCAATCCAAAACTAACCGAATAGCTGGCAGGGACACACACACACACACTTGACTCTAACAAAAATTAGCACTTTAATCACGGAGTAGAGAAAGAAGACTTTAATGCTTAATATTTCAGAAATGGATCCCTAAATCGCAAAATTGTTTGGAAAAACCCACAATATTTTTGAAAAACACACCCAACAACACCCCACACCATGGGGTGGACGAGAAATAAAACATCCCCACTTTACGTGTACAGATGGTACACTAAAAAAATTTTTTTTCATTATTTTTTTTACCACTTAATCGGCTTGATAAATATGTATATCCATGCCAAATTATAGCTTTCTAGTACTAAGAGTCTCTGAGCTAAGGTGCGGACCATAGATATATGAAAGAAGGAGATATGCCCGGTAGTTGAAAATGTATCAGAACCCGATGTCGCTAGGTTGGCCCCACCACCGCGCCACTACTACACATGTAGTTCAATAAAAGCAATAGATACAAAGTCGCGCACACACTTGCAATTCATAAATCAGAACATACTACACAATCAATTATAAACCTTAACTCGTCACACACAGCGTGCATTTACCATGCACCGTACAACTTACTCACACAAAAACATCTGGCGCTATTATTGTGTTGTGCAAAAAGCAATTTATTTTACATATACGCTAGTGATTGACTAAATCGGAAAGTTATCGATACTTCCATTTATTAGTACAAGAAAAATTTGGGGTCCTGAAAATAAAATAAAAAATGATATGTCCAGAAAGTATTATATATTTTAAATTTAAAAAAAATGTATATTAAAAAAAAACACGAATCGATAAATTAAAACAATCCGGTTAAGTTGGTTTAGGCTGTGAAACCATAGGAATTGTTGAACCCTGTTATGATGTGTTTACTGACTGACCTGTAAAGTGGAGGTATTTGTTCAGTACTTGACGTAGGTACTCTTAATTTTGGGATTGCCCATTCAAAAAGCCTGTTTTCTTTAGAGGCTCGAGTTTTCTTAAAGTAAATTGAGCATATGGTGCTATAATTTGTTGGGAACCAGTTAGGTGGCCTTCCTGTGGCATCAATCCATTCTTTTTTTGTATTTGTATCTTTTGGGAAGCTAAAAAGGTACTATAAGAACTTATTTATCATTTACATAATAAGTATCTTAAGCTATAGTCTATAGTCTAGGAACTAGTTGACCGCTGAGACAGGGGTGAGGCGGCGGTTCGCAACGCACGTACTGAGTAATGCGCCCCCGCTCCTCCATCCCACCGCACACATACCGGCGCGGTCAACTAGTTCCGCGCGGTCTATACTTCTTAACGTCACGATGAGTAAGCAGGTAGCAGGCAACAGGCGAATAGGCTTTTGTTATTAAAAAAAAACCCTTAGTTAAGAAATAGTTAAATATATGAAAACAAACACATGCCATACTCATGCATAACAAATAAATAGCATGAATATGTTGACTTATTTTAAGCAAAAATCACTAATATTTTATCTGAACCATACCGATTACTACACGCATTCGAATCTTGTGGTGCATAGTTAAAGACTTTAGCGGAAGTAAAATACCAAAACCAAAAAAAAGTAAGGAAATAGCACGAAGATGCGATAATTTAAACCCAAAAACACTCCAAAAAACTAAACTAACTAAAAAAAAAAAAAAAAACTTACTTTACGACCGTTGGTTATGCATTTCTCAACTAGGTAAAATAATCAAAAACAGTAAAAAAGATTATTTTACATTCTCAAAGGTTTTCCAACCGTACTTAAACGTCATCTTTTCAAGTGTTCCAACAGGGCTAAAACGGTTGACAAATTGAAAAATAAACTATAATAGCAATATAATATTCGTTGGGCAATCGACATTATTATCGATAGCCTACTTTAGTGGATCTTAACCTCATCACTATCTCGCCGCAAGACACAGCGGCTGTACTATGCGACGCTCCGCGTAAATGAAGTATCGTTTTGTTATTTTTACATTGCTTGTCCAGTCGCTTAGCGACATACTTAAGACAGTGGTTAAGGAGCAATGTATTTGCTGCAAAAATAGTACAACCGCTGCGATATTTGAAAACAAAAATAACGTAGTAAAAGAAAGAAATATTTTACGATTTGTTGTTTTTTATGATTTTAAAGATAAATACAGTAAAATACTTTTACTTACATATGGTAAGTGATTCCGTGAGATACGAAGTTTTTATTATCACTTCGGTTTTTGCAGCAAACCACTGAACAACACGGCATTTTTATAATTTATCGTGACCACGGTCGAAAGCGTACTAGTTCGCGGAAACGGCCATTTGGCGAGTAAAGGCACAGCGTGCGCATAACGCGTGGACACAGACACGCCTCCATGCCACTTCTCCTGTTTTTTATATTTCTATGGTGCGGACGGACAGACGGACGGACATAGCAAAACTCTAAGGGTTCCTTGTTGACTACGGAACCCTAAAAATGTTTGACAAGATACTTTAAACTTGTGATCAACTATCTTCTTGGTCAATGTACATGATCATCTTAAGTTTGCAACGCCATTTTCATATTGCCATAACAATAGAAAAGTTTTAAGTAGAGTCACGCTACACCTACACGTCGATCCACACTCCTGCGAATGATAGGCGAGTCTGTAGCGTAGACAATATCGATTTTGGAAGCCCTACCCGTCTGGCTTGGTAATGGCGTGCTGGAAATAAAATGGAGTCTAGATTAAAATAATGGAGTATTTCGTGCTACGCCGTAGGCCCGCGTAGCAAGGAAAAATGTAAGGATACAAATTGAGTAAGGGTTTTTTCGGTTACATTATTCTCTAGGATAAACTATTATGAGAATCATACGTTCGTTTTTTAAATATACCTAAGTATTTACTTTAAATGATTTGTCACTAGGTACTTATAAGGGTTAATTGGAGCAGAAGATAATTGAATTAATTTTTACTGGACGTGGTCTTGGGTCCAATTTGAAACATTTGTCACTATCCATATAAGGCCATTCTCACACCAGGTGACCAAAATAGAACTAGTTTTCAACGCCGACACAACCAATCAACGCCAACACAAATTTTCTCACACGACGCAACGATTGCTCGGTCGTAAGTAGGAAAATATACGTATTATTGAAGCTAACTCAAAAACTACCCAAACAAAGTTAATAAATTTCACATGGGACCAACTTAGAGGTATACCCTACTGAATAAAACAAAAATCTTCTAAATCGGAGAACTCTGTAATAGTTATGCGTGGTCATACATACAAAAAAAACCGCTGCTTTGACGACATTAACTTGACACGCGTATACGGTTCCGCGTTTTTGTTTTGTAAAGATATTTTAATTTAATTAAACCTTATTAATTATTTATTTATTTAAAATTTTCTACAATAGCATCTTGGAGCAACCTGTAGCGCAGAGATGGAATTAAAACGAACGAGAAAAAATGGTCACGCCCTCGAGCTTTTTCTGGGAGTTGTGCAAAAAAAATCATTCATGAAGCTACTCACAGCTGGGTCAAAACAATAGACAAACGATGAACAAACAAAAAGGGTCAAAGTCAAAGACCTTAGCAGCTGACATAGAACAATAGCTTCATGAATGAGTCCTTTTCATAGAGTGATTTATTATTTAGTTTGTTTGAAATTTATTTTCTTTCAATTTGTTAATTATTTTATCTTATTATAATTTTTATGATTACTGGCCTCTAGCACTACCTGTGTCTTTAGTTGATGTCGCTATAGCGGCCGCACGTTGACGTGTCGACTTGAGAACTTCCTCCTTTTTTCCGTCGGTTAATAAAAGCAATTAAACGTTTTTCAAAATAATGAAAAATAATATACTTTTGTAGCTATATTAAACTATCATTATGTGCTACTATCGGTTTAAATATATTTTGTAGGTATATGCATAATACTAATAACACAGTTGGTGAATTGTCGATCGAATAGGTAACGGTTATTCCTATGTAAATAGCTGATACTTCTTCTTTGTGAGTAAGTATTATGTAATCGTGGTGAAAATTCAGTTAATATTCTCCGATTATGCTGTGATCAGACTGTTAGGTAGTAAGTGCAGTAGGCACCATCTCAAGCGGCCTCACCTTCCGCCTGACGCAGGTCCTCACCGGACACGGTTGTTTCGGGAGGTTCCTGTTTCGGATAAGGCGGGAGGAAACGCCCGGGTGTCACCATTGTGTGGATCACCCGGAGGACACGGTGGAGCATACAGTAGAGGTCTGCCCGGCTTGGGCGGAGCACCGCCGTGTTCTCACGGAGGCGATCGGCGGCGGCGATCTCTCGCGTCCAAACCTGGTCCAGGCCATGGTGCGGAGCGAGAGTGTATGGGAAGCCGTCACCTCCTTCTGCGAAGCAGTAATGCTCGCGAAGGAGGAAGCGGAACGCGTGAGGGAGAGGCAACAGCCGCGCCCTCGCGCCCCTAGCCGCCGTAGGAGACGCCCTGGGCGGCGGGAATCGATTGCTGATTCCCGGCCACCGTAGGCGCGGGCTTGTGGACGACGAGTAATGGGCAGCTCGCCGTCCGGTAAGGAACAGGCCCGAGTCGACGGCGCGTTGTGCTCCACGCGCGCCTCAAAGAGATGTCAGCAGTGACGGGGTCAATTGGGCCGATGCCGCCGGGGTCGCGGGTAGTTCGAAAGAGATACCGTGGCCCTGGCACGGGCAGTTGAAGGAGCATGGGTGGGTTTTAGTCAGTAAAAGTCTGACACGTCCTCCCGCTCTGCCCAGAGCGGGAGAAGTCATTTGATGATTTCCCATCCACAAAAAAAAAAAAAAAAAAAGGCACCATCTCAAGAATTTCTGTAACCGTAGCGATAAATAGTAAGTTTAATGGGTAATTGGTAATTCTACATTTCTAAGTAACCAAGTTTCAGAACGGTAGTTTCAGAACCAAGTTTCAACACAGGAAGTTTCAGAAAGGTATGGTACAGACCATCAAACTGAACAACTTTCTCCATGGGACCACCATCGTAATCGAGAAAAAAATATCAGCTGTCCAGTACAAAACTTCAGTACCTGCTCGACCCAAATGTATGGGACGGCTGATAATTTTTTCTCGATTACGATGTTGGTCCTATGGAGAAAGTTGTTCAGTTTGATGGTCTGTGCTACACCCTAAGTTTGATCTTAAGTGAGAACTTTAAGGAGTGGTTTAGACCATCGAACTGAACAACTTTTACTATGGGACCAACTTTGAAATCGCGACAAATTAATGAACTGTTCCATACTAAAGTTTAATACCTACTGTTCTAAACTGTATGGGACAGCTGTTTTTTTTTCGCGATTTCAACGTTGGTCCCATAATAAGTTTTATTTATTTATTAGGTACACCAACAGGAGGAGCTCGTGGCTAAGTAATAACAGCCGCACGGGTCGATCCATCAGGTTAAGCTATGCTTCCCGGGGTCGGTCCGTTGATGGGTGACCATATTTACATACCGAGACTCCTCCGTGCCTCGGAAAGCACGTTAAGCCGTTGCTCCCGGCTGTCATTCGTGGATCTTTGACAGTCGTTACGGGTCGTCAGAAGGTCGAAAGTCTGACAACCAGTCTTACCAAGGGGTATCGTATTACACAGTTAATGGGCTGTGGGGGTCAGATAGGCAGTCGCTCCATGTAAAATACTGGTATTCACCTGCATCTGGTTAGACTGGAAGCCGACCCCAACATAATTCGGAAAAGGCTAGGCAGTTTGATTAGGTACACAAACAGCAGTACTTAAAAAAAAAAAACAGAGTAATATGATAATAAAAGTAGGTACTGGAATGTATGCCTATTATAGGTAAACACAACATTCACCACAAAACAACAACGTAAATAAAACTTATGAAAACAAAAATAAAATACAATTAGAATGAAAAATTCAAAATTTAAAAAAAAAAAAAAAAATTTGCATTAAAAAAAGAAGAAAAATATAAAATGTTGTCACGGAAGGTGGAAATATGAGTGTGTGAAAATTATTCAGTTTGATGGACTAAAGCACCTCTTAAAGTTTGTAAAGTTAATTTTTTTGCACCTTACAGTAGGGAGTCTCCATGCTTATCCATCCAACAATGGTCACGTTTTAGTCTATCACCGAGCACGCTTCACGTGTTTACCAGGCAGCTTATAGAGATAGGCAGACAGTACGCCTCTGTCGTAAAACGTGAAGATAAGACGAATTGTGTGTCACATAGTTGTTAGCATAGTAAGAATAAAACTGGAAAGGTTAACTGATTATGGGATCAATTTAATTAAAAATTTATATTTATTCCGCCTTGTGAATTATTTAAGTATGCATAAAAA
The DNA here is from genome assembly GCA_946251885.1 of Cosmia pyralina. Lineage (NCBI taxonomy): Eukaryota > Metazoa > Arthropoda > Insecta > Lepidoptera > Noctuidae > Cosmia > Cosmia pyralina. The sequence goes on along the minus strand of OX276359.1, from coordinate 4,047,340 downwards.
TATGCCTACACATTCTAAGCTTTAATCAAAACAGTTTTTGTTTTGTTTTTATAATGATATCACATGCAATATTGTACTATTAATACGGAAAAATCCATATGACGGGCTCGTGGCTAAGTAATAAAAGCCGCATGGGTTGATTGATCACGTTAAGCTACGCTTGACGTGAATGGTCCGTGGCGTGGTGACCATCTTTACATACCGAGACCCATCCGTGACTTGGAAAGCACGTTAAGTCATTGGTCCCGGCTGTCATTCGTGGATTTTTGACAGTCATTACGGGTCGACAGAAGCCCGAAAGTTTGATAACCAGTCGTACCAAGTGGTATCGTATTACCCAGTAACTGGGCTGTGGAGGGCAGATAGCAGTCGCTATATGTAAAACACTGGTATTCAGCTGCGTCCGGTTCGGCTGGAAGCCGACCCCAAACATGGTTGGGAAGAGGCTAGGCAGATGATGATTGAGAGCAGTAGTGGCCCAGTGGTAACGGCCGCGACTTACGAGTTGTAGGTCGTAGGCTTGAACCCAGACAGGCGCTTTACTTTATGTAAATTATTTCATCACTACTGCTTTCAAAACGGCGAAGGAAAACATCGTGAGGAAACCGGCATGACCTAGAACCAAAAATTCGAAGACACGTGACATCTAGCAACCTGCACTGGGTCACATGATGGATTACGGCCCACTCCCTCTCACCGAGAGGAGGCCGGTGTCCCAGCAGTGGGAATGGGAACGTTATAGGCTGATTGTGTATGTTGTAGGTAGCAAAAATAAGCAGTCCGCTCACTTGATGGCGATGTAATTGCTGATGCATATATGATCAATGCTCACCTGCAGTAACTGAGGAATTACTAGAGGCTTGCAGACGAAATGATGAGTTCAAAAAAACACTTGAACTACTCGACACAGCCAGCCCAGAGACATTGTTCAAATGTCTCTGATGAAAAGAAATATCGGAAATCAAGCTGTAATAAATCTGAAAAGTATACATACATATACAGGGTTATTGGTAAAACACTAGCAACCTCTTAAGCTTAAGGGGTCAATATACTCATCATTATGAACAATTTTTACTATGGGACCAAACCTGAAATCACGAAAAAAACAGCTGCTCCCTACATTTTGACGAGTTTGATGTAGATAAATGTTCTGAACAGCCGATTTTTTTTCGCGATTTCAGGTTTGGTCCCATAGTAAAAGATGTTCATAATGATGAGTACAATGATCCCTTAAGGGTTGATCCACATCTGTCAGCACAGAACTGCATTTATGCCGTGTGTGCTGCAGCGTGCTATCGCGTGCTTCAGCGTAAGATCGCACGCCGTCGCCGTTGAGTGTTGTCGAATACGATCATGCAATGCAATGGAAGCATGATATCGCGCTCGATAGCACTCGTCAGCACTCCAGCGCCTCTCAGCCATTTTGGCCGTGGTGTCGAGCGCATCGCCGATTCCACCGTGCGGTCTCTATCTTTACCGCTCTAGGAAATGATGATCTTAAGAGATAGAAAAGGATAAAGCACGAAAAAAGGCGATTCCGTGCTGACAGATGTGGGTCAACCGTAAGAGATTGCTGGTGTTTTACCAATGACCCTGTATACAGGGCGTATCAGAAAGATGTGGTTAAATTTAAGGTCGTAGAAGGATACATTTAGGTCGAGTAGGTATTGAAGCTTTGTAAGGGATAGTTGATAATTTTTACTCGATTATGATGTTGGTCCCATGGAGAAAGTTGTTCAGTTTGATGGTCTGTACCACACCCTTATAAAATTTGACCACACCTTTCTGATACACCATGTATCCATCATGAAAAACATGCGTTCATTTAACAGCGAATAATATCTTGTTTACGTTTCTGTAAAAACATAAAAATAATAATATTGTACAGTGAAGTATAGGTATCAAAGACTATTTAAACTTAAATACTCTTTGATAGGTATACAACGTTCTAGGTAAAAGAATTTCATCATTTCTAAATATAGGAAAGTCGATAGTTTTGTGGCTATGGCACGCATACGTCATGACCAGTCGTGACCTCACTTCGGGCTGTGTAGGCACTGACTACATAGGTACCGAATCATATACATAGCTATGTACATATTTGGATGTATTGTCTCAGCTAATGTGATGTCATTATCAATAATTACTTGCTTTGTAAACACTCTGCAGCACATATAAATGTATCTGGTTTGTGTCTGTTCATTTATGTGGCATTTACGACTAAAATACTAAACTTAGTCAGATTTAAAGAACTAAAGAACAGCTGAAAACAACCGCGAGTGGACCCGATGGCGTAGTAGGACCTGTTTATAATAATTATAATGTTATTATTTATATATTTTCACTCCAAAACACACACGTCAGTGTAGCCCTGGCTGTATCACAAGAGTTTATGATGATAATTAAAATTACTCTTTTTTAATTCCGGAATATTTCCGTCTTGTAGACCCACCTGATTTTAATTAAAATTATCAGATAAGATAATAGGATAAGTATGTATGTAAACAAGGTTAAATCATTATGTATTTCTCTTCATGTTACATACAATCTAAGTACCTAATAGATGATGACAAAATTTTTTTTTGTCCGGTATGTATGTTTGTTTATTAACTCTTAAAATGTCGATTGCACACCATGTGTACAGATAACAATAGAATTTCAATTGTGTCTGCTAATTAGCGCGCGACGGGTTAAAAAATATTGGACAAGTATTTTTTATTTTTTTACGTAATTAAAAGATTACAGCGATAGATTGAGTTAAGATGTGGCATGACGTCACTCCTTGCTAGATTTTATTTTTCTTTTGTGTGTTGTGTTGTCTTTTGTGTGCACCAAATAAATGTTTTATCTATCGATCTATCTATATACGAGTATACGTAGTTTGTTATAGTTGTGACGTATCGAGCCCCCACTCCCCAACTTTAATGCGTGTTATCTAAGTCATTTTTTATTAATATGATAAAGCAAAAAATACGTGTCTAATATTTTTTTATTGTCTGACTGATAAAATAAAAAAAATGGACTAAATAGTTTTTTTTTTTCTCAGGCATCTGCCCTATTCCCTATTCTGTAACCATGTGAACAGACAATAATAAAATAATCGGTCTATCTTTATCTGTGGTATAATCAATGACAAAATAATATCAAATTGTAAAGATATGGCAAAATATGCGTTTAGTCATTGCCTACTGGCATGTAGTACTTACTTAGAAATGTTATTATTTTTCCTGTAGGCATAAATTTAAAACAGGTGATCGAGTCACAAACCGCATATTTGCGACATTGCTGTGTTTCATCATTATCGGTAGGTACGAGTATATACCTACCTAATTAACGAATGATCAATAGTAATTCTACACTTGACACATCTGTTGAATGTTCATCTGCCGGCCTATATTTTAAAAACAGGGGTACCTACTCCCTTTACAATGTTTTACATGTCATCATTGATTATGTTGTCTCTCTCTTGTCATGTCATACACACAAACTCGGGCGTTTTGCCGCGTTTTGCACATGGGTTTACGCCACATGCTTGGAAGTCTAGTATAAGGTTTGTCCTTCGACGGTGTCACCTTCTGGCGTTTCCACTTACATCCATTTTGTAGATACCTCCCTACCAAGAAATTTTGGTGGAGGGGTGCCCAATTTTTCAATTAGAAGATCTACCTATAACTTAGACCAATAACTATAAAAATGAAGATATTTCAAGATATTGTTAAGTCCACCTTTGTTATTATTTTTATTTCATTTATAAATATGTATCTACCTACCCGACTGAAAAACATTGAAGTGACCATTTTCTCTGAGGACACGCACACACGCATGGTCATACTAACACATGTACATGCAAAACAAAACACACACATAATAATAATATGTGTGTGTCAATGCTGAAATACATAGATGTGTGTGTGTGTGTGTGATTCAAAATAATCCTACCATCCGTTAGGCTGAAAAAAACTTTGCGTTTAAACCTTAAGGTTGATTTTAGCTTGGTAATGTTAAGTTGGGTGATAATGAATATTCCAGGGAGCTCTAGTAACTTTCCGAAGAGTGTGTTTACATAACATTGCAAGTGTTATTGCGCAGTAGTAAGACCGTGTTTTGCGATTATTAGATTAGAAGGCTGACAGCGCAGTGTTTGTTATGTTCGATTTGGTTAAAGTTTCAATAGGGATAAAGGGAAGAGTAATATGAAGGAGGGGAAGGGAGGGAACATGAAGTGAAGGATGATCCTGTAACAGGGATCGATGGCTTATTTACTGGATTGTGTTATTATAACATGTACCTACTTAGTACTTACCTACCTAATAAAGGTGCATACCATAGATGTAAGGAAGAAGGTGCATGTTACCCTAGTTTTTAAGAGTTACGGTTTTTTATTTGGTCTGAGGGAGTTACCTACACAACCAATTATAAGTAAAAAAGAGGTAAGGTAGGTAGGTTATCATCATTATCATCGTTATCATCATCGTTATCAAGCGACATCGACACGTCAAATTTCTTGTTTCAAGTCTTGTTTCTTTTTCGCTCCTGATAATTACGACATGCCGTCCTACTTCCACGTGTCATCTATTAGTTCGACATTGTGTCGTTTTTGAACATCGAATGCTGGGTAGGTAATCTATCTACGTCTTTTTACTTAAAAAAATACAGTTGTATACAACAGTAAAATCAATCAATCTGCCTAGCCTTTTCCCTACTATGTTGGGGTCGGCTTCCAGTCTAACCATGCAGCTGAATACCAGTATTTTACATGGAGAGACTGCCTATCTGACCTCCACAACCCAGTAACTGGGTATTACGATACCCCTTGGTAAGACTGATTGTCAGACTTCCGGGCTTCTGAAGACCCGTAACGACTGTTAAAGATCCACGCGAGGCACGGAGGAGTCTCGGTATGTAAAGATGGTCACACACCCGCGGAGCAACCCCGGAAAGCGTAGTAACCTGATGGATCGACCCGTGCGGCTGTTATTACTTAGCCACGAGTTCCTCAGTACACAACAGTAAAAGTAGCTGTTTAATTAGGCTGATTATGTTAGCGAATTTCTAAAACTTTTCTTATTTTTCTTCTATCAAAAAAAAAATTCTCTCCACTCATCCCTCTTACTTACCCACGCCCAGGTAAATGCCAAGGGGGTGGTGGGTGACTGAAAGGTGAGAGGGTGGTGATCGACATAGTCACGGCCTCACGGGGATAACCTTCACTTGTTACAAATTTAACCTTGAACTATGACAACGAACTCTAGTTTTGAACTCAAAACTATGTATATCTATTTCTAGGTAGATTATTCAATAACTACTTACTAATTATTGTGTCCAATCATGAAAATGGATGCTGTACGTTCAGCTGTAGGTATGAACACTATGAAAACACCTGAACATAGGTAGAGGCATCCACTACCATCTCATCTCCACTTTAAGAAGTAAACAGATGTCATGCTCACTCAAATGTCTCGCTGATGGTGGCGTGTGTGTTGGATCATGAAGTTCCCTTCAAAATGGTTGAGCTAATTGGTGCTGATCCATGCGTATGTTCGTGAACGGGCGCCGTCAGTTGGGACTGGTCGTCTCTTAGCTGCCATGGCTTATTTTTAATTTTAATATTTAATTTAGTTGTTTTAGTTATTATCTTTTTATTACGGACGCTTTTTAACGTGCACGTCTTTCTACATTGTTCTCACGTGTATATTTTCAACTTGAACGATGTAACCAATATTTTGTAAAAATATTATGATTTAAAAGAGTGTCCGTGGAGTTTCTTGCCCGTTCTTCTCCATAGGGATCTACTACGCTTTGGAATGGGCAACTAGCTTCATCTTTCTGACTGACCGACCCATTGACAATTCAAAAGTGCCTGTAATTGGTTTATTTGAAATAAATGCTTTGAGTTTGAGTATCAATGTTTTTTTTATTTATCTTAAGGCCTGTTATCCCCGACTCCAACATAGTTGGGAAAAGGCTAGGCAGATGATGAAGGCATGTTATCCCCGACTCCAACATAGTTGGGAAAAGGCTAGGCAGATGATGAAGGCCTGTTATCCCCGACTCCAACATAGTTGGGAAAAGGCTAGGCAGATGATGAAGGCCTGTTATCCCCGACTCCAACATAGTTGGGAAAAGGCTAGGCAGATGATGAAGGCCTGTTATCCCCGACTCCAACATAGTTGGGAAAAGGCTAGGCAGATGATGAAGGCCTGTTATCCCCGACTCCAACATAGTTGGGAAAAGGCTAGGCAGATGATGAAGGCCTGTTATCCCCGACTCCAACATAGTTGGGAAAAGGCTAGGCAGATGATGAAGGCCTGTTATCCCCGACTCCAACATAGTTGGGAAAAGGCTAGGCAGATGATGAAGGCCTGTTATCCCCGACTCCAACATAGTTGGGAAAAGGCTAGGCAGATGATGAAGGCCTGTTATCCCCGACTCCAACATAGTTGGGAAAAGGCTAGGCAGATGATGAAGGCCTGTTATCCCCGACTCCAACATAGTTGGGAAAAGGCTAGGCAGATGATGAAGGCCTGTTATCCCTGACTCCAACATAGTTGGGAAAAGGCTAGGCAGATGATGAAGGCCTGTTATCCCCGACTCCAACATAGTTGGGAAAAGGCTAGGCAGATGATGAAGGCCTGTTATCCCCGACTCCAACATAGTTGGGAAAAGGCTAGGCAGATGATGAAGGCCTGTTATCCCCGACTCCAACATAGTTGGGAAAAGGCTAGGCAGATGATGAAGGCCTGTTATCCCCGACTCCAACATAGTTGGGAAAAGGCTAGGCAGATGATGAAGGCCTGTTATCCCCGAAGAGTTACACAGAAGTGTTCCTGTAAAGTGCGTTTCACTTTCGTACGTGTTTCGTGCGTGTGTTTCGTGCGTGTGTTTCGTTCGTGCGTTTCGTTCGTTTGTCTTTCGTTTTCGAACTCCTCTCGCCGTAATGTTGGCACCATTGCTTTTCATTGAAGGAATGGTTTTTACAAGCAATTCATCGATGAAAAACAATGATGCCAACATTACGGCGAACGGATTTTTTTCGTGAAAACTTTATTACAGCTACACTTTGCCAGTTATTTTTAAGTCCCATATAGTACTAGATAAGTAGCTAGTAGCGGACGAGCCTATTGCCATCAACTGGGAACAAATCCATACTCCAGGCTACTGAGAAATTTCTGATGGCAAAATAAGTACCAAGATTTGAAAATAAGAAGACAATAATGTTCACTCCAATGTCATTGAATTTCAATTAAGTAAAATATTTTTATCGCATTTCACAATGAAGTACTTACATAGTAAAATCGTAAGCCTTCCGTATTTATGTACGGTCAGCAACAGAAGTCGATTAACACTGCTACTATTTGACATCATCTAATCTAAATTAACACAAAATGTTATGATAACCTGCTTTTTAGAATTTCATTTATTATATAAGTTCATTTTCTTTAAAACTTTATCTGTTCCGATTTTAATGAAGTATTTTTCTCAATAATTAAGATTTAGAAAACTCAATTGTTAATCGACTTTTGTTGCTGACTGTACACTAAAGATTTTTGCAAAAAAAAAATACTAGAAATCGCGAGAAATACGTAACAGAACGATAAAATACATGTTTTGAAATTTTTGTCTGTTTGTCGGTTTGTTTGTTTGTACACGTAACACGTAAAAGCTCACTCATTGGATTCAAAATAAAATTATTGAAAAATAAAAACTGAATTGTGAGTAACATTTAGCGTTTATTTCATTAAAATCGACTTACAGAATCAAAAAATATTCATTTTTTAATTGTCATATATTTTTACTATCCTGAACCAATCGTTATGAAATTAGACAGGTATGTAGCCTGGGACCTTGAGAAGGACGTAGACTTCTTTTCAACCTGAATATTTGTAATTATATAAAAAAAAACGTGGTAAAAAGCGGACGAAGTCGCGGGCAACAGATAAAAAGTAAAGTCGTGACTCATCAACGCCCAGCCCAAACCATTGGACCTAGAAAGCTGAAATGTTGCACAGAGGTTCCCTTTATAATGTAGACAAGGGATAAGGAAGGATTTTTGTTCTCGTGGGATATTTCGACATCCACGCGGGCAAAGCTGCGCGGGAATTGTTAGTATGGAATAAATTAAGTACATTTAAAATATGGTTGACTTGGCAGTACGATAAAATTACTACATTCACGATAAATAAATAAAATGCAGTTTATGAAAAAATACTCTACATACCTTCAAGATCAGGATCCTAAGCTTTCCACAGACACTCAGTTCACAAGTATTTAGAAAGAAAACTTTTTTCAATGTCGACACGTGTGCGACAGCAGTCAAGTTGCGAATGACGGACGGTTCTTTTTTCTTTTGTACCTACGAGAAATCGCAAACAATAGATGCAGGTAGTTGGCCCGGTACCTTGGCAACTTAAAAATTACGGTAAATTCTTTGTATAAAAGATCATTCTAGTTCTGGCCAGACCTGAGCGTCAAGTAGCGGGACGCGGGACGCGAACCCGAAGCTGTGCCCGAAGCGTCTACAATGCGATACTTATTACGTGCACCTGCGCGAGCACAGCACGAACCGCGAACCTCATTTTTAGTGAATAGTCAATGAAGCCGCACGACTGCTTAGTTTAACACCTGAATTGTTGTCCAATAATAGAAATTCATCTGACGAAAGGACCTTAGGCCCACGGACTAGAAAAAAAGAAGGACTCCGCGCCACGCATATCGAAAGTGAAGCACAGTAAGTATGCCGGGACCGTTTGTACAAATATGCCTCACGCACACATTTACATCATAGTATGCCGACCGGCCACCATTACGTGACACGACGGGGTCTTTGTCAAATCACGCACACATAGATCGGTACAGTGCTTCACTTTCGATACGTGTGGCGCGGAGTCCTTCTTTTTTTCTAGTCCGTGTGTAGGCTCTCTGTTTTCGTCATTCGTACGTCGAAAATTTATGCAAAGCCAGGTATCGTATCCACGAATATTGTGTGATATTTGAGTGTTGACACTGTAAAGCGCTATTAGCATCATAACTGATACAAATGATACCTAGTCACTATTCATAAAATTCTCGGTTTGTTCAGAATATACAAGCTCTACACACGTCTAACCACAAGACGCGTACCTGCTACCTGCGTCCTGCTTTGTAAACGCGATATTCCCGCGTCGCGGTCGCGCAGGTATGCAAGGCGCCCTAAGATAACTCGGGCAGCGTCCGCCGCGCGACTGACGCTCCCGCTTCGCAGTCGCTTTGGTCGCTCATGTGTGGCCGAAGCTTTAAGCTACCCCTATGTGCGACGGGGAAGCGGCTAGTTGTAGACTATTTTCTCGCTCAATTAAACTTTCGAAAAAAAGATTGTAGATCGGCGGGGCAATTGCGTAAGTTCACACTAACAATCGGAGTCGGTTTCATTTTGATAGTTCAATAACACTCATTGCGTTATTTACGTTGTTGAGCAGACAAATTTTGTACGAAGAAGCAATGGATTAGCAATTTGCTTCAAAATTACCTATTCAGATTTCGTTTGGTAGTGTTTTACGCAATTAGAGTGAATAAAAAGATAGGTACATAATAAATACCTACCTACTCGTATTAATGTACCCGTACCCGTTGACCTAGAATCATGAAATTTGGTAAGAAGCCAGGTCTCACAGCACAAGTAAAGGAAAAAGTCCGAAAATCGTTAATTTGTAGTGTAATCATCACATAAAACAAAAATGTTTGCGATTACAAACTTAAATTTGCAGTTGGACAATTGCACGTGACGTTTAACAATGCATGGGAGAACGTGTTACGAGTATCCAACTAAAATGTTTAGTTTGTTTTTGGGATAAATTCTTTAAAACTACAGAACGCTTCATTGTGCGTGGTCCGACACGCACTTGGCCGATTTTTTAGTTGCTAGCTCCTCTACTCGCTATTCGTTAATTGTCGGCGGTGGGACTGCCCCGCCCCCTGGGTGCGTGTGAGTCATCAAATAAATACTTATCGATTACGCACTACAAACGAGATGCTAACGTTTTTTGAAGTAAGTAGTAAACAATTGAATTAAAATTAGGGAATTATATTTGGTATTATTTGGTATTTAAGGTGTAACTTAAATAACGCACAACCTCTTAAGGGGTCATTGTACTCATGATTATGAACAACTTTTACTAAGCTAAGGGACCAAACCTGTAATCGCGAAAAAAAATCAGCTGTTCCCTACATTTTGACGAGTTATGCGAACTTATGTAAATGTGATTTTTTATTCGCGATTTCAGGTTTCGTCCCATAGTAAAAGTTGTTCATAATGATGAATACAAGATGTTGTGGTTATACCTTGTATACTACGCAATAAGGGTACACGATGGAAACACGATTTTTGATAAAGTTCAGTTACCTCTTTGCAAGTCATTTTTTCCTCTATTTCCCTAATTTTTACACTTACTTAAAAATAAGTAATTTGATAATAAGATTAATTTACTAGAATAAAGTTCATAGATGACTGAAGTGTTTATAGGTACACGATAGTTTTTCATTTAGGAGCAATAAGTATGATGAAAATAACAACAAAAAACATTGGAAAAAGCAAATTACGTGTGGTTATTTTCTTTACTCTTTACGCGTAAAGAAAAAGACAGGGACAAAGGCAAACCTTTAATTTAATAAACAAACAAAATGCATACAAATATCAAAAAGTACCAATGAAGATACCATTTGGTTTGTCAGGTGTGGGGTTCGAACCCACGCTCCCTCTCGGGAACCAGAGCTTAAATCTGGCGCCTTAGACCACTCGGCCAACCTGACTTGAGGTTGTTGTTCAAATTTTGGATCGGTATCTATAAATTTTGGCAATTTGCCGACACTATTAAAAACACTTCATTTCAGAATTTAATTAGCATCATTATCAATTATTTTAATTAAATAAAAATAAGCAAGTCAATTTAAAACATTATACATATTTCTACTTTAGTGTTATTATAACTTTTCTAGTCATCGTTTCCAACTACTTAATAGTAAGTAAGCTTACTTATTATTTTCTAGTTACTAAACTACGATTTGCGAAGAAAGTGCCTAAATAATTGATCGCATTTCATTAAATTCTGCTAAGCGCCATCTATGCATAACATCCAACATCTACTTGACACTTGCAGCTATTTAGTACGGCATTATGTACATAGATGGCGCTGTCTTCAACTTAAAAAAAATATATTTTATGAACATTGGTGAATGATTTTATTGCAATTATAATTATCTGTATTTGTACAGCTAACGCATATAATTTTGGAATTATTGTTTATTACGTTTGTCAGGTTTCTGATTCAATAAAGTTGGTATACACTGACTTTGGCCCAGGAATGTCACGGTCTTCACAGCTGGTGGAGATAACTGGTATGTTCTAGCGTTTATCAGTTCACAGAGTGGATTGTCTGGGCCAATGTCATCCGAGGCTAAATAAATAATTACATTACTCACGTAGGTACTTCATTTACAATGCAATGAGGTCTAAATTGTGGCAGGAAGCGGTGGTCTGTCTGACCGAGTTTCCGCTGTTTTGTCACAGACAGGTAATGATTGTTTATCTTTTGTTGTAGCTTGAGTACTTGGGTTTGTTGCAGATCAGACAATGCGCTTGGCACAATACATTATGTAGGTAGGCAGCAGTAGTACCTATGTAGGTATGTATTTAGATAGCTCATTGAACCTAATAAATAAGGTAGTTTTGATTAATAACAGGTCTTCCTAAAAGGTGTTCCTGTATAAAAATCTCATCCCGTAATAAGTTTCAATTGTAAAGTAGTGCATTTTCAAGCAAAGATCTCTCATAAACAAACAGACACTCGGATGTGTAACAACTATCTGTGATCCTTAGAAACATTTTGTTCCGTGCTAGAATCGAAACCGTGTTGACACAATATTACTATTCGTTACCATAAAAAAGTGTTGATAGTTTATATTTCGTTTATTCAATTATTTTCTAATAGTTGTAGTACTTAATATTTTATTATCGTATATTATAGTTTTTTTTAAGTAAACTTAAATAGTTAGTTATTATTTTATACCTAACATGCATTTTGAATGCATGCGAGAAATCAGGCATTTATTATTTTTTTAGGTCATGTAGAGATCGGATAATCGGATGCAACCTAGAGTTAATTTTTGGCTAAGAAACTATGGAATCGGCTTCTTATTTTATTTTCTTTACTTGTATAAATCCTGGAATTCTAGAAAATCCGGTAATGCCATGGTAATGCACAACTAATCGGATACATGTTATGGAAACGACTACTGAAAATATGGTATTATTTATTTAAAAGATACCGGGACACCGGGATCATAAACTATTCGTATGCTTGCTTACTTGAAATTAATTTTTAACATTACTTATCCTGACATTTGCTATGCCAGTTTGGCAACCTAACTTACAACATTAGGTCTGTTAGTGTTTATTAGGCGATTCGATTCTATAATCAAAAATTACAAAATTTGTCAATTCCGGAATCGCGAGATTTTTACGATCGGTACAAAAGTGCATTGAATAAGTATTAGCCAACACGAACGTAAGTAAATATACATTCGATTCTTTACTCAGAACTGTAAATTTGTCGATCCCGGTATCTCGGGATTTTTTCGATATAAAAGTTTCCATAATAGCCAACACCTCAACTTTAGGTAAATATGCATCCGAATATCCGATCTATAGAGTACTTAGGGTACATAACATTTAACCAAATTTTTGGTCGCATAAATAAAACAATCAAACAAAATAATACTGTCACATTTAATCACAAACACATCACCACCCCTAACACACCAACCACCATCACGAGCACACTCTTCAGCGGGACAGCAGCATTGCACTCGTTGTCGAAGCACTGGCAGACGGTCTCCAGATGGTCCTCGTTGTCAGCCTTGTAGCAATCCTTGTGGTAGCGCACCCAGCCGCAGCTGCGGGTCACACGGACCTCGGGAGCGTAGCCTTTGTGAAGGACTGGAAGAAGAATGAAGAAGACTTAATTTTATGAATTATGACTGATAGCTGTCGCGTTTTCTGTAATTTGGATTTTGGAAATAGATTTTGTTGCGATTCATGAACGCTTAACAGACGGGAGATCACCCGAATATTTGTGCATCTTTTACGGCTCGTTATATGATTTAACAATAGTTTGAACAGAAAACCATTTCTCCTGTTGTATAATTACGTTCTTGTATTGTAGCGTGTCCTGTTTGTGCACTCTAATCTGAGACCCTGACAGTTGCCTACATAAATACGCGCAGATACGCAACCTTGCAAGATTTTTGTAATTAGTGAATGACTGACATGCTCTTTTGTCAAGAAAAAAATAAAATCAGGAATTTATTATCAGGAATAATATAAAAAAATAAATGCTATGAAGGTGCTATGGCTACATACCTAGGGCCTACACTCGTAGTTCAAACACCAAACAGGTTCTTTTTCATGCATGTTTTCATCAGACTACGCCTGTGCATGTTGTATTTTTAACCCATTCTTGAGCACTGTACCAATTTGGGAACAGTTAAATGTGGTTTATGCCAAAAGGCAAAATTGAACGGAAAAATAACCCTCATTTGTTTATTAGAGTTTTCCCAAATTGATACAGTGCTATGGGTACACCTCTGCCTAACCTTTTGGGGAATATAGATGTCATGTTATGTGTGGAAATATTGTCCCCGGGTATTGTTTATTACTAGATTAAACATTTTTAATAATCGCACGCGCTGTGTGAATTGTTCCCAAGACTCAAGCATCACTTAAAACTGGTTTCAACTAATCAAATGGCTTTAAACTAGTTTTATGAAATGCTTGAGTCTTGAGTGAGGTTCTGTAATACGGGCCTTTAAGAATTCCTACATTATTATTGTCTTATATCAAAATGTTTTCGTAGCAATTTACGTTTGTTCATTTTAAACGAAAATTGTTACGAAAACATTTTGACATAAGATAATAACTTTTTTTGGTCTTTGAATCAAAGCCAAACGGCTTTGATTCATTTTGGCATATTCAGCAGAGGGTCTTTTAGGCAGACATATTTATAGCCTTACCAATGGGTATCGTGTTACCCAGTAACTGGGTTGTGAAGGTCAAACAGGCAGTCGCTCCATGTAAAATACAGGAATTCAGCTGCATTCGGTTAGACTGGAAGCCGACCCCAACATAGTTGAGAATCTGGGATAAGGCCTTGACTCTTGTTAAACTTTCGTTACTATGCTACGCCTGCTTGCTCTATTAACTAATTATCTACTATTAATTAACTCTAGGTCTATTTAATTGAGGCCCTCAAGTATACAATTGCCTATAAAGTGAATAATGATGTTCAGATGGGATAATTAACCGTCTTTGATTGGATAATAATTATTCTATAATTATTAAAGATAACTAGGCATTCCCTGGAACTTTTTGCAAAAATTTGCTGGAACGAAGTTCTTTAGCGCGGCATGCGTTGGGAGTAAACTGGTAGAAATCGTCACGTAACGAAAAAGCGTTATGCCCGAAAAAGTTAGTTTCAAGTGTGAAAAGTATTTGTTAGGGTTTCGTATCTCAAAAGGACAAACGGAACCCTTATAGGGTCTAGATAAATAAGGTTACCTTATTTATCTGTTCCGTGGTTTTCCTTCTCCGATTACTGATTAGTACATGATAACTCAGACTAAACTGGCTGAAGTACAGTGGCGGTGCGCTGACGTTTGCCTGCTTGGTGGTGAGTCGGACACGTATACCTACGTAAGTGATGCACATGGTTCTACTAGTTGGTTAGACCACTGCGTAGTGACGGATGCAGCGTGGAACACTATTAGAGACGCTAGTGTGCTCTATGACGTGTCTTGGTCGGACCATTTACCTCTAATTGTAATGTGTGATCTTAATTTATTAAAGCCAAAAGTTGCACCTGAACTACCTAAATGTAACAAAGTGACATGGGGTGACAGAGACTTGCAACAGACTGAGTTATACAGCAAATATTGTAATGATCTCTTGAAACATTTAGACTTTCCGTTGGAATTTACTGAATGTACTAAAAGTAGGTGTAGAAATAAGGAACATGAAACCATTTTAGAAAATATGTATGCGGAAATTGTGCGTATTCTCTGTGAAGGTACAATCACCAGTAACTGTAAGAACGGAATACAGCTCAAAAAGCGTTACATAACGGGCTGGAATAAGCATGTGAAGGACGCACACGGACAGGCTCGGCTTGATTTTCTAACCTGGACGTTGTTTGGTAGGCCGAAAAATGGTGATTTGTATGAAAAAATGGTGGAAAGTAGAAGGGTTTTTAAAAATAAATTAAAATGGTGTCAAAATAATAAGGACCAAATAAAAATGAACATCATTGCAAGTCATCATGACGCGAAGAATTTTGGTAGTTTTTGGAAAGCCACGAACAGGTTGAATCCCAGGTCGGGTCTCCCTGTGAGTGTTGAGGGCCTTAGTGATCCTAATGATATCGCCAACCTTTTCAGCAGAGCCTTTAAGGTTGGGGCTCCCCTAGGTACGTCGTCTGGCGGGCCGGAGGTGGTGGGGGGGTCCGAAGACATGCCTATTAGGTTTACGGCCAGGGAGGTAGCTACTGTCATACGCAACTTAAAGAGAGGCAAGTCGCCGGGTCATGACAGCCTAAGTATAGAGCATTTACTATATGCTGGTAAGCACTTACCGCGAGTGCTAGCAATGTTTTTTAGCTTGTGTCTGAGTCACTCGTATCTTCCAGCTGATTTACTTAAAACTATTGTTGTGCCCATTATTAAAAATAAGACTGGAGATGCGAGTGACAAGAGCAACTACAGGCCTATATCCCTGGCTACCATAATTGCAAAGGTGTTGGACAGTCTGATTGATCAGCAGCTGGATAAACACTTAACACTCAACGACGCCCAGTTTGGGTTTAAGCCACGTTTATCCACGGAAACAGCTATACTATGCCTCAAACAGACTGTTCAATACTATGCAAGTAGGAAAACACCTGTGTATGCATGTTTTCTGGACCTCTCCAGGGCCTTCGACCTCGTATCTTATGACTGCCTATGGAGGAAATTGTCAAATGTTAAGAACCTCCCAAGCGATATCATTGGGATGCTAAAGTATTGGTATAAAAACCAATACAATTATGTTAGGTGGGCGGGTGTCCTGTCGGATGCATACGGGTTGGAGTGCGGTGTGAGGCAGGGGGGAATCAGCTCACCCAAGCTATTCAACCTGTATGTAGACGAGCTGGTCTGTGAGCTCAGCAATACCAATATCGGGTGCTCCATTAACGGGCACTGCTTCAATAACATCAGCTACGCGGATGATATGGTATTGCTGAGCCCATCGATCAGTGCACTTAGGAGGCTTCTTCGCATCTGTGAGGACTATGCGGTGGCTCACGGCCTCAGGTACAATGCGACCAAGAGCGAGTTACTGGTTTTCAAAGCGGGTAACAAATATTATGATACTGTCCCACCAGTCACCTTGGGGGGCACTCAGCTTTCCAGGGTCACGAAGTTCAAGTACCTGGGGCATTGGGTCACCGATAGTCTGTCCGACGATGTGGACATAGAGAGGGAACGCAGAGCATTGGCAGTTCGATGTAACATGCTGGCTCGTAGGTTTGCACGTTGTACTAGGGAGGTGAAAATTACACTCTTTAGAGCGTATTGCCAATCTATGTACACGTGTGCCCTATGGGTCAGCTATACAAAAAGCTCGTACAATGCTCTGCGAGTCCAGTACAATAACGCCTTTAGAGTTATGTTGGGGCTGCCGCGCTTTTGCAGTGCATCGGGGATGTTCGCGGAAAATGGCGTGCCAGATTTTTACGCACTGATGCGGACTCGGATAGCATCCCTGATGCGGCGAGTGCGCGACAGCTCCAACAGCTTGGTGGCTACACTAGCCGACAGGACAGACAGTCCATTGATGTGGCAATGGATGACCACTCATCGTGCGTCATTCCAATATTTTAAGTAAATTGTTTTAGTGTATTTTTAGTGTAGTTATGTGTGTTCATGTATTTATGTATGTTTTTTGTGTATAAAATTGTATTGGGTGTTGTTTATGGACTTATGGTCTGAAATAAATGTATTATTATTATTATATTATTATAAATAAAAAAATCATTTTATTTGATAAAAGTTGATCAAGGGATTAGTCTAGTCAGCAAGGCTGGTAGCAGTTAAAGCAAGGCAACTCCTGCGCACCATGGATAGTCAGCCCTGCTATCTGCGCAGTGCCTGATTTGACCACGAGATGAACTTTTCTCATACAGGCTGACAGGGATATCGACGTGCAAACTGTTACACAGTCTATACATGTCGTCCGACGAAGCCCGAGCTGCATACGAAGTTCGGCAAACTACGTAAGCAGCTCGGGCTCTCGTCGGACGACTGCATGATGCTCGTATGATGTATTACTGACTGTGCTGTTACTATGAATTCAGTAGGTACCTACATGATTCGAAAACCCAAAAGCGTTGAAGTTTTTCGTGGGCCATTAAAAAAAAATCGCAGTTGTCTGACTGGGGACTGCCTACAGTAGTGAAAACTATGCATAGCATGCTGAGGTGTCGCGGTGACGCGGTGACGCGAACACGTAAGATTTCCCCCTACCAAAAATCGCTCAACCGCCAACACTGATTCCAACAGCACTTGACCGAACCGCACCTGCAATGCTATTCTGTAAACATCTCACCGTGATAACTTAAGTGAAGTGAGCTGTCATTCCACCCGATGCTAGGGGTTGACACAATTGACAGCTCATTTTAAGCTCACTTCACCTAAGTTTTCACGGTGAGATATTTACAGAATAGCACTACTGAGCACTTTCACTAACCGCACTGTAACAACATTTTGATAAGTGCGGTTCGTTAGAATAGAATAGAATAGAATAATTATTTATTTGCATAGAATGTAGGTACAAAAAAATGCAGATGTTTTAAATTAGGCATGCAAACATTCAGTACAAGTGCTTAATAGGCTAAAATACTGTCAATATGAAAATTGTTTTAGTGTGGTCAATTAAATAAAGAATTAAAGATGTCAGGTTTATATCATTTAGAAATTCACAAATGGAGTAATAACATTTATCAATTAATAAGACTGACAATTTCTTTTTAACCAGTGGAATGGACTCGTTTTTTAGGGTTCCGTACTCAAAGGGTAAAACGGGGACCCTATTATTAAGACTCCGCTGTCCGTCCGTCTGTCCGTCTGTCACCAGGCTGTATCTCATGAACCGTGATAGTTAGACAATTTAAATTTTCACAGATGATGTATTTCTGTTGCCGCTATAACAACAAATACTAAAAAACAGAATAAAATAAATATTTAAAGGGGCTCCCATACAACAAACGTGATTTTTTTGCCGATTTTATAGATAATGGTACGATACCCTTCGTGCGCGAGTCCGACTCGCACTTGGCCGGTTTTTATTCTAACGTATCGATGGAGCAGTTTATTAATAAATATTATTTTCAGTCCCCGAACGGCACCTGCATAAAGTTTGTAGTGATGGGAAAATGTATTCTTTGTTCAGGACATTATCAACTACTAGCTTTTGCCAGCGGCTTCGCCCGCGTGTATGTCGGAAATTATCCCACAGGAACCTTCTACCGGGATGAAAAGTATCCTATGTCTTAATCCAGGCAATAAACTATCTGTATACCAAATTTCATCCAAATCCGTTCAGCCGTTTTTGCGTGATTAACAAACATCCAAACATACAAACTTTCACATTTATAATATTAGTAGGATAGTAGGATAACATATCGATACGGCAAGACCACGCACAGTAAAGGGCTCCGTTGTCGTACGTAATCTGGCTATTCCATACAAAAGTGCAATACCTATATTCGGTCAAAGTCAAAATTAAAAGTCATATAATCAAACTAGGCTGAGAATCAGCACTTTTCAAACGTTAAATGTATGGAACAGGTAACCGAAGAAAAATTGCGCGTGGATATCCCCTAGACCGAGAAGTATAGGATCTTTGTTCATGCCAATATGCGCTATCTAAAACTTCCTTTCAAACTTACTGGTCTGCACAATCTTCCTGCAGAAGAAGTCATTATTCGCCGAGTAGACTCCATGTCCACACTCAGCGATGGGCAGGAAGTTGTTCAGCGTCTCCTTGTCGTAGATGGTGGGGTCCAGGCACATGGAGTTGTTCATGCTGTTGCAGTCGAAGCAGCGGATGGAGGCAGCTGGAGGAAAGATGTTCATAGGTGTAGGGACCAGTTTCCAACAAAGCAGAGAGAAGAGATACTTACTAAGCCACCAAAAGTTCGTAATATATTGAAGTTAGGATAGATGTGAAACGAATGCAAACCTTTTGGTTTTCGATCGAGACAAAGCCGACTCTGTTTTGGTGAAAATCAGCCCTACTACTAGTTTGATACTTTTAATATAAGTACACTAGTTGGGGCCGTGTTGTGAACAATTAATGCCATAATTTTTCCAGTGCCAGAGAGAGACGGAGCTATACATGACCTATAGCACCACCCCTTTTTCGCAACGGCATCATGATGGCGTTAATACTTCATAATAAGGACGGACTTCGCCCGCGTGGATATCAATACTTTTCTATTTGAATCGGATTTTGCTCACAAATTCATGAGTTTTTTGCGCGGAACCCTAATTCTTTTTCTAAAATAAAAGTAGCCAAAGTTACTCCTTACAACATAAGCTATCTGCCAGTCCGAGAAAGTCCGGTCGAAATCGTTCCAGCCGTTTCGGAGATCAGCCGGGACTAACAGACAGACAAAAATTCTAAAAATTGTTTTTCTGTTATATGTACCTACCTTATATACTTTTCGTTTATGCATTTAGTAAAAAGCTGTTATTACACGATTGAACAAAAAAGAAGTGTAATGTTTTCAGGGTTTGTGTATGTAGGTATATGAGTTTTTTTGACATTACAAACAGACATTTAAATTTTATTTATTTGTATAGATTTACTTGCTTTGGCCAGGCGAGGATAACACATGATAAACTGAAAGAAGTGGAATGGAGATACCAGAGGAAATATAAAATGGGTTTCTACTTTCAGTGCTCTCTGCTTACTTCCAAAAGAATAAGTGGTTCTCCAGGGCTACGAGAGCACAAATTATGAATAGGAAGAATAATTACTTATTCGCCCTGCAAATACAGGCTGGCAGGGACTTCGACGCGCATCCTGTTATCATGGATTAGTACATGTTCCTCGAACCCCTTTTTTTTGTGGATGGGAAATCATCAAATGACTTCTTCCGCTCTGGGCGGAGCGGAAGGGCGTGTTAAAACCCACCCGTGTTCCTTCAGTTGCTTGTGCCAGGACCACGGTATCTCTTTCGAACAACCCGCGACCCTCTTCCTCGAACCCCTGCGATGAAATTCTTCCGTCGGTTGTTAAAAAAAAAAACCGGCCAAGTGCGTGTCGGACCACGCACAATGGGTTCCGTAGTTGTGATGAATTTATCTTAAGAACAAACTTAACATTGTAGTTGAAAAACATGTTCTCCCATACATTCCAATGTAAATGTAAGTTTGTACCTACTCACAATATTGATAGATTTACCATGTTATTTTAAGACCACAGACTTCTTATAGGTTTTCCTGTAATCAACAGGTAAAGATATATTTTTTGTATTTTTTTCCAAATTTTAGGCTCAGCAGTTTCGGAGATAAGGGGGGAATGGTGAATTTTCATTTATTTTCTTAAATAACTTTAAAACAATTTATTTTAAAATTATAAAAAAAATATATTTGAGACCCTCATAGTAAGCCTTTTCATTTGACATGCCACATGGTGTAGTTTGCAAAACTTTTTTTTTTAATTTTCTTATTTGCCCCCCAAAAGTGACCTCTGTAATCAAAATTAATTTATTTACTTTACCCGTCCGTGTTTGGGTCACAGAAATTCATATGTGTACCAAATTTCAACTTAATCGGTCCATTAGATTCGGAACAAATTGGCTGTGACAGACGGACAGACAGGCAGACAGACACACGAGTGATCCTATAAGGGTTACGTTTTTTCCTTTTGAGGTACGGAACCCTAAAAAAGCTGTTCCATACATTTACATTTTGAACGCGTAAGTATTGCACTTTTGTAGGAAACAGCTGGTTTTTAGGGTTCCGTACCCAAGAGTACAACGGGACCCTATTACTAAGACTCTGTTGTCCGTCCGTCTGTCTGTCCTTCTGTCACCAGGCTATTTTTGTAACTTAAATTTATTTCAATAAAGATTTTTTTTTTTTTTTATATTATTTATTTCTATATCTCATCCGTGATAGTTACACAGTTGAAATTTTCACAGATGATGTATTTCTTAAAAAACAGAATAAAATAAATATTTAAATGGGCTCCCATACAACAAGCGTGATTTATTTGCTCGTTTTTGCTCGATATTGATAACGGCAATAGGTAGACGCTTGAAATATTCACAAAATATTTAGTTATATATTCACTTTAAAAATAAATAATGAAACTAAAATAAAACAAATATTTAAGGGGGCTCCCATACAACAAACGTGATTTTTTTGCGGTTTTTATAGATAATGGTACGAAACCCTTCGTGCGCAAGTCCGACTCATACTTGGCCGATTTTGTATAATAACCGACGGGGGTCCAGAATCATGTACTGAATACATGCTAACAGGTTGCACGTCGATGTCCCCGCCACCCTTTATTTGCTTCGGATTTATTCGGGAATCAAACCTGCTACCGTAGTTTCTGAATATTTAGATCTGTTATTACCGATTATTAACGACTGTGCAGTCTAGTTCAATATGATTTAAAGAACACACAGGATTTATCAGTTTAATATTATTTACGACTACATCGAAACGGTTACAGACTTCTACAGAAGAAAAAAGAAAGAAAAAGTAGAAATGAAAACCAAAAAGAAATGAGAACATCATCGAAATAAAAAGTAGGCGAAAAATACGTACTTAGGTATTATTGAAGCTAACTCAAAAACTACCCAAGCAAAGTTAATAAATTTTACACGGGACCAACTTTGAGGTATGCCCTCTCGAATAAAACAAGAATCATTAAAATCGAACAACTCTGTAAAAAGTTATGCGTGGTAATACATTAAAAAAAAAATGTACGCGTCGACTTGAGAACCTCCTCCTTTCTTTTCGTCGGTTAAAAACCCTCAAGGCCTAACAAAATATTTCTGACTTCCAGACAGTTCAAATTGGAATAAAAAACAACATATACTTACCACGTCTAAAACAGAACGCGAAAACGAGCAAATATTTTGAATACTCCTTCAACATTTTGAAAAATCGTTTTTACACGAACTATGTAAAGTTTAAACCGCGAGTTGGATCCCGCACAGTCGCCCACTAACTGGTTACAATAATACTTTAGCTATAAAGTTGTGACGCGCGTGCTTATTCTGTGTTATCGGAAGTCAATTGACGCCACGGTCAGTTCTTACAACTCTATCGGAAATGTGAAAAGTTCAAGTGTATGCGTGGATTCTCCTCTTACGTATTTGGTTACTAAAGTATGACATTCATTCTATGAAGGCGGCATCGGCATCTCAATAACAAAAATCTAGCACCCGGCCAGGCACCCGAAATTAAAGTTAAAAAACTTTTTTACAAAAAAAAAAGTTGAGATGTGTCAAGGGACACCCGGATGGAACGAAGTTCCTTTCGATTAATTAGTGAAGGAATTGTAATAATTTTTTTTTTTAAGTTATAATAATTGTTACGGCCCCGGCATTATCACCTGACGCCCGCGGGACTTTCGTGTGCCGTGGGCCCCAAGCGTGCGGAACTTCGTGTTGCCATACAAGCCCGAGTCCCTGCGCCGCGCCGCACGAGCGCCCCACCACACGAGGCAGTCGTTGCCCGTGCGCCGTAGCGAGACCACGCACGTCGCACGCGCCAGCAGCGATCTCACACCGCTAACAGCCATCAGCCATTTTGTTTCAACTATATATTATGTTATAAATTTGATTATACACTGAATGTTAACTTAGTCACGGAGTATCATTTTTCTACAACGCGACCTGTCCTCAAGCAAGCCCAACACAGCGCTAACAATAATATTTTTTTTTATTATTAACAAATATAATGTAATATAAACTTAATCTTTCTATAAGAGAGAGAGAGAGAGACAGACAGAGAAACATGCGCACGTCGCACAGCTTACAATAGCTTACTATAGCAAAAAGTGTCGTTACAACTTTTCGTGAGAATTTTTTCCGTCTAGCCCGACTTTACAAAAAAACGCAACCGACTTCCAAAAAAAAAACACTACAAAGTGAAAAATACTTAACTTTAATTTCGGAAGTTGGTGTCTTTGGATCTGAATTTTAGTTTTTGCCACCGACTGCTGAAATTAAAGTTATTTTTCACTTGTGTAGTGTTTTTTTATCACATCATCAAGATAAACAAAGTGGATTAAATACGTATTATCGAAATCGAAGCGAACTCAAAAACTACTGAAACAAAGTTAATAAATATGTAGAATTTACATGGAGCCACCGCGCAAGCTTCATCTACCAGATGATTTTTTTTTTTTTAAATCGGTGCACAACTGACGAAAATATCGATGAACACATCATGTACCTAACCTCCTCTTTTTTCAAGTCGATTAAAAAGTGTTGATCATGAAGATACCACAAGAGAAAGAGACTGATGTGTGCTAATGTAGAAATTATGTGTTTCTGGTAAATGATTACAAATTGAGAGTTCTTCTGAAAAAGTGTGCTATTTAGAGACAGTGTTTTATTTTTCCTGTAATCATTAAACTTTTATCATATTTAATAATTTCAGGTTTTTCTCTATGCAAACTTCGGAGATAGGGGGGGGGGGGGGCAGCAACGGTATTTTTCATATCAAGTCGAAAACTATGCGGCCTAATAAAAAGAAAACATATTCGAGAATGTGCAAACAGCGCTCTTTCATATGATTTTTAGGACCCCCTTTCAGTCCCTGTTGCAAAAAATAAATAAATTATATCTTTCTTATTTGCAAAATAGTTGAGCAAAGGTCATCTAAAATAGTTCCAAAATTCAAGTTGATAGCATTAGTAGTTCTTGAGATAGCCAGCTGTGACAGACGGACAGACAGACTGAGTCGCACCATAAGGGTTCCTTTTTACCATTTTGGTACTTGATTTACTTGCGAGTATCAAAATATGTCGCATAAATGGCCGTATTTTTTTATTTTGTTGACTTTGAAGCTTGATTTTTTTTTTAGACCAAGGGACCATAGACTTACGTGTATTTGATATTGATTTCAACTTGATACCTCCACGCATTTTTGAGAAAAAGGGTCTTGACAGACAGTCAGACGGACAACGAAGTGATCCTGCAAGGGTTCCGTTTTTGTCTTGAGGTACAGAACCATAAAATTAAGAACTGAGCAATGATCACCAGTTTGCTCACTGCGTATTGTATTGGCGATTTCAATCAGCACCCTAATTGCATAACACATTATCGATCGGAGTTGGCTTCATTTTGAAACAAATTGCTAATCCATTGCTTCATATGTTCGAAAAATTTGTCTGCTCGACAACGTAAATAACGCAATAAATGTTGTTGAACTGTCAAAATGAAACCAACTCCGATTGATAATGTGTTACGCAATTAGGGTGCAGATTAATAAATCAAGTATCTTCGGTCACCTCAATGCACTTTATTTGCAGTTGGGGTTTTGAAATCTTGTACTTATAAGGCGATCAACTAGGTTAACACAACATTATTCTAGCTCTTCAGAAACTAAACATCATAACAAACACACAGATAGCAATAACATAGTTTATTTATAATTATTATAATCTTAATAAGTATCTGAGGTAACACTGAAGACCATGATATGATAGCCTTTGGCTTTACAAATAAGAAATTATATAAATAAACTCGATTCATCAATACTGATTGTCAAACGTAGGTACATTTTATAATCATTTAAACACATCTTTTGCAGTGTCCCGATGATGGGAAACACAATTACAAATAAAAAATTATTATATAGCAAGTTATATGGCCTCATCTCTGCCCCTATTCAACCTAAAATTTATTACAATTATGTACAATTTCTCCTTGTAATTGTCCTCTACACATAATAAATCATAAGTATTTTTTAGTCCCATTTAATTAAAAATCAAAGAAATATACTTCTTTCAAGCACTCCCCCGCCATGTTTTGAACGCAGCGAATATAGTGGCAACAGTTGCTAGAACTGTCACTTTGACGTATTCGAGCGTTGTTGCCGCATTGCACAGGTCCCCGAAGCATTGACAGACGGTTTCGAGGTGGTCCATGTTGTCTGCCTTGTAACATTCGCGCTTGCTCTTGACCCAGCCGCAGCCGCGGGTGATTCGGACCTCAGGAGAGTGGACTGGATCTAAGACTGGAAGAAGAATACAGTATTAGGGACTAGTTCACTTAAGTTTTCTTTATAGTTTTTTGATTTGTTAAAACGTTATGCACAAGTAAAAACATACTGTACAAATTCGGACTTCATTTTGTCATCTCTCTTTCACTCACACGTGACAAAATTTTTAAGATTGTTAAATAAAAACATGCTTTTTTGAAAAATGTAATCAATTAGCGAACTAGTAAATAATATTAATTTAATAGGTACCTAATTTTGAAAATAGATTTATATTGTGTTATCTAATAAATTCACCTCAAAAAATATTGTCTGTTTTTGAGATGAGTTAAATACCTAAATGCCATTATAAAAATGTGTTTTTAATAATTATATATTAAATTAATAGATATTATTTACTAGTTCGCTAATTGATTACATTTTTCAAAAAAGCATCTTTTCATTTAACATTCTTGAGGTTCAGTGTGAGCCAGAGAGGTGACAAAATGCCACAGCCCTCTCGATGCCTGAGGCATTTTCTACCAGTCAAACCTTAGGGTGATGCAGAGACAAAACATGGCAGGACCAACATAAGGGATAGATAACTCGAAAAATAATAAATATTAATACATACATACATACTTATAAACATAATAAACTTTGTCATGAGAAATAATGACAGGTAGAGGAGAAAACGAATCCAGCATATCTAAGTCTTTTCATAATAACTACAGCTACATTTAACTATTGTATGAGAATGTACTATAGCGATTGCATATTCAAAGAGTTCCCATAGAATTTCTTGCTGGGAACATATTGAAAAGAAACTGTGTTTTTTATATTATAAAGAGCCTTAGAGCCCAAGTCTACAGCTATCAAAGAAATTAAAGTTATCTCTAACAGAAAACAGTCGACTATCAATACGATTTCGAATCTGAATCGGATATAAACTTGGCAATCGTGGATCGCAATCAGAATAGGGACGCCTACACGCACTGATAACCACGCTATTATTTAATCATCACATCACTATAGGCACATCATTCTGCTCTCAAAACCAGCCAATTATTTGTCTATGAATGCTTCAACTTAGGCATGTACAGTCAGCAGCGTCAAAAATATCGGTACGAATAGACGGTGTATTCCCGTTCGTCCCCGCGACTTTGTCCCCGGGGGGACGAACAAGAATTTGTTATTTAAATTGTCTTTGACATATCTCGGGACCCTGGGGTCCCGGACCTTTGGAAGGCGTACGAGGAGCCGAAGCCAACTCGCAGAGGCCCCTTAGACAAATTTAAATGAAAAGAAGGCACTATTATTATTTGGTTTTTTATATTTATTTTCTCAGGTTGATAGAACCTGGTATTTTAAAATCTCACGGGTGTTAACCAAGGTGAGATTTTAAGTTTGAGTAGATTATTATTATTATTATTTCTTGTCTTTGGCTTATCTCGGGACCCTGGGGTCCCGGGCCTTTGGAAGGCGTACGAGGGGCCGAAGCCAACTCGCAGAGGCCCCTTAGACAATTTCAAATGACGAGGAGGCACCAGCCGACGATTATCCCTGTATGCACTTTATTATTATTTTTATTTATTAAAAAATTATTCCCGTTAACTAACGGGAATAATCCCACCAACAAAATCAGGATTTTGTTGGTGGGATTATTCCCGTTCGTCAACGGGAATAATTTTTTTTTTCGTGTATTCCCGTTAGTCCCCCTGACTTCGTCCACCTAGGGGGACGAACGGGAATACACCGAACAGACTGTTCAAAACTATCTCAACAACTAAGAAAATTAAACTTTATCTCAATTGCATAAAGTTCTTGTCAGAATGACAGTTACTGGTTTTCATTCAAAAACATTCCTTGTGTCATTGAGTTAATATTATTTCATTTTCATAGTTGTTTAGATCAATTTGAACAGTCTGTTCATCCTGATAATATTGACGCCGACTGTACTTAAACATAATTTTTTCATATCCGGTTCAGCTTATAGTGGCTATTAATTCCCCTTAAAACCGAATTCGATGAAGGTTTTTCACGAATTTTGCTAAAAAAGCTGTAAATTAATTTCTTTTAATTAACATAAAAAAGACTGTCGTAAAACCTTTTAAAGGCTGTCGTAAAAGATGAGACAAGATTTTGAAGACTTTTGATAAATCAACTTGTTAGTTTACCGGTTATCCGGGCATTTGATATACCAGAGGTAAGGCAAGTAATATCGGCAAACTTCCGCATCGCATAGCACGTTCACGATTCGATCGGCCGATACCTTTGTTTGTACGATGCACGTTTGTATTTAATTGATATGTTGCTAATGTTTTTTTGTAATTACAGGAAACTAGGAAGAGGTGTAGTCTCACACAAGCTGCGCTTCCGCAGAATTTTTTTCTAAACTGAGCCTGCATAAGTTTTGCCAATAGTACGTTGCCATCCCCAGTGAACTTACTTGTCTGTGTAATCTTCCTGCAGAAGAACTCTCTCTTGTCTATGGCGTTGCCCATTGTTTCAGTGCAGTCCACGATGGGTATGATAGCGTGCATCTTCGGGATGTGCATCTCAAGGCAGGCCGAGTTGTTCTTACTGTTGCAGTCGAAGCACTTTATGGCTTCACCTGGAAATTAGAGCATGAAATTAAGCCTTTGGCCTTCTTTAACCAACTTCAAAAAAAGGAGGAGGTTCACAATTCGGTTGTATTTTTTTTTAGTTGGTTTTTGGTTCTTAAGAAAAAAAAAATTAAGAGTTTATTTATTGGTTGTTTTTTACAGACATGATTTTAGTTTTAATGATGGTACGGTCAGCAACAGAAGTCGGTTAATACTGCTACTTTTTGACATCATCTAAATTAACACAAAATTATTCGATAAACTGCTTTTTTTTCGTTTAACTGTTAAGAGTTAATGTTCTTAAAATTTTAAGTACTTCTGTTCCGATTTGAATTCAATATTTCGCTTAATAATTAAGATTATAAAACTGCAAGTGTTAATCGACTTTTGTTTCTGACTGTACCCTAAGTATATGGTTTGCAAGGAAAATCGGCTTGAGGTTATAAGATAATTTTCAGGCAGTTGTTAACCTAAATTAACTAAGTTCTTTATGATTTATCAAGATACATGTAACTTCAATTCTACTGTCTGCAGTACCTATGTCTTGTTAACATTAAACCACGATACCAAAAATGTTGTAAAAAAAAAAAATTGTAGTTTTAAGCTATATCCTACTTAATCCATTCATAAGTACTACTTAACAATTGAATGAAGAATTACGACTTCACAGGAAATATGACCTAGGTAGATAGCAGTTGTGATTTAAAATTATTTGCATCCCACTCAACCTAATGGAATGGAGGTCGTTAAACTTCCAGCTTTAAAGACTATTATCATCAAAGGAATACTCACATGTATTAGAAAACATTATGGGCAGCAAAACACTTAAAACGATGTTATTAATTGTTGCTAAAGCCATAATAATTATTTTAATTGATTAGCGCCTGCCAGAATTTTCTACGCAACAAGTTTTAAACTACAGCTTGTGTCAACTATTTTTTTACGGCGCTTAGCATGTATTATTTTATTTCACTGTACATAAGTATTTATTTTGATTATTATACGATTTTAAATAAAAATATTGTTTTTTATTTAGTTAAATTCGTTCTACTTCAACTGTGATCTCTTACAAACTGTCTTCTCGTTCATTTAACTTGAGTTTATAAGTCGGTCAGCGATTGTGTCTGGTTCACACACAAAGGGAGCAACTGGTTAAGTTCGGATCTAATCCTCGCGGTAGAAAGGTGCTCAGGGTTGCAGGTTGCAAGGAAACACTAATAAAGATAACGGCGTTCTTTTAGTGGTACATTCTTGAATAAACTGATATTTACACGTGAGTTTTTCTGGTTTCTTGAGGAACTACCGAGTACCGAGTAAGTACCGAAGCTCAGTTAATTTTCATGGTTTCCTCCTCCAACTACGTTGCTTATAAATTATAGATGTTGTATTCAACTAAGAATGTATTCTCTTTATAATAAAAAAATACCGTTTAGTCCACTCTCGACCCCCAATAAATAATGTGTCCACTGGACCCCAAACTATAGTCTATTGAGAATGGATTTTATTTTCCAGCCAAGTTTTTTTTTATATTTTCTTGCAGTACTAAGCCCAAAAGACAATTTAAAAATTAAGCACAAGTTATTTTAAACTCCATTTATAACCAAGGAGAAAGGACACTTGTGACGAATATAGGAGGAAGTATCAAGTAGCACTACCTCCTTGTTCAATGAGTAATGATGACTCCTACTGAGCATGCGTAATGCGTATCTACAATAAGTAGGCGTAAGTAGTGTCTAATTTGGATGTGCGTAGTAACATAACATCACGCCTTGTTTCCCCGAAGACTTAGGCAGATGTGTATACCTATACAACTTGCTACTGCAATGACGACATTAATTTGACACGCGTATACGGTTCCGCGTTTTCGTTCTATAAAGATATTTTAATTTCACTAAAGTTATTCTTTATTTACAATTTTCTAAAATAGCATCGGGGAGCAACCTGCGCAGAGAGAAATTAAAACGAAAAAAAAAGGCTATGCCACTCGAGTGTTATCTTGGGGGTTTTGCAAAAAATTAATTCATGAAGCTACTTACAGCTGGGTCAAAACAATAGACAAACGATGAACAAA
Source organism: Cosmia pyralina (assembly GCA_946251885.1). NCBI lineage: Eukaryota > Metazoa > Arthropoda > Insecta > Lepidoptera > Noctuidae > Cosmia > Cosmia pyralina. The sequence continues at coordinate 4,017,370 of OX276359.1, read as the reverse complement.
AGAAAATGTATAGGTCAATGACTTTTTAACAGCTGGCATAGAACAATAGCTTCATGAATGAGTCCTTTGCAATAAAGTGATCGTTATTTTGTTTTGAGTATTATTTTATTATTTCGTTTGTTTGAATTTTTTTTTTTCAATTTACGAATGATTTTATCTTATTATAATAAAACTAGCTGACCCGACAGACGTTGTCCTGTCCAAATTTCAATAATTCATACAAAACTCTCATAGAAAATGTACTTTCAATTTTCCGAAATTTTCCTATTTTCCCGGCCACTTTTCCAATTTTTCTCTTCTTAAGAACGTTCCTCTTGAATCACTCTATCTATTGCTGGAAACTGCATTAAAATCCGTTGAGTAGTGTAAAAGATCTACGCGAACAGACAGGGGAAGCGGCTTCATTTTATACTATGTAAAGATTTGTATGATTACTGGCCACTAGCCCTACCTGTGTCTTTAACTAATGTCGTAATTGCGGTAACACGTTGTATAGTACACCCATATTTCGCCAGTTATATTTAATCCCATGTAATAGGGCGCGAGCCCATTGCCATGGCGTTTTAGGTACTTTGTGTAAATAATTTCATCACCACTGCTCTCAAAACGGTGAAGGAAAACATCGTGAGGAAACCGGCATGTCTTAGAACTAAAAATTCGAAGACATATGACATCTACCAACCCGCACTGGTCCCACGTGGTGGATTACGGCCCACTCCCTCTCTCCGAGAGGAGGCCTGTGCCGTTGGTCCCGGCTGTCATTCGTGGATCTTTGACCGTCGTTACGGGTCGTCAGAAGCCCGAAAGTCTGACAACCAGTCTTACCAAAGGGTATCGTATTACCCAGTAACTGGGTCGTGGAGGTCAGTCGCTCCATGTAAAATACTGGTATTCAGCTGCATCCGGTTAGACCAACGCCGACCCCAACATAGTAGGGAAAAGGCTAGGCAGTTTGATTGATATACAGGAAATCCCGTAATTAATGGATAGTACTCATCTTTATGAACAACTTTTACTATGGGTCCAATTTTTTTCTCGATTTCAGGTTTGGTCCCATAATAAAAGTTGTTCATAATAAATGACCTCGTAAGAGGTTATCCATTAATTATGGGACACCCTGTATAGATTGACTGGTAATTAGTAACTGCTGATACTTAAACACTGATTGCACAATGTAGTTACTCATGATAACAAACAACTTTTACTATGGGAACAAACGTGAAAATGCGAAAAAAAATCAGCTGTTTAACATAAATTTAGGGAACAGCAGATTTTTTTTCGCGATTTCTGGTTTGGTCCCATGGAAAATGTTCTTTGTTATCATGAGTACCTACTATCATGTGTTTAAGATGCAGTCACTAATTACCAGTCACCCTATATAGGTAATTATAAATGGGGGGCCACCAACCTGTGCCCGGAACATTGCAATAAACTTCTACTGCAATGTTCCAGGCACAGGTTGGTGGGTACTGTAGGGGTTTGATGCTTTGATCAAGCCACGAAAATATTATTCTGGCTGACATTCAATCATTCAAATATGGAATGTATTCTCTAAAGAAAACGATACTCGTTTTCTTTACAGGATGACAGATAGATTCTGGTGAGGGCTCCGCGTAAAACCAATTTATTTAAGGAGTGTGAATTATAATTTATCTGAAGCTTAAAATACAGAGGGCATTAGTCCCATTTAACTAGAGTCCCTCTCGTTTCATTATTAATATAGTAAAACTCCTACTGTGAGGTTCGAGCCCTCACATTACCTGATACCTAATGATAACTTGTTCACATGAAAAGGTAAGAAAATTAATACAAAAGCCACTGCACGCCACCCCGTACATCTTACAGGTCGTGAGAAGGAAGCGAATAGTTGAATGCATCTCAGTCGCCCGCATCCTTAGCTGTTGTTCTCAATAGGCCTAGCAACGAGGGGTGCGTGGACAGGAAACCTCCCCGAGTGCCCGGGGGCTGGAGTTCCCTTACGGATACGTCCGGGGGGAAGGCCAGTCTCCGGGACGGTGCACCCTGGGGTACGGGCAATGGCTCCCTATTAGGCGCTATTTGCCTAAGGGGTCCCGTTGTCCGTATGCCAATATCCTGTCGGAGGTACGCTCCAACGTGTGTCCCTCTGCTTAAGCAGAGACGCACAGCGGCGGAGTAAGAGCGGGCTCGGTGTGCACTAACCCTGCCGCCGGGCAGGCAGGAGGAAGTCATTTTCTTCTGCCACCGTTAGTCTCGTAGCCCCGAAGATTGTCAGGTCATGTCTCTGACCTTTGACGGGGGTCGAGGGTCTTGGCTTAATCGCCCGGACCGCGAGGAAGAAAACCTCTATAAAAAATTACCCCAAACCTCCAAGCGGCGGCGCACCGTGAGGGAGGTTGGTAGCTTGACTAATGGGTAGCTAAATTAGTCGTTAGTGCGAACCACGTATTTTTGAGCAAGTACACAAAGTTTTTACTCGTGGGAACAGCTATGGAAACACATAAAAACCAAAGACGAGGAGAGGAGGGGAGTGATGCGGCGTCGGAGTCCGATGCCGCATCTGGTGCGAAAGGCGCGACGGGCTCATTTAAGAGCCCGGAGGGCGTAGTGGTGGGGGCCGCTGGGGGGAAAGGGAAGAACCCTTTCCTGAAGCGGAATAAAAATCCGGGGGATGGCCAGGGGTCCTCCTCGGACGGCGGGGTGAGCTCGGCCCGTAGAAAACTTGCTCGCCGGGGCCAAGGCTGGACCCGGAAAAAAGGGGGCAAGGGTCGGGTAGTCCCCACGCAAGAGGACGGCGAGCTGAGCAGAGCCAGCTCAGCCGAGCCGGCTGAGAGGGTCACCATGGAGTCGTCAGGCGGTGAGTCGGACGCCGAGGGCGGCTCCAATATAGTGCGAGCGGCCAGGTTCGAGGAGGTCGTGGTGGCGGCAATCGAGGGTGTGGCCTTGAAGAGGACTCAGTCCTCTAAAGACAAGGCCATACCCGCAGCCACGGCTTCCATCATGGCGGCAGCGGAGGCAATGTTACAGGGGCCTCCGACGGACGGAATGTCCGAGATGCGGGCGGAGGTCGCCCGCTTGACAGCCGCCATGGAGCTTCTCCGAAAGGAGAACGAGGAGCTCCGAGCGGACTTGGCCAATCTCCGCGGAGCTGGCCCTCGGGAGTTGCAGGGAGGGGCGCAGGCGGGGCAGGACAGGCCCGAGCCTGCTGAAGACCGGGTGCTGGCCCTGGTGCGGAAGGAGCTGGCTGCCCTCAACAGGCGATTCTCCGTCCTGGAGGGCATTGTCCTGCGCCCCCCGCCAGCGGCTAGCCGGCCGGCCTCGGGCCAGCCAAAGGCGGCTTCATATGCCGCCGCGGCTGCCACGGCCAAACCAGGATCGGCGGGGCAAGTGAAGAGTGGAGCTGTGCCTGCGAAGGCACCTGCCAAGGCCCCAGCCGTGGCCGTGGTGGAGACGCGGCTGCCCCCGCCTCCTAAATCTCCTTCGGCTGACGCCGAATGGCAGGTAGCCGGGGAGAAGAGGAAGGCGGGTAAGGCGGCAAGGGCGGCCAAGCGAAACGAGAAGCGGCGGCGGCGCAAAGAGAGAAACGTCGCGGCTAGGTTACGTGCCCCGAAGTCCGCAGCTGTAGTAATCACACTACAGCCGGAAGCGGAGAAGAAGGGCGTGTCCTACCGCGACGTGCTCACCAAGGCGAGGGCGGCGGTGAACCTTGAGGAGCTCGGGGTTGTAGATGGCATCCGGGTAAAGGTCACTGCGACTGGAGCTCGGATGCTGGAGATTCCCGGTGCGGCCAGTGGTCCGACCGCTGACGCTCTGGCCGAAAGGCTCAGGGCGTCCTTAGATGCGGACATGGCCCGAGTGTCCAGACCTGCCAAGTGCGCTGACATGCGCATCCTGGGTCTGGACGACTCAGTGACGGAGGGAGAGGTGGTGGCCGCCGTGGTCAAGACTGGGGGGTGCGCCTTTGAACAGGTGAAGATAGGCACCATCCGTCCTGACTCCACGGGGATGCGAGCCGTTACGGTGAGCTGCCCCGTGTCGGCGGCCCAAAAGATAGCTGGGGAGGGCCGAAGGTTCCAGGTGGGCTGGGATTCCACGCGGGTAAAAGTGCTGGAACCCAGACCTCTGAGGTGCTTCCGTTGCCAAGTGGGCAACCACGTCGGGGCTAAATGCACCTCGGAGGTGGACCGCAGCAGTCATTGCTTCTGTTGTGGTCAGCCCGGTCACAAGGCCAGCTCGTGCAAGGCCACGCCGCACTGCTTTTTATGTGCGGCTGCTGGCAAGCCGGCCGATCACCGGGCTGGGAGCAAGGGCTGTGGTCCACCCGCGAAAGCCCGGAGCAGGGGCAAGCCCTCTGCCGCCGCCACCGCCGTTACTGCCGAAGCCGCCGCCACAGCCGCCGCCGTTGCCGCCTCTACCGCCGACGCTGCCGTACCCACTGCGGCAGGACCCACACAGGGGGCTCAGGGAGGGGGTGAAATGGAATGTCAGTAATGGCTCCATTACGCCTCCTCCAGGCGAACATCAACCACTGCGCCCCAGCTCAGGATCTGTTGCTCCAGAGCATGGCGCAGTGGTCGATTAACATCGCCGTGGTCGCTGAGCCGTACTTTGTCCCGCCCAGTGATTACTGGGTGGAGGACCTGAGCGGCTCAGTGACCCTCATTTCGTCAGCCGCCGCCGGTACCCTGTCCCTCGAAGCTGTTAAGAGAGGACAGGGTTGCGTTGCAGCACGGTTCGGGGAGATTGTCGTCGTAGGGGTATACTTCTCCCCGAACCGAACACTCGCCGAGTTCCACAACTCCCTTGCGGAGTTGAAAACCGTCGTCGTCGGGTTCCGTTCCCTTCCCGTGCTCGTCCTCGGGGACTTCAACGCCAAGAATGTGGCTTGGGGTTCCCGGTATACGGACACACGGGGCAGGATGGTGGAGGACTGGGCTCTGGAGACAGGCCTGGTCGTCCTAAACCGGGGTTCTGTCCCCACATGTGTGCGGATGCGGGGCGAATCAGTGGTGGACATCTCGTTTGCCAGCCCCGCTCTGTTGCCGCATGTTGTTGACTGGCGCGTCATGGAGGGGGTGGAGACCTATTCCGATCACCGGTACATCCGGTTTGATGTCTCCGCCCAGACCTCGAGCGCGCCGGTCCGACAGGCCCCGAGTGGTCCGCGGTGGGCGCTGAAGCAGCTGGACCGGGAGCTCCTCCTGGAAGCCTCGATCGTGCAGGCCTGGGTGTCACCACCGGACAGGCCTGCTGACATCAACGACGAGGCGGAGTGGTTCCGGGAGGCCATGTCCGAAATATGTGACGTGGCAATGCCCCGGGTCCAGCCCGGACGCGCTTGGCGCCAGGTGTACTGGTGGTCGCCGGAGCTGACGGCTCTGCGCGAGGCGTGCGTTGCTGCGCGGCACCGGTACGCCAGGCACCGCAGGCTCCGTATCCGCTCACCGGATACAGAAGCCATTCAGGCGGAGCTGTACGAGGGGTACAGAGCGGCGAAGACTGCCCTCCGAGCGGAGATCTCGCGGGCCAGGGGTCTGGCTCGCGAGGAGTCGCTGGGGACTCTGAACAGAGACCCGTGGGGACGCCCCTACAAAATGGTGCGGGATAAACTCCGCCCATGGGCTCCCCCGCTGACGCAGAGTCTCCGGCCGCAGCTCGTGGAGGACGTGGTGAGCGCTCTGTTCCCTTCGCGAGGGGAACATACTCCCCCGCCCATGGCTCCGCCTCCTGCGGTGCCCGATGCGGACCACATCACCGACGACGACGACGATTCTCCGGAAGTGACTGAGGTAGAGCTGAGAGCGGCGGTACGTAGGCTGAGTGCCAAAAATACCGCCCCAGGACCCGACGGCGTGCCAGGAAAAGCCTGGGTTCTGGCCTGTGGGGCTCTCGGGCCTCGACTAGGGGGGCTCCTAAGCGCATGCTTGGAGAGGGGCCAGTTCCCACTTCGTTGGAAGACAGGGAAACTGGTCCTCATTAAGAAGCCGGGGCGCCCTGTGGACTCTCCGTCCGCTTACCGCCCCATTGTGCTGCTCGACGAGGTAGGCAAGCTCTTTGAAAGAGTCATTGCAGACCGCCTCGTCGGGTGGCTGGTGCAGGAGGGGCCGGATTTGGCGGAGAGCCAGTTTGGTTTCCGCAGGGGGCGCTCTACGGTGGACGCCATCATGCGCGTGCGAGCCCTCACGACGGGGGATGCTGTGGCCCGGGGTGGGGTCGTCTTGGCGGTGTCTCTAGACATCGCCAATGCCTTTAATACCCTGCCCTGGAGTTGCATCAGGGAGGCACTCCGGTATCACCGGGTGCCTACCTACCTCCGTCGAGTGGTCGAGGCCTATTTGACGGACAGGGCCGTCATCTACCCCGGTCATCAAGGAGAGTGGAACCGGCGAGAGATGTCGTGCGGTGTCCCACAGGGATCTGTCCTGGGGCCACATCTGTGGGACATCGGGTACGACTGGGTGCTGCGCGCCGACCTCCCTAGCGGCGTCAGCGTTGTATGTTACGCTGACGACACGCTGGTCCTGGCGCAAGGGAGGTCGCACCAGGCGGCGGCTGAACTAGCGACACGCGGGGTTGCGACAATAGTAGAGAGGATCCGGCAGTTGGGACTCGAGGTGGCCCTGCACAAGTCCGAGGTCATGTGTTTTCATGGTCCTCGGAACGTGCCACCGTCGGGTTCCCAAATAACGGTAGGAGGGGTTCACATCGGGGTTGAGTCGACGATGAAGTACCTGGGACTCGTCCTCGACAGCCGGTGGAACTTCGTGGAGCACTTCCGACGTTTGGCTCCCAGACTGGAGCGGGCTGGGGCTGCCTTGAAGCGGCTCCTGCCCAATCTGGGGGGTCCAAACGCCTCCTGCCGGAGGCTTTACACGGGGGTCGTGCGGTCCATGGCCCTTTACGGAGCGCCGGTGTGGGCGCGTTCCCTGAGGCTGCGACCGGCCCGCCGGTTGAACGCGTCCCAGAGGGTCATGGCCATCCGGCTAGTCCGGGGATACCGCACTGTCTCCTGTGAGGCGGCGAGCCTCCTTGCCGGATTACCGCCATGGGACCTGGAGGCAAAAGTCCTCGCGCACGTGTGGGAGTGGCGCGAGGAGACGAAACGCCGGGGCGTAACTCCGCTGCCGCGAGAAATCACGGTACAGCGGACAGAGCTCCGGCGGGATCTCATGGCGGCATGGAGAGTGCGATTGTCGCAACCCAGCGCTGGGCACGCCACAATTGCGGCGATAAGTCCCCTCTTTGAGGAGTGGTTGGAGAGGCGCCACGGCGTCCTCACCTTCCGCCTGACGCAGGTCCTCACCGGACACGGTTGTTTCGGGAGGTTCCTGTTTCGGATAAGGCGGGAGGAAACGCCCGGGTGTCACCATTGTGTGGATCGCCCGGAGGACACGGTGGAGCATACAGTGGAGGTCTGCCCGGCTTGGGCGGAGCACCGCCGTGTTCTCACGGAGGCGATCGGCGGCGGCGATCTCTCGCGTCCAAACCTGGTCCAGGCCATGGTGCGGAGCGAGAGTGCATGGGAGGCTGTCACCTCCTTCTGCGAAGCAGTAATGCTCGCGAAGGAGGAAGCGGAACGCGTGAGGGAGAGGCAACAGCCGCGCCCTCGCGCCCCTAGCCGCCGTAGGAGACGCCCTGGGCGGCGGGAATCGATAGCCGATTCCCGGCCACCGTAGGCGCGGGCTTGCGGACGACGAGTAATGGGCAGCTCGCCGTTCGGTAAGGACCAGGCCCGGGTCGACGGCGCGTTGTGTTCCACGCGCGCCTCAAAGAGATGTCAGCAGTGACGGGGTCAATTTGGGCCTATGCCGCCGGGGTCGCGGGTAGTTCGAAAGAGATACCGTGGCCCTGGCACGGGCAACTGAAGGAACATGGGTGGGTTTTAGTCAGTAAAAGTCTGACACGCCCTCCGCTCTGCCCAGAGCGGGAGAAGTCATTTGATGATTTCCCATCCACAAAAAAAAAAAAAAAAAAAAAGGCCTAGCAACGAGGATCTTACGGACATACGCACTGAGCGGATATACGTACTGTGCACAATGTAATTGAAACAGAAGCTTCATTTGTTTTTAACGAAATCCTTGGCCCTTCGAAATCTTACCGTAAAGAGGAGAAGATTGGAATTATGTCCATGTCCAGCAGTGGACTTACAGGCTCCTTCAAACAGGCGCGACACGCGATAAATCGCGCGTCACATAAACACCGCGTATAGCGCGACGAGCGGTGCACGGTGCCTTTATGTCGCAGTTCGGGTGGCTTTATCTTCATTTACTTAGTCTAATCTAATATAATCTAACTAGTCTTAGACTAGTCTAGTCTGTACTGTCCGCACTGCAGGACAAAGGCCTCCCTCTCCCTTTTCCACACAATTCAGTCTTGTACTAGTGTCGGCCAGTCCTTTCGGTAGGAGTCAAGCTCGTCCCGCCATCTTCGTCTCGGCCTGCCGCGACCAACATCCTTCATAAGAAGATGTTACTCTGTAATTCGTCCTTTTCTTTACAATAAAATAAATAAAGAACTCAACATATATCCACTCAACAAAACTTTATGTAAGAAGAAGGTACAGACGCCAGCAGGTCAAGCCACCCGAAACTGTCAAATTTTCCCAATCAACCTTGCACCTAATGCTTTAGCGATAAAGATGAAAATCTATTAAAGAAATTTGACAGATTGTAGTAGCTTGATGTGCTTGGCGTCTGTACATAATTACCTAATTGGCCTTTCATTATGAGGAAACAGAGAACCTGTTCATTGTTCAGAAATAGTTAATGCTTTTGTCAAATAAACAATTGTATTATATTTCTTCTTTTTTTTTGGTAAGATGTATCTAAACACTACCCAAACACCCCAACACCTTTCACAACTATACACTTACACAAAATCACACACACAAAGACACACACACAGTAATTTTTGAATTGGTTCAGTTTTCTTGTTCATAATCATTCATTGATGCATCTTTTTGCATGTCTTTTGGGCTAATAATATGTATTATTGTAAGTTTTGAGGGGTCTGGCACTGTAAGCCGAGATACAGGACTCGTACTAGTTCGGCTACAGATGCTCCCGTGTTAATACTCCTAAGTACTAGCCTAATAAGTATGTGTAATCCGTTATATTATTTTTGATGAAATAAATAAGTTATTGACAAAAAAAAGATTAAATGTCATAATTATATTCTACTTACATGAAATTGTGTGGGGGTACTCTTATCTAGAACTACCGTCTGATTTTTAATTCGACGGAATTCTGACAGCTGTAATTTTTTGACACTTCAGATATCATAAACCTTTTAGTTATATAAATGACTAGAATTTTTTGGAAATAAAATATCAAAAAATATGAAAGAGAATGGGATCATGTAAACTATTATATATGACAATGTAAATAGTGTTTGTTCTGTGCATTCAATAGCATTCAATGCACACTAACTAAAATATTATTTTTTTAGGCTAAATGGAAAAAAGAGTAAAAGAACATATTTTTTTAATTTAAATATTTATTTAGGTATCATTATCACTAATATCATTATCGATGTCTGTCTGTAGTTACAAGAATTGAAGATTTTACAAACAAAAAGGTATTCCTAAAAAGGTTTGTAACCTATGGATTAGTGGACAGGGATTCCTGTGAAAGAAAAACAATTACCTTACTAATTATTGTAACTTCAATAATTTGATAATAAAAAATCTGATTACCATTTTAAAATTATCATAAATACTAGCTGCGCCCCGCGGTGTTACCCGCGGTTTATGAGATACACTTAAACGTGTAATATTTAATCGGTGAGAAAAGTATTCACAAAAAAATTGCTCATCCCACGGGAACACTACATTTTTTCAGGATGTAAAGTAGCCTATGTGTGCTATGTGAATACAGGATGTCTGCTACTTCCACACCTAATGTTATCAAAATCGGTCGAGCCGTTTGAGTTTGAAACAGTAACAAATATATTTGAATTCCTTGCTCATCCCACGGGAGCACTACATTTTTTCGGGATAAAAAGTAGCCTATGTGTTAATCCAGGGTATAAGCTGTCTACATACCGAATTTCATCCAAATCGGTGAAGCCGTTTGAGCGTGAAGAAGTAACAAACATACACACACACACACACACACACACACACACACTCACAAACTTTCGCCTTTATAATATTAGTGTGATAGTGTGATTATAGTGTGATGTGATAGTGTGATTATTTGTTTTTGTTTTTTTGTTTTCAAACTTTTATTATTGTGTTTTTTGTTAAGTTAGTGATCTTCCTGTGCTAGTCACAATAAATACTTTTTCTTTCTTTCTCTATTTTTTCGGGATAAAAAGTAGCCTATGTGTTTATCCAGAGTGTCAGCTACTTCCACACCAAATTTCATCAAAATCGGTCGAGGCGTTTGAGTTTGAAACAGTAGCAAATTTATTTGAATTTCTTGCTCATCCCACGGGAACACTACATTTTTCCGGGTTAAAAAGTAGCCTATGTGTTAATCCAGGTTATAAGCTGTCTACATACCGAATTTCATCCAAATCGGTCTGGCCGTTTGAGCGTGAAGAAGTAACAAACATACACACACACACACACACACACTCACAAACTTTCGCCTTTATAATATTAGTGTGATAGTGTGATTATAGTGTGATGTGATAGTGTGATTATTTATTTTTGTTTTTTTGTTTTCAAACTTTTATTATTGTGTTTTTTGTTAAGTTAGTGATCTTCCTGTGCTAGTCACAATAAATACTTTTTGTTTCTTTCTCTATTTTTTCGGGATAAAAAGTAGCCTATGTGTTTATCCAGAGTGTCAGCTACTTCCACACCAAATTTCATCAAAATCGGTCGAGGCGTTTGAGTTTGAAACAGTAGCAAATTTATTTGAATTTCTTGCTCATCCCACGGGAGCACTACATTTTTCCGGGATAAAAAGTAGCCTATGTGTTAATCCAGGTTATAAGCTGTCTACATACCGAATTTCATCCAAATCGGTCTGGCCGTTTGAGCGTGAAGAAGTAACAAACATACACACACACACACACACACACTCACAAACTTTCGCCTTTATAATATTAGTGTGAAGTGTGATTTATGTTTTAGTTTTTCTAATTGGAACCTTAAATTGAAAAAAGGTTTTTTTTTTAAAATTTCGCTTAAATGCGTTCCGTTTTTAGTAGGACCGTTTTATCATTGGCAACACTTCAGAAATGTCAGAATTCCGTCGAATTAAAAAACAGACTGTAAAAAGGTTTTTTATGTAGTGTGCGATTCGACCGGACCCCCGTGTCAATGTCAGTTGCGCCCATAGAATTTCTTTCTTATATCTATGGTTGCGCCGATATCGATAGTTGCATATTGTTATTGTACCGATCTTCACGACTACCTAGTAGCTACCCATGTTTACCTATGAGGAACGCAAACGTGCAAAGCATGAAAATTGTTAATTAATTGCCTAGTATGAATTAACTTTAATTAATTAACTGTTGTTACTTATAACAGTTTGGACGGTCGATGCCACCATAGTTCATTCAAGCCATTAACAGTTAAAGTACAATACATTTTTCAATCCTTATAAGTAGGACAATAAACTGTTTTGTTTATGAATATTATGTCTCTATACTTGCATGTAATATAATTACCTACGTATCTGGACGGTGGTTTAATCGAAATAATAATAAAATGAAACCTCAGTAGTCAAGCAAGTTAGTGGGGCCGCCGGCCGGGGCGGCAGATCTGTTTACAGGGTGTCCCAGAAATCGAAAGACATACTGTAGGTGGTCAAGCCCTCCCAAAGTAACGAAACATATGTTCCGCAAAATTTTATCATTTTCGAATTACTTATACCTACTAGGTACATTTTCAAAAAAAAAAAAAAAAATAACCGCCACATGCATTGACTTAATATTTAATTCAATGATCTCATGTGTAAATAAAATCTTTTTAATAATAACTTTTCCATCAAAATATTATTTAATAGTTACTCTATCCGTAATTACCATTCATTCTCCATAAATAAAAACTTACATATTCAATTATATTCACTGTTACATATTTGGTTTTTTTGTAATATTGTTTGAAAAAAAAATGTAGAAGACTCGAAAACTAAGATTTTGCGGAACATATGTTTTGTAATAACAAAACAAAGGAAGGAAGGAAGGAAGGGCTTGACCAAAGCTATCACCTGTCGTATGTCGGTCGATTTCTGGGACACAGTATACTTATATTGATAGCTGCGCTTGAGCACGCGCTGATTACAATCAGATAGGTACAACTACAAAATTGTTTGTGGATGGGTGACCATCTTTACATACCAAGACCCCTCCACAGATAACATAATACTACATAACTCCTCCGAGCCTCGGAAAGCACGTTAAGCCGTTGTTGGTCCCGGCTGTCATTCGTGGATAGATGGACAGTCGTCACGGGTCGACAGTCTTTAAATAAAAAAGTGATATTTGTATGGCACCTGCTGTGTATAACAAAATAACTAACAAACTAACATTAAAAGACCAACCATTTAGAATATTTATAAAAAAACTTACAAAATTACTAATAATTAAATTTTAATGTTATTTATTTATTTATTTATTTATTGACACACCAACGACTTATTCACTAAATCAAAACATTAAATTATATTCTATATCAACAGCTTTGCGGTGAATTTGTCACTTATAGGTGTGCACAGCACTTGTATGATCAATAATAAAAATTAAAATGGAAATAACAAAATTAAAATTTACAAAGCTTACATTGAATTTAAAATGACAATACAAAAATTTTAAAAAAAAAAACATCAACTAAAATAATTATAAATTGAAACAATAAAAATACAAATAAATTAGTTAACTTGGAATATTTAAAAATTGTAAATTGAAACTGTAAAAATAACAAATAAATTATGACATCATTAAAATAAATTAAGTTAAATTGTACAATATTAAATACATTGGATGGAGTCACACAAATACACAAATAACATTTATAAAAATTGTAAATTGAAACTGTAAAAATAACAAATAAATTATGACATCATTAAAATAAATTAAGTTAAATTGTACAATATTAAATACATTGGATGGAGTCACACAAATACACAAATAACATTTTGTAAAAGAAATAAACAAACAGATCGATCAAGAACTGAGAACGTATCGTCTGAATTCATTCAGACTGTTCGAAAATATGTCCAAGTGTGTTCATATGTACGAGTATATATGTTATTAATCCGTAGCTGATTTTTTAGCCGATAATTTACGATACTTAATTAAATATTATATTTAGATTTAGACCTTGTAAGTTAGTTTATTTTTATATTTGTATAGCGACAATAAATAATATTTTTTTTTGTTTTTTTTTTGCGTAATATCTTACCGCAAATAAACGAATTTTTTTTCTTTAATTTCTTTATACGAAAAGTTTTTAAAGTGTTTTTTTATTTGTTAATTTTTGCGCATTCTACTGATAAGTATTGTCATGTAATAATTATGCAATGCTCGAGTTAAAGTCGTTTAGAATATAAAAATCTCCTTTGCATTTCCATAGCAAACTATCATCAATAATCATCATAGTAAACATGTTTGAAATACCGTCGTCAGTTGCAAAGTAATCTCGGGATTTTCATCCATACAAGAGTATATACCTCTACTCTATAGATTTTTTTTATTAACAACTGCGGTGAACAAAATAACAGAACGTAAAATCACCCAGCCCGCCCCATGGCCCCTTATTTCCGGAACACAAAACTGTAAACTTTACAACCATATGTTACTTTACCCAAGACTCCGGTAGTAACGCGGTACCAATCCGTACCGGTTACCCGGTTACTATGGACGGCAGCAAGTTTCTCTCCTTGAACCACCATGAACCAATTCCATGGTTCACATAACACGGTTGCTAACATAACTCCATGCCACGTCGTGACGTCACCCACAAAACTCGACGCATATTTATAGAATTTATGATTTATTCACTTTACTAGTTCATGCTATGTTTATGTTTACAGTTCGCCAATATTATTTTGTGGATACGTATTTGTGGTTACAGTTTCTTGTAGCTTTCTGAAATGTTGGTGATTTTTGTAGAGAGTTAACGTATGAAAATTAATCTGTACTGGACAGGGAACGTTATATCTATTGGTCAGCGTACGTTGGCTGATCTACTTTGCTGACGAGTGTAAATTGAATAAACCCGACTTTAACTTAATAAAAAGTTCAAAACAAGCTCACTTTTCAAACAGTCTGATGAAGTTGGTGGCAGTTATTTTACGTCAATCTCAGATTTGATGCCTCACTGTCTGCCGAACCGTTTGTTGCAGTTGGGTGTCAGAGTGCTCTACTCTCGATATGACTGACGCCTTGTCCAAATTTTCCAACATAAAATCGTTTCTATGCACTCAATTAGATATTTATATGACGTGGATTCGGTATTGTGTTGTTTTCCATAATCGTCCCCCGTCATAATATTTACTTGCACTAACATCAACTTATTAGTCATAACTTTTATTTGCTATAAAATAAGTTGCCATAATAACATGTGTTATAATCATTAGTTTCTATAAGTAACACATTACATAATCGATACTTGACCTAAGCAACATTTAATATAATTAAAAACCCTAACCCCCACTCGTAATCCCTCACCCCCCAACCCCTAATTCCTAACCTCTAATTTTGCATGAAATAGTGGCCCCACTGTACATTAATACCCGATGTTTTTAAGTTTATTGTGGGTGAATCATTTGGTTTAGGTTATAACAGTGATCATTACCTCTATTGCTGGTGAATAATTTGGGTTAGGTTAGGTTAGAACAGTGACCATTACCTCTATTGCTGGTTAATCATTTGGGTTAGGTTATGTTAGGTTAGAACAGTGACCATTAACGCGCGAAGGCGAGCGTGCCGCGGCAGCGGCCGCCGAGCGCCAGATCCCCTTTATTGTTGGTGAATCATTTGGGTTAGGTTAGAACAGTGACCATTACCTCTATTGCTGGTTAATCATTTGGGTTGGTTAACATAATCATAACATCAAAATTGCAGGCGCTTGTACTGAACTAGCATTGTTGTGCTAGTATGGGCAAATGAATATTATGGTGAATAAATGTTATGGAAAACGAGATTATTGAAAATGGAAAATATAGCAAATAAATATAAGGATTAAAATTATTATGACAATTGATCGATTATGAATTTATGACCAATGAAATTAGTGAAAATGATTTTATGTCATTTCATGATTATGGCAACTAAAGCGTTATGTCTAATGAAATTATGGCAAATGAAAGTATGGCATATGAAATTATAGCATTTTAAATTATGGCAAACATTAGTAAACCCGTGGATTCTGAACGGAACGTCAAGTTGAACCGACTTGGGTGTGTTCGGAAACGGGGGTTGGCATCACTGTGCGAGCTGTCAATGTCATTTTGAGTGCGGGGGAAAATAACGGTGACAAATGACGGCTGTCATTCAAGGTTCCTGTACTTGACAAGGACTTCGTGATTAGACACCGAACTGAACGGACGTGCGCTACCAACCTCGCCGCGTTCCAAATCCGTTCCGAATCCAGTTCCATCCGATTCATCAATAGAAGACGGCCAATCCGGCAACGAACGCTGACATTCTCCTCCGACATATACATGAATTCATATTAGCAGGGAAGTTTTAAAAACTAGAGACTTGAAGTTAAGATTAATTGTTTTTAGATAGATACCTTGATATACATATAACACAAAATATGTAATTAAAAAAGTAGGTAAGTTTAAAAACTAAAACTCTACCGAAAAACCACGCTCTACAAAGTATGAAACAAGAAAATATTTTCATCTGAAATTAGAAAAATACAGACAAATTAAAAATCCGGAGCCATACGTAATAAATCGAACAGATTACGTGTGACTCTGGATTTTTAATTTGTCTGTATTTTTCTAATTTCAGATGAGAATATTTTCTTGTTTAATACTTTTTAGAGCGTAATTTTTCAGTAGTCGGGTTTTAGTTTTTAAACTTACTTTTTATTTAAATTATATTAGAGTTATAATTTCTTGCAGAGCATGCAAGCAAAGCTGCGAGCAATACCTAACATTATATATATTTTTGAAATGTGCTAATTAAGCCCTTTCATTTGGTACCAACATAATTTAAAAAAATTTTTTTAGTTGTCTTCTAGAGGGCGCCTTATTCAATTTAATGTGACGTCACATAGCCTATACCCAGCGGACAATCTAGACCCATCCAACGATACCTCTTTTGTCAAATTATGATAAGTAGTTTAGAAGTTATGAGGGAACAGATGACATACATACATACCGGTCAAAATTAAAACCCTCCTTTTTGCTTCGCCGTAGTCGGGTAAAAATGATGTGTAAGTATTAGCGCTTTCCGTTGGGAAGTGTCTCCGTTTGTCGTCACGATGCATCGTGCCATTGTGTGTGACGACATGAAAGTCGTCACACACAGTGGAATCTAAATCTTGTTCTATACCTATGTTTTCTTTCATCATTCGGATGAGCCCATATTGCCTATATAATATGGGCTATATTGTTATCAAACTCAGAACCGTTCAAAAGATATTTAACAAAAATCGATGAATTTTTCTTAGATTTTTTCCGTAAAATTTATCGTCAACATGTTATGTCTGTGACGTTACACTTATGGATTTTCCAATTTTTTAGATACAGGGAAATTTTTTATCAGCATCCAAATTTTCACAGGATGTTCATGGATTTTCATGCGTATGAAAATGCACAACTTTTACTATGAGACCGACTGAAATCAAAAAAATCTGCTGTTTCATACATTTTGGTCGAGTGAACTTTTGTATGAAACAGCCGATTTTTTTTTCATGATCAGAGTTGGTCCGATAGTGAAAATTGTACATATTCATGGGTGAAAATTTGGATGAAAATTGGTATGTCAAACAGAGACTTCCCACCACAGCATTGCAAGTGCTATGTCAATCCGGAGACAACGCTGAAACGACCCATTTCACCGGAAGCCATAAGCCAAAGAGTATAATAATAAATGGGGGGCCATAACCTTCAAACCGGACAGCAGCACGCTGTTCGATGGCAGAAATAGGAATGGTGATATGTATATTCCCGGACGAGATCCTTCACAAAGACCTCTACTACCAACTAATAAAACTTACTGTTTCCAAGCTGTACTCCGTAATCTGTTAACATCGTATTAGTTAATAACTTGCAATCCCGCGTTGCGTGACAAAACCACTTCCCTCATTCCAGTCTCGTAATTTACTTAGGTTATGGAGCTCACACTCTTAGATATTATCTTCTTATAAATCTTACTCAATGTGAATGTACCAGTAGGTATACAGTTATTCGAACCTATAATCAGTGGCGGATTAGCCCTAAGGCCCAGTAGGCCCGGGCCTAGGGCGGCCAATCTGACAAAAAATTCACTGATGATAACAAGAAACAACTGAAAGTACGTAAATATTCTAAAGGCCCGCGCACATTATGGCGGGCCACACTGCACCGCATCGTATAACATAATCTTCCTAAATCACTCGTACCTATATACAGGGTTACTGGTTATTGACCAATATCCTCTTAAGGGGTCACTGTACTCATCATTATGAACAACTTTATTATAGGACCAAACCTGAAATCGCGAAAAAAAAATCAAATTTCTGAATCGATTTTGATAAAAATTGGCAATAAAGTAAATTCATTATGTAGTCTTTAAGTTGGGTGCTGAGAAAGGGGCGGCTGGTACTTACTACATGGCCTGGGGCCTAGGGCGGCCAACACTGCAAATCCGCCACTGCCTATAATAATAATAACCCCACCGCCGTCGTACCTCTACGTTGACGTCGTGCTGGTGCTTGCGCGCTCCAAACTCGGGGTCTGTGCCGGTAGAGTTTACTTTGCCGAAACAGGTCTAATAGGGTGAGGGGCCAGACCAAGACAGATACAGAAACCTGACTGACCAAGACTGACAGATTTGAAAATATTTTTATTAGGGTTCCGTAGTCAACAAGGAATCCTTATAGTTTCGCTATGTCCGTCCGTCTGTCCGTCCGCACCTTAGCTCAGACTCTTAGTACTAGAAAGCTATAATTTGGCATAGATATACATATTCATCACGCCGACAAAGTGGTAAAATAAAATCATGAAAAAAAAAATGTTTTAGGGTACCTTCTGTACACGTAAAGTGGAGATGTTTTTTTTTTTTCTCGTTTACCCCATGGCGTGAGGTGTTTTTGGATGGGTCTTAAAAAAATATTGCGGGTTTGTGCAAACAATTTTTCGATTTAGGGATCCGTTTCTAAAATATTAAGCTTTAAAGTGCAAATTTTTGTTAGAGTCGTTTCCTCCCCCCGCCCGCTAAACGGATTTTTTTGGATGGGTGAAAAAATTCATGGTAGTAGTATACTCGTATATAACTAAGTTAAAAGGAAAACTATCACAGCTAATTAGGCTTTTCAAGTTTACGAGTAATAGTCAAATATTCATAAAACAACAAAAAACCCTCTTCTAAGTCCGCATTATTGTGCAACTACGGAACCCATTTACTGCGCGTGGGCCGACACGCACTTGGCCGCTTTTTTTGTGATAGAAATACAAATTAACAATTTTCGGGCTTTTTCCTTTACTGCGCTGTGAGACCTTGCTACTTGCCAAATTTCATTGTTCGAGGGCAACGGGAAGTACCCTATAGATTTTGATTTACTTGCGAGTATCAAAATGTGTCGCATAAACAGCCGTTTTTTTTATTGCGTTTACTTAGAAGCTCGATTTTTTTAGAACTCCAAGGGACCTTAGACCTACCTATTTTATATTAATTTCAACTTGATACGACCACGAGTTCCTGAGACAAAGGGTCTTGACAGACTGACAGACAGACAGTTGCGTTTTTTCCTTTTGAGGTACGGAGCCCTAAAAACCTAGTTTTTTTCATAGTAAGTTGAGAATCGCATCTTCTCTAGCTCTGCGGGAATTGCAGCCTCTTCGCCCTTGCCTAGTAAGGCGCAAGCACCTAATGCACGCCTCCGCAGCCTCGGCTTGCTGGTCACCTTCGGCGACCCTACAAGCCATGCTTAACGTAACACTTCAGGAATGACGGAAAGACATTGCATGCGATAACTGCCCGTAACAAGTACTTATGTTACGGATATGAGCTAATACCCTAGAGAGACGTAGAGCATTGTCTGCAATAGCCTTATCTTCTATCTGCCCGCTCAATCTCATTCATCACGTAATGGACAATGAACACTCAGACAATTTTGATTGTTTCCGGAAAGTCACTAAACGTTCATGGTTCATGTAAAAAAATATTATTTTTATGATTAGGGAAAATTATTTTTCTGTAATTATATAATTCTATGAAAAATATTTGCACATAACTTTGCCTAAATGTTTGACACTAAGCGCAATAGATGGCGTTGACGTCGAATTAGAAGCCGCTATGGTTTCGTTCACACGAAGAGTATTATGGGTCAAATAAGAATATGTCAACGACCTCGCTGCCGAGCCGAGGTCCCTCGCGTCGACGACCCCCTCATAATTCCCCTACCCCCGTCCCTTGCTCGGCGAAAATGTGCCAGCTGGTGGCGTAGCTGAACCTGTAGCTTTAAATTCCCCTGATAATAATAATTACCATGATTTAATTCAGCCTGTCCCTCCTTGCTGTCCTCCCCCCAAGCGACGCCCTAAGCCGAGGTTCTTACTCACAGGGGGTGCCCTTAGCGTGCAGTCGCTTAGTTTAAAAGTTAGTTAGTTAATATACCCTGGCTGGATGCTTTGAGTTCGCTTAAGGCACCCACAGGAAAGTCCGGTTAAGTAGTCGAAATCTCTCATGGTCACACTACGAGATGCCATATCAAAAAAAAAAACATACAACCAAGTCTTTCTTTCTCTATAAGGCTGGATTCTAGATAAAAGGGCTAAGTACTGGAGGTGTGTATTGAGATCTAGTATTGTCACTGTGCTATAAAAAAAGTAAGCATGTCTGAGGTATGTTTCATGCTGACACGACTTTTTGAAAGAGACTTGCGTAACTCACTCCAAGTTATAATCCCCTTCATTTTCAAGGAGACTAAAATCCATTGCTCCATTTATGTTTGAAAAATTTGTCTGCTCGATAACGTAAATAACGCAATTAATATTTTTGAATGCCAAAATAATAAGAACTATGATTGTGAGGCTGTTGACTTGACTTTAGAAAAAAAACTAACCAATATGGTTCATGCAGGAGTTCAAGCTTGACCTTCCTCTAGCCTGAACTGTTTTAATTTCAGTGATATTTAGTTCTATTTTGTTACGTCGGATACGTCGTTTTTATTTTAGTTCTTTGATAGTCGTTACGGGTAGTCAGAAGCCTGAAAGTCTGACAACATGGGTAACACAATGTTACCCCTTAGTAAGACTAGTTGTCTTACCAAGGGGTATCGACCTTCACTTCACAACCTAGTTGCCGGGTCGTGAAGTGAAGTTCAGATAGACGGTCGCTTCATGTAAAATTCCTATCAGCTGCATCCGGTTAGACTGGAAGCTGACCCCAACATCATCATCTGCCTAGGCAGATAGGCTTTTCCCAACTATGTTGGGGTCAGCTTCCAGTCTAACCGGGTGTAGCTGAATACCAGTATTTTACATGAAAGCTGATCGCAACATCATCATCTGCCTAGCCTTTTCCCAACTATGTTGGGGTCAGCTTCCAGTCTAACCGGGTGTAGCTGAATACCAGTATTTTACATGGAAGCTGACCCCAACATCATCATCTGCCTAGCCTTTTCCCAACTATGTTGGGGTCAGCTTCCAGTCTAACCGGATGTAGCTGAATACCAGTATTTTACATGGAAGCTAACCCCAACATAGTTGGGAAAATGCTAAGCAGATGATGACGTACTCTATACCCTTCCCAAACTGTCGGAATGAAATATCTCGATTCAATTTCGACAGCTTTCGAGCACAGCTCACCTAGTGTTAGTAAAAGTCGTGAACATGTGACAAATAGGTGAGGTGTTGTGTAACGAAGGTACGAGGTGAGGGGCGGCGACGGATGCGCGTCCGTGCAATTGTGCGTTCTGCTGATCTGCTCCCGCGCCGGAGTAACTACGTGACTACACGACGTACACCTGCAGGACAGCGTGGCTCAGAGATTTTTATCGTGGCAAAGTAGGTATGTAAGGATCGTAGCAGGTGGCGTTCTGTAGTTTCTGCCTACCCCCATAAGGCGTGAGTTTGTGTATGTGTTTGTATTTTTGGAGTTTACTCCTCAAGTTCCTTAAATTATCACTATATTTCCGATTTTAATAAAAAAACTTTTTTACAAAAAAAAACAACCGACTTCCAAAAAAATACTACAATGTGAAAAATAACTTTAATTTCGGAAGTCGGTGGCAAAAACTAAAATAATCCAAAGACACCGACTTCCGAAATTAACGTTATTTTTTTGGAAGTCGGTTGTTTTTTTTTTTTGTAAAAAAGTTTTTTATTTTTCACTTTTTACTGGGTCCTTTTACAAAATATTGCTTTTCCCGATATAAGGACGTTAATTGTTGAGGAGTTCCCCCAGTAAGGAACCAGGAGAACTAGAACTGATGGTGAAGTCACCATCAGCTCCTATTCAACATATGTATTGTGACGAGCATAAATTGATTAGCAATAATCAAATCGCAACCCGTGAATTACGTATTATTGAGTAGTTCCGATGGCCATATGTACCTCATCAGTTCCACTTCATCGAATGCTGTTTTCCGGACCAAATGCACGAGTTACTATAAAAAAATACCGAAAACGCTATAGGTGTGCCTATAAAATTTGAAGGTTCCCCTCGATTTCTCTGGGATGCCATGACCAGATCCTGGTTTCCTTGTCATGGTATCACCCTTGGGATATCTCCTTTCCAACAAAAAAAGAATCATCAAAATCGGTTCATAAACGACGAAGTTATCCGCGAACACACATAAAAAAAAAATATACGGTCGAATTGAGTAACCTCCTTTTTAACCGACTTCAAAAAGGAGGAGGTTCTCAATTCGTCGAAACCTTTTTTTTTTTTTTTTTATTTTTTTTTTTATGTATGTTCCCCGATTACTCGAAGATGGCTGGACCGATTTGGATTGTTTTTGTTTTATTCGAGAGGGTATACATCACAGTTGGTCCCATATAAAATTTATTAACTTTGCTTTGGTAGTTTTTGAGTTAGCTTCAATAATACGTATTTTTTCCCCACTCTTATATGGATGATGTTCTACGAGTACTTTGTTTTGCAGGTAGTGGTATTAGAATTTGTGTGGGGTAGGTTCCACAACTAAAAAGTGAAAAATAAAAACTTTTTTACAAAAAAAATACAACCGACTTCCAAAAACAACTACAAAGTGAAAAATAACTTTAATTTCGGAAGTCGGTGGCAAAAAACGAAAATACATTTAACTAGACACCGACTTCCGAAATTAAAGTTATTTTTCACTTTGTAGTTGTTTTTGGAAGTCGGTTGTATTTTTTTTGTAAAAAAGTTTTTTTTAGAAGTCGGTTAATAAAAGGTATGGAAGTTTTATGAGGAGTGAAATACAAGCGTTAACTCTTTTACACCACTAAGAAGCTACGTAAACCTCTGCCTATAAACCCGTCGGAGATTACGTGCGTGATGTTATGAATACCCCCTTTGAATCACTAACCTATTCCTGTGACACGTGTAGGTAAGCCACAAATGACTGCCACAAATTGGCTATGAATTTTGAAAGTTATGCACGAATAACGATCAAGCAATGCTCATTATACATTTGATTCAGTTTGGTACGTCTTGGGTTGTACATAAAGTAGTAATGACTCTTTGATTGTGAACACTCCCGGATTCGAGTATTTATAGTACTAAGTATACAGTCTATGATTAGCTGATGTGTTTAATTAGTCGATTAATATCGGTTCAACGAAATGATTGTATGTTGGTTTAAACGCATTTGACACCTTGTGACTTTATAATGTATAGATAAAAAGAATACTCTTCAAAGTACCTACACCATAACAAATAGAAATTTATGAAAATGTCTAAGGTTGTAAGCACATTATTAAGGTACCATCGTAAAGGAAAAAACTAGCCAAGTGCGTGTCCAACCACGCACAATGAAGTTCCGTAGTTGAAAATAATTTATCCCAAAAACTTAACATTGTAGTTGACTTTTGCTGTGCTAAAAGACTTCTTGTCAAATTTCATGATTCTAGGTCAACGGAAAGTACCATAAAAGTTTTGATTTACTTGCGAGGATCAAAATATGTCGCATAAAAGGCTGTGGTTCCGTACCAAAATGGTAAAAAGGAACCCTTATGGTGCGACTCAGTCTGTCTGTCTGTCTGTCCGTCTGTCACAGCTGGATATCTTAAGAACTCCTAATGCTATCAACTTGCAATTTGAAAAGTTTTAGATGACATTTGTCCAACTATTTTACAAATGAGAAAGAAATATTTTTTATTTTTTTTTGCCACAGGGACAAGAGGGTTTTAAAAATTTGAAGTGGGGCTACTAGGGCATGTGGGGTATCATAATATGACAGAACGCTGTTTGCACATTCTCAAACATTTTTTTCTTTTTTTTAGGCCGCATAGTTTTCGACTTTTGATGGAAAATGTTCTCCTTATCTCTGAAGTTTGCATAGAGAAAAATCAGAAATTATTTTATGTGATAGAAATTTATGTAATGATTACAGGAAAAATAAAACTCTCTCTAAAAAGAATAAAACTCTCTAAATAGCACACTGTTTTAGAAAACGTTTTTTTTTTACTGCATTGACTTAAAGGCTTGATTTTTCAGAGCTCTAAGAGAGCTCTAATTATTTGATATTAATTTCAACTTGATACCTCCACGCCCTCCTGAGAAAAAGAGTCTTGACAGACAGACAGACGGACAACGAAGTGATCCTATAAGGGTTACGTTTTTTCCTTTTGAGGTACGAAACCGTAAAAACTAAGTTAGGTTAGTAACCACATGAAAACCCTTAACACAATTTTTCGTTCCACGAATATATTTGGGAGTTAAAATTTATATATGGCCACTATAGCAGATAGCTGTAATAGGTATGATTAGCCTTAAACCCCATACGATTAGTACATGTCGATATATCGAAGCTTCTCTACGTAAACTTATGCCGTCATCAGTATTCGCGTATGCTTCCTCTTACTCATAAATAAACTGCAATAAAGAACGGTTGAGGCATCGTAAAACCCCTGAAAACAGTTACTCTTGGATTTTGTTAAATTCATATATGTCGTGGATTCTGAACGGAACGTCAAGTTGTACCGACTTGGGTGTGTTCGGAAACGGGGGTTGGCATCACTGTGCGAGCTGTCAATGTCATTTTGAGTTTGCGGGGGAAAATAACGGAGACAGATGACGGCTGTCATTCAAGGTTCCTGTACTTGACGGGGACTTTGTGATTAGACACCGAAGTGAACGGACGTGCGCTACCAACCTCGCCGCGTTCCGATACGAATCCAGCAGTGCTATTCTGTACAAATCTCACCGTGAAAACTTAGGTGAAGTGAGCGTGGAGTTAGCTGTCAGTAGCGTCAATCTCTAGCATAAGGTAGAATGACAACTCACTTCACCTAAGTTTTCACGGTGAGAATTGTACAGAATAGCACTGCAGTTCCATCCGATTCGTGTGTGCTACTCTCTAACCGATTGTTTGTTAAATCGATCTAATTAAAACTGTAGAGTGCATATTGAGTCATTTCGGCTACAACAATGGACGACGAAACGCGGACATTCTCCTCCGACATATATTTATAATAGTAAAGTCATCGAAGTAGGTATCATCATCATAAGTACTCCTTCCCTTATCCCAATCTATTTGGAGTCGACGAAACATGTCCCTTTTTAGGGTCCCAAAGGGAACCAAACGGAATCCTATTACTAAGCCTCCGCCCTCCGTCCGTCCGTCCGTCCATCCGTCTGTCTGTCACAGGGCTGTATCTCATGAACCGTAATAGGTAGAGTTGAAATTTTCACAGATTGTGTATTTCTATTACGGTTACAACAACAAATAATAAAAATAAAATCATGTTAAAAATTAAAGGCGATCCTCTATATAATAAACTTTTCATTTTGAAAAAAAAAAATCTTACCCTAGCATGTGGGGTGTCATTGTTTAGAACTCGTCGGGTAGAATACAAATATATATTATTATATATAATTTTCAACTACAATGTTAAGTTTGTTCTTGGGATAAATTCATTCCAACTACAGAACCCTTCATTGTGCGTGGTCCGACACGCACTTGGCCAGTTTTGTTCGATGTTATTCGAACACCCTTTTGCTGATCTAGCGAATCAATAAGGCCGCGTTGAGCGCGCGCCGACAACAGTGCATATTCGGACAGCAACCGGGTGCATTCGCCTCATTGTCATTAGCCATCATTGTAGCGTAGCCTTTTAATCGTTATAAAATAAATTGTTTTTAGCAAGTTACACTCAGTGTTTTTAGTAGCCATCCCAGTAGTCAACAGCACTTAGGTCGCGACCCGAACATTTTGGTCCTTCGAGCCGGATGCGGACTTATTAACGCAGTCGGCACAATTGCGAATACATTGTTCGGAGTGCTCGACCTAAGTGGTATTGACTATTGGGATGGCTACTAAAAACACTGAGTGTAACTTGTTGTACTGTGTGTACAAACCACGGAACAGATAAATAAGGTACATAACAGTTTTGTTAGTCAACATTTGACTAAAAGCCGTTGATAGGCAAATTAATTAGTGTTCTATTTTTGTTTTGTTGCCACTTCCATTACAATTAGCGTTGTTACGTAGCAACAGTTATTCCTAAAGCCGTGTACGCACGAACGAACAAAAACATGGTAAACACGAACATACAGGGTCCTGAGTTTCTTCAAATGATCCCTGATCAATGTTCGTATTCACCATGTTTTGTTCGTTCGTGCGTACACAGCTTTATACATTCTTGGAATATTCAGAAAAGTAATGTTTTTGAGATACGATTGGCTTTTAATCCTGAAGTGTTGGGCATTATATTTCGATCGTGATTTTTGGCGTCCTTATTCTGAGAAACTGAAAGACTTCGACAACTTTGACTTCTTGAGTGGTAGCGGATAGTTATTATTAAAGTTCATAGCGTCCTCACTTTTCGCAAATTTTTCTTGACTATTTATATAAAGCCAAAAATCCGAAGCATATTTCATAAAAATGAGAGCTCGTGGATTGAACTACTTACATAATAATTCAATCCAATATCATCAAAAATTAAATAAAAAATCTATATAAATAAAAAGAGAAGTCCTGACTGATTGATTGACTGACTCATCAACACCCAGCCCAAACTCTTAGACTCAGAAAGCTGAAATTTTGCACAGAGGTTCCCTTTATAATGTAGACAAGGAATAAGGAAGGAATTCCCGGTAGTACGTTCCCGTGGGATATTTTCCGAGAACCACGCGAGCGAAGCCGCTGGCAAAAGCTAGTATGAAATAATATCTCTTAAATAGTGCTTTAGTCCATAGCGGCCTCAGATTTTCTAAGAATGTGTGAAATAAAAAAATCCCACTTAAAACCATATAAATACAAAAAACGTTCTCTTCACTACATTAATATTATTACGTAAATTTTATACCAGAATAAACGTTAGTTTATAGTTATTGTACCCATAAGGGCAGTGGATGGAGGATGGAGGAGCTCGTGGCTAAGTAATAACAGCCGCACGGGTCGATCCATCAGGTTAAGCTACGCTTGCCGGGGTTGGTTCGTGGATGGGTGACCAGCTTTACATACCGAGACTCCTCCGTGCCTCGGAAAGCACGTTAAGCCGTTGGTCCCGGCTGTCATTCGTGGATCTTTGACAGTCGTTACGGGTCGTCAGAAGCCCGAAAGTCTGACAATCAGTCTTACCAAGGGGTATCGTATTACCCAGTTAATGGGGTGTGGAGGTCAGATAGGCAGTCGCTCCATGTAAAATACTGGTATTCAGCTGCATTCGGTTAGACTGGAAGCCGACCCCAACATAGTTGGGAAAAGGCTAGGCAGATTGATTGTACCCATAAGGGCAGTGGCAGTGTTCAGGCACGCACCGTGCGTTACGTGCGTACGCTACCTATTGTAACAATTTACACAAAACCTTTTGAGTCACTTTTCCCTTTTTAGGGTTCCGTACCCAAAGGGTAAAACGGTAAGACTCCGCTGTCCGTCCGTCTGTCTGTCCGTCTGGCACCAGGCTGTATCGCATGAACCGTGATAGTTAGACAGTTGAAATTTTCACAGATGACGTATTTCTGTTGCCGTTATAACTGCAAGTACTAAAAAACAGAATAAAATAAAAATTTAAGAGGGCTCCCATACAACAAACATGATTTTTTTTGCTCGTTTTTGCTCGATATTGATAATGGCAACAGGTAGACGATCGAAATATTCACAGAATATTTAGTTATATATTCACTTTAAAAATAAATAATTAAATTAAAATAAAACATGTACTTAAGGGGGGGCTCCCATACAACAAATGTAATTTTTTTGCCGTTTTTATAGGTACGGAACCCTACATGCGCCAGTCCGACTCGCACTTGGCCGTTTTTTTATGGATATCTATTTGTGACTTTTTCAACCAATTCAACAAACTTGTTTCTACCTTTTCATGTATCCTTTTTCCAACAAACACCGGCAAATTATCAATACGCCGCGCCGACTCATTTTAAACGAAATGCCCTGAAACCTGTGATACAGTTTCTTTTTCAACTAGTACTGGATACTGGTGATCTTTCCCACTAAAGTTAAGTACTGTATTGTATTGTATTACGTAGATTTTGCTTATCAATAACTGATGGAAAAACTTTTTTACAAAAAAATACAACCGACTTCCAAAAATAACGCTACAAAGTGAAAAATAACTTTAATTTCGGAAGTCGGTGTCTGATTAAATGTATTTTCGTTTTTGCCACCGACTTCCGAAATTAAAGTTATTTTTCACTTTGTAGCGTTATTTTTGGAAGTCGGTTGTATTTTTTTGTAAAAAAGTTTTTATTTTTCACGTTTTATTGGTTCACATGTGCTTACCCCTTCACAGCGTACTGGCGTGATGTTATGTTATGAACTGGTGTGAACAACAAACAGACATGAGATTTCAGCAATCCCAGTACATTTGCTATCATTTATTGAGGAGTTCCGTTGCCTATCTCAGAATTTCTTCATCAGATCTTCACCAAATTGAAATGGGACCACTCCAAGAAAGTACTCTTCCAAAGACTATCCAAATCGCTTCAAGTGTGCCTATAAAATTGGAAGAGTTCTCTCTATTTCTCCAGGATCCCACCATCAGATCCTGACTTGATGATCATGGGACCCCCTGGGAAGTATACCCTTTCAAACAAAAAAAAAATAATCCAAATCGGTCCAGCCATCTTCGAGTAATCGGGGAACATACATAAAATGACAACCACCTTCCATTCAATAATCTCAAATGTAAAATGATAACGTTTTCACGAAAATCACAGCCGATGATTATTGATTATAATTTAGCTGGCGCTCCTTTGGACAGAGTTTATGAGATTAGGGATTTAGGATTAGAATTAGATTGTAAATTAGACTTCCACACGCACGTTACCAAAATTTGCAAGTCCGCACACAAAACGTTAGGGTTTGTTATAAGGACTGCATCACAGTTCGATAACATAGGGGTTGCAAAAGTATTATACAATGCTTATGTGCGTAGTAAACTTGAGTATGGTGCTGTTGTTTGGAATCCTTATGAGGAAAAGTATGCTCTAATGGTTGAAAAAATACAACGTAAATTTGCTAGATGGATATACAAGAAACAGTACGGATACTATCCCTACCTATATCCTTCTTTATTTGTCTTGGGAATGGTGGACATGGAAACGTTAAAATTTAGAAGGGCTATGTCTCAAGTTGCGCAATATTTGTCGATAATTCGTCACAAAGTCGATAGTCCCCAAATACTAGAGCGAGTCCGTATTTTGGTCCCCCGGAACATACCAATGGACTCGGAGGGCCAGGTAGCGCCGCGCCGCCGCCCGCGGCTGCTGGAGCTGCCCGCCGCGCGCACCGAGCGCGGGCGACACGCGCCCACCAACCGCGTACTCCGCACTATCGGGGACATACTTGCTCAGCACTACGAACTGGACTTATTTGCCGATGGATTAGGACATTTGTATAATAAATTTCGTATTATTTTAAATGACATATTATAATCACTATTAATTGACACTAAACTGACATTATATTCTGCTGCTATATTAATTCTTCGTTGTAATCTAATTTTTATTATTATTTATAGACATGGGCATTATTGCTATTTTAAGTAAATTTATTGTATAAGGAGACGAGTGTATGTAGCCACTATTGAATTGTAGGTTAATCTTATGAGCGTTTTGGATGTTATGTCTGTTAGCTCGTAAGACCAATTGAATAAATAAATAAATTTAGATTTAGAAGGTTCCGACGAATTGATAACCTCCTCCTTTTTGAAGTCGGTTAAAAATAATCTGTAACTCTTTTTGTAACAATAAAATTTATTATTATATAAAAAAAAAAAACTATCAACTAACAGTCACCTTGGCCCAGCAGTGGGACTACATAAAAACCCAAAAGCAAATATGTCGCACGCGTGTGCGCAGGATACGATCAACGTTAAGTGAGGATCGCGGGCGAACGGAGGAGGACACTAATAGACGAACACATCTATTGAGCCTCTTTGTTACACCTTACCGTTGCCGTCTGATGTAAGGATGGGGAGATTTGTCTTGATGAAATCTTAAAAGACAGATATAAGAATCTTAGAATGTAGATCTACGATCTTTCTTCCATTTTCTTTTGCTGTTTAGTAATGACATCTGAATTTCAAAAATTCTACTGCTAGAGGGCTTCAATAATATACGTCCAAGGTCTAGGCATCATTGTCTTTCTATATATTAGTAGTGTAATTATGCTTATGTCTCTGATCTTAGAAAATGTTAAAATAGATTCTGCAAGGGTGATTTTTCGTTTGTCTACTGTAAAACTATCTTCTTCAAAAGGAAGAATCCTATCCGACCATACCCTTTGAGTTGAGTAAAATCATCTCCACAGCCCTAAGTTACCAAAATGTTATGACATATTGTATACTAGGAAAGGGATGATTTGACCGCAGTGGGAAAATACAGGCTAATTATTATTATTTAAAAAAAATCTTTGACATATCTCGGGATTCTGGGGTCCCGGACCTTTAGAAGGCGTACGAGGGACCGAAGACATCTCGCAGAGGCCCGTTAGATGTTCCTAATGAAATGAGGCATAAGTATTATTGTACTTAGTAACTTAAGACAATTAATAAATTGTTTCGAACTTGAAATTATAAGAGTTCTTGCCATGTCAAACTCAAACTCAAACCATTTATTTCAAATAAACCTATTACAGGCACTTTTGAATTATCAAGGGGTCGGTCAGTCAGAAAGATGAAGCTATAGGCGCCCATTCCAAAGCGTATAGTGTGTGAATTGGAGAAGAAGCAACAGGTGATTTGATCGCGAGTGTTCTTAGTTGATTCGAGAAAATCTATTCAGCCGCTTGAAGATTATCAGCTCTTTTCTAGTTGATGAATGAATGTGAGCATCTTCTACATTTTGAGGATACACATCTGGCATTTTAATGGTAGCTGAATATTTTGCGGGATCTTGGAGATGTGTGGGAAAATCAACTTTCAAAATGCATGTTTCTTTAGGAAATAAAAGTAAGTATACTCTATTTGGGGAAGATTCGGATGAGACACTCAGACCAGGGACACATGGCATAAAAGGGAGGAGGCCTCCAGTGGGTGGAACAGGCTGCTAGTAATGATGATGAAACGCTATTTTCACAATCGATCAACTCAGACTGTCGCAGTCCACTGCTGGACATAGGCCCGTCCCAAGTTGCCACGACACACAGTTCTCTCCCTTGTCTCTCAAAATGACAATTCACATTGATAAAAAGAGAAGAACGGGCAAGAAACTCCACGGACACTCTTTTAAATCAAGATATGGTTACATAATAATGGGTACATCATTCATATTAAAATTATACATGTGAGAACGAAGCAGAACGTTAAAAGCGTCCGAAAAAAAAGACAATTCAAATATTTAAATTAAATTAAAATAAGCCGTGGCAGCTAAGATAATGACCAGCCTCCACTGACAGCTCCCGTTCACGAACCGGACTACAACCTGACTACTGTCAACTATGTATAACCAAACATAAGACTGACTTTTGAGAACTTAATACTTAAGAGCTCTGAATATCGTCTGAAAGTAATTTATAAAGATATAAATGAGATTAGTCTACATTCCATCCAATGATATCGGGGCCTCGGGAGTCATTGTGTGATCCTTTACAATGAACTGATTTAGAATGCATGATGGATGACTGGAAGCGTCGTCGTTAGCGTAAGTGGTCAACTAGTCGGTTGTTGTAACACTAAGAATATCTAGTGACCTGTAGGACCAAGATGTAAATTATTGTAGCAAAAAGGTAAAATATTGGAAATACTCTATTAGGTTTATATTCAACAAGTAGAAGACAATTTCCTCTGTTAATAATACTCATTTTACTTCGATTTTTACTATTTCAATAAATGGGTGGCTCCCTCTCCGGCTCTTTCTTGGTGCCATTGCTATCCAACGTGGCAATGCAGCAAGCGTTATGGATGGGCACCTCTGCGTCAGGAACAGTTAGGGACAGGTTTTAGGCGTGTTGTTGTGATTATTATTATTTAAGACTTGACCTGTGGATTTTACAAATATATATCTATTAAACAAGTTAGGAATTTCAATAATAGTTTTAAATAGAAAATATGTTTTAGACTAGACATTGTCTGGTAAATTGTAACTTTTGCTTCCTCAAAAAAAAGCTCGAACTGAAAAATCGTTTGAAGCTTCCACTGAAAATACCATAGCTTATAGTAATAAGCGATCGAATTCCTTACATAAGCTCCACATGTCTCGGTTGTAAACCACAGAACTACGGGTAATCACGTGATCTTCTTCCACTATCGTACATGATCTAACAGCCAACCTTGAAGAACAGCAATAATCTTAACCAGTAATAACTCGTTGCTACATCAAATTTTCAGCCCCTATCCGAACGTTAATCTGTTCTAAAGGAAGAATTGCCGATACTCAACAATATACAGCAGACAATTTGTTAAGGTATTAGAGCAATTGAATAAGCGGTGCACATTTATAGTAGATATAGCTTCTAACGTCGTTGTGTGAATAGTCAGTGGGCCGGCGATCGCAACCGTGTGCGGTACGCAGCGACCAGAACCGGCGTTTACCTGCTCCAACTTAACAAAATGGCGCTCATTTTAATTTGCTTTTTGGCGGTAATATGCAGTTTGCTACAACAAGGTTTGTGCTTTATTGAATTAAGCCACCCATCACTCGTGATTACGTTACACGCTCATTTTCAGTTACGGAAAATTTTTGATCTATCTTTTTTCTTGTTGAAAATATTGTTTATTTTCTAATGCCCGATTTTGTTATTCCTATACATAATAGTTCATTATAGTCCCATACTTCAATGCTAAACAGTCTATGCATACACAGGAGTCTAACAAAACGTATAGTACGTAACGTGTCAATGGATATTGTAGTGTCGTTCAATATGTGGTCCTTATGTACGTGAGATGTAGGTACTCGTAGAAGTGATAAAACGTAGTGCCTAATAACTAACCCCAAAACTTTAGTGTTCTTGATGTTAGATATTATAGCAGTGCACGTATGTTAATGGATGTTATTTCACTGAACACGATAATCGTAATAAACTTTGTAAATAAGATAAGTGTAGCGTGGGGAGACAATCAGCTGATTCACGAGATGATTACCATAATCAAATCTGAACAGCATTCTTTATTGATGGAAATGTCCTTCATATTTCAAAGTTTACATTGGCTATCTTACAGTTTCATAACAATATTTCTTGAAAGTTTTGTTCTAAGAATTTGCCGCTGAAGATTTTATGTTCACACATTTACTTTTAGTCACGATTCATCTGCTGTATAGTTATAGAAATTTGTTGAGAGGTTATCTTTTTATAAGCTCGTACGGTCAGCAACAGAAGTCGGTTAACACTGCTACTTTTTGATATAATCTAAATTAACACAAAATGTTACGATAACCTGCTTTTTAGCATTTCATTTATTAGATGTCAATTTTTTTTTAAATTTACATCTGTTCCGATTTTAATTAAGTATTTTTCTCAGTAATTAAGATTTAGAAAATTCAAGTGTTAGTCGACTTTTGTTGCTGACTGTACATAAATATAGACGTAGGTACCTATTGAGATTGTTTATATAGGAAGATCTGCATTTGTGATATTTATGTTGGCGTATCGCGATAAACAAACACTGAGTTCTTTTAAAATATTTATGGTAATGTATGGTTTATAGTCTCCTGATAATCACTTAAAAATCTATCATCTCTCGACCTGTGACCTTCCAGAATATTTCTCAATCTGTAAAAAAAGCTGACGAAATCTGGGTGTTTTATTCCTCTCTGCCTACCCTTCCAGTGGATATAGGCATGATGGGACTTGGTCCTTTAGCTTGGTCAGAATAGCTCTTCCCCGTGTCATACCACAGAAAGAGAGTAGGTGGTTTATTCGCTACGCGGCCCAAAAGTTGGTAGACCCCACGGCCTTTTTTTTTTTTTTTTTTTTGTGGATGGGAAGTCCTCAAATGACTTCTCCCGCTCTGGGCAGAGCGGAAGGGCGTGTTAGACTTTTACTGACTAAAACCCACCCATGTTCCTTCAGTTGCCCGTGCTAGGGCCACGGTATCTCTTTCGAACTACCCGCGACCCCGGCGGCCTACCCGTGAACCCGGACCCCACGGCATACGGCGTAGAGACCGCGTAGAGGCTTAATATAGGGTTAATATAGTTAATATAGGGTGCTTAATTATATTTTTCCCTAAGTAAAGTCCAGTTAATTTGCTCATACTTTGTAAGAGCTGCCTGTTGTTTCATAAATCGATACAAAAAGTAGGACGATGGAAAATATGGGCGCGTGTGATCTGCAGGCGGTAGATTAACTAATTGTACATGTTTTATGAGTATTATGTAGTGTATCTTGAGTAGTATGAGAAGCTCGTGGCTAAGTAATATCAGCCGCATGGGTCGATTAGGTTAAGCTACGCTTGCCGCCGTTGGTCCGTGGATGGGTGACCATCTTTACATACCGAGACCCCTCCGTGCCTCGGAAAGCATTTTAAACTGTTGGTCCCGGCTGTCATTCGTGGATCTTTAACAGTCATTACGGGTCGTCAGAAGCCCGAAAGTCTGACAATCAGTCTTATCTATGGGTATCGTATTACCCAGTAACTGTGGAGGTCAGATAGACAGTCGCTCCATGTAAAATACTGGTATTCAGCTGCATCCGGTTAGACTGGAAGCTGACACCAACATCTTTGGGGAAAAGGTTAGGCAGATATGATGTATACCTAGTGAAGCTACTCAACCACACTTTTTTCTTAAAGTATACCTGTAAACTTCACCACATTTAGTTGTAGATCTTTGTAATCTACAGTAATAATATTAATATTATTAATTCAAGAGTTGGTCCTACTATCCGGCTTTTAAACGTTATCAAAACTATAGTACAGTAACTAACAGTAGGGCTTACTGATTCTAATAAAAATTGTGTGGCAGAAAGATAGCTTGCAAAAAGACCAATAAATTTAAATGTAATATAAACATAACCTGAAAATAACAAAATTATATCCTAACATAACTAAAACTATTAAAAAACTAAAATATGGCATCGAAAAATTCCTCCGCATCGTTGTCGACTGGTAAAGTATCCAAGAGACTGGCGGCATTGCCACGTTGTATGGCAATGCTAAGCCTCTGGCCAAGGTAAAAGTCAGCCTTTGGGTCTCGGGAAGTGGAAGATTTCGTTGAATAAACCATGCGCACTCGGACCCCACGGCCCAAGGGTTTGTTAGGAGTTGTTTGTTTCTTACACCCACCAATAAATTGTAGGTAAACTATTTTCATGCACTTTGGTTTGTTATTGGAATTAATTCATTGAGACCACTAGAGACCACGCTTTAAAAAAAGTCAGATTTTAACTAGGTTAGATAAAAGTTGGTGTTTTATTATGTCCATCATGTCTCATGTCCTCGAGAAGACTTTCACAACATCCCGTATAATGATTGAATGAAACTTGAATGGTATCAGCGAGGTGCGTGGGTATAGATTGAACTCATGTGGACGAAGTATTCAGATCAACAATTGTTCATTTCCTTTTCTTAACTCATATCAGTTTGAAACATCTTGATGTTTTATTAGAATTGACTGCAATATAGAATATTTTGAAAGATCTCTCGTCTCGTCTCGTATATAATTTTTAAGTTACTGACCATTTAAAATTCAATGAGTTATTTCTATGATATATTTTGTTAGAAATCGATATTTTGAAACCGTTTGAGTTTTCTTATCAGCGTGTAAATATTTCGCTGAACTAGGTCAAGTTCTTCTTTGGATGGACCGAGCTTATATGTCTTATTCCATATATTATGTAGCCGTCATTTCAGAAATCACCCCCTTTCTGACCGTATCCTCTTTCACACAGCCAATCCTTCTTATCTTTATTTCAGTGAAATAATCTTAAGATATTAACATTATTATTTTTTATGTTATGCCAAACGTGTTGAATTATTTCCAATAATGTAATGTTCAGATTTTTTTTTCAACTGTTGGTATTCAACGTGTCGTTTTGTATCCTCGTCAAATTTAAGGTGTGGTGTCAAACCGAACCGAACAACTTTTTCATCAAACCGAACAACTTTTTCATCAAACCGAACAACTTTTTCCATGGCACCACCATCGTAATCGCGAAAAAATAAACAGCCGTCCCATACATTTGCGTCGGGTAGGTATTGAATTTTTCTATGGGACAGTTGAAATTTTTTTCGCGAATACGGTGTTGGTCCCATGGAGAGAGTTGTTCGGTTTGATGTTCTGTATCACACCATGAAATTTGACGAAGATGCAAAATGACACGTTGTAGATATGCTTATAAGCACCTTAGCTATCATTAATATTTGCATGCCAAAATATGGCGAAATGTGTCATCGCACAAGAATATTTATTACCAAGCAGTTGATGAAATTATTGAATTTACGATCGTGTTTAGGGTTCCGTAGCTCAAAAGGAAAAAATGGAACCCTTATAGGATCATTTCGTTGTTATCACCTTTGTATTACTGCATTTATAGCAAATAAATGACTTTGACTTTGACATTCAGACGTCTAGTATAAAAATCCTATCTAGTATTAATCAGTGTTTGTAAACGCATTAAACAGTTTGATCGCATATCTTCCCATTTTCATCCCAAAGGTCAAACTGACGCTCGTAGAGATCACGCGTGGCAAGCTAAACGACCACCAAGTCAGTCCTCACAACATTCTATACTTCTGTAGTATTTTTCATTTATACGATGAGATCATTGGAATCTAAAACAGTACCTAAGTACTTAATTATTTTACTGGGCTACACTGTAATCACATTTCAGCCTTTTTTTATACAGGATGCCCAGAAATTCGATCTATTCCTTGAAAGAGGTTATATACATAATCAGCCTATAATTTTCCCACAGCCGGGACACAGGCCTCCTGTCGGTGAGAGGGACTGGGCCGTAACCCACCACGCGGGCCTAGTGTGGGTTGATAGATGTCACATGTCTTCGAATTTTTTATTCTAAGACATGCCGGTTTCCTCACGCTGTTGTCTTTCACCGTTTTGAGAGCAGTGGTGATGAAATAATTTACACAAAGTAAAGCGCCTGTCTTGTTTTGAACCTCCAACCGACCGACTCGTAAGTCGCGACCGTTACCACTGGGCCACCAATGCTTAAAAAGAAGGAAAGGGCTTAAACCACAGGTCATTTCCAAAAAAATAATCCCTATCAACTAGGAGACGATAACTAATGGTATCCGTTAAAAAAAAAATGGGCATGTGCTTTTTTTTATAAATGATCACTCATTTATCACCAGTCAAAAAAATCTGAAATAAGTGTCGAGAGAAAAGTAGCTATTTTAAATTATTTGTTTTTGGTGACCAGTTTGAAAATTTGAACAGTAATGTAAAAAGCTCCGTAACCCGGAAACATTAATTTCCGACCCCTAGTTGGTAGGGCTTAATTTGTTGGAAATTACTTCTAGTATAACCTCTTTCAAGGAACTGATCGAATTTTCGGGCACCCTTTTTATATTTGACATACGGTGTACACTGTACATTGATGTCATCTATGTAGACCTAAAAAGAACATAAGTCCTATGCTCGTGGGTGTCGTACAAGAAATCATAAGGTGAATGGGCAGTAGATAATCACAATAAACTGCAATCACAAACGCTTAGTACCTAGTGCATGAAGCCCTATCTCCATTGACCGTTCCTTCGAACAAATTGGAAATCCTATATGCTCAGCATTTAATCCCTACGTCAAATAAAATAGAATTATGTTATAATGTTTAACCAAAAAAACTAACTCAACTACTTCTTCCCTCCCCAGGTATGGCAATCAACTGCTACCAATGCAACAGCCACAACGACTCCCGGTGTCTGATGCCCAAGCTGCCAGATTCCCTGCGGCTGCCATGCGGACCCAAGGACACCATGTGCAGGAAGATCTCTCAGGTCGTGGAGTTCGAGATGAACGGCATGCCTCCTGACAGCCGGGTCATCCGAGGATGTGGATGGGACGACAGTAGTTACAAGGTGAGAGAGATACAATGGTCCTTAGAGTCACTACTCTAGATTCTGGCAACGCTATGGAAGTACTTACTATTTCTATATTTCAACAGTAATTAGTACACGTAACAGATATTAATATTCAATGATATGTCCAATGACCTATTTTAAATATGCCAATCCTTTGTGGACCTAATAAACTTTAGTATAGTACTAATTTAGTAATAGGGACATACTTTAGAGTACGTAATTTCGTTTCGTGTATTGACTCTAACGACATGCAAATTATCTACTGATATTGACATACTTACAGCACATTTGCATAGCACCAACAATATTAACAATGGACTGCTAATTTCAAAATGTTAGAACGTGCATACTATATACATTCACTAAGAAAATGGTTGGGGCTTTGCCAATATTTATAATATTGCGATGCTTGGGAAAGGTTCGTCTATGAAATTACTTACTAGTACTTGTGCTAGTACGCAGTCAATTGGCAATTCGCTTTCCACAAGCGGAGCCATCACTATATTAAGGAAAAATCAAAAAAATAAAATTACATGTTATAAATAAGTCTCACAATGACAATGACATTTCACATAAATATAATTTTGACATCATCCTCCCCAGGGTCGTTGCTACCAGCGCTCAGGTTTTGGAGGCAGACAAGAAGTGTGCTCATGCCTGGAAGACGGCTGCAACGCCGCCACCATCCCAGTCGGTGCCACCGCCCTCATGCTCATCACATTCGCACTGCTAAGGTTCTAGTTGATGCAACCGCGCCAACAGACCATTAGCATCAGTACCACCATGTAGTGCCACTAAGGAGAACATATCATGTTCGGAAGTAAGATCATCAAAAAGCAGAACAAGCACAACTAGTTTTCCCAAAGGCTTGTCTTAAACGCCCACTGCCAAATTAAGAATTTTTGTAACAAATAGTAAAACAAATGTTAGGAAAATTATATAAAAAGCACTTTTGCTACAATGATATTACCAAAGAAACTATCGTAAACTAACTATCGTTTCGTTAACTATTGAGGCTTACTATTTTGAGAGCGCTAATATAGTCGGCGAAATCAATGAGCTGATAGATTTAGATGTTAAAATAGATATAGCAAGTACATGTATAGGTGTTTGTAATTTATTTGTATGAATACGTGTTGCTATAGATGAATATGTGTGGCGTTAACACATTAATGAATTTAGCAAATCTATGTAAATAGACGATAATCATACACGATTCACACGTTAGGAGCATAAATACGAATCTGAACTTTATGTACAGAAGAACAGAGTTTATATTACGAACAATGTTGATAGCATTGATGAAGTTACCAAAGCCGCAATCATTGTACATTTTGTTTAGCGACGCTTCATTGTTGTGTTTGTAATTTGCGAATGTATATTTATTAAAAGTTTTTCATGATCTTGATTTTCATTTCAAACACCTTGTCTTTCATCATCGTGTAGATCAAAACCTCAACAATAGTCAAATCTATCAGATTGATCACGACAATTGACTCGATTTATTTTCGTAATCTAGTCTGACCTAATAAAATCACCTAACAATCTGAATTGGCGTGTTCCGCTGTTGGGTTCAATGAGGCTCATCCTGTTACAAAAGTAAGGCGGGTTGCACTGGATCCAACCTTGTGCCGTTGATGCTCTTGCTCTCTCTCAAAGTCAGAAGTAGCGTGTACCTGATAGACAGCTGTGGTTGCTACCCAGGATCCAGTGTCATGGCGTGTTTTTATTTCGGCTTTATAGTTCTCTGTGGACTTTTTCAATACGGTTAGTTTAATTTATTTTATTGCTTCCTGCGATTTACTTATTTAATTTTTGTGAATCAATGGCTGGAGTTGGTGTGATTGACTTCCATAAATATTCATTACGATTTTTTTCTTAACATAAATCTTACATAAATAACATATCAAATATGTGTCAACTTGACCCCATAGAGAGTAGAGGTAACTTATGGGAACGGATGTCTATAACTGTTTCTATCCGCCGGTAAAAATAGGTGTTTTCCACGCAGCAACGGAGTATTCAGTGGTTAGGTCACTGCACCCTTTCCCTTGAACTGTGAAGAGGTAATGGAAAAATGTGGTCTTCAAATATTTGCAATTTGTTAAATTTTTGTAACAGAAGATTATGAAGTTTTTGTGATTTTGGAAGAAAACGAAAACATGTGGCAGATTGGTCGTGATTTTTTTTCAATTACGATATACTGAGATTTTTCAATGATAGAATTTTATTTTTCCCATAGGTATCGGTGGATATGGTAATTGTAATTAGCGATATTGTAGTAATCATCAAGTAATAATCGGTTGTTATCAGTAGATTATAGGTTGTCCCTGCCAATCCTAATGACATAACTTACACTGAAAAATTCTTCATAACCAATGGAAACTTTTTAAACTAATTTCCAAGTCACCCAACGTCAAACCACAAATTGTTTTACCATTACGTTACAATTGTAGCAATTTTATTACGAGGTACTGAACCGATCGCGCACTGAGTGGTTTATTTTTAAATTGCTCTGTATACGTTAGGCAAGCTTCTTCGAATATCTAGGGCGTCTAGTAAATAAAACTACATCCTGTTTCATGGGCACACTTTGTTTATTCATTGATGTTATGTACTGCTGAATTTGTTTCTATTTTTGTCTTATTGCTTACTGGTAGGTACTGAAGGGGTTATGCATGACGTTTTTATAGGTAGCATAATTGAACTAAGTTATAGATATAGGTAATCTTAGTAATTCTGACATTAGACGAGTTCAA
Organism: Cosmia pyralina; assembly: GCA_946251885.1. NCBI lineage: Eukaryota > Metazoa > Arthropoda > Insecta > Lepidoptera > Noctuidae > Cosmia > Cosmia pyralina. The sequence goes on along the minus strand of OX276359.1, from coordinate 3,976,932 downwards.
TGGAATTTTATAAATTCTGATAGATATATGTTCAGACTGACAAACTCTCATTAATGATTGTTAACCAATTTCATTTATATTTAAACTATGTAGGAATACATGGATCCTATAATTGAAGTGGTGTTAGAAAGGACAGTCTAATAACGGCAAAAACCTTGCCAACTAAAGGGTTAACAAGGTCACAAGCAATTATTGCTAAGAGCCCATTCAAGTATTACGTCAACTGGGTTAGGGGGCGACGAGAACGAAAGCAAAGGAATTGAATGAAATGGAATCACTTCCAGTTTGGTTAAATAAAGATGAAATGATTGTGATTAAATATTATCTTTACTTAAGGTCTCAACTTCGTGGTGTTGCTTACGAGTCAAGTTGACGAGTATTATTATAAACTCGTCTGTTAACCAATAAACAAGTAGAAATATTTGCGGTGACATGGCTAATTACGTCACATTTCTGCCGTATCAGAGAACCAAATTTTTTTATGTGGTATATTATTATGAATAAAGGAAGTATCTAGAGATAACGCCCTGTTTGTGGCGGCATCTACAACGCCACATGCAAACTACGCATTACACTGATGGCACGCAGAAATCCTACATCGCGCAAGCAAAGTTCAACGCGTGACTAACATATTTACAACGTCCAGACGTCGTCGGGTAGTTTTCTGTGGAGGATGAGGAACTTTACACCGTGTTCCTTATACATCTATACTAGTGACCCCGACGTGATATAGGCGAATGGCTGCTGAATACCATAAAAGCTAATGCTGCCGCAGCAGTATTTCAATACTCTGCTGCGTTGTTTGTTTCATTGCTTGAGTTATGTATTTTTGAAGCCTCTCTGAAGCTCCTCTTTTTTTAACGTTTCAGGGTCAACGATAATGTGCTATGAATGCAACAGCGCGACCAACTCGATGTGCCTGGACGCCAAGCTACCAGACAACATGAAGAGGAACTGCTCCGATCACGACCGTGGAGTCACACACACCCTGTGCCGTAAGATAGTGCAGCATGTGGACTATGGAGTCAACGGTAGGCTGCCGGAGAGCAGGGTTATAAGGAGCTGTGGCTGGGATGAGAGCAAGTTTAAGGTAAGGCTGAGAGGATCTACTCGGACCACGACCGCGGCTTCACCTATCCTGTACCGTACGATCGTACAGCATGTGGACTATGGCGTCGTCGTGGTGGGATAAGACCAAGTGCCCTTGTAGCCCTTGTTTATCTTCCGTATAGGCTATGGTCTAAAACCAAGAGGAGACTGGTCTCATTAAGACATAAAATACTCAGCCGATTGCGCAATAAGGGGTTCATATTTATGTTGTCTATGGCAGGCTGTGGTAAATAGACGATTACGTTGCTATGAAAAATTTTTTTTTTCTAATAACCAGAGCAAAGGCCCATACAAACAGTGCCTCAAAGCCTTTTAAGTAATGTTGGCATCAACTTTTTAGGCATAACGGAAGCGACTGTTATCTGGTCTAAAGAAAATAAAAGTTGTTACACATTTTTCATCAACATATTTGAAACGATCATTAATTTACTAATTTCTGCTTATTCCAGGGTCAGTGCTACCACCGTGCCGGCTACGGAGGTAGGCAGGAAGTGTGCTCCTGTCTCACAGACTTTTGCAACGGTGCCCATGAAACGACAGTAACCGCCGCACTTCTCACCTCCACTGCCCTTATGTTTGTCGTGAAAATTATCTGTCAATGATTTACCATTTTTGGGTTTTCTCAATTAATTAATCATTCCATAAGAACTGGTGTTTGTCCAAGTAAATCGACTTTTGAAAGACCCGTTAGCACTTTTATTGTACCTCAGTTCAAATAAGGCCATACCTACTCCAATCTATGTAACCTAAGGATGCAACCTGCTTTTAAGAAAATTATGTTACAAGTGGAAAGATGATGCTCAATATAGGTTCTTAAAGGCCATCGATTTTAACAGCGTCTTACAAAAGCCACGGAAAGATGCAAGAAACATTTAGACGGTGACCATAAGCATGACTATAACGTGAAATTGTATACAGATGGTAATTTAGATTGTTTTCCTTGCTGACGCAACGATGAAGTTATTAGCGACAGTTGCAAAAGGATCGCTTAATCTTAGTTATGGCACAAGTCACACACATCGTGCATTACATTGCTTCGGCACTTTTACCAAAATGCATGCGGAACTGCATGGAGTCTATATGCAAACATATGGCCGCTTGTTCCCGTCAGAAAAGCAAAAATAGAAAACGTCAAGAAACAAATGAACAAAATCATATGGTTGGTTTCAATTATTTGGCAAGTCATACATTTTCCAACTTACATTGATGGTAGTGATTAAAAATATAATGATTTTAAATGTTCAATTCTCAAAAATCTAGAAGATAAGCAATAGTCGTAGCGCTGGAATCATCCAAATCGTGTTAAATCATACTGGTTAATACGTAAGAATAAAAAATAATTGTTGTAAAACATAGACACGGATACTTCAATCACTTGCATAGGTATTATTTATTGTAATATGTATTGAGAGTAGGTATAGCAGAAGCTCCTGAGGAAGGACAAGGGTGCAAACAAATCGGTGAGTCCAATAAAATATATTTTTGACCATATCTATGAAATTGTTGTTTCGACTTCAACGTTATGTAAGGATTCCTAGCAACTGCAAAGTAGTATATTATTTCCTCAATATTAACTACTGTAGAAGGAATAAAGTGCAAAAATATGTATTTTTTCATCAAATGTCTTGTTTTATGATATTGGCGACGGACACCTACTAGATCTCGGTGAGATTATTCTCTTTACGTCATACTCGATTAAAATATTTTTACGTCTAAAATCAAACAAGTTTCATTTTGGAAAAAATACAATAACTTTCCTAAATAAGTTCCGTTTAAGCCGTTGAAAGAGGAGCATCTTTTGGTACAGCAAATCTTAAGGATAATACACACATCGAAGGTAGATACTTAATAATTATGAAAACTATTGTTTCGAAATATTGTTTTAGTGATTACTGGCCGTTACTCGCGGCTTCACCCGCGTGGATACTTCCCTATTTGAATCGGATTTTGTTCACAATTTCAGTTTTTTTTTTGTACGGAACCTTAATTATTTTTCTAATAAAAGTAGCCTAAGTTACTCCTTATAACATCAGCTACCAGTGAAAGTCCCTTCAAATCGGTCCAGCCATTTCGGAAAATATCCAGGACAAACAATGTTTTTTTCTTAAGTATCGTATATACTTTCATATTATGCAATTGGTAAGAAGCTGTTATTTTGACATTACAAACAGACACTTCACTCATTCATTTGTATGGATAAATGTATAGATTGAGTCATAATGTTCGTGATTCGATGGCAGTGTCGACGCGTTGGTGGGATGTGATTAGATTGCTATGCTTTATTGAGCTTAAGGCGATATGGTAGCACAATAATATGAGACAATAATTCATACAGTTGTTATAAAATAACGAAGACATTAGACATGAGGCGATTGGTGACAATAAGCAACAGTGAGACCATTCGTACCTCGATATGAATTAAATAGTTTTTGACGATTTTTTTTATACAGAAGCAAGCATCAGCACTCAATTTTTTTTCAGACTTGTTCACAGTATCTGTCAACTTGTCTGTTCAGGTTTTTCTGTCAAACTGACAGTAAAAATTTCTGATCAAGACGTTTATGTTGTAAAGCAATATAGGTACCTCACCGTGTTGTTCCACATCGAACAATAAAATTTTTTAATCAATGAATCATAAATCTTTATTTGTCTCAACATCATTATTAATAGATAAAGGTGTCTGAGGTTGGAGGGTAAGAGGGATCTTGCCGAAACGATGGGAAAACAATTTTCGATATTATAAAACTTGGAACAGCAAATACATTTTTGAAGAACCGTTAAAATAATAACTCGAATCATTTGTAGAAATTTGCGAGCCCAATGCAAGAGTATGGTGGGGGAGTGTCGAGTAAGACAGGGGAGTATCGGGACAGTGGTCCCGATGGGGGGCGAGATCGGGGGATGCCCCACCAGAGCGACGGCTACCAGACCCAGCATCAGTACGCCGTAATCCAGCAAAAGAACTATGGTACGTAGATGAAGAACCATGTCGTCTTAGATATTAGAAACACTACTACTGCTGCCTAGCCCTAATAACAATTGTAAGTTATAATAAAATAATTAATTATATATGTAGATACAAACATAAATTCTATTTTCGTTTGCAAGACCTGTCATCACTTTTAAGACGCTATCAAAAGAGCAGATAGTCTATTCTTTATTGCTATTATTTTTTTAAGTATCCACCAACAGCATCAAACGAAATTTTTATTATTTAATTTAACTTTAAAACATTGTTAGCGTTTAGTTCATTTGTATGTGTAAATCCGAATACAAAAATAAGCTTACTGTTTTCCTAAATTATATTTTCATGCGTTATACTATTTACGTTTTCAGGATGTTCCAGCAAAGATTTGTCCGACCAAAACATGGCGACTTACTGCCGCGTCGCGACTGGTATTTACGAAGCCACCGCTTCCAGCCAGCAGTACCAGAACCCAAGGTATAAACGCCCAGTTCACGTAGTTTTTAGTCTCATGAAATAAAAATTGAATTCCACCATTATTTCCAGATATAACAACCCATCGGCCCCGAGTTTTAGTTCACCGCCTAATTCGCCACTCGTTGGCCTTGTTTTTGATCCATCTTCACCCAACTACAGCGGACCTGGGATGATAGGAGGAAGATCAGACAACGATAGACGGCCTCAGGGCTCCTGGTCCATGTCCAACCAAGAACCGATCGGCACTGGTGCGAAGAAGAAAATAGTCAAAAGTCAAGATAAACGCAACTCCTATGCCGACCCACGATACCACGAGAGGTACAAGGACAACCCCGAAGTAGACCGGCAACGGAAGGAAAGGAACTTGACTTCGGAGTCCACTTCCAGTCTTGATTTCTTTGTCGAAGGAGAGAGAATGGTGTCGGAACTGTGCAACATACCCGACTCGCGATTGGATTCCAATAATCAAAAGCAGAGTCAGAAACAAACTAATCAGGACGAAGACAAGAACAAGCCTTCCGTATCATCGGAAGTGTTGCTCACTGCGCTAGATAAGATTGTAATACATGATCAAATCCCGAACCAAATCGTTCAACTGGCCGTGGAGGCTTGCACTGATGCTGAAAACATAGCGATTGCTCATCACAATAGACCTTGTTTTAAGAATATACACTCGATTTGCGCGAAAACTAGATCTAACGTACAAAAACCGGACAGCGCTGTCGCTAACCTGCATTCTCAAGGTATACCGTGGGTAATTAAAAACTTTATTTTCTCTTTTGTCAGAATTTTAGATGGCTGGAAAGGTGTCAAAGAATTACTTAGTGAGAAGCACGACACATTTTCTAGAATCGAAAATAAATACTACAGCCCTAACATAAGAGAATGTTTTGTGCAATGGCAGGCTGTTACCAAAGAAATGTTGACTCACATCTATAAAACATTTAAGTGCCTTGATCATGGTTTTACTATGGAACAGAAAAGTTTTACTCACAATTACTACTCCACCAATTCGGCCGCACCGAGAAATCAAAATCAGAACAAATTCCAACCAGCTAAATCACATGCTAGTACTCCGCGGCCCGTCAATGCTTCTCCGCAGCCGTTCAACGCTGTTCAACCGCCATGGGTACAGAACCAATCCCAAGCAGCTTCCCAGAGCTTCAACGAAGGTCCGTGGCCCGCACGATCAGGAGTAGCGTATAAGAAGTATCCTGTAGTACCGCCGCCAAATTCTCACAACTTCTATCCTTTGAGCGATCAAACGGAAATAGACAGCTACCAGAAGACACCGTACAAATGTGATCCGTGCAGTGTCCGTGAGTCAAAGCCACGACAATCATGGACTATCACTAACGTTCCCGATTTTCGCGCTCTTGAAGGCATGTGTCACGCGGAGCAACGAGAATTGTACGCTCAACTGAAACATAAAATGGATGCAGAACTCGGTAAAGCACCAGGACAACCGCTTCTTGGGAATATGCCTTGCGATTTGTTGCAACGCAGGGACATGGAATTGAAAGCCAAAATGATTCCTTTGAGCCATGTGGAAAAGACATTGATACCGAGTATGGCAGCGGCAGCCGAGATGAGGGGCTGCTATTTACAGAAGAATAATAGTTGTGGCGATACAAAGGAAGAGGCCGATTTTTTTGCGGCATGGGGTCAGATGGTCCAAAAAGAACCTAGCGATTTTTTAACTCATCACACTCACAACATTCAAATCCCATCAAATGTTGTGACGATTTCAAATAATATCTCTGGCCCCGTACAATTCCTAGACCCAGAAAATGATGAGTTTCATGAAATGTCAAAAGTGTATATGAAGCCCGGCAGCTACAAGGTGCCAATAAAGCCTGCAGATCCAATTTCTCCATTTGTACAAGGCGCCGCTCAGGATGCGGTGTACGACAGCACTGTAGGAGACGACATAGCCCTTAAAATGAAAGTTCCGTTTCCGCCTGTCACATTAGCACCGCAGCCGAAGTACAATCTTGAATCATGGCCCTGCTTGATGTCCAGGCGCTCAGACGATATCTTTGGAGAAGATCAGAAGATGATGCCTCGACATGGAATGCCCTGCTTGGATATGAGGGCAGCAGACTCGCTTGATCTACTAAGTTCGATGACATCAGACCGCGCTTGGGAAGCGGCTAAACAGTCTGCTCCCAAACTGATGGATTTCATTCATGAAGGTTCTAAATCGGATACTGCCCGATTATATGACGCATTGGGACTCAGCGCGACTGACGAGTTCTCTGAAGATTTGAAGCAAGTCAAACTTAGCATGGAGCAGAATGACGCGTGGTCTGCCGGGCTCAATCATTTTATGTCCAAAGATCTAACTTGTGTATGGAATCAACAATCAGCCAAAAATGATTTTATTTTAAGCAAGAATCAAGATCAATCAATTTTTATGGATGATACAATCAAACTGCTTGATTCTGAAACCAAATTACTTGAACCTGATGATCCGTTAGATATTCCTGACTGTAGGAATGATGAGGTAAAAAGGGAGAATACTCGTTGTCCTAACTTTGACCAATCTGGCAATTATGTACGTGATGAGAATCATAAGAAATCTAGTGGAAAGCCAAAAGTTGCCGTGTCGGGAATGTGGTACCATCCGAAGAAGAAGAAGCCTTTGCCAACTAATACAGTCAAGAAGTTTGAAGCAATTGTTTCTAATCTATCTCAAATCAACGAAGCTGCTTTTATTCAACATGATATGGACATAAAAGTGGTTAGTGTTTGCATTTTCTATCACTTGTATATTTTTCTGTGTAATATATTTAAATTAAGGCTGCTCTAAAATTTTCTTTTATTTCCAGGCCCCTAGATTCTACGAAGTTGTGAAGTATCCAATGTGTCTCCATGACATATCTACTAAACTCAAGAATTCATCTTATAATGAATATGAGCAGGTCGTACAAGATTTTAGACGAATTTTCAACAACGTGCGACTTTACCTAAAGGTAACATAGTAAAAAATATAGTTACATAAATTATTTGTAAATCTTGAACAATGTTAAACGATGTTTCTTATTTACAGAGCTGTCCAGATCAGACGATGAAAAAGAACGTAAACAAAATTTCTAATGATTTTGAGAAAATGTTGAACGAAGAGTTTCAAAGCAAATGGGAATCCAAGGCCAAGTCCCAGGATGTCGTCGAATCACAAAATAATACCCACAAAAAGGATGAAAAAGATTCTGACAACAACAACGCTGAAGCCAAACACGAGGATAATAAGAAAAACGACCCTAAAACGAGTGGAGATGATAAAAAGTGAAACAGCACTATATTAAATATATCTTTTAGTGAGGCTCTGGTAAAAATCTTCCTGTCATGAGGAACACTTTCGCCATATAAATTTTTCGAGTGTAATTTTTTTTGTTTATCCATTTTTTATTTATATATTTTTTTGTTTCAACGACGAGGTAACCCATGCAATCATAATTCTGTCTAGTACGATTCTGAAAGTGGTCGATACTATGAATAGATTTAAAATAAGCAACCTCTAGTCAAATAGTAAATTATTTTTTAAACAAATGTCAGTGACGTTATCAGAACTTATAATACATAAGATTATCAATTTAATATGTAAGTGCTTGCCAGTTTTTCGAATGGACTTTATTAGCCTCTGAACGGAGCAAAACTCAATTCGTTCTCTATGTTTATCTCTTCTTTCCTTACACGATTAGTTTGTAATTTCGTTTTGTATATTTCGATTTTCTTATTTCTTCCAATACTTCATTATATAATAATAATCCGTATTAATTTATGTGCAGAAAAACAAATTTATGTTTTGATGCAACGTCAGTTGTAATTTAGTTTCTTTGTCACACGATTCCCAGGCACAACAAAGATGTCCATATCCGATGCAACGAACACGCCGAATAGGTATTAGTTCTTTTTATATCTCTATCTGTGATGTATGTTTAGGTAAAAGTTGATAATTTGAATCGTTTTTCACGCTTAATTACTAGTTGTACGATTCTCTTGAAACATGTAAATAGAAAGGAGTAGACGTGTAAAAATTGAACCTAAAAGTTTAAGTTGTCTTGGAAACCCTGCGCCATGCCATTAATTAATAATTGTACATTTATAATTTTACAAAAAAATGCGTAAAATTATTTTCGAAAAAATATAATATATCGAGTGGTAAGAAGTTTGATACACAAATAAATAATATTAAATTAAACTATGTTATTTGAGAAGTTAGCATGGAAGTTCTTACTAGTCGACCGTTTAATTCAAAACTTAGTACTGTCTTTATAATATCTAATTTGTTATGTATGTGCAACAACATTTTGTATCTAATTTGCTTCGTTTGGTGTTCCACTTTGGTATTTAAATATTTTTTAAAAGTTAATTTTTGAGTCCATTTTACCTGCCATAGAAATAAGTGAATTGCTTACGACGTCAACGTTTGATTGTATGTTTCGGCAGTAATACAGCTGGGTTACGTGATTAAATTCTAAATTTCAAATTTGACGAGCGACGTTAGAGTTAATTTTAA